>CP087214.1:0-1244945 GCA_020912385.1 Neofusicoccum parvum
CCCCTCTCCCAACCCTAACCCTAACCCTAACCCTAACCCTAACCCTAACCCTAACCCTAACCCTAACCCTAACCCTAACCCTAACCCTAACCCTAACCCTAACCCTAACCCTAACCCTAACCCTAACCCTAACCCTAACCCTAACCCAAATTACTAACCCTCACCCTAATCTAAAATTACTAACCCTCACCCTAGTCTAAAATTATCAACTCTTATTCTACTTTTACTACCTCTATTTCTATTATATCTTTTACTTTCTTTCTATTTAATTTCTTCTCTTTTATACTCTTCTTCTTCTTCTTCTTCTACCTTCCTTTATTTAGTTCTAGTTCTTCTAGTTCTTCTAAAATTCTACTTCTATTTCTAGTTCTAACTTTTAATTCTAGTTACTTCTACTTCTTTCTAGTTCTTCTAGTTCTTCTAGTTCTTCTAATTTTATTTCTACTTCTACTTCTACTTCTACTTCTACTTCTACTTCTACTTCTACTTCTGGTTTTAACTCTAGTTTTAACTCTAGTTTTAATTCTAGTTCTAGCTTTAATTCTAGTTCTAGTTCTAGTTCTAGTTCTAGTTTTTTTTTTAAAATCCATCTTTTACCTCTTCTATATATATTACTTAATATTCGTATTTAATTCCACTCAATTCTATTTATATAGTAATACTTATCCAGCTATTATTATTTCTAAAATAAACTGGTACTTACTATTTATTTATTTGTTTATTTATTTATTCATTTATTCTTTTTAAATCCATCTTTCTTATTTATTTCTACCTACTCTTTTTCAACTATTACTTCTTTCTCTATTAGTTCTAAAATTTTACTAGCTCTCTCTACCTACTAGCTAGTCCTATCCATCTATTTCCATTAGCTCTATTACTTTCCTACCCCTCTTCCTACTCCTCTATTAAGCTCTCCACCCTTCCTGTCAGCCATAAAAACTCTCGAGCCAAGTTATTGCTCTCAAGCTCGTCCTTCCTCCATGCCTGTCCAAGATATCCTAGTAGTCTATCTTTATCTTCATCTCCATCTCCATCTCCATCTCCATCTCCATCCTCTACCGCTGCCGCCACTGCCGCCGCTACCACTCCTCCTACTACTTCCTTCTCTCCTAGCCGTAACAACCACCTCTTCCACACCCTTTGATACCCGTGCTTGATCCCGTACAACGTACCAATCATCACCCCGAAGAACTGGCACTCGCTGCCCTGAACCTGCCGCCACCCCTGCCTACCATTACTCTCCCACCTGTTGCAGATTGCCTGTGGTACCCCGCAGCGAAAGCAGCCCGAGTACCTCTCAAACCTGATTCTTCCCTGCATCTCGCGCCTCTCCCCATCTGCCTGCCTACCCCGCTCTGTTGGACAGTGGCTAACACTGTGCTGGTCTTCCCTACCCGCTGCCTTGCACACTAAACACACCCTCTTCCACCTCTGCAGCTTTCTCTGAAGCAGTTCTGCATCTGTATACACCTATTATGTCTGCCTGGCCTGCCTTACCCTTATTCCTACCTGCTGCTGCTGCTGCTGCCTTCGAAACTCCTACCTGTCTAATTCTCTTTATTACGTACTCTGCTCTTCCTTCCAACTTCCCTGCCGACTTTCCTGCTGATTTTCCTGCTGTATTCTCTACTGCTCTTCTTACTACGTCCTCTGCTGCTCTCTTTACTACTGCTCCTACTACTACTGCTGCTTTCTTTACTGCTCTCTTTGCTGCTACTGCTCCTACTGCTACTACTGCTTTCTTTACTACTCCCTTTGCTGCGTCCTCTCCTGCTCTCTTTGCTGCTGCTGCTGCTCCCTCTACTACTGCTGCTGCTGCTGCTGCTGCTGCTAGTAGTGCTCCCTCTGCTGCTACTGCTACTGGTGCTCCCTCTACTGCTCCCTCTGCTACTCCCTCTACTACGTCCTCTCCTACTCCCTTTCCTACTGTAGTTGCTACTGCTCCCTCTGCTACATCCTCTCCTACTCCCTTTGCTATTACTGCTGCTAGTGCTTCCTCTACTACTAGTCCTGCTGCTATCCTAGCTGCTACTACTACCATCGTTGCCCTAAGCTGCTGCTAGTCCTACTACTATCCTGGCTACTACTACTACTGCTGCTGCCGCTGCTGCCGCCACTGCTGCCACCGCCACTACCACCACTACCACTATATACATCACCCTCACTCTACTTAAAATTACTAACCCTCACCCTACTCAAAATTACTAACCCTTACCCTACTTAAAATTGCTAACCCTCATCCTACTTAAAATTACTATCCCTCACCCTACTCTTACTAACTGTTAAAAACTCCTATATTAAATTATTACTCTCTACTTTTAAATCTATTATTCTTCTTCTAGTTCTTTTAGTTCTAGTTTTAGTTCTACCTCTAGTTTTAACTCTAGTTCTAGTTCTAGTTCTAGTTCTAGTTCTAGTTCTAGTTCTAGTTCTAGTTCTAGTCTTAGTTTCTAATTCTAGTTTTAGTTCTAGTTCTTCTAATTCTAGTTCTACTTCTTCTAGTTCCTTCTAGTTTTTTTTTTTTTTTTTTTTTTTTTCTTTTTTAATTCTTCTAGTTCTTCTAGTTCCTTTAGTTCTACCTCTAGTTCTAGTCTTAATTTCTAATTCTAGTTTTAGTTTTAGTCCTTCTAATTCTTTTTTAATTCTTTTAGTTCTTCTAGTTCTTTTAATTCTAGTTCTACTTCTTCTAGTCCTTCTAGTTTTTTTTATTTTTTTTTTTTTTGTTTTTTTTAATTCTTCTAGTTCTTCTAGTTCTTCTAGTTCTTCTAGTTCTTCTAGTTCTTCTAGTTCTTCTAGTTCTTCTAGTTCTTCTAGTTCTTCTAGTTCTTCTAGTTCTTCTAATTCTACTTCTACTTCTAGTTTTAATTCAAGTTTTAATTCTAGTTCTACCTCTAGTTTCAACTCTAGTTTTAATTCTAGTCCTAGCTTTAATTCTAGTTCTAGTTCTTTTAAATCCATCTTTCACCTCTTTTATATATCACTTTATATCTGTATTCAATTCCATTTAATTCTACTCATATAGTACATCCAGTTATTATTATTCCTAAAAATCTATCTTTCTTGTTTATTCCCACTCTTTTCAACTATTACTCCTCTATTAGTTCCATCTTACTAGCTCTACCTACTAGCTAGCCCTATCTATCTATTAGCTTTATTATCTCCCTACTCCTCTCTCCTCTATTAAGCTCTCCACCCTTCCTATCAGCCATAAAAACTCCCGAGCCAAGTTATTACTCTCGAGCTCGTCCTTCCTCCATACCTGTCTAAGATATCCTAGCAGTCTATCTTTATCTTCATCTCTATCCTCTACCGCCGCCGCCGCTACTCCCGCTCCTACTACTTCCTCTCCTAGCCGTAATAACCACCTCTTCCACACCGTCTTATACCCGTGCTTGATCCCGTATAATATACCAATTATCACCCCGAAGAACTGGTACTCGCTGCCCTGAACCTACCGCCACCCCTGCCTACCATTACTCTCCCATCTATTGCAGATTGCCTGTGGTACCCCGCAGCGAAAGCAGCCCGAGTACCTCTCAAACCTGATTCTTCCCTGCATCTCGCGCCTCTCCCCATCCGCCTGCCTACCCCGCTCTGTTGGACAGTGGCTGACGCTGTGCTGGTCTTCCCTACCTGCTGCCTTACATACTAAACATACCCCCTTCCACCTCTGCAGCTTTCTCTGAAGTAGTTCTGCATCTGCATACACCTGTTGTGTCTGCCTGGCCTGCCTTGCCCTTATTCCTACCTGCTGCTGCTGCTGCCTTTAAAACTCCTGCCTGTCTGATTCTCTTTGTTGCGCATTCTGCTCTTCCTCCTGCTGTCTTTCCTGCTGACTTTCCTGCCGACTTTCCCGCTGATTTTCCTGCTGCTTCTCTCTTTGCTGCTGTCGTATCCTCTGCTGCTGCTCTCTTTGCTGCTGATTTTCCTGCTGCCGCATCCTCTACTGCTGCTCTCTTTGCTGCTGCTCCCTCCACTGCTGCCCCTGCTGCCGCTGCTGGTACTGGTCTACCCTCTGTTCTTCCTCTACCTCCCTGTCTACCTCTTCCACCTCATCTACCTCTTCCACCTCATCTACCTCCTCTACCTCCTCCTCCTCATTATTATCATTATTATCATCATCCGTGATCTCTCGCCTAGACTCCCTGCTCCTTCTACAAAAATCACACTTTTCTTCCCCCTCCTCCTGCCTGCATTCTATCCGCCTAAAACTACCATCTAAAAACTCGTCCATCACCGTTCTCCTACACAGTCCCCCATCTAGATACTGCCTTACCAGCCGGTCATCGCTCTTCTCCCCCCCCTGAACCATCACTGCTCTGCTGGCCAGTCCATCCCTTCCCGCCCTGCCGCTCTCCTGCGCGTAGTCCAGAAAATCCCGCGGCTCATCCGTGTGGATGATGAGCCTGATGCCTGGAATGTCAATCCCCATGCCCAGCGCGCTGGTGGCCACCACTACACGCACCACTCCCGCCTTGAAGTCCTCTAGCACCTCCTTCTTCCTAGCTTCTGATATCTTGCTGTAAAATGCCTCGCACTGGAACAGCCCTGCGTCCACCAAGCTCTTCACCCTGGTCACTGTGTTGCAGTAGATGACCACCTTTCCTTCTACCGTTGCCTGTAGTTCCTCTTCCACCATCTCTTCTATTTTCCTATTCTGCGCCTCCTTCCCTCCTTGTCTTCCTCGCCATCCTCCCCCTCTCCCTCCTCCCCCCTCCTCCCCCTCCTCTCCCTCCTCTCCCTCCTCTCCCTCCTCCATTCTCCACCTCCACCTCCAACTCCACCCCCACCACCTGGTAGCTGATGTTTCTGCGGGTAGTAACCGCCCTGAACACCACCACCTCGGCCGCAGTCCAGCCCATCCTGCGCCACAGCTCAGCCTCTTTGCTGGGTGGTAGCGTTGCTGTGAGCAGAACCATCTGCGTTTCTGCCGCCATAAGCTTCCCCAGCTGCTGCAGCTGCTTACGGAAGTCCACCTGGTCGTTCAGCACCACGTGGCACTCGTCGATGATGATCCTGTCCAGCTGCCTCATCGCCCTGAGCCGGTTTAAAAACGTCATGAACTCGTCGCTCAGTGCTGCCTCTGGCGTGACCAGCACGATGGACTCCGCGTCTGGTGGCCGCCTCGCCTCCTATTCTGCACAGCTAATGCCCAGCTTGCTGCAGCGCTCTTTCATGTCCGCTCGCAGCGCGATGAGTGGTACTACCACTACCGTCGTTCCTCCTGGCTCCGTCCAAGCTGGCAGCATGAACAAGATGCTTTTCCCAGCTCCGGTTGGCATCACTGCCACCACCGGGCTCACTCCAGCCTAGATGGCGGTCACTGCCTCTTCCTAGACGCTGCGGAACTCGGCTTTCTTTCCCATCAACCTTTGCAGCTGCTCCTTCGCGTTGGCCCTCTTCAGCCTCGCCCAGCGGTCTAGCCGCTCCTCGTCCGCGTCGTCCTCAAACGGGCAGCGCTTTCTCTTCCTAGAAGCCGGTTCCTGGCTTTTAAATGCCGACTAGAAGCCTAAGAAGCGGTGCTAGTCGGTGCTGGAAGCGCGGAACAGCAGCCTCTTCTCCGCCACCACGCCCGCCTGCTCCATCATCCCACGCGCGTAGATCAAGCCCGCGGTGTGGGATGTGTGTCCTGCCTAGGCGTCTGCAATGGCTGCTGCTGCCCGGTCTTCTCCCTCCACCTCCATCTGCTGCTGCTGCTCCTGCTCATTCCCATTCTCTCCTCCCCCCTCCTCATCTACCCTGAACGCGCTGGAGCCGCGCATGAACCGCCTGCTGATGCCGATGGCGACGTCCCTGTACGCTCTGACCGTCAGCTCCTGGCCTAAGCCGATCCTGCTCTCCTTCTTCATCGCCTCCCTCATGCGCTCCGTCGTCCACCTCTTCTCCCCCGCCTCCGCCGGCCACATGTGGGCCGAGATCTGCTGGCTCCCACCTCGCACCGCTGCCAGCATGCGCTGGTGGAATGGCAAGACTAGCCACAGATACCACACCACCAGCTCCCCCACCTCCCTGGGCAGATACCTGTGGATCACCTTGACATCCCCGGACATGGCGTAGCCCTTGTGGTAGCGCGTGACGAACACGACTAGCCCGTCCTCCACGAAGATGTTGCGGTGCCCTCCCTTGGCCGTGTTGCTGTGCCTGATGCTGAGAATCTCCGGCCCTCTCGCCGGCTGCCCACCGGTGATGTGCATCAGCAGCAGCAGCTTCTCCCTAAACTCGGCCACCTGCGCTGCATATGCATCCACCGCCTGCCTGCTGATGCCTGAGCTCGTGTTTTTCCTGGTGAACCTCTTCCTCACAGCAGTGATTCCTATGATCCTGTTGAACAGCCAAGTGTTCCCGTCTGCTAGCAGCCTGGTGCGCTGGTCCCGCAGAAAGCTCCACCCTCTGCGCTCCTCGGCTGGGTTGTCCCTGATGGAATGCCACGGCACTGCTGGCACGTCCATTTCCCCATGCTCTTTCTTGTGGCTGCTGTGGCCGCCAAACAGCAGCTCCTGGAGCAGCAGCTGGCGACTGTCGTTCAGCAAGCCGTGCACCATGCCCCTGAACTTGGCCATGGTGAACTGGATGCCCTGGTACAGCAGCTGCTCCCGCCCATTCCATCCCACATGGCCCTTGGTGGTGGTGTTGTAGTGGATCTTCATCCCATAAGTGCGCAGATCCAGTATCCACTGCATGGGACTGTGGCTGCCTCGGATCATGAAGCTGTCCATCATCTTGGTCACCAGCTCCAAGCAGCTCATCTTCATCTGGCTGCGCTGGCTGCGCTGGCTGCGCTGGCTGCGCTTGCTGCGCCCACTGCTGTCCCTGGCGCTGCCCTGGCCGCTGTTCCTGCTGCTGCCCTGGCCGCTGCTGGTCCTGCTGCTGGCGCTGTCCTGGCCACTGCTGCTCTGGCCGGCGCTGCTCTGGCTGCTGCTGCTCCTGCCGCCCTGGCTGCGCCCGCTGCGCCCACTGCTGTCCCTGGCGCTGCCCTGGCCGCTGTTCCTGCTGCTGTCCTGGCCACTGCTGCTCTGGCCGGCGCTGCCCTGGCCGGCGCTGCCCTGGCCGGCGCTGCTCCTGCTGCCCTGGCTGCTGCTGCTGCTCCTGCCGCCCTGGCTGCGGCTGCTGCTACTGCTGCTGCCAGCATCGCCTCCACCATAACCGCCAGCGCCGTCCTCCTCCTCCTCCTCCTCCTCCTCCTCCTCCTCCTCCTCCTCCTCCTCCTCCTCCTCCTCAAAGTCCCATGCGCTGCCCCCACTGCTGAACTCCTCCCCACCATCCTCCTCCCCTTCTGCTGCTGCTGCTGCTGCTGCTGGACCCACCATCTCCAGCGCCTTCTGCACCACCATGAAGCGCCCCACCTTGATGATGGCCGACAGAATCGCAGTGTACAGACCCGGCTCCCTCCAGCCGGTGGGCGTGACCCCCTGCACCGCCAGAGCGCAGACCAGAGCGCTGTCGTACTCGCGCTGCGTGATCCTCTGGTTCAGCAGTTCAATGCAAAAGTCCAAGCACGCCTTCTGGATCCCGGACAGCTTTGGTGGCAGCTGCTGCTGCTGCTGCTCTTCTGAATCAGCTCCTTCTTCTTCATTATCATCATTATCACTTCTTCCTCCCTCTTCTTCCTCGCTTCCTTCATCTCTTCCTCCCCCTTCTTCTTGCTTTGCAGCTTGCTCCGCCTCCTCCATCAGCCTAGTGAACGCCCTGGACTGCCTGCGGGTGAACCTGTACTCTGGCCTTCTCCAGTCATGCTCTTCCTGCTGCTGCCCCTGCTGCTGCTGCCGCTGCTGCTGCGTCCTGACGAAGAACATCAGCACCTGCTTCCACGCCCTCGACCTGTCCGCGACCGCGTTTTCCTCCATGTACGGCTGCAGCGGGTGGTACCGGTTCTGGTGCTTCTCCGTCCTCATCAGCTCCATGCGGATGAATATGCCGACCTGCTGGGTCACCGCCTGCTGGCCGATGCGCGCAACCTCGTCCATGGCTTTCCAGATGGCCGCTGCCGCCGGCTCCTCCTCCTCCTCTGGCCTGTCCGGGTTGGCGTTGGGCTCCTCAACCGACGCTAGCAGATCGTCGCGGTCCAGCCGCGCCAGATACGGCAGCCACTGCGTCCTGTCCAGCCACGGGCTGACCTCGTCCTTCTCTCCTTCCTCGATGGTGGCCCGGGCCCGCTTCTCCAGCTCCTCCCAGTTCTGGTTCGCCTTGTTCCACGCCTGCTGCCACAGCTGCTCCCCTCCTCCCTCCCCTCTCTCCCCTCCCTCCTGGGCGGGCTGCGCCTGGTCCTCCTGCTGCGCTTGCTCCTCTGGCTGGCACACTTCAAAGTACTGCGAGCCGTGGAAGGTGGGGAAGAAGCGCTGGCAGTAGACCTGCTTTACCGCCTCTTGGAACCTCTTATTCAACCCCTCTTCCACCATCCTGCTCTGCCGGCCTTTGCCTCCTCCAATCGACCATCCGTGCTCGGTGCGCCAGTGCTCTTTCATCATCCTTTCATTCCTGCAGACGTACTGGCAGCTGCTACTATTACTGCTACTACTGCTGCTGCTGCTGCTGCTGCTGCTGCTGCTGCTGCTGGGGTCCTTCTGGCACAGCAGCCCGTCCTTGAACAGTGGCAGCTCTGTGACGGGCCGTTGCACCCGGGCTGGCACTTCCAGCTCGCTCGAGAATGCAATCAAGCCATGCCAGCTTCTAACCTCACCACCGACCAGCTCCGCCTGCTTCCGGCCCATCCGGTGGTGTTTCCCCCGCAGATGGCCTTCCACCTGGTCCGGCCAGACGGCGTGCCGGCACTCCCTGCAGATCGCGAGCCGGTATTCCGCCTGGTGATAAAAGTACGCTGTCGCCATTTGGTGCGCTAGCTAGTATTGTCTTGCTAATACTGAAAGTTGCTAGAGAGAATGATGCTGGTGTGAGAAAGCTCGTAAATGCTGCTGCTACTACTACTGCTACCGCCGCTGCTGCCGCCGCCGCCGCACGGATCACCCTTACCCCATCAAAAAACCTCAACCCTAACCCTACTCTTACCCCAAGTGGCTGGTTTTCTCACGACGCAGCGGTCGGATTTTAAGGTGGCTCATATAAAAAGTGGTCGCAGAGCCACGCTTGGAAATCTGACCGAGTGTAGACTCGATCCGAGCACCTCGCTCCAAATCCAGTGCGGTAAATCCAGTGCGGTGCGCGTCCAGCCCACCCGACGATTCTTTCCCACACAATCTAAATCCAGCGCGGTCGCGCTGGATTTGCGTCTTTCAGTTAGGGTTTACCTTGAGGACAAGAGTGGGTAAGGATAAGCGAGAAGAGAAGTGGGATGTTCACGTGCGGACTGGAATGCACGCGATAAGACTCGTTACCAGCAATGAGTGAGATTGCTACTTTGAGTTGACCACAAAGGGTCAAGTATCTAGCTAAGTGAGTGTGCTTATATACTGTAGGAAAGCTATGACAATCTGGATGTCCCTCATGGATATGAGGGTTGGATGGCCCTCATGGATTTGAGGGTTGGATCTGTTCTGATCCAATGTGGGTCCTTGTGGAGCCGCACGTGGTGTAGCACGTGATGTCTTCCTTGGCGTTTGTTCTTGCGCCCGTTGTCCGCGCTTCCCGTCTTCCCTCATCTTAGTCGGACTGGGGTTCGTAACACTACCTCCCCCCTTAAGGATCGTCGGCCCGACGATTTCCCCGTGGGATTATATCTTTCTGTCCGTGGGTTTCTTCCTTCCTCTTACTCCCTATGTTCCTTCGCCATGTCCAAGCGTAAGCGTATTGACCAGAAGGCTGAGCGAGAGTCTTTAGCTGCGAAGATCGATCTTTTTGGTGAAGTAATGCCGGTTCCCTGTAGTGCTTGCCTCCTCGCGAATGCGAAGCGTAAGGCAGGTACGCCCGAGGTTGTTTGCCGGATGGATCTTGGTTATGACCGTTGTGGCGAGTGTGCTCGTAGGGGTTTAACCGCCTGTGATGGGAGCGGTTTGGAGGATTCGGACTGTTTGTTTCTCTCCTCTTTTTGGTTGGCCTTTTTATTGACTTCCCTAGTTTCCCGATTGAAGCGCGCCATCGACAAGGCTGAGGCCGAGGAGCAGATGGTTCTCGACCTGCTTCAGAGGAATATGAGTCGATTACAGCGTGTACGGAAACAACGGGAATTACTAAAGCGGCGTGGTAGCTTGATGATTTCCAAGAAGGCTCAGACCGTCGAGGAGTTAGAAGAGTTGGCTCGGTTAGAGGACGCTGCGGAGGCTGGGGATGTTATTGACCCTGAGGGCGCTGAGGAGGGGCGATCGCCAAAGCGTTTACGTGGCGCGTCCTCAGCTGATACCGTTGCGGGTCCGTCCCGGTCCGTTGGGTCTCCTGGGGCTGGTTCTGGTGCTGTGCCGCCCGAGGGTTCCGAGCTGGTTGATCAGGCGCGGCAGTCTCCGCTTCCTGAGTATAGTCCCGCCTTTTTCGAGGGTTACGTTCCCTTCGAGTATTCTGAGACGGCGGCAGTGGGCGTTCTGGGTTTCGACGGTGGAACTCATCAATGAGTTCCCTGCATCCGTCGCAGTTTTCTGGTGGTTCCCAGGTATTGTCCCAATCTCCTTCCCACTGGAGGAGGTATCTGAACTGACCGTTGATGTAGCCACTGTCGAGTACCTTTTCCACGACCCAGTCTTGGTTTTCGTCGGCGTCGGGATTCTCTGGTCTCATTTCTTCTGTTTGGCGCAACGGGGTGGCGTTGGCTGGTGCGGGTTCGAGTAGTGCTACATGGAAGACTGGGTGTATCCGCATTGTTTTTGGCAATTTAAGGCGGAAGTTTAATTTTCCTAGTTTCTCTGCGATCTCGAATGGCCCGATTTTCTTGAAATCCAGCTTGTTGTTTGGTCGTTTGGTCTTGATGTTTTTCCTGAGGAGGTAGACCTTATCCCCCTTCTTAAGCTTTGGTGCCTCCTGGTGCCGTCTGTCGTAGTACCTTGACATGAGGTATCTGTTGAATTCGAGGTCGAGCTGGAGTTGCTGATGGAGCGCTTTTAGTTGGTCGGCTTTAAGGATTCCTTTCTGGGCGAGGCTTTGGCTCGGGATTGGCTCTTGGTAGGCGGTTGGTTCGAATCCGTAGTTGGCGTAGAACGGAGACTCCTGTATGGCTGATGCCTTTGCGCTGTTGTACGCGAACTGAGCCAGTGGGAGTAGTTCAACCCAATTGTCTTGGCTGTAGTTCAGGTAGCAGCGGAGGTATTGCTCTAGAGTCTGATTCGTTCGTTCCGTCTGGCCGTCTGTTTGCGGGTGTGCCGTTGTTGAGAGCTTGTGTTTGCTTCCGAGTTGCCGTGTGAGGGTTTGCCAGAAGTGAGAGGTGAACAGGCGATCCCTATCCGATACCAGCTCGTCTGGTAGCCCGTGATTGCCGAGGATTGTCCTGAGGAATGTATATGCCAATTCCTCTGCGTTTGCCGATTTGAGGTAGGGTAGGTAGTAGGCGTACTTCGTGAGTCTGTCTACTATCACGAGGATGGAGTCGTATTTGATCTTCGTAAGCGGTTCTTCTGACCAGGGTAGATCCGTAATGAAGTCGAGGGTTATCGACTGCCATGGCCTTTCTGGCGCCGCTAGGGGCTGGAGGTTTCCATATGGGGCGTGTCTCGAGGCCTTGCTACGTAAGCATAGGTCGCACTGTGAGATTACTGCCTTGACGGTTCTTCTCAGTCCTGGGAAGTAGAAGTTTCTCGTGATTCGCTCGATCGTTTTTTCGATGCCTTGGTGTCCGTGTGCTGGAGCTTCGTGGAGGTCCTTGACGAGTGTTTCACGGAGTTTAGTAGGTACGTAGACCAGTCCTAGGAATAGGAGGGTTCCTTCTTCGTCCCTAGTAATCCGAGGGTCGTCTTCCTGTTTTCCAAGTTCTTCTGCACCGGTATCTCCTTCGTAGGCTTCTCGAATTTGTTGTGTCCAGGCATTGCCTTCTCGGCGTATTGCTGGCGCTAGGGCCCTTATAGGGGTGAGCGTACCGTCTGCCGCTTCTTCCAATACCGCGGGTTGATGCCCGGGTTTTCCTGTACTATGGTCTGCCCTTCTGCTTAGCGCGTCTGCGCGAGCATTCTCTGATCCCTTTCTGTAGGTAATCTTCATGTCGTAGGATGCTAGCTCTTCTGCCCATCTCACCTGTCTCCTTGTGAGTTCCTTGGTGGTGGTGAAGTAAGAAAGGTTCTTGTGGTCGCAATAGACCATGACCTGGTGCGTAGCTCCTTCTAGATAGTGTCTCCATTCCTTGAACGCGGTAACGATGGCTAGGAGTTCCTTATCGTGGACGTCGTAATTGAGCTCTGGGGGCGTCATTTTCCGAGAGTAGTACGCGATCGGGTGGAGGCGACCTTGTTTGTCTGGTTGACTAATACAGGCGCCAATGGCGTAATCCGATGCGTCAGTTTCAAGGGTAATGGGTAGGTCTGGGTTATAGATGCCCAAGATAGGCGCCTCGCAGAACATTCTCTTAAGCGAGTCGAACGCCTCTTGCTGTACTTGTTCCCATTTAAACCCATGTTCCTTTCGGGTGAGCCTGGTTAAGGGTTCCGTCACCTTGGAGTAGTTCATGATGAACTTACGGTAAAAGTTAGTAAATCCAAGGAAGGACTGCACTTCTTTAACCGTCTTAGGTACGGGCCAATCCCTTATTGCGTCGAGTTTGGTTTCGTCCATGCCAATATGTCCAGGGGTGATGATAAACCCTAGGAACTCTGTCCGTTGTGTGTACCATTCGCATTTTTCTGGCGCGATTTGGAGATCCTTTTCCTGTAGTGCCTTTAGGACTTGATGGATATGCTTGGTATGTTCTTCAAGCGTGTCTGAGTAGATGATGATGTCGTCCAGGTAAGCCGTACAAAATACATCCAAATACGGACGTAGGGTATCGTTGACTAGGCTCTGGAATGTGCCTGGGGCGTTGGTAAGCCCAAAAGGCATGACGGTATACTCGAAGTGTCCTAGGCGTGTTCTAAACGCGGTTTTCCATTCTTCTCCTTCCTTCATGCGGACTAGGTAGTATCCTTCACGGAGGTCGAACTTCGTAAAGTATTTTGCCGTCCTGAACTTGTCCTGTAGTTCGTCTATCCTTGGGAGTGGATACCGGTTCTTCACCGTGATGTCGTTTAGCTGCCGGTAGTCGACGCAGAGTCGTAGCTTGCCGTTTTTCTTCGGGACGAATAGAATAGGGTATCCTGCCGGTGATGATGACGGGCGGATGTATCCTCTTTCTAAATTCTTGTCGATGTATTCCCTTAAAGCCTCGAGCTCCTTTCCTGATAGGGAGTAGATTGGCTTGAACGCTGGCTGCGTTCCTGGGATAAGGGGTATCTCGTGGTCCCATGGCTTATGCTCTGGTAGCTGTCCTTTGCCTCGTTCTTGGAAGATCCTTGGATATTTCCAGAATTCCTGAGGTACCGTTTCTAGCTCTGGTATCGGTGCTGATTCTTTCTTAGTAGGCCTTATAAATCCGTCCTGGTCGCCGTGCCTGACTGCCGAAATGCCTTTCCCTAGGGAGCCTGCCTTCCTGTAGGCATTCCTTATGGCGTATCCCTGGTTGATCCTCTGGGGGCAGTCCCCTCCGACTGGCTTTGGGTTGTTATTCTCTTCTGGTGAGACCCCGTTGTGGGAGCTTCGTTGCATCTGTGCGACGATTCTTTGCTCCATTTCTCGGCTAGGCTTAACGTAAACCACGTACGCTTTCTCACCTCTGTGCCTCATACGCCTTAGCGCCGCAGCGGATATTTCCCTTATTTCGACCGGGTCTTTCTGCCTCTGGCGGCTCAGGCCTTCTTGGCCCTGGCGGCTCTCGGTGGCGGGTTTCCCTGTGCTACGTTTCGTGCTTGCTAAGTGGCGCTTGCATGCTTCGTTTGGGAACGTAATCTCGTTCGTTCCCCAGCGGATATGGGGCTCGTGTGTCCTGAGCCATGGTATGCCTAGGATGATATCGTGTCCTGGCATCTTCGTGATGTCGAGGTTGATTCTTTCTCGGTGGTTGTTGATGGTGACCGTTGACTGGTCTGTTTCCATCCTAACCCATCCATCGCCGTAGTCTGCGGCTGATCCATCTACGGTTGAGAGGCGATAGGGCTCGCTCTTAGTAGCGTAGTGTAGGCCGTGCTTAATGACGAAGGTGTGGCTGATGAGGTTTGCACTTGCTCCACTATCGATCATAGCTCTAGCTGGCTTATTGTTGATTCGTACAGGGACTACAAGTTGTCTCCATAGATCTGGTCCGGTGAGTGATGTGCCGTTCGCTGTGCGTGATACCTGGTTGAGGGACCTAGTTCCCGGCCCCTCCTGTGGGTCCTGACATTCAGGGAGGCCGTCTAGTTTTTTGACTGCTGGGAGTCTTGAGCTGGGTACTCGCCTTCTGGGACTTGGATCCATTCAGTACGCGTGCCATCTTGGTGGGAGCGCCGTTCGTAGGGCTTGTTATCCCGGATTTCCCATTCGACCATGTAACAGTCTTTGATGTCGATGCCTGGGATCCATATTCCTTTGGCTGGGTTGCCATTTTCGGCGGGGAGCTTCCACGTGAGGCCTCGGTTGCTGGCTTGGCTAAGCATCGTATCGAGGAGCTCTTCTTCCTGTAGGGGCTCCTTCTGTTCCTCGGTTCCTAGATTTTCCTCTGGTTCCGGGGTGCTGTCGTATATTTCCCCTGTATCGCTGTTGACCAGTTCCTCGTCCTTTGGGAAGTCGTCGATAAAGTCATCGATCTCTATTACTTCCTCATTTCGGGTTGCTGGCGCGATTTGCCGCTTCCTAGGCTTCTTTGGGTACCACCCTGTGGCGTCTTTATCGCTTTGGTGGGTTCGACAGTTGTCGTTGTAGCACGCTGTCCAGCTTAGGGAGTCGTGGTTGTTCAGCTGTCGTGCTGTTACCGCAGTTTCTCGGTTTACCGCGGAGGAGTTCTTCTCCTTTCGGTTACGCGGGTTTTGCGGGCAGTTGTGGCCGTATTTCCAGTCTTTACCGCAGTGGATGCAGAGCTTATCCTTGAAGCGCTGCTTCTGTTCTTCTGTCCACTCTGGGCGTGGGCCTCGGCTTTTATTGTTCCTGTCCTTGCCTCGGCGTGGGTTCTGGTTGTTTCCTCGGTTGACGTTATCAATTTCCATGGCGTCTCCTCCTTCCTGCGTATGTCTTGGGCGTGCTGGCCGCGTTGTGTTGGCTGGGTAGTGCTCGGAGCGTCTTTCCCAGAAGCGGTCGTCGAGTCGCCTAGCGAGTTCGATCATGTCGTCGAGTTTTTCAGGGTAGGAATGGAAGGCCATGGCGTCTTTGATATTGGGCTTGAGTCCCTTGTAGAAGTGGTCCCTTTGTGCTTGATCTGACCATCCTTCAAGGAAGGCGGCTGCCTGCCTAAAGTTGGAGGTATAGTCGGCCACTGACCCCTTCTGTTGGATTCCCATGATCTTCTGGGTTGCTTGTCGGACTTCATCGACGTCGTTGAATGCCCGTTTTAACTGAGCCACGAATTTGCCGTAGTCGTTAAACATATCCTTAGTAGTCTGGGACTGTGCCGTCTTGGGTTTGTGGAGATGTTCGTTGAGATAGGGTTCGAACCATCGTTCTGCCGTTCCGCGTAGGTAGGTTGAGGCGAAGAGGACCTTGTCTTCTTCATACTCGAATTGGTCGCTATAGATCCTGATATACCGTTCGAGCTGGGATACGAAGCCTTGTAGCTTCTGACGGTTCCCGTCGAAGGTATCGGGGTTTCTGATTTTGACCTTGCGTGCCCTTGGTGTTGCCTGTTCTTCTTGGAGCTCCTGGAGCTGTTCGAGGCGGCCTTCGAGAGCCTTGATCGTGGCGACGAGATGCTCCATTGTTGGCTGTGGGGCTGTCATGTTGTCGTCCTGCTTGTCAGTTCGCTTTTGCAGGGATATACTTCTCTTTCCTTCTCGGCGGACCTTCTTGGCGGAACTTGAGCGCCAAGACGGTCTGTCCTTCTCTTGCAAGGAGGGTGGTCAAAGTGTAACGGAGTGCCTTCTACTACACGACTTCGGAGTCGTCGGGTAGGAGTTGGGTAACCGAAGGGTTTACCTTGAGGACAAGAGTGGGTAAGGATAAGCGAGAAGAGAAGTGGGATGTTCACGTGCGGACTGGAATGCACGCGATAAGACTCGTTACCAGCAATGAGTGAGATTGCTACTTTGAGTTGACCACAAAGGGTCAAGTATCTAGCTAAGTGAGTGTGCTTATATACTGTAGGAAAGCTATGACAATCTGGATGTCCCTCATGGATATGAGGGTTGGATGGCCCTCATGGATTTGAGGGTTGGATCTGTTCTGATCCAATGTGGGTCCTTGTGGAGCCGCACGTGGTGTAGCACGTGATGTCTTCCTTGGCGTTTGTTCTTGCGCCCGTTGTCCGCGCTTCCCGTCTTCCCTCATCTTAGTCGGACTGGGGTTCGTAACATTCAAGTTTTAATTCTAGTTCTACCTCTAGTTTCAACTCTAGTTTTAATTCTAGTCCTAGCTTTAATTCTAGTTCTAGTTCTTTTAAATCCATCTTTCACCTCTTTTATATATCACTTTATATCTGTATTCAATTCCATTTAATTCTACTCATATAGTACATCCAGTTATTATTATTCCTAAAAATCTATCTTTCTTGTTTATTCCTACTCTTTTCAACTATTACTCCTCTATTAGTTCCATCTTACTAGCTCTACCTACTAGCTAGCCCTATCTATCTATTAGCTTTATTATCTCCCTACTCCTCTCTCCTCTATTAAGCTCTCCACCCTTCCTATCAGCCATAAAAACTCCCGAGCCAAGTTATTACTCTCGAGCTCGTCCTTCCTCCATACCTGTCCAAGATATCCTAGTAGTCTATCTTTATCTTCATCTCTATCCTCTACCGCCGCCGCCGCTACTCCCGCTCCTACTACTTCCTCTCCTAGCCGTAATAACCACCTCTTCCACACCGTCTTATACCCGTGCTTGATCCCGTATAATATACCAATCATCACCCCGAAGAACTGGCACTCGCTGCCATGAACCTGCCGCCACCCCTGCCTACCATTACTCTCCCACCTGTTGCAGATTGCCTGTGGTACCCCGCAGCGAAAGCAGCCCGAGTACCTCTCAAACCTGATTCTTCCCTGCATCTCGCGCCTCTCCCCATCCGCCTGCCTACCCCGCTCTGTTGGACAGTGGCTAACACTGTGCTGGTCTTCCCTGCCCGCTGCCTTGCACACCAAACACACCCCCTTCCACCTCTACAGCTTTCTCTGAAGCAGTTCTGCATCCGCATACACCTGTTGTGTCTGCCTGGCCTGCCTTACCCTTATTCCTACCTGCTGCTGCTGCTGCCTTTGAAACTCCTGCCTATCTAATTCTCTTTGTTGCGTACTCTGCTCTTCCTCCTGCTGTCTTTCCTGCCGACTTTCCTGCCGACTTTCCCGCTGATTTTCCTGCTGCTTCTCTCTTTGCTGCTGTCGTATCCTCTGCTGCTGCTCTCTTTGCTGCTGATTTTCCTGCTGCTGCATCCTCTGCTGCTGCTCTCTTTGCTGCTGCTCCCTCCACTGCTGCCCCTGCTGCCGCTGCTGGTACTGGTCTACCCTCTGTTCTTCCTCTACCTCCCTGTCTACCTCTTCCACCTCATCTACCTCTTCCATCTCATCTACCTCCTCTACCTCCTCCTCCTTATTATTATCATCATTATCATCATCCGTGATCTCTCGCCTAGACTCCCTGCTCCTTCTACAAAAATCACACTTTTCTTCCCCCTCCTCCTGCCTGCATTCTATCCGCCTAAAACTACCATCTAAAAACTCGTCCATCACCGTTCTCCTACACAGTCCCCCATCCAGATACTGCCTTACCAGCCGGTCATCGCTCTTCTCCCCCCCCTGAACCATCACTGCTCTGCTGGCCAGTCCATCCCTTCCCGCCCTGCCGCTCTCCTGCGCGTAGTCCAGAAAATCCCGCGGCTCATCCGTGTGGATGATGAGCCTGATGCCTGGAATGTCAATCCCCATGCCCAGCGCGCTGGTGGCCACCACTACACGCACCACTCCCGCCTTGAAGTCCTCTAGCACCTCCTTCTTCCTAGCTTCTGACATCTTGCTGTAAAATGCCTCGCACTGGAACAGCCCTGCGTCCACCAAGCTCTTCACCCTGGTCACTGTGTTGCAGTAGATGACCACCTTTCCTTCCACCGTTGCCTGTAGTTCCTCTTCCACCATCTCTTCTATTTTCCTATTCTGCGCCTCCTTCCCTCCTTGTCTTCCTCGCCATCCTCCCCCTCTCCCTCCTCCCCCTCCTCTCCCTCCTCTCCCTCCTCTCCCTCCTCTCCCTCCTCTCCCTCCTCTCCCTCCTCCATTCTCCACCTCCACCTCCAACTCCACCCCCACCACCTGGTAGCTGATGTTTCTGCGGGTAGTGACCGCCCTGAACACCACCACCTCGGCCGCAGTCCAGCCCATCCTGCGCCACAGCTCCGCCTCTTTGCTGGGTGGCAGCGTCGCTGTGAGCAGAACCATCTGCGTTTCTGCCGCCATGAGCTTCCCCAGCTGCTGCAGCTGCTTGCGGAAGTCCACCTGGTCGTTCAGCACCACGTGGCACTCGTCGATGATGATCCTGTCCAGCTGCCTCATCGCCCTGAGCCGGTTCAAAAACGTCATGAACTCGTCGCTCAGTGCTGCCTCTGGCGTGACCAGCACGATGGACTCCGCGTCTGGTGGCCGCCTCGCCTCCCATTCTGCACAGCTGATGCCCAGCTTGCTGCAGCGCTCTTTCATGTCCGCTCGCAGCGCGATGAGCGGTACCACCACCACCGTTGTTCCTCCTGGCTCCGTCCAAGCCGGCAGCATGAACAAGATGCTTTTCCCAGCCCCAGTCGGCATCACTGCCACCACCGGGCTCACTCCAGCCTGGATGGCGGTCACCGCCTCTTCCTGGATGCTGCGGAACTCGGCTTCCTTTCCCATCAATCTTTGCAGCTGCTCCTTCACGTTGGCCCTCTTCAGCCTTGCCCAGCGGTCCAGCCGCTCCTCGTCAGCGTCATCCTCAAACGGGCAGCGCTTCCTCTTCCTGGAAGCAGCCGGTTCCTGGCTTTTAAATGCCGACTGGAAGCCCAAGAAGCGGTGCCAGTCGGTACTGGAAGCACGGAACAGCAGCCTCTTCTCCGCCACCACACCTGCCTGCTCCATCATCCCACGCGCGTAGATCAAGCCTGCAGTGTGGGAAGTATGTCCTGCCTGGGCGTCTGCAATGGCTGCTGCTGCCCGGTCTTCTCCCACCTCCATCTGCTGCTGCTCCTGCTCATTCCCATTCTCTCCCCCCTCCTCGTCTACCCTGAACGCGCTGGAGCCGCGCATGAACCGCCTGCTGATGCCGATAGCGACGTCCCTGTACGCCCTGACCGTCAGCTCCTGGCCTAAGCCGATCCTGCTCTCCTTCTTCATCGCCTCCCTCATGCGCTCCGTCGTCCACCTCTTCTCCCCCGCCTCCGCCGGCCACATGTGGGCTGAGATCTGCTCGCTCCCACGTACTGCTGCCAGCATGCGCTGGTGGAATGGCAAGACTAGCCATAGATACCACACCACCAGCTCGCCCACCTCCCTGGGCAGATACCTGTGGATCACCTTGACATCCCCGGACATGGCGTAGCCCTTGTGGTAGCGCGTGACGAACACAACCAGCCCATCCTCCACGAAGATGTTGCGGTGCCCTCCCTTGGCCGTATTGCTATGCCTGATGCTGAGAATCTCCGGCCCTCTTGCCGGCTGTCCACCGGTAATGTGCATCAGCAGTAGCAGCTTCTCCCTAAACTCGGCCACCTGCGCTGCATATGCATCTACCGCCTGCCTGCTGATGCCTGAGCTCGCGTTTTCCCTGGTGAACCTCTTCCTCGCAGCAGTGATTCCCATGATCCTGTTGAACAACCAAGTGTTCCCGTCTGCTGGCAGCCTGGTGCGCTGGTCCTGCAGAAAGCTCCACCCTCTGCGCTCCTCAGCTGGGTTGTCCCTGATGGAATGCCACGGCACTGCTAGCACGTCCATTTCCCTATGCTCTTTCTTGTGGCTGCTGTAGCCGCCAAACAGCAGCTCCTGGAGCAGCAGCTGGCGAGTGTCGTTCAGCAAGCCGTGCACCATGCCCCTGAACTTGGCCATGGTGAACTGGATGCCCTGGTACAGCAGCTGCTCCCGCCCATTCCATCCCACATGGCCCTTGGTGGTGGTGTTGTAGTGGATCTTCATCCCGTAAGTGCGCAGATCCAGTATCCACTGCATGGGACTGTGGCTGCCTCGGATCATGAAGCTGTCCATCATCTTGGTCACCAGCTCTAAGCAGCTCATCTTCATCTGGCTGCGCTGGCTGCGCTGGCTGCGCTGGCTGCGCTGGCTGCGCCCACTGCTGTCCCTGGCGCTGCCCTGGCCGCTGTTCCTGCTGCTGCCCTGGCCGCTGCTGGTCCTGCTGCTGGCGCTATCCTGGCCACTGCTGTCCTGGCCACTGCTGCTCTGGCCGGCGCTGCCCTGGCTGCTACTGCTCCTGCCGCCCTGGCTGCGCCCGCTGCGCCCACTGCTGTCCCTGGCGCTGCCCTGGCCGCTGTTCCTGCTGCTGTCCTGGCCACTGCTGCTCTGGCCGGCGCTGCCCTGGCCGGCGCTGCCCTGGCCGGCGCTGCTCCTGCCGCCCTGGCTGCTGCTGCTCCTGCCGCCCTGGCTGCTACTGCTGCTGCTACTGCTGCTGCCGCCAGCATCGCCTCCACCATAACCGCCAGCGCCGTCCTCCTCCTCCTCCTCCTCCTCCTCCTCCTCCTCCTCCTCCTCCTCCTTCTCAAAGTCCCATGCGCTGCCCCCACTGCTAAACTCCTCCCTACCATCCTCCTCCCCTTCTGCTGCTGCTGCTGCTGCTGCTGCTGGACCCGCCATCTCCAGCGCCTTCTGCACCACCATGAAGCGCCCCACCTTGATGATGGCCGACAGAATCGCCGTGTACAGACCCGGCTCCCTCCAGCCGGTGGGCGTGACCCCCTGCACCGCCAGAGCGCAGACCAGAGCGCTGTCGTACTCGCGCTGCGTGATCCTCTGGTTCAGCAGTTCAATGCAAAAGTCCAAGCACGCCTTCTGGATCCCGGACAGCTTTGGTGGCAGCTGCTGCTGCTGCTGCTCTTCTAAACCAGCTCCTTCTTCTTCTTCATTATCATCATCATCATCACCATCACTTCTTCCTCCCTCTTCTTCCTCGCTTTCTTCTTTATCTCTTCCTCCCCCTTTCCCTTCTTCTTGCTTCTTTACAGCTTGCTCTGCCTCCTCCATCAGCCTGGTGAATGCCCTGGACTGCCTGCGGGTGAACCTGTACTCTGGGCTTCTCCAGTCATGCTCCTGCTGCGTCCTGACGAAGAACATCAGCACCTGCTTCCACGCCCTCGACCTGTCCGCGACCGCGTTTTCCTCCATGTACGGCTGCAGCGGGTGGTACCGGTTCTGGTGCTTCTCCGTCCTCATCAGCTCCATGCGGATGAATATGCCGACCTGCTGGGTCACCGCCTGCTGGCCGATGCGCGCAACCTCGTCCATGGCTTTCCAGATGGCCGCTGCCGCCGGCTCCTCCTCCTCCTCTGGCCTGTCCGGGTTGGCGTTGGGCTCCTCAACCGACGCTAGCAGATCGTCGCGGTCCAGCCGCGCCAGATACGGCAGCCACTGCGTCCTGTCCAGCCACGGGCTGACCTCGTCCTTCTCTCCTTCCTCGATGGTGGCCCGGGCCCGCTTCTCCAGCTCCTCCCAGTTCTGGTTCGCCTTGTTCCACGCCTGCTGCCACAGCTGCTCCCCTCCTCCCTCCCCTCTCTCCCCTCCCTCCTGGGCGGGCTGCGCCTGGTCCTCCTGCTGCGCTTGCTCCTCTGGCTGGCACACTTCAAAGTACTGCGAGCCGTGGAAGGTGGGGAAGAAGCGCTGGCAGTAGACCTGCTTTACCGCCTCTTGGAACCTCTTATTCAACCCCTCTTCCACCATCCTGCTCTGCCGGCCTTTGCCTCCTCCAATCGACCATCCGTGCTCGGTGCGCCAGTGCTCTTTCATCATCCTTTCATTCCTGCAGACGTACTGGCAGCTGCTACTATTACTGCTACTACTGCTGCTGCTGCTGCTGCTGCTGCTGCTGCTGCTGCTGGGGTCCTTCTGGCACAGCAGCCCGTCCTTGAACAGTGGCAGCTCTGTGACGGGCCGTTGCACCCGGGCTGGCACTTCCAGCTCGCTCGAGAATGCAATCAAGCCATGCCAGCTTCTAACCTCACCACCGACCAGCTCCGCCTGCTTCCGGCCCATCCGGTGGTGTTTCCCCCGCAGATGGCCTTCCACCTGGTCCGGCCAGACGGCGTGCCGGCACTCCCTGCAGATCGCGAGCCGGTATTCCGCCTGGTGATAAAAGTACGCTGTCGCCATTTGGTGCGCTAGCTAGTATTGTCTTGCTAATACTGAAAGTTGCTAGAGAGAATGATGCTGGTGTGAGAAAGCTCGTAAATGCTGCTGCTACTACTACTGCTACCGCCGCTGCTGCCGCCGCCGCCGCACGGATCACCCTTACCCCATCAAAAAACCTCAACCCTAACCCTACTCTTACCCCAAGTGGCTGGTTTTCTCACGACGCAGCGGTCGGATTTTAAGGTGGCTCATATAAAAAGTGGTCGCAGAGCCACGCTTGGAAATCTGACCGAGTGTAGACTCGATCCGAGCACCTCGCTCCAAATCCAGTGCGGTAAATCCAGTGCGGTGCGCGTCCAGCCCACCCGACGATTCTTTCCCACACAATCTAAATCCAGCGCGGTCGCGCTGGATTTGCGTCTTTCGGTTAGGGGAGAGATGGGGGGATGTTTCCTTTTTATTAGGTGGATGGAGCGGATGGGAGGACCGGCACACTGGGAAACCAGTAGACGGTCCAAAGGAGAAGTGGAAGCCTAACTATACAGTAGTCAAGGCAGCCATTCAGTTCCTACAAAGAACCGGGCGGTTCCGAGATGAACATGGGGAGGCTTACACATCGAACCCACCACAAGAGATGTAATGGCAGCGAAGGAAGTAAACAGATTGGACTAAGAAGTGAGAAGAGGCTAAAGAACAGGATAATGTAAGGCTAAAGAGAGGGACGGCTCTTATACTACCTAGAATGTATCGTAGCCTGACAGAATCAATCAATCAATCAATCAATCTTTCGGTTAGGCGTGACCCCCTACACCGCCAGAGCGCAGACCAGAGCGCTGTCGTACTCGCGCTGCGTGATCCTCTGGTTCAGCAGTTCAATGCAAAAGTCCAAGCACGCCTTCTAGATCCCGGACAGCTTTAGTGGTAGCTGCTGCTGCTGCTGCTCTTCTAAACCAGCTCCTTCTTCTTCTTCATTATCATCATTATCATCATCATCACCATCACTTCTTCCTCCCTCTTCTTCCTCGCTTTCTTTATCTCTTCCTCCCCCTTCTTCTTCTTGCTTTACAGCTTGCTCCGCCTCCTCCATCAGCCTGGTGAATGCCCTAGACTGCCTGCGGGTGAACCTGTACTCTAGGCTTCTCCAGTCATGCTCCTGCTGCGTCCTGACGAAGAACATCAGCACCTACTTCCACGCCCTCGACCTGTCCGCGACCGCGTTTTCCTCCATGTACGGCTGCAGCGGGTGGTACCGGTTCTGGTACTTCTCCGTCCTCATCAGCTCCATGCGGATGAATATGCCGACCCGCTGGGTCACCGCCTGCTGGCCGATGCGCGCAACCTCGTCCATGGCTTTCTAGATGGCTGCCGCCGCCGCCTCCTCCTCCTCTGGCCTGTCCGGGTTGTTGGTGGTGTTGGGCTCCTTAACCGACGCTAGCAGATCGTCACGGTCCAGCCGCGCCAGGTACGGCAGCCACTGCGTCCTATCCAGCCACGGGCTGACCTCGTCCTTCTCCCCTTCCTCGATGGTCGCCCGCGCCCGCTTCTCCAGCTCCTCCCAGTTCTGGTTTGCCTTGTTCCACGCCCGCTGCCACAGCTACTCCCCTCCTCCCTCCCCTCCCTCCCCTCCCTCCTGGGCGGGCTGCGCCTGGTCCTCCTCCTGCGGCGCTGGATCCGCCGGCTGGCAGACTTCAAAGTACTACGAGCCGTGGAAGGTGGGGGAGAAGCGCTGGCAGCGCACCCGCTTCGCTACCTTCCAAAACCTCTCCTCCAGACTCTCCTCCACCCTTCTGGCCAACCTGCCTTTACCACCTCCAAGCGACCACCCGTGCTCTTCGCGCCAGTGATCCTTCATGATCCTCTTGCTCCTACAGATATACTAGCAGCTGTTGGGCTCTCTTTGGCATAGCAGTCCATCCTCAAACAACGGTAGCTCCGCGATGGGCTGCTACACCCGGGCTGGCACCTGCAGCTCGCTTGGGGATATGATCAAGCCATACCAGCCTCCAACCTCATTTCCAACGAGTTCCGCCTACTTCCGGCCTATCCGGTGATGCTTCCCTCGTAAGTGACCTTCTACCTAGTCTAGCCACACCGCATACCTGCACTCCTTGCAGATCACGAGCTGGTATTCTACCTGGTGATGAAAGTAAGCTGACGCTATTTAGTACGCCAGTTAGTATTTACCTAGCTGATGCTGAAAGTTGCTGGAGAGAATGGTGCTGGTATGAGAAAACTCGTAAATACTGCTAACTACTACTATTACCACTACTACTGCCCGCCGCCGCCGCCGCCGCCGCCGCCGCACGGATCACTCTTACCCCATCAAAAACCCTCAACCCTAACCCTACTGTTACCCTAAGTGGCTGGTTTCTCACGATGCAGCGGTCGGATTTTAAGATGGCTTATATAAAAAGTAATCGCAGTGACGTGCTCTACAACTTGACCGAGTCTCGGCTATTTCTCTAAATCACGCCGCGGTAAATCACGCCGCGGTGAGCCGCCAACGTCCGACCCGGCGATTCCCCATACAAATTAAATGCCGCTGCGGTCGCGGCGGATTTGCACCTTTCGGTTAGGATACCTTCAGGCCTTTAGGGTAGGATACCTTTAGGCCTTTAGGTTAGGATACCTTCAGGCCTTTGGGTTAGGATACCTTCAGGCCTTTGGGTTAGGATTTGCACCTTTCGGTTAGGGGCAGTACATCCTACAAGACATCTACAAGGTAATGGATAAGATTGTAGCCCGAGGTGTTACCCCCTGGCTCATCTGGGTGCCAGCCCACTCAGGGGTGAAGGGGAATGAGGCAGCAGATAGAGCAGCAAAGAGGGCAGTTAAACCAGGCCAGAGACCGGACCGAGACTCCCAGGACCGTCGGAGGCTGGTCAAAACAGTCACGCAGGCAGTGCTTATAAGGGTGCAAGAGGAAGAGAAGGAAAACGCGAAGCAGAGAAAGAGGTACGGAAGATATACGTAGGAGCTGGATGGTGCTACACCAGACAAACACACTATCAACCTCTATAACAGACTGGACTCGGAGCAGGCAGCAGTCCTGATTCAGTACCGCTTAAACCACTGCCGACTTAAGCCCTATCTTCACAGAGTAGGTCGAGAGGAGTCAGATAAGTACAAGTGTAGCATGAGCCAGGAGATAGTCAAACATGTACTACTAGAGTGTCCGCAATGGCGGGACCTCAGACGAGAGCTAGTGGTAGCAGCAGGGGAGAGATGGGGGGATGTTTCCTTTTTGTTAGGTGGATGGAGCGGATGGGAGGACCGGCACACTGGGAAACCAGTAGACGGTCCAAAGGAGAAGTGGAAGCCTAACTATGCAGTAGTCAAGGCAGCCATTCAGTTCCTACAAAGAACCGGGCGGTTCCGAGATGAACATGGGGAGGCTTACACATCGAACCCACCATAAGAGATGTAAGGGTAGCAAAGGGAGTAAACAGATTAGACTAAGAAGTGAGAAGAGGCTAAAGAACAGGACAATATAAGGCTAAAGAGAGGGACGGCTCTTATACTACCTAGAATGTATCGTAGCCTGATAGAATCAATCAATCAATCAATCAACCGGACGAATCAATCAATCGAATCCAGGACCTCCCCCGAGAAAGGGATCTTACTAACCAAGGCTCGGCCCGTGACCAAACCACTACCAAAAGAAAGCGCACAGCGGCCACACCACTTCAACTTAGTAGCAAAGCCTGCACCGCCAAAGCGCGGCCGCTAGGCTAGGCTATCGTACAGCGCCATCCACACTCACCAGACGCAAAATTCTCCCTCTACTGGTCAAAGCTCAGGCTCGGCACTCTACATGAAACCATGTTTCCCAATCCAGGCCCCCTGCAACGCGGACGGCGCAAGTCAACTACTGCTCCACCCAACAGCCAAATCATTACTAGATCCAAGTCAGCCGCTCCTAGCGGAAAAATCAGAGAGAAACGACGTACCGCCAGTTATAGAAACAATCAAGACACAGAAGACGAAACCCACACGAGCTCCACAGAAGACGACCCCCCTAGTAGCCAGACCATACAATCCACGCAAGCAACCCTCCAAGTAGAGACAAACCCGAACACCGAAACACTAGCCCTACTAGTATCCCAGCAGCAAAAGACAATCCAACTCCTCCAAAAGGAAAGAGAGGAGGCCAAGAAAGAGCACCAGGAACTAACCAAGCTTATCAGCAACCTGGCTGAGCAAGTCCAGAAACTCGAGAGCAAGCTCCAACCAGCAGCCACCAGTCCCCCGCAAAGCCAAAGCTGGGCAACAGTTGCAGCCCGCGGAGCACTCCAAACGCCCCCAACCTACAACAGGCAATCCGGAAACAACCCTACGACGATACTCATCGACGTTCCACCACCAGGCCCTGACCAGACACCAGCAAACGGCTTCACCCGGAACCTGCCTACCCCAACCGCAGTGAACCTCGTATCCCGAGCACTTAAAAGCCAAGAGCCAACCAAACAAGCGGAAGTCCTAGGAGCAAAGGCAACAAAGCGAGGATACCTCATCCGCTTTAAGAATAAAGAAGCCAAACAGCTTGCAATTCAGAATCAAGAATGGACCACGGTGCTAGGAAAAGACACGAAAATCAATCGCCCAAGATTTGGAGTGGTAGCCCACCGCACGCCAACAGGCGAAGTCCAGATAGAAGAAAAGGAAAACGCAATCCAGAAGATCACTCTTGAGAACAAGCTCTTAGAGACAGACACGCAGATTGAGGATATAGCCTGGATGAAGAAGAAAGATAACCCCTTCGGCCAACACGCGTCCCTGGGGATATGGTTCAACACTGAAGAAGCAGCCCAAAATGCAGTTCAGAATGGGCTTCTCTTTGGACAGGAAATTGTCAACCGTGTTGAATTCTACCGCATGGAAAGAAAGAGGTGTTATAGATGCCAGGGATTTGGACACCTCGCTAGTAACTGTAGGGAAAAGGAAAGATGCGGAAACTGCAACGGAGGACACAACACGAGGAACTGCCCACCAGGCAGCTCTCCCCAGTGTGCAGACTGCCGCGGCAGCCACCCAACAGGAGACAGCCAGTGCAGAGCCCAGATCCTCCCCCATATTAGCTTCCAATGCTAGAGCCCCTACGAATTGTCCAATTGAACATCTGGAAAACAAACGAATGCATGGAAGCCTTAATCAACGACCCAGACACGGAAAAACTCGACATCCTTCTTATTCAAGAACCACCAGTCTCTTTCTTTAAAAACCTACCACAACACCGCTCATGGCACCTATACACCCCAACCTACACTGGAACTCAGAAAAAACGATCCGCCATCTACGTTAATAAACGAATCTCCTCCTCTGCACAGCAGCAAGTTCCATGCAATAGCCGAGACCTTACAGCTGTTCAAATTCAGACACCAAACCAGCCAATCCTCATCTTCTCAGTCTACATACCGCCAATGGGAGGAACCCAACAGTCGGCAGAGAACGAAATGCTTGCAGCTCTCCAAGCAATCCGCCAGTCCATAGCAAAGCAGACAACATGCAACACCCTAGGCCTGATCCTCGGAGGAGACTTCAACAGACAAGACCCGCTATGGGGCGGAGACAATATTAAACCATATCTGGTAGGAAGCGCAGCATCCTTAATCTCGTTTATGGAAGAACATCACCTTCAGAGCCACCTCTATCGTGGCACACCAACCTGCTACGCCAGTAACAAAGCCGACAGTAGAACGACACTAGACCTTACTCTTAGCAACATTCCAAACCAGCTAGTTAAGTGTGAGCTTCTAGACCAAAACTACGGGTCCGACCACAGAGCCATCTTCTCTGAATGGAACATGGAGGTCGAACAGGCCAATACACGACCACCACGCAAGCTCTATGAGCGAACAGACTGGACAAAGACAGGACAGGCTATTCAGCGCGCCCTTGGGCAGGCAAGGCAGATTGCCACATGTGGACAGCTCGACAAAGCAGTCGAGCAGCTTATTAGTACAACCACAGCTATAACAAATGAGTTTACGCCAACTGCCAAGCCATGTCCATACTCGAAGCAGTGGTTTAACCCAGAACTCAAAGATCACCAATCTAAATATAACAAGCACCGCCGGCTCTGGCAAACCTTTAGCGCAAGCCTTGGAAGAGACAACCCAGACACAGTGGACCAATACAGCGCAATGAAGATGGCCCGTAGAGAATGGGTAAAAGCAATAGCACATGCAAAGAGCAGCCACTGGAAGGACTTTCTAGATAATGCAGGGAAAGGCAACCAGCTATGGAAGGCAGCTAAATACGCTAGCCCAAGCGATAACTACAGCAACATTCCCCCACTCTCTACAGGCAACAACAAAGCCACAGAAAATGCAGAGAAGGCACAACTTCTACTAGACACCTTCTTTCCAAAGCCAACCAGCCCACAACCACCAGCTCAATCTACTATGGCAACTCCTATAGGGTGGGAACCGATCACAGAAGCCGAAATCCACCAGAGTCTAAGCTCTACCAAACCCAACTCTGCCCCTGGAGATGATGGCCTTCCTATGCTTGTCTGGCAGAAGCTTTGGCCCTACATTACTACATATATCCACCACATCTTCTCTGCATCTATCAACCTTGGCCACCATCCTAAAGCCTGGCGTACAGCAGCAATCATTGTCCTCCGGAAAGCTGGCAAGCCTGACTACACAATTCCCAAAGCATACCGCCCAATCTCACTACTCAACACACTCGGAAAGTTGCTAGAAGCAGTAATGGCAAAGAGGCTATCCTACTATGCTGAGAAGCACAATCTCTTGCCAGCCACCCAGTTTGGGGCAAGACCAGGTAGATCAACAGAGCAAGCTCTCCTTATCCTAGTTGATGCTATATGGAAGGCTTGGAAAGAACACAAAGTGGTCACGCTTATGGCATTCGACCTGAAAGGTGCCTTTAATGCAGTTGGCAAGGAGGTACTAGACCACTGCCTGGCTAAGAGAGGGATTCCAACTGAAGCAAGGTGCTGGATCAAGAGCTTTATGGAGAACAGAACAGCTTCAATATCGTTTGATAACTACACCAAGCCAGCTGCAGCTCTCAACCACCCTGGTCTCCCTCAAGGCTCACCTCTCTCACCAATTCTCTTTGCCTTCTACAACGCCGACCTAGTTGACCAGCCAGTTGACTTCACTGGAGGATCATCTGCCTACATTGATGATTACTGCCGGTGGCGAACAAGCCTATCTGCAAGCAAAAACCTTGCAGCTTTGCAAAGGGAGGACATACCAAGAATGCAGCGCTGGGCAGAGCAAACTGGATCAAGCTTTGAAGCAGACAAGACAGAGCTCATACACTTTACAAGAAGTCCAGACCAGAACTGCTCAGGAGCAATAGTCATGGGCAACCATGTAATTGAGCCTAGGCAAGAAGTGAAGCTGTTAGGAGTTATCTTTGACCAGCAACTCCGGTGGAGAGCCCACGTTCAGAGAGCTGCCACACGAGCAACCAAGACCTGCCTGGCCATAGGTAGACTGAGGCACCTCCGACCAAAGCAGATGCGCCAGCTCTATCAAGCATGCGTGATTCCTCAACTGGACTACGCCTCAACCGTCTGGCACTCCCCAAAGAGATGCAAATGGCAAGTGGCAGTACTCTCCAGGATTCAGCGGCTGGCAACAACCAAGGCTATTTCAGCCTTCCAAACCGTTTCAACTGAAGCACTAGACTACGAGAACTTTCTCCTACCAACAAAGCTACGCCTACAGGCTAGGGCAGAGAGGGTCATTACTAACCTCAAAACACTCCCCACCTCTCATCCATGCAAGACGCTTGTCAACAAAACAATATCAACACTCAATCTGGCAGTCAGCTTCCTGAGCCCACTGAATGCAACCCTCAAATTACAAAGCCCAGGCCAGGCTGAGGAGACTGAAGTAATTGATACATGCCCCCTTCCACCATGGAAACCCCTGCTACTAGACAACATCCAACTGCAGCTACCCAAATCTCAGACCCTAGAGGTTTTCAAGGAAGAGCTTAAACGAGACGGGGCTAAGAGGATCTTCACGGACGCATCTCAAGTAAAAGGACAACTTGGAGCAGCTGCAGTGATCCTCAACCAGGAGCAGAGAATCCATAGACAAGCCCAGAAAGGGGTTGGCTCCAGCAAGTTTTACAGCATCACGGCCGCTGAGCTTATCGCTATTAACACCGGCATGGAGCTAGCAGTGGAGCAGAACCTCGAAGAAGGCAACTCAAATCCAGTAATATATACAATCTACAGCGACTCAAAGGCAGCCCTACAAGCACTAGCAGACCCACACAAGCGACGATCAGGTCAAGGCATAGTACGGTCAATTACAGAAACAGCCAAGCATATCAAGGATAGCTATCAAATCAGCTTCTCTCTCCAATGGGTGCCAAGCCACAGTGGGATCAGAGGGAATGATGAAGCGGACAGGCTCGCTAAAGCTGCAACCACACGCCTTAGAGAACACAGCTTTGGACCACTAGCATCACTTCAGGCCCAGGCAGCCAAGGAAACAGCACACGCAACCTGGGCAGCACAATGGGAAATCTCAGACAAAGGCCAGCACCTCCGAGGCATCGACACAGCCCCACCAGGCCCTCACACCCGGCACCTATACGACAAGCTCCCACGGAGCCTGGCTGGTCTCCTTGCCCAGCTTCGGACAGGCCACTGCTGGCTTAACCAACACCGTAAGCGGATGGGCCGCATCAACAATGAGCAGTGTGAATGTGGAGAAGTTGAATCAGTGTCACATGTCCTTCTTGACTGTTACCTGCTTCAGCAAGGCCGTCAGAAGATGCTTCAAGAAAGTGGCTTACAAAAGAACAGCCTATCAGCCTTGCTAGGTGGAAAGCCACCAAGTAACACAGTAGCCACGCAGAGCAAAGAAAATAAGTGGAGGATAACAACGTCACAGCTACAGGCTGTTCTCAGCTTTGCGCAAGACACACAGCGGTTCATAAACAGAGATGAACCTATAGCGTAAAACACTCTTTACACCACACACCTAACACCTCACTCTCCGCCTCTCTTTACCTTCTCCTTCTCTCAAATTGACACACAACATGTATACTAGCATTGAAATTCTTTGAATAGTCGTAGCCTGCATATCGCTCAGGGCGATGGGTCAGGGTAAATGAATTCAACTCAACTCAACTCAACTCAATCAACCGGACACAATCCGGCCACGAGTTTCGCACCCATAGAAAACGCCCAAACAAAAGGCCCGCGGGGCCAGGACCACCTTCAAAAGATAGCGCGCAACGAGGCTTCTATCTCAGTCAAAGAAGAGACCTTGCAGTGTCTCTAATGGGCCGCTGGCCGAAGGTCTCTTTCCGCCTCATACCGGTCCCTCGCCAGTCGAGATTTTCACTCCCGTGGCCATAGCGCAGTCTTGGCACTATACGTGCAACAATGGCTCCAAACGCGGCATCCTTAGCGCAAGAAGATCGGCAAACTGGAACCCGAGCCCCGTTAGAAAACCAAAGAGTAACTAGACAGCAATCTGCCATGAGACCCCAAGTAGAAAACATCAGCCAAGACACAATCCATGTCCAACTAGCACCGGAAGCCACTCCACCAAGAACACGACGAGTAGCATTTAACGAAACCCACCGCAGTAAAATCTGGGATCATGAGGCTCAAATTGGATACCTACAAAGAAAGGAACAGTTTTCAAGCGAGAACTTCCTAAAGATCGAGGAAAAGTTCACACTGCTAGCCGAGCAAAACCGGCAGCTAGAGGAAAGAGTCGCACAGCTAGCCGAGCAGAACCAAAAGCTTGAAGAGAAAGTTGAGCAACTTACTACACAAAACCAGAAGTTCGACCAGGAGATCGAAAGACTATTCGAAAACGAAGAGCACCAAGAGAACCATAACAAAAGCCTGGAGAAGAGGATTGAAGAATCGACCATACAGGCCCATCAGACAGAGACTCTAACCAGACAAGTCCAACAGCTTACGGAAAGACTGGACACGATGTCTTCAACTCCTCAGGTCAACAACCAATGCTGGGCAGCAGTGGCAGCACGCCCGATGCCCAATTTCCCCCCAACGTACAACACCCAATCTGGAAACAGCCCTGCAACTCTACGGATTACCACCGCGCTACCCTCTACCCAGAATACCTTCTCGAGGTACATGCCAACCAAGACTGCAGCAGAGCACATCTCGCAGGCCCTTAAGAAGCACGACAGGACAAGAGACGCATCAGTTCTCGGTATAGGAACAACGAAGCTAGGATACCTTATCCGCTTCAAGGACGAGGAAGCAAAGAAACTTGCGACGAGTAACACCGAATGGACTAAGACGCTTGGAAACGATACAGCGATCACCCAACCCCAGTTTGGTGTTGTAGTCCACCGGGCACCAACATCAGAAGTCGACATCGAGAAGAAAACCGACGCTACCCAAAAGATTCTCCAGGAGAACAGCCTTGTAGACGCACAAATTAAGAACATAGCCTGGATGAAGAAAAGAGACTCGCCGCTAGGACAACATGCCTCCCTAGGCATCTGGTTTAGCACGCAAGAAGCAGCCCAAAACGCCATCCAGAACGGACTTGTATTCGGCCAGAGCTACACTAACCGTGTTGAGCCCTACCGAATGGAGAGGAAGAGGTGCCACCGGTGCCTTCAGTTTGGACATCTAGCATGGAACTGTAAAAAGAAGGAAAGGTGTGGGCACTGCTTAGCGGAGCACAACAAGAAGGACTGTAGCTCAGATACCCCCCTAAAGTGCGCAGACTGCAATCAAGACCACCCGACAGGAGCAGCCCAATGTAAAGGAGTAATGCCTTACCCTCTTCTAAGGAGAGGATAATTGTGTATTACCTCCTACTTTCCTTTGTTATCTCTTAGTGTATACTACCTAGTAGCACATTCCCTTGAATAGTCTGTAGCCTGCATATCGCTTAGAGCGATGGGTCGGGGTAAATGATATCAACTCAACTCAACTCAACTCAATCAATCAACCTTTCCACGCAACCTGGGCAGCACAATGGGAAATCTCAGACAAAGGCCAGCACCTCCGAGGCATCGACACAGCCCCACCAGGCCCTCATACCCGGCACCTATACGACAAGCTCCCACGGAGCCAGACAGGCCTTCTTACCCAGCTGCGAACTGGACACTGCTGGCTCAATCAGCACCGCACTCGAATGGGCCGCATCAACAATGAGCAGTGTGAATGTGGAGAAGTTGAATCAGTGTCACATGTCCTTCTTAACTGTTACCTGCTTTAGCAAGGCCGTCAGAAGATGCTTCAAGAAAGTGGCTTATAAAAGAACAGCCTATCAGCCTTGCTAGGTGGAAAGCCACCAAGTAACATAGCAACCACGCAGAGCAAAGAAAATAAGTAGAGGATAACAACGTCACAGCTACAGGCTGTTCTCAGCTTTACACAAGACACACAGCGGTTTATAAACAGAGATGAACCCATAGCGTAGAACACTCTTTACACCACACACCTAACACCTCACTCTCCGCCTCCCTTTACCTTCTCCTTCTCTCAAATTGACACACAACATGTATACTAGCATTGAAATTCTTTGAATAGTCGTAGCCTGCATATCGCTCAGGGCGATGGGTCAGGGTAAATGAATTCAACTCAACTCAACTCAACTCAATCAACCTTTCGGTTAGGGTTATCTGCAATCTTAAAACACTTCCAACCTCACACCCATGCAAGGTGCTGGTTAAAGGAACCTGAAAGCTCGACCTAGCCATTAGCTTTCTTAGCCCCCTCAATATAACTCTCAAGCTACAAAGCCCAAGCCTAGTAGAAGACATTAAAGTAATCGACACCTACCCCCTTCCACCATGGAAACCTCTACCTCTGGATGATATTCAACTACAGCTTCCGGAATCTCAGACTCTAGAGGACTTTAAAGAAATGCTCTATTCGAACCAGTCTAGAAGAGTCTTCACAGACGCATCCAAAATAGAAGGACAACTTAGAGCAGCTGCAGTAATCCTCAATCAGACGCAAAAAATCTACAGGCAAGCCCAGAAAGGAGTTGGCTCTAGTAGGTTCTATAGCATCACAGCTGCGGAGCTTGTTGCTATCAGTACCGGCATAGAACTGGCAGTAGAACAAAACCTTAAAGAAGGCAATTCAAACCCGGTATCCTACACAATCTACAGCGATTCGAAGGCAGCCTTACAAGCATTAGCAAACCCACACAAACAGCGATCAGGTCAAGGCATAGTGCGGTCCATCACAGAAACAGCCCAGAAGATTAGAGACAGCCATCAGATTAGCTTTTCCCTTTAATAGGTCCCAAGCCACAGCAAAATCAGAGGAAACGAAGAAGTAGATAAGCTTGCTAAAGCTGCAACTACACGTCTTAGAGAACACAGCTTTAAACCACTAGCATCGCTCCAGATCCAGGCATCCAAAGAAGCAGCACATGCATCCTAGACAGCAGAGTGGAAGAACTCAGACAAAGGCCAACACCTTCGAAACATTGATACAGCACCACCAGGCCTTCACACCCGACACTTATACGACAAGCTTCCAAGGAGCCTGGCTGGTCTCCTTGCCCAGCTACGAACAGGCCATTGCTGGCTCAACCAACACCGCAAGCGGATGGGCCGAATCAATGATGAGCAGTGTAAATATGGAGAAGTTGAATTAGTCTCACATGTCCTTCTTGATTGCCACCTGCTCCAGCAAAGCCGTCAAAAGATGCTCCAAGATAGTGGACTCCAACAGAACAGCCTACCGGCCTTGCTAGGTGGAAAGCCACCAAGCAACACAGCAGCCACCCAAAGCAAAGACAATTAGAGGATAACAGCATCACAGCTACAGGCTGTACTCAGCTTTGCGCAAGACACACAGCGGTTTATAAACAGAGATAAACCCATAGCGTAAAACACTCTTTACACCACACACCTAACACCTTACTCTCTGCCTCCCTTTACCTTCTCCTTCTCTCAAATTGACACACAACATGTATACTAGCATTGAAATTCTTTGAATAGTCGTAGCCTGCATATCGCTCAGGGCGATGGGTTAGGGTAAATGAATTCAACTCAACTCAACTCAACTCAATCAAACCTTCTCGGTTAGGGTGAGAGAGAACGAAGTGATGAATACACGTATCTGAGCACTACGTACGAAGGCCGTATTACTAATCAATAATGTAGATTGATTATCGAAGTAAATTGACCACGAAGGTCAAAGCTATGCTAATAAGTATGGTTTATATACGTAGGAGAGTCTATACAATCTGATAGTTTATAGGTTCATTCCGCCAAGCGGTTGAACGTCTGAACTCCTGCGGTTCAGGAGTTCAGAGTGCCAAGGCTTCGAACGGCTGAACCGGGAGTCACGTGACTTCCCGCCGGTGGATCTTCTTTTTACGGGCGTGTAGGCGCCCCGCTTGTCCTTCTAATGGAAAATGAGCTCAATCACCTCCGTTATCTGTTATTGGATAGTATATTAGCTTAGTCATTCATTCTGAGACGTCTTGGGGATCAAGACCACAAGCGCCTCAGCAACCAGGCAATCAAGCCATTCATTCATCGCTTCCGACCGATCAAGCGCGAATTCCATCACCTTCCTTTCCTTCTACCCAGGTTCTGTATAGGCTGCGCCGTAACAATTAGACGCTTCTCTTTAGCGCTCTAAAGCGAATCTAAATCAATTTAGCTTAGCGCGTGCACGGTTGAAGAGTGAGTAGATAGCTATAAAAGGGCCTCCTCCCCTCCCCTCCCTTCTCTTTTCCCCCCTTTCCACGCCCGCTTTCCTCGCAGGATTCTTATCCAAAGGTCACGAGTTCGATTCCTGCCCGCTCCGCGCCGCCTAAATCTTCGAAATTGAATAACTCCTCGCCCGACGCGCGGAAAGATACGAAAAATACGTCAAAATACTCGGTTTTCCCTCCTCTATCACATGTCCCAATTTCAGCCTCATTCGACCACGTTGACTTATTTTTACTTGGTATATGTATTCAATCCTCCAACCTTATCTCATCAAACGGCTGCCTGGTGCAGTCGGAAAACAGCTTGGCTGACGGCGCCTGTCGACCCTTGGGTCGGCACAGGATGGTTGTTCCCGGTGATTCGGGGACTGATTGCCTACTGCTGGTCTCACGACCAGTGCGTCTATTGAGGGCCCCCCTAGTCGACCACCGGTCGGCTGGGGTGGGAGCAGGGTTGCCCGGCACGGTGAGGTCCCTCGGACCGCGTTATCCGTGTTGTAATTCTCTGGCCAGGTATCATCGAGTTAAATTCCCCCATTGGTTGCGGGTAACCAACGACGTGATGCCTGGTTAGACTTAGCCTCGCCCTTCGGGGCGGGGCTAAACCGCTTGCCTTTTTACCTACTACCATCTCTCCTCACTACTTCTTTTCTTTTTCGTCTTCTATAATCGCTTAATTAGACCTATACGCCTCTATAAAGTAGACACCTATAAAACCCGATTAGGAAAAAGAAAAATAATACAATCCTAAAAGAAAACAGTTTACCATCCCAAGCAGGCCCTCTTTGATACTCCGTCTCCTAGACTTTCATCTTCTATTAGCGGGCGCTTCCGAGCCCCAAGATACACCCGAAACCCAAGAAAACTATGCCACTCCCGACTAGTAGCCCGGTATTCTATTCTTCGTGCCTCCACATGTCCAGGCGCCTCCTGGAGACCTCTCGCGTACACTGTGCCCGCAATCCAAGAGCCGTGAGTTGCCTGCTCATCTGCCAGCTTCTTGTCCATTCCATAGTCCCGTTTAAAACCCCCACATTTCAGATGCTGGCGTGAGATTGCAATAGCAATATGCCTGTACGTCATGATATTAAGCGTCGTGCCTAGATGCATGCTCGTTTCCCTTGCCAGAACAGCTCCTAGCCTACTACTATCCCAGCCGCCAGCTCCCTTCGGCCACAGAAAGGATGACGATTGTTCTAGCCGTTGAAAAGCCAAGGTCTCGAGTTTCTGCCAGAATGGCAGGACTAGCCAGAGGTAATACACTAGCAACTCGCTAACCTCCCTCGGGAGATATCGGTGGATGATTTTTGTTGAGCCAGTAACGTTGTATCCCTTATGGTAGGACGTAACCGTGCCGACGAGGCCATTCTCAATGAAAATACTCCGGTGGTGGCCCTGCCGGGTGTTACAATGCTGTAGGCTCACCAGTTCGGTGCCACGTGCGGGTTGTCCAGACGTCAAGTGGACTAGAAGTAGTAGGCGCTCAAGAAAGCGGTCGACCTTAGCGAGGTACTGGCTTACAGCCGGTTTCTTCCAACGTAGCTCCCTCTTTTTTCCAAGAGACACGAGCTCATCCCGGAGCCAGTCATTGTCGAGTACACGGTTGATCAGCCAGTTTCCACTTCCACCAGGTAGTTCAAACTGGGCCGCATTTCTAGCGTCCTTGAGGAAACTCCAACCATTTTGACCATTACTATGGTCGTCCTGTAGACGGTGAAGGACGAGAGCAGGTACAACCTCTTCATGCTTCTCCTCCGGATGGATTAGAAGTAGATCTCGTAGCTCCTGTTGGGCCAGACCCATCTCAAGGCTGATAAAGGACTTAAGCTGCTCCATGCTAACGGTCGCCTGCTTGTAGGTCACTGTGCTGATATCGTCCGACCAGATGATATGGCCAGTAACCGTAGTATTGCTCACCACCTTCTTTGCGTAGGCGCGGAGCCTGCATACCCAGTCGAAAGCTGAGCGAGACCCTCGGACCATAAAGCGCTGTCTCATCTCGTCGAGCAAGTCGGAGGGGTATTCAATAGCCCCTTCATCTGCAGCAAGCACGGCCCGCTCGATAACGAGCATCTGTGCGATCTTGATGAATTTGGACAGCTGGGGCGAGTATGTGAGCGGCCTGTGGAAGCCGCAATCCTTTTTCTCGTCAATGCCGAGGACGGCGAGGAAGCTAAGCACGGGGCTTTCAAAATGGCTACCCCTGATATTGTGGTCTAGAAGGGAGATACAGAGGAGGAGGCACGCCCTATCTAGAGCGGCCTCTACTTGCTTCTGAGCGCTCGCTGCTTCGCCGGAAATACCGCTGCTGCTGCTGTCCGAGATAAGAGCCCGCAGGTCACTAGATAGTGACAGTACAGCCTCAATATGGGACAACTGAGAAGGAGTGAACCGGTGTGCAAGTTGAATTAGCTGGTCCACCCGGCTCGTCCGGCAGGTAAAGCAGAGAAGGCGCTTCCACAGATACTTGTAGCTCCGGAAAGTGTTCTTCTGCAGCTTGATCATGAGTAGCCGCTCCGTGCCCGAGGGCTCGCCGGCCATAAAGCTGTTGATGCGGGCCTGGTCAAACACGCTGATCTTGTCCTCGCAGATAGACTGGTACGCCCGCTCGACAAGCCGATCCAGGCTCTCGGAGAGTAGAGTAAGCAACGGCTCTTCGGTAGGGTCGGCCGCGTAGGCGAGCGTGGAGACCTCAGAGAGGTTAAGACGGTTGAAAAAGGACGGCCAGCGGGTCATCTCTAGCCACGGAGAGACCTCGGTTTTAGTAGTTTCATCGTAGTAGATATGGCGTGCGTCGGAGAGCACGCGATCGCGCTCCTGAAGGTCTCTCTCGACAAGCCTTCTAATAAGGTCGCTCGCTTGGTGGACGCCTAACGCGCCGATATCCATCTCCTCCTCCTCCTCTCCCTTATTACTAGTATCTACCTGCTCAACTTGGAAGTACTGCGAGCCGTAGGTTTGGATGAAAAATCTCTGGCAGAAGACTTCTTTTCTTCTAGTTTGTAGACGGGTTTGGATCTGCTTCTCCTTTTGTTTACTGGGTCTACCCCTAGTACTTAGAGACCATTGGTGGGCTTCGCGCCAATGGGTTTTGAGAACGTTCATCTTCCGGCAGATATAGTGACACTGCTGAGGCTCGAGCTGGCAAAGTAATCCGTCCTTGTATAGAGGTAGGTAGGCGATAGGCTGGGTTACCTTGGCTGGAATGAAGACGTCGCGCGCGTTCTGAGCTTGATCCGGCCATCTACGCTGCACATCGGCTAAGACTGCGGCGGTTTCTTTTAGGGGCAACTCGTGGTACTTGCCCCGTAGATGGCTTCGAATTTGGTCTAGACAGACAGCGTACCCGCAGCTCTTACAGACCAGTAAGTGGTATTCAGAAAGATAGTGAAAATACTCGGTTGATTGCGACATAGTTGCTTTTGTAGCGATGATTACGGCAAACTTAGCTGTTTTCTAACGATGGGAGAAGTACTAGATTAACGAGTGGAGGAAGCCAGCTTATTAGACGCGTGTACCATCTTTTTTTTTTTACGCCTGTATCGAAGCGCGATCCAAGCGCGTTCCAATTACGAGATACTAATCTATTTTAACTACTTAATCGTCCGAGATAAGCTGGGGCGAAAGATGCTGGCAGAATTTTGATGAGGCGCGGAGGCGGTGAGGTGCGGGAAGGCTTATACGAAAACGGAAAGACCCCTGCGCAGTGGATTTAAAGAGCGCGGTGGATTTGAGCATATATCTTAGTCACCTCGCCCCTATCACCTATCCTCTATATCCTGTACAATGCAGACCTCGTAGAGGCCCAAATCAGCCAGAAGGGCGGGTCTCTAGGCTTCGTTGACGACTTCACAGCGTGGGTTACTGGCCCAACCGTCAGCTATAACGTCCAGAGACTACAACAAGAAGTAATTCCAAAGGCTGAAAACTGGGCCGTAGAGAGCGGAGCAACGTTCGAAGCAGAAAAGACGAAGTTGATCCACTTTACACGGCTTAGCAGACGAAGGGATTCGCCAGAGGCGCCGTTAGTATTCCAGGGTACACAGATACCGGATAGTGAACAAGTAAAAGTGCTTGGGGTCCTACTCGACAACCAGCTTACCATGGTACCTCATATCACTAAGGTTACGAGCAAGGCGATCACGCAATGCCTGGCGATCAAGAGACTTAAAGGTGTTAGCCCAAGAGGAATGAGACAACTATACCAGGCGACGGTTACCCCAATAACCGACTACGCGGCGTCAACGTGGTACGGTCCAGGGCGACTAGGAGTAGGAAAGCTAGTACGGCATCTAGAAAGAGTCCAGCGATTAGGAGCACAGGCGATCACAGGCGCCTTCCGTACAGTCGCCCTCCCTACTGCCGAAGGAGAGGCGTGCCTAATACCAGTAGATCTTCGGTTACGCGCAAAAGTATCGAAGTATCTAGTAAGGCTATACACGCTACCAGCGGATAACCCAGTAGTAGACTGCGTCAAGCGTTTTCCTAAGCAGGGAGAGGTATATCCCTCCCCACTAAGAAAGACTTGGGACTATTACGGAAGCATCATTGCTCCAGAAAGGACAGCCCCTATAGAGACTATTGTACCATGGACGCTCCCACCGTGGGAGCGCGATATCCAGCCAAATATCGTTATTACCAACCGGGACAGTGCGACAGCTAAGGTGCAGACCCTACCGACCGCGGATACTATCTTTACCGATGGGTCAAGCAGGCACGGGCTCTGTGGCGCGGCAGCAGTACGCTGGACTAGAATTAAAGGCTTCACGGTAATCAGGCAAGAGACAGTAGAACGGAGCCAAAATTCAACAGTGGTAATGGCGGAATTACAAGCTATGGTGTTTGCACTGGAATGGCTAGCCCAGCGCCCGCGGCAGATAAATGCACCAATACCGGGCCGCATCGTGCACACTTTCTGGATAGTTACGGACAGTATAAAGGCACTCCAGCGGGTAGGGACGTCACAAGCAAGCCTGTCAGGCCAGTATCTGGTTAAGAGAATACGGGAGCTTATAGTTAGGATCGAGGTTAAGGGCGCAGCAGTCATGTTTATGTGGGTTCCAGCCCATAGTGGAGTCGCCGGGAACGAGGCGGCACACCAAGCCGCGCAAGAGACAACAGTACCTGGGCTACGACCAACGATCGATAGGCGAAACAGGCGGCGAGCAAGGGAAACAGTTGAGGCGCTGGTAAGGCAGCGGCTACGCCAGGAACGAGAGGACGCAGCAGTAAAGCCAAGCCCGTGGGGGAAATACACGCGCAAGCTGGATGGAGCCTTCCCAGGACAACACACACTACGGCTATATAATAGCCTCGACGCGGAAAGTGCAGCAATCCTCATCCAGTGTCGGACTAATCATAGCTTCCTTCGGGAATTTCTCTACCAGCTACGGAGAGAGGAATCAGGACAGTGCGAGTGTGGACATGGGCTGGAGACAGTACAGCATGTCCTTTTGGTCTGCCCGCAGTGGCAGCAGGCCCGTAAAGATTTAGCAAGTAGCGTGGGGGAAAGGTGGGGTGACGTTTCATACATGCTTGGAGGGTGGAGTAGGAGGCAGGACTGGCGGACTGGGCAACCGGTCGATGGGCCAAAGGAACGATGGAGGCCGGACATACGGGTAGTGAAGGCGGTGATTCAATTCCTAAAATCAACTGCACGGCTGTCTGGCCTAGATAGGACTAGCGGGGCGACGCAGCCGCCGCACGATCACTAAACGGAGTTGGGCTGAGAAGTGAGGCAAGGCAATGACGAATGAAAGGCGCGGTAATGTATATAGGATGGCTCTTATGTCTCCACAGAAGACATCGTAGCCTGATTAGACCAATCCAATCCAATCCATATATCTTAGTCACCTCGCCCCTATCACCTATCCTCTATATCCTGTACAATGCAGACCTCGTAGAGGCCCAAATCAGCCAGAAGGGCGGGTCTCTAGGCTTCGTTGACGACTTCACAGCGTGGGTTACTGGCCCAACCGTCAGCTATAACGTCCAGAGACTACAACAAGAAGTAATTCCAAAGGCTGAAAACTGGGCCGTAGAGAGCGGAGCAACGTTCGAAGCAGAAAAGACGAAGTTGATCCACTTTACACGGCTTAGCAGACGAAGGGATTCGCCAGAGGCGCCGTTAGTATTCCAGGGTACACAGATACCGGATAGTGAACAAGTAAAAGTGCTTGGGGTCCTACTCGACAACCAGCTTACCATGGTACCTCATATCACTAAGGTTACGAGCAAGGCGATCACGCAATGCCTGGCGATCAAGAGACTTAAAGGTGTTAGCCCAAGAGGAATGAGACAACTATACCAGGCGACGGTTACCCCAATAACCGACTACGCGGCGTCAACGTGGTACGGTCCAGGGCGACTAGGAGTAGGAAAGCTAGTACGGCATCTAGAAAGAGTCCAGCGATTAGGAGCACAGGCGATCACAGGCGCCTTCCGTACAGTCGCCCTCCCTACTGCCGAAGGAGAGGCGTGCCTAATACCAGTAGATCTTCGGTTACGCGCAAAAGTATCGAAGTATCTAGTAAGGCTATACACGCTACCAGCGGATAACCCAGTAGTAGACTGCGTCAAGCGTTTTCCTAAGCAGGGAGAGGTATATCCCTCCCCACTAAGAAAGACTTGGGACTATTACGGAAGCATCATTGCTCCAGAAAGGACAGCCCCTATAGAGACTATTGTACCATGGACGCTCCCACCGTGGGAGCGCGATATCCAGCCAAATATCGTTATTACCAACCGGGACAGTGCGACAGCTAAGGTGCAGACCCTACCGACCGCGGATACTATCTTTACCGATGGGTCAAGCAGGCACGGGCTCTGTGGCGCGGCAGCAGTACGCTGGACTAGAATTAAAGGCTTCACGGTAATCAGGCAAGAGACAGTAGAACGGAGCCAAAATTCAACAGTGGTAATGGCGGAATTACAAGCTATGGTGTTTGCACTGGAATGGCTAGCCCAGCGCCCGCGGCAGATAAATGCACCAATACCGGGCCGCATCGTGCACACTTTCTGGATAGTTACGGACAGTATAAAGGCACTCCAGCGGGTAGGGACGTCACAAGCAAGCCTGTCAGGCCAGTATCTGGTTAAGAGAATACGGGAGCTTATAGTTAGGATCGAGGTTAAGGGCGCAGCAGTCATGTTTATGTGGGTTCCAGCCCATAGTGGAGTCGCCGGGAACGAGGCGGCACACCAAGCCGCGCAAGAGACAACAGTACCTGGGCTACGACCAACGATCGATAGGCGAAACAGGCGGCGAGCAAGGGAAACAGTTGAGGCGCTGGTAAGGCAGCGGCTACGCCAGGAACGAGAGGACGCAGCAGTAAAGCCAAGCCCGTGGGGGAAATACACGCGCAAGCTGGATGGAGCCTTCCCAGGACAACACACACTACGGCTATATAATAGCCTCGACGCGGAAAGTGCAGCAATCCTCATCCAGTGTCGGACTAATCATAGCTTCCTTCGGGAATTTCTCTACCAGCTACGGAGAGAGGAATCAGGACAGTGCGAGTGTGGACATGGGCTGGAGACAGTACAGCATGTCCTTTTGGTCTGCCCGCAGTGGCAGCAGGCCCGTAAAGATTTAGCAAGTAGCGTGGGGGAAAGGTGGGGTGACGTTTCATACATGCTTGGAGGGTGGAGTAGGAGGCAGGACTGGCGGACTGGGCAACCGGTCGATGGGCCAAAGGAACGATGGAGGCCGGACATACGGGTAGTGAAGGCGGTGATTCAATTCCTAAAATCAACTGCACGGCTGTCTGGCCTAGATAGGACTAGCGGGGCGACGCAGCCGCCGCACGATCACTAAACGGAGTTGGGCTGAGAAGTGAGGCAAGGCAATGACGAATGAAAGGCGCGGTAATGTATATAGGATGGCTCTTATGTCTCCACAGAAGACATCGTAGCCTGATTAGACCAATCCAATCCAATCCAATCCATATATCTTAGGTTTTTACAGCTTAACCTTGTACCGCTAGTAGTATTCTAGGTCTAGTGTATTCTCCACTTAGCAGAAGCAATACCAAACTAATTATTATAGGCTATATTAGAGCACTTATCCTTTAGAGACTTTACTAGCCCGCTAATTGAAACTTTAAATAGTATCCTATAAGGATCTATATTATCTCTAATTCTCTACCTCTTCTTTGCCTTCATAGCCTGAGTCGGAGAGAGCGTGTGTTTGGAGATAATTATTAATAGTATAAGGAAGTAGTAGGTAGGGTTCGCGTGAAGAAGTAGGTACGTCTAGCTATAGACTTGTAAAGCTGATATTAATACTTATTGGTTAACCTTTAGGCTAAGGCTCCTAGGCGGGACTTTACTTAGGGCTAGTTAGTTTTCCTTATTGTTAGTAGTATGTTGATTCTCCTCTATACTAGTAGTATTCAACTTGATAAACGAGCCGTTATTGCGACGTTGAGGATACTAAGCTCTACGATTATCGGCGGCGCCGTAGTTAATATAGATACTAGTCTAGAGACGCTACTAGTATTGCTCCTAAGTAATATAACGAGGCTTCGAGGGAATAGGACGTGTACTGATTACTAAGGGATCCATAGGCTCGCCGCCTGAGGTGGGCGCTAGAGCTAGAACCAGAGCTACTAGAGTTGACGTTATAGGAGTTAGTTGTAGTGATGGCTACGACGATGATTCTAATAGATATATATAGCGAGTAGGGCGGCGTTCAGCCTATAAGCGCTCGTTGTTAATCTACTAAATGTGGCTTACTATTTAGTGGAAAGGTATAGCTCTAATTATTATTACTACTACGAAGAGGCCTTTCTTAAGCTCCTATAAGAGTCTATACTAAAACTCTGCCCTATAGCCTTCTAGAGACATGTCGAGTTTGGTGTAAAGGCGCTAGTACTTCGCGGTATACTAGCTGAAAGGCTTATTAATCTGCTTAAGCTTATAGAGTTCTCGAAGTACCGTCTTACGATAATTAGGATCGCTAAACGCCTGTTTAAGTGACTATAAAAGGTCCTTAAAGTCTCCTATAGTCGATAAAGGATCGTGAGGTGGGATATTACTAAGGCCGCGTTCCTTAACGTATCCTTATACTTGAGCACTTGCTTCGCCTTTAAGGCGCGATATGACGTACTAGAGACGAGCTTAAGGTGTGAGGAAACGGTCCTTATTTACTAAAAGCTTAATGCGTACTGTAGTTTACTAATTAAGATATTCCTTCTTATCGCCCTTAAAGATTAATATGTTAGGAAGCTTCTCGCTAAGCTTTACCTTATATTATAATGTCTGATCCTGATGCTGGCTTATAGCGAAGCTATTTCCTAGCCTTGCTAATAGTAGTATATAGCTGAATCCTCTAGCGGGTGGCTGCTATCTCTTATAGGTATTTAATTATCCTCTTAGTGTTTCTTATATTACGCGCGCGGTGTTTAACTCGTTGGTAAGGCTGTTGATACTATTCTAAGCGGACTAGAGCCGAGCCTTAAGGGTTACTATATGTTTATACTATTCTCTTAACCAGGTGAGGAAGCGCTAGGCCTGGTCGCTACCTATAGTAACGTAATTAACGAGTGTCTAGGCGTTAGTAATATTAATAGGATTAAGGCTAAGCCAACTAAAGCTAAAGGTGTTATAGCTCTATTAGTGTATAGTTACTAGGCTCTCGCTCTCAAGTAGTAGGACGTGCGATGAAGGTCTTATAGGTGATAAATCGTATAGGTGATAGTGTAACTCTCTCTAGGCGTCGTCGCCTATAACGTCTAGGTGTATTCCTAATATAATAGAGGACGGTAGCGGTTGCTATAGGCTTTAGACACCTAGCGTAGCTCCGACTTACTATGAAACGGTAAGGCTCTACGCGAGACTCGATAACGGTAATAGTAATAGTAACGGTAACAGTAGCGCGAGCTATTCTAAGCCTACTTATAGCTATAAGTAAGATAGGCGGTGCGATCTAATATAATAAGACTCGATACTACTATAGAGAGATTGTATAAAGTGTAAGAGTCTACGTATAAACGAGAGCTATAAAACTACAAAGTATATAACGTTACTATATACCTACGCATCTACTACCTACGTGTTATTACGTGCTTCACCTTAACACCAGTCTTTACTCAGCTATTATATACGCCGAGAAACACAGCCTCCTCCTAGATATCCAATTTAGCGCTAGGCCTAGTAGGTCAACGGAACAAGCACTTCTCATCTTAGTCGATATAATCTAGAACGCCTAGAAAGAGTATAAGGTGGTTGTACTAATAGCTTTTAATCTAAAGGACGCTTTCAACGTAGTTAATAAGAATATTTTAGACTATATCCTAGGAGAATGGAGAATCCCAGCCGAGATAAGAAGATAGGTCCTAAGCTTTATAGATAATAGGACTACTTCAGTGTCTTTTAATAGCTACACTAAACCGGCTGTGACTCTAAAGCATCTAGGACTTCTATAAGGCTTACCTCTCTCCTCTATCTTATTCGCTTTCTACAACGCCGACCTCGTAGACCAGCCAGTCAATTTTACTAGAGGAGCATCTACCTACATTAATAACTATTTTAGATAGAGGACAAGCCTATCAGCCCGTAAGAACCTCGCTGCACTATAAAGAGAAGATATACCAAGGATACAACGATAGGTAGAGTAGATAGGGTCGTGTTTTAAGGCTGATAAAACAGAGCTCATCTACTTTACGAGAAATACGAATTAGACATGCCCGGTAACATTAATAATAGGCGGCTACGAAGTAAAGCCTAAGAGCGAGGTAAAGCTCTTAGGAGTAATCTTTAACCAACAACTCCAGTAGAAGGCCCACGTCTAAAGAGCAGTTAAGCAAGCCACTAAGACCTACCTAGCTATAGGTAGGCTAAGACACCTCAGACTAAAACAAATACGCTAACTCTACCAAGCCTATATAATCCCCTAGATAGACTATACCTCGCTGGTCTAGCACTCTCCTACGAGGTGTAAATAGCAAGTAGTAGTACTCTTAAGGATCTAAAGAATTATAATAACCAAGGCTATTTCAGTATTCCGAATAGTAGCAATAGAAACGCTAGACTATAAGAACTTCCTTCTTCCGATACAGCTACGTCTCTAGACTAGAGCAGTAAGAGTAGTAATAAATCTTTAAACACTTCTAGCCTTATATCCGTATAGGAAGCTAGTTAATAAGATAGCTATAATACTTAGTCCAGTAGTAAGATCCCTAAGCCCTCTAAACATAACTCTCAAGTAAGACTTAAATCAACCTAAGGAGGTAGAGACAATCGATACCTATCTACTACCACTATAGTTACCGCTCGTACTAGAAAGTATTTAACTAGAGCCTCCCTATACGAACGACATAGTAGCTCTCAATCAAGAGCTATAGAAGGACCCTACTATAAAAGTATTCACGGACGCGTTAAAGGTTTTCCAGCATTATAGCTGTAGAACTTATTACTATTAATACCAGTATAGAACTAGCAGCCGAACAACAACTTAAGAAGAACAGCTAAGGACCAAGCGCCTATACAATCTACAGTGACTCTAGAGCAGCGCTCTAAGCGTTAGCCAGCCCCTATAAGCGAAAGATAGGACAAGGCCTAATTAGGTCTATCCTAATAATAGCTTAGTCCCTAAAAGAGAGCCTTTAAATTACCTTCTCCCTCTAATAGATACCTAGCCACACCGGAATTCGAGGAAATAAAGAAGCAGACAAGCTAGCTAAAGCTATAACTATACGCCTTAGAGAACACGACCACCAACCGCTAGTACATCTCTAAGTCCAGGCGGCCAAGGAAAGGGCACATAGACAATAGGCAACATAGTAGAAGAACTTAGAGAAAGACCTATACCTCCGTAATATTAATATAGCACAGCTAGGACTACACGTCCATCATCTCTATAATAAGCTCCTACGGAACCAAGCCGGCCTTCTTGCCTAACTACGCACCAGCCACTACTGGCTCAATAAACACCATAGGCAGATGGGCCGGATAGACAACGATAAGTATGAATATAGAGAAGTCGAATCAGTCTCTCATATTCTACTTGAATACCGGTTGCTACAACAAGGCCGATAAAAGATATACGAAGATAGTAGACTTAAGAAGAATAGTTTATCAGCCTTACTAGATGGAAAACCTCCAAATAAGACTAATCCTAGACAAGGAAAAGAAAAGAAGTAGAAGATATCTAGTAAATAACTATAGGCCGTACTAAGCTTTACAAAAGAAACACACCAGTTTATAAATAGAGATAAAGCTATAGAGTAGAGAACTCCCTATAAATAATCCCTTCTACCTACTATACGGTGTTAAAAGTATTCGGCCAAATCTATATAATCTTATTTTATAGCATTCCTCTCTTTTCTTTATCATCCCTTTTTGTCAATATATAAAACCAAATAGCTAGAAATATATAAATTACTAGTATATTTTTTAATACCCTTTCGCATTATATATAGCTTAAAGCCTCTATAGTATTAAATCCGCTAATGTCTTCAAATCAGGCTTCTCACTTTGTTTCCAAGTAATAGGAAGCCAGTGTCTTAGTTCAGCCTTAATCTTTTCCTCTTCCATATTTATAAGCTTAATTTGGGGTGCTATCTCTTATAGCTTGGCCTTAAGAGGGAACCAGAGGTACTCGTCTAGATTGAGGTCCGGTGAGTAAGGTGGATGATCTAAAATCTTAACTCGCTTTTCTTAAAGATACCGTAGAGAGACTTTAGCCTTATAGATAGGTGTATTGTCTTATAGGAACCAAATTCTGCGGTTAATGCAATTGGATACTATATATTCCAGGACCTTTAAGTATAACTGAGCAGTATATCTGTTTCTCTTAGAGGTCGGATCTCTTTCTATAGGAATAAGCTTTGATTTCCCTCTTTTCATACTGAACCCTCCCCATACCATGCACCTAACTCCCTTTCCAAGCCTATGTGTTTGTAGACACCTGTTCTTCCACTTAGAAGCTCCAGGCGTACGAAAAACCCACTTAGGAGAGTGCCCTGTGCCTTGCTCAACTGAGCATTCATTACAAAAGAATACGCTATGCCAAAAGGACTTAGGTTTATCCTTATATTTGCGGGCATAGATAAAGCGAATTGTAGCTGTCTTTTAAGAAATAAATGGCCTTTTTTTTGCTCTCTATTTGATTACATTGTGCTTCTTAAGAATGCGGTAAATTGTTGACCGAGAGATAGAAAGTCGATAGAGGCATAGGAGTGCTTTATAGGTAATCTTTAGCGTGTTATTGATAATCTGGACGAGATGTCTTTCGAGTCTTAAATCTGCCTTCGGAGGTCTGCCGGACCGTAGGAGAGATTTACTCTGGTCTCTTTGTTTTTCCATATAAACCGTGCTCTTAATTGTGGAGATAGGCACCCCAGTTTTCTCGTGAATTGCCTTGAATGTTAAGCCAGCTTTCCGCATACCAATTAGCTCCCCCCTTTGAGCAGGGGAGAGCTCGTGGCCCTTTCGATTGCCGCTGATTTCTCTTAGAGGTGGTCGCTCCATGGTTGTTGTTGTAGTTGTGGTGAAAAAAGGGGTAGGAAGTTGCATAAGAATGCTGCGAAATGAGATCACGTGGATTTGGCCGAATACTTTTGACACCGTGTGGTACTATCCGCCCCCCCTATCCATCCTTCCATCCTCCCAATTTGTCACACACCAATGTACTACTAGAGAATCACTTTGAATAGTCTGTAGCCTGCATATCGCTCAGGGCGACGGGTCAGGGTAAATGAATTCAACTCAACTCAACTCAATCCCAGCAACATACACAATCTACAGCGACTCAAAGGCAGCCCTACAAGCACTAGCAGACCCACACAAGCGACGATCAGGTCAAGGCATAGCACGGCCAATTACAGAAACAGCCAAGCATATCAAGGATAGCCATCAAATCAGCTTCTCTCTCCAATGGGTGCCAAGCCACAGTGGGATCAGAGGGAATGATGAAGCGGATAGGCTCGCTAAAGCTGCAACCACACGCCTTAGAGAACACAGCTTTAGACCACTAGCATCACTTCAGGCCCAGGCAGCCAAGGAAACAGCACACGCAACCTGGGCAGCACAATAGGAAATCTCAGACAAAGGCCAGCACCTCCGAGGCATCGACACAGCCCCACCAGGCCCTCATACCCGGCACCTATACGACAAGCTCCCACGGAGCCTGGCTGGTCTCCTTGCCCAGCTTCGGACAGGCCACTGCTGGCTTAACCAACACCGTAAGCGGATGGGCCGCATCAGCAATGAGCAGTGTGAATGTGGAGAAGTTGAATCAGTGTCACATGTCCTTCTTGACTGTTACCTGCTTCAGCAAGGCCGTCAGAAGATGCTTCAAGAAAGTGGCTTACAAAAGAACAGCCTATCAGCCTTACTAGGTGGAAAGCCACCAAGTAACACAGCAGCCACGCAGAGTAAAGAAAATAAGTGGAGGATAACAACGTCACAGCTACAGGCTGTTCTCAGCTTCGCACAAGACACACAGCGGTTTATAAACAGAGATGAACCCATAGCGTAGAACACTCTTTACACCACACACCTAACACCTTACTCTCCGCCTCCCTTTACCTTCTCCTTCTCTCAAATTGACACACAACATGTATACTAGCATTGAAATTCTTTGAATAGTCGTAGCCTGCATATCGCTCAGGGCGATGGGTCAGGGTAAATGAATTCAACTCAACTCAACTCAATTAATTAAGGTAAACCCTACACGGCTTACCACCCTCTTTGGTGTTTGGATCCTTAGAGGCCGAGGCCCGCCGTTACACTTTACTCCCTCGTAAAAGCGTCCCTCCGTCCTCTCGTCCTTGCTCTTACCCGACCCCCCTCCCTTCGTGTTGCCGACTACAGACCACTGATGTTTTACGCGCCAGTGCTTCTTCATCCTTGTTATGTCCCTGCAGATGTACCGGCAGTTGTCGGGCTTCTTCTGGCATAGCAGCCCATCGTCGAACAGCGGCAGCTCGGTGACAGGCTGCTGCACCCGGGCCGACACTTCCAGCTCGCTGGGAGCTATGATTAAGCCTTGCCAGCTTCTAACATCGTTACCAATCTGTTCCGCCTGCTTCTGGCCTAGCCGGTGGTGTTTACCTTGTAAATAGCCCTCTACCTGGTCGGGCCACACCGCGTGCCTGCACTCGTTGCAGATTGCGAGCTGATACTCTGTCTGATGATAGAAATAAGCGGTAGCCATTGGTGCGCTTATTAATAGTAAATGATCAATGGTGTGCTTTCAAGCGTCTGCAGCTAATAGTAACCCGGGCTGGAGCTTCGCCTGTAGTAGCCCCGATTGCAGTCTTCTATTCTCCACGCCTTGTATGTTGTTGGAGGAAAGTGAATGTGCAGCGTGTAAAGGTCTGTTAAGGAATGAATTGACTTGATTAATTTGCTATTGAATGAATTTGAGTGGTATATATATACCTACAAATGAGTGTTCGTGTTACATTGAGGTCATTCTTGATGCGGTGATGATACACTTCCCACATAACAGCGATACACTACTAACATATCAATGATACAAAAATAGAACGCTTGTTGACGCAGCAAGGTTGCTTACGCTAACATATGTCTAAGATGCTCGTATGTCCATATTAAAGTGTCCTGTGTGGTGTTGCTCCTCCGTAAGGTCTCGGCCACCTTGCGTACGTCCACCGGCATCATGAAGAGCGTTACTACATCCGCTAACTCACTCTCCGGCCGACATTATACATCATTGCCGCGCGACCACCTCACGCCCTTCCTTGCCGCGGCACCCCGTGCTAACCAGACGCCCCATGCCCTTCATTCCCGGCCGTACTCAAGCCTCGGCCGTGCTTCCAGCTCCAGCCACCAGTCTTCCGCAGACCATTCCCCACATCCTGCCCGGACAAGGACAGCTCCGCCTCACAGTCGCGGCCACGCTTCGCGCTCTACCGTACGGCGCACAACTTTGAGCCTAAGAGCCATTGCCAGCCTCTCGCTCCAGTAGTGGGAACCTTCCGCCCACCCGCAAGCCTTCAGCTGACCAGATTAGTAGTCCCCCCGCCTTACAGCCCGGCCACCACTCCGCGTCGCGCCTTCGAGTCGTGCCGTTGGCCTGCGTCGGGATGCGCGGCCCTACGTCGCACTGAGTACGAACAGCCACGTCTGTTCCGACCCGCATCCCCTCCCGTCCCCGCTTTCCGCCTGGTTCTCAGCAGGAGGGATTGGGCTGGAAGAGAGGGATGAGACACCGCTAGCGTCCGCTGCTGTCCTACACCTCGGCGCCCGCCCGCCGCCTTGGTCGGGTGGTGGATGGACCAGTCGTCTAGACCTGGATCTAAATCAGGAAGTTGGTGGGGGCTGTGATAGGCTCCGCTCCGTATCCTACCGTATTGGTTTCGGGTCTTATGCTTGTACAACGGCCGCCCCACCTCATCGAATCGGGAAGGCAAATGTAGTCTAGCGGGCGCACGCATAAAAGAAAACTAGAAGTTTACCCGCATGCATTGCGCCTCGAGAAAACAGTACAAGAAAAATAAAAGATATAACGCCCTGTATAAGGATCGAACTTATAGCGTAGGCTGAACAGCGGCGAGGAGCGTGTAGGCGCGGTAGCGAGGCTACAGTGGTCTGTCCTACGTGTTACCTCGTATCTCTAATCTCGGCTGAGGAGCGTCAAGGGCGCGGCCTAAACGGGGCTACGCCACCGCCACTAAGTAACACATTACTGCGGATAATACCGGACCCTCCAAGGGTAATACTTTCACCCGTACGCTGCAGCCTTTCCTATGAACGATATTAATAGCTGTCTTGTATAACAAGCACGCTTATTTGCGAGCGCTAGCTGACGGGCACTACGTGAGCTAAGGGGCGCCTAACCTACCTGCGTAAACCTAGCAAGGCTCGCGGCCGCTCGCATGTTAAATAAGCTGCATACACGAAACACTTCCACGCTAGCTTTAATATTCTATTAGTAGCAGCCTAAATGCCTTTGCCCAAAGAGCACAGCATCGATAAAAATTAAGGGTGCTCAATCAGCAGCCCGCAGCTATTGGAGCAGTACTTTAGGTGTGAGGAGCAGTGTGGCGTAGCGCCAGCCCAGCTTCGCCTCCACAGATTTCGGCACGGTCGCATGCCATAGGATCATATACGTTGGGCGCTTATACTGGTACGTCGAGGCGCCGACCTGCGAGGCAGGCTTAGTAGCAGCTATCCAGCCTTAGACTAAGCTCCTAATTACTATAGAGCACCGATTGCGAAAATTATTAAGTAAAGTTTTAGCCTACGCCTCAAATCGCGGACCATCTAAGAAGCTAATTACTCTACCAACGTCACTCTCGCATGAATCGCACAGGCCATAACGATAGCCTGTGAAAAGTTATACAAGAAGCCCCTAATATACTGTATACACGGCCAGCCCGTCTTTACTCGTCATGAGGTCCACCGCGGAGACGGGACTAACATGCACGTACGACGTGCGGTGAACGGATTTGTTAACTTTCTGTGGGTGTATGCAATCTAGAGCGAATGTAAAAAATAGCTCAATGCTGCATAGCCCATGCAGTGAAACATTGGATGCGGTGGGGTAAATACGGAGTGCGAGATGGAGTCGAGCTTAGCCGGAACCAACTAGAGACAACTGCTGCACTACTTAACGTTGCCACCCATTAGCCACGTGCATCCTATGCTTATCTTTGAAGTAACACAGCAGTGATTGGCGTGGCCTGGCCTCATGGCTGTTGCGGAGTTGTCCGATCAGGCATCTTATCAGTGCGAAAGCCTACTTATTTATTGCTATTTGCCCCTCCTAAATTCTGTTGACCTTTCTCTACCAAGCACAATATTCCAAACATTGCAAAACTTCACATCATTTCCAAAATACTACCGGGAAATACTTTCATCCCACGCGAAATGCATCAATCAATGGAAAGTCAGGATGTGATGGTCAACTATTGCGCTACTGGTGTCCCGGTAATTCGTTTCCCAACTGTACACCACACTACACAAAGTGACGAGCCTTAACCGTATACTGACTTTATAATTTTAACCCACAGTGTTCCGTTTGTAGCGGATGCCGCAAACTGCAATGCCAGTGTTCATGCCGTCGCTAAGGGATCTCAACAGAGACTTTATCTGTAAGCTCATCTCTTGCCCAGAGTATTTTTTCTGACTTTTGTTTCGAATTGAAGTTAGTGGCCACATACTGTCTGCCACAAATAGTAGTTGGTCAGTAGAATAGATACGGAGAAATACAAAGATGTTGGAGGAAAGTAAATGTGCAGCGTGCAAAGGTCTGTTGAGGAACGAATTGACTTGATTGATTTGCTATTGAATGAATGTGAGTGGTATATATATACCTTTAAATGAGTGTTCATGTTACATTGAGGTCATTCTTGATGCGGTGATGATACACTGCTGTTAACCAGAATCCCCTTATTTCTCAGGCAACATGTTTGGAGTAATTCTTTCGGCACTATACTTTCTCGAATGTTCTACCGGAGAAGAGGAGGGCATCACTTTATGTCGAACGGCGCGAGAAAGTAAGACACCGCTGTCCTCTTAGATTACTACTATCGAGTGCTATATAAATATCTGTCGAACGGCGCGAGAAAGTAAGACACCGCTGGTTTTCTTATTGTTGCTACAGAATCTTGCTATATAGGTGTAATGATCGGATTTACGGAAATACGCATAACTAGGGTGAATGAATTGTGCAGGGGTAGGTGTATGGTGTAGTAACAAGGCAAGTAGTAAAACGCGTGTGGAACAAGGAGGTAAAACACGTGATTGCGGGCCAATGTGGTTGACACTTTACCACCATTCATGCCCAACATCCTCAGATATCACATCCTCGGGTATTCTCATTCCCTCGGTTATATCACTTCAGATCTATGTATTTAAGCACATTCATTCTCCTTCATTCAGGAGGACGTTAACCTCTCCGTCCAGCTCGAGTCCGACCCAGGAATTCGAGCACAACACGCCCAAATCGACTCCCCCACGGCTGAAGCTACCACCAAACGCTCCCACGCGCTCTTGCGCACCCGTGCATCCTACACACGACTACCTCCCGCCATGCCGCCGCCAGACGTAATGGAGGTGGATGAAGGACGCCCAGCAAAGCGCCCCCTCCTAGAACCGCACCGGCCGACCACTCCGCCGGCCACCCGGGCTCCCAGAGAGCCCATCACACTCAGCTCGTCTATGTCCTTTACTGGCCTCTTCGAGCCCGTCCTCCGTAAGGCAAAGAGGACTACTAAAGACTGTCACGACTCAGGAAGATCAAGTCAATTCCTGTATTTGACGAAAGTTTCTAAGCTAGAGAAAGAAGAAAAGAAAAAGAAGAAGGAAAAGAAAGGCAAGTTTATATACATAGACCGTGCGCTAGTTCGGAGTTGAATTGCCGGGCCCGAACTTCCTTGGCTAAAATGTTAGCCCAGCCTTCGTTCCCGAGATACTGTTCGTCCAGTTCAAAGTCCAATCAAGGAGGAACACGTGACCTCCGAGATGCTGACGGTCTGGATCGTCACAAGCAGACTCTCTTTGATGCTCCGTCTCCTAGGCTTTGATCTTCTATTAGCGGGCGCTTTCGAGCCCTAAGGTATACCCGAAACCTAAGAAAACTATGCCACTCCCGACTAATAGCCCGATAACCCATTCTCCTTACCTCTACATGCCCCGGCGCCTCCTGAAGACCCCTCACATACACCGTGCCTGCTACCTAAGAGCCGTAAGTTGCCTGCTCATCCGCCAGCTTCTTGTCCATTCCATAGTCCCGTTTAAAACCCCTACATTTTAGATACTGGCGTGAGATTGCAATAGCAATATGCCTGTACGTTATGATGTTAAGCGTCGTGCCTAGATACATGCTCGTTTCCCTTGCTAGAATAGCTCCTAACCTACTACTATCCCAGCCCCCAGATCCCTTCGGCCATAAGAAAGACGATGACTGTTCTAGCCTTTTAAAGGCCAATATTTCCAGCTTCTGCCAGAATGGTAGGACCAGCCAAAGGTAATACACCAACAGTTCGCTGACCTCCCTTGGTAGATAGCGGTGGATGATTTTTGTTAAGCCAGTAACGTTGTATCCCTTATAGTAGGACGTAACAGTGCCGACGAGGCCGTTCTCAATAAAGATACTCCGGTGGTGGCCCTGTCGTGTATTGCTGTGTTGCAGGCTCACCAGTTCAGTACCACGCGCAGGCTGTCCAGACGTTAGATGGACTAGGAGTAGTAGACGCTCGAGAAAGCGGTCAACCTTAGCCAGATATTAGCTAACGGCTGATTTCTTCTAACGTAGCTCCCTCTTCTTGTCAAGACACACGAGCTCGTCCCGTAGCCAGTTATTGTCGAGGACGCGGTTCAGTAGCCAGCTACTACTTCCGCCAGGCAGGTCAAACTCCGTAGCATTTCTGGGATCCTGCAAGAAGCTCCACCTATTTTGATCGTTACTGTGGTCATCTTGAAGACGATGTAGGTGGAAAGTGGGTACGATTTCCTCGTGGACCTCCTCAGGGTGGACTAGCAGTAGATCCCGCAGTTCTTGTTAGGCTTGACGTACTTGGTCACTAACGAACGATTTCAAACGCTCCATACTAAGAGTTGTCTGCTTGTAGGTGACTGTATCGTAATCCTCGGACCAGATGATGTAGCCAGTAATGGTAGTATTACTGACAACCTTCTTTGCGTAGGCGCGAAGCCGGCATGCCCAATCAAAAGCTAAGCGAGATCCTCGGACCATAAAACGCTATCTCATCTCATTAAGTAGATCTGACGGGTATTCGATAGCCCCTTCATCGGCAGCAAGCACAGCCCGCTCAATTACGAGCATCTGTGCGATCTTGATGAATTTAGACAGCTGGGGCGAGTATGTGAGCGGCCTGTGGAAGCCGCAATCTTTTTTCTCGTCAATACCGAGGACGGCAAGGAAGCTGAGCACGGGGCTTTCAAAGTGGCTGCCCCTAATGTTGTGGTCTAGGAGGGAGATACAGAGTAAAAGACACGCCCTATCCAAAGAGATTTCGGCTTGCTTTTGTGCGCGAGTTACTTCGCTAGTCCTGCTACCGCTACCATCACCATCTAAGATAAGCGCGCGGAGCTCACTTGATAGTGATAGTACAGACTCGATGTGGGAGAGTTGGGGTGGAGTAAAGCGGTGTGTAAGTTGAATTGGCTGGTCGACCCGGCTCGTGCGGCAGGTAAAACAGAGGAGGCACTTCTAGAGATGCTTGTAGTTGCGGAAGGTACTTTTTTGCAGTTTAACCATGAGCAGCCGCTCCGTGCCTGAGGGCTCGCCGGCCATGAAGCTATTGATGCGGGCCTGGTCAAACACGCTGATCTTGTCCTCGCAGATAGACTCGTATGCGCGCTCAACGAGACGGTCCAGGCTCTGGGATAGTAGGACTAGCAGGGGCTCTGTTGCCGGGTCTGCCGCGTGGGCAAGTGGAGAGATATTGGAAAGATCGAGGCCGTTGAAGAGGGATGGCCAGCGAGTCATCTCTAGCCAGGGAGAGACTTCGGTCTTGGTGGTTTGGTCGCGGTAGATATGTTGTGCTTGGGAGAGCTCGCGGTCGCGCTCTGCGAGGTCTTTCTTTACTAGCTCCCTAATAAGGTCGCTTTCCTGGCTGACGCTTAACGGGCTGGTACTTTCATCCTTAGTTTCGTTGTCCTCGCGAACCTGGCCAACCTGAAAGAACTGCGAGCCATGGCTATGTGTGAAAAATCTTTAGTAGTACACTTCTTTCCTTCCAATCTGTAGACGGGTCTGGACCCGTTCCTCCTTTTGCTTTCCAGATCCCCCTGAGGTGCTGAGGGACCAATGGTGCACCTTACGCCAATGTTTCTTTAGAGACTTCAAATCCCGGCAGATATAGTGGCAATTTTGGGAGTTAAGCAGGTATAATAGTCCATCCTTATATAGCGGCAACTGGGCAATAGGATGATCAATGTACGTTAGAACCACTAGCTCGTAGGCGTTCTTAATTGAATCTGCCCATTTCTGCTGTGTATCGGCTAAGGCCGTGGCCGTCTCTTTTAGGCCCAATTCGTGGTGCTTACCCCGTAGGTGAATCCGGACCTGGCTAAGGTAAACGGCATGCTTGCAGCTCTTGCAAATAAGTAGGCGGTATTTAGAGAGAAAGAAGAAATATCTATTTGATAGCGTCATATTGCCATCAGATAGATAGTCAAGGGTGAAGAATCTGGTTTAGTTTATGTCCGCTGCGAGAAGATATAGTAGAGAAGGATTAGGAGAAAGAGCCCTACTTGACACGTCTAGATTGTTTTCTTACCCTTGCAAAAGCGCGTACGTGTCGCGTTTAAATAAGGTTTAACTACGGGATGTTATATCTTCACTTGATAAAGAAATGGCAGAATTTTGATGAGGCGAAAAGGCGGCGAGAGCGGGAAGGCTTGTATAAAATAGGAAGGATCCATGTAGGGTGGACTGAAAAAGTACGGTGCACTCGAGCATAGGTCTTAGGCTCCGTAGCAGAAATTAATTTGTCTACGAACTTCACGATCACATTGTTGAAGATCGCAGGGCCGCACATAGTATTAACCTAATTGAGAAGGCCTAGTTACACCTGCGTGTACATAGTCTCTGCCAGTCGTCAAGCCCCTCAGAGGGTCAATCAATCAAACTCCACCTTCTTCATGCTGATCTCGACTTTCTCGCCGCGTGATTCCGTCCACACCTGTAGGTCTTTGTTTGAACTTATCTCTCCCCAAAAGTTGTAATGCCCCTTTCTTTTGGACAACTTGAACTCAGTCGGCTTATCCGGTCCGGCATCCTGGAGGATAAGAGTGCCACGCGTATGGTCCGATCTGTTCGCTACGCCTGAATCGTCCTCTTTCCATTTCCAAAAGAATATGCACCCTGCTCCGTTCTGGAAGCCGTTCGGTAAGTGAAGCCAAATGTCCACACCATCATCGCTAGTATAGGGTGGAGCATTCAACTTCCCTTCGAAGGTAGTCCCCCAGAAGTGGTGGACGCCTTTAGAGAGGCCACTGAAGGTCGCTTCCTCATTGCTGTCTGTCGACGGCTCCCCCGTTGGACTGTCGTTGGCCACGATGAAGTAGTGGTGGTCTTTCTCTGGCTGCTGCTTAAGCTTCTGGAATTTGGCCTCATCTTTGACTTCGACTCTGCGCGGCGTTTTGTCGGGGGTGAAGACGTCGAACAGTGTGTCGGTCAGACTTTCGGCCATCGTATGGAAGAGGACAATCGGCGCAATTTCTTCCGTCCCACTGAAAAGAATGACATCCCGGATAGCGCTCTCCGTAGCGTTAGCTACTGATTGCCAGTAGGCCTTTTGGTCATCTTCATGCGCGGCGATGCTGATGCGTTTGACAGAATACACTGTCCCAACATATGGAATGTACTCAACAACTGAGTAGGTGATCCTTTCGAGCTTTGTGAACCACTGTATTTATTATTAGTACGTGTACACATTTTCAAGAGGCTATAGGGGCTCACTAACGGTGCCAGGCATGTTGCTGATTTGAGTAGTTGGATGGAGAGGTAGAGTGTAAGCATCCCGAAATGGATGAGGGCTAACTGATTCTAATGCCACTCGGATGAGACAAGAGTTCTTATAGATCCGCTATGTGGACCGCACGTCCTTCACGTGAAATGAATTGGTTCTCGCTTGTTTCTAAATGTGCAGGGATCGGAATTTGCATGCGTCCCTAACGATACTCAATAAATCGATAATCGTATCCTGTCCCTTGGTTTGGCCGAGCTGCAGATTTACCTAATACTCAATTTTTCGAGCCATATTTTCGGGCAGCTTTTTTTGTCGCTGAGCTTCCGAGCTGGATCAAATCGGCCGATCACAATGACATGGACGGAGCGGGGTAACTATGACATACTTAGATAGTTAGTAAAATGAACAATCAGCTAACGAGCAGCCTGGAAGAGGATTGTCACGAACATGCCCTGACATGATTTTATTAACTGACCACACATGAATGATTGCTAATGCGTTCATTCCAGTACCTCCTTTGTCCTCGAGAAGGTCAACACTGATGCGCGGTGTGGTGGGTTAGGGGACCACTCCTAACAAGGATTATATTCCGACGGGGACTGTGGCACCTACTAACACAGTATTGGTTTTCTGGCCGAAGTTGGCTTAGTGCATGGACTGCATTGAGTAATGCAATGCACCGAGAACTAACGATATGTGAGCTAAACGTGCTCTTTTGAATAGCTTGAGGTGTCTACAACTCGCCTTCTTCGCTTGCAACTCGCCTATACAGTCTTCCCGCCTGGACACGTGCACTTCATGCGGTCATTCAACGATCCCTTAAGCTATATGTACTCGTGTACGACCTGAAAGAGGCGTTTAGCGACAAATAGCTGGATAGTCAGTGAATGAGGGGAGAGGATTATTCTGTAGTCGCCGCGTCATTACGCGCAGGCTCTACGCCAGAGTTTAGCACAAAGGGAACATTGTACAGTGCGTCGTACAACATGCCCTGCAGAGTATATTTAGTAGTACCTCCAATAGCGTGAATCCTAGTGGCCAACTCAACACAGAGCACCCCGCCCCTGTCCCCTTCCCCCCGCTTTGATTCAAATTGATTTATTGCCGCGTGAAACCCTAGGGGGGATAGGTTAGTGATGCTGAAGCAGTGCGACGCGATCGATGGCTGTCTTGATGATAAGACCGGGATGATAACGATACTAGACACGGTGAGCCTCGTTGTCCACGACACGGAGATGAATAGATTTTTCAACAAGCTTGAGAAATGGGCTAACAAGTGAGCTCTGAGATCATGGTCGAGAATAGGGCTGCCAATGAATGATATGCAAAGGGGATAGAGAGCCAATCAGGCTGTTCACCATTCAACCTACCGAAGGCACCCCGGGCCGTTCGCTAGGATTCGCAGCTCGTTCTGCATCTTGGCACGGAAAAGGCGATGGGGGGCCTTGTTTCGGATAGTATGGGTCGGGTGGTGTACTACCGTGATCTAATGCATATCTTTTATTGGCGTGCTCCACTCTGACAAGGGTCAAGCCAATAGGATGCTACGAGTACCCTAGAAGCAATTATCTATGCCGAACTCACGCTTAAAAAAGCCAGATACGCTTTACACTACAGGATGCAAGGTTACTGCGCACAGAGCTGTATGTAGTGTTCGGGCCGTTGGAGCGCGGGGTACTTCGAGGCAGGTTCAAAATGTAGCGTGTTCTCGATATGATGATTGTTGACCAGGCTTTCCATAGACAGGCGATATCTGAATTGAGTACGTGGGCTCATCGGAGCTCATCAAGGGCGTGGTGTTGCGCCCGTTTCTTGCCCGAGGTCATAGCTGTTCGGATGCGATGGCGCTAGCAGGACAACTCATGAGCGCTTTTGATAAGTGCCTGATTCGAGCTGACAACGCTTTGGCCGGGTTGAGCCTTCTGCCTGCTGGTACCATGAATCAAGAGTTCAACGTTTCCTGACACAACTCACTTCACTCTCTCCTTAGAGGCGGCTGTTGACAACAAAGGGGCTACGCATTAGACCATTCCCGCTATATTGCCTAATACAGCTTAGCCAGCGCGACCGTAGAAACGTTTAGCTTGTTGATTCTCAGCCTCGCCACGTGCAGGTGTGCACAGATACATCCATCAAGCTCCGCATGTCCCACACAGATGGGGCGCAGCCGCATGAGAAGATAAATATGGCATTTTCCTCCAGCTTTACGCTATCTTAAGCACGATATTCCAAGCGTTCTGAGTCAGTGCGTTACGAGCAGCGGCTCGAAGTGTCTCTCTGCCTCAGGCCCTCCCCAAGTCATGTATGTCCCACACAGATAGGGCGCGGCAGCACAAGAGGATGTTGTTATTAAGAGTATGAGATTCCAAGTCATGAAATCATTCTGGAGTAGTTGCATTACGAGCAGTGGTTCAGAGTGTCGCTCAGCCTCAGACCCTCAGGCCATGGCCGTAAGGCGTCATGGCCTCAATAACAGCTCCCGAGTTTGAGTCACATCTCAAGCGCGCTCAAGGCCATCAATGTGGGAAAAAAGGAAGGCAAAAAGTTAAAACCATAGGCATCCCTTATTTCATGAGCCTACCGAAACAAGCTCTGAGCTAAATACATCGGAACTCTGAAGTCTGACAAGTAAGCTCCTCCTTCCCAGATGCAAAGAAAGGTTGTCCCCCTAGGGACAGACGCAAACAGATCATGATGTGACGATCCTATAGAGTCGTAGCCCCATCCCCACTCGTTGGCACAGCATATTCACTTTCCGACGATGGTCCATACCGCCCTGTTTCCAACAGCATCGGAAGCTTCAACAGTATTGTCGGATTCTCCTCCTCCTACCAGGTATTAGTATATAATTTGACCAGTAGAAGATAGACTTACCCGTGACTGTCACATGTGCACCCTTCGGAAAGTTGACTTGCGCGGTGACAGTGAAAGTTCTTGGGGGCGGGTTGCCGTTCTTGTACATCACGACCACCTCTTCAGAAGAGCCAGATACCTTCTGGGTAGTCGTCTGGTTTTTCACATCAGCGCACTCGGGAAACCCGAGGTTGATGGACGTGGTCGCTGCATTGGTCTTGACAATGATGAAATCATCGGTGAATTTGACTGAAGCCATTGTTTGAGACGATTCGATCGATGGTCAACAACTTAGTTAAGTAAGAGGTTTGATAGTTCTAATGTTGAAATCCAAAACAGAATTTTCCTCAATATTTATACTTATAAGCGGACTCCGGCAGCATCAGAAGGCGAATACATTGAAGCCGCGAATAAGCGGTCTCTGGCTTGGCTACATGTAAGGCTATACCCTATAAAGGAGCTCGGATTGAATATTTGACGTCAGAGACTTTATGATCACTTTTATCTGCATTGATATTACACGAAAGTATTGGTATTATCAGCCACGCTAGGGCATAAGCTGCACCTCAATATCAAACGGGGTATTGGGCAGCGACCTGCATCGGGTGCTCGAGAACTTAGGGCTTGATAAGAGTGCTTGCTCAGCTTAGAATGCACATCACTTCAGCTTCTAGATTCGTTGTATAACATACGAAGCAGTTTCGGAATAGCCTTGTCGATCAAGTAGCACTCCTAAGTTACTTTGCCACTCTTGACAGTTCTGCTACGCTTTTAAGCTAGTTGTATTTAAGCACAGGTTGTGCTGGGCCGTTCCTTTTCTGAAACGACGGTCTTAGGGACGAAATTTACGGGGAATGTTGAAGGGATGTACTGTGTACCACTCGCTCACCCTTGTTACTATAGTTCTTCTAATAGATGTACGCGTAGTGCGTACACTCCACGTATTCATGCAGATTTCTGCAAGGCTGAAGCATGAAGGTCTGCTGCAGCTTTATTGATAGAAGCTGAAACATACATGCCTCGTGCAGCCGGGCGCTTAGTGACGTGGACATTTTTTTTTTGGCAAATCGATGCTCACTTACAAATCCCTCCTGTCGAACGGTGCGAGAAAAGAAGACGCCGCTCTCTTGTAAATTAAAGCTATCTAAGCTGACTATATACTACGCATTCGGAAGAATACGGGAGCCATTATAATAACCTCGGTTGTAGTAAGAAGGTAAAAAAAAGGGGTAGTATGGAGGCTAGTGTAATAGCGTTGGGCTAATAGTAAAACACGTGATTGCGGGCTAATGTGGTTGACACCTCCCTTTTGCTTATCAATACTCCGCGTACTATCATGCTAAGTAAATATTTGGGTAACTTCTCCAGAACGACAAAGGAGCAAAAGGTCCAGTATAAGGGAAATCCAAATCGAATGTTTTAGAACCTTTGCAATGGGGTCTTACAACAAAACTGGACTAACAACACCTATGCTTGATACCATAGTAAGTGTCTCCACCATATTCGTTCGTTTAAGAACGAGTGAGGGGCACCATATTGTTGCGCACTCCGGGGTGTGCGGATAATCGGCAAAACCGGCAAGTGGCAAGCTCGTATGTACCAATTCGGATCGGCGTATGCAGCTAATCACTGAATTTGTCAACCTACATACATAAAGTCGACGCGGTAGTGCATAATGCATTATTGGATGACGTATTTCCAGCATACGGCGATCCTGGATGACCTGCGTGCAGCATATGAAGTGAGGCGTGTAGACAAGGCTGATATTATCTTTGGCTTGCATGTTTAGCTCTTTAGAGATCAAGGCGCTTGAATTGTGCCATATATGCCTGTAGTACGGGAAACGCCGGCCCGTAAGCGCACATACAGCCCGCTCGTGAAGCGGAATGCTTGCGTGGAAATCAGTACAAGGGACTCTGAATTCGTTCTGGTGAGATGATAGGTTAGACTCCCTGTTTCTGTGTAAAAGTAACCTCGCTCCAGCGACTGAAGTCCCGGACACAGAACCCTTCCGTAATGACGAAAGTTCGCATCCATTTCCCTGCTGAATGACTCCACTTTGTGGACGCGTAAGCGGAGCCCTGTCCCGATGTAGCCCCCTCAATTCTTCGCTACGCTAGTTCCCATTCAATTAACAAGCGAGGAGTAGTAACACTGTAGTCGAAGTTGAATGCGATGGAGCATCGATGGATATATAACGTGATCCGTCCTCTAATTTACATTTCTAAACACTGCAAGTTCCCATCATCACTTCACAATGAGCCAAGACACGAATGCCGATTTGTTTATTGCTTCAGTTCTGCCGTGGTTCCACACCGAGCACCAACGCATCATTGAGCACCTTGACAGGGCGCTGGATGGATCTGATAGGAGGCGCGTCATCGAGTGGAGGGCTGATGTAGTTACGGACTATCGTGGGTTCAGCGTTCGCGCAAGCGCTGAGCGCCTTATCCGATGGGATAGTCGCCCACCGTCTGAGATTTTCCGCGATGGATTCCGCCCTCATTACGAACCAGACACGGGTGACAACCTCGATCTTCAAAGAATGGACCTTCATAGCTACGTCTGCACAAACGCGAATTCAATCTTTGTGGGTACAGCGCGATACTACCGTCAGAACAATCGCGACACTCGTTGGGTTCCTCGCACCATCAGGAACCGTTTTGAGTACGAGGTGTTTGCTTTCGGTGGCATTGACGTCAACCTCAGTCTCGGTTCACAGCACCCGTATCACAACCAGAGAGAGGTTGCTTTCGCAGGCGGCATACGGCCCGAATTCATTCGTACCGCGCGCGAATACAACAACGAGGGACATGTTGTCCGGGTCTGGGCTAACGCAGGGTTCGACATCTCCGCGAGTGGCGCCCACCACGCATCGCACCTCCAAGAACTACCAGACACCGTGTGTGGTCCACGTCTTTCACTAAGGTTTTGGCCCAGTGATGAAGACGACTCTGATGACCGTTCCCACCGGGCACCAAGATCAGCCAGCGATGACCTACAGCTAGACGTCATGAGAGAGGACGGAGCTCCGGAGGAAGATGATTTGGTCGGGGACATAGCTATCCAGAGAGCTTCTTTCACCCTTCCTGGAACCACGTATACGTACTTCTTTGCCGGAACTCAGTATGCACAAATTGACGTGCAAGAAGACACCGTTACCAATGGTCCAAAATTCAACCTCAAGGAATGGCCATCACTCAAACTAGCGCGATTCCCGACGGTCGATGCTGTCCTTCCGGTACCATCCCATTCAGGAGAAGCGTACTTCTTCAGCGGAACGCAGTACGCCCGGATCAAAGTCAACCCGAACACAACAGATGATGAGATTGTCAACGGACCCAAGCCTATTTCGACGGAGTGGCCACCACTCGAAGAAGCACGGTTCAGGACGGTTGATGCTGTTCTGCCAGTACCTTTCCATGAGGAAGAGGCTTACTTCTTCAGTGGGACGCAGTACGCACGGATTGGGGTCAAGCCAGGGACGACGGATGACACCCTTCTTTCAGGGCCGGAGAGTATTGTTGACGGATGGCCATCGCTCAAAAGAGCGGGGTTCTCGACCATCGACTCTGCATTGCCAGTTTCAGGTGTGGATGGTGAAGCATATTTCTTCAGCGGCATCTGGTACACGCGAGTCAAGATAATGCCAGGCACGAGAGATGACTACATTATTGGGTGTGGGGTTTGGAACACCGCAGCGGCTTGGAAGTCTCTTCAGAGAACAGGTTTCTACTAGGACAGCTTTGATAGAGTCTAAAATCTTGGGAATACGGAACTTTGGAGGATCGATCCTTAGCAGATTCAATTGCGTGTACTTAAGTCCTCTTTCCCTTCTCCCCTTCTTTGTTATTCACTCTTTCTTGTTCTTTCTTCTACCTTTTTCTTTTCTCGACGTCCTTTTTTTTTTCTTTATTTTCTTTCTTCTTTCCTTAAAACCTAGCTTTACGTACATAGTATTTTATTTATTTAGTTTAACATTTCTCTAGAGTCGGCGACTAATAGAGACGGGGCCGGAGGGCTCGTTTCTAAGTGTATACTTATGTGAATGGTATTTACAACGACATCCCTCTCCGGAACACCCACGCCGTAACGCCTATATCCACCAGATAGAAGCTGTTGCAGTTGGTAATGATCGTGAAACGCATGTGGAATGCTGGTGGTGAGCGAGAGGGAAGATCGCCCTGGGGTAAGTCCTTACCCTCTGCCGATGACTAAGCTATCTACTATCTGTAACAGCAAACTACCGATCAGCTTAGGACCACGGCCTTGAATTTCACTCCCTGACAGAGCGGAAGTCGATCGCATGCGCTGATTACGGTGTTGTGGGTTGGAAATGATATTCCTAAGACTTTTGTATCGTGAAAATGTCCACTTCGCATGTTCTCCTGTCCCGGGAAGGGCATTATTACCTCAGCCCTTCGTACAGCTTTATGGCGCTTTCTATTGGTAGATCAATGGTGTGTGTCACCTTCTGTATCGCCAAGAGGCTGCTTCACCTAGGTCCTATGCTGCGCGGCGTGCTTGTAGAGAGAAAGGGTTGGTCGCAAGGTGTTGTCAACAGCCATAGCGGGTTGCCAATAAAGCGGTCTAGTGCATATTTTAGGGCGGGTGTGCGTGCTTGCAGAGCAAATTTCCAAGATCAGTTCTCGCTGTGGCCAGGTTTTTTTCCTTTCTTCCCGTTTGTTTTTCCTTTTTTCTCTGGGGACGGCAGACAGAGGAAGCAGGTCAGAACAGCGCACATATATGCATATAAAGGGGCCTGATCACAATCACACGACTTTACATTCCACGCCACAATTGGGCTAGCTGCGGCGTCAAGCACACTGCTACCCAGCGAGCCTCCAGGTTGTGGCCCAAGCGGATCTGCGCAAAACCGGCCTACCGCGCCATTGTGACTTTCCTCTCACCTTTTCGCAAACCAACTGCCGGGAATATGAACAACCTCGAAATTACCCTTGGTATTTCCGACTATTGGGGCGGTTGCCTGATATATAATGCTGAATCTCTGACGCACGAGTAGTTTAGATCGTACGAGATTCTCGAGCAATTCTGTACGATGAAATCTCTTCGAACCCTACAGCCCAGACACGAACCCACGAATTATACACCTTGGACCCGGGAACATTGTATGCTGTTGAAATTTGGACGTGTAAAGCGTTGGATCGACTGGCCTCCCCGAGAGAGGGGGGGGGGGGCAGGAGAGGTACCCAAGATATGCCCAACTATCGCGCTAACTACTTCTGGCTAACTGTACACGTGATTTTACCAACATATGCTAATATAGTTCAACGCATTGATATATTTAAACAACTAACTCAAGTCTCTTACTCTTTAGACCGTTATGTATACCCTTGCGGCCTAATAGTATAACGACCAGCTCTACGTCGATTTCTCCATTATCGTTATGAAACTGTTGTATATTATACTAGGTGTTGAATAAACAGCCTAAGGGCTACTGTACCTGGATGGATTTCAGCTGTAGAGCGAGTTGGTTTCCTAGAGAAGTAATCTAGTTGGGAAACTAAAGGTCTGAAAAGAACTAGATTAGCGAGAGCCAATTGGGGTTTAGTATAGCACGTGACGCACACGTATATCTTCCGTGTGCGGCTAACAGGTAGAAGAATTAAACGACTTATTATGGACTATCTCTATACCGCTGCTGTGAACCCTTATTGTTTAACACTAGGCTTGAATCATGTAAGGGAATAGAGTGGAAGCGGGTAGATATAGATAGATAGATAAATTTATTTCTTCCTGATATAGCTCCCTTACGGGTCTATGCGGGGCTGGCTATCTGCAATTATTTTACATGAGGGGGAAAACCTTATTCACTAGGCAAAAACCCCTCCTCTCTACTTAGATATGTCTTCCTCTCCTTATTCCGTTTTTCCTGTTTACTAGTAGTGGCTGCTGTGGCAGCCCTTTATTTAATTGCTAGTGTACCCTTTTAGTCTTCATACCGGTCCTCCTAGTAGTCCTCCTGGTGGTCCTCCTGATGGTCTTCCTAGTGATCCTCCTGGTAGTCCTCCTAGAGCATTTCCCTGGCTAGGCTGAACTGGTTTAGAAGCCCCGTATACAGGAACTATACTGTCGCTGCCTTAATCCCCTTCTTTATGGAGAGGAGGGAGTGGTAGTCTATAGTTCCCGCCTCTTGTAGCATCTGTGCCCTTCCCTACTAGAAGTGGTGGTAGAAGAGAAGGATGTGCTTTAGGGTCTATCTCTACCACCTATACGAGCAGGCTGGGCTGGGGTGTCCTGGTACCTTGCGTCTAAAGAGGAAGTCCTCTAGTCTAATATTCTCTGTACGTAGTAGGATGGTAATTATACTGAGTGGTTTAGATAGCTCCTTGTGTAGGTCTCTAAGCCTTAGGGTCTAGTCTATATTCATGGCTACTGGTTTGTTTCTTCTTTCTTGATTGATATGCGTGGTCTATTACTCCCTCTATATTTCCTTAAATACTATATAGATTCTGGCTTTCTCAGGGGGCTTCTTAGTATTAGGTTTATTGCTTTCTATAAGGGAGTTAATTCTCTTACGGAGTCGTACTCTCCTAGCTAGGCTAGCTGTGCCCTTAGCCTTTAGCACCGCTTTGGCTATGTCCTTGATGTCCTAGTATGTCCTCTCTGTTACTTTAGCTACCGGATTCTCCTTAGCGTAGAGTGCCTAGGTGAGGGTAAGTTCATCTAGATATAGTGGGAGAGGGGGGATTCCTGTTTTATATTCTAGGACTTTAGTGTTGGTGGATTTATACGCTCTAGAGATGTTATGGAGGCACGTATTCTGGATCTTTTCCAGTGGTTTGCTTGCCGTTTTACGCCATCCTAGGGTTCCCTCTAGGGTATGCCATACCCCACAGCCGTAGGTGAGGACTGGCCTAACTACTACTATGTAGATATATCGAGCTTTTGCGAAAGAGGCCCCCCAGGTGGATACTATAAGCCTGGATAGAGAGGTATACTATTTAGCAGCCTTTATAGTAGTTTTCTTTATATAGGGTCCCTATCGTAGTTTACTGTCTACGTGAATTCCTAGGATCTTTACTGTTGGCTCCGGCTTTCCTCTAAATCCTAGGATGCGAATTTTTACATTCATATTGAATTTCTTTGGCCTTCTTGTAAAGTGAGTAAGGTGGTACTTGTCGGGTGTAAATATTGATCCATGGGTTACCGCCTATTATATGCATGTTTTATTCGCTTTCTCTAGCGTTCTATAGTTTTGCTCTGTAGATCTGCTAAATGTAAGGATGTTGGTATTATTAACGAATCCTAGGGGGAATGTGCTGCCCCTGTATAGCTTGGTAAGAAGGTTAGAGGCGAAGAAGAGGTAGAGAATTAGAGATAATAAGAATCCCTATGGGATACTATTTAAGGTTTTAATTGGCGGGCTGGTAAAGTCTCTAAAGGATAGTTATATGGTGCGGTTCTATAGAAAGGAGCGGGTGAATCTCTCTATCTAGACTAGTAGCCTTGCTATTCTAATATTGTAGAGGAGCCTCTTATGGGAGACCCGGTCGTATACCCCCGTTATATCTAGGTTAAGTACTGATGCCACCAGTCCTTAGTCCTGTGCCCAGACTGTATGGATTTGTTCCGTTAGGAGGTTAAGTGCTACTATAGTAGATCTATTTCTTCTTACACCTATTTGTAGGTTAGGGAGTAGGCTATACATCTTAGTTACCTAGGAGATTCTATCCGCTACGATTTTCTCAAGTAGTTTGCCGAGCGTGTTGAGTAGGGTAATTAGTCTATATACCTTAGCTTTAGTATAGTCTTCTCTTTGTGGCTTCTTTAGGACAACTGTAGTTGAGCACTTGAACTGTCTAGGGTGGTAGGAGAGTATAAGGCATCCCTAGAAGACATTAGTGAGGGGCTTTACTAGTATGTGCGTATACTGTTTTAGGAATCTATTAACTATTTTGTCTAGGCCTGGCGCCTTATCGGGGGGAAGCCGCTTGATAGCATTAAGGATTTATTCCTGGGTAAGATCCTGGACTATTTCTACCGGTTCTGGATAGATAGTTCCATTAATATCGGAGAGATCGGCGGCTTTAGGAGGAGGAAAGAACTAGTTTATAAGGATTTCTACCTTGGAGGGGTTGTTATAACGCAGGACCTAGTCTGTTCCTTATAGAGGTGGGAATTGCGGCGGGGTTAATGGTTCTAGTACTTTAGTTCTAGCCTACTTCACTAGTTTCTAGATTGCTGAGGGGTCGGCGGTAATTTCTACTACTATTCTTTACTATGCTTTTATTCTATCTCTTCTAATTTGTCTTTTCTTTCTATTAACGATAGTTTAATATACAATCTAATCTTTCTCCTTTCTTATATTGGTTTATTTTCTTCTAGCTGCTCTAGCCTAGTGGACTAGCTCTGAGCACTCTTTTATCTACTAGATAGATGCCTAGGGTGAGGGTTTTGTAGCTGGGATGGTTTCCTAGATAGTGTCCTAAATGGCCTTCTATATCTATTCGATAGCGGCGTCTAGCTCTATCTTAGTACTTGGTTAACTTGTTCTGATGCTCCTAAACTTCATCTAGAGTGTTATGTTTACCTTCTTCCAGTCCGCTTTTTTCCATTGAGGTCTTAGAGTTTGGGGGAGTGTAGGTGTTAGGGTGACGTCGAGTATTATAAGAATAGGTAGATGGTTAGATAATGACTCTAGTTTATAGCTAACTTCATAGTTTATAATTCTTTCCTCTATCCACTAGGAAGTAAAGATGAGATCTAGAGTGCTTTTACTATTACTTCTTCTTCTAGTGATAGTGCCTCTTAGGAGGGCTAGGTTTAGGTTTACTGTAGTTGTAGTTTCGATTAGGTGATTTGTAAGAGTATGGTGTGTAAGGGAGGTAATACCTCCCTAGAGGGGGTGATGGAGATTAAAGTCTCCGAGAAGGATATATTACCCCTGCATGGTAAGGGCTCTTAGTAGAATAGATAGGGTTCCTAGTTCCGTGCTTGTGTGGGTAGAGGGAGGGTTGTAGTAGTTATAGATGTGGATAACGTTAGTTGTAGTGGTAAGGGAGAGGGTAATAAGGTCTAGAGAGTGGATTATTGTCTGCTAAGATTCTACGGTAATGGCCTTGCTTATGAAGAAGTAGGTCCTTGCTATTTCTTCCTAGGGGAAGATTATATAGTAGGCTAGGTGTTTTACTGTTGTTTTTATCCTTGGGTTCCTCTATAGCTCCTGGATTACGAGGATGTAGTGGGCTGTTGGACTGATATCCTAAAAGAGTAGGAGCATTACCCCCTTTGTATTTTTATTTACGTTGTACTGTAAAATCGAGAGGTAGCTTGTGTTTATTATTAGTTTTCTTCCATCTCTGTGTCTGCCTGTAGAGTGGTAGGTATTTCTACCTGTATATAGGGGTCTTCCTAGTTCTTAACCTCGGCTGTATATTGGGAGCTATTAAGTTCTAGCTTTCTTCTTCTAGGTTCCTCTTCTCTTATTCTCTTCCGAGACCCTACCAGGGTCTATCTATTCTGTGTTGGCTTTTAGGCTACTTAGGGTTGTTCCCTGTAGTTTCCTAGCGCTACTAGTCGAGCTTGAGTTACTCTAGCCTGGTGGGCCTTACGCGCTAAGTATAGGTTACTCTAGGCTGTATGTTTTTAGGAGTAGTTTACATACTGCGTTTTCTTCTTTCTATACTCTCTTATATCGTAGCTGCCTATATACTGACCGTACTTTTGCTCTTTCCTATAGTGGGTGGTAATGTGGCCATATGCCTAGTACTTAAAGTATTGGATTACTGTAAAGTTCGCACTATAGTACTCTACTGTATGTAGGGTAAAGTTGTAGATTAGTCCTTTAGCTATAATCTAGTTAGCTATCTTAGGGTCTATAGTACTAAGGATGATTACGGAGTATATTTTCCCTTCTAGGAGCTTCTTCTTCAGCCAGGCTAGCTTGCTAATGAGTAGTCCTGGATGTAAGACTAGGTTTTGCTCCTGTAGAGCCTTAGTGGCCTGGGGATCCGTGGTGTTAATTCCCTTAATAGGGACGTTGTAGACTAGTACTGAGTATAGTTGTTGATTTGGGCGGACCTCGTTTCCGAGTCTAGTGGTCCACTCCTAATCCTGGAGAAGGGCTGTCCTTGTTTGTGTATCCGGAATAAAGATCCTAATATCCCTACTAGGGAGCTTTCTAGCAGCGAGTACCCTTTTATAGGCTAGGCCTTTTCCTATCTGGATCTTTTAAATGATGGTTTTATTTAAGAGGTTTGCTAGTTCCTGTCTATTTACTTCATCTGGGAGGTGGAGGGTGATTTCTATAGTAGTAGGCGGGGTGGGAGGCTTTAGGGTTGTTTGGGCTACGATGTATACCCAGCTTGGGCTAGTTGGTGTAGGCGCTGCCTGAATACGGCTGACTGTTTTCTGGACCTGCTTGACTTCCCTTAGGATATCCTTCAGGTTTGGTTCCTTGGCTGCTGCCTCCTGGCGGAGGGTAATATGGTCCTGGAAGATTTCCTTAACGGCGCTGAGAAAATTTTTTATCTGGCTGTTAAGGGCTGAAGGTCTACTAGCAATTATCTAGAGGGCTTATAGGATGGCGTCTACTGTTATAGCGGCTCTCTAGATATATTCTACGCTGATTTGGCCACGCTGTAGGCTTTTAGGTGTCTGCTAGGGGCGGGTAGAGGTGGGTACTGGGAGGGGTTGTTCAGCCCTTTCTATAGTCTTAATTCTAACCACCACGTTGCTGTAGCTGCTGGGAAGGGTGTTGCTAGGGTTTTAAGGCCTAGAAGAGCCCCTAGGGGTTTCTTCTATAGCCGTAGCTTGAGGTCGGATTTTTAGTATGTTTATATTTGGAATCCAAGGATAAAAATAATAGTAAAACACTCGGCCTACTATATAATCTTCCCCTAGAAAGGAATAGTAAGGACCTACTTCTTTATAAGTAAGACTATTACTATAGAATCTTAGTAGATAATAATCTATTCTCTAGACCTTATTACCCTCTTCCTTACCACTATAACTAACGTTATCTATATCTATAACTACTATAACCCTCCTTCTACCTATATAAGTACGGAACTAGGTGTTAGGGCTTAACCTTAGGATGATTACTGAAAGGTTTATTACGCTATATACGTTAAGCTAAGACTTAAAGAGAAGAAGAAGAAGAAGAATAAAGAAAAGAACTTAAATATAAAGAGGGCTTAGTATTACGTAACTGCTAATGATCCTCTAAGGCTTCTCCTAAGGCTTTAGACTCTAATAATATTTAGGGCTACTGGCTTGTTTCTTCTTTCTTAATTAATATATGTTGAAAATTAGCGTGGTGCAGAATGTAGTACGATTCTTAGTATACTATATAAGGGGGGATAGGAGAGGTGCCCGACTTATCCTTAAACACAGTACTATACCTAATCTAGTAACTAACGTACACGTAATTTCCAATAGAGGCTTTCTTCATAACTCCGAGACTACTTCGTATAATAGGCGTAAAGATGTGCAACTACAGCGTTTTACAATAAGAGCTAGTGTTATTTACATCCCAAACAACCCTACATCCAATCTAGAACTATTACCTAGTGCTAGATGGTAGATTAGTAATTAGAAGTCACAGTATGGCTTATTAAGAAAGTTCGGTCGCATATAAGGGATCTGGATGTCCAAGTCCCGCATTGCCGAGCGAATACGAATGTGTATTATACGGATTTATCCGAAAGCTCTCTACTCATTATATTACGACTTCGTACTCGGAAGGTGGCTCGCTCTAGGGGTGACTGAAGTTGAACGTCCTACTTGTACTCCTTATAGATGGCGAGCTAGTACTCCGTCTAATAATAGAAGTAAGCTACCGCTGCTACTATACTTACTAGTACTAGATTTCGCTGGTGTGCTATCGGTGTGGTAAGCTAAAAGCTGGCCGTAGTAATTAATCTATAAAACTCTTCTTCTTTCTTCTCCTCCTCCTCCTCCTCCTTCCGCACGAGCCACTTCTACCCCATTAAACTTACTACAAGTCACCTTTTACCATCGATTTCCCTACGATATAGCGTGTTGATTTTAAAAAGCTATATATAAAAAGTGGTTGGGAAGCTAGGCACTACGACCTGGTGGAGTTTCGGCCGGATCGACACGCTTCTATCCAAGTCCAACGCGATGAGTCTAGCGCGGCCATACCCTAACTTACCCGACGATATTTTTTACTAGCGAGCCCAGTCCAGCGCGGTCGCGCTGGACTCGTACCTTTTGATTAGAAGTTTGACGCCGATCCGAGCGTTCCACCGTCAAGGTATCCTACCCCCCCCCGGCCCTCAAGGTATCCTACCCTCAACCCTAACCTACCCGGCGATCCTTTTGGTGGGGGCTCAAGGTATCCTTGGTAGGATACCTTCAGGCCTTTGGGTTAGGAGGGCTTGACACCTGCTGTTAGTAGTGGGTTATTGTCTGATTTGTGGTGGAATCGATTCCTACGGTTAAATTAACGTTGGTGGTGCGGCTCTGCCCGCTAGCGAGCGCTCGGACCACCCCACCATGAGCGAAATCTTCAAAGAGTTTGCGGATAGGGGAGGTGGAGGAGGAGAGGAAAAGGCGGTAAAGGAGAGGCGTAAGCTACCAGCAAGGCAGGGAAGTAAAAGAGCAAGGACAGAGGATACCATTGAGGTAGCTATTGGAGCGCCTACGGCCTTTTCAAGCAAGACAGGCGCCAACAAAGAAGACACGCAAATTTTGCGTCAGAAGGCAGAGCAGCTCCAGCGCCTAGTTAAGAGCCAGCTAGAAATGCTTCAGAGACAAGAGGACATGATCAGCGCTCAGGGTGAGCAGATCAAGGACCAACAGAAGGCTATGGCAACTCTCACAGCTGCAGTCAAGGAGCTATCCCAGGAGATAAAAGCAACGAAAAATGAACAAGCCCGCTTCTCTCGCGAAGCCGGGGAAATCAAGGCAAGGCTGGCTAAGCCTCCCAGCCAGATAAAGCCAACATATAGCGCGGTCCTTGGAGCAGCACCAGTAGCAGCAAGCCCTAAGCTGCCACTCCAGGGAGCAGCAAAAGCAAAAGCGAATGAGGAACCCAGAACGGTGACAGTGGACATTACAAGAGCTAAAGGCGAGAGAAGCGACCTAAATAAGGTTAAAGCAGCTCTGGACGAGGGCCTGGATAGCTACGAGGTTACTAAGGAAGTTTCTATTGAATTCATCCGGCCTCATGGAGAGGGCGCCATTGACCTGGTCTTTAGCTCTGAGGCCGAGGCCCAGAAGGCGCGCCAACACCCCCGCTGGCTGCAGAGTACATTGCCAGGAGCTAGGACGAGAGGAGAGACCTGGTACCCAATCAAGTGTGATGGAGTGTCCAAACACATGGTTCTAAACTGGACCACCACTAGGGATAGATCCATCAAAGAGGAGGTTCTTAGCAACTTCCAAAAGGAGAATGGGGATGGTAAGGTTAACTGCGCAGCAAGGAAAGCTGCGTGGCTCAGTAAAACTGAGGTGGGAAAGGCAACTGGATCGCTGGTCATCTGGCTGGCAAAGAAGGAGGCGGCTCAGTACCTCCTCACCCAAGGCTCAGTACGGTTTGGGGCCTCTGCAGCCTACTGCACCATGTTCAAGGAGAGAGAGGACCAAAGGCCATGCTTCAGATGCAACAAATACGGCCACAAGCAAAGCAGATGCACTGGGAGCATCCGGTGTGGAATCTGTTCTAGTGGACACGACACACGCAACTGCAACAAGAGGGACAGTCCAAGGTGTCCAGCCTGCGGCGACGCACACACTATCTTTGATAGAGGGTGCCCACTTCACCCAAGGCACACAAGACCAGGCGTTAGAACAGCTGCAAGGCTAACAGGAAAGTCGGCAAACACGCCAGCTGGGAAGCCGGTATCCGAGAAGCCGGCAACCAAGCCTGCAGGGAAGCCGGTACCCAAGCCTACAGAGAAGCTAGCAACCAAGCCCACAGAAAAGCCGGTAACCTCCCAGCCAGCAGGGACGCTGGCAACGGGTGATGTTGAAATGGGGGAAGCTAGCACCACTACCACATGTTAGAGGGCCTCCGGATCCTCCAGCTAAACGTCGGAAAGAGAATGGAGGTTCAACAGAGCCTCCTCAACAACCTGGAAACGGCCCAGTTCGACGTGTTGGTAGTATCAGAGCCGTACTTGTACAGAGGAGAAGACGACAAACCAAGGGTCAACTTCCACCACCAGTGGGAGGCCGTGACCCCAACAGCACACAGAGAAGGGCACATACGGCACAGATTCCGAGCAATGATCTGGGTAAATAACCGGATCAAAGCTCAGGTAGTACCAGTGGAATCGCCAGATATTGCAGCAGTCCTACTACAGGCAGGAGGAAAGCCAATACTTTTGTTCTCAGCATATGTACCCAGGGAAGGTAGAGCGGTCTATAATGATGCTAGTACTCTTGCAGAGAGAGTTAGACTCATTGACCAGGCCATACAAGAAACGGAACAGCAGGAAGGAAAAGAGCTAGAGACTATCATTGCAGGAGACCTGAACCGACATGACCAGCTCTGGGGAGGAGATGCAGTTGCTCATGAGGCACGCCAGGGAGAAGCAAGTGAGGTGATCAGGCTCATACAGAAGCGAGGGCTGCAGTCCTTGCTCCGGCCAGGCACAATCACCTGGGAGCATCAAAATGGAAGAGTAAGGTCCACCATCGACCTTATACTTGCATCCGAGTTCCTAGCAGAAAGGCAAGAGTTCTGCAGGACACACTAAACCGACCATGGCTCCGACCACCGCGCAATTGAGACCTGCTTTGACCTATCAGTCACACGGGCGGAAGAGAAGAAGGGACGGCTACTTTTTCGGAAAACCAACTGGGATCAGGTAAATAGAGACCTCCTCTCTACCCTCCTTCCACCAGTAAGGATTAAAGACAAGGAGACCCTGGAGAAAGAAGCAGACCAACTTGTTCGGATAGTGCAGGAGGCAGTAGAGGCAAGAACACCACGGGCTAAACCATCACCATACGCAAAGCGTTGGTGGACCGATAAGCTTACAACGCTTCGCCAAAGCGTGTCTACGCTTCGAAACCACTACACAGCACTAAGAAGGCAAAGAAATGAACAAGAAGTAGATCTCCGCCTAGTAGCAGAGAAGCTGGCGACCGCTAGGGCCCTCTACCTGCAGGAAATCAAAGCCCAGAAGCGAGCGCACTGGAGGGAGTTCCTCGATGATCCTACCAACGTGTGGAAGGCCAACAGCTTTACACGGGTGGAGTCCTCCACTGGAAAGATACCCACGTTGGTAAAGGATGATAGAACTGCAACAACAGAGGAGGAAAAGGCAAGCCTATTACTAGACACCTTCTTTCCTAAGCAGCCAGAGCCGGAAGAACAAACGGATCCACAACGCCAGAAGCAGCTAAAAGTCCCGCCAATTGAGAAGCCTGAGGTAGAGAGGGCAATCATGCTGGCAAACCCGGACAAAGCACCAGGCACAGACGAGCTCCCAGCCCGGGTATGGAAAGAAATCTGGCAGGTGGCAGGTGACCACATCACCAACCTCTACGAGGCATCGCTACGGCTAGGTCATCTGCCAGCTAAGTGGAGGACAGCCAAGATTATCCCACTACGGAAGCCGGGCAGGGACTACACAATGCCTAAAGCGTACAGGCCAATCTCACTGCTAGCAACAATTAGCAAAGGGCTTGAGACAGTCGTGGCAAGGCGGGTGTCATACCTAGCAGAGGAGCACCAGCTACTCCCAAAGAATCACTTTGGTGCCCGGCGCAAACGATCCTGTGAGCAAGCACTCAACATCCTTGTGGAAAAGATTTACGAGGCGTGGAGAGGACAACGCGTTCTTTCCCTAGTCACGTTTGATGTTCAAGGCGCCTACAATGGTGTGAGTAAAGAGGTACTACTGCAGAGACTGCGGGAGAGGCGGCTACCTGAAAACATTGTCCGGTGGGTGGACAGCTTCTGTTCAGAGAGAAAAGGTTGTGTGATGGTAAATGGGCACTGTTCGCCTCTGCAGGACATTGAACACCCAGGAGTACCCCAAGGCTCACCACTATCACCAATCCTATACATCCTGTACAATGCAGGACTGGTGGAAGGGCCAATCAACAAGGAGCAAGGCACTCTAGGCTTTGTAGATGATTACACAGCCTGGGTAACTGGGCCCTGTGTAAGCACCAACGTCAAGACTCTCCAGGAAAAGTTCATACCAAAGGTAGAGGGCTGGGCACGTAAAAGCGGGGTCACCTTTGAAGCGGAGAAAACCAAGCTGATCCACTTCACGCGGAATCCAATAAAGGATGACGTCCCAACCCAGGCCCTTACCTTTCAAAGCCAGGAAATCCAGCCAAGCGATACTGTCAAGATCCTTGGTGTGCTACTAGACAAGAAGATGCAGATGAAGGACCATATGGCGAGAGCTACGACAAAGGCAATGAAGCAGTGTCTAGCAATAAAGCGGTTAAAAGGGGTACGGCCAAGGGCAATGAGACAACTCTTTATTACCACAGTTGTCCCTATAACTGACTACGCTGCTTCATGCTGGTACGGGCCAGGCCGGTTGGGAACAAGCAAACTGCTCGGTATGCTTGAAAGGATCCAGCGACTAGGAGCCCAGGTGATCACTAGAGCGTTTAAAACAGTGGCGCTACCAGTACTGGAAGCGGAAGCTGGTTTGTGCTCGGTAGAATCCAGACTGAAGAGGAAGGTGGGCAAGCACCTCGTTGGACTCCTCAGTCTCCCAGAGGCGAATCCAGCAGCCAGGTGTGTAAAGGCACTCAGGTCACAAGGTGGAAGGTGGCAGAGTCCCTTGCAGCACACATGGAACGAATTTACAGAACTAGCCAGACCAGAGAAGGCCCCCCAGATGGAGATAATCCTGCCTTGGAGCCGTCCCCCATGGGCAGCGCTGGCTGGAACGCGGATTCAGATTGAAGAGAAGGAACAGGCAAAGAGAAAAGTACAGCAATTACCGCAGTCAAGCACAGTCTATGTTGACGGCGCAGTAAGAGAAGGGATGTGCAGTATTGGGGTGGTCCGTATGGTAAATACACACCAGCCAGTGACAGTCCTTCAAGAAACAGTGGCAAGAGCGAAGTCCTTTTCAGTTCTTGCTACAGAGCTCCTTGCAATACTGGCAGGGCTGGAAAACCTGGTCACAGAGAGAAAAGGGAGAAGAAACGTTTTTCTGGTCACAGACAGCCAGAAGGCACTGAAGGCAATCCAGACTGACACTCAAACGGAGGGGCAGTACATCCTACAAGACATCTACAAGGTGTTGGATAAGATTGTAGCCCGAGGTGTTACCCCCTGGCTCATCTGGGTGCCAGCCCACTCAGGGGTGAAGGGGAATGAGGCAGCGGACAGAGCAGCAAAGAGGGCAGTTAAACCAGGCCAGAGACCGGACCGAGACTCCCAGGACCGTCGGAGGCTGGTCAAAACAGTCACGCAGGCAGTGCTTGTAAGGGTGCAAGAGGAAGAGAAGGAAAATGCGAAGCAGAGAAAGAGGTACGGAAGATATACGTGGGAGCTGGATGGTGCTGCACCAGGCAAACACACTATCAACCTCTATAACAGACTGGACTCGGAGCAGGCAGCAGTCCTGATTCAGTGCCGCTCAAACCACTGCCGACTTAAGCCCTATCTTCACAGAATAGGTCGAGAGGAGTCAGATGAGTGCGAGTGTGGCATGAGCCAGGAGACAATTAAACATGTACTACTAGAGTGTCCGCAGTGGCGGGACCCTAGACGAGAGCTGGTGGTAGCAGCAGGGGAGAGATGGGGGGATGTTTCCTTTTTATTAGGTGGATGGAGCGGATGGGAGGACCGGCACACTGGGAAACCAGTAGACGGTCCAAAGGAGAAGTGGAAGCCTAACTATACAGTAGTCAAGGCAGCCATTCAGTTCCTACAAAGAACCGGGCGGTTCCGAGATGAACATGGGGAGGCTTACACATCGAACCCACCACAAGAGATGTAATGGCAGCGAAGGAAGTAAACAGATTGGACTAAGAAGTGAGAAGAGGCTAAAGAACAGGATAATGTAAGGCTAAAGAGAGGGACGGCTCTTATACTACCTAGAATGTATCGTAGCCTGACAGAATCAATCAATCAATCAATCAATCAAACCTTTTGATTAGGGCGCTGAGCGTGGCCCTATTACTTGTATTAATAGAATGGTGATTTGGATGGAGAGCGAGACCCGAGTACGACATCTACGTATAGTCGACCGAAATTCCCGAGCACTCCTACGAAAAGACCGAGGACAATTACAGAGCGATGATCACGATACGTTCTATTCAATCGATGAATCTTGCGGAGCAACAACAGCCTATCGACTAAGTACCTACCGGTGAAGCAATGAGAGTCTATCGGCCGAGATAGGTAGTACCTTCTGGTAATAAAATAATAATATTCTCCGCCGGAAGCGTGAATTACTAAGCATAGAATACATCTACCCTCTACTGGAAGAGTGAATTGCTAAGAAAACAATATATCTACCCTCCGCTAGAAGAATGCATCTACCCTCTAGTAGAAGTCCGACTACGTTTCGTTCATAGTGCGCGCTCTACCATCGCACACCAACCTCTTAGCTCAATCTTTAACGTTTTACTAGTGATATTAGCAGTACGCGCGCCTTGCTCCACCCGTTTTCAGGCTTGGTAATACCTCTTGACGTAATTACACTGTCCTGAATCTATCGGCACGGAAGGAGCCGCCCTAGCTATTCTGCTATCATGGATTCCAATACTGGATGTTTCAGAAGCCATGGCCCTCCACGGCCTAACGGATCCTTCGGTTCCGATGTAGAGGAAGCTAAACATCCGTACTTAAACTTCGTTCCCTTAGTAGCATTTTTCCATGGTCTATGAATTGCACTATAACTGCTAATATAAATATTATCGCCATTCTAGCGGTTCCGGCGCTTCTTTCTGTGGTGGTCCACCTACTACAAATCGTCTACAGACTCTACTTTCACCTGCTATCCAAATTTCAGGGTCTTCGGTCTGCTAGCATCTCACGCACATGGCTAAACCAGCAGGTGCAGAAAGGGTTTCCGGAAGAAGCGTTTAACAAATTACATCGAAAGCTTGGTAAAGCCGCTGCCGGTGCGCAGAGAAATCTACTTACGCTAACTGTTCCAAGGCACGAAAGCCCTTCGCATCGGGCCTAACGAATTACACATCTCCGACGTCAGCCTCTATAAGGTCATCTACAGCCAGGTCAATCCGTTCCCCAAGCATACGGGCTTTTATAACGAATTCAACACCCCGCACACGCTAGTAACCGAGACCAACCGCGACTTATACAAGGAGCGGAGAAAACTCCTCAATCCGCTCTTCTCCCGCGCTGCCGTGACGAAACTCGAACCTGGTATCCTGGAGAAGATCCATACAATGGGTACGAAGATCAAGCGGATCAGTAACCTCGGTCTAATTGATATTAACGACGCCGTCCGGTAAGTGCCATTGCCCCATCATTTCCGGCCGACAAAGCATGAACACATGGTTTAACGGAAACCCTTTATATAGATGCATAGCTGCAGACATCATTTCTAAGTTCGCCTTTAGCTAATCATTCAACCTCATCGACGAGTCCCCGGATTCATTCAAGACTACGGTTCTCGAATGCATGAACATAGCCACCAGGACAGTGGTTGAACTGTACCATAATAATGTCCAGCGTCTGGCTAACCGCCTGCTCCCTTGTTCTCTGATTGGAGTGTTCGATCCTACTATTAAAGCTTTGGCCGATCTCCTAGGTGTGCGTATCCCTTAGACTCGTTAGACAATCTGCGGAGAAGTTAACTGACTGATTATACATAGGTTGCCGCCTGAAGCGTTAAAACACACAAGCAGCGCACTAAAGCCACATTCCAACTCGTTGTATTCGACAAACTCTCGTCTTTACTAACTGAGCTATAGACAACCCAGGCGGTGGAAATCCTCATCACGGGCTCGGACACCACCGCTTTCACCATCTCCATGGTACTTTTCCACATCTTGCGCAACGAACGTATTAAGAATAGATTGATCAACGTAGTGAAAGATGCTATCAAGGATCCCGAGTATATGCTAAGCTACACGGAACTAGACCGTGTAGAGTATCTAGTGAGCGAGTATGCTACCCCATCCTTGAGATCATACTGATAAGTGTAGCACGCCGTCGTTAAAGAATCTTTACGCATTGCCATGCCCGTGCCCGGCATGCTCCGACGCGTTGTTCCTGCGATATCGACGCCGTTTATTATTGATGGAAAAGTCGTTCCACCTGGGGTGAGCTCTCTCCCTGCTGCTACGCCTATGCATTCTATCTAGTTCGCTAACTCTTACTTAAGACTGTCGTCGGCATGTCGGTATACACGATGCATACCGCTACGGAGATATAGGGCTTGGACGCTAAGGAGTTCAACCCGGACTGCTGGCTTAGCGATAAAGCCGCGGGAATGGAATTATATTTGATTACCTTTAGTAAAGGATCCAGGACTTGCATTGGGATTAAGTGCGTATACCCCCTGTCTTACAGCTTCTACCCATAGTATCGAGTTGACGATGTTTTTCGTTAGCATTGCCTATGCCGAAGTCACGCTAGTTCTGGCGTATTTGTTCCGCGCGTTTAGTATGAACTTAAAGCCAACCAGGCTGAAATATGAGGATATATTCACACTTAGGATAAAAGACTCCAGCGTGTTAGTTGACTTTGAGGTTCTAGAGGTTTAGTGTTGGAGGAAAATAGTGGATGTATAGCGTGTTACGGCGTAGCCTCCTTAGAGCGAGTAAATAGCAGAACGGAGGATCAAGTGGGGTGCATACGTACGGCGTAGAAAGACCCACAAGGATCACGTGGCTCACGTGATACCAAGAGCACGATCTGTCTGATCTGACGAGCCTCAGGCATCTAGAGACAGATTAAAGGAATCACCTCGCCATGATCTATCCGATCCGAAGAGCCTACCTAACCACACGAAGTAGATCAAACGGATCCAGAATAGATTATAGAGACCTCTTCTATATATATAAACCACACTCCTTAGTATAGCTTTGACCTTCGTGGTCAACTTCGATAATCAATCTACACTATTGATTAGTAATACGGCCTTCGCACGCAGTGCTCAGTCACGTATATTCGTTTATACTTGTTCTCCCCCCCTACCTTATACCCACTTAAGGTAAACCCTACACGGCTTACTACCCTCTTTAGTATTTGATCCTTAGAGGCAGAGGCCTACTATTACACTTTAACCACCATCCTTACAAGGAAGGGTAAGAGAACATTAGGTAAGGTATTACCCCCTAACGAGTTTAGGAAACAGCAATGAGTACGGTCAATATAGAGGACGTTAGCGCAGGACAGGATCGTCTAGCGGTGCCTTAAACACCGGCTTAAGAGGCCGCTCAGCCTGCTTACTAGAAGCAAACGGAGCCTACTATAAGAGAACTCATACAGATAATCTAGAAGCTACGAGCCGAGAACCGCATCCTGAAGAATCGACAGGATCAGGCCACCGGGCTAGATGCCGCAAAGAAACCATCCGCCCAGGTTAAGGTACCGAAGCCGGACCTTTACTATGGAGAGCGTACTAAGACGCAAAGCTTCCTCATACAGCTAGAGAACTATCTATACTTCACCAAAGGACAGTTCAGTAACGACGCAGATAAGGTTCGCTACGCTAGTACCTTCCTCCGAGGAGCAGCAGAGAAGTGGTTCAGGCCCTATAAGAGAGAGACTTAGGAGAAGCCGCACTAGTAATAGTCGCCTTAGACTCAGGCCATCTTCTCCAACTACAGGACCTTCGCTAAGCAGCTCTAGGAAGCGTTCAATACGATTAATAAGGCCAAGCGTGCCAACCAAATCCTCTTTAGGATTCAGTAGAAGAAGTCAGTACTCGACTACACAGCTAAATTCCAGGAAGCTACCTACGTCGCAGGAGAACACTCGAACTACACACTTAGATAGCTGTACTACCGAGGCCTAAAGGATGAAATCAAAGAAGCCATATCCTACTACAACAAGCTAGAAACACTCCCAGAACTCATTCACCTAGCAACCGACATGGATAGAAGGCGGACCAACAGGTGGTTTAAGAGGAAGGGTGGCCCTCAGGCAAATACAATCAGGCCACGCCACGAACGTACCACGCTAGAAGGAGGGGACGCCATAGCTCTTAACGCCGCCAACCGTCAAGACAAGAAGAAGGACAATAAGAGTCGGAATAACTATAATAAGAAGCCTAAGGGCCCCAATCTAAACTGAACAGACGAATAGAAGTAGCGCTATAAGGACCGGCTCTACATTACCTACGGTAGCGACAAGCATTTCTCACCTACATGTCCGTAGAACCCTCGCAGGAAAGAAAGAAAGCAGGCCTTAGGCGCCCAGTGTAAAGCAGCAGCTATATCATATTAGGAGAACTACGACACGCTAAGCTGGACAGCATACTTTAATAATAACTACATAACACATTAAAGCGATAAAGATGCTACAGGGTAGTATCCTAGGAAGCCAAGAGGTATCACCATACTTACTAGAAACGAGGAAGTGCTCGACCTTAACGATATTATCAAGTCATTCCTACACGACGACGAGATCGTCAATAGTAAGGATGATGAATTCTACAATAGTACCAAGGCCGAGGAAGATAGCTCCAACGAAAAGAACCTCGTAGAGGTAGAGGAGAGCCTATTAGCAGGCGCTATTAATAGGCTCCTTAAGAAAGTAGAGGAATACAGTATCATTACTAAGATCCCCCTCCACTACGGTAAGTCGGAGCAAGGCATTTAGATCCTAGACAACCAGCCAGGACTCGCGCTAGTCACCTAGCAGGTATAGAAAGATCAAATATAGGAGACCTACGTCTATAAAGACCGTTATACGGAGATAGACGAAGTCACTCTTAAGAATAACCTAGCAACTCAAAGGACTCTTATCCAAGAGGAAGAACGGGCTAGAATATTTCTAAGTATAGAGATCGCTATCCTAGGTATCCAATAGAAGGCCCTACGGTAAATCTCCAAACCGAGCCTACAGATCCTCCCCGAGGATGACGAGCGTCTAGATCCACGACACAAGAGACATAGGTAGATTACGTAGATCTCGTGCATTACTCACCATTGCAGGATACATAGGAGCAAGAAAAACGAAAACCATTAGTTCCCAGTACGCGTGCAACAGGACGGCGTACACTAAGTCATCGAAGAATAGGAAATAGAAGGCTAGAAACCTTATAGACAAACCCGTAACAACCTCTTCCTACTCTGGAAAGACTAGGGAAATTAGTCAAAAAACTAGACGGCCCTGTAGCCAAGGGACAATAGCAGGGGCCGCAGTCTAGGTCCCTTAATATAGTATCGCGCACCTCGAACACGGAAGCTCTCACCGGACCAAACCTATAGAAACAGTTTAAGACGAAAGGGACACTTAATAGAGTACCCATAAGGATCCTAATTAATATAGGATTATACGGAAATTTCATCCACAACGAGCTTATACAGAAGATGAATATACCCTACCGTAAGAAACAGGAACCATACCCTCTCAGCGGGTTTAACGGTTCCTAGGCAGCCTATAGACAAGGCTAGGTAAGGATAGAAACGGAGGAAGCAACCCTCTAGATAGGGAACCATTAGGAACGGATTTCCCTCAACGTCCAACGCGTCCCCGGGCACGATATCATTCTAGGTATGCCCTGGATTAGGACACAGAAACCTATCTTCGACTTTAAAGAAAGAGACTCCATTATCTTTTAAGAAGACCTTAAGAACCTCCTATGAAAACAAGGGCTAAAGAAGGAAAAAGGGTTATTAGATACCCTAAGGACACTCCTATCAGCAGTAACACGGGAAGTAGCCAGTGTAAGGCCTGAATGTAGCAACTATATAGGTAACTCCAATAGTAGTATAAGTTAGGACTAGGACTACGACGCAGGTAGCGAAACCTCCTTGGTAAAATATAGACCATTAGTAGGAATAAGCCCTACTAAGCGAAACGACACCCCCAACACGGTCAACCAGGATGGTATAAGACCCAGCGACGGCAACATTAACGGCTACCTTAAGAACAGAATAAGTCAGAACTAGGACAGCAAGGAAGCCTCCTTGGTAAAATATAACACCTCGAGCGGAATAAGACCAACCAGGACTGACACTTCTCAGGAACTAGAAGTACAACATACAATACGAAGGACTACGAGGAAGCGGCGTAAGGCTAAGAGTAAGGCTTCGCGTAAGCAATTAGCAGCCCTAGAACCTTAAATCAACGTCCAGATAATCTTAGAAGAAGCATTTAAGCGAATGAGACGCTAAAGACATTAGGTCTACCTTATATACATTAAACCCTCACCGGCGGTGCAATAGAGAGCACTGGCCAGAGCCTAAAGAGAAAGGCTAAGGAATAAGGACACTCCCGCTCCTCTAGGAGGAGATGATCCCGCGAGGGTCGTAAAGGGACAACACGGCAGTCTAGAAATATAGAACAACCCGTATGGATATCCTCTAATACCAGAAATGGAAACGGTACCCAGCGAGTACTAGGATCTAAAAACCGTTTACTAGGAAAGAGGAAAAGGAGACTTGCCTAAGCATCAACCATAGGACCACGAAATCCCACTCAAACCAGGCATGAAGCCAGCCTACAAGCCTATCTACTCCTTATTAGAAAAGGAGATAACAGCACTTAAGGACTACATCGAGAAGAATCTCGAGCGAGGATATATCTAACCTTTAATATCATCAGCCGGATATCCAATCCTCTTTATCCCAAAGAAGAACGGCAAGCTACGCCTATACGTCGACTACCGACAGCTCAACGATATTACGATCAAGAACCGATACCCGCTCCCGCGCATTAACGAGCTCCAGGACAAGTTAAGGAAAGCAAAGTACTTTACGAAGCTAGACCTCCGGGATAGATACCATCTAGTCAGGATTAAAGAAGGGGAAGAATGGAAAACAGCCTTTAGAACGAGGCTAGGACTCTATAAGTATACGGTAATACTATTTAGGCTTACTAACGCTCCGGTAACATTCCAGAATCTCGTTAACGACATACTACGAGAATACCTGGATATCTTCTATATGGCTTATCTCGACGATATCCTCATCTTTTCAGAAACCCTTGAGGAATATAAGAAGCATATAAGAAAGGTCCTAGAAGCCCTCCAAGTAAAGAACCTCTCTATCGCACCCAAGAAGTACGAATAGCACGTCTAGAGGATAGAGTTCTTAGGCTTTATTATCACCCCAGGTCACGTCGGCATGGACGACTCAAAACTGGATTCCATTAGAGAATGGCCAGTACCGAAGACGATTAAGGAAGTACAGTCCTTCCTAGAATTCGCGAACTTCTATAGGAAGTTCATCTAGAACTACTCCGGAGTTACGGAACCTTTAACTAGGCTTACGCGAAAGGAGCATGGCTTTAAATAGAAAGACGATCAGTAAAGGGCATTTAATTTGCTTAAACGGATGTTTTACGAAGCCCTAGTACTCGGGATATACGACCCTAATAAACCCACTGAAGTAGAAACTAATGCGTCAGGATTCGCCCTTGGAGCATGTCTTAGCCAGCCTAACGGAGAAGGTAGATAGCACCCAGTCGCATTCTACTCTAGGAAGTTCACCCCGGCAGAGCTCAACTACGACATTCACGATAAGGAGCTCTTAGCCATCGTTATAGTATTTAAGCAATGGCGATACTATCTCGAAGGAGCAAGCTACTAGGTAGTAGTACGCTATAATTATTAGAACCTCACACGCTTTACCACGACCAAGGAGTTAAACCGACGATAGGTTCGCTAGTCAGAAGAAATAGCCTCCTATAACTTCAAGATCACCTACAGAAAGGGATCTAATAACGCTATAGCTGACGCGCTCAGCTGAAGAGTAGATTATATAGAAGGAAAAACCGAGCCGCACCCTACAATCTTTATAGAGGATAGCGATAGATCGCTCCTCCTTACTAGACAAACACTACCCATACTACGCATCGAGCCGAACCCATAGCACTAGAAGATCCGAGAAGCATACGCCTAGAACTCCTTCGCGTAGGAACTTTTAGCGCTCGAGGACGATCCGCACATTACTCGAGATAGAGAAGGAACGCTTCTCTTTAAAGGACTCATCTACGTACTAATACAGCTACGAGAAGCACTGGTAAAAGATATCCATAAAGCCCTAGCACACGGACATTAGGGCATCGACAGGACAACGGAAAGAATCATAAGGAACTACTACTTCCTAGGACTAAGGAAAACCGTACAGCGTGTAGTCTCGCAGTGTAATCTTTACATCAGAAGCAAGGCCGCGATACATGCACCTTATAGCCTCCTACAGCCGCTGGAAGCACCTAAACGACCGTAGCAGTCCATCACGCTAGACTTCGTTACCAAGCTACCTAGGTCCAAGGATCCTCTTATAGGAGTCTTATACGACTCGATTCTCGTCTTCGTCAACCGATTTACGAAGTACACATACTTCTTACCCTACCTCAAGGCATCTAACGCAGAACAGCTCGCCTACACGTTCCTCCAAATTATCTTCACGGATCATAGAATGCCGGAAGAGATAATATCGGATAGAGACAAGCTCATGGCCTCTGAATTCTAGTAAACCGTCATGCGCTAACTAGGAACGAAGAGTAAGCTCGCTACTATAGTACACGCATAAACCGATAGTCAAACAGAACGAATAAACCGGACTCTTAAATAATACCTCCGCTGTTATATCAACTACCCACAGGAAAACTAGGCAGAACTACTACCTATAGCCCAATTTGCCTACAACAGCTCCAAGCAAGAATCCACAAACGAATCACCGTTCTTCGCCAACTACGGGTTTAAACCAGAAGCCTACAGGGAAACGATCCCAAGTAGAAAGCTAGCGCAAAGTGGTATCCTTAAAGCCGAGTAGCTAAAGGAGCTTCACAAGGCTATTAGCCTTAACCTCGAGTACGTTAGAATCATAATGTCCAAATACTACAACAGACGGCACCAGGCGGCACCGAACCTTAAGAGGGGGGATAAGGTCTATCTCCTCAGGAAAAACATTAAGACCAAACGACCAAACGATAAATTGGATTTCAAAAAAATTAGCCCATTTAAGATTAAAGAGAAACTCAGAGAAGTCACCTATCGACTTAAACTATTAAACACGAAGATGAACTCTACTTTCCACATCTCACTGCTCGAGCCAGCACCCGAGAACGCTAACATCCCAGAAACTCAAGAAGAAATTATACTAGAAAACCCGGACGCCGAAGAAAAACAGTACCTAGTAGAGAAAATCCTAGACTATAAACGGTTCAGTCATCAGCTTAAGTACCTGGTCAAATGGGAAGGATACGGGAATGAGGATAACTAGTAGATACCTAAAGACGACATACACCTAGAACTGGTCACAGAGTTCCATCGCCAGAACCCTGACCTTCCACGGAAACGGGGACATCCCAAAAAGAAGGATCCATCCACAACTCAGCACTAGAGGGAAACGTAATCCCAGCTATAGAATCCGGCTAAGGAACTCTAGGATTAGAGGGACCCATAATAGGAGGACTTAGAGAACGCTTAGGAGTCGAAACATCCTCGCTAGCTACATATCGCGCATTGTAATCCTCCTTCTCCAGCTTCTCCAACTCCTTAATAGAGGATAACTCACGCTCAAACATCTTCTTACGACGATCGTCTAGAAACCCTATCTAACGCTTCAAGCGTCGCACCGTAGAACGAGCTTCTAGACGACGCTTCTAAATTATCATCTCCTCAAGTAAAATCTACTCCTCCAGCTCCTAAGCCTCCTCGAGCCGACGCTCCAGCTCGTCCATCTTAGAATGAATCTTGGCCCCTAGCAACAGTAAGCAGGAAAGGCGTACTAAGAGAAACACTCATAATCTCGTTACGATACCACCAGGTCGCACTTCTAGTTCTTCTAGATGCAACGGCTACACCGACCCGAATCTAGGCTAATAAAACATTGCGCCCCTACGGAACGACAAGCGCCACAGGGAGAGGGCATCTTATAAGGCTTACGGGCGATAGCGGCCGTAAGCTAATAACGACGGGTAGTAGAGGAAGCAGGAGCCTTACCTATCGTAAGTAAAGAGAAGCGTAAAGAACGAGTTAGGCACTCACCGCAGTCTTATACCTACCACCGGGTCCTTCAGGCCGAAGGACTTAAGAGAGGGGATAGTGTTATAGCGCAGCCTCCTTAGAGCGAGTAAATAGTAGAACGGAGGATCAAGTAGGGTGCACGCGTACGGCGTAGAAAGACCCACAAGGATCACATGGCTCACGTGATACTAAGAGCACGATCTGTCTGATCTAACGAGCCTTAAGCATCTAGAGACAGATTAAAGGAATCACCTCGCTATAATCTATCCGATCCGAAGAGCCTACCTAACCACACGAAGTAGATCAAACGGATCCAGAATAGATTATAGAGACCTCTCCTATATATATAAACCACACTCCTTAGTATAGCTTTGACCTTCGTAGTCAACTTCGATAATCAATCTACACCATTGATTAGTAACATAGCCTTCGCACGTAGTACTCAGTCACGTGTATTCGTTTATACTTGTTCTCCCCCCCTACCTTATACCCACTTAAGGTAAACCCTACACGGCTTACCACCCTCTTTAGTGTTTGATCCTTAGAGGCAGAGGCCCGCCGTTACAATTAGGATCCCGGTTCATTCAAAGCCTAGCACGCTAAATGCAAAGAAACCATTCCTCCCTCCTATTTAACAATTTAAAGATAGGCTGATAAAAGCACAAATAGATAATACTTAAACAAAACGCAAGGAAAAACGAAGGAAATATAAAAATAGAGCTACCTTCTATATACCCCTCATGCTATCCCCTTCAAGACCACTTCCCGAGTGCTATCAGTCCCTATAGCGGCGTGACGGCTGGCTAGAGAAGGAGTTAATTTACCTTAAGAAGGATTGAGCTCTTAGTCTTTAGTTGCGATCAGTCTTCCCATAGCTAGAGCAAATGCCGCCGTTACTTTAACTACGTGTACGTCTGCCCGCCACTTCTCCAGCAGGCCATCCACATACCTACCGTCGGGTCTTTTCGTGCCCGATTATCCGCCTAGCATGAACGTAAGATCTCCGAATCTACTTCCCAGGTCGATTTACAGTTTAATCCGGAGATCCATCCAGCGTGGGTATTCCAGTAGGAAGTACCTTACGGTTTCCCTTTCTACTCCGCACCCGCACGTAGGTGCGTCTACTCGTTTGATTTTATATAATAGCTCATTTAGGCTCGCTTTCGACGTCCTTAGCTGCGCAATTGCCCCTGCTTCTTTATAGTTTAGCTGGTCATAGAGCTTCTTGGTGTGAAAGTACGCTAACGTGCGGTCAAGCTTGCGGATCGACTCGCCGATCTTAGACGCTTTAAACGTCTTTCTCCACTGTCTCGAGGTGACTTCCTTACACCGGGCCATGGCTGACAACCGTAGTAGTCTGCTTGAAGGAGGCTCCTGGTTGTTCTCTATGGCTTGTAGTACTAGGCTCCGTGCCTTCTCGTTCCTTATAATCCCTTCATGCGCCGGCACCCATCTGAACTTGATAGGCGGCCCCTTGTTATATCTAATCTGGTCTAATAAGTGGAGAACGCTTCTCGTAACTTCCTAGTGCGGTATTTATCGAGGCTTACAGAGGAGATGGAGGGCTATCTTACTGTTACTGTAGATCGCGTACTTTACCTTAGCTGCTTCGCGGTATTCCGCTACCATCGCGGTCAACTACGTGCTATGTATCAGCTCTACTACTTAGCGGACTGCGTGGAGCTCTGCGAATAATCTGTCTACTGACTTAGTTTTACCGATTAGGTATGAGTGAGCGACGATGGTCGTGCCCCTACTATCCACGTAAAAGACGCCGGTGCTAAGCTTACCGTTTCTTTACGCGCTACCTATAAAGATGGCGACCTCTAATTTTAGAGGAGAGCTAGCTCGGAGCTTTACCGCTTCTAGAGACTGAATCTAAACGATTAGCCTATCGGCCTACGGCATTTTTACAAACGGGTGGATGGTCTTAAGGCGCTCAACGTCGATATCTCTAGCTATTAGTATTATCTATAACAGGTAGGATCGCTGCCTCGGCTTCGTAGATAGGTAGCGCTACTGTCCTAAATGCTCCGGTGATTGCTCTGCCCGTAATTCTCTGTACTGTCTCGAGCGATTTTAGCAGTGGTGTAGTCATGGCCGGTGCCCATACTAGAGCCGTATAATCCACCGCCGGGGCTACTATAGCGGAGAAGAGCTGGCGCACGCTACTTAGCTAGAGGCCCTATAGTCGCTTCAGCGCTAGGGCTGCCTAAATACCCCTCTTTACGATCCTCCCGGCGTGGGCCTTGAACCGGAGTTCTTGGTCGAAGACGACACCTAGAATCTTTACTTCTATCTTTAGGTGCACCTCTCTTCCCTTAACTACTATTAGCTGGTCAGACCGCCTCTACTCGTTCCGCGTAAAGTGGATGAGCATTGTCTTCCCTACTTTAAACGTCGTACCGCTCGTCGCTTCCTACTCTTTAGCTTAAGCCACCACCGTTCTTTAGAGCTTTACCAAGTTCTCGCTCGTAGACGATCCGGTCACCCAGGCGCTATAGTTGTTAATAAACGCAATAGCTCCTTTGTTCTTATTAGTTACGGATTGAACCAAGTTGGCGTTGAAGAAAAGGAATAGTATTAGTAAAAGAGGCGATCCCTACGGAAGTCCTGCCTATAGTAGATCTATAGCCCCGGACGTCTTACTATTCACCACCATCGAGGCGCTCCTATTAGAGCAGAATACTTCTACCTATTTAACCAGTACTTCCAGGATCCTTCTTTATCGGAGCCGCTGGACGAGCACGTCTTAGGCAATACCGTTGTAGGCTCCTTTAACGTTGAACGATAGGAGCGAGAGAACCTTGCCTTCGCGCTACACATTATAGATATGTTACTGGAGGACGATTAGTACCTATATTGTAGACCGTTGCTTTCTGCCACTAAAGTGGTTCTTAGGTAGTAGAGAGTACTCCTCTACTAGAGTAGAGATCCTCTCTACCACCACTAACTCTAGCGCTTTTCCTAGCGTCGCTAATAGCGAGATTAGCCTATATCCTTACGGCGTATCTGCTGGCTTTTCTACCTTACGCAGCGGAATGATTCTCGCGATGCTCTAACGGCTAGGCCAGTAGCCTTATAGTAGCGATTCGTTGAACAGCTAGAAGATATACTTACTAATCACCGGCTAAAGCTCGTACTATACGACTGCTGGAATTCCGTCTGCTCCCGGTGCTTTAAATGGGCTGGCCTGGAAGATAGCCTCCTTTACTTCTTCTATTATGATTGGTGCGTGTTCAAGCTGCTTACTAACGTCCTGAGCTGCCTCGGCCTGTGCGTCCCCCCGTACTTCAGGGAGCTCTAGGAAGAAGTTTCTAATTAGCGTCTCCGAGATCTCCTCGCTGAACTCCGCGTAGCCATCCTGGTGCTGAAGACGTATAATATAAGCGAAGCCGCTGCTTCCCGGTCTATTAAGGTACTTGGCCACTTTCTAGATGTTGGTCGGCTCTACTAGAAAGGCTTTCTAATACCTTCGCCTCTAGCGTCTTATTGTATCGTGGAATCTCTTCGCTGCTTTCCTTACCTATACTTCTAACTAGATGTCTAGCTCCTCCCACCTTCGCCGTCCTCTCGCTTGGTTTCTAAAGAACGTAAACGCCCTCCGTAGCTGGCTAAGGTCCGCCGTCTACTACTTCTTCACGTACGGTGACGGTCTCGCTTTAGGGATGCAGCGCTGGATGGCTACCGAGACTGTTTTAGAGAGGTAGTTAGTCAAGCCTTCGATATCTTAGGTATCTAGAGGTGGCTCCTCGATAAGCTTCTTTCTTATCCCGTTTCTAACGGCCTCCCAGTTGGCGCTACGGAACGTATACTGTACTTCTAGTTCCTGGTGAGGCACGTTAGTCTCAAAATGGGCCTCGATGGCTAAATAATTATGCCTGTATACCGTGCTAGCCGGCCCGCAATCGCTTATCTCTTCCGTTAGTCGGGCCGACGCCAGGACAAGATCGATTGTAGAGCTATATCCAGCCGATTTGTACGTAACCGTGCCTTGAGGTAATAGGCTTTGTAGGTAGAAGTCCTCTATAAAGTCGATTAACGGCGCGCCTTCCCTGTTACGCGGCGAGCTGTATACCTAATCGCCTTCCTATAGCTGGTCGTGTCTGTTAAAATCACCGCTAATAAGGAGCTCTAGCGCCCTATTAGTCTGGCTTCCTACTTATATAATCGCCGCTCGCAGGTGCTCGAGCGCGCTAGTGAGTTCTAGGTCGTCCACGCTTTCCTTACTAGCGACGTACACGGCTGCTACGAACACGATCTGGTCCTGTAGCGTAACGACTATAGCTGTAATATTGGTAGAGGGTACTGCTATCTGCCTGGCTTGTATGTCCTTGCGGATCCAGAGTATTGAATAAACGGGATAACGACAGTGCCGTGGTGTCGATAGTAGTAGTTGCTTCCAATATAAATAAGTGACAGGTGCTGCTACGGTCTTACTACCGGGCTCGCGAAAGCAGCTCGGCTCCGAGATAAAAATAACGCTAAAATCTCTAAGGTCTTTGTCGTTTAGTAGGCTGTACTGCGCTATTCCGCTCTTTCCTAGGTTTACGTGAATCACTTTTAGCGGCCTACTTATTCCGCTGGCTGAGTATTTCGCGCAAGAGCTTGCCGTACTCCAGGCAGCCTCTATCGTCTGATCTATACGGGCCGCCGTAAGCAGCGCACTTTACCATTGTCGACAAGCAGCTATCTTCTCGGTAGCTAATTCCCGCGTACTTTACGCATCTTTCTTCCCCTCGGCAGCGGAACTGCAAGTGATCGTAGCTCTAGCACTTGAAGCAGCGTCTCGGCCGCGGATAGTACTCGAATACGTTAGTATACGCCGCCTCTCCGCCTACATCGATCACCCTCCTAGCGAGGAGTGCGTCCGCCTCGCTCTTCTTGGTAAGATAGACTACCGCTGACCTATAGAGGCGGCCGCTTGGCTTGCTTAGCTAGCGGACTTGTACTACTTCGACGTCGTTCTTAGCGCCGATTATCTGGCCTGCATCGGCGCGCACTGTGGTGCGGTCATCGTTTAGAACTGCTAACTTGTTAACGTTGTCTACTTTGACCGGGTGCTACTGCCGACCCCGAATCCTCGCTCCCTGGAAGGCTGTCTCCAGCCATCTAAGGTTCGACCTGACAAGCTCTTCATCCTCTTCCGTCCAGAAGAAAGCGCGCACCTTAGCCGCATCGCTCGGGTTCTTCGTGATCCTACAGCACTTGACCTCCTTTGTGGCCTTCTAACTCTCCAGCGCCGTCTGCAGACGCGCGCGGATATCCCCGGGGCTTATATTATCGACGTTGGCATCCGTGAGATCGAGCTTAATCGCGGGCAGTATCGTTCGAGTCGTAGATGCGGTCGCATAGTTCGCGTGTACTGGGACAGCGGCGGTGGACGATGGACTGCTATTCGCAGGTGTCAGCGGTCCTCCTCGGAGCACGTTTGCATACGTGGCGTTGATCTGGGACTGTGAGCTCAGATTCCTGCGCGTCGACTCCACCAGCGCGGCAATCTGCTTCTCCATCTTCCCCATACGCTCTTCCATCTTAGCCTGCGTTTCCTCAGACGTCTCGAGCACGCTACGTAGGCGCCTGATCTCATCTTCGTTCCTGGCCACCTGCTCCGCGAGCTCTTCGTTGCGCTCGGTAAGCCGGTCGTTCTGCGTGACGATAATATTGAGCAGGCCAATGGAGTGATGGTGGTGTAGTGATCAGAAGAGGAATACGAGACACGTGATTGCGGGCAAATGTGGTTGACACTATCTCTTAGGAGATAGGTAGAATCTACTCTTTTTTCTAATCTTATATCTCTTCACTAACAAATCCAACACTTAGCTATAGAGAAAATGCGTGTAGAAGATAAAGAGTAGTAGTACTAAGGAAAAGTACGCGGGTTGCTGATATACGCGGCTCGCTGATGAACTACGTTATTTTTTTTTTTTTTAAATCGTCGACCTAGGCGGATCGACTCTATGTATAAAGTCATTTAGTTCCTTGACCGTCCTAAAAGCAACGCCACGTATGTATTCATGGTCCTGGCCACCGGAACTAATGATTTCAAACATCTTTTTGAGCAGCCACCAGATTTCCACGGCATGCATTGTAAACGCCTGCGGTTGGATCAAGTTCTGGTCCCTTTCCATAACACAGTCCCAAAGGATTTTCCATCTATCAAGTGTACGAATCATCTCGGCCGACGTAGTTTTCATTGTTCGAGCCATCTTTGAAGAGAAGAAAACGGAGTTCAGGACTATATATATATCACGTCAGGCCGGTTAGGAGGACTTTTTCCTCTTTAAAGGAATGGATGACTTACCACATATGAGCGCCAATAAGTGCTCAACCGAGACGAATTTCCACTGATGATCTTGCAAACCAACCCACTGATCTTGACTAATCCAATCGCTGAATTCCAGCAATGAAGAGATACAAGTCCGTTGTAACTCTGAAAGGGCAATTTTCTGGTAGTCAAGCTCGGTTACGGCCTCGAATAGTACCCGGAAGCCGGGCATATTCCCTGACATTTCCGATAAGGCGATTCGGGGCGGGTCGTTGAAAAAAAAGGTCATGTGAGCATCTACTAGATAGATCGACCACCAAAGTCTACTTTTTAATTAGTAGTCTTTGCAAAAAAGCGCCCAAAAGGGGTTCCTATACCTGATCTTAACCTCAGTGCTGACGAAGGTTTCCCAAGACGGCAGAGTGGGTGAGCCAACTAATTCCTTGTGTCTTACAGCCGGGAGACCAAGCGCTCTCATCCGAGCAATGAGGCAGGGATGGCGTTGGTTACGGAATCTCTCCCGTGTATCTGAATTGTTGCTGTGTAATTGTAGTAAATAAATAAGCATAGCGGCTTGTAGAATTTCCAACAGCTCGCTCTCTTGACCTGCTGGAGTCTCCGGGAGAGGAGAGGAGAACAATTCATGACTGAAAATATACTCCTCAATCACTCTCGCATATTGACGTGCTAAGAGAACCTGGTCCTGCGGTGCGGAATGCATAGCGCCGATAATAAATATTGCGAGGATAAGCGGGGTGGAGGCTTTCTCTATGTCAAACGTAGCTCGATGCACAATCGGTGTAAACGGGTGAACGCGATTAAAATATGCCGAGGTGAAGCCTATGAGGTTTGCTCCTGTAAAAACTCTTCTCGCCTGCATTTCGTCGGTCGGTGAATGGTGTAGAACCACCTTTATCACACGTGCCTCGAAACCCCTGTCGCTTGCATGTGACGTTGATTGATAGCCACTGTGCGATAAGTGTCCCCAGAAGTCGCCCATGGTTGATATGGGGGATAGAGTTGCTGTCGTGTCATGCATTGTAAGCAAAGTGTCGTTTGGAAATCGTTCTTCACTATCAACTCCAAAAAGAGGAACATCGGCTCCTTCTAGGCTATCGTGATGCCTCAAATATTCTTCCGAGACTGCGGTGCTCGAATCGCATAGCCATGTGTCTGTAAATCTTTGCAGAAATGGCAAGTGATCTTGTTCTTCAACGTCGTCGGACTTTTCGCGCGCGCAAACTATGCCGCTCTCGCTGCAAGGTTTACATGGGAAGTTGGCGTCACATGCGACTTTTTTTCGCGAACAACTCTTGCATGCATGTCGTTTCCTACCGGGCTTCCCTTTCGATAAAATCGGCCTATTTGCTTTTTTGGCGCAGGTCTTCGTATGTCGACGAGCGACTTCACTATTCAATTATATCAGTTGCTTGCTCTAATGCGGAAATTGCTCAAGCATACGCTTTGAAAAAAGCCTTGCCACATATAGGGCATTGCGAGGAGGGTCTATCTCTGTCTGTTTATGGTCAACACATTTTCGTAGTAAACACCCATGATTCCGTACGTATAGCCTTGTGTCGGTTCAGGTGATTCCTTTTCGAGTATACTTTATCGCAAATGGGGCACCTAAATTCTGCAGCGTTTGTGGAAGAGCCCATTGAGTGACGAGCCGTAAGATGATAGAAAGTGCGTGACTCTGTGTTGGATTTAAGAGTGAAGAGTTGTGAGGTCAGAAAGAGAGTAGATTCTCCCTGTTTCCTGAGGGGGAGGTCGGTAGGCTTGCTTATATACATGAGTAATAACTAAATAACCGAGGGAGTGTAGATATCCGAGGAAGTGTTAATCCGAGGATATTGGGTATGAATGATGCCTTCCATGTTTCCGTGAGAAGATTCGAGAAATGAGTGATACCTGAAGTAGTAAGGAAATAGTCTGACACTCTGATACCGTCTTTAGCAATCCGAACTTCAAAGGGAAAGCAGTGAGAGTTGAAACGTGGCCGAAGCCGGAGTAAATGTCCTTAGATCAGCCGATAGGGATTGATTAACGAGCATGCAGGTATTTCCCGTAGTCTTGTAGGGGTTTGCCGACACGACACAAGGAACTAGCGCTATTAAGCGATGCGTAACCGGCCTCGGCTTGGGCATGTGCGGCTTTTTCCGAAGATCGGTTACTACAGCCCGAAAAATCCCGATATGTTCTTGGCGCCTCTCTTAGAACTATGGTAGTTGGGGTTTGCTTTGATTATATAGAATGAAACCTCACCGAAATATACTGGCTACTATATCTACAATGCGTTCTCATCGTGCTTGAGGTCTTTTTTAGTGGGTGGATTGCCATGACCAAAGACAGCATTGAAATGTTACTAATGTCAGAGGTAGCCCTTGCTTACGTGAAGCTGGTAAGCTTTTCACTACCAAGGTTAGTTATCACTAGGCGAACTAAGCTTGGCTCCGGTGGAAACCACACTAAAAGCCCAACGCTAAGAGTTCTGACGTAAAAGGACTTTAATCACCCCTTTATGCCATTTAGTGGACTAAGTGGCTAAGTCACTCATGCTGCGACGTCTTTGGCTCAGCACCAAGAGCGTCTCGGTAACAAAGAGAACTCTTCTGCCAGTTTTGAGGAGTCATTGTATGCTCTTTGCGAACGCCGGCTTCCGAATCACGAAACGCGAACAAGCCTGGCTGTGATGCTGTCGTCGTCGGCCTATGAAGACGCGGGTGGAGACGGACGCGTCTCACTCCGCAAAATCAAGCACGCCGACTATTGAGCCCCATATCGCGCCATGCTGCCATCGGTGAAGCCGTCGCGATGGACTATGCCGAGGAAATCATTTTCAATAGTAACGATTAGGGGGGATTAGATGATAAAGTATGATTATGGGGCGGGAAACATGCTACTTCCTATACCAAAATCGCGTTGTCCGTGTATTCCTGATCTTTTTCTTCAATTGCAGGATGCCATACATCAGGGCCTCCGCTGTGGGCGGGCAACCAGGGACGTAAACATCAACTGGCACGACCCTGTCGCATCCCCGCACCACAGAGTAACTGTAGTGGTAGTATCCTCCACCATTTGCGCAGCTACCCATAGATATGACCCAACGAGGATTCGGCATCTGATCGTAAACTTGACGAAAGGCCGGGGCCATCTTGTTGGTAAGAGTTCCCGCCACAATCAAAACATCCGACTGCCGAGGTGAGGCCCGGAAGAAGATTCCTATGCGATCCTGATCGTAGCGGGGCATGGACAAGTGCATCATCTCGATAGCACAGCATGCGAGACCAAAAGTCATGGGCCACATCGAGCTTTGGTTCACCCAGTTGACAAGATGGTCGAGAGAAGTTCTATTAAGCGTATTAGCTAGTCAATCACTCGTTTCATTCGCTCGAGACCCACGCAGCATATTGCAAACCGCCCTTCTGTCCCTCTTGACTTGGCAAAGGTACTTCTTGCCGTGCTTTTCTCGGTGATGGTAGGCTACCCTTGCCGTTCCTAGGCTTGGATGTGTCTGTTCCAGCTGAGTTCGAGGTTGTGGATGAGAAATGCGCCATAACTCGTAATGGATGCAAACTTTGCTTCTTAACCAATCTTGCTATCTCACAATTAGTCCAAGGAGAAGAGTAATGCTAGATAGGTAGTTTAACACACACTGTAGCGCGATAAATGCTGCAAGCCTTGTTCCGACTGGCATGTTGCTGATATGATGACGCCGCAAAGAAGATGGGTAAGAACTCAATAGTCGGTAGTACGAATAAACGGTTGAAGTGAATGATAGAGCAGTCTGTCCGGAGACATTCAGTCATCTAACGTGGTCTGAGCTTTGCTTAGGTAGCACTTAAACACTAGCGCCGGAGAACCCTACATATTGACGGGAAACCTACAATTTAGCGGAGCTCAGGCCAACCAGCGCCCGTATCCACCCCGTCGTACTCGCTCGGCTGCTACTCGCCCCGCCGGTCGAATCTACCTGCCTCTGAACAAGTCGACTGTCCGGAGCAGTCGTTGCCGGACATAAACCTGTAGTTACACCTTACGCTATAATTAAGACTACCGCCTGCCCAGCCGCCATGTCTCCCCCCCGTCCGCGTTTCACCATGCACGCTCCCGTCTATATCCAACACCGATGCTCGCCTCGCCCTCGTCCCGCCGTTTGTGTTTATTTCTGCCTGGCCCTGAGCCCTCACGACACCTACTGCCGATCGATAAAGCCTAGCCGTCCGCGTGCCTTCGTCTTCTTTGTCCCATCTCCTCACCCACAAAAACACCCGGACAATCACCACTTCTGCAAACTGCGGCGCCATATCGGACGGGCTCTCGCACCACGCACGGACCTGCAGGCCGACCTCCATTGCCCACCACGGCCAGCGGCGTGGAAAACACCTCTACCGAAAAGCACATCAGCGAGGCTCCCTCATCCGCCACCGACGTGACCCTCGAGAATGAAAAGGCAGCTGATTGAACATGAGCCAAATCGTTGGCTGATCAATGCCTTGTTGCTTGAGTTGAGTTGAGTTGAATTCATTTACCCTGACCCGTCGCCCTAAGCGATATGCAGGCTACAGACTATTCAAAGTGTTTCTCTAGTGGTACATTGGTGTGTGACAAATTGAGAGGATGGAAGGATGGATAGGGAGGGCGGGTAGTAGGTAGAAGGGGTTGTTTGTAGGGAGTTCTCTACTCCATGGCTTTGTCTCTGTTTATAAACCGGTTTGTTTCTTTTGTAAAGCTTAGCACGGCCTGTAGCTGTTTACCAGATATCTTCTATTTCTTCTCTCTTCCTTGTCTTAGGTCTGACTTTCTTGGAGATTTCCCGCCCAGTAAGGCTGATAAGCTGTTCTTCTTAAGTCTACTATCTTCGTACATCTTTTGTCGGCCTTTTTGTAGAACCGGACATTCGAGTAGGACATGAGAGACTGATTCGGTTTCTCCACATTCACACTTATCGTTGTCTATGCGGCCCATCCGCTTACGGTGTTGGTTGAGCCAGCAGTGGCCGGTGCATAGTTGGGCAAGAAGGCCGGCTTGGTTCCGTGGGAGCTTGTCATAGAGATGACGGACGTGTGGTCCTGGCTGTGCTGTGTCGATGTTGCGGAGGTGCTGGCCTTTCTCTGAGTTCTCCTACTGTGCTGCCCATTGTCTATGTGCCCTTTCCTTGGCCGCCTGGACTTGGAGATGTGCTAGCGGTTGGTGGTCGTGTTCCCTAAGGCGTGTAGTTGCAGCTTTAGCGAGCTTGTCTGCTTCTTCATTTCCTCGAATTCCGGTGTGGCTGGGTATCCATTAGAGGGAGAAGGTGATTTGAAGGCTTTCCTTTAGAGATTGAGCTGTTGTCAGTATAGACCTGATTAGGCTTTGTCCTGTCTTCCGCTTATAAGGGTTGGCTAGCGCTTGGAGAGCTGCTCTGGAGTTACTGTAGATTATATAGGCGCTCGGCCCTTGGCTGTCCTTCTCAAGTTGTTGCTTAGCTGCTAGTTCCATCCCGGTATTGATAGCAATGAGTTCTGCAGCTGTGACGCTGTAAAATCTGCTAGAGCCTACTCCTTTCTGGGTCTTCCTGTGGACTCCCTAGGCTTGATTGAGGATTACTGCTGCTGCTCCCAGTTGACCCTTTACCTTTGATGCGTCCGTGAATACTTTTATAGTAGGGTCCTCCTGTAGCTCTTGATTGAGGACTGCTGTGTCGTCCGCATGGGGAGGCTCTAGTTGAATGCTTTCCAGCGCGAGCGGTAGCCATGATGGTAGTGGACAGGTGTCGATTGTCTCTACCTCCTTCGGTTGATTTAAGTCTTGCTTAAGAGTTGCGTTTAGAGGGCTTATAAAGCTTGCTGCCGGACTAAGTGTTGTAGCTGTCTTGTTAACTAGCTTCCTGCACGGATGTGAGGCTGGGAGTGTTCGAAGGTTCGTAATCACCCTTGCTGCTTTTGTCTGGAGACGTAGCTTTGTAGGAAGGAGGAAGTTCTCATAGTCTAGCGTTTCTATTGCTACTGTCCGGAAAGCTGAAATGGCCTTGGTTGTTGCAATCCGTTGGATCCTTGAGAGCACTGCTACTTGCTATTTACACCTCGTAGGAGAGTGCCAGACCAGCGAGGCATAGTCCATCTAGGTGATCATACAGGCTTGGTAGAGTTGGCGCATCTGTTTTAGTCTGAGGTGTCTTAGCCTACCTATGGCTAGGCAGGTCTTAGTGGCTCGCTTGACTGCTCTCTAGACGTGGGCCTTCCACCGGAGTTGTTGGTCAAAGATCACTCCTAAGAGCTTTACCTCGCTCTTAGGCTTCACTTCGTAGTCGTCCATTGTTAATGTTGCTGGGCATGCCTGATTCGCGTTTCTCGTGAAGTGGATGAGCTCTGTTTTATCAGCCTCAAAGCACGACCCTGTCTGCTCCGCCCATCGCTGTATCCTTGGTATATCTTCTCTTTGCAGTGCAGCGAGGTTCTTACGGGCCGATAGGCTTGTCCTCCATCTGAAATAGTCGTCGATGTAGGCTGATGCTCCTCCAGTGAAATCGACTGGCTGGTCTACGAGGTCGGCGTTGTAGAAAGCGAATAAGATAGGGGAGAGAGGTGAGCCTTGCGGGAGTCCTGGATGCTCTAGAGTCGCGGCCGGTTTGGTGTAGCCGTCGAAAGACACCGAAGCAGTCCTATTATCCATAAAGCTCCGGACCCATCTTGTCGAACGGTGCGAGAAAGAATACACCGCTGGTTTTCTCATTGTTGCTACTGAGGCCTGCTATATACGTGTAATAATCGGATTTACGGAAATACGCATAAATGGGGTAAATGAGGTGTGTGGGGATAGTAGTAGTAGTAGTAGTAGTAGTAGTAGTAGTATTCATACACCCCGTCGGCCTCCGCGGGCCATAGGGACGAGATCGCTAAATCTGCGCTAAGCTACATTGGGATCCCGGTTCATCTAAAGCCCACACATTAAATTGAAGTCGCTATCCTTCTTAAAACGAGCGTAAGATAGGAAGAATAGGAAAGAAAATAAAAGAAGAGGAAAGAGAAAACAATAAAGCTAAGGCTGCTGAACGTTAAAGAGAGGTGGAGGGGTTGACTGCTTTAGTCCTTCATGCTAGGCCTCATCGAGACTATTTCCCGAGCGTTGTCAGTCCTTGTATCAGCGTGACAACTAACTGGTAGAAGGATAGAGTTTGAGTAGCCGTTATAATCTCTTAGTCCCTAGTTGTACTAAGCCTTTCTGTAGCCAACGTGAAAGCTGCCGTTGCCTTGATCGCGCGGGGGTCTGCCCGCCACTTGTCCGGAGGTCCGTCCTTGTATTTCCCATTCGGTAGTTTTGTTCCTGACTAGCCTCCTAATATATACACAAGGTCACCAAACCTATCTCCAAGCCCGTTCTGTAGCTCTACCCGAAGATCCAGCCAGCGCGGGCACTCGAGAAGGAAATGCTTGACTGTCTCTTTTTCTACTCCGCAGGCGCACGCTGCTGACTGCACACACCTAATCTTATACAGTGGTTTATTGAGATTTGCCTTAGAGGTTCGGAGCTGAGCGATTACGGAAGCCTCTTTATAACTAAGCTGATTGTAAAGCCGTTCTATATGAAACTGAGCGAGTGCTTAGTCGAGCTTACGGGAGGCCTCGCCTCCTTTAGCGGTCTGAAAGGATTCTGTCCACTTCTTCATAGTTGCGGCTTTGCATTTTGAAAGCGCTAGGGACCGTAGTACTATACTATGCGGGGGCTCTTGGGTACTTGCTATAGCTTGCAGTACTAGTTGATTTGCCCTTTCGTTTCCTGCAATACCCTGGTGCGCTGGTACCCACCTGAACTCAACCGGCGGTCTGTTGTTCTGCCGAATCTGGTGTAGGAGGTAGAGGATAGCTCTGATAATTTCTTAACTCGCCCTTTACCACGGCCGGTAAAGAGAGCGTAGTGCTGTCTTATTGTCACTATAGATAACGTGTTTTATCTTTGCTATATCCGGACGCGAGGCGACGGCTTCCGTAGACCACATGCTATACACTAGGGCTATAGCCTGTTGAATTGCCTATAGTTCTGCGTGTAGGATATCGATTGAGTCCAACCTGCCTATTAGGAGAGAGTGTGCTATAGTAGTTACACCGATACTATCCACGTAGGAGATACCAGTGCCGACTTTCTAGTTTCTTTACGAGCCGTCGGTGAAGATGGCCACCTCTGACGTTAGAAGCTTATTCGCTCGTAGGCTTGCTATCTCTAGGCTCTCGATCCTTACTACCGGCCGATCCTCCTAGGGCATCCTTACGAATAGCTAGATTGTTTCTAGTCGTTCTGTATCTACTTCTCCAGCCAAGAGCATTATCCGTTAGAGTGGGGATATGAATCTTTTATTCGCTGGGTTGATAGCTCTTTTTAACCTCTAGAATGGGTGAGACTATGGGAGGGTGTGACAGTTAACCTAAAACCGGAGTATCTATTATTCAAGGCGGATCTTAGTAGGTAAGATTGCTGCTTCTGCTTCGAGTATTAGCAGGGTAATAGTCCTAAAGGCCCCTGTAATGGCTCTTCCTGCAATCCTTTAGACCGCTTTAAGTGACTTAAGCGTTAAGTGCGTGGCGGCTGGTGCCCATACCGGTGAGGCGTAATCAACTGTTAGTGCTACCGTTGCTATGAAGAGCTGGCGTACGCTGCTTAGCCGTAGGCCCTGTAGCCTTCTTAGCGCTAAGGCGGCCTGGATTCTCCTTTTCACGATCCTGCCCGCGTGGGCTCTAAACCTCAGCTCTTGGTTAAAGATAACACTAAGAATTTTAGCCTCTGTCTTTGGATGTACTTTATTCCCCTTTATTATTACCGCTTTCTCCGAAAATCTTTGCGGGACTCTTATAAAGTGGATGAGCGTTGTCTTTTCGGCTTCGAATGTTATACCGCTTGTTACCTCCTATTCCTCTGCTCGGGGCACTATGGTGTCTTGAAGCTTTACTACATTCTCTTCCGCCGAGAGGCCGGTTACCTAGGTACTGTAGTTATCGATAAACGCCATTGCTCCTTTATTCTTATTTATGACTGACTAGACCAGGTCTGCGTTGAAGAAGAGGAATAAGATTAGTGAGAGAGGTAATCCTTGTGGTAGTCCTGCCTGTAGGAGGTCGATTACTTTAGAGGTCTTCCTATTGACTACTACTGACGCGCTTCTGCTAGAGTAAAATATGTTAATCTATTTGATAAGAGTCTCGGGAATTCTCCGCTGACGGAGCCTCTTGAGGAGTACCTCCTTCGCTACGCTATTGTAGGCATCCTTAACGTTAAAGGAGAGTAGCGATAGGACCTTCCCATCGCGCTACGCGTCGTAAATGCGCTGTTGGAGGACTGTTAGTGCTTGTACTGTAGATCGCTGTTTTCGGGCCCCGAAATGGTTCTTTAGTAATAGAGAGTACTCTTTAACCAGGGTAGATATCCTCTCCGTAACTACTGATTCAAGCGCTTTCCCTAGCGTTGATAGTAGTGAGATGGGCCTATACGCTTGTAGGACCTCGTAGTCCGGTTTTCCTACCTTGCGTAGAGGAACAATCTTTGCGAGTCGCTAATGGCTAGGTAGGTAGCCTTATAGTAGCGACTTGTTGAATAGTTGATGGATATACTTGTCGATTACTAGCCAGAGTTCGCGCTAGACTACTGCTGGTATCCCGTCTGCTCTAGGTGCTTTATACAGGCTAGCTTGGAAGATTGCCTCTTTAACTTCATCTATTAGGAGAGGGGCGTGGCTAAACTGGTTGTTAGGAGCCTGGTACGTCTCGTTCTGTGTGTGTTCTTGTACTAGCGGAAGTTCTAGGAAGAAGTTCTTAATAAGAGCTTCTGAGATTACTTTATCCGACTTAGTACAGCCATTTCGGTGATGTATACGCGTAATTTGAGCGAAGTTGTTCTTTTCTGAGCTAGAGAGATATCTTACTGCTTTCTAGATATTAGTTAGCTCTGCTAGAAAGGTTTTCTAGTAGGCTCGCTTTTATTGTCTTATAGTGTTATAGAGTCTCTTTACTGCTGCTTTTACTTGTTCCTCTAGCTAGCTATCCCGCTGTCCCCATCTTTGGACGGCTCGCGCCTGGTTTCTAAAGTACGTGAATGACCTCTATAGCTGGGTAAGGTCTACTGTCCACTACTTCTTAACGTACGGTGACGGCCTGGCTTTTGGGATATAGTTCTGTAGTGACGTAGAGACGACTCCTATTAGGTAGTTAGCGGTACCTTCGACATCTCTAGAGTCTAGAGGGGGCCTCTCGGCTAGTCTTCTTCCTACGTCAGCCCTAACCGCCTCCTAGTTCGTACTCTGGAAGGCGTATTGAGTTTCTAGTGCCTAGCCAGGTGCGTTGATTTGAAAGTGTGCTTCAATCGCTTGGTGATCGGGTCCGTATACTGTACTAGAGGGATGGTAGGCGCTTACGTCCTCCGCTAGCCGCAGTGACGCGAGAATGAGGTCGATTATAGAGCTATATCCAGCTGACTCGTAGGTAGTTGTGCCTCGGGGAAGCAGACTTTAGAGGTGAAGGTCCTCTATAAAGTTAATTATTAGCGCTACTTCTCTACTGCGTATAGAGCCTTGTACTAAATCACCTCCCCAGAGCTGGTCGTGCCTATTAAAATCCCTATAGATCAGGATCTCTAGCACTCCGTTAGTCTAAGCCCTAGACTGCGTAACTGCTGCCTAGAGCTTCTTGAGTATAGTTGCCAGCTCGTGGTCGTCTAGGCTCTCCTTTTTCGCGACGTAGACCGATACTACGAGAATGGTTCTATCTTGCAGTGTAATTACTGCAGCTGTGATGTCGGGCGAGGGTATCGAGATCTGACAGGCTGAGATGCCTTTGCGTATCCATATCATTGAGCGGAAGGGAAACCGGCCTTGCCAGGACTTCGTTGGTAGTAATTGGGTCTAATAGGGGTGGGTGATAGGTGCTGCTATTGTTTTTCCTTCAGCGTTGCGGAAGCAGCTTGGTTTAGAGATAGAGATAATGCTAAAGTCGATAAGGTCCTTATTATTTAGGAGACTATATTATGCTGTTCTGCTCTTTCCTAGGTTTGCGTAGATCGTCTTAAGAGGTCTATTTATTGCGTTAGTAGAGCATGTTGTTCAGGAGCTTTCTATACTCTAGGCAGCTTCTATCATCTGCCCTATATGGATCTCCGCAGGCGGTATACTTCTCTATAGCTGACGAATAGCTCTCTTCTTTATAGCCGCTACCTGTGTACTTAACGTATCTCTCCTCTCCCCTATAGCGGAACTGCTGATAGTCGTAGCTCTAGCATTTAAAGTAGCGTCTTAGGCGGGGGCGGTATTTAAATATATTGGTGTACGCTGTCTCTCCGCTAATATTAATCATTCTTTTAGTAAGGAGCGAATCTGCCTTACTTCTCTTAGAAAGATAGATTACTGTAGAGCTGTACAAGCGGTTGCTTGGCTTGCTTAGCCAGTAGGTTTATACGACTTCAACGTTATTCTCTACGCTGATAATCTGGCTAGCGTCAGGGTGGACCCCAGTATGATCCTCATTTAAGACAGTTATTTTATTGATATTATCTATCTTTACTAGATACTACTGTCTGCCTCTGATTCTCGCTCCCCGGAAGGTCGTTTCTAACCAGCTAAGGTTAGACCTGACAAGCTCTTCATCCCGTTCGGTCCTAAAGAAGAACCGTACCTTAGCAGAGTCGCCCGGGTTCCTTATTAGTCTACAGCATCTAATGTCCTTTATCGTTTCCTAGGCCTCTAGTGCTGCCTAGAGCTGGGCACGAATCTCTCCCAGCTTTATAGTGTCGACGCTGGCTTCGGTAAGGTCGATTTCGATCGCTGGTAGCATCTACTGTGTAACCGGGGCTGGTAGGTTTGTCACACGCGTTGTTGCGGCAGAGACGGACGGTAGGCTATTGCTTAGGGCTACCAGCGGGGCCGCTCCTCGGAGCACGCTGGCGTAGGTGGTGTTGATCTGTAACTGTGAGCTTAGGTTCCTGCGCGTCGTCTCTACGAGTGCTGCCGTCTGCTTTTCCATCTTCCCCATACGCTCCTCCATTTTGGCCTGTGTTTCTTCGGATATTTCAAGCGCGTTAGACAGCCGTCTGATCTCCTCCTCATTCCCAGCGCCTTGTTCAATCAGGGCTTCGTTCTGTTCGGTAAGCGCTCTGTTTTGCTCAATAACGACGCGTAGCAAGTCGATGATGTCGTCTAAAGTTGCTTCCTTTGACATTTCAGGTGCACTTGACGCGTGAGACCGGCGTTGAGTGGTAGGTTTGCCGCGATGGAGGGCGCGATAGTCGGGGCGGTCGCGTTGGAGACGCGCTGCGCGTCGCGACGCGCCAACGGTCGCGAACCCACCACCACCGTCGTCGTCCGCCGACATTGCAGGGCAGAGAAAGTCGAATTCGCGATTGCGAGGGTCTCGTACGGGGTGGAGTGATGGTGGTGTAGTCGCTTTTCTTTAGGTGTGGGTACAAGGTCGGTATGGTGTAGTAACAAGGCAAGTGGTAAAACGCATGTGGAACAAGGAGATAAAACACGTGATTGCAGACCAATATAGTTGATAGTAAAGAAAGAACGCGTGTATAACAAAAGCAAAGAAAACACGTGTTCCGGGTGACAGTCTCAACTCGGCATGAGTGTAACCGATTTGTTGTATAGAAACTTCTCAATGCCATATCGCCCAAAACTGCTCCCCCAACCACTACCTTTAACGCAAGTTACTGGCCCGCCCACTAAGCGAAAACGTCAGCAAACGGTATGGGCAATCTTATACCGGCGGTAGGCTGCGAGAAGTGACTTACACTCTGCTCCAACTGTCATATCATTCACCTTCACCATACCAAACTCAAGCTCCCTCGCTATGCGCAAGCCACGTTCATAGCTTCCAGTAAAAACCGATGCAGCTAGCCCACCTGATCGGGAGTTAGCCTCGACGATTGCTGCTCCTTCATTCTCGACAGCGACTAGAAATGCGGTAGGCGCGAACGCTTCCTCAGCAGAGATAGTTGAGTGTTCGTCAACGTCGGTTAGAATGGAAAGGTGTACCGATGCAGGCCCGGTCATTTCACTGTTTCCAAGTAGAAATTTAGCCCCTCGAGCAACTGCGTCATCTATGACCGCCTTAGCTTTCCCCGCATGAGCGTTCGAAACTGCGGACTCTCCGGACGGGATGTCTTGGATGGCTCCCTTGAGCAACTCCACGAATTCATCCTTCACTGACGACTGAACGATGATGCGTTCAGTAGAGAAGCAGATCTGGCCATGGTGCATTATCGCTCCTCTGGCACATAGTGCTGCAGCAAGCTGCAAATTTGCATCATCAAGCACAATTGCTGGGCTCTGATCTCCCAGTTCCATCCAGATCGGCTTGAGATATGTCGCGGCCATCTTCGCGATGATTCTTCCCACTTGTGAGCTTCCAATGAACTCTACCTGCCGGAGGGCAGGGTGTGCGATGATTGCCTCTGTAACAGGACCAGCGGCGGGCCTGTCCGCCATAATTAAGTTCACAGATCCTGGAGGGAACCCAGCCTCGTGGAAAACTTCTGCAACGAAGTGGTGAGTCCACGGAGATAGCTCAGATGCTTTCACCACGACGCTGCAACCTGCTGCAAGAGCTGTCGCGATGCCTTGCGCACACAACGAAATCGCTGCATTCCACCTAAGCAAGCCATGAACGTCAGCAGATAGACCGAGACAGCGCTGCATGAAGTTTGTGTTTGCAAAACATCCTGCACTTTTATGAAGCGCTCAGACTGTGTATATAGACTTACGGTGGGATCAGCAACACTGGCCCTACAGGCTCTTTGAAAACTAGAGAAGTTTTCCCTGAATGCGAATTCTGAACGTCTCCAACAAGAACCATTGAAACAGCTCCAGCTATCTCATGGATAATTGCTGAAATGTACTTTGCGTTCGTACAGGCCCATGCCTCGCTGCAGCTTGTCTCAGACATTTGTCGTTGCATGCCTTCCTCAGCTCTTTTGTCAAAAATCTCTGCAGCACGCAGCAAGAGACGTCGTCGTTCGAATACCGGAATAGATTTATACGTTTTGAAAGCTTTGGCAGCACACTCGATGGCGTGCGTCGCAACTTCGATGCTGGCAGTCTGGCCATAGTGCAGGACGTTCTGTGCTGGGGCGGATACCACTGGAAAGCTCGTTGACGAGGATAGCACGATTGGTTGTCCATCTATGATGCTCGAAACGCACAAGTTTCCGATATCATCATTGAGTAAGGTTTGGAGTTTCATGTTCGACCGTAAAGATTCTTGTCGTACGAAGATGTAAATTGATTGAATGGTCTCGAAGACTCTCCGAGAGTACAGGAAGATATATATAATCTTATTAGAAAATTTAGCGAAATATAGCCTGCTGCCTACGTGTACATTCGGGATATAGCTTCTAAAGTTTTCCGATTGGCTCGGATTCCTCTTGAACCCGAATCCGTTCCGAGAAGGGGTAATAAACGTAGGAGTCGTATTATAATACATGGAAAATTCTAAAGGAGCAATTCCATTACACCGTAGTTAAATTCCGTGCATTGATAGTAGGTATACGAGTTATAAATTCCCCTGAATCTAAGAAAGTTAGTTAGTACTACGCTTTAATCAAGATTAAAAAAGGTCTAGTTATAAAGTATAGAAATGCTATAAATAATATCTAACTAGAACGCTTGCCTAGATTAGGCTTATCTATACTTATAGGGGTTTTCTAGACAAGTAGGTTTTCTTTCTAATTGTAGCGTTTTACCGCACGCTAAAGGCTTTCCCGGATGAGTAGGGCTTTCCCGGACGAGTAGGGATTTCCCGGACGAGTAGGCCGGAACCTTGCGCATGGAGGCGGTAGGGAATAATATCTAGACTCTAAGTCTATAAAATACTCTAAATCAAAGCGTACTACGATTTTTCGATTATTCCTCAACTAGTATATCACTCAGGACTCTTGATCGCCATTTTCATCGAGGAATATTCACCATGTCAGCACCTCCAATTTCTTTTCTTTACCAGATGCTACGTAGCCAGATCTGTACTACGATCCCCAAACCAAGCGCATCTTTTGAAGGCCGTACTGTTATCGTCACTGGCGGTAACAGCGGTCTCGGACTCGAGACTGCCCGCTCCATCGTCTCTCTTGGTGCCGATAAAGTAATTATCACCTCCCGCTCTTTCGACCGCGGTAAAGCAGCCGCCAAGGACATCATCGCGACAACAGGCCGCAACCCCTCCATTGTGGAAGTATGGACCCTGGACCTATGCTCCTTCGACTCTGTCCGCGCCTTAGGCAAGCGTATAAAGGACGAACTGCCCCGGCTTGACGCTCTTATTTGCAACGCCGGCATATTCACGAGAGTATTTTCTCTTACCCAGGACCACGAGACCTGCATTAGCGTTAACGTTATCGCTACCTTCCTCCTTGCACTCATGGTCTTGCCTAAACTTAAGGAGACGGCGGTCGCGACGCACACCAAGACGCACCTCGTCGTAGTCTCTTCCGACGCCCACTGGTTCACCGACTTCGGCGAGGAGGGTAGCATCCCTACGGGGCAGCTCTTCGCGCCGGGCACAGGCTTAAACGATGAGCGCACCGCCCGCATGGGCACGCGCTACGAGCTTAGCAAGCTGCTTGACCTCCTCGTGGTCCGCGAACTCGGACATGATCCCTTACTCGCCGGTCGCGCGGACTACCCGGTCATCATCACCGCACCGAATCCGGGCTGGTGCGAGTCGGACTTACGACGCGAATTTTATGAAGGACCCAGGCTGACGGCGTGCACGATCAAGGCTATGGACCTGGTTTTGCAGCGATCCAGTGAGGAGGGATCAAGGGTCTTTGTAACCTCCGCGAGCGCAGGCGAGGACTTCCACGGGCAGTACATCAGTGATGGCAAGGTGGCAGATCCCTCATACTTCGTAAGGAGTGAGAAGGGTAAAAGGGTCCAGAGTAGAGTTTGGAAGGAGCTAAAGGATGAGCTCGAGAGAATTGAACCGGGCATTACAGAGAATGTATAATAGGACATGAGCTTAGTCTGCTTCCTCGTCCAGGAAACCAAGGGTCTGTCGAGCGTATGGACGACCTCTTCGGCGTCACCGAACTCGTCAAGGACATTGAGGGCGCCGACGCTAACTCGACGACCCGCCGCTCGCCCAACCCGGATAAGAAGAATAGCGTTGAGTATGTTGAATTCTGATGAGATGAAATGCGTGAATTAATTATAATAAGTGAATGAATAACTGAATTCTTAAGTGACTAGAGACTATAATAATAAAAATATAATTACGTTTGTTGAACAAACAGCCTAAGGGCTACTACACCTGGGTGGATTTCAGCTGTAGAGCGAGTTGGTTTCCTAGAGAAGCAATCTGGTTGGGAAACCAAAGGTCCGAAAAGGACCAGATTGGCGAGAGCCAATTGGGGTTTAGTGTAGCACGTGACGCACACGTATATCTTCCGTGTACGGCTAACAGGTAGAAGAATTAAACGACTCATCGTGGACTATCTCTATACCGCTACTATGAACCCTTATTATTTAAACATTTATCCTAGTTATTGCTTTGCCTTGTAAGGGAAATCGGTGAAGATAGTAGTAGAATTTTAATATTTCTTTAACCGCCCGCGCACAGGCTACACGACGACTAATTAGAGTAGAGAGAATAGGAAAGAGGGCTAGTTCCTATAAAGTATAGGTCTTAGGGATTCTAACTAAAGTAAGGCACTAGATTAAGAGCTTTATAGAGAATAGAATAGCCTTAATATCGTTTAATAACTATACTAAGCTAGCTATAGCTCTTAATTATTCTAGTCTTCCTTAAGGCTTACTTCTCTTACTAATTCTCTTTACCTTCTACAACGCTAACCTAGTTGACCAGCCAGTTAACTTTACTAGAGGATTATCTACCTATATTAATAATTACTACTAGTGGCAAACAAGCCTATCTATAAGTAAAAACCTTATAGCTTTATAAAGAGAGAATATACTAAGAATATAGTACTAGGTAGAGCAAACTAGATTAAGCTTTAAAGTAGATAAGATAGAGCTTATATACTTTATAAGAAGTCTAGACCAGAACTACTTAGGAGTAATAGTCATGGGTAATTATATAATTAAGCCTAAGTAAGAAGTAAAGCTATTAGGAGTTATCTTTAACTAGTAACTCCGCTGGAGAGCCTATATTTAGAGAGCTACCACACGAGTAACTAAGACCTACCTAGCTATAGGTAGACTAAGGCATCTTTGACCAAAGCAGATACGCTAGCTCTATCAAGCATACGTAATTCCTCAACTGGACTACGCCTCAACCGTCTGGCACTCCCCAAAGAAATATAAATGGCAAGTAGCAGTGCTCTCTAGGATTCAGCGGCTGGCAACAACTAAGGCTATTTCAGCCTTCCAAACCGTTTCAACTGAAGCACTAGACTACGAGAACTTTCTCCTACCAATAAAGCTACGCCTATATGCTAGGGCAGAGAGGGTCATCACTAACCTCAAAACACTCCCAACCTCTCATCCATGCAAGACGCTTGTCAACAAAACAACATCAACACTCAATCTGGCAGTCAGCTTCCTGAGCCCACTAAATGCAACCCTCAAGTTACAAAGCCCAGGCCAGGCTGAGGAGACTGAAGTAATTGACACATGCCCCCTTACACCATGGAAACCCCTGATACTAGACAACATCCAACTGCAGCTACCCAAATCTCAGACCCTAGAGGTTTTCAAGGAGGAGCTTGAACGAGACGGGGCCAAGAGGATCTTCACGGACGCATCTCAAGTAAAAGGACAACTTGGAGCAGCTGCGGTAATCCTCAACCAGGAGCAGAGAATCCATAGACAAGCCCAGAAAGGGGTTGGCTCCAGCAAGTTTTACAGCATCACGGCCGCTGAGCTTATCGCTATTAACACCGGCATGGAGCTAGCAGTGGAGCAGAACCTCGAAGAAGGCAACTCAAATCCAGCAACATACATAATCTACAGCGACTCAAAGGCAGCCCTACAAGCACTAGCAGACCCACACAAGCGACGATCAGGTCAAGGCATAGCACGGTCAATTACAGAAACAGCCAAGCATATCAAGGATAGCCATCAAATCAGCTTCTCTCTCCAATGGGTGCCAAGCCACAGTGGGATCAGAGGGAATGACGAAGCGGATAGGCTCGCTAAAGCTGCAACCACACGCCTTAGAGAACACAGCTTTGGACCACTGGCATCACTTCAGGCCCAGGCAGCCAAGGAAACAGCACACGCAACCTGGGCAGCACAATGGGAAATCTCAGACAAAGGCCAGCACCTCCGAGGCATCGACACAGCCCCACCAGGCCCTCATACCCGGCACCTATACGACAAGCTCCCACGGAGCCAGACAGGCCTTCTTGCCCAGCTACGAACTGGACACTGCTGGCTCAGTCAGCACCGCACTCGAATGGGCCGAATTGACAATGACCAATGCGAATGTGGAGAAGTGGAATCAGTATCCCACGTCCTTCTTGACTGCTTCCTGCTCCAGCAACGCCGGCAAAAGATGTATGAAGACAGTGGATTAGAGCAGAACAATTTATCTGCTCTACTAGGTGGCAAGCCTCTACGCAACACAGCAACCACCCAGAGTAAAAGTTATAAAGGGAATACAACAGCATCACGGTACTATACCTAATCTAGCAACTAACGTACACGTGATTTCCAACAACACTTCTCAAACCAGTAACCAAACAATTGTGCTCAACAATCACTTAACGGTCCAGCGTCATGTCAGTTCTTGATAGTGACGGTGATAGTGAATTCTATGGAAGATCGTGGTAATGATCCTGAAGCCATTCCACTATCGGGATGACGGTTCCCCCTTTGAACGGCCCACTTAGAGGGTTTTGAGCGCATCCTAAAGGCGTCCTCCCATGCGTATCTCGTAAACCCAGTTCTGAGCCCTTTTTTACCAGAATCTTCGTAATCTCAAGGTGACCTCTCTCAGCTGCGTAGTGGAGTGCTGTCTCACCGAAACAATCCGAGATCCTAAAATCCGCTCCTCTTAACAAAAGCAACTCAACGATTGGAGTAAACCCATTTTCAGCAGCGTCATGTAGTGCTACCTTTCCAAAAATGCCTTGGGTGTTAATATCTGCTCCTTTATCGAGGAGGAGCTTGACGACCTCAAGGTGACCGTTGCTAGCAAATGTGTTCAAGGGGGTCCAGCCATCATTGGTTGAGACTGAAGGGTCTGCGCCTTTCTCAAGGAGGAGCTTGACGACCTCGACGTGACCGTTCCTAGCAGATATGTTCAAGGGGGTCCCGCCATCACTGGTTGGCACTGAAGGGTCCGCGCTATTCTCAAGGAGGAGCTTGACGACCTCGAGGTGACCGCTATTAGCAGATGTGTTGGCGTAAGCAACCTTGCAGGAGTTGATAGGTGAAACCAGAACGGCATCACTCATGTCCCTTGCAACGATTATGAAACTTGGTAACTCCATGTACTTAAGCAAGCCGCTCCTCTTCTCCTCTCTAGTAATCAATCAAGTCAAATCTTTTCTCAACAGACCTTTGCACGCTGCACATCCACCGTTTTCCGCAATAACCTCCATGGTCTTCCATTGGCTCTTGCTCAAGCTGGAGCGTATATTGGGTTGAATGGTATAACTGCAGCTCAGTACTTAAAACTTTACAGTGACACGTGGACAGCACTCATGAAGAGTCACAAATTCTCGCTTCCAGAGTACAAAAACCGGACTATCTTAACTACATGGAAGCTTTCATATGATCAAGTGAAGGCTAAAAGCGATGAGGCTGCCGGCTTACTCAAGCTTTGGGGCATGCTCGATCCATCCAGCCTTTGGTTTGAGCTTATAGAGGCGACAAACCGAGTACACGAGGATATTGAGGTTCCCTCTTGGCTTCAATCGCTTGCAGAACAGCAATTGAGCTACATTGAAGCAGTAGGTCTACTTACACAGTACTGCCTTGTTAGAAAGACCGAGGGAGGTCAGGAGCACTCAATGCATCCAGTTCTCCACCAGTGGTGTTCCACTTTGGTAGAAGGAAGAGAAACAGAGCGCCTAAGATGGGTTGCAGCGAGCCTTATTGCAGAGATAGTGCCGGCAGACAACCATCCGGATGCGTGGAAGATATAAAAACGCATCTACCCACATGGAAACGAGATTTATAGATGGATTCAAGGCGTTCGAGGGGCAGTAGGTGAGGCAGAGGCCGGCGTCTATTTAAGCATTGGTATATTGTTCTTATACTATGCGGAGCTGCCCAAAACCGAGGAGATGTACCAGCGGGCGCTCGATGGATACGAGAAGGCGCTTGGGCCGGACCACACGTCGACGCTCTTGACGGTCGGCAACTTGGGCAACCTCTACTCTGATCAGGGCAAGCTGAAGGAGGCCGAGGAGATGTACCGACGGACGCTCGATGGATACGAGAAGGCGCTCGGGCCGGACCACGCGTCAACTCTACGCGTTCGTAAACGCTTAGAGGACCTTCATTTAAAATAGAGGAAAATCCAAGGGGAAAAGAAGCATTCGATGTCTCGTTTTTTCGTCGCTTTCGATCGCAATAGATATTTATTCTTTCTGTCAGGCTAGGTACATCCTTACTCTCTTATTACAGACCTCCTATACTTCATGTAATCTTATGTAGCTTAAGTAGTGCCTCCCCCATCTGTCTCTATAGCTTCAATCGATCATCTTTATTCTTTGACAAGACCTTCGCCACTTGACACTTTCTAACTTCACTTCTTTACTGAAAGGTCTAACGAAGCCTCCGGAAAGTATCATAGTCATGTTCAAGTGCCGCGTGACTTATGAAGTGCTGACGGTGGCTGAGTACGACTCCTTTTACCTGATGGTGAGGATGCGGATAGGGTACTGGCTCTTTCGGCTTAAAGATCTTGAGGTGCCCCTCGACGTGGTTCCTCGTCTTGTAGACCGTGGCGTAGTGGTATAGTCGCACCTCTGATGGTTGCTCCCAATTTCTAAAGCAGAACAAGCACTGCGTCCTCTTACAAGCCGCCGGAATTTGAGCATCGACGCTCGCCTTGTCCATGCTCTCCTAATTGTAACTCCGTCTGGTTTGCTTGGGGGGTTCTCGGCGTCGGCATAATGCGATAAGCGCATCAATTGTCTGCATTCGATACGTTATACGCGCTTGATCGGTCAGGTCGGCCTGCCTGCCGTAGAGTAGCTCTGCCACGACCTTCCTTTCTGCTAACGTATGCTCAACACGCCCTGGCTCCCAGGCGCAATTATCTACGAAAGACGGATCGAGCTGCCTCTGGATCTCCCTCGTATCAATCGTCTCAAAGAAGTGCTGGCGAGCTTCTTTCTGGGCCGCCTTGCGAAGCTTTGTCTTAGAACATCGCAGGGCATCATCTGCGTTTTTGTAGAGTTGATACATGTCGGTTCGCTCAGCCTCGGCCTGCTTCAACGTACTAGACTCTCTTTGGACCTCCCTCGACAGATGATCACGCAACTATTGTAGCCTTACGATTTCCGGGTTCGTATTGAGCGCGTGGAGCTGATCTGGGGATGACTCAGTCGGTGCACGGGGATCGACGTAGCGGCTCATATGGCCGGCAGCCTTGAAAAGAGCAGTCGATGAAGGACGGCCAAGAAACACTGCCTGCACGTCGCACTGAACCCGTTGGTTGATGTACGCTTGATATATGCCAGCATCTCTATGGCCCATTACCTGTTGGAGCTGAGCTTGAGTCGCGACAGCTAAGGACATCAACATTGAAAAACGCGTTTTACGTACCGTCAACCGCTTCACCTGCGCCTCTTCGGATAACGTAGGCTCCTAGGATCTGCATGAAGTCTGCCGCAAGCCCGAGCCGCTAAAGGAAATGTAAGTACGTATGGTAGCGGAGGGCCTTGGACGCTGAAGTCTGCACTTCCGATGGCGTGTTCTCTGCTTGGCGAAAAATCGGCAGCTCCAGCTTCTCTTTCTTCCACTTGAGCTCAACGCTACGGCGAGGCAGTTAAACACGGGTCCTGAATATCTCTGCTGAAGACTTGAACTGGTACTCAAACGCGTCGTCGAGAATCGCCAGGGCTATCATAAGGGCAACTGGGTCAAAGATAAGATCCTCGACTTCAGTAAGGATGTATGGCTTACTAGGATAGTATTAGTGATATCCTATATAGAGCCGTGTAATAAACTTACGGATTAGGTCTTCTCTTCCAGCCTTTCGTATACTTAAGCGACACCTCCATGACGAGAATATCCCGGCTTACGCCTGGGCTTGGTAGAAGAAAGAGCGTAATGTCTTCGTAACAAAGCGTCCGTACATCCTCGTCATTGCTGTCATCGTCTTCGGAATCGTCCTTCTCCCATCAAATGTAGTGTTCTCTCTGCTTCCGCTTGTCCGCTGCGCTACAAACTGATGGAAATTGAGATCAGCTGTAACCTGATCTGCAATACTCATGTATCAGGTTTCATACACAAGTTCGACCATCATGTCGTGTCTATTTAGCTGCAGATAGTCTCCAGTTACTCAAGAATTCAGTCCTTCATTCACTCATTATGATTGATTCACCCATTTCATTTCATCACAAACTAGCGCCCCTAGCCGTGTAGCAGTGTATGCAGAGAGAAGAAGAAGAAGGAATACAAGTTACAATCATTCTTATAAACGGGTGGATGGTCTTGAGGCGCTCAACGTTGATATCTCTGGCCATTAGTATTATCCGCTGCAGCGGGGACACGAACCTCTTGTTGGCTGGGTTAATCGTACGCTTCAGCTTCCAGAACGGGTGTTTCTGCGGTAGTGTGTGGCAGCTAGCCCAAAAACGAAGTAGTTGTTGGTCGAGGCGGATCTTAATAGGTAGGATCGCTGCCTCGGCTTCGAGGATAGGCAGCGCCACCGTCCTAAATGCTCCGGTGATTGCTCTGCCCGCAATTCTCTGCACTGTCTCGAGCGATTTTAGTAGTGAGGCAGTTATGGCCGGCGCCCATACTGGAGCCGCATAATCCATCGCCGGGGCTACTGTAGCGGAGAAAAGCTGGCGCATGCTGCTCGGCCGGAGGCCCTGTAGTCGCTTCAGCGCTAGGGCTGCCTAAACACCCCTCTTTGCGATCCTCCCGGCGTGGGCCTTGAACCGGAGTTCCTGGTCGAAGACAACACCTAGAATCTTTACTTCTATCTTTGGGTGCACCTCTCTTCCCTTAACTACTATCGGCTGGTTAGACTGCCTCTACTCGTTCCGCGTAAAGTAGATAAGCATTGTCTTTCTGTCGGATTTGATGGTGAAGAGTTGTGAGGTCAGAAAGAGAGTAGATTCTGCCTGTCTCTTGAGGGACAGGTGAGTAGGTCTGTTTATATACATGAATAAGAGCATAGCATAACCGAGGGAGTGTAGATATCCGAGGAAGTGTTGATCCGAGGAAGTTGGGCATGATTGATGCCTTCCATGTTTCCGTGAGAAGATTCGAGAAATGAGTGATACCTGAGGTAGTAAGGAAATAGTCTGACAGATGTGTAGTAATGTTCATAGTTGAGCATAATTTGCAGCAGGCCCACTCATTTTTGAAGAGTGCAGCTATGCAACGGCAGGATGAGAAAATCAACAAGTGGTTATCTCCTCCAGATCCGTCGACGAACTACAACAAGGCCCTGGAGCAACGACACCCGGGCTCAGGCCAATGGTTTCTTCACAGCCCAGCGTATTCAGAATGGAAGAATGAGAAAAACTCCTTTCTGTGGCTCCATGGTATTCCGGGATGTGGAAAGACAATCCTCAGCTCCACCATCATTGAGGACCTACAGAAAAACGCAGCCTGCTCCCCGCTCTATTCTTACTTTGATTTCAATGACATCAGCAAGCAGAGTCTTGAAAAGGCAGTTCGGTCACTCATTATTCAGCTGTACGGCAAGAGGGAGGATGTCCAAACCCCCGTGATAGACCTCTACAAATTTCTCGACGATGGAGCGCGACAGCCAAGCATCGACCAAATACGAAAAACCTTTCAAGGTATGGTTCAACAAGCTGGAGAGGTTTGGATCATTCTCGATGCGCTTGACGAGTGCGAAACGCGCTTAACCGAGGGCCTGCTATCGTGGATAGAAAGCATCCGAAGCTCTCAACAGACGAATGTTCACATTCTCGCTACGAGCCGGCCGGAACAAGACATCCAATCGACTATCAAGAAGTGGGCCCGCGAGCAAGACATCATCCAAATTCAGAGTAATTTGGTTGCGGAAGACATACGTGCATATGTCCACACAAAGGTCAGGAACTACGACGGCCTGAGCAGGTGGCAGTCACGACCGGATGTTCAGGAGGAGATTGAATCTACTCTGACCCAGAAGGCTCATGGAATGTAAGATGCTCCTAGATATATTTTAGTAACAATTTACTGAAGCGATGTAGGTTCCGCTGGGTTTCATGCCAACTCGACGTTCTTGAGAAATGCCTCGATTCCTCAGACCTATTAGCAGCACTTGTTTCTCTACCAGAAACATTGGATGAGACGTATGCCCGGATCCTTGAGAGCATACCAAAAAATTATAAGTACAAAGCAACGCGACTTCTGCAATTTTTGACTTTCTCAGAGTGGCCTCTAGGAATCGATGAAGCTATCGATGCGGTTGCAGTGAAGACCGGAAACAAACCGAACTTCAATCCTAATAATAGGATGCCAGTCCCGGAGGAGATCCTGAGATGTTGCTCGAGTTTGGTGACTCTCGTAATCCTAGAGGACCAGCGAAGTAGGGAGACCAGAAAAGAAATCCAACTTGCACATTTCTCCGTCAAGGAATACCTTGTATCAGATCGGCTACAAAGGGACGTCGCCAAGGACCTAGAGAAACCCGCCGTTGGAGCCTTAATCTCAAGATGTTTTGAGGAACCAGTTGCAAGGGCTGTCATTGCAGAAGTCTGCCTTGTATACTTGTCAGGGTTGAAACCAGACCTCCCGGCAAAGGGGATCAAGCAGAAGTTCTTTCTGGCACAGTATGCCGCAAGGTATTGGGCAGATCATGCCATCGTAGCCGAGAGCAACAGCGAAACGGTTCGTACGCTTGCAAGGGGGCTTTTCTTGGATGAAAGCTCCTATACAGCCTGGTGTAGCCTATACGATCCTGACCAACAGTGGGGTGACGAGCCCGATAAAGACAGAAAGTTGGCACCTGCTTTGTATTACGCATCGCTATTGGGTTTGATAAGCCCAGTCAAGGCGCTGCTCAACAATGGCGCCGACGTCAACGCCCAGGGCGGAAGGTACGGCAACGCTCTCCAGGCTGCTTCATCCAGAGGACACGAGAAGGTGGTTCAGATACTGCTCGACAAGGGCGCCGACGTCAACGCCCAGGGCGGAGAGTACGGCAACGCTCTCTACGCTGCTTCATCCGGAGGATACGAGAAGGTGGTTCAGACACTGCTCGATGAGAGCGCCGACGTTAACACCCAGGGCGGATACTACGGCAACGCTCTCCAGGCTGCTTCAGAAGGAGGACACATCGAGAATATTGAAGAAGCCCTAAAGCGTCGGGATTCCCGAGAGTTGAAGAGGCTTTTGAAGCGCAACTTTGAATCAGTGACGGAAAGTAAATACGTCTGGCTTCGGGAACTAGATGCTGTGGGGTATAGCCGTGAGGACATGGCTACGTTGCTCCTTGAGGATGCGATTGATGCACCATAGATCGTTTTTGAGCCCCACGACTTCGCCAAGGCTGAGCCGATCATCCCCTTCCATTACTCCGGCTGTCCACATCAGCAAGACGATTTATTTGCCAGGCGAACTAAAAATTCAACTTGGACCTGCGAGCTAGACGCTGTGAACGCTGTTGAAGAATTGTGTGGATTAGGAGGTATCCTTCCCATTTCTGAGGACCGTAACGACTGGAATGGACAAGTCTCCTTTCAAGGAGACGAGAATTCCGTTGCCCTGCTGACCTACTAAATGTCTTCAGGGGACACGATTAAAGACGGAAAACATCTCGTTCTTCGCATATTGAAAGCATCGGAGGGCTTTTGCGCTGCTGCGCAGCGTTTGCAGGAATCTGGAACCTGTTGTGACTCCTTCACCATTGTCAGAAAAAACTACGCTGTCTCAGACCAATGGACACTTAAGCTTGTTCGAGTCAGGTTTGAGATAGCACTTCATTTCTGCAATGAATTGCGCAAGCTCAAGACACAGCGGGAGCTTACGGGGGACAACATGCAAGCGAGTTCAATTGCTGCTGTAGAAATCATTCAACTGCTCGGCACTTCTCTGACCACATCAACCAGGCCTCAGCCCGGGGACAGTACTACATTGTTATACTCGCCCTCCAACTCTAGAGCTCAGCACGCGCTTCGGATAAAAGAACGGCAGAATCAGGATCTTGACTTGGATCAGGCCCTTCAAGCCTGTGCTCTGGCAGCTCAACTCCTGTGTGTCGGTCTTATTTCATTCCTCCAGGCCCACGTGGGATACCTTGAACCTTTCTTTATGAACGCGAAACTGTGCGAGATTTTTCTGTTGGGGATCCGCAAACTACCACTGGAGGATGATCAACCTCAACTGCCCCTTATTCGTGTGGAAACCGCCGGGCTCACATGCCTATCGGGAATGACGCGAGGGCCATTGCTTGCATTCAGCAAAATGGACCAGTTAGGCGGTGCAAAACTCTGTGAATACGAATCAAGCCACGATTTGGCTTGCACAGTTGTTGAGCTGCTTGAAACATGGCGCCCTAGTCGTTGCATCCCATCCGCGGAAGATGCAAGCAAAATCGAAGCGATAGAAGTTGGCGCAGGCTTCGTCTACACAGTCGATGCTCAGAGAGGCAAGTTCCATTGGGAATTTAAAAGCAGGATTGAGGGGCTGCCACTGCCATCGTTTGACCGTAATGACCGGATGGTGATAGGAGCATTGGTCACTGTCAACCCGAGCTGCACTATGACCGAAAAAGATGTTCAAGATGCCCGCTCCCATAATTTAGTACCTTTGAACACTTATCAGACATCTTGGGCGGCGAGTGAGCGTCAATTCGGCGTACAAGGCGGGTACAGCAACTTTATGGCGGTTTTCAACCAGACATACGTCAAGCAGGAGGGAAGAACCATTAAGGATGCACAAGTGGATCTTCAAAAGGAAATGTATTTGTTGCAATTCCTTGAGTGCAGTTGGGGACTTCAGGTGAGCTATTGCACCGGCATAGCTCGAAGGGTGCCGTTGAGATATCTCGTGGCCGACCTGCTCTCTGTTTTCGCCAAGGCCGATGGGATAGAGAAAGAACTTGAGGAATGGAATGGCCAGCACAGCATTATGTCTTCATTTTTAGACGCACCCGACCTTCGAAAGTGGATGTGCACCATGCGCGAAACTGCCGAAACAGTCCACCAGAGTCTCCTCAAGTACGTAAGGGAAATCTTGAACACGCTGAGATGGACTGGTCTCAACAGGAGAAGCAAACATCTTCGGGTGGCGTGGCCGCACGAAGAAGACCTCGGACGCGGTTTCGAAATCCCTTGTGAGGACCAGAGCTACTGGGCCCGAATACTCGCTGATTCACATCAGTGTGCGACCTATGCATACATCACAACCAAGTGCCTTGAGTCTGAGGGAGTCACTTGCAAAGGCGCCGACAGAAGGTGGTCAGGAACCTCGGTCATGCTGGAAACTGCCGTAAGCTGCTACAGGATACGAGAGCTTGATGAGTGGACCTTGGAGCATGGTAAATCCTACCATATCGAGACAATGGGTTCATTGATCTTGCTTAAAGCATATAAAGACAGCCAAAAGGCAAATCTGACTGCGTCGAAGAGCGCCATACCACGGATGTTTCAAAGACGGCTTCTTCTCAAGCCCGGGTGGAGAGAGCTCGCTCAAATTCGTGAGAAGCAAAGACCTGGAGACCACGCTGAGCAAGTTTTAGTATCCGCGGAAGAACTTTGATCGTTTTTTCTTTTTGTAACTCGACATCGTTATGTGTATTGATTTTCAATTACCTTGGGTTGCTGATGATGATGATTCATACACCCGTCGGCCTCAGTAGACCATAGGGACAAGTAACGCTAATCGACGCTAATCCACACTGGGGTCCCGGTTCATTCAAAGCCCAGCACACTGAATGCAAAGAAACCATTCCTCCCTCCTGTTCAACAATTTGAAAATAGACAGCCAAAAGCACTAGCAGATAACACTAAACGAAACGCAAGGACAAAACGAAGAAAATGTAAAAGTAGAGCTATCCTCCCTGCACCCCTCATCCCATCCCCTTCGAGACTACTTCCCGAGTGCTGTCAGTCCCTCCTTGGGTTGCTTCTTCGGTAGTGGATTTCTGTAAACGTTGCAGGATATTCTTCAGGGCTCGGTAGATAGCTGTCGAACGGTGCGAGAAAGAATACACCGCTGGTTTTCTTATTATTGCTACTGAGGTCTGCTGTATACGTGCAACGATCGGATTCACGGAAATACGCGGCAAAAAGTAAAGAAAGAACGCGTGTACAAGCAAAAGCAAACAAAACACGTGATTACGGGCCAATGTGGTTGACAAAAAGCTTAGAATTATCTCGTCCAGCCTCGGTGAACACTCGTGGCGAGAGCCGTGATCCAGCACCTCCTGAAGCCAATGTTGAGGTCGAGACAGATGCTCCCGATGTCACGGATTGGACCCGTGTAATGCCTTGGATGGTTTCTGCGGCAAGCAGCCAGTGGATGGGACGAGAAGGTTCGAGAAAGTGTTCCTAAATCTGGAAAGTGGTCAGTGCGCAGAGTGTATTTTATTCACGCCATTCTCACCTTTCATCTGTTTCTTTCCTCTCCAGCTTAGTCTCCTTGTAGGTAGTAATGCCACTGTATTCCCGCGAGCACACCGGCTGCAAGCCCTCACATATAGGACAAGGTTAAAGCCGTAAGGGGGGAGGTTTAGCTCGTATTCTTACATGTTCTACTACTCGATCCCGTCTATGCTGCGTAGCGCGACATGTAGGACTTTTCTATGCATAGCGCTATTCCATGCCGCTTTGGAGTAAGCCACACCACTATAGTGATTCGAAGTCTGTATAATTTCGTTAATTTCCAGAAACTCTTGCATTACACGGTCACGCGAACGGTTGTCTAGCTGGGCTTTACTATAGTTCTGTTCGTAGAACTCGTCCTGAAGGTAGCGAGGCAGCGCCTCAACATATACCCTGGCGGACTGTGGTACTACACCATCGTACTGCTACGTCTCACGAAGACGGGCGCACAATTCATCGATATCGCTACCCACATCGATATCGCTACCCAGCTCGTCATCTTCTGCATCATACATGCTCTTGTAGTTGAAGGCGTTGTTGTACATCAGGTCGGTGAGGCCTTTCACAGGGCTTGTGGAGCGCTTATTGGGCGAACGACCGGTGCTCACAGAGGATGATATGCGTGTGGGCGATGGTAGCTGTTGGGTAGCGGCGTAGAGTGCCTGCGTATTGGGCGGATTAAAACGCTCCAGCGAGAAACCCGGTGGAAGGCGGGTTTCAACATCGTCGAGGGTTTTTGTGGGCGAGATTGGGAGAGTGCGCGGCGGCATTGTGTTCGCGTTAAGCGACTATAGTGGGCGGCGTCGTTTCGTGGGGCGCTCTGCGATAGGTGGCGATTGACAGCTGCGAGTCAAGCAGCGGTCAGGTGGAGATGTAAGGACTACATTGCGCAGCCAGTCTTCAATGGCTGAAGCACGAGACATGGTGGGCCAGGGTGGTTGAGGATGGAAGTATTACGGGGTTAGCAATGGTGTTAATGTTCTTCGTTGTTCGTTAGGCGCCCGTTGCTTCAGTAGCTAAAATCCATCACTGCATCATCACTTAGACCAATATACAGCGAGAATAGTCACGTATAGTAGTCTGGGAAGAAGTCTCGCACGTATGAAACCACTACGACGCTCCGCGGTCGCCGTCGGCGGGCGAGACAAACCTAGCGGCGGGTATGGCGGCCTCGCGTCGACGCATGTACCGTTTTCATAAGCATAGCATGAAAGTTCGGAACCCGGTGTTGACTTGGCTCTGCTTGACTTATATTTTTCGACTGGATCAACATCAAGCACTGTACCCAGCAGGGGAATAGTGTCACGACTCAAGAAGAACAAGTCAGATTCTCGAAATTGACTAAAGTTTCTAAGCTAGAGAAAAGAAAGAGAAAAGAAAGAGAATAGAGGAGGACGGGGGGGGGGACTTATATATCCAGCCCAGGTACTAGTTAGAAGTCGAATAGCCGGTCTTAGGCTTCCCTTTCCCGTACGTTCCCGCTAAGTGTTTGCTCTCAGCAAACCCCGTGTCTTAGACATCTTGTCTCAGATAAGTGCTTTTAGCCTGATTAGGCTTAGTCTTCTACAGGTCGACCTGCTCAATCCCGTCGACCTGTAGAAGGGCTTGGCGCTAACACTGCTTTCTTACCTAGAGAGTGAGATGTTGACGGTCTGAATCGTCACAAATAAGGCTACCAGGACTTCCATCCCCGATGTATATACCCACTGATTTACGACTCAGACGCACTCACTACAGCCGAATAGCAAGTACTACCGTTCCGGCCCACTACAGGCGGGCGGATAAGCAGCAGCGACGACGGTGAAACTACCTTGACTCTTGATACTCTGTAGCTATTCGTACCTGTTGGTAGCGGAGACGCATCTATTACGTGGTAGGACATAGTTAGCCAACCCTGATTTGAAATTTGACTTACTACACAAATTCCAGACGTATCGTGGGCGGGACAACTGTGGGCGGACACGTCTACTGATTCGAAAGGAATGACATCACGGCGTCAGGAATCTCAGTCACCTTCGTTGAGGGTCAACGCCCGGCGGCCCAGCAGATGCTAGCAACCATGTCGCTCTTATGTCCGAGGCCGTGGGCAGCTAGAGCCCAGTAGTTAATCTCGTTGATCTAGCAGACGACTTGGTTCCGGGCTCGCGTGGCGTTTTCATGGGCGTCCTTGAATTCGATGGAAAAGTAAGGGCAGGTGATGCGGGCCTATAGGACGCTGGCGTAGCGGAAGACTTTGCTGCGGAGCCTAGGAATTAAGGCTTACAGAGAAATCCAACAGGATGCCCTAGAAGTAATTGTTGGGGCCCGGGCGTTATCATCTGCGGGGGTTTCAACCTTCAACCTCCTGGTGGATGAAATGGGGGCCTCGTCCTCGTCCGTATCTGTGAGGCTGTCTTCCGCTGTCGCACTGGCTCGAGGTAGTATTGACGTGAGAAGGAACGACTAGGTGCGATTGGGTTCAGGTAAAACGAGGCACTTAGACTGTGATATTCGAGCCTTCAAGCACCTCTCCGACAACTTCTGGGAGCTGTTCAGCCACCATGTCAGGGAGGTCGTTGGCTACGGCAGCAGCCAGTTCGTCCCTGACTAGAGTCCCAACCTCGTCCTTGAAAGCGAACATATCCTCTTCGATGCTCTCAATGCGGTCGCTAACGCCCTCTTCGAAGAGGTTGGCCACGTATTCATCCACCTTATCTTTAAGGAGCTCGTTGAAATTTTCGTCGGCCTGTTTGTCTTCCATGATTTTGTCCATGCCCGCATCTAAGAGCGCGGACAGCCGTTCATTCAGATATTCATCCACGCGGGCTTGTAAGTGTCCCAATAATCGAGGCACCAGATCTTGTACTAAATTTGCCATTGAGTCTTCATTTGCCAGTATCGATCCCTGTCTCTGGTTCGCCACGCGCGCTTCAAGGGCGGTAAGCCTCTGCTCAAAGCCGTCGAATCGATCAAGGAGTGAACCATCCTCGGTGGGAGTGCCGGTACGGAAGGTCATCTGCTGTTTCAGGATGTCTAATTCCAAGCGTAGTTGTGCTGGTGTTGGCTCGGGTTGCTGTGGCGATGTGGGCTGGGACTTGGAGGCCGGAACGATTGTCTTCTTTCGAGGTGGAGGTGGCGACGTCTCACGCGAAGCCGGACCTGTTCTTATTAGCAAAGTAGTACTAGCGTAGTCGCAGGCGGTCACGTATGCTTGCTGGGTACTGGGGTCGCCTCGTCGTAGGACGGTGGAGCCTCGTCGCTCTCCTGAGCATCCGCCTACCGGAATTCGAAAGGCGTAAGAAAGCCGCCGACGTCTTTTCCACCCTCGCCCATGTACAGCATGTCCAGCGCGTGATCCTTGATGCTAGGGCTGAGGCTGCCACCAGAGGCAGCCGTGCAGAAGCCCTGAAGCCCATCGCGAAGACGGCTTGTTTGCGGCACAAATAGAGTTACTTGTGTAGCGTGCGAGAGCAGCCGAAGAGACGCGAGAGTGTTACCAGCAGCATCGCCTCTTGGAGACAGCTTTGTTGCGTTTGCCGGGCTAATAATGACTGGTGGCTTGCTCAGGTCGAGCTCGAGGCCAACGATGCCATGCGCAGACCGCTTGCCAACCAGCGAATGAGCCACAGGCTTAGGCAATGACGTGTCCCGAGAGCGCCGCTGCACGAGTATGATTGTAGCCGGGTCGATAAAAGCGTAGAGGAAGCCGTGACCTTTCCTCGACGACTGAAGCTGGAAAGGGATGCGGATGCGGAAGGCCGCCGTCTACTGCGCAGCATCGTGGGCAAGGAGTAGAGTGGCCGGGCGGGCGTGGCCGAAGAAGGCGGCATGCCCGTCAACGCCGCCGGGCCACTCAACTACCATGGGCGCATCATTGAGGAGGCACCAGCGGTCGGGCGGGGGATTCGCGTCTAAAGAAAAGTGTGGTCAGCAGGAGCATAGATAGCAAACTGATTCCCTCGCGCGTGCGGCCGCGCGACAGACCCGCCCACCCAGGCTTTTGAGACGTTGAGGTCTCGAGCAGCCTTGGCTCGGCACTGCGCCGTGCGCGGCGATGCAGGATCGGCAGCCGTCTGGTTAGACAGCCCCTACAGGCCCCCGATCTGACAGGATCTTCAATGGGTGCACGCGGTATGGCCTGCTCCTGGTCTCCGACCGCGCCGACGAGTGCCTTCGCCGGGCTGCCTTGTAAGCCCCGGAGAGCCGCTACCTACCCCTTCCACCCAACCGGGCTTTGACAGCAGCCCTGACTGCATTGTGGTGTGAGGGCAAGGGTGCATACCGGATGCCATGGAGATGGAGTGTAGCGCAATGCGACGCGAGTAGATCGGTAGTGGTAACGCGGACTCAGGGCGGAAGCTCGCGCTGGGGCATGGTGGGGGAGGCGCGGTGGTAGGGTGCGGAGGTGCGGAGGTGAGGTGCGAAGGTACGAAGGTGCAGAGGTGCGAAGGTGAAGGTGCGGAGGGCGAGAAAGCGGCAAAGCGGGTGGCTGGACATCACATGCTCGTAATTACTCGTGTTCGTACTCGTTCCTACGATATGGTTAGTCGCATCGCTAACACGTCGCATTAGGCAAGACATCGTATTAGAGAGGAGAGAGAGTAGAAACTAAAATTCTATAACTATTAAATAATAAGGGTTTATAGCAGCCGTAACAGCTGAGTAAAGAACCAATATTAAGATAAGATATATAATAATATATAGGTAGTAGGTACGTAGGTACGCGGTAACGTTATATATTTTATAATATTATAACTACTAAAATTATATAAATAGGAGGGCACCCGATATTATAGGAAATTTAAAATTATATATTAATATTTTATACGCGCTTAAGAGATTTAAATACTAAGTCTAAAGAATTTAAGATTAATACTTAAAGTATTTATACCTCTAGTTAAATCTTTAAGAATTTTACTTAAACATTTATAGTATAGATTAAAGTAGTAGAATTTTACATTCTTTCTAGTTATTTATTTATATTTCAATTTCAATTGCTATCTAATTATAATAAAAAAATATAAACATACTAAAAATTCAACCTTAAGCTACAGCTATAGAAGAAACTCCTAGAGACTCTTCTAGACCTTAAAACTCTAGTAATACCCTTCCTAGTAGCTATAGTAACGTAGTAGTTAGAATTAAAACTATAGAAAGAGCTAAATAATCCCTCCTAGTACCTATCTCTACCCGCTTCTAGTAGACACCTAAAAGCCTATAGTATAGCTAAAGCAGCGTAGAATATATCTAGAAAGCTACTATAATAGTAGATACTATTCTATAAGCCCTTTAGATAATTACTAGTAGACCTTTAGCCCTTAATAGCTAGATAAAAAATTTTCTCAGCGCCGCTAAGGAAATCTTCTAGGACTATATTACTCTCTACTAGGAGGTAGTAGCTAAGAAACTAAACCTAAAAGATATCCTAAGGAAAGTTAAGTAAGTCTAGAAAATAATTAGCTATATCTAGGTAGCGCCTATACTAACTAGCTTAAGCTAGGCATATATTATAGCCTAAATAGCCCTAAAGCCTCCCATCCTACTTACTACTATAGAAATCACCCTCTACCTTCTAGATAAAGTAAATAGATAGGAAGTAGCGAATCTCCTAAATAAAACTATTATTTAAAAGATCCAAGTAGGAAAAGGCCTAGCCTATAAAAGAGTACTTACTACTAGAAAGCTCCCTAGTAGGAATATTAGAATCTTTATTCTAGATATATAAATAAGAACAGCCCTTCTCTAAGACTAGAAGTAGACTACTAGATTTAGAAATAAGATCCGCCTAAATTAATAACTATACTTAGTACTAGTCTATAACGTTCCTATTAAGGGAATTAACACTATAGATCCCTAGGCTACTAAGGCCCTATAGAAGTAAAACCTAGTCTTATATCTAGAACTATATATTAGTAAGCTAGCCTAGCTAAAGAAAAAACTTCTAGAAAGAAAAATATACTCTATAATTATCCTTAATACTATAGACCCTAAGATAGCCAACTAGATTATAGCTAAAGAACTAATCTATAACTTTACCCTATATATAGTAGAGTACTATAGTACGAACTTTATAGTAACCTAATACTTTAAGTACTAGGCATATAGCTACATTACCACCCACTATAGGAAAGAGTAAAAGTACGGTTAGTATATAGGTAGCTATAATATAAGAGAGTATAGAAAGAAGAAAACGTAGTATATAAACTACTCCTAAAAATATATAGCCTAGAGTAACCTATACTTAGCGCGTAAGACCCACTAGGCTAGAGTAACTTAAGCTTAACTAGCTACACTAGAAAACTATAGAGAATAACCCTAAGTAGCCTAAAAGCTAATATAGAATAGATAGACTCTAGTAGGATCCTAGAAGAGAATAAGGAAAGAGAAACCTAGAAGAAGAAAGCTAGAGCTTAATAGCTTCTAATATATAACTAAGATCAAGAACTATAAAGACCCCTATATATAGGTAGAAATACCTACTACTCTATAGGTAGATATAGAGATAGAAGAAAACTAATAATAAATATAAGCTACCTCTTAATTTTATAATATAACGTAAATAAAAGTATAAAGAGGGTAATACTCCTACTCTTTTAGAATATTAGTCTAATAGCCCACTATATCCTCGTAATCTAGGAGCTATAGAGGAACCCAAGGATAAAAATAATAGTAAAACACCTAGCCTACTATATAATCTTCCTCTAGGAAGAAATAGCAAGGACCTACTTCTTTATAAGTAAGACCATTACCGTAGAATCTTAATAGATAATAATCTACTTCCTAGACCTTATTACCCTCTCCCTTACTACTATAACCAATGTTATCTATATCTATAACTACTACAACCCACCCTCTACCTATATAAGTAAAAAACTAGAGAACCTATCTATTCTCCTAAGAGCTCTTACTATATAGGGGTAATATATTCTTCTTAGAGACTTTAATCTCTATTACCCCCTCTAGGGAAGTATTACCTCCTCTATATACTATACTCTTACGAATCACCTAATCGAAACTATAACTATAGTAAACCTAAACCTAGCCCTCCTAAGAGGCACTATTACTAGAAGAAAAAATAATAGTAAAAGTATTCTAGATCTTATCTTTACTTCCTAGTAGATAGAGGAAAGAATTATAAACTATAGAGTTAGCTATAAGCTAGAGTTATTATCTAACCACCTATTAGGGCTTAATCTTAGGATGATTACTGAAAGGTTTATTACGCTATATATATTAAGCTAAGACTTAAAGAGAAGAAGAAGAAGAAAAATAAAGAAGAGAACTTAAATATAAAGAAGGCTTAATATTACGTAACTACTAATAATCCTCTAAGGCTTCTCCTAAGGCTTTAGACTCTAATATTACTCCTCTCCCCCCTCTTCCCCTCTTTCCGTTTTTAGACAATATCGGGTTTAATTCTCAGTAGGGGCAGATCTTCTTCTATTATAGAGGGGTATATAAGGTGAAAAAGCGAAGGACTTTAATATTAAACGGCTATATAGCGTAGTTAGAAACTTGGCTGACCGGTAGTATACGACGGTAGTACGTTATATTAAGGTGGTAATATCTCTTAGTTAATAGGCTATTATAGGCTTATTAACTAGCTATTAAATTAAGGGCCTATCTATTAATAGGAAGAGGGTTCTCCGATACTAGCGGATTCCGTCTAGTAGTCTATAATATCTAATTAGGTAACCTAGTACTATCGTCTCGCAGTTTACTACTAGTTAATAGGAAGGATTAATATCACCTAGATTAGGCTCGGCTTTAGCCGGGCTAAACCGCTTGTCTTTTTACTTACTACTAGTTCTCGTTTAGTTGCCTATTAGTCTAATCTTAGTACTAGAGTTTCTATAGGGTTCGTTGCTAGTTCCTTTATTCTAGGTAGGAGTCTAGCGCTGCTGTATTCTTTAGTACTAATATAGGTTTCTATATTAGCCGAGTATACTCTTCTTATTTAACTTAATACTATAGCTGGCGCCTTTATTAACCTAGTCTTTTTACTATTCTCTCGCCTAGGATTACCTCTACTATCTATTCGTCCTGGCCGTCTACTTAGACTAGTAGGGGTTAATAGTCGTCCTATACTTAGCTTAGTAGTGGGTCTATTCCTACCGGCCGGAGGAGGTCTACGTAGAAGATATTATATACTGCTCTAGGGATATCTAGTTTATAGTTGTAAGATCTAACTATCTTAATAATAGTGAATTTTACTGCCTTATTATCGAGTTTCTTACTTAGCCTATCCGTCTTTAGGTTCCGTAGGTGTAGCTAGACCTTATTATCTACTTTATATATAGGTAAAGAGTTTCTCTACCGGTTAGCTTACCTCTCTTATTTCTATTAAGCCTCTACTATAGATATCTACGTCTAGTCTATAACTTCTTTAATCTTAGCTATAATTGCCTCCGCTCTTACCACTAGGGAGTCCCTATAGGGGTTATTAGGTTGAATATTCTTAAGCAGTTCCAGTGGCTCGAGGTGGAACCTATAGGAGAGGAAGAAGAGGCTTATCTAAGTTATTATTAACGTTCTTCTATTAAGGGCTAGTTGAATAACTAGTAACTAGTCCGCCTAGTCTTACTAGTAGTAATCTATAAATAATACGAGTTTTCTTACTACTTTAGTGTTTATTCTTTCCGTTGATCCATCCGTTTAGGGGTAATAGGCTATTAAGATACATCTCTTAATCTTAAGTAGTTAATAAATACGTTGCTAAAGAAGGCTTATAAATTATATTTCCCTATTAGATACGATTACTACTAGGATACTATAATTCCGGTAGAAGTATCTAATAAACAGCCTTATAATAGTTTCCGTTTTAGTATTTAGTGTTATAGTTTGTACCTATGATGGTGCCTTAGAGGATCTACGGCGATCACGTATAGCGCTAGTATTCGCTTATATAGAGTCGCTAGAGACGTGTATCCTTTCCTCCCTAGCTTGACCTTCGTATAGACGGAATCCAACTCTTCAGCGCTTACTCTAGGGTTGAACTATTATATTTAGGTAGGTCTTAAGGATTACTCCTTTCCCTAGGCGGTTGGTTATTACTATAAGCATTTCGTAACTGTTACTAGATAGTAGTAGTCTAGTAAAGTTAATAGAGATCTCTCTCTATTAATAGCTTAGTACTAGTAACGGCTTAAGTAGCTCTTACTTCCTATCTCTCTAGACCTTAGTCCTTCTATAGATATTACAGTTCCGGTAGAACCTCCGGATATTATTAATAAATCCTAGCTAGAAGAAATGCCTTGCCACGAGAGAGACTATTTAGATACGTCTAGGATATACTAAGAGAGGGAAGTTATATATCTCTTAAATAATTCTCGTTTATAGTAGCTTAGAGTCTAGTACCTATTTTCTATCCCTAAAGAGGAGGCTCCCTTAGTTATCTAGTAAGTACTTAGTGATTAAGACCTTAAACTTTATAGTAAACTCTAGGGGAAATATTCTTTCTCCTTACTATACTGTTTCTCGGAGTTGCCTTAATATCTAGTCCTACTGGAGTACCTCTTACTATTAATCCTCTAGGGAAGGAGGTTCTCGTGCCTATTATTCTAGTTATACTTATTAAGGTTTAACTGCTATAGCTTCTTTAGATAGAAGTAACTTTTTATTACTCTATTCTTGTTCTTTAGGGTCCTCTAGTGATCTAGTGTTAAGGACTAATCCGTAGGGTATTAACTAAAGTAATTAAGCCGTTCTTTGTTTAAGTCTCTCATCTATATCTATTATAGGTAAGTCTTAGTCCCTTCTTATTAATGCGTCTACTAATCTATTAGTTTTCCCTGGAGTATATTTAATAATAAAGGAGAAGCGGCTAAGCTCTCTCTACTATTAAATCTACCTTTTAGAAAGCCTTCTTACTGTAGTAAAGTATTCTAGGTTCTTATGATTAGTGAAAATCTTAAACTAATAAAGTCCTTTTAGTTCGGTATCCCACTAGCGTAAATACTTAACCACCGTAAGTAGTTCCTTATTATAGATTAGGTAGTTATATTCTACTAGGAGATTCTTCTTTAAAAAGAACGCTACTAGTCGTAGAAAGCCATCGTTATTAAATTATTAGAGCACTCCTCCTATACAGTAACTAGATAAGTCCATTACGAGGATTATTTCTCGCTCTAGATTGAATTATATAAGGACTAGTACAGTAATAAAGGCCTTCTTTAGTTTCTTAAATACAGTATTAGCCTCTTAACTCCATTGGAAAACGGTGTTCTTTCTTATTAGGGAGACTAGGGGAGATACTAGGTTTAAAAACCCCTTAATAAACCTTCGGTAAAAATTAGTAAAGCTGAGGAATCTAAGTACCCCCTTTATAGTCGTTGGGGCTTTCTATTCTTAAATTACTCTAACCTTCTCTAGATCTATACGGATGCCTTGTCCAGCCTCGATAATATACCTAAGATACTTAGTAGACTGGACTTTAAATTCGTATTTCTTTAGGTTAAGTTATAGGCCTATAGTATCTAGCTTCTCTAGTATCTTATTCACCTTCTCGCGGTGCTCCCGGCGTGATCCATCTATAAAGATTAGGATGTCGTTAACGTAAGCTAAGATAAAGTCGTCTAGGAAGTCCTTTAGGGTCTAGTTAATATACCGTTAAAAGGTGCTTAGCGCGTTTACCAGTCTAAATAGTATTACTAGCTATTTAAAGAGCCTAAAGCGTATTTAGAATACCGTTAACCACTTGCTTCCTTCCGTAATTCGTATCTAGTAGAAGGCAGCACTTACGTCAAGCTTTATAAACTACTTAGCCTTACTAATTCGATTAAGTATCTCCTAGATTAGTAGTAGGGGATAGCGGTCCTTTCTTATAATCCGATTAAGAGCCTAGTAGTTATAGTAGAAATAAAGGTCTCCTCTAGGTTTCTTTATAAAGAGGATAGGTACTACTACTAGTAAGTTACTTATACGGATAAAGCCTTTATCTAGTAGCTCGTTAAGAGTCTTCCTTAGTACAAGAAGCTTATTACGAGATATATTATATAAAGGTCCCTATAGGGTATTAGGTGTCTTACCGTTAGTATCCTTTTCTAGTTTAATTTGATGGTTAATTCTAGGTTAGTATAGTAGGAGTTTTTCCGCCTCTTTCTTATTAAATAGACTGATCCGTTTAGGGTCTACCCAGCTAGGTAACTGGCTTTAGAAATCCATAAGGGGCTTCTTCTATAAGGCCTTATTAATATCTACGAGGCTAGCTGTAAAGATCTAATATCCTTTCTTTTTTCTAAGCCTTATAAGGTGGTAAAAGGTAGTAGCTCTAATTAGCTTGCCTTAAGACTTAGGGAGATTAGTATCTTACTTTATAGTTAATCTAGTATCCTTAAAGGTAATAGTTTATTTGCTCTAGTTAAGTACTACTTTTTCTTACACTATCTAGGGGCTCCCTAGTATAAGATCGTATCCAGAGAGTTTTAAGACGATATAGAAGAATATACGCTTTTAATAATAGCCTCTAATATTAACTTCAGCCTAGGTAACTTCATTAATCTTCCACCTAGTTGGTATTAGTCTATCTAGTGTCCTTGGTGAGATTTTAATACGCGGGAGGTTATAGCGTTTAGCGAATTTATAGCTTATTACAGCGTAGAATTTACAACTAGTATCAGTAAGAGCTTTTCTAAAAGTCTCTTTATTGATTATAACTAAAGTGAGAAGTGAATCCTATTCTAATTTAGGTTACTATTTACGCTATTTATCCTATACTTTCTACTTTTCCTCTACTATTAGCTCCTACCTATAATTTCTAATAGGAGCTTTTAGTTTTCTAACTACTAGGAGGAGGTCTTATTATCCTCTATATCTTCTAGTTATAGTCCTACGTGTCCCTCCTACTGAGTAGGCCTTGCAAAGCGTGTAGGTCTCCTTAGTAGTAGCTAGGGGTATTAAGTAATTAGATGCGTTAAGTCGCTATAGCGTAGGTAACGGTGTTTCTCCTTTCGTTTCTATATCTCTTAATTATTCATCCACTTAATACGGCGCCCTTAGGCTGCCTTAGCTAGCCTAGTAGGTTCCTAGTCTATATTATCGTATTAGGGCGTCGTTGTTTTTAGCTGCTTAGATCCTAGCTGCCTACTAGTGGACCCTGCCGAGCTAACCTTATTCTAACCACACTACTACTCTTCCTACCAGTCCTATTAGGCTTTCTTACTATTATTACGTATATAAAATACCTCTAGTTAATCACTAACGCGTTTTAGCTTAGTATAGTAGTCCTTAAAGGACTGGCTTGTACTTCTATGTTAGGGCTCAACCTCAGGATGATCACTGAAAGGTTTATTGCGCTATGTACGTTAAGCTAAGACTTAAGGAGAGAAGAAGAAGTAGAAAGAAGAAGAGAACGACTTAAATACAAGGAGTTCTTGGCATCACATGACCTGCCGATGATCCTCTGAGGCTTCTCTCGAGGCTCTAGACTCTAACATCACCCCCCCTCTTCCCCTCCCCCCTCCCTCCTTCTTTCCGTTTTCGGACGGTGTCGGGTTCAATTCCCAGCGGGGGCGGATCTTTTTCGAATATAGAGGGGTATATAAGGTGAAAAAGCGAAGAACTTTGACATTAAACGGTTACATGGCGTAGTTGGGAACTTGGCTGACCGGCAGCATGCGACGGTGGTACGTTGCGTTGAGGTGGTGACATCTCTCAGTTGATAGGCTGTTACAGGCTTGTCGACTGGCTGTCGAATTGAGGGCCTGTCTGTTGACAGGAAGAGGGTTCTCCGGCACTGGCGGATTCCGTCCAGTGGTCTGTAATGCCCGACCAGGTGACCTAGTACTGTTGTCTCGCAGTTCGCTGCCTGGTGATAGGAAGGATCAATGTCACCTGGATCGGGCTCGGCTTCGGCCGGGCCAAACCGCTTGTCTTTTGCTCACTGCCAGTTCTCGTTCAGTTACCTACCAGTCTAATTTTAGTACTAGAGTTCTTATGGTCGTTGCTGGTTCTTTTGCTCTAAGTAGGAGTCCAGCGCTGCTGTGTCCTGCAATGCTGATGCCGGTTCCCATGTTGGCCGAGCGTACCCTTCCCATTTGACTTGATACTGCAATTGGCGCCTTTGTTGACCCGGTCTTTTTGCCATTCTCTCGCCTAGGATTGCCTCTACTACCCATTCGTCCTGGCCGTCCACTTGGACTGGTGGGGGTTGATAGTCGTCCTGTACTTGGCTTGGTAGTGGGTCCATTCCTGCCGGCCGGAGGAGGTCTACGTGGAAGACATTGTGTACTGCTCCAGGGATATCCAGTTTGTAGTTGTGAGATCCAACTACCTCAATGATAGTGAATTTTACTGCCTTATCATCGAGTTTCTTGCTTGGCCTATCCGTCTTCAGGTTTCGTAGGTGTAGCCAAACCTTGTCACCTACTTTATACGCAGGTGAAGGGTTTCTTTACCGGTTGGCTTGCCTCTCTTGTTCCTGTTGAGCCTCTGCCATGGACATCTACGCCCAGTCCGTGACTTCTTTAATCTTGGCTACAATTGCCTCCGCTCTTGCCGCTGGGGAGTCCCTGTGGGGGTCATTGGGTTGAATGTCCTCAAGCAGTTCCAGTGGCTCGAGGTGGAACCCGTGGGAGAGGAAGAAGGGGCTTGTCTGAGTCGTTGTTGACGTTCTTCCATTGAGGGCTAGCTGAACAACCGGTAACCAGTCCGCCCAGTCTTGTTGGTAGTGATCTACAAACAGTGCGAGTTTCCTTGCCACTTCAGTGTTTATTCTTTCCGTTGATCCATCCGTTTGGGGGTGGTAGGCCGTTGAGATACGTCTCTTGATCTTAAGCAGTTGACAAATGCGTTGCTAAAGAAGGCTCACAAATTGCGTTCCCCTATTAGATACGATTGCTGCTGGGACACCATGATTCCGGTAGAAGCATCTAATGAATAGCCTTGCAATGGTTTCTGTTTCGGTATTCGGGCAGGCTTCAAGGATTACTCCTTTCCCTAGGCGGTCGGTTATTACCATAAGCATCTCGCAACCGTTACTAGATGGTAGTGGCCCAGTGAAGTCAATAGAGACCTCCCTCCATTGACGGCTTGGTACTGGTAACGGCTTAAGTAGTCCTTGCTTCCTATCCCTCTAGACCTTGGTCCTTCCACAGACATCACAGTTCCGGCAGAATCTCCGGATATCATTGACAAATCCTGGCCAGAAGAAATGCCTTGCCACGAGAGAGACTGTTTGAATACGCCCAGGATGCGCTGAGAGGGGGGAGTCATACATCTCTTGAATGATTCTCGTTCGCAGTGGCTCAGAGTCTGGTACCCATTTCCTACCCCTGAAGAGGAGGCTTCCTTGGTTATCCAGTGAGCACTCAGTGATTGAGACCTTGAACTTTGTAGCAAACTCCAGTGGGAATGTTCTTTCCCCTTGCTGTACTGCTTCTCGGAGTTGCCTTAACACTTGGTCCTGCTAGAGTGCCTCTTGCCATTGATCCTCTAGGGAAGGAGGTTCTCGTGCTTGTTGTCCTGGTCGTGCTTGTTGTCCTGGTCGTGCTTGTTGAGGTTTGACTGCCATGGCTTCTTCAGATAGAAGTGAATCTTCATTGCTCCATTCTTGTTCTTCAGGGTCCTCTGGTGATCCAGTATTGAGGACCAATCCGTGGGGCATTAACTGAAGTAATTGAGCCGTTCTTTGTTCGAGTCTCTCATCCATATCTGTTGTAGGTAAGTCTTGGTCCCTTCTTGTCAATGCGTCTGCTAATCCATTGGTTTTCCCTGGGGTATATTCAATAATAAAGGAGAAGCGGCTAAGCTCTCTCCACCATCGAATCTGCCTTTCAGAAAGCCTTCTTGCTGTGGTAAAGTATTCTAGGTTCTTGTGATCAGTGAGAATCTTAAACTGATGAAGTCCTTTCAGTTCAGCATCCCACTGACGTAGGTATTTAACCACTGCAAGTAGTTCCTTGTCATAGATCGGGTAGTTGCATTCTGCTGGGAGATTCTTCTTTGAGAAGAACGCTACTGGTCGTAGAAAGCCGTCGTTATCAAATTGTTGGAGCACTCCTCCTGTGCAGTAGCCAGATGAGTCCGTTGCGAGGATTGTTTCTCGTTCTGGGTCGAATTGTATAAGGACTGGTGCAGTAATAAAGGCCTTCTTTAGTTTCTCAAATGCGGCATTGGCTTCTTGGCTCCATTGGAAGACGGTGTTCTTTCTTGTTAGGGAGACCAGGGGAGATACCAGGTTAGAGAAGCCCTTGATAAACCGTCGGTAAAAGTTGGCAAAACCGAGGAATCCGAGTACTCCTTTAGCCGTGGTGGGTGCCTTCCACTCCTGAATTGCCTTGACCTTCTCTAGATCCATACGGATGCCTTTTCCAGCCTCAATAATATACCCAAGGTACTTAGTAGACTGGACTTCGAATTCGCATTTCCTTAGATCAAGTTGTAGTCCTGCAGCGTCTAGCTTCTCTAACACCTTGTTTACTTTTTCTCGGTGCTCCCGACGAGTTCCGTCCGTGAAGATAAGAATGTCGTCGACGTAGGCAGAGACAAAGTCATCTAGGAAATCTCTTAACGTCTAGTTGATATACCGTTGGAAAGTACTAGGTGCATTTGCTAGTCTAAATGGTGTTACCAACCATTCAAAGAGCCCAAAGCGTGTCCGGAATGCTGTTAACCACTCGCTTCCTTCCGCAATTCGTATCCGGTGGAAGGCAGCACTCACGTCGAGCTTCGTAAACCACTTGGCCTTACTAATTCGATTAAGTGTCTCCTGGATCAGTGGTAGGGGATAGCGGTCCTTTCTTGTAATCCGATTAAGAGCCCGGTAGTCACAGCAGAAACGAAGGCCTCCTCCAGGTTTCTTTACAAAGAGGACAGGTGCTGCTGCTGGCGAGTTGCTTACACGGATAAAGCCTTTATCTAGTAGCTCGTTAAGAGTCTTCCTTAGTACAAGAAGCTCATCACGAGACATATTATATAAAGGTCCCCATGGGGCATCAGGTATCTTGCCGTTGGTATCCTTTTCCAGTTCAATTTGATGGTCAATTCCAGGTCGGTGCGGTGGGAGTTTTTCCGCCTCTTTCTTGTCAAATAGACTGATCCGTTTAGGGTCTACCCAGCTAGGTAACTGGCTTCGGAAATCCATAAGGGGCTTCTCCTGTAAGGCCTTGTTGATATCCGCGAGGCTGGCTGTAAAGATCTGATATCCTTTCTTTTTTCCAAGCCTCATAAGGTGGCAAAAGGCAGCAGCTCTAATTAGCTTGCCTTGAGACTTAGGGAGATCAGTGTCTTGCTTTACAGTCAATCCAGTATCCTTGAAGGTGATGGTTCGTTCGCTCTGGTCAAGTACTGCTTTTTCTTGCACCATCCAGGGGCTCCCTAGTGTTACGGCGCAGTCGTTGCAGAATGAGGGAAACAGTAGAGAGGCAGCAAGCGGGGCAAAGACACGCGCCGCGAGGAAGACCCACAGCAGTCACGTGTGTCACGTGCTGCCAAGGCAGTGCTCTCGCTGCTCCCCTCATAAAAATGAGGAGCAAACAGAGCAGCCCTAGATGCTCTGACTGATCTGCCCCTCAATATACGGAGCACCCAGAGCAACCATCAGATTGTATAGACCTCTCCTATGTATATAAACTACGCTCCCTAGCATAGCTTTGACCTTTGTGGTCAACTTCGATAATCAATCTACACCATTGATTAGTAACACGGCCTTCGCACGCAGTGCTCAGTCACGTGTATTCGTTCACACTTGTTCTCTCCCCTACCTTGTACCCACTCAAGGTAAACCCTACACGGCTTACCACCCTCTTTGGTGTTTGATCCTTAGAGGCAGAGGCCCGCCGTTACACCTAGCATAAGATCACAGCCAGAGAGTCTTGGGACGATATAGAAGAACATGCGCTTTTGATAATGGCCCCCAATGTCGACTTCAGCCCAGGCAACTTCATTGATCTTCCACCCAGTTGGTGTTAGTCCGTCTAGTGTCCTTGGTGAGATTTTAATACGCGGGAGGTTACAGCGTTCAGCGAATTTATGGCTCATTACAGCGTAGAATTCACAACCAGTATCAGCAAGAGCTTTTCCAAAAGTCTCTTTATTGATTATAACTGAAGTGAGAAGTGAATCCTGTTCCAATTTAGGTTGTTGCTTGTGCCATTCATTCTGTGCTTCCTGCTTTTCCTCCACTGTTAGCTCCTGCCTGCGTTTTTTGACAGGAGCTTTCAGTTTTCCGACTGCTGGGAGGAAGTCTCATTATCCTCTATGTCTTCCAGTTGCGGTCCCACGTGTCCCTCCTGCTGGGCAGGCTTTGCAAAGCGTGCGGGTCTCCTTGGTGGTAGCCAGGGGCATTGGGCAATCAGATGCGTCGAGTCGCCACAGCGTAGGCAACGGTGTTCCTCCTTTCGTTTCTGCATCTCTTGATCATCCACCCACTTGATACGGCGCCCTTGGGCTGCCTTGGCCGGCCCAGTAGGTTCCCAATCCATGTTGTCGTGTTGGGGCGTCGTTGGTTTTGGCTGCTTGGACCCTGGCTGCCTGCTAGTGGACCCTGCCGAGCCAACCTTATTCTGACCACGCCACCAGCCTTGCTTCCAGTCCTGCTGGGCTTTCTTGCCATTGTTGCGCAGGTTGAATGCCTCCAGTTGATCACTAACACGTTTCAGCTCAGTGCAGTAGTCCTCAAAGGACTGGCTCATGCTTCCAAGGCCAATCATGCTATGCTGAAGCTCTTGGCTGAGTCCTGCTTCTAAGTAGGCTTTCAGGATCTCGTCTGGCCAGTGGGTACCTCCTGCCTCCAGTACCAGTTTGCGAAACTCAGTGAAGTATTCCATGAAAGGCTTGTTGGTTTGGCGCAGCTTATGCAGCTTACGCTGGGCCTTTTCTTGCACGTGGGGGTCGCTAAATGATAGGCGTAGTTGGTCCAGTAGGCACTGAGCAGTCATACTGCTTGTGTTGGTGGTAGCTTGTACCCAGGGCTGTAACTGACGCGCTGCTTCGTCTCTCAGCCGGTTATGGAGCATGAAAAACTTCGTAGCTTCAGTGCAGGTTGCGTAGTCCACTGTAAGCTTTGCTTGAGCTTGGGCAATCCAAGGCTCCAACTCATCTCTATTGCCTGAGTATTCAGCCAAAGGACCGAGATTCTTGGTGGGGCCTGTCTTGGTGTGGTGGCTGGTGAATCCTGACTCAGGGGCCTGTAGGCCCGAGGTGTCTCCGGTTATTCCAGCCTCTTTTTTCCCAGCCTCCTGTTTAGCCTCCTTTTCCCCAGCCTCCTCTGAGGGTTGCGTAGAGGGGGTTTGGATATCCCCTACCTGGAGAGGATTCTGCTTGTCCTTCTTTAGCTGTGTGAGCTCGTTGGTGAGGGTGTCCATCCTCGTCATCATCTGTTGCAGTATCTGCATTATTCCTTGAGGCTCTTGAGCCTGCTGCTCTTGTATTTGCTGTTCGTTGACCATTGTCGTTGATCCCGTTGTCTCCAGTGATTCCAGTAGTTCCAGTGATTCCAGTGATTCCAGTGATTCCAGTGATTCCAGTGATTCCAGTGATTCCAGTGCGCGACTGTACCAATGATCCGATGTCCAGTGAGTCCAATGGGTTTGAAGTCTTAGCTATTGTCAGGGCTCAACCTCAGGATGATCACTGAAAGGTTTATTGCGCTATGTACGTTAAGCTAAGACTTAAGGAGAGAAGAAGAAGTAGAAAGAAGAAGAGAACGACTTAAATACAAGGAGTTCTTGGCATCACATGACCTGCTGATGATCCTCTGAGGCTTCTCTCGAGGCTCTAGACTCTAACATTCTAAGGCTAATCATGCTGTGCTAAAGCTCTTGACTAAGTCCTACTTCTAAGTAAGCTTTCAGGATCTTATCTGGCTAGTAGGTGCCTCCTACCTCTAGTACTAGTTTACGAAACTCGGTAAAGTGTTCTATAAAAGGCTTATTAGTTTAGCGTAGCTTATGCAGCTTGCGCTGGGCCTTTTCTTATATATAGGGGTCGCTAAATAATAGGCGTAGTTGGTCTAGTAGGTACTAAGCAGTTATATTACTTATATTAGTAGTGGCTTGTATCTAGGGCTGTAGCTAACGCGCTACCTCGCCTCTAAGTCGATTATAGAGTATGAAGAACTTGGTTACCTCGTTATAGTTATTGTAATCTACGGAGAGCTTTGCTAAGGCCTGAGAGATCTAGGGTTTAAGTTCATCCCTATTGCCTAAGAACTTAGCGAGGGGGCTAAGGTTCTTAGTAGGCTTGTTATTCTAAGAGGAAGGCGCGTATTCTTAGGGCTAGGCTATAGCCTATACTTAGGGAGGCTCGGTCGGTTATTACTCAGAAATTATAGTTCTAGTTTAGGACATCTATTACCCCTTTTCCAGCTATTCTATCTTACTATTTAGTGCGCTCATCTAAGCTATTATCTACTATAGTATCTACTTTATTTCTTAGGATTCTTAAGCCCGTTACTCCTCCTTATACTATAGGTTAACCATTCTAAGAATCCCTCGCTTCGTGTTACTTCTAGTGATTCCAGTAGTTCTAGTGATTCCAGTAATTCTAGTAATTCCAGTGATTCCAGTAATTCCAGTGATTCCAGTGATTCCAGTAATTCTAGTGATTCTAGTGATTCCAGTACGAGACTGTGCTAATAATCCAGTTCTAATAAGTCTAGTAGGTTTAAAGTCTTAGCTATTATTAGGGCTTAACCTTAGGATGATTACTGAAAGGTTTATTACGCTATATACGTTAAGCTAAGACTTAAAGAGAAGAAGAAGAAGAAGAAGAATAAAGAAGAGAACTTAAATATAAAGAGGGCTTAGTATTACGTAACTACTAATAATCCTCTAAGGCTTTTCCTAAGGCTTTAGACTCTAACACCACCTATCTATTCTTATAATACTTAATATTACCCTAACACCTACACTCCCCCAAACTCTAAGACCTTAATAGAAAAAAGCGGACTAGAAGAAGATAAATATAACACTCTAGATAAAGCTTAGGAGTATTAGAACAAGCTAACTAAGTACTAAGATAGAGCTAGACGCTGCTATTAAGTAGATCTAGAAGGCTATTTAAAATACTATCTAGGAAATCATCCTAGCTATAAAACCCTTACCCTAGGTATCTACCTAGTGGATAAAAGAGTGCTCAGAGCTAGTCTACTAGACTAGAGTAGCTAGAAGAAAATAAACTAATATAGGAAAAAAGAAAGATTAGATTACGTATTAAACTACTATTAATAGAAAGAAAAGACAAATTAGAAGAGATAGAATAAAAGTATAGCGAAGAATAGTAGTAGAAATTACCGCTAACCCCTTAGTAATCTAGAAACTAGTGAAGTAGGCTAGAACTAAAGTACTAGAACTATTAACCCTACTATAATTCCCACCTCTATAAGGGATAGACTAGGTCCTACGTTATAATAACCCCTCTAAGATAGAAATCCTCGTAAACTAGTTCTTTCCTCCTCTTAAAGCCGCCGATCTCTCTAATATTAATAGAACTATCTATCTAGAACTAGTAGAAATAGTCTAGGATCTTACCTAGGAATAAATCCTTAATACTATCAAGCGGCTTCCCCCCGATAAGGCGCTAGGCCTAGATAAAATAGTTAATAGATTCCTAAAATAGTATACGTATACACTAGTAAAGCCCCTTACTAATATCTTCTAGGGATACCTTACACTCTCCTATCACCCTAGATAGTTTAAGTATTCAATCACCGTTGTCCTAAAGAAGCTACAAAGAGAAGACTATACTAAAGCTAAAATATATAGACTAATTACCCTACTTAACACGCTTAGTAAACTACTTAAGAAAATCATAGCGGATAGGATCTATTAGAGTCTAAAGCCTTAGGAGAAGCCTTAGAGGATTATTAATAGTTATATAATACTAAGCCCTCTTTATATTTAAGTTCTCTTCTTTATTCTTCTTCTTCTTCTTCTCTTTAAGTCTTAGCTTAATGTATATAGCGTAATAAACCTTTCAGTGATCATCCTAAGGTTAAGCCCTAATAATAGCTAAGACTTTAAACCCACTAGACTTATTAAAACTGGATTATTAGCACAGTCTCGCACTGGAATTACTAGAATCACTGGAATCACTAGAATCACTAGAATTACTAGAATCACTGGAATCACTAGAATCACTAGAATTACTGGAATTACTAGAACTACTGGAATTACTAGAAGTAACACGAAGCGAGGGATTCTTAGAATAGTTAATCTATAGTATAAGGAGGAGCAACGGGCTCAAGAATCCTAAGAAATAAAGTAGATACTACAGTAGATAATAGCTTAGATGAGCGCACTAAATAGCAAGGTAGAACAGCTAGAAAAGGGGTAATAGACGTTCTAAACTAGAACTATAATTTCTAAGTAATAACCGACCGAGCCTCTCCAAGCATAGGCTATAGCCTAGCCCTAAAAACACGCGCCTTCCTCTTAGAATAACAAGCCTACTAAGAACCTTAGCCCCCTCGCTAAGTTCTTAGGCAATAGGGATGAACTTAAACCCTAGATCTCTCAGGCCTTAGTAAAGCTCTCCGTAGATTACAATAACTATAACGAGGTAACTAAGTTCTTTATACTCTATAATTAACTCAGAGGCGAGGTAGCGCGTTAGCTATAGCCCTAGATATAAGCCACTACTAACACAAGTAATATAACTACTCAGTACCTACTAGACCAACTACGCCTATTATTTAGCGACCCCTATATATAAGAAAAGGCCTAGCGCAAGCTGCATAAGCTACGCTAAACTAATAAGCCTTTTATAGAACACTTTACCGAGTTTCGCAAACTGGTACTGGAGGTAGGAGGCACCTATTGGCCAGATAAGATCCTGAAAGCTTACTTAGAAGCAGGACTTAGTTAAGAGCTTTAGTACAGTATAATTAGCCTTAGAAGTACAAGCCAGTCCTTTAAGAACTACTACACTGAGCTAAAACACGTTAGTAATCAACTAGAGGTATTTTATATACGTAATAATAGCAAGAAAGCCCAACAGGGCTAGTAGGAAGGGTAGTAGCGTGGTTAGAATAAGGTTGGCTCGGCAGGGTCTACTAGTAGGCAGCTAGGGTCTAAGCAGCTAAAAACAACGACGCCCTAACACGATAATATAGACTAGGAACCTACTAGGCCAGCTAAGATAGCCTAAGGGCGCCGTGTTAAGTAGGTGAATAATTAAGAGATATAGAAATAAAAGAAGGAATACCGTTACCTACGCTATAGCGACTTAACGTATCTAATTACCTAATACCTCTAGCTACTACTAAGGAGACCTATACGCTTTATAAGGCCTACTTAGTAGGAGGGACACGTAGGACCGTAACTAGAAGATATAGAGGATAATAAGACCTCCTTCTAGCAGTTAGAAAACTAAAAGCTCCTATTAGAAATCGTAGGTAGGAGCTAATAGTGGAGGAAAAGTAGAAAGTATAGGATAAATAGCGTAAATAGTAACCTAAATTAGAATAGGATTCACTTCTCACTTTAGTTATAATCAATAAAGAGACTTTTAGAAAAGCTCTTACTGATACTAGTTGTAAATTCTACGCTGTAATAAGCTATAAATTCGCTAAACGCTATAACCTCCCGCGTATTAAAATCTCACCAAGGACACTAGATAGACTAATACCAACTAGGTGGAAGATTAATGAAGTTACCTAGGCTGAAGTTAATATTAGAGGCTATTATTAAAAGCGTATATTCTTCTATATCGTCTTAAAACTCTCTGGATACGATCTTATACTAGGGAGCCCCTAGATAGTGTAAGAAAAAGTAGTACTTAACTAGAGCAAATAAACTATTACCTTTAAGGATACTAGATTAACTATAAAGTAAGATACTAATCTCCCTAAGTCTTAAGGCAAGCTAATTAGAGCTACTACCTTTTACCACCTTATAAGGCTTAGAAAAAAGAAAGGATATTAGATCTTTACAGCTAGCCTCGTAGATATTAATAAGGCCTTATAGAAGAAGCCCCTTATGGATTTCTAAAGCCAGTTACCTAGCTGGGTAGACCCTAAACGGATCAGTCTATTTAATAAGAAAGAGGCGGAAAAACTCCTACTATACTAACCTAGAATTAACCATCAAATTAAACTAGAAAAGGATACTAACGGTAAGACACCTAATACCCTATAGGGACCTTTATATAATATATCTCGTAATAAGCTTCTTGTACTAAGGAAGACTCTTAACGAGCTACTAGATAAAGGCTTTATCCGTATAAGTAACTTACTAGTAGTAGTACCTATCCTCTTTATAAAGAAACCTAGAGGAGACCTTTATTTCTACTATAACTACTAGGCTCTTAATCGGATTATAAGAAAGGACCGCTATCCCCTACTACTAATCTAGGAGATACTTAATCGAATTAGTAAGGCTAAGTAGTTTATAAAGCTTGACGTAAGTGCTGCCTTCTACTAGATACGAATTACGGAAGGAAGCAAGTGGTTAACGGTATTCTAAATACGCTTTAGGCTCTTTAAATAGCTAGTAATACTATTTAGACTGGTAAACGCGCTAAGCACCTTTTAACGGTATATTAACTAGACCCTAAAGGACTTCCTAGACGACTTTATCTTAGCTTACGTTAACGACATCCTAATCTTTATAGATGGATCACGCCGGGAGCACCGCGAGAAGGTGAATAAGATACTAGAGAAGCTAGATACTATAGGCCTATAACTTAACCTAAAGAAATACGAATTTAAAGTCCAGTCTACTAAGTATCTTAGGTATATTATCGAGGCTGGACAAGGCATCCGTATAGATCTAGAGAAGGTTAGAGTAATTTAAGAATAGAAAGCCCCAACGACTATAAAGGGGGTACTTAGATTCCTCAGCTTTACTAATTTTTACCGAAGGTTTATTAAGGGGTTTTTAAACCTAGTATCTCCCCTAGTCTCCCTAATAAGAAAGAACACCGTTTTCCAATGGAGTTAAGAGGCTAATACTGTATTTAAGAAACTAAAGAAGGCCTTTATTACTGTACTAGTCCTTATATAATTCAATCTAGAGCGAGAAATAATCCTCGTAATGGACTTATCTAGTTACTGTATAGGAGGAGTGCTCTAATAATTTAATAACGATGGCTTTCTACGACTAGTAGCGTTCTTTTTAAAGAAGAATCTCCTAGTAGAATATAACTACCTAATCTATAATAAGGAACTACTTACGGTGGTTAAGTATTTACGCTAGTGGGATACCGAACTAAAAGGACTTTATTAGTTTAAGATTTTCACTAATCATAAGAACCTAGAATACTTTACTACAGTAAGAAGGCTTTCTAAAAGGTAGATTTAATAGTAGAGAGAGCTTAGCCGCTTCTCCTTTATTATTAAATATACTCCAGGGAAAACTAATAGATTAGTAGACGCATTAATAAGAAGGGACTAAGACTTACCTATAATAGATATAGATGAGAGACTTAAACAAAGAACGGCTTAATTACTTTAGTTAATACCCTACGGATTAGTCCTTAACACTAGATCACTAGAGGACCCTAAAGAACAAGAATAGAGTAATAAAAAGTTACTTCTATCTAAAGAAGCTATAGCAGTTAAACCTTAATAAGTATAACTAGAATAATAGGCACGAGAACCTCCTTCCCTAGAGGATTAATAGTAAGAGGTACTCCAGTAGGACTAGATATTAAGGCAACTCCGAGAAACAGTATAGTAAGGAGAAAGAATATTTCCCCTAGAGTTTACTATAAAGTTTAAGGTCTTAATCACTAAGTACTTACTAGATAACTAAGGGAGCCTCCTCTTCAGGGATAGAAAATAGGTACTAGATTCTAAGCTACTACGAACGAGAATTATTTAAGAGATACATAACTCCCCTCTCTTAATACATCCTAGACGTATCTAAACAGTCTCTCTCGTGGCAAGGCATTTCTTCTAGCTAGGATTTATCAATAATATCCGGAGGTTCTACCGGAACTGTAATATCTATAGAAGGACCAAGGTCTAGAGGGATAGGAAGTAAGAGCTACTTAAGCCGTTACTAGTACTAAGCCGTTAATAGAGAGAGATCTCTATTGACTTTACTAGGCTACTACTATCTAGTAACGGTTGTGAAATACTTATAGTAATAACCGACCGCCTAGGGAAAGGAGTAATCCTTGAGGCCTACCTAAATACTAAAATAGAAACCATTATAAGGCTGTTTATTAGATGCTTCTACTGGAATTATAGTGTCCCAGTAGCAATCGTATCTAATAGGGGAACGTAATTTATAAGCCTTCTTTAGTAACATATTTATCAACTACTTAAGATTAAGAGACGTATCTTAACGGCCTACTACCCCTAAACGGATGGATTAACGGAAAGAATAAACACTAAAGTAGTAAGAAAACTCGTATTATTTATAGATTACTACTAGTAAGACTAGGCGGACTGGTTACCGGTTATTCAGCTAGCCCTTAATGGAAGAACATTAATAACGACTTAGGTAAGCCCTTTCTTTCTCTCCTATAGGTTCCACCTCGAGCCACTAGAACTGCTTAAGGATATTCAATCTAATAACCCCTATAGAGACTCCCCAGTAGCAAGAGCGGAGGTAATTATAGCTAAGATTAAAGAAGTTACGGACTAGGCGTAGATATCTATAGTAGAGGCTTAATAGGAACAAGAGAGGCAAGCTAACCGGTAGAGAAATCCTTTACCTACATATAAAGTAGGTGATAAGGTCTAGCTATACCTACGGAACCTAAAGACGGATAGGCTAAGCAAGAAACTCGATGATAAGGCAGTAAAATTCACTATTATTAAGATAGTTAGATCTTATAACTATAAACTAGATATCCCTAGAGTAGTATATAATGTCTTCTACGTAGACCTCCTCCGGCCGGCAGGAATAGACCCACTACTAAGCTAAGTATAGGACGACTATCAACCCCTACTAGTCTAAGTAGACGGCCAGGACGAATGGGTAGTAGAGGTAATCCTAGGCGAGAGAATAGTAAAAAGACTAAGTTAATAAAGACGCTAGCTATAGTATTAAGTTAAATAGGAAGGATATACTCAGCTAATATAGGAACCCGTATTAGTACTAAAGAATACAGCAGTGCTAGACTCCTACCTAGAATAAAGGAACTAGTAACGAACCCTATAGAAACTCTAGCACCAAGATTAGACTAATAGGCAACTGAACGAGAACTAGTAGTAAGTAAAAAGACAAGCAGTTTAGCCCAGCCGAAGCTAAGCCTAATCTAGGTAATATTAATCCTTCCTATTAACCAGTAGTAAACTACGAGACGACAGTACTAGGTCACCTAGTTAGGCATTATAGACTACTAGACGGAATCTACCAGTATTAGAGAACCCTCTTCCTATTAACAGACAGGCCCTTAATTCAATAGCTAGTTAACAAGCCTATAATAGCCTATTAACTAAGAGATGTCACCACCTTAACATAATATACCACCGTCGCATACTACCAGTCAGCCAAGTTTCCAACTACGCTATATAGCGGTTTAATATCAAAGTCCTTTACTTTTTCACCTTGTATACCCCTCTATAATAGAAGAAGATCTACCCCCACTAAGAATTAAACCCGACATTGTCTAAAAACGGAAAGAGGGGAAGGGGAGGAGGAGGAGTAATATTAGAGTCTAAAGCCTTAGGAGAAGCCTTAGAAGATTATTAGTAGTTACGTAATACTAAGCCCTCTTTATATTTAAGTTTTCTTCTTTATTCTTCTTCTTCTTCTTCTCTTTAAGTCTTAGCTTAACGTACATAGCGCAATAAACCTTTCAATAATCATCCTAAGGTTAAGCCCTAACAGGATCTTCTAGGTAACTAAGATGTATAGCCTACTCCCTAACCTATAAATAGGTGTAAGAAGAAATAGATCTACTATAGTAGTACTTAACCTCCTAACGGAATAAATCCATACAGTCTAGGTATAGGACTAAGGACTGGTGGCTTCAGTACTTAGCCTGGACATAATAGGGGTATACGACCGGGTCTCCCACAAGAGGCTCCTCCATAATATTAGAATAGCAAGGCTACTAGTCTAGATAGAGAGATTCACCCGCTCCTTTCTATAGAACCGCACTATACAACTATCCTTTAGAGACTTTACTAGCCCGCTAATTAAAACCTTAAATAGTATCCTATAGGGATCCTTATTATCTCTAATTCTCTACCTCTTCTTCGCCTCTAACCTTCTTACTAAGCTACGTAGGGGCAGCACATTCCCCCTAGGATTCGTTAATAATACTAACATCCTTACATTTAGCAGATCTACAGAGTAAAACTATAGAACGCTAGAAGAAGCGAATAAAACATACATATAATAGGCGGTAACCTATAGATCAACATTTACACCCGATAAGTACCACCTTACTCACTTTACAAGAAGGCTAAAGAAATTCAATATAAATGCAAAAATTCGCATCCTAGGATTTAGAGGAAAGCCAGAGCCAACAGTAAAGATCCTAGGAATTTACGTAGATAGCAAACTACGATAGGGACCCTATATAAAGGAAACTACTATAAAGGCTACTAAATAGTATACCTCTCTATCCAGGCTTACAGCATCCACCTAGAGGGCCTCTTTCGCGAAAGCTCGACATATCTATATAGTAGTAGTTAGGCCAGTCCTCACCTACGGCTATAGGGTGTGGCATATCCTAGAGGGAACCCTAGGATGGCGTAAAACGGCAAGTAAACCACTAGAAAAGATCTAGAATACGTGCCTCTATAACATCTCTAGAGCGTATAAATCCACCAACACTAAAGTCCTAGAATATAAAATAGGAATCCCCCCTCTCCTACTACATCTAGATAAACTTGCCCTCACCTAGGCACTCCGCGCCAAGGAGAATCTGGTAGCTAAAGTAATAGAGAGGACATACTAGAACATTAAGAACATAGCTAAAGCGGTACTAAAGGCTAAGGGCGCAGCTAGCCCAGCTAGGAGAGTACGACTCCGTAAGAGAATTAACTCCCTTATAGAAAGTAACAAACCTAATACTAAGAAGCTCCCTAAGAAAGCTAGAATCCACATAGTGTTTAAGGAAATATAGAGGGAGTAATAGACCACGCATATTAATCAAGAAAGAAGAAACAAGCCAGTAGCCCTAAATATAGATTAAACCCTAAGGCTTAGAGACCTACATAAGGAGCTATCTAAACCACTTAGTATAATCGCCATCCTACTACGTATAGAGAATATTAGACTAGAGGACTTTCTCTTCAGACGCAAGGTACCGGGACACCCTAGCCCAGCCTACCCGTATAGGTAGTAGAGGTAGACCCTAAAGCATATCCTTCTCTTCTACTACCACTTCCAGCAGGGCAGGGCATAGATACTATAAGAGGTAGAAACTACAGACTACCACTCCCTCCTCTCTATAAAGAAGAGGATTAAGGCAGTAACAGTATAGTTCCTACGCATAGGGCTTCTAAACCAGTTCAGCCTAGCTAGGGAAATACTCCAGAAGGACCACTAGGAGGATCACCAGGAAGACCATTAGGAGGACCACTAGAAGGACTACTAGAAGGACTAGGACAAAGACTAAAAGAGCACACTAGCAATTAAATAAAGAGCTACCACAGTAGCTACTACTAGTAAACAGGAAAAACGGAATAAGGAGAGGAAGACATACCTAAGTAGAAAGAAGGGATTTTTACCTAGTAAACAAGGTTTTCCCCCTTATGTAAAATAATTGCAGATAGCCAGCCCCGCATGGACCCGTAAGGGAGCTATATCGGGAAGAAATGAATTTATCTATCTGTCTATATATCTTAGGGTGCATTCACACCTTTTGGTTAGGGTGCATTCACACCTTTTAGTTAGGGTGCATTCACACCTTTAGGTTAGGGTGCATTCACACCTTTAGGTTAGGGTGCATTCGCACCTTTAGGTTAGGATTCCAACGGTTCATTGCCCAGCTCGGACTTACGGCAGCACGAAGCAATGGCTGAATGGAAGTGTTCAGATTCCAGCTCGGATGCACGTGCTTCGGCCCGTTGAGTTTGCTTTCCCACTATTCCTGGCTAGGCTTAGTTTATCTACTGAGAAAACCGTGTCTTATCACCTCACCCGCTGGCCCGTATCTATATTAACCTCTTCTCATCATCAAAATCGCATTTCTGGTCAAAACGCCAACAACCATGCTTCCTAGTGTCATTGTCAGTAGCTACCAGCAATACAAGGAAGATACCGATGTCATTGCGTCATGGCTGGCATCCACCGCAAGGCGCTGTGGCTATTCGGTGGATCTACTTCAGCCTTCACCTACCAAACCTCAGTCGACTTCAAAATCCCGCAGACAAAAAGCAAAAGCGCGCAAGCAAGCGAAGGAGGAGGGGGAACAGGCTACCGAAGACACTGCCTCGTCATACGTGATCGCCATCAAAGACTTCGTGGCCTTGGCTGAATTCATTGCCGGTTCTACAAAGCCTCGTGTCAAGGTGCCCCAGTCGATTGCGGATGTGCTCAGCCGGGCCATCAACATTCGGAAGAAGCATGCACAGACTCTGGCCTCTCAGCAGGGCCGAACCCAGGACGACGAAGACTCGGACAAGCGCCATTCGTACTTTGTCGGCATTCTCGAGCACGTCAAGGCCGTCTTGCAACCGTACATTTCCCTCGAAAACACTGGAGACAAGCATGAAGAAGTCGGGAATGTGGACAACGTTTTCGCCCATCTCACCGTTTCAGAGCCTTCGGAAGCATTCATCAACGCTCCTGATGTTGCTCGGCCAAGCCAACCCGAGGCAGACTACCAATTCGAGCAGGCGGATGATCTGGACGAAGCCTGCACGGTATTCACTTTGCTTCTCGACGATTTTGCCCGCCTGCGGACCACCATTGCAAAGACATGGATTGCATACAAGATCGGCATGTGTGACATCGTAGCCGCCGCCATCACCACCAACACAGCTCTTGAGTTTGCTCGCTGCCTCGAAGAAGACGCTGCAGGATTGTTTGAAAAGCACGGCGGCATTGAGCACATGCTCCACGTCTGGTACATGGCCACCTGCCAGGAGCAGAATAAAGATCCAAACTACCGCGCTCAACCTGGCGACGCTCTGAACTTCGAAGTCTACGACGCCGTCACGCCCTTCATGTGGCCTACCTACCAGCTCCTCCACGCCTTCGTCAAGCTCGTCAGCCCCACCAATATCCCCATCTACAAAGAGGGCTTCTACGGCACGTACGACCCGTCCAGCGACCGCCGCAAGAAGACCGCCAAGCAAAAACACCAAGAAGACACCATCATCCTGATGTCGCTCCTCCCCGAATTCGCGCTCCTCTGCCGCATGCGCGACACGCTCCCCATCGAAGACGAGCTCGTCCGCGGCCTTCACGCCGCCTTCACCACGCATCGCCTCACCCTCAGCACCGTCCTCGCCACGCAATCCCTCCTCGACACCCACCGACACCTCCGCGCCCACACCCCCCGCGGTCTCACCGACATGGAAAAAACCGCTGCCCACATCTTCGGCTCTATCTCCCAGCACCGCGCCTTCCACGCCACCCTGACCATCGCCACCTGGCCCCCCTCTAATGACGCCGTCCTCGACCAGCTTGACCACCGCATCCAAACCTGGGCCAAGGACGACCCCATTCGGGATGCCTCGCTCCGCCACCACCGCCCCCCGCCGCCGACCCCCCACCATCTCCTCTCGCAACACCCGCTGCTGTGCGGCCTGCTTGCGTACGCCTTCAAGAGCGCCTGGCAAGACGCGAGCCTCGCGCTGGCGAACGCGTGGGGTGCGGTGGCGTGCTGCGCGCACTTGTACAGCGCCGTGCGCGCCGCCGGGCTGCTGCGGGGACGGCAGTGGACGGACATGGAGATGCTGCGCATGGTCGTCGAGGCCGAGGGCGTGCTGGGGCCTGCACCGCCGGGGGCGCAGGCGGAGGTCTTTCTGCAGCGGTTCTTGCTGGGTATGGGGTGGTCGGCGGCGAACTTTGCGGCGGGGGGGCGGAGGGGGAAGGGGAGGCTGCAGGTTGCGAAGGGTGGGCCCAGGGGGCTGAGGGCGAGGGCGGAGGTGACGCAGGCGTTGAGGGGAAGGTTTGCGGGTGGTGCGGGTAGTGGTAGGAGGGCGGCGGGTGGCGGCTTTACGCATGAGGAGCTGCGGACGCTGCTTGGCAGGTTGAATGTATGGGAGGAGGATGAAGACTTGTCCGACCACGAGGAGGTGGTGGAGGAGGGTGGAGGGGAGGTGCCGCAGTTTGGGCTGACGAAGAGTGCGACGCCGCGGGACAAGAAGGCGGTGCGGAAGCATCAGCGCGCCGTTGGCAGGCTGCCGATGGAAGAGCTGCTGGAGAAGCTGCGGAATGCGCTGCAGGGCGAGGTGTTCGAGCTGTCGTTTGACTATGCGCTGATGCACCGCTTCTGCTGGAGGCTTCTGAGGGCGGTGAAGGACGCGTGCGCTGAGGACCTGAGGCGGATGTACGGGCCTGACTACATTGAGAAGGAGAGCGAGCTGCCCTTTGTCGTGGGATACATCCTCCATGCTTCGGTGGCGCGCGACCAGGCTGCAAAATATCCGGTATTCGAGTCGAGGCGTACCAGAAGCACGCAGTCGCGGCTGCTGGTAAAGGCAGCGCGTGGGATGCAAGGAATGATTGATTCTGGCGCCGGAGCAATGGTTGCCAAAGTCTTGGACGAGCAGTACAATATTGTGTTTGAGTTTGAGTAACATGCTTAAACCCACCGCGCAGGAGTCTTGTTTCCGGTATAGTCATACAACCTACTTCGATGATTCTGCTCGGATTAGTCTTTAAAGTCGAGCCTAGTTCCGGCAAGATTCTCCCCTTCGGTCCTTTACCTATTATCCATTACTCATTGTCATGCAACGACAATTTTTACTGGGGTCATAATAGGATATTGGACTTCCGCTTTCGTTATCCTGTCCCACTTGGTTTCCAGGCGGTCACCGATGATGCATATAGAACCTGGCCACCATTCCTTCGCTTACGCCGCGTTTTTCAACCGAGGTTACTTGAATCCCACTGTTTCAGTGTGGAGTTGGACACGGACATGAAACAATGGGCTGGGGTGCTTTATCTTAGTACAAAGTTATCCGAAAAATACGAGTTCTATAACGTTATGTGGATTAAACAAGAGCACATGTATGTTTCCTGAGAGGCAATCAGACGGGTTGAGAAATCAGCCTAGGATCACCAGGATCTTAAACACATTGATGTGGAACTGCGTTGATTTATTTCATACTTCTTTGGTTATTTCTTTGTTTATCTTTTTGTTTAGTATAACGAAATTACAATAGTATAATGACAACTTATAGATAGTTAAATATATACTATAAACTACAGCTTAGCGCTACGTACGGTGTTATCCTTCTTCTGTCCCTCTAGCATCTCAAGGTATCTGGCACTAATTGTCCGCTTCTGCTCGTCCGGCACATACGCCCACTCGCTCCGTTCCGCGGCCTCGTTCATATGCCACGCCGCCAACTCGCTGGCCAGCCAGTCGGCGCTGACGTCCGCAGTCTTCGCTACCGCCTCCATTGGGATGAGGTGGCCGACGCCGTCGAGCATCACCTCGGCCACGCGGCCCTTGGCGGCGCCACCGCTGCCTCCGACGCCGACGCCCGTGGCACCCACCTTGTCGGCCGTCGGCTCGCACGCCGTGTAGTGCGACTCGCCGCCGAACACGTACAGCACCGAGGGCCGCACGAACGGCAGCATCTGGAACGTGATGACCGGCTCGGCCCGCTCGAACGGCGCCCCTGGCACCGCTGCCTCCGGCACGAGGTCCGCCGGTGCGTACGCCGACCACGGGCAGCCATCCACGCCGCCCAACCGTGCGTCGAGCTCCGGCTCGGTGTGCGGGTCGAAGGCTGGCCGGAGGAAGGTGAAAACCTCCTGGTGCTTCGTCGTGGTGAGCGTGACGCCATCGGCGAAGGGGTCGTGCGGCCTTGGTGCGGCGCCGGCGGGGCGCGGGTGGACGGTCGTCGGCAGGTCTCGCAGGCCGTGCTGGATCCACAGCGCGAAGACACGCGAGTCCCAGCGGCGGTAGTACTTGTTCTTGCGGAAGTCCTCGGCGGCGGCGGCGCGCGACGGCCACACGTCGCGGCGACGGGAGGAGGCGAGAGCAGGCGTGCGGTAGCCGCCCGCGAAGAGGCGTCGGTGGATGATGGGGTCGATGAGGATGAGACTCTCCATGAGGCGCGGGTGCAGGAGGGCCAGGTTGACGAGGATCGCCCCGCCCATGCTGTGCCCGATGCCGATGATCGGTCGGATCATCTGGTCGCGGAACGTGTTGACCATGTGCAGGAGGTCTCGGGCGTGGTCGTTTGCGCATGCTGTGTACGTTTCGCGGGCGCTCAGCCTTCATCGTTCCCTTTCCGAAGTGGTTGGCGACCTACGCTCGTTCCCAAGCTTGTGTTCGTTGAGCACTCCGCTGGCGCCCTGGTTGGCAACATCTGCAAACCAGATGCTGCGGATGGAAAACCCTGCTGACTTTGCGCGGCCGTGTATCTCTGCCCACAGTGGCTCGTACAGCTCCTAGTGGAATGTTGTTAGATGCAACGTAGGAGCTTAGCAGGCGGGCAGTACTTTTGGGAAACCCTGGGCATGTGTGCCGATGATGGTTACGTCGCCGACGCGAGGATTCGGATTGTCGCGGGGGGTGTATTGCTTCACGCTCAGATGGAGTACTTCTTCCTGCTCGTGTGCTGTAGCACGAGGATAGGCCCGAATGTGTTGGCAGGGGATGACATGCTCCTTGACCTCAAATGGGAAGGCGGACATGGTGCCTTTTGGGAAAGGACTGGCACAGTAGAGTACCTAGCTGGGATGCCGACAAATTGGACCTCAGGAGTTGCTTGCGCAGCACGACCCGACAGTGGCATTGGAACGACTAATTAAATACTTGAGAAGAAAACACGCTCCCAAGTGCTGCCAGTGGTCCAGTACCAAGTAGTATTCAGTATGATTGACTAGCGCGGTTTACTTCCAGGTGTCCTATTGACGTTGAAATATTAGTGTACTGTAGTATCTCTACTACTAGGACTCATTACTAATTTTACGTCATCTTTTATAACTAACACTAATTCATGCATACGCAAAGCAAGTTCTCAACAATAAGAAGACCCTCTTTCGCGAAACATCATGAGAGACAGATTTCACATCTTTACTCTACTACAACGCAGGCTAAATGGCTAGTATTTGACTGATCCGCTGGCTGGTCTCCTTCAGCTGGTGCTTTTCCGTCATAAAGAGCAGTGAAGCAGCGGCTGCGACCAAGCGTGGCTGGTGTGGAAACCGCGACTGCTGGTTTCCGTGCAGAAACAAAGTAGTCAGTAGAGACCACAGGAGAGGCATCTAACTCAAGAGTAATTAGCAGCACCTAGGCCCGGGTAAGCCATATTACTCACCTCATCGCGGACCTGATGAGAGACGGCGCTCCAGTTGCAATCTCGACTGTTGGATGCCGAAGCTGGAAGGAGGAGCTTCTCCGCGCCAAGAGCCAGAGTGGACCGCATCTCGGCCAGTAGCAGGCTCTCTGCCGATTTGAGGATCTCGTCCTGATATGCGTGGGCCTCCCAGGATCTCCAAGATTCTGCGTGGCTCCGCAGCGCTGCTAAGAGCTTCGGCAGGCATCGCTTCCGGCTGAGGTGCTGCGTGATCGAGCATCCAGACCCCTCATCGAATGGGGATGTGTAAAAAGCGATCATGGCCGAGTCCAGGTCCGGAAAGCCGGCCTTCTGGGCGCATCGTATCAAGTACTCGATCCGCCCCTCCATCGTCGGTTCGAACGCTGCATCGCCCGTGACTGGCGGCGCCAAGTCGTCGCTTGCTGAGCTGGAAGAGTGCAGACTGCTGTGATCAAAGCCGCACCAGCTCGACGTGCTGTTTTGGCGCTGGCTGCGCCCCTCCGAAATTGGAAAGGGTTCGTTGGGAGTGTGGAGCAGGTGGATTCCATCGAGCATGCCCATATGCAAATCCGCGAATGGTGACATCGGAGATTCGGGGCGGTCCATATTGGGACTGATCTCGGCAGATTGACGATGCTTATCTGCCCCGGCCCCACTTTCTTCGTGGGCACCGAAAGGCTCGCTGACCGGGGTGGGAAGGGGTGCGTTTTCATCCTGGGCGACGTGGGGTCAGTTTCTGGAGAGCGGGCAACCGTGTTTGAGCGTGGACTACCTGCTGCTCTCCGCGAGCAGGTCTGTCAGTGTCCCCAAACATGTTCGGGGTAGCTTCCCCCGTCTGGAACGATGACACTCCCGCCTGCCAAAGCTTGCCTGCTTCACCCCCGAGCGCCAACAGCTTTGCTTGTGCTGCCACTTGTTGCTCCAGCTCCTCAATCCTCCGTTTTACATTCCGACCTGTCACATGGTCAGTCTGATCAGGAATACACGAGTGGTTGTGGGGCCTTCATGCCACGTACGGTAGTTCCGCTGCGCTATGCGGTTCTGAGCTCTTTTCTTTTCGATCATTTCGTTCATGTTCTTCCAATCATCGTGGGATGGACCGCTTTCGGACGCCATCCTGGCCGCTGCTCGGTGCGCCATCTTGCAGGAGAACGGGGGGAGTGAAAGGACTTGTGGAATTCCTATTCCTGAGGACTTCCCATGCTATTTTGGGGAAAGATGTAAGTTGCGGATGAATCAAGCCTTTATACCACCTGAAGAGCCATCCGTGTCTCCGGTGCTAAAGTAACGCGACGTCGAGCGTCGGTGCAGCGTCCGGCGCGAGGCCGTCGCAACTTACGACGAGCCAGCGGAGATAACGCTGCCCTCCGAGGCAGTGTTCTCAACCGGACCAATTAAGACTTCTCGGGGTGATAAGCTCTCAGGACCTGGAAGGGCACCATTGCTCGCACCATTGTGCACACCGCTAAGAGAAAGTTGTAGTTGACACTCCGGAGCTCCTAAGCGGAAACGAAATGGACGATCGAGCTCCGGAGACATTGGTTGTCTTCTGCACGGTTGGCCCTGACCGCTAAAGCGCTTGTGTCTCACAGCCTGACTCGACGCAATGCCGCCAGGAAGCGCGCGTACGCACTGAGCCTCAGGAAACCGCGCCGACGAAGAGCATTGGTTGCGTTCTCCCGGCGCACATGCTGACGTGTCGTGGTCTCGATTTTGCCATCGCCGCTGAAAATGTCGTGCGTGGTCAGCCAGCGTACTGGCCTGGCTCTGATTGGCTGTCTCGTCCAGTGCAGTTGCACAGTAAAGACACGGCAACGGGCCGAGCCGAATGACTTACGTGTCATCCCTGATCTGCCAGTCTTTCTCCTGTGCACACGGCATCCTGCCGCTCACGGTGCACTGGGCTTTCGGAGCCGCAGGTTCTGGCTGGGCGAGGATCGGGCTGCCACAGGAGTGAAGCCGCGCCTCGCTGCTCTCTCGCTTGCAGAAAGATTGGACGGGCTGCCAATGCTCTGTCCTTTATCCAGGCTCGGTAGACACACATGCTGGTTCATCACTCTGTCAAAATACGGGATGACGAGAAGCAGAGCTGCGACACTAAGCGGAGCAGCCCCTACGCAGCGCCTGCGTACTAATGTCAGCGCTCGTAATCGCGAATAATGGCCCGCCTGTCATTGTCCTTAGTAGCCATCACGGCGAACATAAAGAGAAAAGCTCTGCATGGAAGCAGCAACACCGCATGACGCAATCGCTCCTGCACACCATGGACGCCTTCACCAAAAAGACCTTTGCCACTTCACGGTCGTTGACCTACACGTTCTACGACTCGTCGCCCAAGGCTGCGCACGCAAGCGGCCAGCCGGCTCTCCTCCTTCTCCACGGCTATCCAGACTCGGCGCAGATATGGTCGGAGGTTGCGCCCCAACTCCTCCCTCTGTCCCTGCGCATCATCATCCCGGACCTCCTCGGCTACGGCGACACCGCCAAGCCGACGGACCCAGCTGCCTACTCCTCAAAGGCCATGGCGGCCGACCTGGCGGAGCTGCTGGCGGCGGCGGACGTCGAGCGCGCCATCCCCATCGGCCACGACTGGGGATCGTTCCTGGCGCAGCGGCTGTACCTGTGGCACCCGGAGCGTGTTGCTGGCCTCGCGATGCTGAACGTCGCATACATGCCGCCGTTCGAGCGAGACTTCGACTTGGCCGCGCTGAATGCCGCGGCGGCGCGCGCGACCGGCCGCCCGCGCTGGAGCTACTGGCAGTTCTACGCGTCCGACAGCGCGGCTGCCGTGTGCGCCTCGCACGCCGCCAGCCTGTGGTGTGCGATCCACTCCACGCGCGAGGACCTGCGCGCGGACTTGTATTGCACCCCGGGCGCGTTGCAGCGCTTCCTCGAGCAGGACGGGTCGAGCCCGGAGCGGAGCTACGCAGCCGCAGCCGGGAGGGATCTGAAGGGCGAGTGGCTCGCGCGCATGGCGGCTGGCGGCTTCGAGGGCCCGCTGTGCTGGTACAAGGCCATCGTGCGCGGTATCACACCCTTGGCTGAGAGCGAGCTCGACCGGGAGCGGCTAGTGGTGAGGGTGCCCGCGCTGTTTGTCGGCGCGATGAGAGACCAGATCTGCCTCGCCGACGCCATCAGGGGGCCCTGGGCAGACGGACTCCTGCCAGACTTGCAGATCAAGCAGATCGACGGCTTCCACAGACCCATGCTCGAGAGGCCGGAGGAGCTGGCCATGTCCATCACCCACTGGCTGGTGGAAAAACTTCACGTCCGGCAGCGGCTGTAGCCATGGATGGGTTTGGAGAAACGAGGGGTTTGGCCGTCTCGACAGGTTCGCTGGTGTCATCAGCTGCCGCTTGCCACATTAATGCGGGCATGCTTTGGTAGCCATAAGTAGTTGATCAATGACTAAGACTTCTCAGTCTGGCTGCAATGAGTAGTGTCATTTCAGGTGAGGCCTTCTTCTGGCGAGACCAGTCAACCTCAGTCTTTCTGAAGTGATTACCAGATCCTCTAAGTAGTAGTAATGAGTATTAACTCCAGCGTGCCACGAATTTTCGGCTACGACAGGGCAACCAGGACATGTGTCTCATGGTCTACAACACTTTCCCATGAGGGTGCTTTGTGTCATTCTGAATGTACGTTGACTATGTACGAAAAGTCAGCGTACATTCATCTTACATTCTTCCACGCCGGCACCACTCATGCGCTTCAATCGTGCGCTATTTTAAGTAAAAACAGCATTAGGCTTCGATATTTTATCTTAACAGCGGCGCTATATGTTGTTCATTCTCGCTCCATACATATTATAGACCAACCTCCTCCGCTAGCCATGTCCACCGTACTGTCCGATACTGCGGGGCAGTGGAATTCTGACGGCATGTCGACGGAAATTGTATGTTGTTACAGCAGTCCACATATCCCTCGCGCCAGACATTAACATATCAGAAGCAGGCCGACGCCAGGCTTGCCAGAGAACCGGAAAAATGCCCGAACTTGGCTGATTTAAAACGAGCCATACCTGCCCATTGCTTCCAATCCAGTGTCACCCGCTCCGTAGCTTACCTCGTGCGGGACGTCTGTATGGCGCTGGTCCTGGCTTACGGTGCGCTACACATTCGTGTTGAGTCAACTATGGCCAGCGCCATTCTCTGGAACTTGTACGGCTTCACTCAGGGATTGGTGTTTACCGGCATTTGGATTCTTGCTCATGAGTGTGGCCATGGCGCCTTTTCCGCATACCGACATCTTAACGACACTGTTGGCTGGTTATGCCACTCGTTTCTCGGAGTCCCGTACTTCTCGTGGAAGATTACGCACGCACGCCATCACAGATTCACGGGCCACCTTAACAAGGACGTGGCATTCGTCCCACATACTGCCGAGGAGGTTGCCAGCGAGACGGGCCTCTCTCTTGCGGCGCTGGAGGAACTTTGCGAGGATACGCCCCTTGTCACGACAGCTAAGCTGATTGCGCACCAGCTTCTAGGTTGGCAAGCACATTTGATCTTCAACATATCAGCTGGCCACGAAAGCCACGTGCGAGGTGATGGTATCGGTGGCAAGGGCTGGTTCTCGGCACGCGCCAGCCACTTTGACCCGTGGAGCGACCTTTTCCTTCCTCAGCAGGCGCGGCTGGTAATTCTTTCCGACATTGGGCTTGCGCTCACTGCATACGCGCTCTACACAGTGGCTCAAGCTACCACCTGGCAGACCTCAGCCCTTCTTTGGGCCGTTCCGTACATGTGGGTTCACCACTGGCTGGTCGCCATTACCTTCCTGCAGCACACTCACGCCGATGTCCCGCGCTACGGAGACGGCACATGGACCTTCACTCTCGGCAATCTCTGCACCATCGATCGCGATTTCGGCTTCATCGGCGACTTTTTCTTCCATCGGGCTATCAATGACCACGTCGTCCACCATTTGTTCCCGAAGATCCCGCACTATCACGCCAGCGAAGCCACGGCCGGGATCCGCCCCCTTCTCGGGGAATTTTACAACTCGAGCCGGGAAAGCTTTCTGATCAGCCTGTGGAAAACGTTCCGTGCATGCCGGTGGGTGAAGGAGGAGATGGGTGCTCCTGCGCCCCAGACGTATCATTGGGTCAGGCCATCAACGGAGCGTCCTGTTCGAAGTCGAAGCGTGAACGCATTGTATTGGATCACAAAGATGTTCAACTCCAGCGCAGCGATTCCAGTGCGGACAAAGATGGAAGAGCTGTAAATGGAAAGAGATTGTCCTACGTGGGGCAATTAGTGCAGCTTGTGTTTTTTTAAGACGCCTAGCTTGCTGCATGAACACGACACACGGCTCGCAGTACTCGGGAACAAGCCGGCCTATCTCTGCTAAACCGGGCCGTTGGGATCGGGTGGGTTGTCTGGGAAATCACTAGTATACGATTGCGTTGGACCCGTACAGCTGTGACAATTACAAGTGACCTGTCTGTGCTCAAAGAGAAATAGCGGTATGATGAATACTGAGTCATATGCCGTAAGCGAAGCGTGTGTGGTATGGTCGCCACGCCTGAATCAGTTAGCTTGACAGCACCTACTCACGCAGCTGGCACAGCAAGGGACAAGAAACACTGGTCATTAGCTAACCAGAGACTGCTGATGACTTTGATAACGATTCTCCTTCACGGGAAGACTTCTATCGTCGAAAGCTCTCATGGACTGCAGTCGCCTAACCCATCCCGCTGCACTGCCAGTGCACGTTACCTCATCTCACGCACCACAGTGCCCGCACACTAGAGTATAAGATCGTATACACCATCTAATCTGGGCGTCGGAAAACCTCCGCGGACCTTGCCATGGACCTTCTCAAGAGGCTGCGGGCGGCGCGGGTGTCGTTCCATCACTCCGAACACCCCGTATGCCTGCACGACCACTCAAATGGAACAGTCGCGCTGCCAGACATGTGCAAGCGTCTGACGCCGCCGTACCACCCCAGTCTCCTCCTCTTCAGCGGGCACCTCCAGACAATATGGGCGGCTCGGATGCGCACCAACCCCGCCATCCAATACCGGCGACAGGTCTTCGAGTCCGAGAACGACCTCTACCCGGGCACTTTCGCGGTCGACTTCGTGGAGAGCGGCGACGAGGCCTCCGCCTCCAGCTCAACCGACGACCCTTCACTCCCACCTCACACGACCTACTTTGGCAGCACGAATTTGCCAGCCGCGTCCGCGGACCGGCGGCCGATGCTGGTGGTGCTGCACGGCGTGTCAGGCGGGTCGCACGAGCCGTACGTCAAGCATGTGCTGGCGCCGCTGGCGGTCGCCGGGTGGGAGGCGTGCGTGGTCATCTCGCGCGGCTGCGGCGGCTCACGCCTGACCGGGCGCATGCTGTACAACGCGCGCGCGACGTGGGATGTCGCGCAGACGGTGCGCTTCCTGCGCCGCCGCTTTCCAAACCGCCCGCTGTACGCCGTCGGGTTCTCTATCGGCGCGAATATCCTGGTCAACGTGAGTGCTGCCCCCCGTGAGCAACGGCGAGACGAGATAAGGGCGAGGGAAAAGCTGATCAGAGGCGAGTTGAGCGGGACGAGTAGTATCTAGGCGAGGAGGGCGAGCGGTGCGGCTTCAGAGCCGCTGTGGTATGCTCGAATCCGTGGAATCTGGAGGTCGTTGACCACGCGCTGCGCCGCAGCTGGGTGGGGCTCAATGTGTACTCGCACGCCATGGCCAACGGGATGAAGGAGATCGTGCAACGGTGAGATGGAGGGAAAAAGGCCGTCTGAGGATCGTACGACGTCTGACAGTGAGCGTAGACATGCCGAGATGATCCTGAGGAATCGGAAGATTGCCGCCGCCGCGGTGAAGAAGATTCGGTACTTCTTTGACTTCGACAGGTATGCGTAGCACGATCGTTTCCATCTTTGAGATGTGAGCTGAGTCCTCAAGCGCCGTTCAACTGCCCATGTGGGGCTATCCGACGAGAGGGGCGTATTATAGGGATGCGTCTTCGGTTGATGCCGTCTTGGCCGTCAGAGTCCCGCTGTTTGCCCTGAACGCGGAAGACGATCCTGTGAGGCGGCCCTACACTGTCTCTGCATTGCTGGCTGATAATATTGTGAAGATCTCGCATTACGAAGCATTGCCGTATGAGGAGTTCCAGAACAATCCTTACACCGTCTTATGCACGACATCCTGCGGCGGCCACCTTGGTTGGTACGAATCAGGTGATCAGAGATGGTTCGCCAAACCGGTGAGAAGTCAAGCATACAAATGAGAGGCAAGGCAGTATCAAGATTAATAACAAATTCAGGTCATCGCATTCCTCAAGGCGCTGCATCACGACATCGACTGGAGTAAGGACTTCACGTCCGCCTTGCACGTCCCCGAGCCGACGAAATCTTTTGAGTATAATCCTATCCGCCGTAGAATGCAACCTGCAGCAGCAGTGTACTTTCCGGGCCAGGCGGACCCTATATAGAGTTTTCGTTGAACTCTGTGGCTCGACCTCCTTCATAGGTTCGTATGATTAAGGGGCTTGATGAGATAGTTCAGAGCTGAACGCACTGGGAAAGGAGAAAGTCAATTAATTCAATAAAGGAACATCAGATGTGAAAAGCACTTTCAGAGTAAAATATGCTATTCATATAGGCACGCTTAGCTTAATGTAGTCTGGGTAGGAGTCGGCACCTCGGTGGCTGCACACAGACGCTATAAAAAAGTACACAAGAAGTAATACAGGGGTTGTCGTTCCGGCCACTACCAGCAAGACCGCAGGTCCAAGCCCCGTCGCAATGAGCGCTAAGCCGACTACAATAGCGAGAAACTTCACTCCGCTTGCTACGCGATCCTGGGTAACATGGTGTTGCTTCGATGTCGGGCTTGATCGCTGAGTCGAGGATGTTTGAGGTGGTGACGGAATCCGGTCCATATCATCCGGTCGCTCCTGGTCATGAATGAATTAGCGTCTATCACCTTAGCACGGCACGCACCGACGTACTGTAGGGGGCAATCTTCCAACAATCAGCCCGTCCATTATTAGCTTGACGTCCTCCGAGTGGGCGGCGTCCTCAAATCCCTCTGTGGCGTCTTTCCCTGCGAAAGATCGGAGGATCTCCTCTCCACCAGGGTGCTCATCGAGGAATTCGGACACATTATACACTGCCGGCGTTGTCTCAGCTAGATTGTCCACAATAAAAAGAGCAAAGCTCACCATTTCCGTGGATGCAAATCCACAAATCCTTCTCTTGGTCATGCTTGGCTACCTCTGCAAGCGAAAGCTCCTGTATCTGGCTCATGATGTCTCGCTTTGAAAGAAATAGAAATCAAGAATATGGTGTTTTCAAGAGATCGCCGCCACTTATCTACCGCGGGCTTATGTGCTTGTTGTCTTACTCTTGTCGACGACGTCCGTGCGGGATTGAATAAGTGGGGTTTTAGTAGGCATTGACATTGCTGACTCCAGCATGAGCTGTGCTGACGCATGCACCCCACATTGGGCAACATTAGAAAATGAGGTCCCGTTCGTGGGTACGCGCTTGTATGTCTCGGCAGGACCCTTGTTGGTCGGCGCAACTCGAGTTCAAACCGCCCCCAGGCCTGATTCGATCCCACGCTGCACAAAACAAAATGACAACGGTGAATGTGTTCCTACTGGGGCTGGGCGAGAGCTCTGCCCAGCCTTTCCAACTGGGCGCATTTAAGTCCTTGGATGATCTCCTCGCTGCCGTTGTAAAACGGTTCAACATTCTGGCCGAAAAAGGTAAGGCTTGGCATCCATCGGGCTTGCAGTGGCATACTCATCAAGAGTCTAGCGGACACTGCTCTCTACCAAGGATCCAAGAAGTTACAGCACCTGCAAGAGATCAAGGACGGCCCTCTTGGCGTCGCCATAGGTGGTCACGGGGTCAGGGATCCTCAAGGGCCAGCAGGCATTCCATTTTTCGGAAACTACTTCGACATCTACCCCGATCATGTCGGCAACTACCGCCGTCTTTTCGAGACCTACGGGGGTGTGATCAAGGTCCACAACAACGGCCGGACCTTCTACCTGACCAACGACCCTGAGGTTGCAAGGCTAGTATTTAGAGATGGCGAATACTTCACCAAGGCACCGTCGTCTCCAGGCCATCCTCTCCACGGGATCGAAGACCCGTCTGCGTTATTCCTTTGCGACACCGAGGCGCCGGCCTGGAAGGAAGCACACAAGTTCCTCCCTCCCAGCATGTCTCCAAAGGCGATGCGGCACCACCTTCCCATCATAACAGCCGCTGTCACCGCATCTTTCAACGTGCTAGACCAGACCGAGGATTTGGGACAAGCGTTCAACGTGTTTAAGTACGCAGGGAAGCTGGCCTCGCAGGTGTCTGCCAAGCTGGTGCTGGGCGTCGATCTGCACCAGTTCGACTCTGTCGATTCGCCGCTGCACCGGATGATGGCGCTCGTCGAGCGTGCTGTCTTGCTGAATACCCGCCTTCAAGTGCGAGGAAAGCTGTACTCGTACCTCCCGTTTGGTACGTGCGCATCCCCTCCCTCTCGGGCATCGCCGCTGACCACAAGTAGGAGATCCGGCACAGCTCCGACAGAGCCTGAAGGAAGTCTACGGTTACATTGACCAGGCGATCTTGGACTGTGACCGCGATAACGTAACAGACCTACCGCTCCAGGCTGCGGCCGTCGAATCCACCTGCCTAGTAGACTACATGCTGCGGGCGACGGACGGATCGGGGAAGAAGATGACGAGCCGGAACGTACGGGGCAACGTGCTCGTCCTGCTCGGCGCGGGCTTCATCACCAGCTCGGCCTTCCTATCCTGGCTGATATACTCGCTGGTCGCCTACCCAGGGATGCAGGAACGACTACTATTGGAGCTGGTCGACCACGGAGCGGCGCCGGGCAAGCAGTGGACGTACGAGGAGATCCACGCGCTGCCCTTCCTCGACGCCTTCGTCAAGGAGACACAGCGCGTCCACAGCCCCTCGTTCCAGCCGGCCCGTAACACCCGCCAGGACGTCGTCCTGCCCGGCGGTTACAGGCTTCCCAAGGGCGCGGTCATCATCCCAAGCCTGCCGCACCTGCACACCAACCCCGACCACTGGAGCGATCCGTACCGCTTCGATCCCGACCGCTGGTCGACGGACCGCGTCAGAGGGCGGCATCGATCTGCGTACGTACCCTTCGCGGCGGGCGCCAGGGGCTGCATTGGGTTCAACGCCGCCCTGCTAGAGGCCAAAGTCGCCGTGGCCGAGCTGGTGTACCGCTACGCTTTCTTCGACGCAAGCGAAGCGGCCATCGAGTATGATCCCGAATTCAACAACATCAGGCCCTCAAACTTCTATGCCAAAGTTGTCCGGCGGACTTCGTGGCCGGCACCAAGTGCGCTGGGTATGTCGGTGTAGAGCTAGAGGAAGGAGGACGCTTGGGGTGACGCAAAGAGATTTTGATGGAATCAGCGGTGTGAACAGAAATACTGCAAGCGCCAACTGCGTTACGCTCATCGAATGCAGAAGGTGAAATGTAAATGTATTTACTACAGCCTATCTAGCTCCTGGCCCCTGCAATCCCTTTCAAGTTCCAGTTCACTTTCGAGATGCCTCCCTGCCCGAAGAGCCAAAGTTCGTCCAAATTCGCACCAGCGAATTGAACATTGTTGACAGTGTGATTGGCTTCTATGCGTAGGAGAAGTTCTCCCCACTCGCTCAAAACATCAACCCTGGGAAAGTCAGCACAGAATCGGTCAATTTCGTTGTTCGGCTCACCCGGCGCCAGACGCTCCAACCAAATAACCATTGGACGCAACGTGGAGGCCATCATGGCCGAGTGACTGCGTGCACCAGATTGGACGCTTATCGCTCAACCAGCTACCCGCGGGTGACTCATTGACAGAGAAGGCATATGTGCAGTGTTCGTTGGTAGAATTGTACACGATTCCTGAGAATGAATTGCTCTCAATGGTGACGCCGGAATCAGTGACGTAAAGCGTCTTGCCGTTCGGAGAGATAGCGATACCGTTGGGTTGGTCCAGAGTGTTTTCAACCACTGTCGCAGCCCCTGTAGACGGACTGAAACGCCACGTTGCCGTGCGCATGACTGGATTGGTTGAGAATCCCATGGCCCAGCCGAACCCTGTGAATAGTCAGCCACTTCTTCCAAATTGAAGGGGAAGGACGGGACTTACACGGATCGGTGAAGAAGACATCCCCGTTGCCGTCGATGACGAGATCATCTGGGCTATTGAATTTCGAACCGTAGTAGTTGTTTAGAAGAGCCTCGCTCTTGAAGTTGGTTGGGTCGAAAGTGTAAATGCCCGGAGCTTGCTCCACCGTCTCGTTGTTGGGGCCTGGGAAAGAGCCATCCCCAGCAACAGCCCAGTAGACCTTTCCATTGTAGTATCGACCTCCATTGATCCCCCAGACCGGTGGGGAGGAGTAGAAGGTCTCAAGTCTGGGGTTCGTGTGGTTGAGATAGATGATTGATTGAGGATAGACGTCGGGGCTGAAGACAGAGAAAATGATGGCGTCCAACTCGGGGACATACACCGGAGCTTCATGGATCTTGTCTGCGGCCGCTTCGAAGACAAATTCAACAGACGGCGTGTCTCCAAGTATGTCGAGAGCTTGGGAGTCATACACAATGAAGGTGGAGTTCCTGACGAGCTGGAAAGAATGATCCGTCGCATTTGTATCAGCGAAGTCTGCTACGCTGGCTGTGTTGCCATCATCGCGAGAAAACGGAAGTGCGAGGACCGATGCATGATCTTTGATGCAGACCACATTGGGGGTCGTGATGTTCTCGCAGAGCCTAGCCAATGGCATCGCCCTGGATACGAGGAATAGCAAAGAAGAGACAGCCAAGAGAGAAATCATGGTGACGATGCAGATGTTTTCGTACCCTTCTGGGCATTACGCCTTTAAATGAAGAAAAAGGCCTCCTATCAACGGACTTCAGCTTCGGTCGAGGCTAAACGCCGATGTGATATGTTCTTGGCGGCCTCCTCTATGTACGGATGTCTCGGGACAATGTTAGATTGGGAATACCAAGAACCGAGCGCTGCTACCAACGCTGGCATTATAGTGGGACCAAAGGCATATATGGAAAATAGAAACGAGGTTTGAGTCATCTAGTTGCTAAACTTTGAGAGTTCACCGCTCATATCTCTGCGGACTGGCAGGCAGGAGATATTGCAATGGTGTGCAATCTCTTACTTGCTCGCATGCAGGTACTCAGTTGCAGATGGCTCTATTTTCTATGGTGACAGTACGATAAGGCCGCTCGAAAAAGCGCCAGTCTCAACAATCTCAACAACACGATATCGATTCTCTGAAAAGGTCAAAAGACCATTCCGTCAGCCCTCCAAGCGCGCCCTGACCGAACTCGCCTTAGGTAGAACACCAGCATTCTCAAAAGACCTAAAGGCCTCCACCCAAACATCGAAAGCAAAGTCTTGACGAGTCCAGCCCAGACGCTTGGCCTTATTGATGCTCGACCAAGGGGTGTACTTTCTGTCCATACACCAGGTAAACATGTCCCAAGTGCACCAATCAAAAGCTGTGGGGTCTCCGCCGTACTTGCTCGTAAGAGAGATCCAAGCTTCTCTCTTGTCCTTGGCCCACTCTTGACTGCTCCCCGGCAGCACCTGCACTTGATCCTCGGAGACCTGATCAACAAGTCAGCACACACAGCAAGCACTACAGGAGAAAGATTCACCTCGACGCCGAAGTGCTTTGCGAGCTTTGGGAACATAAATCGCCAGATAAATAGATCACCGATACAGCAGTTGAAAGCCTCGTTCTTGGTGTTCTCTTGAGTAGTTGCCCAGAGCGTCATGTCCGCCATTCCAGGCGGGTATGACACATCTTCAGGGGAATTGAGCGCATGCTCGCTGCCAGGAAAGAGGGGCACTTGTCCAAGTTCGGCATGGACGAGTAAGTAAATGGCCATGGAGAGCCCGACGGACATGCCATTGGCTGGGAAGATTCTTAGCCCGCTTCCAACACTTCGATTGCGTGATTTTTTACTACCTTGAGGAGTGAATCCGATGACGGCGTTAGGGCGGAAGACATTGTAGAACCACCTTCCGTCACTACGTTTCTGGGCCTCGGCAAGATAGTCCTCCTGAGGGTAGTAGAAATTGGTTCCTTTGTCGTCGTACCGAGGCATATCCTCGGTCAACGGAATAGCCCTGGGAAACAAGCCATAGTACTACCAATGATCAGCGTTGGCGGTGTCTAGTCATAGCAGCGCGAAATGTACCTTGCCACCAGTCTGAAGGCTGATCCTCTGAAGCTTAGGGCTGACTATCTCAATGGCATCGACAAAATTCTTGAACAAGGGTACATTCTTCTCTGGAAGCTTTGAGAGATCTTCAGCATGAATGTAGGATGAGAAGAACGCATGAGTAACATCCTTGCAGAACGGATTCAAGGCATCGACGATTTCCTCCACAGGCTTGAGGAAGTCGATGGACACCCACTCAACGCGCGGGTCGGACCAGTAAACGGTTGGGCGCTTGCGGGAGGAAATGACGATTTTGGACCTGTGAATTCACATGTGAGAACCAAAGGAATAGCACAAAAAGTAAGAAGAATGGGAAGATTTTCCACAAACCATTCATCTTTCGGCTTTCGTATCAAATGTTCGGTGATGGCATATCCGGTGATTCCAGTGCAGCCGCTCACAAAGGCGACTTTGCTGCTTTTCAAAACTGACGGGTTGTAGCTCATTTTCAGGGTAGTCAAATGTACTATACCAATCGAAATGATGGTTTGGTCAAGATTCCAAAAGCTCTCCGGTCCCTTTATATACTTTCACGGGTACGGAAACGGCTCTCACGCCTCTGGGGCGGGCCGCCTAGTTGCGTCCTCATTCGTGTCTCGTTGCCGACCGGTTTTCAGCAATTCCCACTGCTCACATGACTTCGTACTGCGGATGGACCAATCGCAAGCGGAGAGATGTGGGAAGGAAGTTGTGGAATGTAGTTCGGGACGATGTGGCATCGCGGTGTATTTCGTATATTTGAAAAGTGGAGGCTGCCCCTACTCCCCTGACATAAAACAGCCTAAGACCGCCAAGCGCCTTATTTTCACGGGGTTAAGAAATGCCTACTACGTATGCTCTAGCATAGTGTGGGTTTACTACCGGAACGCCGACGGATACCTCCGGCAATGTCTGGTAAGAAAAGGACCGTGCCTCTACTGACTCAGTTAGATGGACGTTCTACTGTGTACGTTTGAGTTGCACTTACTGCAATAGGCTTAGCGTTGTGCAAGGCACGTCCCTCTGCATGTCCCCTACCCGGCTCTTGTACGGACGTCAAGCCATCCACAGTGCCAACCCGCGGACAGGGGCCGAACTTGTCGAGTCTCAGCGACGGCTGATTTGATGTTGAGAAGTCAGGAGGGAGAGGCACTTGGCTTGGCTCGAATCACCAAGACAGTAAATCTGGCGATTTGTCAAACGAGAAGTGCACGGCGTCATTCGCATCTAGTGCCAGTGCGACTCGGCCGAGATGTGCGCTTCAACAGTATAAGTAAAGAGAATGGTAACTGTGATTTGCTGAGTGGTTCTATTTACGCTGCAACACTTTGACATACTCTCTGCTTTACCCCATGGCGTCCAATCTACACCAGTTTGCAAGATACCCGGAAAGCGGCGTGTCGGTCCTCGTTGTTGGAGGAGGCATTGGTGGACTGAGCTGTGCAATCGAAGCGTATCGCAAGGGCCACAATGTCCGCCTGGTCGAAAAGCAAGTCAACATCAATGACGGAGGTGAGTGGAAGATAGTTCGAGGAGTCTGGCATTCAAGCTAACAGAGGTCAGGCGCCATTATCGCAGTCCCAAATCCTGCTCTTGGAGTCTTTAGCAACTGGCCCGGGTTTTTAGAGCGCTGTCGCAAGCACGCGATGAACCCAATTTGTCGAATGATGAGGGCCGACCACACGCACATCAAAGACACACCCTTGGCACATCCAGAATTCCCCGCAATGCCCATCAATCGCCCCGCACTTCATCAGACGCTCTTCGATTTTGCAATCGAAGTCGGAGTGCCCATCGAGCAGGGCAGGACAGTCAGTGCTTATTTCGAGGACGAACATCAAGCTGGCGTTGTGTACGATGATGGAAGCCGGGAGATGGCCGATGTGGTCGTGGCCGCGGACGGCGTGGGTTCGAAGGCGCGAGGGCTTGTAGTTGGGGAGCCTCAAGAACCCATCCCAAGCGGACTCGCCTGCCATCTTGTCACATTTCCTGCTGGCCCAGCTCTGGAGAACCAGGCTATTCGAGATGGCTTTGGCGACTTCCAGAACGGCGTGATGTTCGCGCTTGGTCCAGGCGCCCACATGGCTGTCGGCCGGACAGAGGAGATGCTGACCTGGCTGATTGTGCACAAAGTGAGTTTGCCATAATTCTTCTTCCTCCTCTCGACGTGATTATTGAAATGCGATTGAACAGGATGAAGGCAGCGACGGGGACGGATTCAAAAAGGCTGTGCCAGCATCATCTGCGCTAAAGCATGTTGAGACATGGGCTTCTTTCTACAAAGAAGTGATAAACGCTTCGCCACAAGGCGAGATTCTCCTATGGAGGCTCAAGTGGCGTGATCCCCAGGGCACATACATCTCCCCAAGGGCTCGCGTGGTCCAGATTGGTGACTCGGCACACTCTTTCCTGCCTACGTCTGGTGCTGGTGCTGGTATGGCGGTGGAGGATGCAGGATGCCTCGCTTCCTGCTTGCAGCTCTCTGGGAAATCCAATGTGCCCTTGGCTCTAAAGGTTCATAACCTTCTTCGGTAAGCTAAAAGCCTTAGTTCAGCGAAGGTGAAGGAGATACTAAGCAACCTACAGATACGAGCGTGTGACTTGTGCCCAGAAGATGGGCTTTAAGAACCGCGAGGTCTTTCACCAGGCCGACTGGAACGTCAAGATAGCTCCACAGACAGGTGGCACGTTCTCAGGAAAATGGCTTACTAGTCACAAAGTAGAGGAATACGTCTATGAAAACTACGGTAGAGCTGTTCAGCACCTTCTTATAGGTGCACCGTTTAGAAACACGAATTCGGTTCCGGGGTTTAAGTTTCGACCATGGTCAGTGCGCGAGCTTCTCGAAGCTTCCAGCCGCGGCGAACCTGACACAGATGAAGGCGAATGGTATAATTAGATACTCTGCTTCAATGATAAACTTCTCCTACTAAGGTTTAGAGCTATCAACGTGTCTAATAAGCTGTTCCAATTAATACATATTGGTAGATGAATTTGAATTACTACCCAGAATAATACAGTATCTAAACCACTTAGTTAGTCGTGCGAAGCCCGGAAGCCCCGCTTAGGGAATTTTTTACCTTCTAATCATCTCTTCTAAGTCGGTAGAGGGAGATGTTTAAATTTGGGAACGAGTGGGATCACTAGGGTGGGTTCGAACGTGGACGTATCCAACGTGACAGGAAAACCACCAGGCATTTTACGCATGGTCTTTGGCAAGCTCTCGGACATACAGCCATAACACGAAATCGGACTCCTTTGAGCCTGTTCTCGCCGCTTCCCCCTCTTTTCCGTCACCTCAGACCGTACGAGTCCTGCTAAGGCGAAAACCGCCGGCTGGTCGAAGTGGCGCATCCTAGCGAAGAACTGCCGGACGCGCACCAAAGTGCTGCTGCCGGCTATTTGGGTAGCAGGTGCCTCAAGTTTCTGCTTTGGGATTGGAACAAGGCGCGTGACGCGGGTCTTCCGATGAATCGGTAGCACCCTCCGTGTTGACTAGCGCAAATGCGGGTGAAGAGGAAAAAACTGCGGGGAAACTGCGGACGCCTGACGCTGATCCTCCACATGCCGAACCCTGCACGAGCATTTTACGTATTCACGGCAAAATCACAGGCTGCCGGGCAACGGGCTTTGTATGGTCTGCGCTTTGGGCACTTAGAACGCCGCATCCCAGAAGGGTCGATGTGGAGTTTCCGCAATGGCCGCGGCTGGGTTCCGCCGCTTGGCAGCTGCGTACATATATAACGGCCGCGATGGCATTGGGAAGCTCCCGCGCACGGGGTTGATTTTTTACTGGAACAAACATGGCCGCCATTGGGGCCCAAGTCCGGGTCCTTCTTGTCTTGGTCGCATCCGTCGTGTTCTGGACCACCACTTCCGCCGCCAACGCAGACCGCTGCGAGAATGCCCGCTACGAGTCGAAGCCGCGCTTGTTTGTTCTCACGGACATTAGCAACGAGCCCGATGACCAGATGAGCCTGGTCCGCCTCCTGACCCACGCCAACGAACTACAAATCGAAGGCATCTCTGCGGTCACTTCTGTGTGGAAAAACGACTCCCTCGATCTGGATACAATCTTCTGGGTGATTGGCGGCTACGCAAATGTCACAGAGAACCTCAACAGCAATGTGCCCGAGTCCGGCGTATACCCCTCTGCCGAAGAAGTTGCCTCCCGCGTCTACGCCGGCCACCCTGTGTATGGGCTCGCCGCGCTCGACCTCGAACCAAGCAATGCGTCCCTTGCTCTCGTCAACGCTACAGATGCCTCTTCCGAGCCGCTCTGGGTTAGCGCCTGGGGAGGTACGAATGTTCTTGCTGAGGCCCTTCATTACGTGCAAAAGTCAAGAAGTGCGGAGGAGACGGCAACTTTCGTCGAAAAACTCCGCGTCTATTCCATCTCTGATCAAGATAATGCTGGTCCATGGATTCGAGCAAACTTCCCATCGCTTTTCTACATCGTTTCCATCCACGCTTTCGGCGAGTACAACCAGGCCACATGGCTGGTAAGGCACCCTTTACGGCGAGGAAGCTTTTGATTACTGACATGGGTGAGCAGGGCATTTCCTCGGACGTCGACACCGGTGGCCCGGATGCATCCATTGTGTCGAATGACTGGCTTCAAGAGCATGTTCGAATCGGACCACTTGGCTCCTACTATCCAGACATCGCGTACATAATGGAAGGCGATAGTCCCTCATTCCTTGGTCTTCTCCAGAATGGTCTCAACACGCCCGAGCATCCAGAATGGGGCGGCTGGGGCGGCCGTTACAAACCCGTCGACGCATCTGGACTTACAGGAATTTTCGGCAATGTGGCAGACCTTTCTGAGGGAATGGATGGAAAGGCATACTTCAGCCAGCATACTTCCATATGGAGATGGAGGAGTGCTTTCCAGTACGACTTTGCGGCCCGCATGCAGTGGACAGTCAACGCAACGGATGCCAACCACCACCCCATTGCCATCGTGAACAACACTTGTGGCGTTGGCGCTCTTGAGATCCAGTACCGCTATGGTGAATCTATCACTCTAGATGCCTCTACGTCTTACGACCCGGACGGGGATGATCTTGACTTCAACTGGTTCCACTACCGCGAAGCCGCTCAAACTGTGACGAAACGAGATCCTCTTATCTCCCCGAATGTAACTTTCACCAATGTGGACTCATCTGGAAGCGTGGTGGATATTATGGTGAACAGCAACATTGTAAGTTCAGACATCTTCCCCCCGTGTCTAGCGGCCTGCTTCTAACATCTTCAGACGGCGCACATCATTCTGGCTATTGAAGATTCTAGGACAATGAGTCTCACATCTTACAGGCGCATCATTCTACGACCAACTGCATAGTATATTAACGAGGCGATCCTAGCGTAGAATGTCATTATAGGGGATTAGCACCTTTTTAAATATTAGCATTCCAAAACTTGATGGGAGGAATTCGCGTGTTCAGCTATTTCACGGAGAACTCGTCTTCTATGGGCTCATTCTCGTCCGCTTTACCTGCTTCTTGTGTCTTATATCTTCTCACACCTGTGCATGTTACTAATCTAGAAGCGGGCATAAGTTTTAACAATACTAGCACCGGGGTTACACTTTGTAACTGCAGATTCTGCATGTGCATACCAAGGATCTAGGACAATGCTACCTCTGTTAACTTTTGTTGAACTCCTACGAACCAGTGACACCAAATTTTTCAAAATCACTCCTTTCCTCATTCTTTACACATTCTTGACCCTTTTCACAGCCCACTCTTTGTCTCTACTCAGCAAAGTGTAAATTGACATATATCACCTTTCTTCAGCTTGTTACAAGCCTCTCCATTCATGATTCCATGGATGTAGCACTCTCCAATTAGTTGGAAGTGCTGTAAGCTTTCGGGGTGTTCTCGAAGAATAAAGGGTACCTGAGCACCGGCTAAGCAACAGACCAGATCGCCTTTGTGCACATCATCCGGTGCGAGTCCAACGAAACCTTGGCTCGTCACTATTATCCGGCGGCCTACCAGAAATTGGTGAACTTTGTGTGCAGAATAGCTCTTCAACGCTTTCCGCATCGTTTTCCTTTCTTCTTCAGACACAATTAACTTGGCTGATCTTGACGATTTGCTGTGTCTTGCCACCTCTCCATTCGCAATAGCCTCGTTCTCCTTTTGAGCTGAGATGAATCCTTCTCGGATCGGCTCTGACAGACTTGGCTCTGCTGGTGTAGATTGTTTTTGGATTGGTTCCCCTGGAGTCTTTTCGGCCAGGATAGGTTCTCTTGTTGCCGGCTCTGTTGGCTTCTGTTCTGGAGCATTCAGCTTCGCTGATGCTGGCTCTCCTGTGATATCTACTTGAACTGGTCGTATTGGAAAGGTTGATTGTTCTCTTCGCACGCCTTCTGTCAACTGTGCTCTGTGACAAACCTGTTCTGGCTGCTCGTTTCCCAGCACTGATTGTTCTTTTCCTTGTGATCTCCTTTCTTTTCCCCGTCCTTTCTCATGTTCAGGTCGACGTCGTTGCTGAGATGCCTTATACTGCCCTTGCACATACCGGTCTAAGTACGTGACGAAACGATTAAAGGCATTCATCGTCCCTTGAGCAAATCTTTCTCCGTAGCTGACCGACTCTTTTCCATAAATTGTTTCCAATGGTTGCGATGCACACTGCGTTGTTTGTTCCCTTTCTTGCAATTCCTGGCTCATTTCCGTCATTGCTCGTTCTTCGTCTTGTGCAGCTTGATGTTTTTGAATCTGTCTCTCTCGCCATTTCCGCTTCAAGTGTCGCTGAGGATATGTAGCGATGAAGAAAATAGCATATGAGATCATCATGCAGATTGATGCAATGAAAATGAGGACATAGCTACCTCCCTTCAGGAGGAAGCTATTACTTCTACTACAGCGATGCAGGGCATTGTGAAGCTTTTTGAAGACTCTCTTTTGGGCCCCCTTGCAGGTATTCTTGCGGTTTTGGCGGGATATTCTGGCATCTTCGGCCTTTTTCGCATGGAAGGAACTCCAGACCTTCTCAAAGCGTTTGCGTGAACCAGTCTCATCCCTGCTGATTGGACATAGAGTCTGGAGTATAACATCTTCGGCACGCTCCTTGGTTGGATATGGCTGCAATCTAGATACAATCTCAAAGGCCTCGTCGCATCGCTCCCAGAAGGCGCTTGAAATTGTGAAAGGTGACGCTTTGCCGACGGATGTGACTTTCGCGAAGTTGATTCCCGTCACTTTCATCTCCTTTGGGAGTGCGGAAGACCCTCCCTGGGGTGGTTCGAAAAGCGGAAGGCCAGTGTCTGCGCGAAACAGCCGTCCCCTACGCGAAGGGTGACCAATAATATTCAGTTCAGAGCCACCGCTTTGCCAGTAGGGGATCCACGTCGGCACTTCAGGTGGTCGTGTAGAACGGCAAGCACATAAGACATCAAGGTTTCGTGACTTTTGGAGAAAGGCCAGAGTGAATGTCCTGAAGACAGTGGTCGTGCAGTGTCCGTAGTTCACTTCGTATTCTGGGTCAGCGCCGTCGGAAGCGATGCCCATTAGCGCAAAGATCTTGTCGCGCTGATCCGTGGCTTGCAACGTTGCAGTTTCGAGTAGGAGTTCAAAAAGACTGGATCTTTGCCGGGAGAACTTCGCTCCAAGTTCGAAAATTGGCGGAGTCTGGTTCGGGAATAGGATGCCAGCTTTCAGGAGTTCTGTGGTGTCGTTTCGGATAGCCAGCCGAGCCGCAGAACAAAACAAACCCCACGGCACGACATGCTCGCCGAGTATTACTCCCAACTCTTTAGCAAGGAGAACTTCCTGCACGACCCAAGTGCGGTCAAACCATGACTGGTCGATGATGTGCAGCAAATGGCTTTGGAAAATCATACAGGAGGGAATCCGCGTGTCAGAGGCTGACCGCTGCGACATGATTCCGGTAGCAATTCTCGTCATTTCCGAAGGATCTTCCTGGAACAAATCTCCAGGGAACACAAGCACGCGACTTGCGGATCGGAATATATCTCCCATGATTTTTACTTGATGGTTCTTCTCTTCGCTGCCTTGGTCGATACAAATTGCATCGACCCATATTACCCTCGAATGATCGCGGCGTTGTAATCGTTTCAACGCAAGAAAACAGTTGCGGGTTATCCGGAGAACTGATCGTTGGGGCCCGCAGAAGATCGTCCTCGTGTCCTTGAAGTCACCCCACGCATAAGACAAGGCTTCGTAGACAGGAGAGTCGTCCAGAGAGGTGTGTAGTATGTCGCAATGTATGGACTCCGAAGAAGACCCCAAAGGCAAAAGTCGAAGAAGTCTTATCACTCGAGCCTCTTCCAGCGCGCTGTATCGGTACGGCTCGGCATGGGTCCCAGATGCGGGTCTCATAGATGTGATATGGGCGCCGTCACCGTAACTCTGTCGTGGAGGTATGTCGATTCCTTTGGACATATTGATGAGCAGTTGTTTTACGATGTTCATTCTGTCGCAAGGCTGACGTGAAAAACTCTTTAGCCGCCCATGCATAATCTCTGCGATTTTTCATGCAAGGCTGACGTCTCACCTGCATCAACCCGAACTAGGGCAAGAGTTAGCAAAAACGGCTAAATTCCATGTCTATAATTAGATCTAATTTGTCTGTACAAATTTACAGGAAGGTAGATGGGAGTCCACGATAAAGCAATTTAGTTCACGGTGGCCTCCATCAAACCAGGAGAGCCCCAATGCGGCATGCAAGTATACAAAACGAGTCGGCGAGTCAGGAAGACTTCAATTCGTCGTCGAAACAGCCGCCGCGGATATCGATCTACTTCTACATGAAAAGTCTTCCATCCTCCAGACCATTTACGGATGTGCACATGCTTGAAACGTGTAAAGGAGCGAACGCGCTCGAAAGCCCGAGCCGCAGCAAGAGAGAAAAGGAAAACCTAAATCCACTTTCATCCCAATACAATTCTCTTTTAGACCTAAGGAAGGCAAGTGTCATTCTCCTCAAGGAGTTCCTCAAGAGAAGGAAAGCCCGGAACATTGGGAACGTAAGCTACGCAGTTGCAAAGCTAGGAATTAAGGAGTAAGCCCACAGAAAAACCGACAGAAAGACATGTTTGAAACCTACAAGGGACCCGTCGTTGGCAAAACAATCGAGAACTCCATCGAACGACTCGTTCCTGATGGCCTTGCCGATGCAGGAAATGGTCGGGATGATGGCCAAGCAAGCCAGCACGGGGCAGGCCTGGCGCTTCTCGACATCGGCTGCGGGTTTGGGGGCTACGGCGACAGCGACGGCCAGAACAGAGGCAATGACGGTGCTGGTGAACTGCATTTTGCTGCTTGGTGCTGCGTTGACTTGGTTTTGCTTGAAGTGAGGCGTAGTGTTGGTCGATTCGGAGTGACGATGTGTCTTATATAGCTACTCTAGTGCGCTGCTAATCCACGCTCCTGGCCCAAAGTAGGATGTGCTCTCGCTCGTGTGGATAGAGCATGTCGATTGAGTGTATTGGGTGGCACACCTGCCACAAGAGGCTACCTGTGGTCCGAGTGATGTGAACGCCAAACCGCCACACGACGGCGGAGTCTCCGTTGGAGGATAAGCGCTTACAGTCTGCTGGATCTGGGCGATGCCAAGAGGATGGTCACTGTCTCAGTTGCGGTATGGTTCCAGTGGACTCCGGTTGATGATATCCTCTCTTGATAGGCCAGTATGCCCATGGCACTCCCAATAGGCCATTTGGGGCGTGTTTCTTCTCCTCCAAATCTATGAGATGTATTGTAAGCTGCGGGTGATAGATATATTACATATTAGCTTTCCCAGCTGCGTTGACTTCTGATCATCTGGATTAACGTCCCAGCGTGCTCCCCGATAGCCTAAATGCTGGGAGAGATATTCCTACCATCCACCCACGAACTGGAAAATATGCTGGGAAAAGCCGCAAAATAGTGGCTGCTTATTTACATAAACGTATGTGGGGTGACATTTCGGCCAAGAGAGATCAACAAATCAGATGCGCGGCTACTCCAATAGCTCAATATTGTATGTCGGAGTTGTGTCTAGGATAAAAGTGGTATCGTGGGGCTAAAGCTTCTACGCAAATCTAAACTATGACACTATCGCGGAAATGTATGCCGTTACTCCGAAGTTGTGCAAACAAGTCTCGGGGTATGTGGTCGGTGGCAAGGCCGCTCAGACATTGCCCGGTGAGTCCATGGTGGTTGCAACGGCCGGCTCCGAATGATTCCTGACATCATGGCAAACGTTATTCCCGGGAGGATTACTGCAAATGGGTTGCCGGATTCGAACTGCTGAAAGTCATCGGGCGGTTGGGCTGCTTTTTTAGTTCGTGTGGGGTTTTTGTGGAGAAGAGTAGCACTGTAATAGAATAGAATGATTGGAGGCGAAAGAACTACGTGCGGTGTGGAGGTTCCCCATGCTTAAGATGGGCTAGATAGTCTGGATTTGTCCTTCACTCCATCGTTCCCCACTGTTCGAGCATTGCGTCTAGTTAGACATGATCTTTTAACTTCGCAATATCTCTCGAAGAATGCTGCTAAATTACGCAAATGTCTCCACGCGCATATATGGTAGATGTTTATAGTCTCTTTGTATATCGCGATTAAAGTTAGGAGTAGTACATCAATCGAGTTAATAGTCTATTTCTAGATGTGCAAATGGCGGCCGTCGTTCTCGAACCCTAATTTTACTAGATTTACAAAGCCCCGTAGACTCTACAACAGTGGATAAAGGCCTAGTCCAACAGTCTTAAGGGACCGTGGTGGTCCGAGGAAGCTTTGTCAGCCGCATCGGCAATGATAGAGCCCTCACCGTCGTAAAGCACAGCATCGTAGACGGTAGCACCGACAAGACACCCGAAGATGGGGGCGAACAGAGGGACGAAGCAGTAGTAGTTGGCAGCGGTGAAAACTTCCCTGCCGTACATGATAGCCGAGAATAGCCTGGGACCGAAGTCTCGCGCCGGGTTAATGGCCTGGAAAGAAACTATGAGCGGTGTTCCGGAAGCATTCGGGAATTAATGAAAGGGGAAACATACGTATCCAGTCTGCCAGCCAAGCGCGGCGCCAATCGCCACCATCAGAATGAAGATCGAAACCTGCGGCGCGCCGAAACGAGTGTTGGGTCCGTCGGCGATGCTCAGCACGCAGAACATCAGCACGGCGGAAGCAAGTCCCTCCTGGAACACAGCTTCCCAGTTGGATTTGAACCACGAGGAGGGATACGTCGCGAAGATGCCGGCGGAGTGATGGCCCATGGGGCTGATGATGGAGCCGCCAGGAATCGTGTACTCAGGGTCCCATTCGAGGATGGCGGAGCGGTAGTTGACATAGACCAGCGCGGCACCGACGAAGGCACCCAAGAACTGTGCGAGAAGCTTGCCGGGGACCTCACGCCAGTGCTGGTGCGAGGGCCGCACGAGGGCCATGGCGAGGGTAACGGCCGGGTTGACGGAGGGGCTGGGGTCCGACAGGAACGAGCTCAGAGCCACAGCGGCGGCCCACGCCAGGTTGATCGAGACCCAAGTGCCGTTGTTGAAGTCGGAGAGCAGGCACTGTGCGATCACGCCCTCGCCGATGACTATCAGCAGCGCGGTGCCGAGAAACTCGGCGGCGTAGGGCTTGAGGCCGCGGCGGGAGAACTTGAGGAATTTTTTGATGCCCATGGCGATGGCTGGCGAGGGAGTGTTTCACGACTTCTGCCGCCGGTGGTGGGACGCACACGTTCTTATATTGATCATGCTCGGGCAACCTACCTGACTTTTCGGAGACACGTGGAGGGCTAAGCTGCATGTAGATTAGTGTGCTGCAGTGTGGCTTGTTTTACTACGTCGACTAGGCCGCCACAAGTGGGTCGCGGTACGTGAAAGAAGAGGGTGGGATGGCTTCACCACTCAGCACAAATTGTGTACAAGCGCACCGGTATCCCGAGACTGAGGAGCAGCGCACTGAGCGTGCTTTCGTTGGAAGGAACGATCTTGGAGCAAGGAAAGGACGGGATTCTCATTTTCTGCTCACCGCGCTGGCGATACGTGTACTACGTAGCAGCCACGACGTTGCGGGCCGATCGGACGGCTTATCGATAAGTTACGATACGAGGTCTCCTCGATATTGATATGTTTTCGGGTATGGGGTTTCCGTGATTTATAGACGCGCGCTGGAAGATTGAAACGGCAAGGCAGACGCGTCGGAATTGCTGCTTTTCTCTCTCACTCCGTGGTATGCGTGCGACCCAGCAAGGGACTCAGGCTCAGGCCCGAAGGAAAGGGCCGGCTACACAGAGCCTGTGGTTGCGTCACGCGTTCTGCCAGGGATTGGGTTTGGGATCCACCCGGCTCCACCAAGAACTCAATGATCGGTTGGGCGCTAATGGGACCCTTGCTGCATGCAAAGAAGCCAAAAGATAACTCTGTTTCTAATCATGTCTGCCCGAATGATAGAACGGCAATCGACCCTCCAAGTGCCCTTGTAGCATAGTTGAATATGCCCCAGCGATACCCAATAAAGTACTTCCAGTCCGCATTCAGGGCGTAGCTATCGCCAAGTGCGGCGAAAGCACTCCCATCGGTGCTGTATGCGAACTGCACGAGCTTTGAGCCACTCGCGCGCGCATCCAGAGTCCCGCGGAGCCAGATCTTCGTCCCAGAAACGTCCACCGCCGCGACCACATCCCCCGTGCTCAGCGTCGCCCAGCTGTTCCCCGGATCCTGCTCCAGGCGGGTCTTCACGTTCACGCTATACACATCTCCGCTACGCATCACACCAATCCACGTCGTGTTGTCTCTGAACGCGGCGAGCCCGAAAATGTCACCGTCGGCCATGTTGGCAAAGTCAACCTCAATGGTTGCAGTGGGCTGCTCGCCATGCACGCGGTGTGTCAGCGTGTTGCGGGCATGGAACAAGTCGTCGGTCACCGTGACCGTAGACAGCACCAGCCTGTTGTCCACCGCGTACCCTGACTCGTCCGGATTGTGGTTCCACTCCCAGTCAACGCCGAGTGATGTTCCGTCAAACGTATCACTGCCAGTCCATGACCAAGCTGGAGGATTTGCGGTCACCGGCATCGGATATTCCGCGCCCCAAGCACCGTCCACCGTGTCCAAGGTCGGGAAGCCATCGCTGCCCCAAGTGATGGGTGCCAGTACCGGTAAGCGACCGGCGGGATACGCCCACGTGAAAGACATGAAATACCAGCTGCCGTCAGGTGTTTCAACCAGACTGCCCTGATGCGGGATGCCACCGCCAGCAACAGGAGAGCTTACGCCTTCGGCGAGCACGCGATACTCCCAGGGGCCCCAGACGCTGTCGGATTTCCAGATGAAGGTAGTACTAGGAGGGTGGTCATTGAGGACGTAGTACACCCCGTTCCTCTTGTACAGACGGTTCCCCTCGGTGCCTGAGTAGCCGTCGGGCGCGCTGAAGGCGGCTTGCAAGCGGTCTTCGCTGAATCCGTCGGCTGACAGCTGGGCCATGTTGATGTCTGTGTTGCCGGATACGATGTACATGGTGTCGTCGTCGTCAATGTGGAGCCCGCAGTCGTAGTAGCAGTGGTCAATCTCACCCGCCTTCTGCCAAGGGCCCGCAGGGTCAGATGCCGTGTAGACATGCGTGTGGGAAAACCCGATGCATCCATACCAGTACCAGAGCTGGTTGCTCTCGCGGTACCGCATCGTCGATGCCCAGGTCCCGCCGACATATGCTGTCTGCCCGTCTGTCATGTTGTACGCCTCTGAAAAGCTCAGCGTAGGGACTGAATGTCCGAGAAACTCCCAATTGACCATGTCGTTTGACCGCAGGACCGGTGCTCCCGGTGAGTAATGCATATTGGAAGCTGAGAAGTAGTACGCGCCGTCAGGCCCGCGAAAGATGTCGTTATCCGCAAAGTCCTCATAGATGACCGGGTTCTTGAAGGTGCTATCTTCCAATGCAGGTAGAGCGGTGGCTGCACCTCGAAGCCGCGTCAGCAGAGTGTTTGGAGCCTTTGCTCTGGCAGACTCACTTTCTGGTAGAGATTGGAGACTGGCAAACACCAACGACGGCAGGCCAATCAAGCAGAGAATCGTGCGCTTCATGTTGATAAATATTCTCACCTGTTGCTGGTTGCTTCGAGTGAAAGCTGATTATAGAGAGATTGATGAGGAGGTATATAAAGATGTTGGACATAAACCCAGGATCGCCGGGTAATCTCTTGACCCCACCGCACACCGGTGGGCGTCTACAGCGTTGCTATTCAACCACCGTCAGAAAAAAATACGATTTGCAAGCTTCATTCCCTCAACGCGAATATCTGTACAAGGAAAAGGCAACCTCGTAGAGACATCTTTAGCCAAATTGAATTAATCGTCAGGCTAAATTGGTCTTTCTGGCAGATCCACGGTCCCGGCGGGCGTACTGACGCCGGAACTCTCGGCCAATCAGCAATCATTGTAGCCGAGACAACAATACAACAACTGATGGTGCGCGCAGAAATCACGCCAGAAATTGGTGAGCTGATCAAGGAGACAAAACAACATAACCTCACATGCTTATTATGGCGCCCACTCCGGAGGTCAAGGACGACATGGGCACCACCGCGTTTCGCAGTTCAATGGCAATACCGGATATGGAGCCCACCAGGACACTCCAAACAGTGATACTGATACCAGCGACATCATGGATGCCGATCCAGCAATGTATTAGTCCCCCCAGATCAAATACTCCCACAATCAGACTCCCACCCGAACCGGCAGTCTTAATCTGAACAACAAATTCAGGAAATACACGGTAGCCGAAGGAGTCCTCCATTTTATGCCATGCTGATGGCTGGCAAAGCTCCATAACTGGTAGCATGAGTCTGTTTGCGGAGGATGTTCAACTTCAACACTCTGCAGTCATCGGGTAAATGCTGCTATAAGACTGAATGAGCGTGCTCACTCAAAGATGAGCACATATTGTTTCTTTTAGTCACCCCTGAGTTCAGTAAATTACAATTTCGCCTTTGCATTACCCGACCCTTCTTCCCTGCCCGGATAGTGATTCTGCTCTGCAATACCTTTCACAATACTCCTCAATTCCTCCATATGCATTTTTCCCACACCACTTGGAGTTTCATCATACTTCTTGCACAAGTGGGCTGCGACTGCGGTCGCAATCGCATGCTGACCACCATTCCCCATAAACTTCGTGTTCGAGCCGGCCACGTGAGTTACACTAATGTGTTTTCCAGCCATCATCAAGTTTTTAACATTATTCGAATAGAGGCAACGAAACGGAATATCGTAGTCTTTGTGGTCACGCTCGTCCCATTCCCAGTAACTGAGCCGAAAATCGTACTTGGCACCGGTTTCCGGCGGGTAGTGCAAACAAAACGCTCCTCCATTCTTGACAACAGCATCTGGGAAGGCTGCGTGGGTGCGAATGTCGGTTTCTGTGAGAACGTAGGCCCCCCTGTACCGCCTGAATTCACCTTGTGCGGCCACAAAAGCAACATGGTCGAGCTTGAGACCCGCGTATTTCTCAGGCTCCATAGTCTTCACGTTGGAAAACGTCCCATATATAGCACGAAGCAAATGATCGCGGATATGCTCGCCCTGAGTATATGGATCCAGCCGTTGTCCGTATTCCCAGAAATGGGTGAGTGGTCGCTTCATCCGCCGGCGGGTCCTGGGGTCAGGAGGGACTATCACTGGTCCCGGTCCATTCTCAATTCCAGGCTTCGTGAGCTGGCCCCCGAGATCGGAGAAGTCCTTTGCGACCTCAGTGGCCCAGGGCACGTCTGGAAATGCGACAGGCGAGTCGGTCATTTGAGTACGGAAGAAGACGGTGTTGCCATGATGCGTCTCTTCGCGCTGTTTAGGAGCAAGACTCTCCCCGTACTCTTCTTGTGACTCCTGACCATACAGGGTTTCTGCGCCTGCGTAGTTGCCAAGCAGGGCCCTTCCCGAGCAATCGATGATCACCGGTGCTGTCAATCGTATTTCCCGTCCGCTCCGCGCATCCCGTGCGTCAATGGAAACGATTTTCGAATCTTCAGTAGTGACATTGAAAACAGTGTGTTCCAAGAACACTGCCGCATTCGCCTGACCGTCGAGCAGATGCCGCGCCAGCAAGTCTCCATCAGGAGCCCGTTCAGAGATTTCATCAATCAAAGGTCCGGTTACACCGCGCGGGTGAAGTCCGATTTCGATGCTGGCGTTACCACCCAGGTAAGGGCGGCTGTGAACCAGAGCCACGCGCTCTCCCAGTCGGGCTGCCGCAAGTGCGGCAGTAGATCCGACCACACCACCCCCGATTACAACGGTATCGAAGCGCCCAGCATCGACGGGCTTCTCAGGAAGTCTGCGAAGTCGCCGTCGCCAAGCGCGTTCCGTCTCATCTGCGCACGCAGGGGGAGCGTCATCCTCGCGGCTGAAGAAAATAGCGTCGCATCGTCCGCAGAATCCGGTCAAGTCATGCAACTCCAGTTTGACTGGACCCTTCGGCAACTCCACCCTTCCGCCAAGTTGCCACGTCCAATCTTTGTCGTTTGTACCGAATTCAGTGTCAAGCGGACTTCCGTTGATCGCGAGGGTGAAACGTCCTGGATGATAACCGGGAACCCAATCTTTCGCTCGCACCCAGACGTTGTATTCGCCAGTTTCTACAACCGAGATGGTTGTTGTAGCATCTGCGACTGGGTTCCCATTGCCATGCGCAAGCAGGTAAGATGATCCCATTTCGAGCTCGAATTGTGAATCCAGAACCCAGCCGCCATAGTCATCGAAGGCTTCGGCTTCTACCAGGATTCCGGAGGGCAGTCCCATTGTGATCCGTAGCTCTTTGCTGGACTAAATGGGAAAATGTTTGGGTGTGTTGCAGCTGGCAATAAAGGAACAGAGAACGATGAGGCTTGACAATTGTAAGTTTCTTTGCATAGCCGAGGTCATCCGAGCCAATGAGTCCCCAGTGTCATGCGGAGAAATCTGAGCGATCGCGCCTACTTGATTACTGAACAACCCTATCAAAGCGCGCCGAAATGTTCAAGAGACCATGATCCTTGGCAGAGCTATGGTGTAGCACCCCAAGAGGGGAAATTCGAGAGAGCTCAGTACATACAGCCATGATGATGTCATCCGGTGTCGTCATCGGGATATCGCCGAAAGCTCCATGGCCGAGTGCTCCTGGAAGAAATGGAAAACATGGCTTTTCACGAATGTGGGGTGTTGTTGTCATTTGTTATATCTACGAGGTTTCCGCCCCCGGACACCGGCAGAGCCGGCTTCCACGGGTTATACAAACGCTCCAGTTCGCTAATTGCTTCGTCCGCTTCGATTTCGGTGAATGCACTTTCAACCACCATGTATCCGTGCCTGATGATGTGCTCAATTAATTTCTAGAAATGCGGACTTGGCGGCGAGGATCTTCGAGCGAGCTGCTGTTTAGAACTAACTTCTCGGTTGACAATAATTTATTTCCAGGTTATGAAGATCGAGAATCCATGTCACAAGCTCAAGATAGATGCTGATGGTAGCCGAGATCTCCAAATTGCTATTCTCATGAGCTTAAGAGGTGTATAGAGCGGGATAGCGCGCATAAAAAGCGGGATGATTCGGCTCGCCCGGCCGGTGCAAAAATAGCTGCGTCTAGTCAATTAGAATTCGGGAATTGTGGAGTAAAGCATCAGCAGGCATCATCCGCTACGAGAAAAACGGGAGTCATGAAGAGAGTATGATAGTAGATGACTGGACGATGTTTGACTATGATGTCTCGGCCGGGACAATCACGTGCACGACACTACATCGGCCTCTTCAAATATTCAAAATCTAAAAACTCAATAAGGATTCTACATCTTCCTTTCAACATTTCATGAGGCCTTCACATTTTGCCTGCTTTGGCATGAACGGACACAATATGCAACGGCGCGACGCGCGCGCGGAACAACATGTCGGTTGATATATCGAAATTTTTTTTAACAATCTACATCTACACGTAACAAGTCTAAAGGTATAACATCACGCATGAGCCACATTATCGGTCCAAAGCCTAATGCCTAGAACCCAGGGGCATTGAGGAACAAGCCCATAAGAACTCCTCCAAGTGTTCCGGCGATGGGGATGGTGGCGATCCATGAGAGAACCAGCAGGCCCACACGCTGGAAGTTGACAGCCTTCAGCGTGCCGTTGCAAAGTCCAACGCCGACTGTGGCGCCAGTGATGCACATAGATGTGGACACAGGGAGTGAGAATTGCGAGAAGACGAGGACTGTGATAGCGGCACCCATCTCCATAGAGCAACCTGTGAAAGCAGAGAGTGAGCAGATGCACATGTCGCGTCAGGGGGGAGGGAGACATACCTCTGCTGGGCGAGTGGTAAGTAATCTTGTTGCCCATGACCTTCATGATGTTGTAGCCGTAGGTGATGAGGCCGAGGGAGATGGTGGCAGAAAGAACGGCAAGCTGCCAGACGGGGACTGGAGCCTTGGCCGCGGCGGCGTCGCCGGTGGACCAGGCCGAGTAGATGACGGCCCAGGGTCCGACCGAGTTTCCAATGTCGTTGGCGCCGTGGGCGAAGGAAGCGGTGCAAGCCGTGAGAACCTGGACAAACGAGTAGGTGTGCTCGACCTCGTTGGGGTACTTCTCGGCGTTTGCGTACACGCGCTTCATGCGCTCGCCCTCCGGAGTGCCAGCGATACCGGTCTGGGCAGCGTGGATGTCGTAGTGGAGGCCGTAGAGAGCACCGCACACGATCATGGCGGGAATGCGCTTTGCGAGGATCTTCATGTTGTGGACCTCGTAGAGCTGGCCAGGGCCCATGGGGTTCTCGTGCAGCGTGCGCATGGCCCAGCCAATGGGACCGGGCTTCTGCCTCAGCTTTGCGTGCAGCTTCTCCTCACCCTTAGCCATGAGGTCTTTGTAGTTGGCCTGCGTTGCCTCGATGGCAACAAGCTTCTTCTCGTTGTCGATGGGCGCGATGTCCGGGGAGTCGCCGGCCTCGGCTCCTTTGACGCCAAGTTCGGTGATGGAATCCGGCGAGCGAGTGGAGACCTGCTCGTCCTCTTCCTCGTGGACGACAGCGTAATTGGGAACATGGGCCCGGTCGGCATCGGCAGGCGCGGGGCGCTTGAACAGCAGAGGACCCTGGATGAACATCCACCACTTGACAGTGTAGTCCTTGTTGATGATCCTGGCGTGCACGAAGGGGACGAAAAAGAAGGCCGCCAGAGCGCAGACGCCGCCGCCAGTACCCATGGTGACAGCAGCCACATACCACGAGGGCTTCTTGTTCAGGCCGAGATTAGGCGAGCCCTTGTAGACGATGGACAGCGTGCAGACCGTGCCGGCGATGAGGAACCAGAAGGGCGAGGTGTACACAGCCCACGGCACGGGATTCTTGCGCATGTGGACCACGAGCTTGATCAGCATGAAGATGGTAGCACCAAAGCCGGCCGAGATGGCAGGAGCCATTCCCAGCCCGGCAAAGATGGCACCGAGGCCCTTGCCGTTGTTCCAGCCCCATTGCACCTCGGAGGCTCCGACAGTGGCAACACCCACACCCGCGACGGCCGAGATGAGCGAGTAGGTCGAGGAGACGTGCGCGGAGTGTCGTGTGCACCACATGACCCAGGTCGAGGCGGCGGCGAGCGCGCACGTGAAGGCCAGCATCTGGACGCCGGCGTTGTCGCGGAAGGCCGAGTTGGGGATGATGCCGTTCTTGATGGTGTCCGCCGTGCGGGCGCCGACCGTGATTGCTCCGAGCATCTCGAATATGGTGCCGAATATCATGGCCTGTCTGTACGAAATCGATCTCGACGAGACGCTGGTGGCCCAGGCGTTGGCAACATCGTCTGCGCAACCAGTCAGTATCGGTCTCCGGAACGAGGGCGGGGCTGCTCACTGGCGCCGTTGTTGTAGGCATCGAGCATGGCAAAGAACGTGCCGATAACGAACACGTAGGTATACTGGTCGAGTGCCATCTTGATGGAGGTGAGCAGGTGCCAATGGGTGCTGGTTCCGGACGCTGGGGAAAGGCAAAGGTAGCGAGCCAGGGCTTTTATGGGCCAACCGACTCGCCGTCCGGCTGCCCCGAGCTCTTCCGGGGACTCAGCAAGGCATTGTGAACGTCGTATTCAGAGACGTGCCACGTTCTCGTTTCGCCCATTCGATTCGACATTGGATCTGATACAGTCGGATCGTGTGCGCAGGCGTGCCACTAACGAAAAATCAACATGGCGCCAGGAGAGCAGCCAAGCGCACTCCCGCTTACGCACGTTGACTGGTGGCTTTCGGAGGGGGACCAAAGAGGACACTGCACCCGTGGACTGGTGCAAAGGCTGAGGTGCCGTTGGCGGACGAGACACTTGGCGGAGGTGGCACTGGGCGGAGCCGCTTGGCGGGGGAGACGCTCAGCGGAAGGGGGACTTGGCGGGGCTTGGCCGCATGCTTTAAGCCTTCCAATGAGCGCGCCTCAAATCTACACGTGGGCGATATGGATGGTTCTTATCGTGACGTCGGTTTCGTCTTGGTCGTCGCCATGCGTGGTCCCGTACCTGCCCAGATGGTCTTGCGGCGTCTTCGTGCGGGCATTGCGACTGATGTTCCCAGCGCGCCTCGCGTCTCGTCTCCCAGCGATTCGCGGATGATGCCGACGCCGCCAGAATCCCACGCGCAACCGGCCGGTGGATAGCCAGCTGACAATCGGTTTCGGGACTTATGCTGCCCACTCTAAGTCCGCGGAGCTGAGTATCGCCCTGACACGCATGGTACGCTGTAAACGTTCGACGGTGTGCACAGAGCGCGCGCCGGGGTCATGCTTTCCAGTGTATGCCGAGAGCGAGGAGGATAGGCTGGGCTCAGAGGCCACACGTGTTAGCTGGACCTGGAGAGTAAAATTCTGGAATAAATATGCTTTTACCTGCGTCACACCGCGGATTCCGGAAACAATACCGAGTCGCTAGATGTCAATCTCGGCGGTCTCTAGACAGCTCCCTGTGATAGCCACCCGACTTTGGCTTCTTGAGCCGGCCCTGAGGGGGCGGCATCATGACATGTCGTGATGCCCCCCTCCCAACCCTGGAATCTGCAGCCCTATGCAAGGTCGCGAACTCCTTTGCCAATGTTCTATCAAGACTGTACACCAAGAAAGCTTATTGTCGACAAGACAATGTATGAGGCAGGATAGGAGGAGGTGCCCATGTTCATAGCTAATCCTTAGCGATGCGTGGTCATCGAATCCTCGTAGCTTGTTGTCCGCCTCGATCGCGTGGCATTTCTTGGTATGACTGCGGATACTGTAACTTTACAAGGCCTATTACTATTTGTGCTCGTTCAACCAGTCTGTTGATTCCTGTTTTCAATATCGAAATCCTACAGCGCGCCTTCACCATTCCCAGTGTCCTCGGTACGCACCCGGTCCCCAACGATACTCTCTGTGGAATCTTGGCGCATGAGTAGACAGACGTATCCACTAGAAGGTTATCCGTGATGGAGGTATCCTTCGGCCACCACGATCTCCAGGCAACAGAGATAACTTCTACTGGTGTATTAAAGGGGCTTTTCGTCGTCAAAGAACTTGAACAAGCGATCAAGGTAGTGTAGGCGTGATTGGTATCCTTCTCCCAAACTGCCTTATTAAAGAAGCCGATCCCAAAGGATCTATGGCATCAGCGGGCGGTGCCCGTCCAGGATAAGGATTAACTACGAGATGCGTTCGTACGTGTCGAAGTACGGCTTTCCGACGGCAGATCTGGACGAGGACGTTTCAGCTGGCGGTTACAGGGATGGAGCTTGTTATTGCTGCATCCGGCTTTCTGGAGGAGAAGGCGGGTCAGCTCGGATGGCCTTAAAGTGGGTTACAGTGGCATCGATGTGGTAGATAGAGACCCGAATTCCTTACATTGTGATGAGCGTATGCAGCAACCAGTATGGTTGTGAGCCGTCGCACCCGCTCCGGCGAGCCGCGCCGGACCAGTCAGTACTCCTGCGAAGCACGATCAAGGGGGGTGAGCTTCTGAAGTTGGTTGAACGCGTTGGATAGAGGCCGCAAGGGTCGTCCGACATCGTGCTAGATAAGTAGAATAGTAGCAAGTTGGTTGGAAGCTGGCCAGGACGATTGAGTGAACCCCGCGTCTGTCTTTAGCGCTTAGTCAAATATTGGTCATCGTATGCACAGTCGAGTCTCGAGCGGTACAGCGGCACGGGGACTCTATCCAGGCTGGATACCGCACATGCTAGACTTTACTACCTCCCCGAAGGACAGCAAGTACGTGGGATGCATCTGGTGCTAAGAAAGAAAGCTCTACTACTTAATGCTGGGAATTGGTAGCGATGAAATAGTACTGGAGATATTACACCAGGGAGATGAATTTCCTCTCACAGGTACGTACTACAAAGAACGAGAGAAGTATAGCTTGAGCAGAATATTGAGTTAGCGGTTCTTACGAAACGGAAGACCCCGTGCTGATCTACGAGGTGTTATTACCCGCCCGGATATGCAAGCCATCTATTCTATGCGGGTGGCAGGTGCCAGGTGGCGGAGTTTCCGGGTAACTGCGGCGTGCGGGAGTTCTGATTGGGCAGGACGACCACCCCAGTACCGACTCAGCCTCGGCCGTCATTCCAGGCAGCTAGATGCTAGACGTCATCATTCAATCGCACGGTCGCGATGACAGAATATTAGCACATGAAATCCCAGCGCACAAGGTGCATGGTTATGGTGCAAATCAATTTGTACGATACCTAGAATTCGTTTCCGCTTGCGTCTATAAGGCCGTCATACTCGCTTCCTGGCTCGCCAGTAGAAACACGTCATGAGTCTTGATTTGTGGAGATCATATATTATTTTCCCGGTCTAGAGCGCTTCGACACCAGATCTTGTGCTTTCCTTGCTTAGATAGCAAACCATGAGAGTCTGCATCCTCTCCCACTACTGTTTACGATGAAGCCCGCCAGTATCGCCAGTGTCGTGAATAGCGTTGGGAACAGCGCGTTCGACGCTTTCTGGAAGCTTCTCCTGAAGCTTCTGCGGGACAATGGATGCGGCGCCGCCGCCCTTAGCGTGACTTTTGTTTGTGGATTGGCCTGGCTCGGCGCCAGTAGGGTGGATCTGGAGACAGTAAGCACTGAGAGATGATTTGATCGCGGTGTAGACATACAGAATCTGGAAGAGACTCCTCAAGACCTTTGGGGGCTTGCTTCTGCACATCCCCAGGCACCTTGGAGTTTCCGGTTGCGTGCGAAACGCCCTGTCCTTTTCGGTTCTCGGCCATAATGCTAGTTGACTTGGGGTTGAAGTCTGGATAACGTCGTTGAGAAATCGAATTCGAGATGCTACAAGTGTGATCGACCAGCAAGAACGGACGCCTTCATATATCACCCACTCGACGCATTCCTCTAGTGTTGCTAAGGTCATGACGTACGGCGCTCGTCAGCGTACCGGTCTAAAAGTCTCCGACGCAGGAGGATTTATCCCTAGCGCACCATTTCCTGACCCCCGCGACAGCCGAAAGTGAAGGAATCCACGATGATGAGCATTACTCTGTTATCCTCGGATCTTTGTCGTAACAATTCTAGTCTCTGTGTCAACTCTCCTAACGACCTCAACAGCCAGCATCACGACGTTGACTGCAGACTCCAGCGGTCACAAATCAGGCAATGTCTTGATAAAATTTCCGATGACGCTGCCAGTGCGTTCTAGGGGCATCTCCGGATGACTGGGCAGTGCAAGGATACGCCAGTCCGGAAGCAACGGAGGGCAGTGCCGAGCTGGGACGTAAACCACGACATCGCCAAGTTCATGATCCCGATGGCTGCTCCGAACCAGCTTTTCTGCGGGCTCGGTCTTACCTCCATTAGTAATCTTCCCACCTTGTTCCTGAATATGCAGACGCCGCAAGCTCCCTCGCATCTTCTCAACGATACGCCGAAGAACATCCCAAGTTCGACAACGTCGACAAGGCCCAATGTCGTGGAATTACTCCGCTTGTCTGGAAGGTAACACTGCATTGCAGTTTAAAGCAAAAATCTAGCCTCATCAGCATTGAATTTGGCGGGGAAATGATTGGTTGCGGCTCGAACACGACCTCATGTCCCCCCGAAGATGACGATGAACCAGAATGCCACAAACCAAAGTGTGACGGGTTATGATAAGTGTCGACTTCCTGGTTCACTCATCCTTCTAGGCAATTTTACTAGGACATGCAGGAACAAATGTTGATAGCCACGTGAAGGAACTTCGAGCTCAACGGGAACAGATGCGAGGCTTGAATCACCTAGACTCATGGCACATGTGCTCGAAGTGATTCTTCCTTTGCGTAACCAAACTTCACAACAAGGATTGGACAGAGATAGGAAGCAGAGACCGGACTGTCATTACCGCTGACAAGCCCATTGCCGTCAACAGCCAACTCCCGAACGTGTTCATCATCAGGTCCAATCCCGGGATCCATGATGATATCCACCTGTTTCACGCTGCTGAAGATTTCTATGACTCTAAAAATGATGCCACAAAATCATCAAACTGCGAGACTGGCTCCTGCACGCCAGCAGGAGAATCGCCGATGGGATCTCTCCATTTGGCAAGTGACCTGGGGGGATACACATCAACAGACCCGCGAAATCACTTGTCATTTCACATGTTGAATCCTATGAAATTCCATTCATTTCCACCAGACTTTTCAGGCGGGGGTACTGTTTCTTCACAGTGCGGGAATGACAACTGCCGCGAATATGCTCCTCTAGAAGCGGATGTTTTCAATAGCACCGGAATTACCATGCAAGCGCAATCAAGGCTGAGATGACCTCCCTGCATAAGATCTAGTAAAATAAAGGGTAGATGGTCACTCCAACGTGGTATCGGCGTCTGTCATGGAGCGAGGCAAGCATTGTTACCCTCGCCGGGTTGTCGCGGCGTGCGGAGGTTCTGATTGGTCAGGCCGCCATTCTCCTGGACAGACTCATCATGACCAAGAGCTTATAGCATTTAGTGGGTTACATATTCATGTTTGACGTTGGGCCTGGCCTCAGGAAGGATTCTAAGCCCTCTTCTGCCGATGGCTCTGAGACAGGACTGAGCTGCTCGACCATCTTTGGTTCTGACCGCTGGTTGTGGTAATCTTGGTCGTGCCTTAGTCGCATCGATAGTGAACTCCTGAGGATGATCTCGCCTTCATCAAGTTGGCGTCTTTAGAATGTTGCGGCGTCTTCTGAGTTGCTGCCGGAGCCAGAGCCCCTGAGTGTCGCTCTGCCAGACGGGAACTTGTTTACCCGATTACGCTACCCAAATCCTAGAAAAATAAGTATCCGATAGTGCTCGTGTCAGATCCGGAGAAAGGTTAAGGTTGTTGTAGCTAGTATCCAAGCCTTGAACCTGATCCTACTTTATACAGAAGGATTTGGGCTGCGGCGTTAGCGTACCGAGCCGGCAGTCAAGTTCGGCTCGATGGAGACCTCACTGGACTTCAGACGAGCCTCACCCCTCAGTAATTGGATTCAGTGAATTTATGCAACTAACACGCAGAGAGGACGTATTGGAGTAGCGGTCTCGAATGATCTGAGAGTGCTTGCCACAAAGATCTGTGCTCAGTCCAACAGTAATAGCCTCCACATGAAAACAAAAAGTTTCACGCTCCACCAGTAGCCTCCCGAAGTTGGAGATTGCTCCAGCAATTTCCCGATCTGGTGCAAGCGCTGGCATACACTGCCATCATCTCCAGGTACGTCAAAGCTGCTGATGCTGTGCATAAATCGGGGTATAATTGTTTTTTTTTTTTTAAAAAAAAAAAAAGAGGCGTATGAGCTACAACGTGAATAACACGGGTGTGGAAGTTGTGTGGGAGCTCGTGAAACGGCCGGGTCATCCTTCGCATCGAACGATGCTTCCATAATCGACGGTATGAGAGAAGTCGAGTCGTCCTTCCAGATAACATGGAACCCTTGCGTGTACCGCACATTCGAAAGAAACGATCCCAACATGGGCCGTCTCGCACACAAAGCCGAGCGGTATTTCCGCCAACACGCGGCCCCGGATATGCTTATTACTCCTGCCGTACGACTGCATGTTGAACCTGATGGATCAGCACGCATACAAGTGCCGCAGAACGGAGTTTAATGCGCCAGGCGCACACCAAGTGACTGTGTGAGCCTGGCATCGATGTGCGCAGCACTCAGGCAGGGCTGGTCTGCGGTCGCAGTGGTTCTGGCATCGGGATTGGACGTATGGCTGCCTGCTGGGGCTATTGGGACGGACCCCCCCCCCCCCCCCCCCCCCATTCCTTCGCGGTCGGACTCCGGGGGCTGGGAAGCAGGCTAGTTGTGGGTGTTGTAGCGGCGTTCCTGGCGCGCCCGGCTCAAAGCTCAGCCTTCTAGAGCAGCTGATTGCGGGGTTGACACCGGCGCCCTTTTGGACAGACACTGCCGTTTCCGGCCCAGCGCACTGTAGTTGCTTTTGCGAAGGGCACGGCAGGAATCGGAGGATCAGCACCGGCATATTACCGCAGGACCGGCCACATGGCTGCGCACGGCGGCGAAAGGCCCGGTTGCACGGAGACGACGAGGAGGGGGCGCGGAAGGTCAGCCCGTCGGGTGCCAGGGGACTCCTCCGTCCACTCCTGCTGCGGCGGCTTTCCAAGCCGAGCGTGCCTGCCCCACAGCGGCTCGCCAGCTAGGGTTGGGCTGCCAGATCAGCGCGGATCAGCGCCTTTCCCGCCATTGATGCACGCGACTACCAAACGGGAGGGCTGCACCGTCGTTCGGCTACCTGCGCTACGCACACTCTCCCCGTGGCCGGCTGGCCGTTTGCTGACATCTGGCCGGCATTGGGCACCGTCTCGGCCGTCATCATGTCCATCTCCAGGCTGTTGCGTCAGATGGCATGCTGAGCACCTGGCCGTTGGCCGTGTCTGGGCGTTTCCGATTCCAGCCTGGTGGCGCTGCAGAACCACATCCGACCCTCCCCGTCGGGGGTGTCCCTTTCCGCCGGGGCCCTGGCTTCGCCACCAGCCCAGTGGATTCGCCATGCTCGGCCAACCATGTGGAAGCTCGGACGCTCTTCGGGACATTTCTCGAGCTGCAAACGCGTCCTTGGCCCTCCCGTCCTGCCGCTTGCGCCGGCTGTGCTTGGTCTCTTGCTAGCACCGGCACCATTCGATCCTTCCAACAAGAGCCCGCCAGCCGAGCCTTCAAGCCGCGCAGCACCTCGTAAAATATTCCTGCTGCCCCTGGCATCTGTGCTGCGTCCGCAAACTTCAGTTCTCTCCGTCATTATGGTCTTCTTGGTCCACTGAAGAGCGTCACACGGGTGGTTCTTCAACAAGCCAACGTCCAGGAAACGTCTAGACTCCGACCCTTCCACTGCCAGCAACAGCTGTGTTTCGGCCCATCTTCCCGCATCATTTGAGCTCCACTCTTCTGGTCAACCGGCCAAGTCTCAGATTCACCACCATGATGCAGCTGGAGGGCCGCGCTCCGGAGTTCTTCACCATATTGGTGGTCATGATAGTGTTCGCAGTCGTCTCCACCGCCTTGAGAGTGTTTGTCAGATTACGACTGGTCAAAGCCTTTGGCATCGACGACTACTTCATGGTCGCCGCAACTGTAAGTGCTTACAAGCCGAGATGCCGCTCTGGTAAACGATCCTGACTCTGCACGCAGCTCGGGTTCATCATGTTCACAACTTGTGCTTTGGGCGGCATCCGCTATGGCACAGGCAGACACATGGCCGAACTCACCCCGGAAGACATGATGAAAGCACTTCGCGTAAGTCAAATGTTCGCGGTGGTTCGCCATCTACTGACATCATGGTGTAGTACTGGTGGCTCTGCTATGTGGCCTACACCAGCACAATGTTTCTTGCCAAAATATCCATCGGCTTCTTCCTTCTCCGCGTCACTGTTGAGCGCGTACACATCTGGATCATCAGAACAGCCATGGCCATCACCGCCCTCACTGGAGTCATCTTCTTCTTTGTCACTGTCCTCCAGTGCAGCCCGGTCTCCTTCTTCTGGAGCAAGGCAGTCGGCGGCAAAGGCACCTGCCTGGATATTGAGGTAATCATCGGGTTGACCTACTTCTACTCCGCCGTCAGCGCACTGTGCGATCTCACGTTCGGCATCCTCCCGATTTTCATGCTCTGGAACCTGAACATGTCCCGGCGCACCAAAATTGCACTGGCTCCCATCCTGAGCATGGCCTGCATCGCTTCTGCTGGAATCATCGTTCGCATGGCCTACGTCAAAGATTTCAAGGACCCTGACTTTCTCTGTACGTGCTCCGTAGCCCAGTCTCCGTTCGAGAGTTACTTTGCGCTAACCCAGGGCCAGACGCAACCGTCGATATTGCCATCTGGTCTGACGTTGAGGAGGGGCTGGCTATCACCGCCGGGTCTCTCGCCTGTCTACGGCCACTTTTCCGTTTCGTCACGGCGAAGCTCTCGACATATGGCTTCGGCACCGGGAATCAATCAGGAGCAAACCACAAGAGCGGAAGTAAGCAGCCAGAGACATTATGGCCAGGGAGTCAAAAGAGCAAGATCAGAGGGAAAGATAAAGGAAGGCCGTGGAGCCTTCTTGAGACGCAAAGTCCTGTGGGCGAATACGGAGACTTCGAAATGGTGACGAAGGAAGCTACTGCTGATGTGAGAAGTGTTGAGACAGGGATGTCGGATACCCAGTCGTCTAGTAGGATAATGGTGTAGGCTGCACCTCTGTTCACGATTTCAATTAGCTACGAGTCTCCTTTTATCATGTAATACTCAGTGTTCGTCATATGAGATTTATGAGGTAGCTTTAGCAAACAAAATATTTCCTCCTTCATCTACGGCGTAAGATGATTTTATGAGCTTTCTTAAATGAGTTCTATGAATTGTAGACGTTCATTCACACCCCCACGGCACAGATATGAATGTCCCGTACTCAAACCCACCAGGCGCTGTGTCCATGTCAGCACTCAACAGCGATTGCGCAATGCCACCGGTGTAAAAGCATGTGAGTACTATGATACCCAGGAACTCTGCAAACGGCTCTTGCAGTGTTGTCCAGGCCTACAAAAGCCCGCGCACTTCTCCGGCGATCGCGGCGGCATTCTGAACTTCTCTCAGGCGAAAATGGCGACGGTGATTGTTCTGGCGACTTCTCTGGTGTTTGGGCAGCTGTTCGATCTGGCGAATCGACATCCCAGTCGAGCGTTCGGGACACCATTTTGCAGTCGGAGCGGGGTGGCTGCAGTGGAAACGAAGAGTAGCGGAGATATGGGAATGCGGGACTGAATATCGAAATTGCAGATTATTTATGGGAAAGCCGAGATTCCGCATCCAAAATTCGATGGCGTCTCTATGACGACACATTGCGGAACAGATGCCGGATGGCAAAACGTGCATCGAAATGGGTGCACCCCTGTCTGAGAGAATCGCGATGGAAAAGATGGGACAGAAAAGCGCAGCGTCTTCGATTTCACCCGTCTACTGATTCAATTTTCGGGCGCGGAACCATCAAATCACCGTGATGTCGTCTCAACGTATACTCGTGGAGAAGCTCGAAGTTCCGACAGGTCTGTACCTGAGCTGTGTCGACATACTGGTTGTGAATTCCCGGTCGCCACTTCGTCGGGATGATCGTTGCACCTCCGGAACACTGGATGACCTGCCGTAAGTGGTCGATGCAGTGGTCTTCGAGATGGCCATGTCAGCTCAGATCGAGATGCATAGGTTTGTGGATGAGACATACGCTGGTGGGTCATGTTGTGGTGGGGCGTCTCCGGGTAGTAATCTCGGTGGAGTGCCATACGTAGTTGGTTCTGGAAACAGGCTCAGTCATTGACGGAAACATGCATGAAGCAGGCAAGCTTTCTCACCAAGCAATGCAGACTGTGGAACATGTCAAACCTGCCGACAGGATTTAGCTTCATGCGATGACCATCGACAATGTGGGAACATACCCTCCTGTGAAGCCACCCACGGCCTGATCACGGTAAACCTCGTAGTCCTCTCCCCACAAACTCTTTGCTTCGTCCTCGGTCAGTGAGAAGTACCGGCCGTCAAGTATATTTCGCCAGGCCTCGTCGACATCCCCGTTAGGCTCGCCCACGTAAACGCGCTCCCCCGGTGCGTCGATGAGGAACAGCTCTCCATCTTCTGTAAACTCCACGCCTCCTGTAAATTTCCTTTGCTCAATCTTGATCAGAGACTCTGACACTGTAGACACTGGTGTCAGCTTTGTCCGGCTTGAGCTGCGAACGTCGCCACTTACACACAACGTTCTCCGTTGCGAACCCTGTCTCATATGTCCCCATCGCTTGCGCAATGTCTTGCTTTTCATTCCACCTGGCTACCAGAACTCCCAAGATGAACATGACCACGGATTGGGCAACCCATGCCGCAACAAACATAAACTTTTGTTTCCTGTGCTCTGAAATCGATTGGTGTCGGTGGTGTCGTATATCTGCTGTCCCGGTCTCATCATCGATCTGGCGGCACTTGCCTTCCTGGGAAAGGAAGGGAACTCTGACTTCGTCCAGCATCATTCTAGATGAGTAAATGAACAGAATGAACAGAATACCAGGAGCGTGGGGATTCTTATGTCTTGTACTGATTCATGCCCCTTCCGACGGGCCGCGCACGCCTTGCCTCTTGCGCCGCAGCAACTGACTCGGAATACGATCTGACAAGATCGCCAAGCACCATGTATATTTCCCATACTGCAAGTAAAGCACTGATGTTCCATGGAATGGCGGCATTGTACGAACCCAAAATGCGCAGGTGTATTTGCTCTGAGTTGACGGTACCAGAGGGTGCGATTATCTGTGTATGCGGATGTGTGCGCCCTATCTACGCGTGTTGCCGAGCGTTCCAATTCAGCGGGAGCTTAGACGGGATGCCTTACAGATTGTATATTATGCGATGAACCCTTAAGGCTAATGCATTTCACATGAAACATCCTCATTCTGTTCTCGATGCCTGCTTCCTTTCCCCTCTCCTCGTCGCTTGAGGAGCGCAGCGGCGGTCGAGCAATACCACCCGTCGCTTCAAATCCTCAAGGCTTACTCGATTTCCGAGCACGGAAACACATGCCCAACGGTGGCGGGGCCATTGTCCAAGTATCCAACAGCTTCTTGTCGAAATCCTTGCCATCCGCAGCCGACGCAAATCTGATGTTGTATCGCAACGCTAGTCTTGCTAACACACTTCTCATCTCCCACATCGCGAGCTGTTTACCAACGCAGTAGTACGTTCCTAATGCCTCGATCAGCCACCCTGTCGAAACTTCGACTGCGGATCCGCACTCACCAATCTGGAATGGGAAGAAGGCTGTCCGATCTTTTATCATTCTTGCCTTCTCATGTCCTGCGATCCAGCGCTCTGGTATGAATTCAAGCGGCCGCTCAAAGTAACGCTCGTCTCTCTGAATCACCCACTGGGGCATCCACACATCCACGTTTCCAGGAATGTACAGATCGTCATCGATGCGAAAGCCATCTGGCGGTGTCATGCGCGGGGCGCCGTTGGGAATAGGTGGCTTCAGCCGGAGTGTCTCGTTGATGATACCGTCAAGAAGGGGAATATCCTTGGCTTTATCGTGGCTGTAAGGTGCATCTCCACCTGGAAACAAGTCATCTACCTCCGCTTGCAATTTGGCGTAGATGGGTGGATTCAACGCAAGGTAGTAGAAGGCGTTGACAAGGGCGCTATATGTAGTGTCTCTGGCAGTACGTAAGCAAAATGTGTGCAGATCTTACAGAAAGTATGACATACGCTCCAGCGATGACAAGTGAGCGCGTGTCCTCGTGCAAGGCCTCCGGCGTCGGTGCTCCATTCGGGCTTCCTTCCTCAAACGCTCTGATTAACCAAGAGATAATGTCTTTCGGAGCCTCGGACTTATCCGCTTGAAAAGCCTACGCATAATATTAGTACATGCGCGCTTGAGGGGAAGAGTTAAGCATGCCTGCTGCTTTTCCTCGACGAGCTGCCGGCAGTATTGCACAAAAGGGCCCCAATATACGTCTCCGAGGCCAGGCATGTGACTAAGAACATTGGTTAGCCAAGGAACAGGGAACAGGATGCCCATGGAGGCCATCGCTGTTCGGAGTCCTTTTATTGCCGGGCTCTCTTTGGCTGAACGAAGGTTGCCAAAGTCTTTTCCAAAGCCGATCACGCCCATCAGGTCATATGTGAGCCAGGCAATACGATCCGTGATGTTAATGCGTTGGCCGCGTTCGCACGAGATCTGGTCAAGAAAGAGGCCGATTGTCTTCTGCATTTCTGCATCATACTTCGCGAGCTCTGTGGAGACGTCAACACGAGCCGTTCGAGGCAATGGGTCCCCACATACCTTTCATCGTCACCGCCATCTCCCATGGTCTCCTTCTCCGACGGTGATCTTCAAAATCCCTTGTCGCAAGCATACCGATACGCTCTTGTTTCCAGTCGGTTTGCTGGTACAACATGGTCTTGCGGAACGATGCTACTTGCGGAAGAGCCGACACACGAGCAATGGAAACCTCACGAGGACCTGTATTGAGTCAACAATACTCGAAGAACATGTCGGATCATTCCTCTGACCTGTTCTCACTACATCTCCATATTCCTTGTGCAATTCCTCCAACTTCAGGCGATATTGGAATGCCTTCGAGGAGTGGTACACGCTCCAGAACTTGGTCAGCTTCGCAATTGGCGGTCCAGGAAACTTCCGTAAACGGTGGAAGAATGCTCGGTAGATCAGAATAGATGCTGCCAGTGTCGTTGCAAAGCTCGTTGTGGAGACTGCGAGGTTCCAGGCAGCATGCGACGGAGAAGAATGGAGAAACTGAACGTCGACACAGAGAATGGCGATTGCTAAGACCCCAAAGACGCCGGACATCTGCCACAAGAGCACATCAAGGAGCTCGAAAGGCTGGATAGCAGCGTGAAATGCCAGCGCTGCGACGGCTGATACGAGCCACCGTGGGGCGTCGTGCGTTTGCAACCCGCCCGGAGTGTTGCTGTCCATCGTGAGAGAATCCGAAGACACAAGGAGGTGGAAGTGTCGGGCTGGCGGAAACAGTGACGCTGCATATATATCCATGCTACCGGAAGGGCGATGCTGGCTTCCTGTGCAGCACACCCCGCATCAGCAGGGCTTGGTTTTGTGTCCATAAGCACTAAACAGGGCCTGGCGGCGCAACCCTCCCAATCCATACATGCAGGACCAAGTCGGTACGATGCGGACCTGCATCGTCCGTTTCAGTTCAACCGATGGGACCTATCGGCGTCGCTCTGAACTCAGAATCGTAGCACGGCTGTTACGTCAATCCATACTTTTTCTGCATGTGCTTGTTTTGTCTTATGCATGCAACTCCCAGTGACTTACACTTCCATGTTCTGACGAATGAAAGATGCTTACTCTCTTGGCACATGCATATATTCGTATTGGCTGCATGCCAGTTTCACAGATTGTAGATGTGCCGTAGGCGGGCTTCGCCCTCTGATTTCCGACCCAATAGTTGGCCACTGCACTTTCCCCAACCACGACGTCACGCACCAATTTTCCGCATATTTTGAACATTATAGCATTACTTCGCCAAATTCTACATGCTGCGTTGTGAGTCTTTGATTTTGACGAAAGACTAAAAGCTGACGTGAGAGCAGCAGTGCCGCCGCCGAACCATGCTCCAAACCCGACCTGTATCGCTGGGCGCGGCAAGCATCTCGATCCCGACAGAGCTCAGTCCCGAGGAGATTCAAAGCCCATGGCCTCCCAATCAGCAACGACCTTCCGCTTGACATCCTCCGGGTAGCTCTCCTCGAAGCTCGCCGCCTCCCAGGTCCTGCCGGTGGTGTACTCGGCCGGCAGGAGCGCGTCGCTCACCACCTTCCCGCCCTTGACGGGGCTGTGGCCGCCATGGCCATTGTACGGGATGAGCGGGAAGGCCCGGACGTTGGGGAAGAAGGTCTCGTCGTCGCCGGGGCGGCAGCGGGTGCTGAACGCCCACAGGACGTCGCGACCGTCGTAGACGTCGACGTCGTCGCCGACGAGCACGAGGCGGTGGATGGTGTAGCCGGCCTTGTGGTTGAACACCAGGTCGCCGACGCGCTTGCTGAACGCCTTCGAGTCCGTCTGCAGCGCGCGCAGCGCCGCGGTGTCCACCTTGAGCGCCACCCACGTGACCTGCGACTCGAACGGCGCGAAGGCGTCGGTGATGGGCAGGCCGGCGTCCTGGCAGAGCTGCCGGATCTCGGCGGCCGCGAGGGAGCCGATCATGGTGTGCGTCTCGTCGGTCAGGCGGCCGCATGCCGACACGGGCAGGATGGCGTCGTTGCGGTGCGTGATGCAGTCGACGTGGTATCTGTGCGGGTTGGTCAGCTGTCGAAGCGGGCGGGTGGGTGTGCTGTGGCGTCTTACTTCGGGCACAGGTGGGCGTCCCCAGGGAAGACGTAGCCGTGCATCTCGCCGAACGGGCCTTCCGGCGCGGTCTCGGTGATGGACAGCGTGCCTTCGAGGACGATCTCGGAGTTCGCGGGCACCAGCAGGCCGTTGGTCTCGCACTTGACGACGTCGAGCGCCGTGCCGGTCATGGCGCCAATGTACTCGGCTTCGGTGACTCCATCGGGCAACGGCATGCTGGACGCCATGATGGCTGCGGGAGGGACGCCAAACGCCAGAGCCCACGGCACGTCCTTGCCCTCCTTCTTCCACATCTGGTGGATCTGCCAGATGTGCTGCGGCTCGATCACGAGCCCCACCAGGTGCCGCTTGTCGTACACCATGGCACGCGCGATCGACCAGTTCGTCCACTTGCCGTCCGGCGATTGCACAATGTGCATGCCATATGTCTGGATGTACTTCCCGCCATCGCTCTTGTGGATGAGCGGAGATGGCAGCGCCGTCAGGTCAACATCGTCGCCCATGATCTTGTTCTCCTTGCACGAGCCCGTGGCAACCACCTGCGGAGGCTTTGGCTGAGCCCCCTTTGCCGAGAGCATCTTGTCGAGTATCTGTTTCATGCCAGCATCCGGTGGAAGAGCCAGATGCCGAGCCAGCCTGCCATACTTTCCCTTCGACGAGCTCCGGAGCGAGCCCGGGCCACCGAGGATGCGGAAGAGGCCATTCTGTGCTCCCTTGACGTTGTTGAAGAGCGGTGCTTTGTCGTCTGTTTCGTTCGAGCGGCGGATGATTGCTGACACTTCCAGGTTGGGATCCTTCTCGGAGTTGATCTCGGCGATGTCTCCGTCTGACTTCAGAGCCTCGACGAAGGATCGGAAGTTCATGTGCGGGAGGTCCTGAGGCGAGCCATGGTGGAGGCGAATCGAGGAGTATGCCACGGAAGGCAGTGGCTTCACGGTCGATCTGGAAGCGTTTCTTGCTAGGCGCGAGAGCATTGTGGACGATGGCGGGGATTGCTGGAGAAGTGCCGGATGAACGCCGTCAACATTTTATAGTTGTGAGAGTGGATACTCGTTCGTACGACGCGTCGTTGCTATCAAGCATCTCGGCCGGCATTCTGGACCTGGTCAGGAGAGATCCAAACCTTCGTGAATCGGAACGGTAGATGCAATTGGCTGTATGGCCTCGCTCGGACGCCAGCGGATCTCGGCCCCTTCGGCTTCGGGAGCGGCTTCGGTATCGGCCAAGGAAGTGTCGCAGATCGGGCGGAAGCCGTGGCCACCCTCGTTCGTTACATAAGGACCTTGAGTCGGAGCTGTTCTTCAGAGGCCATTCCTTCGTGGAGCTCATCCTTGCCTGCCGTTCACTTTTGACTTAACCCTCCCATCCAGCTGGGCTCTGATTTTTGGCATCGGCACAACACCACGTCGCAGCTTAAAAATGCAATCTTTCAGAAGAACAATTCCGCGCAATCTTCAACGGTCGTACCTGTCATCAAAAGCATCGCATAAAACACCCGCGGTGTGTTCTTCCTGGAGAGCAACACACACCAACTCCTCAAATGGCCCCTCCGCACCCATCACAAAGACCCCCTTCCCGGTCACGCAGAGGAACAAGCGCATCGTCGTCGGCGTCACCGGCGCCACGGGCACGCTCTTCGCGATCCGGCTCCTCGAGATCCTCCGCACGCTCGACATCGAAACGCACCTGATTGTCTCGAAATGGGCGCAGGCGACGATGAAGTACGAGACGGACCTGCCGCCCAGCCACCTGGCCTCGCTGGCGACCAGATCCTACGCGATGAAGGACATGGCGGCGGGGCCTTCGTCGGGCTCGTTCCTGCACGACGGGATGATCGTGGTGCCGTGCTCGATGAAGACGCTGGCGGCGGTGCGGGCGGGCTACTGCGACGACCTGATCGCGCGGTCGGCCGACGTGTGCCTCAAGGAGGGCCGCCGGCTGGTCATGGTCGTGCGCGAGACGCCGCTGAGCGCCGTGCACCTCGACAACATGGCCGCCCTGCAGCGCGCCGGCGCCACCATCTTCCCGCCCGTGCCGGCCTTCTACACCCGCCCGCGGACGATCGAGGACCTCGTCGACCAGAGCGTCGGGAGGATGCTGGACTCGCTGGGCATCCACGTCGAGAACTTCGAGCGCTGGGAGGGGATGCGGAAGAGTTGAGAGCGGCGGGAGCGTTCGAGAGCCGGGGATGGTCTGGTGTTTGGGGCTCCGGGGTGGCGGCCGGCTTATTCTCCGAAATCGAACCCCAGAAATGCTGTGTCCTCCTCGGGAAAGGACTTGTCTGGAAGGAGTCAAAGAATGACCGCTGCATGGTGGACATGGGACTCACCCCAAATTATGGAATCCAAGAAGGCCATGGGGGACAGGTCCGACTGCAGGTTTTCGAATATCGAGTCATTGCTTGCCGCTCCAAGCCCTTCTGATTGCGATACAGCTGTATCTCCAGAATCCAAGGCCCGCGGAACCGGTGGATCTATCGTTTGGTGAGACGGGGGCCTGGAATACACAACCGGTCTCTGTGGGGTCTCTTGAGTGAGGCTTTGCAGGGTCATCAAGGCTTTCAGATGAGATGAAGTAAGAGCATGGTTGAGCCTCGGAGACTCGTCCTGGGCATTGGAGAGAAGCACGTCTATCAGTTTCTTCTGCATGTTTTTGAGAGATTTAGAGCTTCGCGTCTCTCCGAGGATTGTCAGAAGAAGAGCCGAGCTGAGGGCTTCGTGTATGCAAATCCAAGAACGTGTGGGGTAGATGGTCAAGGAACCCAGGTTTAAGAATGCCTTTACCGCGCTCTCAAGAGCCTTTTTGCCGGTTGATAAAAGATTGAGGTATTCCGTGTCATAGTCCTGTTGGGGTCGTTTTCTAAAGGTTGGCCGGCAGACTGCAGCAGTCAGGAACGCCTTGTGTAATGAAATGGAAAAGAACTCAATCCGCTCCTGCAAGTCTTTGCACTTCTCCCTGTTCTGAAGGTGCTCTACTGAATTGAGCATCGCTTGCTGGAGGTCTCGAAGCTGCCGTTGCATGATCTCCACATTGGCTTCGGAATCCCGATTCGCCAACAAAGTAAGACCAAGTCTAGAGATTTCCCACATGACCTCTTGGTGATTCAATTTGTGGTTGCGGCCGCTGACCAGGCCGAAGGGCATATACGCTAGCGCCGTCGGTCTATCGTAGCAAAGAGAAAGGATGCAGTCTTGCTGGACGATGGTCATCCTGTCGTAGTTGAGCAAATGATATCCACGCGTTTGAGGTGCCGCCAAACCATAGTCTTCTCCGCAGATCTTTCTCGTTTTCGGTAGTGCTCTCTGCCACGCCATACTCTGAATGGAGGCCCAAGCTCTGTGCAAGCCTCATGGTTGTGCCGAGCAAGGCCCATGCAGCGTCCGAATTGCCTTGAAAGAGTCAGACCACCAGTCAGGTGGAACTATCGGACGTGTGCAATTGCTCACCATCATTTTGTAGGAACGTTCCAAGGATGAGAAGGGTTTGAAGACTGGTAAGCAATGGCCGTAGGAGGAAATTTGCCAGTCGAAGTGCGTGAAATGATCGTTTTGCTTTGCAGACGGTTAATATATTTGCCGCGTGACTAGAGTTGCGTACAAAGTGCTCGTACCAAAGTTTCTGGAGATTTTTCTCCGCTCTTCGGCAGTTCGGTCAGAGTACTGCGCACCGGCCGCCAGCGTTGCCAGTAGAAGCGCGGTACGGGCGGCCCTTTCCTTTTCAAACGTTATCGTTGGAGGAGTCCGATCAGAGCCAGCACTGCGCTCTAAATAATCAGCGAGATGTGATTCAAACTGCTCGATATCCACGATCAGCGGGCTGAGGTGAAACGAAATCGTGCGGTAAACCTGATAGAAGGTGAGCGTTTCCTGGTTCGTGGGAAGTAGCTTCTCCAGCTCTCGGGTTTTCTCGTCTTCAGTTTCGGCATTGATGAACGGATACTGGCCAAGCGTGTTGCGCAGGCCCAGGGCTGGGACGATCTCGCGTGCAATCGGACTTTCTGCTCCGCCCATCTGGCGAAGGTAGGATGCTGCCGAGTGCTCACCCAGGAAGGAGCTCGAGTTTCCAGAGACCTCCGTGGTAGAAGCTTCAGCAGGATGAGTGCCATGAGTTGGCTCGGCAGGGGATATTATCTGGTGTGTCGGCGGGAATTCATTCTCGGGTTCCAGGGATGAGCCTGACTCAGGCTCGCGGCTGTAGACGCATATGTCGGGATGGTTCCTTTTCAAACATGTGCTGCACGGCTTGCTGCGGTCGTTGGTCAGTTTCTTTGGCTACAAAAGGAGGCAAATGAGCATTCATACTTCATATCACACTTGACTTTGCGGTGATTACAGGGGTAGCATGCGCCCTTTCCGCGGGGCCGCTTCTTTGCGGCAAGAACTCTCTTGATCTCATCCTCTGTTGGGCGGGCACGTTTAGACATGATCCAAGGCTGTGAGCTGTAGCTTCGGCACGTTCGGCTTGCGTAAGGTGTTGAAAGCTCGGCATCGGCAGGAACAAAATCGAAGCAAACTCTGTGGGGCAGGGCTTCGACGTCATTGGCCCCTAATTAAGCTTCCCCGATCGTCTCACCAGCCACGTATCTCCGAGATTCGGCGTTTCTTCCGGGCAGTATCTAGAGATAAGTAACCGTCGGCCTGCCAGACTATTAAGATTAATGTGATAGGAGAATACTCGGGGAGCTTGAGTGAGCGGCCATGTATTCCACTACAGGAGAAGTACTGAAATCAAGGTACCCAGATCTCCCTCCGCCAACGCTTGCTGACTACCGTGACGTCATCTATCTCCTCGGTGTGAACTGAACCATCAAAGGTGGAAGGGTCGTGGTGAAGGTGTCCAACGCCTCATTGTCAAACTTCTCGCCATCCTCGCCGGGCGCAAAGGACACATCGTAATGCAGCGAAATTTGACTGATGGCCATACGCAAAGTCACCATGGCCAAGACCTTGCCGGGGCATGAGTAGGGACCTACACGCTCGGTGAGTTTCTGGAGGTGTCTTCGGACAGGAACAGAGCACTCACCAATGCTAAAAGGGTACCAGGGTTGCTGGTCTGTTTTCCACTCTACCCTTCGTTCTCCAAAACGCTCTGGGATGAATTCATCAGCCTGCGGGTGGTATCTCGGATCTGTCTGCATCAATTGCATTGGGACGAAGACATTTGTGTTTCCGGGAATGTGAACGCCATCCACGAATATACCGTTCGCGGGAGTAGTCCGGTAGCCTCCGGTAAGCAATGCCGGCTTGAGACGCAACGTCTCTTGGATTATGTCCTCGACATATCCGACAGACTTCGCCTTTTCGTACGACCATTCCCGGTGTGGCATGGCGGCGTCCAGCTTGGCCTGCAATTTCTTCTGCACGGCAGGATACTTGGAGAAGAAGAAGAGCACCTCAGCAAGAGTCGATGCAGTGGTGTCACTGCCGGCAATTATTACTGCACGTGAGTCCTCGTGCAGCGCTATCTCCGATGGTGCGGCCGAGACATCTTTCTCGTTGTATGCCTTGATAAGCCACGAGATAATATCCTGGGGATACTTTTCGGACTCATATTTCTAGTCTTGTCAGCCATTTTCTCCAATATCGACGGCGCAAACCTACCATTTGCTTCACCTTGACTTCATTATGGCACCAAGAGAAGAATGGAGCATATCCAGCCGATGCGCCCGGGATTCGTGCCAGGAGATTCAGAAACCATGGCACGGTGGCCAGTATTCCAAGCGCAGTCATGTGATCGTGAATTCCTTTGATGGCCGGGTGCTCAATTCCGGTCTCCAGCCCTTTGAAATCTTTTCCAAACCCAACCTCTCCCATGATGTCAAACGTGAGGAGGTTGGACCACATTGTAGCATCGAGAGGCTTGCTTGAAGCTATGTGGGATTTGATCTGGTCCAAGAGAAGTTCCACCTTGGAAGCTATCCTGGGCTCGTACGTGTTCATCGCTGGTTCAGACGTGAGTTTGGTTCGTTCGGGGGGTTTGGCGGGCTCACCTTTGACCGAAAATCCCCTGTCCCAAGCCTTCCGGCGTTGCTTGTGGTCGTTCCAGTCTCGAGTCATGTGTATGGAGATCTTGGTATGGTCTGAGGATACTTGTGTATACCACGATGATTTTACACACTCGGATGCTGGCCCGTAAATCTGCTGCACAGCGGATTTCCGGACGATAGCGAGCTCCCGGGGGCCTGCGATGGTCAGCAAGTGCAAAAAAAGGTCTGGAAGACCACTGACCTGTCCGAATGAAATCTCCATATTTTTCATGCCATTGCTTGATCTCTTTGTGGTACATGACCTTCCTCGCAGAAGCAGCGGTAACATAGAACCGGGACAGCTTTGCGCCCCATGGCCCGGGGAATTTTCGAAGCCGATGCAAGAAGAGCCTGTAGATGGACATGCTGAAATACAGCCCCGCAGTGAAGGCTGTGGTGATCACACTCGCTTTAAGCAGTGCATCTCGCACATTGAAGAATGAGAGGCAGATGGATACGAGACTTCCAGCCGCTAGCGCGTAGCCTCCGAGGAACGGGTACAAGTACTCTTCCACAAAAAGTCTGCGAACAAAGAGGGCATGAAAAACCACGCCCAAGTATCCCGCGGATACAGCAAGCGCACCGGGCGTTGCACTGAGAACACGCTCCAGGCCGCTCAGTAGCTGCGCAATGATGGGCGCCATTTTGGTGTCCCGAACCGAATGTTTGAGAGGAGGGCTCGCCGAGCAAAAGTTTGGACGCGCAACGCGCTGCCAGCGGCTCCCATTTAAAGCGGTCTCACCAGGGTTCCAATCATCCGAATGCTATTCTAAATTGCTCTTGTCAACCACGAGGTCGGGACGGTAGCTCTCGCTTACACATCCTCGTGCAGGACGCCAGCGACCCAATGCGGCACAGCACCGATCAGTCAGCCAATCACACAATTTTGACTCGCGCTGCTTGATATTAAGACACAGGCAGCGGTACAGGCTGCGTGGCTAGCCCCACGGGAAGTTGTTGATCATTCCCGGAACAAACGCACTTGCCTGCATTTATCCACTGTACTCGTACGCTCTCCAGGTTTGGCCCGGAGAGAGGGAACGTATTTGGAAACAGCAGGCATAGGCCTTCTCCACCTTTGGGGGCCGACAAATGCGGGCACCACTCTGTTGCAGTGCTTTGAAACTATTACTCACTGCCTGCCTGCCGGTCTCCTGCATGCGATCTGCTCTGTAAGCCGCTCTCCGTTCCCAGTGACCCTCTTATCAGTGAGAGATCTTGAACTGGAAGTTGCTCGACGCACGAGAACCCTGCATAACGGAGGAGGTGCGGTTTTCTCGGGTCGAGAGCCTCAAAGCTTGTCATGCGGACCAAGGACACCGTAAATCACAGAAGAACTTTTGATGCTTGAAACAGAGAATATAGATTATGTTCTAATAAAAATATTAAATGGTTGCGCGCTGCTCAGTGGTCGAGGACGTCAAGGGGGCAGAGTCCACCACGCGGCCACCAACGCTCGGAGTATCCTTCCACCTAAGACTGGGCGAGTCCAGCAGGGCCATACGCCCTTCCTGCCTCATCCTCTCTGCAGTAATTCTCTCCGGATAGTTGCGCATGAACATGTTGGTGAAGTGGGTGCCGTAATGGATGCCCTCCTTTGGCTCCTGGCCAGCCTCGAAACCTGGAAGAGGCTTCATGACGGCAGAAAAGTTGGGCTCGTGGAAGTAGGCAAAGGCAAAGCGCTCACGGGTGTTGAGCCCGACCTTGTGAGGAGTAGAAGGGAGGTAGGAGTTGGTGATGTATTGCATCATGTCACCGGGGAACACCGTGAAGACATCCGGGACCGGGGGGACGTAGACCCAGCCGTCGGCGTCCTCGTGCTTGCCGGCTGCGCTCTCCTTCCAGTTGGCGTAGGTCTCGCCCTCGATCGGGGGCCGGATGAAGAGACCGCCAACATCATCCTGAGCGGCGATGACGAGAAGACCGTAGTCGGTGTGCGAGCCGATGCCGCGGCCGTCCTTGCCCTTGCCGTTGACGTTGTTGCGCTCGGGGAAGCGCAGGATGCGCATGTGGTGCCATCCGTCCTGGGTGTACCTCGTCAAGGCGTTTCCATCCTTCATGCCCAGGCCCCAGGCGATGAGCTGGAGCATCTTCTCACCGCTCTCCCCAAGGTAGTCCATGTAGGCTTGCATGACGGTCTTCATCTGGCCAAAGGCCCAAGGGCACGGGCCGTGGCATGGCCACTTCTGCTGAACGCGAGGATCCGACTGCTGCAGATCCTTGGTGACTGTGAAGATCTCGCTGTAGTCGGCAATGTTGTCGGTGATTTCCTCGCCCGAAGCAATGTACCCGGCAAACGACTGGTCATCGAGGCAAGATGCCTTCTCCTTGTACGGCATGCTGAAGAACTTCTTGCTGCACAGGAAGGCAGCATCAGCAAGTCTGCGGTTGATGGGGTCCATGGAAATCTGAAGGATGCCGTCCTTCTTCCAGGCGTCAATCATGCTTCTGCCCAGCGCCTTGTCGGCGGGGCTTCCGCTGAGAGTCTCGGGCAACGTGAAGGTGTTCAAATGGCCAACGGTGGCCTTGTGACCCGGAGGCATGGTGGAAGCCCCAGTATCCACAACGGTAGCAAGCCGCCGTGCGGAGTAGAGATGAGGGAGAGGGGAAGCACGGTACAGGCCGCGGCCGAGCGCTGGCCGCTGGATCATCGTGCGAGCGGACATCTTCGTGACTTCGTGACGCTAAAGAACTGATGCAGAGAAATGACTGGACTGGGTGTGGAGTGGAGATTGTTCTGAACAGTGGAGGTCTGGAGGTTGAATGCTCCAAAGCGGGTCTCGCACGCTGAGTTATATACTTGGTAACTCCTACATTGCTGTTCTACTCGGAGAAAGGAGGCAGCTGCAGCTGCAGAGCACGACACTCGGTGACGACTCGACTTCGGAGCTTTGGTCCTCCATCAGCCAGTCCGAACGTCACTCCGGTGTCGTCAGAAGCAGGGCCCCCGAAAGCCGGTGAGTCTGGACTACGGTCTCGTGCAGTGTCATGAGGATGGCTGGGCTTGCCTTAACGGGCCCGTTCGTATAGCAGGAGTTTTAAGGCCATGCCGCCGAGGGTTCTTCCAGGAATTGGCCGAGATGTTCGGCTTGCTCGGTCGTACTTGGGGAAGGTGGTGAGCAGCCTCAGCCATTCTTCATGCAATACAAACATCCTGAGGCTGTTTTTGAGCCGCTTCGACACTTATAATGCTCAAGCAAAATAGTCTATGGTGTTCGCAGGGTGTTTGCAGGGCGAAATTTACCTCTCAACCTTAAGCACAACATCTCGCGTGGTTCGGAAACTGGCCGAATTAGTCGGTCCTACTTAGTCATGACGTGTCAGGTCGGTGCTTCTTTCGGTATCATGAACTCGTATTGTAAAACTGCCCGTGGATTAGATGACAGAAGAAATGATCACCAGGACAGACTGCTGATTCTGTCATTTATTTCGTGAGGTGAAGCTGGATGGAAGGGGCCATGCTGACATGCACTTGAAATGGTTGAGTGTTCTTCAGCACCCCAAGAAAGCACACTAAAGTCCCCGTGGGGCTCCATACAGGGCGTTCTTGGTTGAGTCATTCTCACAGGGGGCCCGCCGGCTGACAGCAGTGAAGTGTGCCACCGGCTGCATACTCGGCCACGGCCTTGGGACCGGTGAAATATTTGCACCAATGTAATGCCTGTCCGCGACATCATTACCACGAGGGCGCTGCAGACTATAAATTGCACATGAAGGCATGCATCGGATCTTTGAGGCGAGAACCTTATCTTCGACTTCCCAGACCGTCTCCGCCCCTTTCGGTTAGCACCGAACGTTTCGAATACGTTCGGAACTTTTCGTCCACCTGTTGCCCGCAGCCAATGAATCAAGTAAAGCCGTGGATGTCTCAGGCTTTACAGGCCTTCAAACGGACTGACGTCGTTGTTGACAGGGTTTTGGCGCAGAGGAACGAAGTCCGCCCACGTTTTCTTGCCTTAGACGGCCTAGGGGGAGAGAGGCCTTCGCCCGGAATTCTGACAGAGTCTAAAGCAGCCTCCTTTTCTCGGCGTCGGTGCCGAGTAGAAAACCAGGAAATACTCGACCAACAAAGTTTGCATGGGTGACTTCGCCCTGGACCGCCTTTTCAGCGTGTCATTCCTCCGAACGCCCCTCATCTGGCCAACATCAGGACCTGCATGACCTTACTCTTTGCCCATGGGAAGACCGGTGAAGCCTCAAGTGTCCATCTCCGTCGGGGGACGTGACTCTACATCTCCTGGACCGTTACCTTCCTTTTCCGTGTTAGAGACAGTCGGCGGGGAAGTCACAATCTCCACGTCAACTGTCACGACCATACAATGCATACGAGTCTCCTTGGTTGGTAAGTCGGTCAAAAGAGGATATCATGCCATCTGACTGCATATCACTGATTCGGCATTGATAGGCAGTGTAAAGACTCATGTCGACAGACTCAGCAGTCTTCCTCATGTGGCGGGATCACCGGATGCTACCAAGACATTCCTTCACATGCAACAATGCATAGAGACAGACGTGTTGTCCAATGGCCGTTGCCTCAAGCCCGGAGAAGTCCACCGGCTTCCGTTTTCCTTCGTGCTTCCCGAGCGGCTTCCAAGGGAGTCCTGTGACCATCCGTGCGGAGACGCCGTGTGTGAAGCACATCTGCGACTTCCGCCAAGCGTGGGAGACGAATCTGGGCCGGAATCAGACATCTTCTATCCACACGGCGTACGCATTTCCTATGCAGTCATTGCCAGGCTAGAACTCAGTCAAGACGATAGTCGACGTGGTCCGTTCTGTTCTGAGATTGGGGCGGCTTTTTGTGTTCGGCCTGCATATCCCGAAGACCTCCCGCATTTACAGATTTCCTGCGACGACTACAGACTCCGCGATGCAACAACCATCCGGCATTTTGGGAGCCGGAAAAGGGGGAGCTTGATGATGGAAACGCATCAGCCCTGCAGCCTTCGTTTGCCCGGACCTGCATTTGTTGTCCTCAGCCTGCGGTTCAACCCGGACAATGATGACTGCAAGCCTCCGTCGCTTCGAGACGTCAAAAGCAAACTCACTGGGATTACATTCTACTCGACAACCGCTCGGGAGCAGTTCCCATCAAAAGAACAGCTAGGACGAGACTTGAGCACCGCCCTGTTCTCCAAGTCCATCCCACTCAACCCTCGAACAATTGCTCCCGGACAGTGGCAAAGATTCTCTCTATCAGATGGCAACTGCTTCTACACGATGCGTCTCATGGTCCCAATAACCCTTCCTGACAATGGGGCTTCGGTCCCAACCTTCCACTCCTGCTTCGTGTCTCGAGTCTACCGGCTCAAACTTTCCATCGCTGTTTCGCCAACCAATGTGGTATCACTCAAGGTCCCATTGCAGATCCACAATGAGGACCAACACCTACCTACCTATGCATCGTCTCGAGCTGCCACCCTCTTTGGAGACCAGCCTCTGTCAACTGCATGCGGGTACTCAGTGTCTGACACGCCGATCCAGGCCCCGGCCTACCAATTGGAGGGGTATTAACCAGTGACGCGGCTGGCCGTACGTTCCATATCATGTCATCATTTAGCATCAGCGGAGTTTAGACGGAGAGACTGCTGCACCGGGTAAGCAGGACAGATACCTTGTCGGAGTTTGGGGTTAAATCCGGAGGAGCACAACGACCACCACCATGTATATATATCCACCCACAATATCCAGCTCCACTTCTCCAGTCCCCATTCAAAGCAAAAACTCCAAGATGGATTCACCCACGCCCCTCCCACCGTCCCACCGCGTCCTCCACCTCACCTCCCGCCAAGAACCCCTCACAGTCATCACCCGCCCAACCCCCCTCCCCGGCCCCGGCAGCGCGATCGTCCGCATCCTCGCCGCCAGCATCCTCTCCTACTCGCGCGACATCTACACAGGCGCACGCCCCTACCCCTTCCCGACGCCGCTCGTCCCAGGCGCCAGCGCGATCGGACGGATCGCCGCCGTCGGACCGGACGCGACGACGCTCTCGCCGGGGCAGCTGGTACTGTGCGACATCACGATCCGGGGGCGGGACGACGCGGACGCGGTGATGCTGGCGGGGATCGCGGAGGGGTTCGGGGCGGGGGCGCGCAAGCTGATGGCCGGGCCGTGGCGCGACGGCACGTACGGCGAGCACGCACGGCTGCCGCTCGAGAACTGCCTGCCGCTGGACGAGGCGAGGCTGGTGGGTGAGCTGGGGTACGGCGTCGAGGACCTGCTGCACGTCGCGGAGATGCTGGTTGCGTTTGGCGGGCTGGACGATGTGGGGCTCAGGGCGGGCGAGACGGTGGTCGTGGCGCCGGCGACGGGGAAGTTTGGCGGCGCGGCGGTGCATGTGGCGCTGGCGATGGGGGCGAGGGTGGTGGCGATGGGCCGGAATGTGGAGGCGCTGGCGCGGTTGGAGGAGTTGGGCGGTGGGCGCGTGTCGACGGTGCCGATTACCGGGGATGGGGAGGCGGAGACGGCGGCGCTGAGGGCGCGGGGGCCGGTGGATGTGTTCTTCGATATCTCGCCGGGAATGGCGGCGAAGTCGAGTCACATCAGGAGTGGGATCAATTCGGTCAGGCGAGGCGGGCGGGTCAGTCTGATGGGTGGGGTTCAGGCGGATCTTTCGTTTGATTACTTCAGCTTCATGCGGAAGAACCTCACCATGAAGGGGACGTGGATGTTCACCAGGGAGCAGGCTTTGCGGCTGATTCAGATGGTTACGGCTGGTATTCTGCCCCTTGGGCCGAGCAGAGGCTTGACTGTTGTCGCCAAATATGGATTTGATCAGTGGCAGGAGGCTTTTGATGCGGCTGCCCGCCACTCGGGCCCGGGAGAGGCGGTAGTCTTTGTTCCGTAATCTGCTTGCTTATTGCAGCATTCGAACCAATTTGATACCGCCGAGCACCAGAAGATATTTCGGCGCTCAGACAGTGCGTTACCGAGGTCACCATTAGTACCTCCGCCCCGTGTGCAAATCTGCATTCTCACTCCGTGCCCATTTCGTCTTCTTCAGCAACTTCCAGCCAGCGGCAAACACCAAGAAGACAGCAATGACGACGTAGTTCATGATAAACTCCTCCACACTCCAAGGTGCGAATGCCGTCCAACCTTGAAAGAAGATGAAGAACACAGACAAGGAGAGTCCAAAGTATGGCGTAAACCGTTCAAATTGCGCCCGGAATGGCAGTACATCGAGCGGGATGTTCTGCACGCACATGGCTTGCCGAAACCGAATGTGGCACAGGCAGATACAGGCCCAAGTGATGAACGTGGACACGCCCGTAATGCTGATGATCCACGTGTACACCGCGCCGCTACCTGATGCCAGATTCAGCAGTGACAGGAAGCCCATGGCGTTCGTGACCACCAGCGCGGGCACGGGCACGCCCCTTTTATCCGTCCAACGGAAGATCGCAGGCGCCTGATGCTGTTGTGCAAGTCCGACGAGTGTTCGAGAGCCGACGTACAAGGCGCCATTAATGGCAGAAAAGATAGTCACCACGATAACGGCGTTGACCAGATGCGCGCCCACGGGCGCACCAGCGCGAGTGAAGGCGATGACGAAGGGGCTGCGTGCGGTCTTGCTGCCAGCGGACAGCAGGTTCGGATCGTTGTAGGGAACGGTTATGGTGAGGAGGAAAACACCACCGACAAAGATGATGACGATGCGATAGAAGACGGTGCGGATGGCCTTGGGCACGTCGCGAGCGGGGTCAGCGGACTCGCCGGCGGTAATGCCCACCATTTCCGTGCCACTGTACTGCAGCGCTGCGAAGACGAAGATCTTGAAGACGCCCTTGACACCGTCGGCGAAGGAGCCAGGGTCTTGGTAGTATTTGAAGCCGATCTTCTCCCCGCCGATGGCGCCGGTCGAGATGAGGATGGCGCAGAGGAAGAAGGCCGCGATGAAGAGTAGCTTGGCGGCCGACAACCAGAACTCCGCTTCACCAAACGCGTAGACACCGAGAAATGTGAAGGACAGGAAGACGAACCTGTTTCTGTCAGCGATGCATGGGTGATAAGTGTTGTCAGGGGACAAATACCAGAACACGAGAACCCATCCCCACGTTGGCATGGCAGACTTCCAGAAACCCAACACCAAGCTGAGGTTATCTGAAGGAACCAGCAATCAGCAATCTCAGATGGCATTTGTTCAGGAGCTTGTGCCTACTGTACTCGGCCATCAGGATACCGGCCCACAAAAACCAGTAGTTCCATCCAAGGGCAAACCCGACCGCTGGATCGATGAAGCGAGCGGTGTAGTCGGTAAATGAGCCTGTTGTCTCCATCAGTGTGCACGTCTCTTGAACATGACGGAGTGCAGTATACCAGAAGTTGACAGAAACGCAGCCAGTTCTCCAAGACACTGCATCACAGCCCACAGCAGTGTCCCAACTGCAGCGAAGCAGATGAGCAATCCGGCGGGCCCAGCAGTCGAGAGTCCTGTACCCATGCCAACGAAGTATCCAGGCCCGATCACTCCTCCGATGGCGAGCATCATCTGCAGCAAGCAAGACTGATCAGCAACCATCTACGCAGCGGGAGATCCAGAGATTGAGCTTACAAGGTGCCTCTGGGCGAGATTCCGCTTCAAGCCACTCTCCTCCCTCGACGTATTCTTGTCCGTTCCCTGGTTCTTGCCGTTCCCGATGGACATGACCTCGCCTTGCTCAACTGAGCGGATGGTTTCCAGCTGATGCTCCACATCTCCGGAGTCGTAAGTCTTTTTTGGCAGCATGCTGATATTACTCTTCTCAGGAAGGGCAAGATAGATGCGACGATGGGGTAGAGGTAGGATTGACGGGTTGATGCGAGAGGTTTGACCGTTCGTTTCACCCTGATATAAAACCACACCTATCTCGGCGCTGCCCTATCTGGCGTGCCAAAGATACTACTTGCCAATCGAGTTTGGGTTGCTCGTCCCTTGCTGCTCTAAACCTTATCGGGGAATGCGTGAGTCGTGTCAAGGCTCTGGGTTGGGCCGAGTCAGATAGGCGCGGTCTCCAATCGCTTCTCCAAAACGCGGGGAAGAGGATGCCAGTCAATAGGAACCTTATCTTTAGTCTGCTCTCGTATCTTGCAACAGCTGCTTTCCTGGAACCGTTTCTGATCAGTGCGGTTTGGAGCAGATTTCACCTCGTAGGCATACACTACGATGGTGTTGAAAACGGCAGGATTTTCCCGTCTTTCCTTTCGTATACTCTCTATGCTAGCTGTGAAAGTGGTAGTGATGATGGTAATGATGGACGTGGTGGTGTATTTCGACAACCCGAGCACCATCTGGACCTCGATAATAGTTCTGACCTTCCTCTGGAACAGGCAGGGAGTCATTCAAGGACAGTGAATTGTGCAAGTCAGCATGGATAGTGGTCGATGGATCGGACATATCGTCATGCAGAAGTGGCGTTGTCTCTGTTTGGATGCCAAATGCACTGTCCGACGGGCATGTGTGTCTTCCTGGATTGGCGTTGTCTGCGCGGCAGGTTCTGGGGGAGACGCCATTCGAAATACCTTGGTCGAGGGCCGAGCTATCCGAGTGATGATAGGCCTCAGCGTAGGATTGGGCTGTCGAGCCGTCAAGATGCTGGTCCAGGTTTAATAGCGTCTCATCCATAGACTGCGGTTGAAGGATGTGGTTTGGTGGATTAGGAGTGTTGAAGATAGCGTGAAGCGGTGCAGATTGGCCAGTCATAGCAAGATCTGAGCGGGCGTTCCGCGAAATCTCCGAGTTGGCTGCATCAAGATTGAAATTAGAGTCATCCAAAAGACAGCCTAGACTCTCAAAGTCCATGGACTCGATTGGTAATGAGTCCGGTGGGCACAGCTGGGATTGCTGGAGATGGTGCATCACTGCACAGATTGACTCGGCCTCTCCGCCATCTCCACCCATCCCACTGTCAGAGGAAACTCTTTCGGCACCGCTGCTTACGGCTCCGGTCTCATGGCCTCCATCTGCGATCTTCTTGGAAAGTGCCCTCCACCGGTTGCGGCAGGTCAAGGGAGGGCGGCCAGGAAGCCCGGCCGAGATGATTGACCACCTGTGGCCCAATTCTCGCACTTTCGCGCAGAGATAGTCATCCTCCTCTGCGTTCCATTTTTGCAGGCGGCGGTTCACGGAAGGAGCCAGGATTTCCGTGTACCGCTTTGAGCACTGGTCGTCTTTGCGGCCAGGGAGCAGGAGTGCTGGGCACCATAGGTCAGCATAGCAAGAAGCCGTCCGGGAAAACCCACGGACCAATGCGTTTCCAAGCGGGTCCGAGGCGTGCATAAGCCTGGAGCAGGACCTGGTCCTCGTCTTTTGTCCAGCGGCCTTTGCGCAGCGATGGATCCAGGGAGTGGAACCAGCGCTTACGACAGTCCTGCAAGTGGGTCAGCACAGTGACATTGATCTGGTGCCTGGGAGGACCTGCCTTCGCCGTTCGGCCAGGCAGGCACTTGGAGATGTCCTGCCACCGGCCTTCTCGACCCCTCTTGTCGCCGTGCCTCCGGATCTGGTCGGTCAGCACGTCATCCTCCTGGCGAGTCCAGCACTTTCGTGTCATCCTAACTGCAGGGTGGCGGACTGGATGCCAGCCTGCCCAGGTCCTGCGATGCGTTGAGGTCTGGGGAAGGGCGAGTCAGCCCCGCCGCTAAGACAAGCCTGGTCACGTGTTTGACTCGGCCCACAGACGATAGCGCCCAGCCCTTTCCGTTTACCGGGTATGCCATGATCGGCTCCCACTCTTGTAAAACACGACAGACTAAGCTATCATGCGGCCGAGTCCATGGTACTCGGCTCTTTTCGACCTTTCATTAAAAAACGCGGGTCAAAATACTGCCCATTCAATATGCATTCCACACTCCATTCGACTGTCCAGTCTTCAATAACCGTTCGCCATGTCCACTGCTACCGTCCATCCCTTCGACCCGGCGACGGCCGAAGAAATCTCGTCCGCGGCTAACGCCATCAAAACCCTCTACAGCGGCATTCAACTCCACTTCAAATCAGCTGGTCTTGACGAGCCTCCCAAGCATGCTATGCTCGAGTTCCTCGATGCTGAGCATCAGGGAAGACCGCTCCCACTCGTTCCCAGATGCATTTTTTTGATGTGGTATATCAAGCGCACGCCGCGGCTTTTCGAGGGCATTGTCGATGTGACGCACGGGAAAGTGGTATATCACAAAGAGCTTCCTCGGGACTTCCACGGTCCGGTAGATCGAATTGAACTCACCGAGGCCGCCCAAGCTGTGATGGCCGATGAAGGTGTACAGAAGGAGATACAGAGGCTGAAGCTTGACAACACGACTGTTGTACTTGATCCTTGGGATTACGGCGTTGACGGTCTTGAGACTCAAGAAAGGCACACTCAGGTATGTCCTGGCACCGCCCTTGGGTCGTATGAAGCTAAACGCCCTTTTAGGTCTTCATGTATATGAGGAACCCCCGAAACAATGATTCTGACTCCAACCACTATGCCTTCCCGCTGGACTTCATGGTCATCGTCGATCTTTCCACCATGAAGGTCAAGCGGATTGTTAGACTTCCTCTCGGTGCGGACGATAGTGTCACTCCTCTGGGCTCCGACGTACCACATCCCAAGGTGAATCCAGTCGAGCCAGAGTATGCCCATCATTTGCAAAGTGCTCCGCCTCGGACTACCTTAAAGCCGTACCAGGTAGTTCAGCCGGAAGGCGCATCCTTTACCGTGACTGGACACCTCATCGAGTGGGAAAAGTGGCGGTTCCGTGTGGGATTCAATTGGCGCGAGGGTGGGTTTGCACTGACCGCGTGTAGGCGACTTGGCTGATCACAAGCAGGGATGACTCTCCACAACCTCTCATTTGATGGTAAAAGCAACTTCTATCGACTGTCTCTTTCCGAGATGTTTGTGCCTTACGGTGATCCCCGCAACCCCATCTACCGTAAAGGCGCATTCGATCTTGGCAATGTCGGAGCCGGTGTCACCGCGAACAACCTTCAGCGTAAGTGTCCTGCAACCTCCGCGTAGTACAGCACTGATGCTTTTCAGTTGGCTGTGATTGTCTCGGCATGATCAAGTACATTGATGGGTGCGTGATCAGCCCGGATGGTACGCCAGCTCCCCGGCCAAATGCCATTTGCATCCACGAAGTCGACAACGGCATTCAATGGAAGCATACCAACCACCGCACTGGCAAAGCAGTGGTGGTCCGCAAGCGCCAGCTTGTCCTTCAAACCATCATCACGGTGGCCAACTACGAGTACATCTTTGCGTGGTACTTCGACCAGTCGGGCGAACTGACCTTCGAGACCCGAGCCACGGGCATCCTATCCACACAGCCGATTGCAGCGGACGTCAAAGTCCCCTGGGGCACACGCGTCGCCGACGGCGTCATGGCGCCTTACCACCAACACCTCTTCAACCTCCGCATCGACCCCGCCGTCGGCGGCCATAGAAACAGCTTCGCCGCCACCGACTCCGTCGCCATGCCATGGGACGAGCAGCTCAACCCGCTCGGCACGGGCTACGTGACAGAAGAGACCATAGTCCAGCGCGCCGGCCCGGTCTCCGACTCCGTCTCGCGCGGCCGCGTCTTCAAGATCCTCAACGAGTCGACCACCAACCGCGTCTCCCTCACGCCGATCGGATACAAGCTGGTGCCGCACCGCTCGCAGATGCTCCTCGCGCACGCGGGCACGTGGCACGCGCGGCGCAGCGAGTTTGCCACGCACCCCATCTGGGTGACGCCGTACGCGGACCGGCAGCTCTTCCCGGCCGGCGACTACACGAACCAGGGGCTCGGCGGCCACGGCATCGCGTCGTGGCTCGACCCGGAGTCGCCGTACCGCCGCGACCGGCCGCGCGACGACGCCGCCCCCGGCAGGGCGCCCGTGCGGGACGCCGACATCGTCGTCTGGCACACGTACGGCCTGACGCACAACCCGAGGGTGGAGGACTTCCCGGTCATGCCGGCTGAGATTGTCCAGGTCCACCTTAAGCCGTTCAACTTCTGCGAGTTCAATCCCGCGAATGATGTGCCGCCTTCTACGCAAGACAAGAACAGGAGCCAGGAGTACCAGCCGCCAGCGGAGAAGGGAGACGCGGTGGCTCAGGGGAAGGTGTGTTGTCAGAGCAATTTGTAAACGCAGCAATATTGGTTCGAAGATGATCTCATAAGAATGTATTTCAACTACTTCCAGCGTTTGCGAATTATGGGCCCGGTGCTGATAGGTAGATTCTTGGATGTCCATTTCCTGGGTCTCCCTCGCCGGGCGACTGCGGCGTGCGGAGGCTCTGATTGGTTGTCCACACAGCCACTCAAGTGGCCAGCACTTCCCGCCCGTAGAGTTGCATTTGCCCTTTTTAATACTCAAAATAGAATTATTTCGTACAAATACTAGTTGCTGTTGCGCATCTTGAGTGCACGCGACCAGCAGATCAATATTCCGTCCGCTGCCAGCACATCGATCGTCCTCCACGTTGTCATATCCTTCACCTTAAGCTACTCTATGAGCTTCTTTCTCTGCCTATTCGACAAAGCTAAAGATTTTTCAGCTCAGGTTATGTTTTTGAATCTGTGGCTCTCCAAATGCGCATGGGTTTTGGTCGTAAAATAGAAAGTCAAGCTCCTGCTGGTCCTCTGGTTCCTTTCAGCGCAAGCCATTAACGAATCTGCTCAGGTACTTAATTAAGGATGCAAGAATTTCCCGGCGCATCTACATAACACGTCTATTCTTAGGGCCCAACAACGTACACAGCCATCCAGAATTGATTGTAGAGTAACACAAAGCTTGTTTTTCAGGCTTAAGCCATATACATTGCAAACACGCTTCCCAGACCCACATTTCTTGAGAGGCTGAGCGAATGCATAAAGCCAAGGCGGCGAAGCACACAACCAATTACTCTGTTGGCAGACCCACATTTCTTGAGAGGCTGAGCGAATGCATAAAGCCAAGGCGGCGAAGCACACAACCAATTACTCTGTTGGTTCAGCCGCATTGTTGCTAAGCCCCTTCACACTCTTTTTTCAGCACTGCGCATCCTTAATCCTTCGAGACATGGCTGTTCATGTTGGTGTAGTAAGCAAAGGACCCATTTTTCTCTTCCAATCTGATTTGTGCGTGCAGATCAACACAGGCAGCAACATCTCGAAAAACTTCTCGTCGGCAACAACATAAAAAACATGAGAACGGTATTTTGATACACATAGGCCAAACCCGATAGGTTGCGTTGATGGCGTGAATTGCAAGTGGTTTCCGATCGGTTTGTTTTGTGGGCGGCGAGCGTTTCAATACGTAGGATGGGTTGGCCCCCATGCTGCGCCGTACGGATTTTCGGCACACCCATAAGGCAGAAACTCTCGTGACTCGTTTTGTGGAACCCATGCCACGCCGATCGCCGTTGCAATTTGTCTCAGACTGTCTTGTCAACTTGAACAACCAAGCTAAGGATCAAAGAAAGGGTTGTCGCATTCAGGTTTTTGTGACCCAGAAATGTCTCATGTTGTGCTCAGAAGCGTGATGAGATGCCCGGATAGGACTTCGGTAGCTGTCCTGCCTGTCTCAACGCCGCTCGCAGAGGCACCACATGCAATTACGTTTGATATGAGATGCCAAGGGGGCGGTGTGATTGTTGGAAGCAGTGCCCACCAATGTGATCCCGATCGATGATCCTTTGCGTTTCTGTGACCTCACTGCATTTTATTCTTTTTTTGCGTCCACTCAAGAGGCTATGCTTTCTGGGGGCCGATACTAATGTATCACTCTCCCGGCCACCGCTGGCTTTCTCACGTTACTTTGCATTCACCCCTCACCAGACAAGAACATGGAGCTCGATTCATACCGAGACGGAAATGGCCACTCGCGATTTCGAGCACAGTGAGTCGGCAACACCCTATGCATGTTATTCTCAGCTAATGTGATAACCTATGAACAGCTTCTGGGTTCTCTCTGCGTTCCTTAGTATAGCGTCTTCTTGGTACCTTCTTGTATGGAGAAATTACAGTGAGCCACTCTCCCATGTCACCTCGAGTTTCAACTAATCAACTTTTAGGCCACCGTATGCAGTTCTATTGTGAACCCAACTGGATCATTACTGACTTTTCTCGATCTCAGCATTACATCTTCATGCTCTACACATACTATGTGCTCTTGTCGTTTCGTTTCTTTATGCGCTTCTTTCCGGCAAAATTGTCGAGGGAATGCAGTCGCCGTACTTCGTACTCCCAGTTGCTAGGGGTGGTGTCTCCACCAATCCAAAGCAGCTAGTATTCTTAGTGCTTTCTTCTCTCTGTATGGCATGGTCGATGCCATTGTTCCTCAAGGCAATGGTACACGCTCCGAGCGTTCCAACATTAATTTTTCTTTCGGTGAGGCTCTCGGTACAACCTCTGGAATTGGCAAGCTTACTAACAAAGATGCAAGACGATTGCGTTCCTCCCTGATACTTTGGGAAACGCCTACCAGGATTCTGGGGTTTCGTACCGTCTCCTGTTACGAGCCTTGGGCGTCACCTTCGCTATTTCCCTGATTGTTTTTGACGATTACCGAGGATCCTCAAAATCTCTCATCCATGGAGCGCACTCTTTTGTCCTTATCGGTCTCTCCAAATTATTTTGCTCGCAAGCAGTTGCTGCGGAGAACGAATTTGGAACAACCCGCTCCCCTGAATGGTACTGGATTGCCGTCAGAAATACCTGCATTCCAGCTTCTTTGATAATCACATTGATCTGGGGAGCTACGAGAAAGGACTGGGCCACCGGTCTATGTGATATCTCGGATTTAAACCCATTTCTGCTTGGCTTCAACATCGCAACGAGCACAGCCGCGATCCTTACTGGGGGTTCACTTGTTGTCTTTTCATTCGCTGGAGACTCCAGTGGAACTTCCTCCTATCAAAACGACGGCTTCCAATACACACCGGCACTGTGCAGCCTCTCTGTTGGCTTGATGTCGACACTCCTACCGTACCCTACTGTCGTCACACCGCTCCAATTGACAGCTTTCATAATGGCGATTACCTGTCTGGCCGAACCTGAGATCTCCAAAGGATTTTCCTCATTGAGAGACCTAGATGATGGCGAGCTCAAAGATTTGAAACAAGGCCTGGGTACAAGTTTTATCAGACCAGGCTTTGCCTGTGTGGTGACAGCAGCCCGCTACTTTGCATTACTGTGCCTGGGTATCCTGTGCTTTGGCGCCGCGTGGCAATCAACGATTCGTGCAACATCGACCGCCCCGGAAACCATCGAAGGCCTGGACTGCAAATACCAACCATCATCGGAAATGGACTTCGTTATCAGCATGTACAAAGAACCGCTTTCTGTTGTCAGTTCGACCATTGCAGCGCTTCAGGACATCCCAGCTTTCTCTGCCCTCTCTCCAAGAACCCATATTTACGTCAAAGATTCCGAAGCAGACATTCAAGCTATTCAAAACGCAACAGGGGCTCATTCAGTTACACTACTCCCAAATGTGGGACGTGAGAGCCATACATATCTTCATCACATTCTCACAGAATGGGACAAACTGGCAAAGCATACAGTATTCATGCAAGCGGAGCCGCACGAGTTTGACGGCGCCCTTCGCCGGATTCAAGAGTACTACGTTCCAGCCACAGGAATGCTCAGCCTCGGGACCCCGGGGGTGTCGTGCGACTGCAACGACTGCGGAGATCTCCACTGGAGAGATACTTCCGACACCGTAAGGAGCGTTTTCGAGAAGGTCAACAACAAAACCTGCGACAGGGCACTGCTTTCTTACCGGGGTCAGTTCGTGGCCTCCGCGGCCAGGATTAGGTCCGTTGACCGAGCGGTGTACGGCGAATTAAACCATACTCTCACCGAACCGACCAGTTGGGCGTTCCGCGAGGAGTTCCAATTCGATGACCGGCAAAACACACTGGACGCTCCTCAGTTTGGATACACGGTTGAACGGATTTGGTCAGTCTTGTTGAGGTGCTCTGACCCGGATGTTGAAATGCGTTGTCCTGCGCTTAATACATGGAAACCACGTTGGGGGAGCGAAGAGGATTGTCAGTGTTTCGACACATGTCCGCTTACATGAAGCTTTCAGAAGGCGTCACGGGGGGTCAATTTAGAATCATTTTCAATAGCAGGCCTAAAAAAGGCGCTATTTATATACCATAGATGATCATGACAGTTACGATATATTAATAAATTGTTCTCATTCAATCTCCAAAGCATGCGCGTCATTGAAGAGAGCGGTGGTCATCACCCCACCTCACGAAACTTCTGGCAAGTAGCTCGCGTGCCTCTCTTATTTATTGTCACAACCTCCAAAGAGAGAGAAAATATCGACCGAGGGCTCGTGATAATTGAGGCTTCGTATCAAAATTGCGTTTTTCTGCTCTGATCCAGCAAAAAGGTGGCACACATGCTCAGAATATTGGTCATGGGTCGGCAGAATAGTATTTTTTCTAAGTAATAGAAACGAGACATTTGCAACTCACTCGCTGCTCACTTGGTGTCCAACATCCCCCTCTATATCATCAACAGCCCCCCCGACGCAGAAATCGTCTGCCCCGTGACCCACCTACTCTGCGGCTCCGCAATCATCGCCACAACCAGCGCCACATCCTCGCCGGTCCCCAGCCGCCCCGCCGGCGTCATCAACCTCGACGCCTCGGCGGGATCCACGTCCGCCCCTCTCGCCGCCTCCACGCCCTTGGCCAGCATATCCGTGTCCGTCGACCCCGGCGACACCGTGTTGACCGTGTGCCCCAGCGGCGCCAGCTCGACCGCCCAGCCGCGCGTCAGCGCCTCCAGCCCCGCCTTGGACGCGATGTAGACGCTCAGGGCGGGCAGGCCCATGCGCGCGCCGACGGAGCCGATGTTGACGACGCGGCCGGGGCGGCGCAGGTGCGGCAGGACGGCCTGGGTCAGGAAGACGACGCCGCGGAGGTTGACGTCGAGGCAGCGGTCGTAGTCTTCTGGCGTGACGTCGGCCAGGGCCTTCATGCAGTCGACGCCGGCGTTGTTGACGAGGATGTCGATGGCCGGGCCGAAGGCGGCCTGCGTGGCTTGCACGATCTTGGTTGGCGCGTCCGCCTGCGCCATGTCGGCCTGGATGGCGACGGCGGAGGACCCGTTGCCGAGTTGGTGGATTGCGGAGACGACCTGGTCGGCGAGCGTGGCGCTGCTGGGCGTCACGTACGTGATGGCTACCTGGTATTGAGGTCAGACGGTTGGTTTTGCTGCGAGTGGGTGTCTTGGACATACGTTGGCGCCGCGTTTGGCGAGTTCCAGGGCGATGGCGGCTCCGATGCCGCGGGATGCGCCTGTGACGATGGCAACCTTGCCGGCTAGAGGAAGAGATTGGGGTTGCGGAGCGGATCCCATGATGAATTGGATTTGGTAGAATGGCAAACGGCGTATATCCTTTGTTCGATAGAAGATGTAGAATTTGATAGGATGCGGTTATGTTGCGATTTTATAGTCTCCTCGGCCCTATACAACAGCTATACGGAGTACGCTTTTAGTCCGTTCGAATTCCGCACAGCTATATCCGTTTAAGTCCGCACACTTCATTGGTCAGACATGTTATTTCGGACAGAAAACGGCGGCTAAGAAATGGAAGTTACCGCACCGCTGGCCACGGCGTTAAACGGAGATCGACAACGTAGGAGTGTTGGGGGCGGTTTCAAAAGGCGTCCTGCCTCTTCCTGACCAAAGCTCTTAACCCCCCCACTCTCCAGCCAAAGTGGCCTTGGGCTTCATATTTTTCCAGAGCAATCAAACGTGTCCGAATTATTTGCGTGTGAAAGCAAAGTTGTCATTCAATTGTCGTTGCCTCTGCAGCTTTCAAGCCTCAGAAACAGTCTCTCGGGCACCACTTTTCTGCTGTACCTCAGCCTCCTCCACAGAAGGCTCCCTCGAGACACCTTCGGCCGAACCACTCTTTGGATGCTTACTGTCATACCACCTTTCGATACCTCCCAGCACCACCGAGCACCAGAGGGTGAGCGCAACCACGAAGACCAAGGCAGCGATATACCCGTGCGTCTTTCGGTAGGTGGGCGCATCAGAGGCGGGGAACATGTACTGCGAGAACGGCGTCGAAAACGCACTGCCGATTGGGTCAGCCGCTTCACGGAACCGGTAAGGAGTTTGGTACCCACCTGCCCACGGACATCATCATGGCCATGGTAAAAGCACGAAGCTGGTTGTCGCCGCCGCACAGGCTGTTCACCCATCCCGAAAGCAGAGGCGAGAAGCAGCCGTAGCAGCCTTGCAGGAAGAAGGCCGCCATCTTAAGCCCGGTGCTCGACGGCCAAATCACGTAGATGACGTAGCAGAAGGTCATCAGAAGGCCGACGACGAACATGACCGGCGCCCTGCTGCCGATGATGTCGGACGCAATACCGCTTCCCGTCATGAAGAAGAAGTTCTGGAAATCCCGTCAGCCGAGGAAAGGGGGCGAACGTCGCTCTGGAGACCTACCACCGCGCCAACCACAGTCGGGATGTTGTTGATCTGCGGCACGCTGTACCTGTTCTTCCCGTCCGCCGTCTTCTCCGACTTCAGCCACAGCGCCATCCACGTCTGAACGCTAGACCCGCAAGTCAAAGACCAGAAGCTGCAGCACCACCATCAGCAAACGCGGCATCACCGAAAAAAAAAACCTCCCAAACTCACCTCCATGCCACGCAGAACACGTAAAGCTGCCAGCTCCCAAAAATCCTCCGCACAGCCGACCAATCCATCTTCCCGCCCTCGCCCCTCCCCTCCTCCTCCATCCGCTCGACCGCCCTACCCCTCTCCCACTCGCTCAACCACCACGCCCGCGTCGTCCGCGGCGTGTCCGGGAAGCACGTCAGCCCGTACAGCACGACGGGCAGGGCGAGCACGAAGTCGAAGATGAACAGCCAGCGCCAGGCGGACAGGCCGCCGCGGCCGTTCATGCCCGAGTACAGGGCGCTCTGCAGGTAGCCGCTGAACATCTGGCCCAGCACGCCCGAAATCACGAAGAACGCCGAGCGGCGGCCCAGCTCCGAGCGGCGGTACCACGAGCCGATGACGTAGTGCAGGCCGGGCAGCGCGGCCGACTCGAACAGGCCGATCAGGAAGCGCAGCGCGTAGATGTGGGTGGCGGAGCGGGCGCGGAAGAGCGCGAGCACGAAGATCGACCACGTGAGCAGGCAGGCCGGGAGGTGGATGCGCGGCCGCACCACCGTCAGGAGCAGGTTGGAGAGCGGGGCACCGATGATGTAGCCGATGTTGTAGTAGGTGGTCATGAGGTTGAGCTCGTTGCCGTACAGGCCGAGTTCTTCTTTCATGCCCGACACGTAGGCGTTGGAGATGTTGGTCTGGTCGAGGTACTTGATGAAGAAGCACTGCGAGACGGGAAGCTGTCAGTTGCGCTGCGGCTTTTCTCCGCGCAGTGTATCCACGACTCACCAGACAGCTGTACGTCAGGATGAAGATGTCGAGCTTGCGGATCAGCCATTTCTCCTCCTTGCTCGTGCCTGGCTCGTGCCAGTGGAAGATGGACGGCCTCTGCTCGCCCGGTGTCGCCGGCTTGAAAAAACCCATGATGCTGGCTGGTAGCAACCCGCGAACCTAGGATTTGTTTATGCTGGGGCTCAGAGGCGCATCACAGTCGGAAAACATGGGCGGGGAGCGCCGATTTTTATTGCCGTTTGCGAACTGCTACCCTGTCTCAATCTCTCTCCACCGCTAACTGCAAAGAACGGTGGATGGACAGGGAATAAAAAATCCCGATGGTGCAATCGGACGCTCGGTGCAGCTGCCGTTTCCTGAGATGGGCAAGAGTGGGGAAGCCGAGCAGGCGGAGAAAGCGAACGGCATGCCGAGCTCGGCGGCGGAATATAAGACAGGGCCACGAGCATGGACGGGTGCCTGAATTTCACTGGAAACAGGAAAAATGTCGTCCCGTATCTCTCTTAACGGAGCTGAGTTCAGCTACAGCATCGCCGGCCCAGCGGACGGCCAACTTGTCATCCTGCTTCACGGCGGCAGAGGCTTCGGTTCGTAGCGAATACCTACATGCACTGCAGGCAGCCGCAGTTGACTGAAATACCCCGGCAGGCGATCACCGCTCGGACTTCAAGGCATATCAGCCGCTGGCCGATAGCTATCGGATCCTTGGATTCGACTTCCGCGGTCACGGGCACAGCTCGCTCTCGCCGCCGTACACGTTCAAGCAGCTGGTGGACGACATCGAGGCGTTCAGGCAGCACTTCGGCGGGGACGAGAAAGCAGTCATTGCAGGTGGGAGTTTTGGCGGATTCCTTGCGCAGCAGGTGAGTCCGGCATATGCCCTTGAAGCGTTGGACGCTCATTGAATACTGCAGTACGCCATCACGTACCCCGACAAGGTGTCGCACCTCGTCCTGCGCGGGACCGCTCCGTCGCATCATCGTGAGCAGCCACCAAAGACTCAGCAGTGGTTCCGCGTTCTGACCCGGCGGCGCAGATGAAGAAGAGGCCATCCGCACACTCGAGGCGCGGCTGCACCGAGCGCCGAGCGCGTCAGTTGAGATGCTGCACAAGGTGTTCTCCGCGTTCGAAGACGACGAGGAGTTCCGGCTGATCATCTTCGCCATCAACCCGCTGTACACAGAGTCGTACAACGCGGATGGCGGGCTGAAAAAGATCCGCGATACGGTGTTCCGCGCAGAGACGCACAGTGAGTGGCAGCCAAGTCAGGTCTGACCGGCCGGGGTGCGTGCTGACGGAGCGTGTCCAGACGCACTGTACTCGGAGCAGGAAAAGTACTTTGACTACCGGAACGACCTGCACCGCGTCACGGCCAAGACGCTGATCGTCGTCGGAGAAGAGGACTGGATCTGCCCGCCGAGTGAGTCACCCTTTCGGAGCCGTTGCCTGGAAAAGTGCTGATGCGGTTGCAGCGCAGTCGAAGCTCATTGCGGAGCGCATTCCAGAGTCGCGTCTGCTCGTCATCCCGGGCGCCAACCACTCGGTGCAGCACGAGAAGAACGGGGAGTTTGTGCGGGCTGTGCGGGAGCTGCTGGACGGGTGAGTGGGCAAGCAGCGGAGAAGGCAACGGCGCGGGAGCAGCTGCGAGGGGAGGAAGCGGCAGTTGCGCCGAGATCGGCTGTCACGCAAGATCCCGAGCCGATGGCATGTCGCCGGCCCTCTCGTGAGAGCGGATACCACCAGAAAATTCCTATCGATGCTGCGCCGAGCGGCCAGCTGCTCGCTTTCGGCCATGGCCACCATTTTGATGAGACTCGCCGTCCTCGGTGCACCATGAGTGAACACGCTCTCTCCCATCCAGAGACTCGCAGCCATGGCCCCCGTACCATCCGTCTCCATCACCATCGGTGAGTGTTCGCTTGCCAATTGGCTCGCGCGCCGATGCTGATCCATTGCCGCTTGCAGACCGTGGCGGTACGTTCTGTGATGTGTGGGCGCACACGGCAGATGGCAAGGAGATCGTCTTCAAGCTTCTCTCCGTCGACCCGGCTTCGTATGCAGACGCGCCCACCGAAGGCATCAGGAGAGTGCTGGAGCAGGTGACTGGACAGACCATTCCCAAAGATCAACCCATTGATGGCAGCTTGATTGAATCCGTAAGAGTTGGAACGACAGTGGCAACAAAGTCAGCAGCTGCCTCCGGTACAGATCCACCCGTCACTGACCCGGCGACAGTGCCTTGTTGGAACGCAAGGGAGAACGCTTTGCCCTGTTGACCACCGAGGGGTTCAAGGACATCTGTCGGATCGGTGACCAGACTAGGCCGAAGCTATTCGAGCTCAATATCCGCAAGCCTGGCGTTCTTTACTCAAAGGTAGTTGAGGTTGCCGAGCGCGTGACAGTAGAAGACTACGTACTCAACCCCCATCCTGCTGAGATAGATCTGTCCGATCCAGATCTAGTAAAGACGTCAAGTGGAGAGATTATCCGAGTGCTGAAGAAGCTTGACCATGCCGCTGTCAGGAAGCAGCTTCAGCAGCTGTTTGACGAAGGCTTCCGCTCTCTGGCAATCTGTTTCTTGCATTCGTATCTCTTTCCTGGTGAGCCTTTCTCTTGATTCTTGTGTGTGGCGAGAAAAATTCCATCTGATCAAGTACAGACCACGAAAATGAGGTGGCTGAGATAGCCCGTGATGTTGGATTTGACTTCATCTCGTTGTCTTCGGAGCTGAGCCCGAACATCAAGATACTGCACCGCACGACTTCGGCTTGCGCTGACGCATACCTGTCGCCGACTGTCAAACGATATGTCGACGGCTTCGTATCTGGATTCTCAGTGCTTCCAAAGAGGGTGGACTTCATGCAATCAGATGGTGGCCTCAGCACAGCATCTAAGTTTACCGGCCTGAAAGCCATTCTTAGCGGACCAGCCGGCGGGGTGGTGGCAATTGCTCGAACCTGCTACGACCCTGAAGAAGGAACTCCCGTCATCGGGTTTGATATGGTAAGCCATACAATTTGCTGCGTGTATTTCAACACGACTGATTTGAACAGGGTGGGACGAGCACAGATATCAGCCGTTTTGACAGGATCTTCGAGCATGTGTTCGATACCGCCATCAGTGGTACGACTATCACAACGCCGATGCTGGATGTTAAAACCGTTGCAGCTGGAGGTGGCTCTATCCTGAGCTGGAGAAATGGGCTCTTTGTGGTCGGCCCAGAGGTGAGTCCCATCATGTAATGTCTGAGCCAATGCTGAGTGTCATCAGAGCGCGGGAGCCCACCCAGGACCAGCATCGTACCGGAAAGGCGGACCACTCACAATCACTGACGCAAACCTTTTCCTCGGGCGACTTGTGCCTGAGAAGTTTCCCTCAATCTTCGGTCCTCACGCCAACGAGCCCCTGGATGTGGACATTGTAAAACAGAAATTCCAAGAACTAACAGCCGAAATCAACGCAACTTTGGACGTGCCCATGACTGCTGAAGAGGTGGCTTCGGGGTTCCTTGCCATGGCCAACGAGACCATGAGCCGGCCCATCCGGAACATCACCGAGGCCAGAGGATTCGCCATCAACAAGCACAACCTCGCCAGCTTCGGCGGGGCTGGCGGACAGCACGCTTGCGCCATTGCTCGGATCCTGGGAATGCCGAGGATTATCATCCACAAGTACTCCTCCATCCTCTCCGCGTACGGCATTGGTTTAGCGGACATCGTCGCGGAGACAGCGGTTCCAGCAGCGTACGTGTTCACGGATAATGCTCTCGACACGGTACTCGCCCATTTCGATACGTTGAAGTCCAAGACCACGGCGGAGCTGGTTTCCCAGGGGGTCCAGCCTGAGCTCGTAGAGCATGCTTGTTATCTGAGCATGCGGTATGAGGGATCTGATACAAACTTGTCCATTCTGCAACCGCAGGGCAACGACTTCCGCACCGCGTTTGTGGAAGCGCATCGGCGGGAGTTTGCCTTCGAGCTCGCCAACCGTCCGATAGTTGTCGACGCGGTGAGAGTGCGGGGAATTGGTAAGAGCAGGGAGAATGTGGGTTCCGGGGTCTCAATCTTCCGGGAACTATCCAAAGCTGGGGAGGGCTCAGCACCAGATGCTCCGGCCACCAAGACTGTGTTCATCGACGGTCAGTGGCAGGCAGTGCCTGTATACGAGCTCTCTAGTCTGCCGGCCAATTCGACTTTTATCGGTCCTGGGCTCGTCATTGACAACACGCAGACAATTCTTGTGGAGCCAGGCTGCAAGTTGTCGGTCCTGGACTCACACGTCATCATCGACATGCCGAGCAAGGAGACATTGAGCCTGGAGGAGGAATCTTCCGTCAACCCGGTCGAGCTGTCCACGTTCGCGAGCAGGTTCATGTCGATTGCCGAGCAGATGGGCAACACTCTGCAGCGGACGTCCATCAGCACGTCGATCAAGGAGAGGCTGGACTTTTCATGTGCGCTATTCACGCCCGATGGCAAGCTCGTGGCGAACGCGCCGCACATCCCTGTTCAGTAAGTGCTCTTCGCCCGCAGACAGGCCAGTTCTAACAGCCACCACCAGCCTTGGTTCCATGCAATTTGCGATCCAGTACCAGCACTCGGTCTGGCAAGGCAAGCTGCAGCCGGGCGACGTGCTCCTGACCAACCACCCCGAGTGCGGCGGCACGCACCTGCCGGACCTGACGGTGGTGACGCCAGTGTTCGCGGACGGGCAGCTCGTCTTCTACGTGGCGTCGCGGGGCCACCACACAGACATCGGCGGGATCGGCATCACATCGATGATCCCAGACTCGAAGCAGCTGTGGCAGGAAGGGCTCGCCATCCGCAGCCTCCGCATCGTCAGCGGCGGAGCCTTCGACGAAGCCGCCGTGCGCAAGGCCTTCCTCGACGTCGCCAACATGCCCGGCTGCAGCGCGACGCGGCGGCTCAACGACAACATCTCAGACCTCAAAGCCCAGATCGCCGCGAACCAGCGGGGCATCACACTACTACAAGCGCTGTGCTGCGAGTTCGGCACGCCGCGGGTGCAGAAGTACATGTACGGCATCCAAGCCAACGCCGAGCTGGCCGTCCGCAACCTCCTCCGACGCGTCGCCCACGAGCGCGGCCCCGCACCGCTCACCGCGACCGACTACTACGACGACGGCACGCCGATCCGCCTCGCCATCACCATCGACGCGGTCACCGGCTCCGCCGTCTTCGACTTCGCCGGCACGGGCCCGCAGACGCACGGCAACATGAACAGCCCAGTCAGCATCACGCACAGCGCCGTCATCTACGCCCTCCGCTGCCTCATCGACCTCGACATGCCGCTCAACCAGGGCTGCCTGAACCCCGTCGACATCCGCATCCCGCGCGGCAGCATCCTCAACCCGTCGCCGGCCGTCGCCGTGTGCGGCTCAACCATCGCGTCGCAGCGCGTCGTCGACGCCATCCTGCGCGCGTTCGGCGCGGCCGCCGCGTCGCAGGGCTGCGCCAACTCGCTGGGCTGGGGCGAGGGCGGCAGGGATCCGGTGACCGGCGTCGTCGCGCCGGGCTGGAACTACGGCGAGGCGCTCGGGGGCGGGAGTGGCGCCGGGCCCGGGTGGCATGGGACGGCGGCAGTGCAGGTGCACAGCACGAATACGAAGACGACGGATCCGGAGGTGATTGAGCGGAGGACGCCGGTGGTGGTGCGGCGGTACGAGGTCAGGGAGGGGACTGGCGGGGCGGGGCGGTGGAGGGGGGGTGATGGCGTGGTGAGGGAGGTGGAGGCCAGGGTGGGGTTGCGGTTTAGTATCTTGAGCGAGAGGAGGGTGTACAGTCCGTACGGGATGGCGGGTGGGCGGGATGGCAGCGTGGGGAAGAATTACTGGATCAGGAGGGACGAGGAGGGGGCGGAGGAGTGGATTTCGCTGGGCGGGAAGGCGGTGGTGGATGTGAGTGCGGGGGAGAGGGTGATGATTTGCACGCCTGGTGAGTTCTGCGTCTTGGTGTTGACTGCAATTGGGCTAACGGAACAACAGGCGGTGGTGGGTGGGGAACTCCCCCGGAGGGCGACGACGATGTTGGCGATGTGCGGCCTCTTCCCACGCAATAGAGGTGGCTGGGCCAAGCGAATCCTTCCAGATGTGCAACGTGGCCGGTCGTGGTGTTCAGTCACGCCAGCAACTATGCGTCATTCAGGCAACCGCGTCTCTATATATTGTGCCTGCCGACACCCCGTTTCTCCCGCACGCGCCCGTTCCATGATGAGACTGCACCCGTTGCTCCTCCTGCAGGGCCTCCTGCTGCTCGGCGAATTCGCCGCCGCCTTCACCACCCCCCAAATCCCACCAGCCCAAGATCTTACCGAGAACAGCGACCCGACAGTCTTCACTCCTCACACAGACTGCACAAAGTGGCTCCAAAAGAAAAACGACAGCATCATTTACCCGTTCGGCAGAAATGAAAGCACCAGCGGCGCCGGGGCACTGATGCAATGCCTTGCACGAGACGAGGCAGCGGGCTACCGGAGCATGATCAAAGACATATACGTCATCTACCCCAGTGTTGGCACCGGGCGAGACGACCAGAATGAGCCGCTCAAACGCATCATCGAGATGCTTCCGGCGTCGTCGTTGACGGTTCAGTGAGTCGACGTCCTGCGCCCCTGTGTGCCGTGCCACCCGCTGAACCTGCCATAGCTGGCCACATCGCTTGCCACGAAGGCGCAACATGCTCTACAGGCGGCGCAACATGCCATCCGGCAGCTTTGAGAAGTGGAGGGCCGCTGAACAGGGCCAGAGGGTAGAGTCCCGCATCGGTTACAGCTTCGGCGACGGCCGCGACTGGGGCGATGACCGAAGCCTGCCGACTTTCCACGAATGCGGCGTGCCGTCGGTGGTGTACTACGGCGATGGGGCGAAGGAGGCGGTCGACAAGATCTACGACCACATGCGGCGCTGCGACGACGTGCGCGAGTTGAGCATGGCGATGGAACAGGACGGCTGCGTCATCGGGTCGGGCATCCGCCGGTCCTTCGACTGGCAGCCCGGCGACACCTTCTCCTCGGCCTTAGAGAGCCTGACGCTGTCGGGCTATGACTGGGACGAGCAGACGCAGTCGGGCCTGAGCGCCGCCCAGGCGTGGGCCCCGGCCATGGACTGGGCCCGCCTCAAGCGGCTCGACATCAGCAGGCCCTCCGAGTCGTTCCTCGACGCCTTCCAAGCCCGGCTCCCCGGCCTGGAGTCGCTGACCATCCGTCCGACCAAGCATTTCTGGGGCGACGAGCTGACCTTCTGCGAGTTCGACGCGGAGGGGGCGGCCACGCGCCAGCGATACGTCGACTTCATCGCCGCCATGCCGCCCCTCCGCGAGCTGAGCATCGCCGGCATGGGCGAGCTGCTCGATCTCGGCCCCATCCTCGCCGCCCACGGCCAGACCCTCCGCAGCCTCGGCATCCACGAGTTCGAGGAGCACTGCTTCGTCGAAGGGTCCAACAGCACCCAGCCCCGGCCGTTGTTGAGCACGGCAGACATGCAGAAGATCAACGGGTCGGCCCCGCACCTCGAGTCGCTGACGCTGGACCTCTACCGGAACGGCGCCTTGCCCTACAAGGAACTGGAGCTTCTCTCGACCTTTCCCGCCCTCCGCGAACTGACGTTGAACTTGGACCTGGAGGACCCCAGTCGCTCATACATATCGAAGCATTGCGCCACGACGAAAAGGCACGCGGCTGAGTATTGCAACCAGAACTACCTGATGGAGCCCACGCTCAACGTTTCCACGGCTTCGGACATCCTCACCGCTGTGCGTGGTTGGGGCCGGCCGGACGGGGAAGGTGTCGCCAAGTTGGTTTTGATTGCGGGCGACTACAAGAGAGGAGTGAGTGGCGGGCTGCTCGTCTATTTTTTGACGGAACCAAACGAACCCTCGAGGTTCGAGTGTGAGTGGGACATCACGGGCAACGGGAGATGCATAGGAAGTGCTTGGGACAGGCGGCGGCCGGTGGAGAAGCACATGCTCAACGACGTGGAATTGGAGTCTGACGACTTGTACGGCGACTGAGAAATTCAAACCACCTCTCCCGGCTGCAGCGGGAAAGTGACGGCCTCCCACAGCACGAGGTTTTCCCAGTTCCACTCGGCGTCCTCGCACAGCTGGCCCAGCCCCTCAGCCACACCAGCATCCCCCGTGCCCACGTCAAACAAGCCCGCATCACCGCCCACCAGCCCATCTCGCGCCGCCATCTCCCCCACCACCCCTCCCAACCCGCTCTCCTCCACCACCACCCCACCCTCCCCCTTCCCCTCCGCCCCCCTCCCCCTCCTCAACCCCTCCGCATACACCCCCGGCGTCACCCCCACCACCGCCTTAAACACCTCATGCAGATACCTCGGCGCCCGCCCCACCTCCCGCGCGACCTCCCTCCACACGACCCTCCCCCCCTCCCTCTCCAGCACCTCCTTCGCCCGCCGCGCCGCCCGCCGTCCCGCCTCCCTCTCGCCGTCCGTCTCGCCATCCGGGCCGCAGCGCTTGCAGGCGCGGAAGCCGGCGGCGGCGGCGCGCGCCGCGTCGTCGTAGAAGGTGACGTTGGCGCGGCGGGCGAGGCGGGCGGCGCACGTGGGGCGGCAGTAGATGCGGGTGGTCAGGACGGCGTAGACGAAGGAGGCGTGGGCGGCGGGGTTGCGGGTGAGGAGGGCGCGCCAGCGGGAGGAGGGGGTGGTGAATTGTGGGGAGGACATTTCTTTTTTTTTCTTCTTCCTTTTTTGCAGGCGCTGTGTTGCGCTGGGCAGGCGGTTTTGTGCTCCCCCGCGTGGTGTGTTGCGTGCGTTGAGCTGAAGAGATGGGTGGGTTTGGATGGCGGGTTTGGATGGCGGCTCAGTGGGGATCGAGGAGTTTGGAAAGGGTGCGAGTTGCTGTGCGCCTGGGATGGTTGTGAGAGTCGGAGGGGTTCATCTTGAAGAGATGACGGAGGTGTTTGGAGCGGAGTGGCGGCGGGGAGCTAGTTATCGCGGAGTGCTGTGGAACTGACCAATCAGCGGTCTGCAGGCCATACCTGATGCGGCTATGGCGAGCTGCGGGTGAGCCCGCTATCAGTGATCCTTTCGCAGGGGTTCAGTGCGTTTCTCGGCAGCCACGGAGTCTCCGGTGCGTGTGCAACAATCCTTTTGCAAGGATAGCAAGCCTCCACAGGGGCGTCCGGCAGTCCCGGAATCTCCGATGCTGCAGTCTTGCCCAATCCTCGAGGCAGCAGCTCGCTTTAAAAGCCAGTGATCGCGCTTGGCTCTAATCCGTCTGCTCAGGTCAGCATCATCCCGTTGATCACCCGATACTCACTGCCATAAACGGCATCTACACATCTACTATCTTTGAAGTGAACCACGCTCCACACCCCACAATGGCCTCCCCAACCCCAAAAGACACCACCTTCCGCAACTACACCTCCGCCCGCGCCGACGCCTACGCCGCCGCGCGCGGCTCCTACCCGACGGACCTGTACGCCGCCATCCTCGCCCGCCACGAGCAGACGGCCGGCCAGTTCGGCACCCTGCTCGACGTCGGCTGCGGGCCGGGCAACGCGGCCCGCGACCTGGCGCCGGCCTTCGACCACGCCGTCGGCTGCGACCCGGGCGAGGCCATGGTGGCGACGGCCCGGAGGCTGGGCGGGAAGACGAGGACCGGCGAGGACGTGCGGTGGGAGGTCCGGAGCGCAGAGGAGTGCGCGGACGTGCCGGGGCTGGGCGGGGGGAGCGTGGATCTGCTGACCGCGGCGATGGCGGTAGGTGTTGTTCGGGAGAGGATCGAACGGGCGAAAGGGGGGGGCTAGCTATCTGGCTGGCTAACGCGAGCGCAGGCGCACTGGTTCGAGATGCCGCTGTTCTGGAGGCAGGCTGCTGAGGTTGTCAAGCCCGGCGGCAGCGTGGCCATCTTCGCGAAGGCTAATTACTTCTGCCGTACTCCCCCTCCATGTCCAGGGACAGAGGAGCCAAACTGACCGTCATCAGACCCGTCGGACCCCAACGCGGAGCAAGTCCAACGCGTCTTCGACGAGTTCGAGAGGGACACGCTTGCCCCGTACTACCTGCCCGGCAACCACTTGTGCCGCAACTTCTACAAGGACCTCCAGCTTCCTTGGCAGTCGGACGACCCAACGCCAGAATTCCCCGAGGAGAGGTTCGAGCGTCATCTCTTCAACCTGGACGGGGCCATGGACGGACCAGACGGCAAGGACTACTTCGGTGGGAGTCAGACCGTAACTCTGAAGCAGCTGGAGAAGATGATGGGGACGGCAAGCATTGTGACCAAATGGAGAGACGATCACCCTGAAGACGTGGGCACCGAGAGGGATATTGTCAAGATTGTTTCCAAAACGCTCGAGGATGCAAACGGGGGCTCGGACATCCGGATCGGCTGTGGTTTTGTTATCCTGTTCTTCAAGAGGCAGTAGTCACTTGATTATCTTCCTGCTTGAGCATATCCCCAGATGACTTTCAGTAAAGTCAATTCAGTGGAAGTGGTGCTTCATTGGTTGAACTCATACTGGATGAGCTGACGTGTGTGTTGCACCCCACCTCGCCGTGACTCTTCATTGGACAGCTCACCAAGTGTGGGGTTGCAATAAGGTTTGCTGATTCGTCTTGGCTCACTGCAGGAGTTGCCTTGTACATCAGTGGAGCTACTTCCGAGACCGTGGATGAATGCCGCACTTGGAAATGCCCAGCACTGATTGGTTGGCACTTGATAGCACGCTTACTAACGTGCACAATGCCTTTGTATAAAGCGGGAGCAGTGCGCAGAGCATCTGCTGCTTGCTTCAGACAACTCTCTCCTCCACTAGGTCTTTTGCGGAAACATGGCTTCAGTAAACGAGACTCCGCTTGTGCCGATGAGAGGTGACGGCGAGTACAATCGTCACTCTACCAAGCAGCGACGCACTCTCCAGCAGGGCCTGAAATACCTCACAGATTTACCAGAACGTACATCACACACCCTGCAAGGCGTACCACACCTTCTAACCCTCACCAGCATCCGAGACCGCCGAAGGAAAGCCACTCCTCTCAATCGCCGACTACGGATGCAGCCAAGGCCTAAACTCGTGCGCCTCCCATCCAACCCCACCCCCAACCCCAACCCGCTAACCCCACAGCACCCTCTACCTCCACCACATCCTCTCCACCCAACCCCCCACCACCGGCGCCCGCATCTCCCTCATCGACGTCCCGCACAACGACTGGAACACGCTCACCCGCACGCTCCTCGCCCACCTCCCCACCCACCGGCCCCTCCTCCCCTCCCTCATCCCCTCCACCTTCCACGCCCAAGTCCTCCCCACCGCCACCGTCGACATCGGCGTCTCCTGGTCCGCGCTGCACTTCCTCTCGCGCGCCCCCGCGCCGCTGGCCGCCACCGCCACCGACGCCGAGCTGCTCGCGCGCTTCGTGCGGCACAGCGCCGCGACCGCGCACGCCGACCTCGTCGGCTTCCTGGCGCACCGCGCGCGTGAGACGCGGGCGGGCGGCGTGTTCGTGGGCGCGATGCTGGCGCACGTGGAGGCGGACGGGGCGACGCCCAACCAGGCGGGCGTGATCGCGGCGACGGTGGCGGCGCGGCGGGAGTTTGTGGCGCGGGGGCGGCTGGGGGCCGGGGTGGCGGGTGTGCTGGTGCCGGCGCGGGCGAGGGCGAGGGCGGAGGTGGAGGCGGCGTTGGGGGAGGTGGGCGGGTGGTGGGCGGTCGAGGCGTGCGTGGTGGAGGAGGTGGTGCATCCGGCGTATGAGGTGTTGGTTGCGGAGGTGGAGGCCGGGGGTGGGGAGGAGGCGTACAGGCGGTATGCGGGGAGCGTGGCGAGGTGGTGGGTGGCGGCGTTGGGGGGGATGTTGACGGGGGTGGGGGTGGAGGGGGAGGAGACGGTGGAGGAGAAGAGGGTTATGGAGGAGCTGACGGAGAGGATTGCGGAGATTTTCTTTGAGCAGTACCGGGACGATCCTACTAAGAGCGCGAATTGGTTTCTACGGCTGAGGAGGAAGTAGGTTGGATGCAACGGAGATGGCGGTAAGCTATCAGTGGAAGGTCCTTGATTCTAGCTACTTTCCTTTTTCACTACGAAGATGAGCCTGTCGTTGGCATGGGCAAGACAGCAGACGTACCTAAACCACCAGTCGAAGCGTCAAAGGCTACGCGAGCTTTCAACGAGCCCTGAGAGTCAGCTACAGCCGTTGACGGATCAATTCTGGTTTTCCAAGGATGAAATCACATGTTCGGTTTTGCGTAGATTTTCTGCTTTTGTCCATCCCTTCATCTTACAAAATTCACAGCGCAGTGCATATTAGTGTAACCTGCAGTCAGCATCGCCGATCAGGCAACGAGGGCTCGGGCTGGTACCTCCATCAGATTGAACAGCTAGAGAATCCATCCAGTTGTGTCATTTTCAATCGTTCCATGGACCAAGATGCTATAAGATTCCTCATCCATTGTCAAGTAGGTAATAAGAAGCTCCAGATGCACCGCATGGTGATTCAATGTCCCGGATTCTCCGGCAGTGTCGGCATGAACGGGACGACTTTTCTTGTTGTTCTATTAAGGTATACAACCTCGTAATTGCAAGCTCGCCCCTCCGACACATCCGGACAACTTGTAGTAGCGTGATGAAATGACAAAGAGGACGGGTGATCAATCGGAATGGAGGCTGTATACGAACTCGTTTACGTTTATACCTTGCGGATAAATTATTTCGAAGCTTATTTGGCAGCTCAAATCACTGGCAGATCCACGCCGAAAGTAAAATCTGGTCTTGTTAGCCAATCAGCAATTTGTTTTGAAGCAACTCTTGCCTGAACAAAACAAAAATTATTGGTGATTCGCCGACTTCTTCGTCATATAGCAGCTCCATGCTGGCTACTTACGAAGTCAATCTAATCACATCCACAACTCAAAGCCCAGCTCCAGCTCCCCCAACGCCCTAAATATAGCCTCCCACGAGCTACAAATACCCCGGAAAACACCCCCTTCCTCCCACCACCAGGACCCCATCCAAACCACCCAACCGCAGCCATGATCCCCCAGCGCATCCTCCCGCTCCACCTCATCCTCAGCCTCCTCCTCGCCTCCACCACCGCCACCGCCCTCAGCATCCTCCAAGACAAGCGCCGCGCCATCGTCGTCGACCTCAGCCGCTGCCCCAACCCCACGGCCGCGCAACCCAACATCCACACCATCGCCACCAGCCCCACCATCGACGCCTCCCTCTGCGGCCTGCGCGACCCGTCCGCGTTCTGCGCCGACGCGGCGGCGGCGCAGATTGAGTTTTCCGAGTCGCCCGACGGCGCCGTGTACACGTTCCGCGTGCCGCTGGCGTACGCGTCGGTCAAGGCGCTCGTCTGGCTCCAGGAGCAGGCGTTCCCGCAGTACTGGGACGACCCGGTGCGGGGCGTGGGCGGCACGGTGGTCGACCTCGAGAGGGAGGGCGTGAGCGAGGCGGTGGTGCGGGCGAGGGGGAAGTGTCCCGGCGGGGAGGCGTGTCATGAGGCGGAGGGGTTTGAGATCAGCAGCGTGTACTTTCAGACGAAGGAGGGGGGCGTGATCGGGGCGGATAGGACGGGGGTGACGAGGTCGGAGGATCCGTATGAGAGGTTGATTATTGAGTACTGCTGATCGGGGGAAGGAGTGGTTTGGTGGGGCTGCGGTGGAGTTGGGCACTCTGGGATCGGGAAATGCAGTACGTGGATGAGGATTTGAAGGTTCCTGTGAGGATATCAGCCAACAATCTTTTATGAGACCTCTTACGGAAACCATCCAGATCAAACGCTCAGCTGCCCGTGCGGTTTTGTCTGTTATCCCTGCTGGCTGGTGAAAACATCCCTACTGTATGAGTGTAGGTAATAACGCCGGGTAAAATCCAAGTGGAACAGGCAGGACGTGAAAGACGTGTGTTGATGGGGTTCGAAGTGAAGCTTTGTTCGGTTGGATCAGTGGCGTGGAAAGGCGAGTATTTCTGGCTGGTGCACGGTGCTTTCCGTGCCGCAGCTGCTGCCTAGCAGCCTTATAAAGCTCGAAGCATCCCAGCTCCTGCTCGCATTACCAGACGCAGGTGTGGCACAGAGTCCGCAGCATGGTGGAGCCATCGCCTGCAGCCACGCTGGCGCCGCCAACGCAATGTCAGATCACCCGAATGCCGGTCGAGATGCTGGATGCAATCTTCGCCGAGGTGCAGGTTTGGGAGACGCTGATCGCCCTGACGCGCACCTGCTGGCGCTTCCGGGACGTGCTGGAGCCCTGCATATATCGCTCCGTCGTCATCCGGAGCGCAGGAGGACTTTCGTCGTTCCACCACGCGCTGCAGGCAAAACCATCCCGCGCCGAGCTGGTTCGCAGCTTTGCAATCAAACGCGGGGAACGCGCATTGCACGCCTACCGTGCGAGACACAGCTCGGCCACAGCAGACGAGCTCTCAGACTTCTGCTTGATCCCCATCCTCACACGGCTGGAGCATCTGCACCTCGAGTCCTTCTTCATGGACCAGGCCGAGTTCAACGGCATCCTCCTCCGCGCAGCCCAGGGCGAGCTGCTGCGCTCACTGAAGACATGTGCGCCCTCCCCTCCCCGCCCCCAACCACAGCCGCACCGCTCACGCCGCCCCGCAGGCACGCTGAACATCCAGCACCCCAGCTTCTCCACCATCGGCGGCCACGTCTTCGAGACCATCCTGCTGCACCCCACGCTCGAGCGCCTCACGATCCACCTCTTCGACCACGGCCTGCGCCCGCACACCCACCCGCCGACCGCGCTCCGCGCCCTCGAGCTGCGCGACAGCCGCCTCTCGCCCGCCGGCCTGCGCCTGCTGCTCCGCCAGACGCGGTCCCTCTCGGAGCTCGTCTTCGGCGGCCGGCCCGGCGCCGTCGCCTTCTCGCCGCCGGCGGACGCCAGCGACATGTCGGACGCGCTGGGCGAGGTGGCCTTGTCGCTGACGCGCCTCGCCGTGCGCGGCGAGCTGGGCGCGCTGTCGGAGGCCACGCGGCTGGGGCAGCTGGTGCGGCTGCGGCGCCTGACCATCGCGGGCGCGGCGTGGCTGCTGCCGCGGTGCGCGCCGGGGCCGGCGACGGAGGCCGCGCTGAGGGAGCGGCTGCCGCCGCGCCTGGAGCTGCTGGAGACGAGCGGGTGGGGCGAGGGCGCGGGCGGCTTTGTGGACGAGCCGCTGCTGCGGGCGCTGCGGCCGGTGTTCGAGGACAGGCAAGGTCTGGCCCCGGCGCTGCGGCGGATCGACCTGCCGAGTCGGGGTGGTTGCGGGGAGGTGTCGACGGCCTTCAGGACGGCCTGTGAGGTCAACGGTATTGTGGTCTCCCAGAGCGATGTTCTGGAAGTGACTTAGTTGATGGATTAGGGGGTGGACTTTCTGGTCTATGTACAATAATGGCCCAAGTATTCCAGAGGGCCTTGAAAGACGAAGCAACGCAAGACGGAGAAGTGAACATTTGTATTTTGAATAGCTGGGATTAGTTAATTCGTTTACATAGGATATTTCATAGACGTTAGTAGTGCCTGGATAACCGCCATGATCTCGAAGAAGGTTTCTCCATACAGCTCTCAAAAGAGTGGAGAAAACATGTTTGTCTCTTGCTTCTAGAGAGGATGGCATTGAATGCGCTTCCAGTCATCAGCTACCTTGCGAGAAACGCTTCAGTAAGGAGTGGTTCAGCCAATCAAAACCTCCGCACGCCGCAACTACCCGGCGGGGAGTCCTCGAGAATTCCGTGAGCAAATAAATGGTTTGCTTCTCTCTTTCCTTTTCTTTTCCGTTGCTGTTCTGGTTTTTCTATATATCTCTTGTAATGTGATAGAAATTACAGATTCACAACATGTCATAAACGATCGAGTCTGCATTAAATTTTGTTTATGATAGCGATGCTTCATGACCCTCACCCAGTCAAAAATCCCAAACATTACCAAGGCCGTCACAGGCATCTCTCGACAAAAGGAAACAAAAGCTATGATGAGAACGGTCGTGTAATGAATGTGCCGAACAAAAAACCTCCGCCTCCTCCTTCCCGCTCAAGCCGTTGTGACCGGCTCCACCGTCGGCACCTCCGCGCCGGTCACGCTCTCCTCGCCCACCCCGGTCGAGATGGCCGTTGCGTTCAGGTACGACGCCGGCTCGGGCGTCACGACCACCGTGGTCGTCACCGTCAGCGTGCTGAGGTACACGTACGTCACGCCCGCGTCCGTCGTCGTGGCCAGCGTCGTCTTCACCACCTCGCTCGACGAGAGGCTTTCCGCGCTTGAGGCGGCTAGCCGGCTGGCGTTCGCGGCTGAGAGGGCGGGGAGGGGGATGGGCATGTGGGTGGGCAGGGAGAGGACGGAGTCGAGGGACGTGGTGTTTACGATGGGGTAGAGGGGTGCTTCGGTGGTGTTGAGGGAGGGTGTTGCATCTGAGCTGATGGAGGTGTCGGTGGGGAGGGTTAAGGGTAGGGGAGTAGTGATGGTGGCGTTGGTGTATGGAGCTGCGGTGGCGTTGAGGATGGGGCTGGCGGGGGTAGGGATGGTCAGGTTTGAAAGGAGGCCGGCAAGGAGAGTTGCGTTGTAGGTGGAGATGGAGAGTACGGAGGTGATGTTGGCGATGAAAGCGCTGAGCGTAGCGTTCGCAGAGACAGCAGGCGCAATTGTGATATTGGCCAGGAGCGTTGGCACGGATGTGGTGTTGAAGAAGAGCGGGGTGAGAGTAGTGGAATTGACGATCAAAGGAGCCGACGTTGCGTTCGTGAACACATAACCGCTAGAGGTGAGGTTGGGTAAGAGCGCAGGGGTGGAAGTGCTGTTGGTGAACAGGGGTGTGGCGGTGGCATTCGCAACCAGCGGCGCAGAGGTAACGTTCGTATAGAGAGGAGTGCTCGTGTTTGCCGTAATGTATGATGTGAAAGTCGAATTCACGATGATGGTGAATGATGAAGTAGAGTTCGCATAGAGAGGAGCAGCAGTGGCGTTTGTGGGGAGCGCACTCGAGGTGAGATTCGCGGGGAGAACCGGTGTCGATGTAGCGTTGACGATGGTGAAAGTCGAAGTGGTGTTGGCGATGATAAAAGTCGAGGTGGTATTCGTGAAAACAGGCAGCAATGTTGCAAGAGTCGAGTTGGTGGGTGCAACCGAAGACACATTAGCGTAGACGGATGGAGTTGATGTTGCATTGGCGGAGAAGGCCGGCGTGGTCACGTTTGCTATCGCAGTGACGGGAGTGAAAGCCGAACCAGGCGCAGTTGGCCTCAGCAAAGAAGTGGCGTTTCCGTAGCCCGGTAATGATGCAGCAGCGGATGGCGCGGTCGTCAGCGGAGGAATGAGGCTCTCCAAGATTGGAAGAATGGTGAAGATAGGATTCGGTTCCGTTATAGGGGTGGGCAAAATTTGGCTGGGGAACGGGATGGTCCCATTTGCCGTGGCATTGAGACGCAGAAGACTCGTGGGGATAGGGAGCCTTGGTGTTGGCTCGGTCTCGGTTGCGGATGCGGTAGCTGAGCCAATGACACTCCTGAAAAGGCTCTCCAGAACCTCGATCTTGTCCCCAATCTCGCTGAAAAAGTTCAGGGCGTCGCCCGGCAGATCCCGAATGGATTCGTCAAGACGATCAATGTTCTCGACAAGTCGATCAGCGCTGGACTGGCTGGTAGTTGCCGGAGCAACACTGGTGTCGGTGGTTTGTCTAGGCTGGATGCGGTGATTTGCGGCATTCCAGTTGAGGAAATAGGCATCTACAAGGGGAGAGTTGAGGATCAAAAGAACGGCAAGGCCGATGCGGCCAAAAGCGAATGAGGGGGACATGGTGCTGAACGAGTGACTTGGCTCTGGAGGTGTCGTGGAGCAGTGGGTATATATCTCCCGCAGGAGAGCGGAGGTGATGAGGCGACGAGCATACGAGCATCAATTTCCATGCGAGGTCCTGGGAATGCAGCGGGAAGGACAGCGCCCTTGGGTGCTCTCGTGGCCCACATTCCTGGTATCGACTCCTCGCGTCGTGGGCCGGGCGGGCCAATCACGGCTGGGTTTGCACGGGAAGTCAAGGCTGAATAACGAAGTCACAGGCAGATGCACGTTGGGACGACTCCTGCGCTCGCTTCACGGGGCCTGTATTACTGCAAGTAGCAATCGGGGGCACCTCTTATGGCGCGATGCATTGGAATCCAGCAAGGAGCGCGGCGAACAATGGGAGCCAAGCATGCGGCATAAACAAAGCCGGCGGTCGTGCCACGCGGGAGCGGGTTCCGCAGGTCTCGCCGTGCCGTCTGGAACACAGCCGTTGCCAAGCACACGTCCGCCGCCGGACCCGTGGTGTTGAATCTCGACTCAGAACAGTGGAGCGATTTGGCGGCGAGCGCGATCGAGGATGCAGCCAAGACGATCGTCAGGCACGGCCCTTCGCCGCTTCGCCGCCCTTTGTCCAGGGGCCCTGGAGCGCGGCGAAGGTTCTGCGCGGTTTAAGGTACTATGCATGATTTAAGCGTAAGCAGAGGCGCCGGGATGGGGCCGGCAAAACGCCAACCGGTATGGACAGGCTGCTATGATTGAAACACGGTGTTTGCAGGCAGAGCAGGGCATGGCGACGCACAGCCGTTGGGCGGCGGCGGATCCGACACAAGCCGCCGAAGTCGCGTCTTGGTGCTCTTGGCTCCAAGGCCGCCGGCCAAGGTCGCAATCGCCCGGCCACGGCATCCGCAATTGCCGGCCGCGCGGGTCGGGGAGAGTGAGGAGAAGGCGATGATCGCGAGAGGGGGTGCCGGGGTCGGACAGAGCGGTCGGTGAAGCTTTGGGCGAGCGTGTGGGGGAGTCTGGGGGGCTGCGGGCAGCGGGCAGCGGGCAGGCGCCGCCGGGGAGCAAACAGGCGCCGCCGTCAGGCCCGACGCAGAACGTCATCAAACTTTTTGCACCGGCCCAGCCTGCGCTGCACCACCCCGCAGCGGCAGCCATCTAGCTGCATTGGCCTGCGCTACGGCCCACGGTTCCCGTCCTGGTCCCGCTGCGCGTCCCGGCCAGCATCACGCCTGTCATGCCTCCGTCCCGGCCTCGGAGGAGTCGCTATAAGAAGCCGCGCCCCAAGCCGTCAGCAGGCCCCTCCCCGCCCGCGAGCTCCCTCCTTTCTGACCGCCGCATCCACGGGACAGCTCTGTTGACGCTGTGTATAGCTCTCGTCATGGCCGGCTTCGTTGACGTCGATCTGCTCGCTCTGGCGACCAACCCGAGCTACTTCTCCACCCTGCCTGCCACCAGCGGCACCGAGCCGGCCATCTCGCTGCTCAACTTCAACTCGTCCTTCCAGACCGACGTGCTGGGCGAGAATGCCACTGCCCGCAAGATCGCCGATCTGCCGTGGCAGGCCTTCCACGAGGCCGGCATCTACTACGAGCCCGACAACTCGCTCTACGTCACCTCCAACTACGTCTCGCTCGAAGACAACATCAACATCACCATTGTCAGCCTGGACGACTACAGCATCACCTCCACCCAGTTCCCCGATCTGTGGGAGGCCAATGGCGGTTCATCCTACTATCCTCCCGGCGCCGACACCACCAAGCGCCCTCCCCAGCATGTCTACTGCGACGAGGGTGACTTCGAGCACCCGTCCGCCTTGATCGCCGTTGACCCTGGCACCAACACCTCCACCACCCTCATCAGCAGCTTCCTTGGCCGCAACTTCTCCTCGGTCAACGACGTCCGCCAGCATGCCGAGACTGGCGACTTGTGGTTTACGGGTAAGAACATCTTAAATCCCAGACTATTAAACACATCGAACCAAGCTGATTCAATCCCTCAGATGCCGATTACGGATACTTCCAGTTCTTCCGTCCTCCCCCGGTCATTCCCAAGCAGGTCTACCGCTTCGAGCCCACCACCGGCGTAGTCCAGGTCGTTGCCGACGGCTTCGTCGAGAGCAACGGGCTCGAGTTCTCTCCCGACCACAAGACGCTCTACGTCAGCGACACCGGCGCCCAGCAGTTCACCCGCAACGACACCGGACCCGGCACCATCTACGCCTTCGACGTCATCGACAACAAGCGCCTGGCCAACCGGCGCACCTTCGCCTTCTGCGACAACGGCTTCCCCGACGGCGTCCACGCCGACACCGACGGCAACGTCTGGGCCGGCTGCGGCGACGGTGTGCATGTCTTCAACCCCGACGGCATCCTGCTGGGCAAGATCTTCGTCGGCGAGACCAGCAACAACTTTGCCTTCATCCCCGGTGGAGTCTTGGTGTTCACCAACTACCGCCTTTGGCTCGTTGAGAACATCAAGGCCCAGGGCAGAGAGGTCTGCAAGGACTTTGGTGTTGGGTGTTGATTGTAAATAATTCAAGCGTATGATATCCATGCAGCCGAATGTACATTTTCATGGCCGAATTCCCAATCGCTGCGATTCTCATAATGAGGACGATGATTCCTTGAGACCTAACGATAGCAACACTTGCATCAAATCTCATGGAAGAGATGGATTCGGTTGTCAGACTACTTCAAAGTACAAAAAGTAATTATTACGGAGCGGAGGGAGCATGCAGAAAAACGAGAATTTGGGAAATGGAAAGATTGATAATATGCCGCCTTCTTTTGTCAGTGAGAGTTTCAGTTCGGGATAAATACTGTTGGCACACCTCCAAGGTCACGCACCCGTGCCGCAATTCCCACTACCAATAACATTAAAAAGACGAGGAAAACGGGAAATCGAAAGAAACATTCGTCTAGACGGAAAAGTACAGGGAAAACATCCAACTCCACGCGAATGAGTTTCTCACCTCCCTAAGTGCTTTATCTACTTGTGATTATCACTTCTGTCAGCCCCATGATCTTGAGTGGGCCAAGCTGGTGTGTCCTGAGCTGAGGTATGAGTTTAGAAAGGCTCGTAAGAATGCTGAAACGCGAGCAACTCAGCGGCATGGTTCTTAATTTTGTCAGAGTGGATCAATGCCTGATTTTCTGTGCTGTGGTGGTTGCGCAGACAGTGGTTTGCCATTCTGCGAGAGACCCAGTTGGTGTTCAATTTGGAAAATCACTTCAACATGAAAGCATTAACACGAGCACAGGAGGGGATCCGTGTCAATCAGATGATTGCTTTTATCTGGGAGGGTCCTATCTGAGAGTGAGTGGCACCAGATCATAGACCTCGCCAGGTTTTTCTGTCCTCGATGTGGCAATGTTTCCGAATGTCGAATAGACCGCAAAATATTTTCGATGATCACTTATCCCCACCTCCAATCATCGGAAATCCTTGTCAGTCTTTTTCATCAAGCTGTGACCAAACCATCAATCGAGGCCCAAAGTCTAAGCAAATTTTTTTTTCATTTCAATGTTGGGTATCGTTGTCCGTTCCATCGTGATCGAATGCTCGTGAATAAGACCGGGGGGTCATCGGTGTTGGGCGGAAAGGCAACAATTCAAAGACGACCCATGAGAAAGTCGACATCAGCATCCGTCAGGACACGACCGTTGTCATAGTTGAAAGCAGTGGGCGAGTTCGAGTTCGAGCTCCTTCCACACCTGTTCCTGCAGCCACCGCGGCTGCGTTTAGGAGCTCTATCCAGACCAACGCCGTCGGACGAGCCATTGTTGCTGGATGACCTGCCACTGAAGGTGGTGCTGTCGCTACGGCAGCGCTGCAGTTCCTGCTGCTGCTTCATCAGCGGATTATCCTCGAGGCGGAAGCGCTGGCCCAGCTCCGGGCAGTTATCCAGGAAGGCCTGCAGGCGTGCACCGAACTCCGGGGTCAGGATTTCGCGGCGACGAGCGCGGGCGACCTTCTCGACGAGACGGTCAATCAGGGCGCAGTCCTTGGGGAGCACTAGCAGCGTGTCGAGCGTGTGGTCCCAGGACCAGGGGCGCTTCTCGAAGTCGGAGATGCGCAGGTTCATCCAGCCGCCGACGGTGGTCAGGGCCTCGGTGACGCCGAGCGACAGCGCGGCCTGGCAGATGCGCACGTTGTGCTTGAAGTCCTCCTTGCGCTTGATGGGCATGAAGTCGGCCGAGTCGCACGCGCGCGGGATCCACTCGATCACGTAGCGCAGCGCCGCCGGCGCCGCCATGCCCTGCGGCAGGAGCAAGTTTTTGTACTGCTCGTCCTGGAGGAGGTCGGCGGCCACGGTCGAGAAGGCCATCAGCGCGGCGCGGGGGACGCTGATCACGGTGCGTGGCTTGCCCTCGCCGGCGTCGAGCTCGACGGTGGCTTTGGGGCCTTTGAGAAGGTCGGCGCGTTGGCGGCGTGACCAGCTGCGGACGCCGGGCATTTTGGCGGCAGGGGACTATGATGCGAGAATGGCGATTGGAAAATCGTTGGCAGCGGTGGTGGGATCTGTGGTGCTGGCTGGGTAGAGCAGCTGGTGAGGTAGTGGGACGTTGTTGTCAAACGGAAAGGGTTGGGCTAGGTGTGTTGAGACAGGCGCAGGCAATGTGAAGCTATAGGCGGGCCGGAGACGGCTTCTCGCAGCGCCGCCAGCACAGAGGCTGCCGCCTGTGGTGGGCCTGGATTGCAAACGAACACCGAACAAAGGGAAGCATCTACTCATTATGCTGTATCAAGCCGTCCCACTCAGGCAGGGACCAAACACCGCGGGATTCTGCACGTGGCCGTGGCGCAGCATGGTTCAAAACACACTGCACGTAAAACAAACCATTGCACTTCGAACGGACCCAGTTGCTTGAACATGCGTCCCATTGGGCATGAGAAGGTTGGAGTGGGGAAGCAGTGGTGTCGCAGAAGGAGCAAAAGGGCCGTGCTGCGGGCGGTGAGTTTCTGCCAAGTGTCGCCAGAATTTCTGTGCAGCGCAATCCTCGACATCTCCAACGCGCACACCACTCACAGCACACACCATGGCACCCTCGAGAGCTCCCCTCAAAGCTGGCGACTACACAGTCCTCCCGCTCACCGTTTCCGCTCTCCCATCATATCCGCACGAGACAACCCACTACCTGTACATTCGCCCGCACGCGCCCAAAGTCCCCGATGCAGACACGCCGCGCTCGCTTTTCGCCAGTAACCTGCCTATCGATGCCACCGAAGCCTCCCTCCGTGCATTATTTGCCAAACAGCTGGGCGGCGCAAGAATAGAGCGCGTGGACATTGAGGGCGCCCGGCCTAAAAAGAGTGGGCGCGGTTCAGCCATCAGTGCGAAGGCGGGCAAGAAGAGGAAGAGAGGCGCAGAGATAAGCTTTGGGGATATCGAGCTACCTCAAACGTGGGATGCCGAAATTCTCAGCAGCGGAAGCGGGGCTGTGCTCGTGTTTGTGGACAAGACGAGCGCCGAGATGGCCATGAAGGAGATAAGCCGCGCTGCGAAGAAGAGGGCTGAGGTTCTTTGGAATTCTGATGTATCTTTGGGTTTCGAACGTGCGTGCTATCGCCTTATAGCAGAAATCCCTTGCATAAACTAACACCCCTCAGGATACCGCACCCACCACGAATTGACATTCCCCGCACGGGACATCCTACAAGCAACAGTCAACGGCTATCTCGGCCAGTTCTCTGCAATGGAAGCGGCTCGTGCTAAAGCGCTCAAGCAACAGCGCAATGTGCCAGACGACGACGGCTTCGTCACAGTTACCAGAGGCGGACGTGCTGGCCCGGCGAGATTGGAAGAAGCACAGGCTGCGGCGGAGAAGCTCAAGGAGAGGCAGAAGCCACCGGAGGATTTCTACAGGTTCCAGACGCGGGAGAAGAAGAAGGAGAACGCAGAGAGACTAAAGAGGGAATTCCAGGAGGACAGAAAGAGGGTCGAGCGCATGAGAGCCCGCAGGGGAAAAATCAGGGTAGGTGCTCTTTGCGTTAGACTTCTCCGCTGGCGAGCTTACGCTGACCCGACCTACAGCCCGAGAGTTGAACGCCACATCCAGCATGCATCGTACATTCGCTACGAACAACCACCGAGCATTCAGCTGGGCATGCAGCTTTCCGTCAAACTCTGCAAGTCGTATAGGCAACTATGCGCCACAACCACTAGACAGAGAACGGGATCGCGACCGTTGGAAGGAAGGAATGCCACATCGTCAGTGGCTGTGCATGACCCCACGATCCAGAGGCGCAACAGCGGCCGTGCTTTATTGGGGCCGGGCGGTCAGAATAGGGGCCTTGAGGGTTTTTCTCCGCCTCGGGGACACGCAACGCAGGCCAAAAGGCTAGAAACAATGAAGAACATTCGAACACAAGGGTGTTTTCCTGAAATCAGCAATTGAGCGTGTGATGTGACGTCGACCGAGAGAATGTGCGTTTCAAAACAGGCGGAGCTGAGCTCGTCAGCTGGCGGGGATGGATCTGCCGCACCCCTGCTCGGGCGGTGAGCGACGCTAGCTAAATATAGCCAATGATGCAGTGCGAATGAGCGCAGCGGCTGCTCCATCGTGGGGCTCTGTTGTTTCACGGCACCCTTGCCTCCTTAAAGCAGGCTGAGCTCCCCTCACTTGCTCTCCATTGATCTCTGTATCACCCCTCACCCCACCCCTCTTTCCACCGTATCCAACCCTCACAATGGCTGCCGTCATCAAGGACCTCGCCAACAAGATCACCGGCTCTAGCTCGGAGGCTGCCCCGCGCGAGCCCACCGCCGACGAGGTGCAGGAGCTCCGCCAGAAGTACGAGAAGGCCGGCCAGGAGCAGGTGTTTGCCTTCTGGGACCAGCTCAGCTCCTCTGAGAAGGGCACTCTATTCCACCAGCTGTCTAGCATCGACCCCGAGCACGTCAACAAGATCACCGACCGCGCCCTCAACCCTCCCAAGTCCGAGAGCGACGACCAGGCGCCCAAGTTCGACCCGCTGCCCACGTCCGCCACCTGCTCTGTCCTCGACTCCCATGATGACGATCTCACCAAGTGGTACAACTCGGGTCTCGAGCTCATTGCGGAGAACAAGGTTGCCGTCGTCCTGATGGCCGGTGGACAGGGCACTCGTCTGGGCAGCTCCGCACCAAAGGGCTGCTTCGACATTGGTCTTCCCAGCCACAAGTCGCTGTTCCAGCTGCAGGCGGAGCGCATTTGGAAGGTGCAGCAGCTGGCAAAGAAGAAGCACGGCAAGACTGAGGTGGTTGTGCCGTGGTACGTCATGACCAGCGGCCCCACCCGTGGCCCGACGGAGCAGTTCTTCCAGGAGCACAGCTACTTCGGCCTGAGCAAGGAGAACGTCGTCATCTTCGAGCAGGGCGTGCTGCCGTGCATCTCCAACGACGGCAAGATCCTCCTCGAGAGCAAGTCCAAGGTCGCCGTCGCCCCTGATGGCAACGGTGGTATCTACCAGGCGCTGATCACCTCGTCCGTCGTGTCGGACATGAGCAAGCGTGGCGTCCAGCACGTGCACGCCTACTGCGTGGACAACTGCCTGGTCAGAGTCGCCGACCCGACCTTCATTGGCTTCTCGGCATCCAAGGACGTCGAGATTGCGACCAAGGTGGTGCGCAAGCGCAACGCCAAGGAGTCGGTGGGCCTGATCATGCAGAAGAACGGCAAGCCGGACGTGGTCGAGTACTCTGAGATCAGCGAGGAGATGGCCGAGGCCAAGGACTCGAGCAACTCGGAGCTGCTCAAGTTCCGGGCAGCCAACATCGTCAACCACTACTACTCGTTCCGCTTCCTCGAGAGCATCCCGCAGTGGTCGCACAGGCTGCCGCACCACATTGCGCGCAAGAAGATCCCGTACGTCGACACCGAGTCGGGCAACACGATCAAGCCGGAGAAGCCCAACGGCATCAAGCTGGAGCAGTTCGTGTTCGACTGCTTCCCGTTCCTGGCGATGGACAAGTTTGCGTGCATGGAGGTCAAGCGCGAGGACGAGTTCTCGCCGCTCAAGAACGCGCGCGGCACGGGCGAGGACGACCCCGACACCAGCAAGAAGGACATCATGGACCAGGGCAAGAAGTGGGTGCAGGCGGCGGGCGGTGTCGTGGTCGGTGAGAAGGCGGAAGACGGCGTGGAGGTGTCGCCGCTGATCAGCTACGTAAGTCACTCCGCTCCCCTGCCCGCGCAACCCACGCTGACCGCTGCCAGGGCGGCGAGGGCCTCGACTTCCTCAAGGAGCGGACGATCAAGGCCCCGGCGGTCATTGAGAAGGAGGAGTAGCCGGCCGAATCATCTCCGGATGGCGTCGGGTGGAGCATGTCACATATACACATTATACCAGGGAAAAACCAGCACGTCCTGGACGGCTGACGAGCAATTGAGAGACTTTGATGCGCCGGTCTGCGCCGTGGCTCCCAGCTGCGTGCTGCGCGTTTGATTGCCCACCGTGATCGGCAGCCTGCGCCCCTTCGCTGCAGGCCGGAATTTCTGCGCGCGTCCTAAGGCACCGACAGCCGAGATTGTAGGCGAGCGGTCGTTCGATGCGCCCATGCGTGTGCGCTGCTGAGGGCACACGAGGCCGGCCAGCCACAGACAAAGCCGGAGCACCGGCCGCAGCCGCCAGACAGCAATCAACGAGTCGCTGACGCCGTCAATCGACCGCCCGGCTGCATGCGCCAGGCACCGTGGGCCGTTGCGTGTGGGCGCGGCCACGCTGAACCGCGGCTCCGGCGCCGTCTGCTGCATGGCCGACAGGGCTCCTGGGTGCGGCGGACGGCGGAACGGGCCTGCGCACACGTGACGGAGTGTCAAGAGCGTGGCGGAGCTGGAGCGGCCAGGCGCGCTGTGGGCGGCAGTTCTTCACCCTCTGCATCCACCACGCCTGCTGCCCCCAACACGCCCTGGCCGATAACCGCGCGATCGCCTGCGCCGACACCACCTCGAGGCACCACGTCCCGCGCCTCCGACAGGCTGCCCGCAGCGTGCTAATCTCCGCGGTGGCCAGCCCTTCGCATTTCCCGCACGCCGCCTTGGGGCAGCCGCTAGAGGACGCCACGGGCGGCGGCGCATGCGGGGCGCGGCGCGTCATTCGCAGGTGGAAGAGGCTAGAAAGCGTCGGCCAAATGGGCGTGGAGGGCGCGGGAGCTGCACACGCACACGGCGCTGCCAACGACTGCGCGCTCGGGCGATTGGCCATAAGCAGCCAAGTCGTGCCTGCCTGACCCGTGCGCCTGCGCCGATGAGGCCCAGCCCCGATGCTTGAAAATGGATCTGCCTGCCCCATCTCCTACAAAAACCCTTCGAGCCCGCTCGCCGTGTGCCGGAAGAGACCAGGTTGTCGCGCGGAAGGAGAATCGCTGAGAGTGAGTGCCGCCACCCCAAACCCGCCCCGCCAGCCCGCCCGCCCACGCCCACGCCGCGCCCAGCGCGCAGCGCCGCCTGTCCCGCTCGCAATCCGCTTCGTCCAGCAAATTTTGTTGCCGCGCGCTGACTCTGCCCAGGTGCAGGATTTGCAGTTCCGGAAGAAAGCAGAAGGTACCAGCGCCCCGATCACTCACCCAATCACCACCACCATCACCCTCCCACGCGCAAGCCCTGAGACACGGCGCGCGCCCTCCACCTCTCCACAAGCTCCCGCGCCGCGACGCATGCCTCTTGACATGCCACTCGCCCACCATGTGGACCTCGGGCAACCGCACCTACGCCATACGCACATCTGACACTGGGGTTCCGCAGCTCTACGAGGAAGAAAGCAGGATGTCATCGCTGTCGCGTCGCGCGTGCTACAAGTGTGGCAATGTCGGCCACTACGCCGGTACGTCCAGCTCCAGATGGCGCGCGCGCGGCCTCCGACTAACCCGGCACAGAGGTTTGCTCGTCGTCTGAGCGCCTTTGCTACAACTGTAAGTGCGACCCTGACCCGCCGCGAAAGTGACGCGCTGGCTAACTCCGACGCGCAGGCAAGCAGCCCGGTATGCAAGCCCCGCCTCCATTCCGCGCCCCTCCCCGTCACTAACGCCAGCGCCAGGCCACGAGAGCAACGGCTGCCCCCACCCGCGCACCACCGAGACGAAGCAATGCTACCACTGCCAGGGCCTCGGCCACGTTCAGGCTGACTGCCCGACGCTGCGCCTGAGCGGCGCCGGCACCAGCGGCCGCTGCTACTCCTGCGGACAGCCCGGACATCTTGCGCGCTCCTGCCCCAACCCCGCAGGCGGCGTCGGCCGCGGCGCTGGCATTCCTCGCGGCGGCTACGGTGGCTTCCGCGGCGGTTTCGCTGGCGGCCCGCGTCCGGCCACCTGCTACAAGTGCGGCGGACCCAACCACTTTGCCCGCGACTGCCAGGCCCAGGCCATGAAGTGCTACGCGTGCGGCAAGCTTGGCCACATCTCGCGCGACTGCACCGCTCCCAACGGCGGCCCGCTCAACACTGCCGGCAAGACATGCTACCGCTGCGGCGAGGCTGGCCACATCTCTCGCGAGTGCCCCCAGGCTGAGATCAACGGCGATGGCCTCGGCTCCGCTCCCCAGCAGGCGCCCGTCCAGCCCCCGGCGCCCACCACTGCTGTCGCCTAAGCGGTGACGGTGTAGAGGATCGCGCCAGGGCGGCTTTGGGCGCGGCGGCCGCCCTGGACGCTAGGAGCACTGCCTGCAGACGCGCCGATGCTGCTCGCACACATATCTGTTTCTACTTTCGCTTCTATACCACGACGTTTTAGTTTCCTTTTCACTGTCGCTTCAGGTCGCCATACTTCCTTATACTTGGCACCGGCATCGTAACGATGGCAACGACCCGCAAAAAAAGTTATTTCACGAGATCCCGATACCCCATGATTTGCAACCCAACATGACACCTCAGAACCGAGCGATTGGCGCTCGCCCAGGCCTGTCTCCTTTTCCTTTTTTGGCTACTATCATCCGAACGGACGAACCGCGAAGAGAGGACGAGACGGAGATGGACCGAGGGGCGAACCGCGGAGGCGGAGGCTGGAAGCGAGTGAAAGGAGGGCGAGGGCGAGAGGGATTTTGAGAAGGGGAGAGAAGTGGTTATGTTGTCGGTAGTCTAGGCTAGGATGTTTGGCAGATTCAAATCTTTGGCTGCGATCCTCTCGGCAGTGCCGCCTTTTTTTTCCTTTCTCCTTTCTTCTCTGGTGTCACAGCAGCTTCACGGTCGGTGGTGATGATACCCATTCTCTCACAGTTTCCTTTCTTCTCTCATTTCTCTTGACGCTAGAGAGGGTTGGTCTCCCAGGGTTTCTTAGCATCTGTTGGACGCCATGCAAATTGGCTAGGCTCATCTTTCGGATTTTCTCTTCCTCGGAGGTGAGCAGTTCTGACATGTGTCCTCACCGGTCCCCAGATTTCCCATATCACTGGCACGATGCGCAGACATGGTGCTTCTTTCTGTCGATACTACTCATCATAGTATATATCTCGGTCCTCAGTCCTGGATAGCTCGTAGCTGTAATGTAGTGCGACATATGTGATGCGTTGCCGTGACGGGCTGAAGAGTAGCTAGGCTATGTAGGAAGCTCAAGTGGAAGCTCAAGTGAACGACATTGGGCGAGGCGCGTGCACATGTCTTGAGTGAGGCGACTGTCGGGAGTGGCGGGGCGTTCGCTTGCGTCATGGCCTCAGCTCTGGAGCTCCGAGCGGCCTCCAACTCTTGTCAACAGCCCCGACAAAACCATGCGCGCACACCCGCAATGGACCCTCCTTCGGCCCAGCTCCACCAGGAGGTTCGCGATGCCGTGACGCGCGAGCTTGGCCACCGCAGGCCTCTACTACACCACCTCAACGCCGACTCCAGCTGGCTCCTCCAGATTCCGCGCCCCGTCGCCGCAACGAAACGGGGCGGACGCTTCTTCTTCAACGTCCTGATCGACCCGTGGCTTTCAGGCGGCCAGAGCGACGTCGCCAAATGGTTCTCGCAGCAATGGCACCGCTTCGAGAGTGCGACCAAGTCCATCGCCGAGGTCGAGGAGCTGGCGCGCGAGGTTGAGACTCTGGCTTCCGGATTGCGCCTGGGCAAGGACCGACAACCAAATGTCGCAGACGCAGGCGCGGATACACATACATTCATTGATGCAGTGGCCATCTCACACGAGTTCACCGATCACTGCCATCGAGAGACGCTGGAAGAGTTGGACCGCTATGTGCCGGTCTTTGCGACAGAGGTGAGGCCCGTCTCTTCCACCACCGCAAAGTGACTTTTAATACCGATGTCGCACCCCCAACGCAGAGAGCAGTGAGCTTGATTCGCTCATGGAATCACTTTCACCACGTCGAGACAATACCTGTCTTCGCGCGCGAGAACCCCGACTGGCGCGGCGCCTCGATACCGCCTCTACCCGAGTGGCTCAGCATCTCCCGGCTCGTCGAGAGCTCGGATGCTCTCTACTACCACAGCGCACTCATCTTCGCCTTCAACATTCCGTCCCAAGCTCCCACCACCCCATCCACCCGCTCCTCGCGAAGTCTGCCGAACGGCTGGATCCCGTCCTCGGACTCGTCCGACGCTGCTGAGTGTGTCATCTACACACCTCACGGCGTGCGGCCAGAAGCACTGGAGCCCATAGTTCACGCTTCGCCATCGCTCTCGGTCCTCGCGTTGATCCACGGCCTGCACGACGTCGCCATCGACTCGGGCTTCTGGTGGGAGCAGGCGCGTCCCCTGCAGCAGCTGAACCTCGGAGGATACAACGGACTGCAGGTCCAGCGGCTGCTCGGCGCCAAGTACTGGATCGGCACGCACGACGAGGTGAAGACTGGCCTCGGGCTCGTCAGCTGGTTTCTAGCGCGCAAGGTTATCAGCGTGGAGAAGGCTTTGCGCGCCGAGAAAGACAGGTTGCTTAAGCAGGGGGAGATGGAGGACGAAAAGATGGATCGGATGCTGGACGATGTGCGGTTTGAAGACGTCGGCAATGGTGAGAGTCGGCTGCTGGTATGAGAACTGGAACGGCGCGTGAAAAGTGCTACTAATCTGGACGTCTTTGTCTGGGGCCGGCCGGCCTGAATGTTCGCAACATCATCAGGAATCGGTTAGAGCATTGTCTAGCAAGCTGCAGCTGAGAGCTGTTCATTCACGTCAATTGCCGTTCTTACGAGCTTGCCCGGGTGAGGGCATCCCGCAGCGTCCAAGTTTAGCTGCACCCTGCTTTGAGATCACCAGATTTCGCTCTCATGGACTGTTCCTCCTTATTCAATCTATAATCAATCTTTCTGGTCCCCATTCTTTGATTCCCTCTCTTTATGCCCTCCTCTGGCGTGTCATCTTCGGAATCGCGCATGACGCAACGTGAATCAAACAATGAAGACAGAAAAGGAAATGACCATTAACATTAGCTCTCCTTTGTCCAAAAGAAACCCCCATAGTCGTTTCCCCATCTCTTTCCCAACATCACAACACCACTCACATCTTCTTCCAGTGGAAAGAGTGACGGTCTTGAGCTACTCAAACATGGCTCCTCGACGACGACAGAGGTTTCAGTCCCGGCTTGAACACGAAGATGCGTATCATATGTACTTCACTGCGGAACGGCGCCGTGTGGAAGTTCAGAGGGGGTATCCAAGAAACACCAGGGATAAAAGAAAAGGTAAGTGACTCACAGACCGAAAGTGAAGCATTCTAACAGTCGTTCAGTACCAAAGATTCATGAAGTGCTGAGTGCCGAATGGAATGCCATGGCGCCGCAAAAGAAGCGGTGGTGGGAGTACCAACTCGACAAGAACCGACCGCTTAAAGTAGACCACTACCACACCCACATCGAGTTGGACGACATGCACCCGACTCCAGAACAAGTTGCTGTATATACGCATGCCCAGAGGCGTCATGAGCATGGCGAGAGGGCTGGTCAATATTCGCGTGGGCGAGGTATGTCTGGATGCTCTCATCATTACTTGGTATCATTGGGGTTAATGCGGCTTAGATCAGTACATGAAGGAACTGCGGAGAAACAGGCGTGCCCTGCTGACTGAACGAGAAACATGGGAAATGGCGCGAGAGCGTCACAAAAGCTTGCGGGCGCGTGGGCGGTTGGGCCAACTCATATTTCCACCCGGGCCAATGCCAGACGACCCGCAGACCGCCGCCGATCCACCTAGTTGGGGTGGTCCTGGGACGACTATGCCGCTGTGGACACCCTATCAATTAAATGCCATTGTCAGCGACCTCCCCAATCCAGGCCAGGGAACGCAGTGGCAGCGGTCCCAGTGGCTCTATATCGCCGGTAACGCTAAGAACTCTTCGGTCAGTCTCTTTCGGAGGGTCAATGCATTCAACGTAATGTTTACGTATGAAGTAAGTAACTGCTGCCAGAGCTGCTCTAGATGCCTAATCTGACTGTGCCTTAGGCACGAGTGGTCAAGGTAGAGTACCAGCCAATAGAAACCACTGACCCCATTTTGACCGACGAAGAGGGGCGGCTTCATCAAGAGCTCTACAGAGCATGCCCGGAGTTCGTTGCTCGGATACGTGCTCACAATGTTACTACGAGTGCTACCGACAACCTACGTTGGAAACGAATGTACTTTGACTGGGCCCCGCATCTTGACCTGCTCAGAACAATTGGTTGGTATTGGTCCATCCCATCGGAGCGCGTCCAATCGGTTATTCCGGAGCCGTTCCTATGGTAAAGATATCTCTCCACGCGGGATCACAATGATTTGACACCCATATCACAGGTACTGCTTCCTCGCCATGGCGAGGGTCGCCCTTGTCAGTAAGAACGGCCAGGTCTCCGACACTCGCGCGGCTGGCTGGAACCCCATCGTCAACTGGGACCTCAAGCCTGGCAACGTCTTGCTGGACCATCCTGACCCATATGCGGAATTTCCCTTCATGTGCCAATACCCGACGCCCAAAGTCACCGATTTCGGCATGGCCGCGTGGACGGAGGCCGGTCAACAGACCGCAGCTCTTAAAAACCCACAGGATATGAGAGGATATGGAACCCAAGATCATCAGCCACCAGTAAGTCCAGGTACCCCCCTCCTTATTCAACGATTCTCCTTCCTGCGAAAAAGAAGAGAAACAAAAGAAGAAGAAGAGGCCGGGCACAACCCCTACGATCACAGTCGCAGCCAAACACCCCGCTAACCCAAAGAACCCCAGGAACTCATCCGCCGCGACATCCCTTTCCTCACCCTAATGAGCTTCCCGAACCCCGCCGCGACGCGGGCCCGCGTCAACCAGCTCATCCCATACCGGCGGCCACCGGCGCCGGTGGGCACCGCGGACAACAGCCCGCACGCGGGCATCGACTCGTGGACGGCGGTGTGGCAGGTGGGGCTGACGATGCAGATGCTGATGTCGCTCGAGCTGGACACGATCGCCAAGGGCGTCGACTTCAGCGCCGCGGACGGCGGCCGCGACGCCCCGTCGCGCGCGTGGCTGCGCCCCCGCTACTCGGGCCGCCTCGTCGAGCTGGTCTACCAGTGCCTGCACGCCCACCCCGCCGACCGCATCGCCGTCGAGGCCCTGCACGACGAGGTCATGGACGCGTGCGCGCACGTTCAGGAGGTGTTTGACGCTGCGCCGCCGTGGGCGCCGGGACTGCAGGATCTGGCGGCGCCGCTGGATAAGTATCCGGTTTTGGCGAATCGTTTGTAGGGGGATGGGGAGGCGTGTGGGCTTTTGGGGTTGTTTGGGGGGTTGGGCGTTGGGCGCGTTGGGTTCGGGGGAGGTTGATGGTGTAGGATGTTCGGGGGTGATGGGCACTCTCTTGTTTCTTTTCTCCTTTTTCGTTCCTTTCTTGGCTCTCTGGCTCGTTTAGTGTTACGTTGGTGTTGGTAGTAATGGAATGCGTTGTGTCTAATCAAGTGATCCAAAAAAAAAAAGTGTCGCCTCAGGAAATGACATCTTCAATCCATTTCCACTCCACGGAAAGTGGTGATATAAGGTGCTGTTCGGGAACAACTCCGTCTCTACCCGGATATCTGCTACCATAATCTCTTACCACTCAGAGCATAGAAAGCCCCTGCGCTGCATGGTGGCATGCAACTACAGCAAGCTCGCGCGCCCGAGGTGTGAATACTTCCCGCACCGCAAGTCTAGGTGAACAGCGCGTTCACTGGCCCCACACGTTCCGATTCCAGGGGTACGTTGTTAGCAGACGGGATGGGTTGAATGTGGTACCGTCGCTCAGTGAGAGAGGGGGGCGCGGATATCATCAAAAAGCAATTGGATCAAAGACAGGCGGGGAAGCCTGGGGTGCATGGCGTTGAGGGCATATGGTTTGAGCCTAGATGGGGGCTGATATGCTGTAGGATTGTGGAAATGGTGGACGAGGCATTTTTTCGCTGACAGAGGCTAGGTGGATGGGAAGGAGGGCGGTGATAGCTTCGCTGGTTATTCACTAGTGGTTGATGGCCCGCCGTCGCCCTACTCCGATGCTTGCGCACAGAAAACCGGATTGTCTTGACTTTCTTCACCGTCTTAACTGAATTGTTTCATAGGATGATGTTTAATAAGATTTTCCAAAAGAAATATATTCGGAAGTCCATCCTTGCAGCACTTGGGGGCCACAACATGCCCAGGTGTTTCCCTGTAGATGAACAAAAGTAAGGGCGAGTTTCGTCACTGTCGTACCACTGCGGCTTACGTGTCCTCGAGTCATTTGTTCGCGGGAACATGATATTGTTTGATCTTTTGCGTTATCGTCAGAGCGACCGGTGTGGATGGAGGGTGGGGAAGGAGGGAGTTCTCGACTGTAGCCGACCAACCAGAAGCAGGCAAGAGCGGTTGAGAACAGGTCATCCGATGTGACGGAAGGATCGCGATTGCGCATGGGCATTTTGTGGCTGGCGTGGGCAGGAAGGATTGTGGGGTTGGCAATTGCCTAAATCACACGGGCGGCCATATCGCTCGGGATGGTGTCTAGCAATTGAAAGATAGAAGTCAACGAGGCGTTTTGGGTCAGCATTTCTCAGTGCATTCGCCAGGTGCCGGACGCAGGGCAGGAACTGCACGATTTCACACCGACGGAGGATCGGCAGGTCTCGACTTTGATGGACAACCACTGATTGGTGCCACGAGGTCAGGACAGGCACGGATGAGGCTCAAAGTCACCTGCCGGTCAAGTGGCCATCATGCGGGAGATGCGGCGTGGAGAGAAGCGAGGCCATGGAAATCCGGGAACGCTGACAGGCAATAAACACGAGCGGTGATTGGAGCAGCGAGGCGCCCCGATGGCCAGTCACGGCGGGAGCCGTTGCGAGAATTTTCCAAAAGACTGGGTCGTCACGCTTACCCGTCAATCCGGGACGGCCATAGGCCGAGCATAGCAAACTGTTTCCAGACATCGGAAACGTCAAGCCAGCAGCCTGGGTGAAGTGTCGGGCTGAAGAACACGTCAGAGCCGAGCAGCGTTTGCCGCATGCAGCAGCGAGCACGCGGCACAGCAGGCAGCGAGTGCGCTCGGCTCGGGGGCGCTGCGCTCTGGGAGGAAATTCGACGAGCTTGCGACGGCGGGTCGATGTCAAGCGCGGCGGTGGATCGTGGGCTGCGGGAAGGAATGGATTCAGCAACTCTGCTCTGGAAACGGGCCGATGAACCACAGCAGCGGCAGCCTGGATCCGCATCTTCGATCACCGGCACCCGGGCGCCCGTGGAGGCGCTTATCGCGGACGGAAGGCGTGAGCTTGGCCGGGTGCTGCGAGCTGATTCCTTCAGGGCGACGCCACGCGCGGGCCCGCGCGAATGGCCGGCTCGTGTGGCAGGTGCCGTGTTGGACAGTGGGATGCGGCGGGCGCGCAGTGGTGGAGGAGGTCAGACGGGGCGACTCCGCGCCGCAGCCATGCGGCCGCGGGCGCGCAGGGACGGCCTGACCGGTGGGTGGGCTCGTCGGGGCGCGGAGGGCGAGGGGCATGCGGGCGGCGCGCCGGCAGCTGCTGGCGGCGACGGCGCAGAGGTGTGGTCAGCGGCGGGTGTGGTGTTTGCGCTCAGACAGTGGCGGCGATCGGCCAGGGCGTTCGCGGCCAGCCCTGCGGACGCACGACTCGGGAGCGTCAGCGCGCGCAGCATCGGCACCGTCGTGGCAGATCCGCATCCCGCCGGAGAGGTTTAACTCTGAGCGTTGCGCCTGCGCCGGCAGCCAATGGGCAGCGCGGGCACGGCGGCGCTGAGGCTCGGCGGCTAGCCAGCCAGTGAGCGCCGGCGGCAGCGCTGCAGCGTCGCCCGCTCGACTCTGTCCCCCGCTGGACGGCCGCGGCGTCGGCCATCGCGTTTGTGCTCGCCGGCCCAGCGCGCGCAAAAAGCGTGCGACGCGACGTGTGCAAGATCTCCAGCTGTGCCACCTCGGACACGACTCCAACGTGAGGGGCTTCGCAGCGCAGCGCCCTCCTCGCCGCAGCCTCGACTGCCCAGCCCAGCCGGGCGGCCGCCCTTAAACCCCCCAAGCCCACCAGCCTGCTCCTCCAACCGCCCGCCGCCCGCCCCCCCGAGCTCCTCCCGCCAACCCCCAGCGCAGCGTGCCAGTGCCCGTTGCCGCTGCCCTCTTGCGCGCGCGAATCGCGATCCGCCGTGTGACAGCATGGCCGCCGCGACCCAGCTGATGCCCTCCACCGCGCAGCAGCAGGCCAACCTGAAGTCGGCCTTCAGTCCCTACACCGACTCGCCCAGCTCGCCCGCCCCCTTCAGCCCGCACTTCCACACCTCCAACCGGTGAGCCGTGAACAGCCCGCCCGGCGCGCATTGACGCTGACCCGCGCCGCAGCTCGTCGTCCGGCCAGCCCGCATCCGACTCGCTGCAGCCGCCGTCGCCGTACCCGCTGGTCGAGCCGTCGCCCGTCGACAGCAACGGCACCAACACCACCGACATTGACGATGAGTCCCAGGACGACTCGGTGAGCAGCGATGGTGCAGCCCTCAGCGACGCCCGCTCGCCCGACATGAGCGACGACGCCGAGAGCCCGTCCAGCCCGGACAGCGAGAGCGTTGCCTCGCCCGCCCTGCCGCCGCTCGACACCTCGGTGCGCGCCCGCTCCAACTCGGACGACCAGCCGCAGTCGGTCATCCACGCCCCTCCCGGCTACCAGCACTTCACTGCGCAGTCGCCTGCCGACACCGAGACCTCGGCCAGCACCGTCGTGTCGCCGGACCAGGGCAATGCCGAGCAGGATGCGCCCCACACCGGCGGCGATGATTTGCACGCGCAGGACGACCCGGCCGCCTCAGAACCCCCGCCAACGCTCGACACGTCAGTGCCGGGCAAGCATGACCGGACCACGCCACGCGCCCAGACGAGACAGGAGGCCGAGGAGGAGTGGAAGCGACGGAGCCGGCCAAACAGCCGTCTCGAAGGTGCGCACCCCACGCAATTGGGCAGGCGGACGCAGCTCACCTCTTCTCCAGACATACAAGAGACCGACGACCAGGACGCCCAGTCTGAGCAGGACACCGAGCTGAGCGATGGCGGCGAGACCGACGCCGACCAGCCCCAGACCATGGGCCAAGCTCTCGAGGACCTCAACCAGGCCGAGCAGGAGGTGCAGGCCCTCAAGACCGCCCTGAGCGAGTGCTGGACCCTGTGCAACACCCTGGCCGGCCTGAGCTCCATCCACCGAGAACGCATGTTCAACTTTTCCGGCCAGGGCGACCAGGGCGAGCAGGCGTGGAAGTCGTGCTGGCGGCTGTGCCAGAAGCTGTACGAGAGCCGCGAGGAGGGGTCGGCGGGTGAGGTGCGACCAACCCTGGAGCTGTGCCGCGATTTCTGCCAGGCGCTGTTCGAGGCACGCCATCGTGTCGACGAGGCCTCCGACTCGGTGCTGCGCGTCAGCTTCGAGCTTAACAACCATCTGTACAACACGGCCGACCGAAACCTGCCTGAAGCATTCCGCGAGCGGACGCTGGACTTCTACATCACGCTGTGCCACAGGTTGATGAAGCAGCGGACATCCCTGCCCCAGGAGACCGACTCCCTGCTCCGCGCCTGCTGGTCACTTGCCGAGATGTTGTTCAGCATCCGCCAGAACAGGCGGGACGGCAAGCCACCAGACGAAGAGCTCCTGGGGTCCGCTGTCCAAGCCTGTTGGGAACTCTGCGACCTCTTCCGCGAGGGGTGGACCCAGATCCGCCCGGACAGAGGAACCCCGCGCCCAAGCCAGTCGACCTTCCCTGCCGTTACCTACAACGACGTGCACGCGCAGAGTCAGCGAGGCCGATCGGTGGCGCCTGCGTCTGAGCGCTCGCTCGATCAGAGCTTCCACAGTGCCAAATCCCTACCCCCGGAAACACCAACCACGATATTCGATGACATCGCCGAAAGTTCTCCCGACGAGCCAAACATCCCCAACATTCTCGTGCTCGGACCCGAAAACCACACGACTCGCACGCACAACCGCTGGTCGTCTTCTGCATCCACGCTGTCCGGCTACACAGACTCGTCATCGCAGCGCACCAGTTCAACGGCAACAGCGGGCCGCGAAGATCCTCATCTCATCCGCCTGAAGACGCTCATCCTGCGCGCTGCCATGAATGCTGGTTACACACGCACATTGGCGATGACGCTCCCTGCATTTGTCAAGTCGCTCCCGTCCAACAGTTTCGGGGCACAGCCATGGCAGACGGAATTGTTGTCGTCGTACAAGAGGCTGGTGCTGGCGGACCCGACGTTGCGGGTGCCGGCGGCGCAATTGCCTGCACGGAGGCTGGGCGCTGCGGAGGTGGCGAGGGCTGTGCAATGGATGGGCCGGGCTGAGCAGTTCAGCTGGTTCAGGGACCTATACAGGCTGGTGTTTGGCTTCTTCCCAGAGGATAGCGTCCAGAGGGGTAATGTCGTCATTCAAACCTGAAGTAAAGTGTGACGAGATTGGATGTGGCTCTCGGGCAAGCATCTCGGAACGCGTTGGGACAGCAGGTTCCCGGTCCGGTGGACTGGCTCGATCTGGACGAGCCCGTCTCAAGTCAAGCGGGGTCTGAGTAAGAGGAGGAACTGCGTGGGGGCCATTGACGAACGGGGTTACAGGAACACTGGATGGCAAAAAGACGGCATGTTCTGGGAGGATTTTATATGTGTGCTTTTTATTTTTCGTATTACGGGCTGGTTGGTTGGCTACCTTGCTGGAGCGTGGACTTGTTCGATACCCCCTTCCCCATTTCTAGTCCTATATCCGTTCTGCTTCTTCCATCGTCCCCGCTCGCTTCTGGCTGCTTGTTCTGCCGCGTCGCGGATCAGTTATGCGGGTGATTTTCAAGCAAAGCCTGTTATTTGTTTTTGCCTCAGAATCCCTTCGAGCCTTTCTTCCTCGCCCAAGCCCGGTCTGGTCTCGGGGTCTGTCTGTACACCCACAAATTACCATGCCAGCGCACATGAGAATGTACGTACGCTTCTTTTGTTTTTTCCCGTTCTCTGCCCGCTCTTATGCTGCTCGCTTGCCTACTCCGCTTCGGCTTGTCGTGTGATGGTGGGATCACCAAATGCACGCTCGTTGCTTTTTTCTTCGGTCCCAAATGAACTGCTTCTCGGGTCCAAGGGTGGGTGGGTGGCGCTTACTCTTTGCTTTTTCGGGTAGCTGCTTGGTACTCGAAGCCACCACATCTGCAGGTCTTATTCTCAATGCCCTTCTTCCCTCGCTTCCTCGCCGCTTCTCTCCCTCCTTGTTCTTTGCTTATGTACGTTGCCGTACTTAAACGGCATCCGCTTCTTTGGCATCTCTTCTTCCTTTTGCACTTTCGCCCTTGCATCTTCACGCTGCCGCACGCATTTCCGTGCGTTTCCGTCCTCTCGCACATTGAGGCTCCTGCACCACCACCAGACAAGAGCGGGAGAGGCGTTCTAAAAGGAAAAAAAGCAACAACGGAGAGACCGGAAGAGGTAGACATGCGTGGGGAAGCGAGGCGAAAACGAGCATAACGGCATACATGTATTACCGGGTTCTTCTCCTCTTTCTTCCTTCCTTTTCCCGTCTTTCCCTTTCCCTGGGGCCGGTCTTGTGGCACATTGCCTGCATATGTATGTAAGTTGACTGCGCGTGCCCGCAGCTCTTCACGCTGCATACACGCGCTCTCTCATTACCGACAGAAGGGGGCTGGAATGCGGGCGGCGGCGCATGGACTTGTGTATATTGCGACGCCTGCACGTTGTTTTGATTGCGAGAGAGGAGGTGCACCGGGTCCGCGGGGCGCGCACGCGGGCGAGCACGGGGCGTGCGTGGGTTGTTGGGATTCTTGGGGATGCTGTGATGATTGCATGCGGCCCGGCTGTTGGGTCTTTGTTTTGTTGATGGGTCAATGATCACGCCGGCGATGATTATACGACGAGATGGTTGGAGACTTATGTTTGCGTGCTGTTCACGAGGGTATGCACGGGGTCAGAAACTGTCAATTGTTCTTTACTTCTTCTTGGTAGTGTGTGTAGATACGAAAACTTGTTCCTTTTGCTAAGCAATCTTCAGAGCAACAGCTTCGCAGCAGCAGAGCTCGACCTTGTCGTCTGGATTTCAAGCACCCATCTGGAAGTGTAAGTGTCAAAGGACTCAAGTCGAGACTTTGCGCACGGATGCTTCGACTCTTCACCGAATTCACGACACCTTGAATGCTACTTGAAACACGTCACCCACCACCATCACTTCCTTGTTATACCCCGTGACATATGCGGTCCTTCATTTTTTTTTTTCTTTTGTCGATCATCCATCCAGCGTTCAGCGTCGAAAAGAGACCCGTACTCGGTAATCTTCGCGGAAGGAAAAAAACCAATAGGAGAAAAAAGCAAAACATCACGGGTTCCGGCATGTGAAAACGTTGGAAAAAAAAAAAAAAGCGCGGGAAGGTATCTCGACTAGTACGCACACGCATCTGTATACATCATCTTCCGCGCACGCCATCGTGTTAGCCACTGCTTATTACTACGCATATAATAACCTCGGTTGATCCTGAATTGCATGGGGACTTTGTACGGATTAGCTGGGGTGACTATCGCATTCCCTATCTCGCTTCTTGCCGTGCCGTTCTTCCAGAGCCAAAACACTAGCGGATAAGCCGGGATATCCGAGACGGAAAATGACGACGACAATCCTGAGGACGACATTGACGGGGAGGAAGAGGAGACGGGGTAAATGACACGACCTTCGAATGACGGGAAAAAAAAGAGGCGATATCTTCCCGGGTTACCCGTTTGAGTAACGTACGTACGCGCCTTCTTGTTGCTCGTGCTACACTACTGCACCATGGCCGTACCCTCCGGCCTTACATACAGCACCACCGACCGCCAGACAACACATCACGCCCCCGACTGAGCTGAAGATCAGTCAGCGCTCAACGAACTCAGCTCCTCAACACGTCCCCCCAGCGCAGTCCGTCCCGCCACCGCCTCGGGCACCCATGTGCGACGGCGCTGGCACCGCAAAGGGGCAAGGCGGGCACAAGCACTACTGCACAATACAGCAAAAGGTTCTGACAGACACTGACTCGCCACGCCCGCTGACCGCAGCGCTAACCGCAGCCCAAGGCTGCGCTGCAGCCTTGCCTGACCGACCGACTGACTGACTAACCCGCTGACCGACCACCCTCACCACGAGCCTCACCTCGCGTGCACCTCCACCAAACGCCGCGCCCGACATCACCCCACGCGAGGCCGCAAAAAAAAAAGCGCCAGGAATCCTTCCTCCACCGCGTTACACCGTAGGGCTGGCCGCACGTGTCTCGCGCCCCCTCCCCCTTCGCTCACCCAGCCCATTCCCCTTAGCGCATGAACGTGTGCAACACCACCGACACCGCACGGCATCGCCGGCCCTCAAGGCGAGCCAAAAAGCCCAGGCGCTACCCGCGTGCCCGGCGGCTGGCGTTGCAAAGCGTGCGGTGGTGCGAAGCAGAGCGCTAGCACCGAAAAAACCCGGGTCTCGGTCGGCCCTCCTCATGCGCCATGCCCACGCCAGTAGACGGTGTTCATGCGTTGGAGGAAGGAGCGGCGGTAACCGGGGCTATTGGATCGGTAGGGCAGAAACTAAAAACTAAAAGAAACTAGGTGCGAGATGGGGGGTTATATATAGCTGGTTTGGTGTGACTTCGGGTCGTTCCTTACTTCAACCTCACTCCATGCTCTTCGGCGGGAAGAGGGAGACGGGCAGAGCACATGATCGAGGATGGGATCGCGTACGGCGGAAGCGGTGGAGCGCGAGGGGAAGACGGGTGTGGCGAGGTGTTGCGACGGGGCGGTTGGGTCGTTTGGTCGAAGCATTCGTCCGGTTGGGAAGCGCGCATTCTTTGGACGTCTGCGTTAGGACCAATGCCTTAGCCCCAATGGACAGGAATCCTGCTGCGACACGTAACGACGAACCTCGATGGCGCGCTCGTGTGGTCCACCGTGGACAATTATCTCTATTTTTGACTGCCCATATGCTTCTTACATCGCAGTGCGTTGCCGACGCATCAAAAAAGTCTTGTAAAACATCAATGGCACCCAGAAGTCACCCTCCAAGCTTACACGCCACGCCACCCCTTTACGTCTCCGCCACCGCACTAAGTGGTGTACTCCTTCTGCAGGAGCTTCGCAATAGTCGTGAGCTGGATGTTGCTCGTGCCCTCGTAAATGGCGCCGATCTTCGAGTCTCTGAAGAACTTCTCGGCCAGGCCCTCGCGCACGAAGCCCATGCCGCCCATCCACTCGACCGCCTGCCCCGAGACGCGGCCCGCCACCTGCGACGCGTACAGCTTGGCCATGGCGGCGTCGCGCACGAAATCCTCGCCGGCCTCCTTCTTGCGGGCCGCGTTGAACACGAGCGCGCGTGCGGCCTGGATCTCCGTGTACGCCTGAGCCAGCTGGTGCTGCATGCCCTGGAACTCGCCGATGAGCTTGCCGAATTGCTTGCGATCGTTCCACGCGTATCTACAGCCGCGGTGGGGCCCGCAAATCAGTATTTCGCGCTTGTCATTTTCCGTCTTGTGATGAATGAGATGAGGTGGGGGCGACATGGGCGAAATGGGTGTGGATCATCAAATCAACCCCGTTACGAGCAAAGGGCTGAACTCACTTTGCGGCATTCTCCCAAGCTCCGAGGGCCAGACCAGTCATTTGCGCGGCAATTCCGATGCGGCCCTCATTCAGCAGCCCGATGGCGTATTTGTAACCCTGGCCCTCCTCGCCGAGAAGATGGTCGGCAGGGACCTCGACGTCATCGAAGTTGATCACGCAGGTGCTGCTCGCACGGATGCCCAGCTTCTTCTCCTTCTTAGCAATCGAGAAGCCAGGAGTGTCCTTCTCGACGATGAAGGCAGTAATGCCCTTGTACCCCTTGCTGGGGTCCAGGTTGGCAAAGACAATGAAGAAGCCGGCCTCCATGCTGTTGGTGATCCACATCTTGCTGCCCGAGATGCGGTAGCCCTTGTCAGTCTTGACCGCCTTCGTCGCGAGGGCGAAGGCGTCGGAGCCGGAGACGGGCTCGGAGAGACAGAAGGAACCTGGGAGTCGGTCAGCCCCCACGCTCCGGCCGCTTTCAATGGCGCAGCAACTCACCGACGGTGCCGGTGGCCAGCTTCGGCAGCCACTTCTGCTGGCTCTCGAGGCTGCCGTACTTCAGGATGGCCGTGTTGACCAGGGTGTTGTGCACGTCGACCATGACCGACACGCTGGGGTCGACGCGGGCCAGCTCCTCGATGGCGACGATGCCGGCCGTGAAGTTCATGCCGGCGCCGCCGTACTCCTCGGGGATCTCGATGCCCATCAGGCCCTGCTCGAAGCACTGCTCGACCACGGCCGGGTCCATCTTCTCCTCCTCGTCCATCTCGCGCACCTTGGGCAGGATGACCTCGTTGGCGAACTTGGACACCGAGTCGGCCATCAGCGCCTCCGTCTCGGACATGTGCGATATGGGCGTGGGCGGGATCTCGGTGATGTCGAGCGGCTCGCCCGCGGTGACCTGGCGGCGGGGCGCCGTGGTCGCGACGCAGCGCGCATTGCTGGGCCAGCGTTAGCGATCGCGTCCGGTGAGCCCGTCCGAGGGCGCGTCAGCGCAGAGCCCGCCGCTGCCCGGCGTGACGCTGCGCCTGGAGGCGTGACGGGGGCGGATGGAGGGGTGCGGTGCGGGCGGCGGGCTTTCACATGCCGGCCACGCGGGCGGCGGGAGCTTACTGCGGTGCGATGCGCACGCCGGCAACGCGGCGGACGGCCGGGCGTGCAGAGAGCGAGGTCGCGCGGACGGCGGGACGGAGGAGCTTGGTGAAGGCAGGCATGGTGGCGTGCGGTGCGAGTGCTGCGGTGGTGAGTGCTGGTCGGCGTGGCCGCGACAGACTGGGGCTCCGCCTGGGGCAGCTGGAACCTCGGCTGACGCGACTTGGGCAGCCGACGGAAGCCGCGCCGAAAGCTGGGGTGACGAGTCAGTCAGTGCCAGCGTCGCCGTCTCGCACTCCAGCATCCCAAGGAGCAAGAAAGTAGATGGACATTGGCAGGACCGATAAACGCTAATTTTCGCCGCGACACCGCGCGCTCGTCAACTTTTGAACCCGGCTTGTCCAACAAAGGCAGCTGGCTGCCAGCCCGCCTGTTCCGCGCCCGCCCCAGCCCGGCTTGCTGACCACCATGCTGACAGAAGAGCGACATCTGAAGGAATCCCACGCGGAAATGCTCACACCGTGATATATCTAGGAACAGAAAGCCGGAAATGAGGAAGAAAGTACCATCCACACGCCGCCACCCTTGTGCACTCGTCCATCCAATATTCTTGTACACCAAAACACAGAGAGAGAAAGGAGAAAGGAGATGATGGCCCGTCCCATGCCGTGCTCCTGAAACGCCAGCAGCCCGCAAACGCTCCCCAGCACCAGACCTTGCCGATTTTTTGTTCTTTTTTGATTTTCAACTTGACTTCGAGACCGCCGCCGCGACTGTGCAAAACAGGTGCCCAACCAGCGTGCTCGCCCTGCGTCCGGTCGTTGCGGGGCGCGCGCGCGGTGGCTGAGAGGTGGAGGGTGCGCCATGGTATTGGGTGGCCAACGAATCCGCCGGTGCTTTCTTGGAACACGCCGCTCCAGCTTGCCATTGGCGAGAGCCCACGCAAGGGTCCCTCCCTTCCATTCCTTGCTCTGCCCGCCCAGAAAAATATCGATTCGGCCGAAAATGGGAGCTTGCCAACCACCACGCCTCCGACTCTGTCCTACTGGAAACATTCCGAAGCCGAAAGCGCACCCGGGGAAGTAATGCATAGTACATTAGGTATTACTACTGCGGTCGTCATAAGGTCGTTAGGGTTGGAGGGGCGTGCTTCAGTGTCCTGGTCTCCGCGCCGTCCAGATATGTCTGTGCGGGTCAGCCACTGCCGGGACGCACCGTCGAGAATGCACCTACATGTTGTTGTACGCATGAATCTTCTTTGCCCGTATTTGCCGCACCGCCTGGTCGACCAGCGGCTTGACGTGCTGCGCCGCGTCCCACCGGTAGATGCGCGACAGGGGGGCCAGGCTGAGCGCCTCCAGTCCCTCGCAAATGCCCAGGTTGTACCACCGCCCAATCTCCTTCTGGTGCGGGTCTGCCGGCCACGAGTTGTAGGGCGCGCGGATGATGGTCTCCTGGATGTCGATGAATCCCGCCAGCTCCAGCAGCCGGCGCGTGTTGTGGTTGTAGGCAATCGGGCGCGACGCGCGCTCCGTGGCGTCGGCCACGTACTGGTACCATTGGCACAGCGGCGAGCCCGGCGGCAGCGTGCCGTCGTCGCAGCGCGGCTCGAAGTCGATCTCGACCTGCTCGATCCAGCCGTAGCCGGGCTTCAGGTGTCTGCTCACATCAGCGCTCGCTCTCTGCCCGCGCGGGTGGCACAGGAACGCACGAAAATATCTTCTGGTAGAGCTCGGGCCAGCTGGAAACGCTGCCGCACGCCATCCGCAGGTGTATCATGTCCCAGGAATCCTCGCCAAGTGACCAGGGGCTCTCGTAGTCGCGCGGAACGCGGAAGCGCAGGTTGGGCGGAATCCTGGAGCGGCTTGTCAGCGGCGGCCCTGCATTGCGAAAGGGGCACGCATACTTGTCAGGCTGGATGTTCACGAGGTCGAGCCCGAGCACCTTGACACAGTCAGCAAAAATCTCCGGCCAACCCGGCGGCGCAGCTCACCTCGGCCTCCAAGTACTTGCTGCGAGAGCGGTTAGCAGGCGGCGGCGGTGGGCTGAGGCATGCAGGAGGACTTACTCGGCCATGTCGATCGCCCAGATTCCGGTGCCGCAGCCCAGATCGAGAATGCGCGGCTGATAGCTGGCCACCACGGGCGCCTGGTGGAGCGACTCGCGGCGGGCTACGAGGAACAGCTTGTGGAAGATGTCCATGCGGTCTTTTTCTTGCTGCTGAGCGTCAGGCGGGCGCGGCCAATGGGCGCAGCGGGGACGGCGTACCTCGTCGCACGGGTACATGTAGATGCCTCGCCGGTAGCCGTGGTAGAGGCGGCCATTTTCCATGTAGTTCTGCGGAACAGCGATTGCCAACCTGTGGCGGCGTTCGGTCAGCGCGCGACGCGTGGGTTGGGGGGGCGGTGGTGCTCGCGGCGGCGGGGGCGGGCTGCAGGCAGCGGCCGGCGGAGCGCCTGCTCTCACGTCCGGCGACAGGAGCAGCGTGCTGGGCGGCAGGGACGAACAACAACGCGGATTGACAGGGACTCGGGCGGCCGCGGGCGGCGGCGCGGCAGGAAACAGCAGCGACTTACCCGTTCGACGCCATCGTAACCATTGGGACGCTGGGTGGGTGAGGGTTGCGGGCTGGTGTAGAGAAGGCGGGCGAGGGAAGTCAAGCGGATGATGGTGGCCAGGGCGGTTAGCAGCGCCGGGTCATAAGACTTGGACGCGTTGTGACGCTCCGAGAGCTCGGGGCGGCCGGTCAATGCTGCTCAAGGCTCAGGCGGCTAGGAAGCTGCTGGCGCTGGGGGTGGGGATGGAGGGAGGGAGGTTTTGACTGTCGCTCCGTAATTATCGCGCGCGCACGCTGAGGTGTGCAGCTGCGGATCCGGCTGTGGTGCTGGGCAAAGGACAAGGGCTGATCAGCGGCACCCTGGGACGGTGGACGACGACGCTCGGAGGGCCAGGCAATGCGGGCAGCAGCAGGCCAGCGCAGCCAGGGTCGCGCTGCGGGCTATTATACAGACAGGGCCCTGTGGGCAGGCAGAGTGACACAGACGCCGTGCACGAGCGGGCGCGCGAGGGCATCTGGCCGCGCGGGCCTTTTTGCTTGCTTTGCCTGTGCCATGTTATGCGTTATGTCATTCGATATGCCGTGCAGGCGCGCATGCCGTGTCTTGTACGTAGCACGCTGCTGCGCGAAGCCGGCGACGGCTGCGAGTGCGAGTCGCGCTGGGCATGAAGAGCGCCGCGCGCCTGCTCCTTGCTTGTCCCGGCGCACGCTCCTAGTAGAGGAATCCCAGGCCGAGCGCGAGAGGAGTCCCATCGCCCACTCCTTCGGGTCCGCAGGGGTGGGCAAATTAAGAAAGTCGGTGGGCCTCGCGCTGGCCCCAGAGCGGCGGTTAGTGCGCAACCAGCCATCTGGGCAGCCCGCGACGCCCGCGCCTCCAGCTCTGCTCCGCGCTCAGCAGCGCGCCGCCGCCGCCGGCCAGCAGCCAGCAGCCAGCAGCCCGCGCCCGCGCCCGCGCCCCAGCCCGCAGCCCGCAGCCCGCAGCACCGCAACACCTCCCGCGCCCAGCCGCGCCGCCGCCCCAGCCCGCCTGCACGCGACGCCCGCCCCGCCGGCGCCCGCCTGCGCGCTCGTCGACCGAAAGCGCACGCCGCGTGCTTAGCTCTCCGCTGCGTCGGGCAGCGCGTCACTGCCCGGCGCGCCATTCGTCGCGGGCAAACACCTCACCGCCAATCGGCTGCCCAAAACCCGCGACGCGGTCGCGCTGCATGACCCGAAGGACAGGTAGACGCGGCACCTCGTCGCCCACGCCGTCCCGCCACTTGCATCAGGTAGACGGCTGCACATGCTCTGTGGCGGCCAGTCATCGCCCGCGACGGGGTGGACCTTGCTTGCGGTGAGAGCCTGTCTCGTCGCTTCTTCACGCCAGGCCCGGGAGCCCATTCCAGCACCGGCAGCGCTGCTGCAGAGCGGACCGGCTGCACGCGCGCGTCGTCCATTTCGTGCGCGCACGCAAGGGCGTCGGGGCGGCGGCGCAGAGAGCTTCGATCCGGTCCGCATACACGACTCGCTCGCCCTTCACGCGGAGCGCGCGCTGTAAGCTTACCCTCCCACGTCCAGCGCTGGCGAGCACAGGTGCGACCCGGCCAGCTGGTACGATTTCGCTCCAGATCCGCGGATGGGCGAGGGGTGGAGAGGGCGACGCCCGCTGCCTTCGCCGCGGCGCACGACGCTCGCGTCTGCCAACACATGCATACGGGCAGGCCGCCGTTGTACGGTTGCACGAAAAGACAAACAAAACCACCGCTGACCGCCGGCCTGCCTGTGCCTGCTGGCCGCCTCTGGGGGTGCGTGCTACTGAGTCAGGCCACGGCTGACACCAATCTCCCTCGACGGTCCGCAGCGATCACCGCGCCCAAGGCTGCTGCCATGAGGTCGCGAGCAGAAAAGAAAGCACGACGGGGATCGTGGGCCGGGGTTCCACGATGGAGTCAGGATGCGACCAGCCGCCCCCGCTCTCCCAGGCGTGGCAAGCGTCCAAGACCCCTTGGAGGCCAGGACCGGCGCTCGAAACGGCGTTGCTTCTGCTCGCCCTGCTGACATTCATCGCTGATCTGATTCCGCCGAGATGCGCCGCGCGCGCCGTCCGCACCGCGATCCAAGCCACAGGCCTTGCCCCGAACAGAGCCCTGCTCCGTCGCCAGCGCGCCGGCACGCTGGTTCGACGCGGCAACTGCGGTGCGGCACGCGAAGCACGCACACGGCGGCGGATGAACGATCCCGGGCCAGGCCTTGCCGCGGCGTGAAGATGCGGCCGGCGCGCGAGTCTGTCTGAAACGGCGGTGCAGTGCCCGACGGGGGCGGCGCAGCGGCTGGGCTGGCGGGCAGCGCTGGCGGAGATGACGCTGGGCGACGGCGACGGCGACGGCGAGGGCGCGCAGGCTGAGCGCCAGAGCGGGCAGCGCGACGGCCTCCACCAGGCGCTGCTTCGGGGCAATGGTCCGGCTGCTGCCGCGTGAAGAGCGAAAATCGACGGCGGACATCCGCCCGGCGCGCGCTCGTTGGCGGCGCGCGCGGCAGTCAGTCGGCGCCCGGCCGGCGCGCGCAGCGTGGGTCGGAGCTGGCTCCTCTCGGCGGCAGCGCGTCAACGGGCGGCGATGATTCGAAACCGCAGGCTGGGCGGCGCTTAGCCAGCGGCGACAGGCGACCCGGCGCGACGGGCGCGCATGAGCTACCGCGAGCGCGGATGCCCACGCCGTCGCCCAAGGGCCCGCCCTGGCAAGACCGCGGAGGGCGAGCCCGACGGCTGGGGAGTGCCTGCACTCGGCCGCGCCACCGCGATAGCTGCGCGCGCGCGAATGCGACAGGTCTCATTTCTGGCGCGGTCGCACCGTCTTCATTTAAGCACTTCGCTTCCGAGGCGAAGGATGCATGCTCGCGCCCGCCCGGCCCCCTCCCCAGCGCCCCCGGCGTCAGCAGCGCGGCGGCGGCGGCGGCGCGCGGGCACTGGCAGCGGCAGCGGGCACTGGCAGCGGGCTGACGGGCTGCCCCTCGGCCGCGCTCCCACGCCGCCGCACCGGGACTCCGACGCTCCTGAAACGCGGTGGGCCATGGCTGGGCGGAAGTCATGCCGTTGCAGCCAGTGCCAACGGCTTCCGCGCGGTGATCCTGCCCGGCCTGGCTGCGGACGGGGACCTTGCAGCCATGCAAGGCACTCGCGACGGACAGCAGCCCGTCTCCGAGCGCTCTGCGCAGCCCGACACGAGATTACCCGCTCACATAAGCTCCACGATCTCGCCGTTGCCAGCGGGCGTGCGACCGCTGCCACGTTCCCGCTGCCGCCGCCGCCAAAGCATATCCGAGTGAGGCGGACGGCCGCCCTGCACCCCCACGCGCCGCCTCTCTCACCACCGCCTCCGCCTCGCCCGGCCTGCCGATCCAGAAAACCCGGGACGCGCTCGCAACCTCCGCGCACACGCGGCTCCAGGTCTCCCCGGCCTGCGCCCGCAGCTCCAACGGCCGCGCCGCCGCGCCGGTTCCCGCCAGCCGCCTGAGACGAGCAACACAGCGCGAGAATCCGAGATCGACCGCGGGATCGGCGCTCACCATATTTCCCGCTCGTTTCCCCGACGCTTTTTTTATATCTCAGCCTCCCTCGAGGCGGGTCTCTGCGCTCCTCCCTCCACCCTCCGGACGGTGCTCCTGTCCGCGAGCCGCCGCTCCGGAAAAGCCACGAACGAGATCCTTCGCCAGGCCCTCCTCCTCCGCGGAGCTGCGCACGCTTTGGGCCTCGCCCAAGGCACGCGGCGGCCTTCCCCGGCATGATCAGCACTCAATCACGCACATGGTAGGTTGCTTCATCTTGCATTGCGGCGCAGCCCTGCTGCCCTGCCACCATCTCAGCCCGCCTCGTCAGCGCTGCCTCTCGTCCAGACTCTTCGTCAGCATGTCGCCTATCTCCAAGTCCACCTCGCCGTGTATAGCGTGCCGGACATATACCTGCATCCGCCGCGCACATGACTCCTGGCAGCACCCCCCGGTGATGCGCGGAAGTGGAACAAGGCATCCGAAGATCGAGCGCGCATCCGCCAAACCGGTTTCGCTATTGATTGTTCCTAGGGGCTTCACCACCAAATATAGGCCAAGCGCAGGGGTTTCTCCACTTCGGCAGATAAAGACGTCCTCTCGACAGATATCGTCACCCATGGCTCCTTGACCCCATCCCAAGCGCCTGGGTCGGTCTATTGCCTCTCCCGCAGCCAAGGACCGTTGCTATTCCCACTATTTCCGCCGTCACAGGTCTGCGCCAGTGCGGAGCGCTCAGAGCTCGAGACGGCCTGCTCTACTTCACACAATGCTGCCTTCGGAGCCCACTCCAGCCTGCCGTCTCGCCGGGGACGCGCGTTTGGCCGCCGTCGAAACACGCTGCACCGCAGGACCACGAGAAGTGAGGCGCGTCCGACGCTTGCTCCCTCCCGCTCCCCCCTCCCCTTTTTCTGTGCTTGACGACGCGGTGCAGGCAAAGCGTGAGTTAGCAGCTGCATCCCCGGTCCCGAAGCAGTGGGATCAACGAGCGGACTTCGCCGAGCTTGTGACTCGACGCATCCTCACTTCGTTTGCCGCATGTCATCTGGAGCCTTCCCCGCCACGCCCCAGCCTGCACCGGTGAGTGTAACGGGGCGTACCGGCACGCTGGTTCGACTACCACAACGGGCGACGGCGACTCGAATCAGTTCCACGGCTCCCGGAGGCGAAGAAGGCATCGTACGACCGGGCTCCACAAGTACAAGTATTGTTAAGCGCCTTGTCCCTGTTAACGGCCGATTTTTTGCTCTTTTCACTGGTCCCCGATCTGCCGCTGAGGTGTGATCGAGGCTGTTGTTGAACTCTTCACCTCGTCCCGCGCGCCCTTCACGCACACCGCTTGTGCGACGGCACACCACGGTAAGCTGCACGTGCCCTCGTCATTTGCTGCTGGAGCATCACAAGCAAGTGGACCTTGTGAGACAGAGATATTTTAAGACTCGCGGCCTCCGTCGGTTGGCAAATACCGTGCCTGTTCGAGTGTAGAGAAGCATATCGCCCTCGTTTCTCGGGAAAATGGCGCATTCCGCTGGGCTCAGGGGCTCTGATGAAGGTGTCCTGTCCGCAGAGGACGCTCGCCGAAGCTCGAAATAAGATTTTCTTTGACTCGTCATTTCCTCAGCCGTCCCTGGAATTTGGATTCATTATGATTATTTCCGTGTCATGGCAAACCCGTCAAACCCGCCAAACCGGCGGCTCAAACATTGGTCGGGGTTCTCCCCTGTCAAAATTCCGATCGTCATACACGTCATCCCGTCCTTCTCACACACCAGAGCACTCGTTGAAGATAAGATCGGATACAGGAGCTGTCGCGCGCCCGAGTCCGAGCGGAAGCATCGGTCCGAAGGGGTTAGTTGAATGCCGAGTCTCGACCCCTCTCCGCACCCCGGCCCGTGTGCTTAAACTCTGTATGGGGTGAATGACGGTTTATGATTTCACGAACGCAAGCCTAGTCTCTGGGCTTCGTGGTGGCTACGTCACTGCAGCAGCAGGTCGACTGCATACGGGGAGTTGGCGTCCTCGTCAGTGTGCAATACCGTAGTGAGAGATACACAAATTTCATCCGGACGAATGGGTCGGCCCGTACTGCGTCCCTCCCGTGGCAATGCTTTGAAGACTGATCACATCCTCACTCCCTTCCTCGCCGAACGGACGGATCGCCGAAATGCCACGTCACACCCACGCTCCCGTCGCAGACGCTTGGGATACGGGCTGTACCAGCCATTCACTAGAGCAGGTTCGGGAGGGCGCGATAGCGAATTGACCTGCCTCAAGCAGAGCGGTTGTCGCGAGCTTGTTCTGGAATATCTGCACGGTTGGACCTGAAATTCTCCGGGGCGTTCTTGGCGACCCAGGCCGGCACGAGGTAGGAATCGCTACACCGAGGAGATGCGGTTGTCTGGACCGACCACCACTCCTCGATGATGAAACTTCGGCGGGCAGGCCCCACTTGCCTTGGTTAGCTGCAGGACGGGGTGCATGGGATGGCCGTCCCACGTGGCCGCCAAAGAAGCAAAGGTACCTGGTGCATGAACGGGCGGTGGCATGTCTACACTCATGTGATTCGCAGGGCTATGCAACCTAATCTTGCAGAAACCAGCAGCAAAAGCTCCCATAGGCGCATGTGCCGCCGCCGGTAGGAAAAAAACAAGTATATGCGATACGTTAGGCTGCCCGGGAAGTGCCTTGCCCCCCCTCGGCACTTCTTTACGAAAATACTGCCGACTACATGCCATCCGTCCGATGGTGTCTTCAGTCCTCTCGCGGAAGGAAGCGAAGTGGGCCCGTCTACTACGCGCTGAAGCAGCGGCAAGGAGACACGAGAGCGGAGCTGCGCTGTGTACTGGCGGCATCCTTCCCTCGACATCGTTATAGGCGAGGAACCCGGCCAATAGCTGCCCGACATTCGACATGCTGCAATATCCCAAAACCTTACGGCAGTCCGGCGCCCCGGCCTAGGGACTCTGGGCCCTGCTCCGCGGGCGATCTCACGTGTACATCCCTCGTCTATGGCTTCTGGACCATGGCCGTTGAGAGTCTCGCTCCCTGAAAGACTCTGGAGGACGGGAAGCCAATCCCCCCGCCCCGACATGTGGCTTTCAAGCCCGTCCCGTCCCATGTCCCTTCCCGGCCAGCCGCTGCGTCGCGTTCCCAGGTGCTTCTGTGCCGGATAATCTTCAGACGCACAACACGCATGGGAAACGGCGGCGATCAAGCAATATATTCGCGAGGCGCAGGGCGTGTCTAGATTGCGGAACCGGCATCCGCAGGCAGATCAGGGCCTCTGCCCCGTCTCGAGCTCCCCTGCCGTCATATGACGATGATTTGTGATTCCCTCGTCGACAGTAAGATTTGAATCAACGGCGTGGAATCTTGGGCTCGGAACAAGCCATCTCGGGAGTGCCGGCCGAGAAGGTGCGCAGTACTCGCGTCTGAATTGACACCCGGCCACTCACCAACCACGACAGAAACCCAATCTGCCAAAGCCCAGCCCAAGGTACCAACGACCCCTTTGTTCTCGTCTTCAAGGGAGTGGTGCCCAAACGCCGGGTACGGAGAGGCGAAAGGCCCCGAGCTCCTCTCCCTCTTCTTCGCTTCGCCCCGCACTCCGCCACCACCCACCAGGACGGCATCCAATGGCGTCCGATGGCCCTATGTAACATCCAACAACCCACGGAAGCTACATGGGACTTGTCCCGCTGCTCCTCCAATTTTCGGCCCCAGGCGCCACGCTCCCTTCGCTTTGTGTTTTTCCCACTCCTTTCCCGCACCTCTCCCGACGGTTCGGCACGGCCGCCCTGCCCTCCGCACTTTTGCTTCCTTCGCGTCCGTCCACCAGTGCATCACCAAGCCCTGCGTGCGCAATTCCCGCCTCGGCTGTACTTGCCCTCGAAGTGCTCTTGGAGCAGTTCTGTCCTCGCGCCCACAAACTCAATCATGCGATTGGGCAAGCCTCCGGCGCCGGCGAGGCGTGGTGGCCGGGACGGGATGGCCGTTCCCGAGTCCGCGTTCAATCGAGATTGCTCGAATGGACGGCGGACGAAGGGAGCAGGGCGGATGGAGAAGGGAACATGTGCAAGAGGCCTTACGGAAGAGAAAGGGTCATGCCGCAGGATCGAGACATGGGAAGACAGATGCAGAACAGGGACTTCGTAGAGGCGCAAAGGGAAAAAGAGGGGCCAGAACGCATTGCACAATATACTACCTTGCACGCCGCACCCTGGAGGGACTGCTACCTTGGTCGGAAGCTCGTTGAAGAGACGACGCATTTGTTCGACGCGTCCCTTTGGTGCTCCTGCGTCCCGCGGGGCGCCGCGGGCACAGCTCCGATTATATGTGTAGCCGTTGGCGACCAGAAGTCTTGGGCCGCGCTCGCGATACCTGCCCTGCCCCGCCCGGCGCTGCGCTCCTCACCACTCTGCGTACTCGTGCGGATTCGCCCTCCCTCCTGCTGCTCCGAGGAGATGCATGAACGACCGAGACGATCGCAGATCACTCCCTCAGCCGTCTGTCCGCCGATCTGTCTCACCACCACCCCTACCACGCCATTCACACTCTCAGGGAAAATACAAAAAAGGAAAACCTGGATTCCGGAGCTAAACATCCCATGTACCATTACGCACGCTACCAGACGACGCGCGCTTGTCTCAACCGGCCTAGGCGCAGCGCGGAATGTCGGACATTTTTCGCGCCAATCCCCATGCGAGTTGCGCCAGGATACCTGCGCTTCCCTTCCAACCCCCCTTGTCCAGGCCAATGGAAGCGATGTACCAGTACCTGCACCCAACCCACACAGACATAGCACATGCAAACGTAACGCACGAAGCACTGCGGTTCCAGAATGGCGATGTAGCAAATGCCAATTTCCGCCCTGATACTTTTCACTTAACCTTTTTCCTGCCCCCATTGCCGTCGAGTTAAACGAGCCGCACCCAGCGAGAGCCGGCAGATGCGGAGTCGGCCACCATCCCCGCGCTCCCTCCCCCTCATCACCCACTGACCAGTCACCACGCCGCGATAGGTACCAGACTCTCCACTCCTCCTCAGCTGGGCTGGGGTCTGCCGCAATGTTCTGCGTCCACCAATATCCCCAAGGCTCCATCTGGGCCAACCAGCCCGCCCTGCCGGGCTCCGCCCCTCTCACATCGAGTCTCTCCAGCTGGGGACGAGCGGACGGCACCAGGGCCATGCGCGCGCCGGCGAAACCGGCGAAGCAAGGCGGACAGGCGCCTCGGCGGCGGTCCCAACGCGACAACAAAAAACCCCCACAGCCTCCGATCGTGGTGCAGCCAATTGGCCCGGCTTCGGCGAGCCCGACGACCACGAAAGGGCAGTCAGTCAAGTCAGTCAGCCCAGCCACCGCGCGCGCGCGCGACAGCAACCAAGGCGGCCAACACCCGCTAAGGCCTGCCACTAGCGGCAGCGGTTGCTAGAACTTGGGGGCCAAGGAAGGTGCGTGTACCTCATGTACCATTTTCTTTCCGCCTCCGGCGGCGCCCCACATGGCTTGCTTCACCATCCGCGCCGGGGACGGCCGTTGAAAAAACAACAGCGATGATGGGAGGCGAGACAGAAAATAAAGCTTAATCGCCCGCCCGCCATCCCTACATCGGGGCAGGACGGATAGGCAACGATCAGCTTACCCGGGTTGGCTGATCGGCCGGCAAAAGTACCGGGAGCAAGAGGAGGAGGAGGCGCGGAAAGGAAAGAAAGAGAGGAAGAAACCTCAACATGCCCAGGCTGAGAAAAAAGAAAACCGTGTGTCCGTCAAATCGTGACGTCGTCGTGCCTTCACCCTCGCCGGACAAGACCGACCTGCGACCGAGAAGCTCCTTGGAGCACCGGGGAAGGATTTTCCTCTTTTTTTTTTCTTCTCTCTGTGCCAATCGTCGCCCGTCGTCGACGAATGACCAGGCGTTGTGAAAAAAAAAAAACCACAACCCCTCCCCTGCCCTCGGACCCACCCCCAGTCGCTCCGTTAGCGCGCGCGGTCGGTGGTCAGTCGGCCGGTCTCTGCTGTCTATTAAAGTTACTTGAGTACTGAGCTAGCCTAACCGTCGCCTTGCCGGAAGTAGAAGGAGTCAAGGGCGAATGGGAGTCGATGACGGCCGTCCGGGTAGGGTGGTCGGTGCGGCTGCGTCGCGGGCGGTGGTCCTATTTCTCGTCCGATTTCTGCGCTTGTGTTTTTCCTTTCTGCTTCCGCCATGCGAGGCGGCAGGGATGTGGATGGTTCGGCTAGATATCCGGAAGTTCGCAGAACGTGGCGGTGAGGAAAAAGAAAAGAGGGAAAACAGTTGATGCGGGGGCCGGGGGGGAGGGAGGCGCGAAGGAAGGGAGAGAGAGCGCGAGGCTGGCCTGCCAGAGAGATTGCGTTATGAGCTAGCGGGTCCGAGTATAGGTGGGCTGCGTTTTGGTCGGCAGGTAGTGTGAACCATCGCGGTGGGTGGTGGTGGCGACGGCGTGATGGCGACGGCCGCGGCCGGCGCACGCGACGTGGTGATGCGGTCTGGCCCAAATGACGTTGATGACGGAAATAAACACCATGTGGCCACGCGCACGATGGTTGGAGGGTAATATTTTCCGCACTTGCGGCGCAAACGCCGTTTGACGCGGTCGGAATGAACACCATACGCAGATAAGCAGTAGAGCGAGAACGCATGACTAACGCCTCCTTCCCAACACTGCTCGGCCGGCGTTTGTAATCACGACGTATGCCGAGGAAGGCAGCCGGGGCTGCGCTCTCTGGATTGTAGTGGACCCACGAGAGACACAGCTGCCAGCGCTGCCAACGTCGCCATCAGTCTTTACCAGTAGTGGGGCTCCGAGCCGGTACTCCATCTCTGCCCCTCCAACCCCCTGCCTCCGGCCTTTCGCCCTGCCAAGAATACAACTGCCAATCCATATCAATGACAATAACGTACGCATGAGGCTGGGAAGCTGAGCGACAGCACTCGTCTTGTCGACCGGCATCTCCGTTGAAGAAACCATGAGAGTTCTACAATGTAGAAGGTAGAACTTCTGTAGTGTTTGAGAAGGGCAATCAAGAGCCACGGGAAATAAGAAGAATAGCAAAGAATGCTTTTAGTTTCAGGATAAATATACGCCGTTCACATGCCACGTTGAATCAGCACCCATGCCGCACTTGTCGGGTGGAAGAAGCAATGTTGAAGTCATTCTTGAGAATCATTAGTGTGCACAATCAAAGTTGGACGTGAGGCCCCACGGAGTACGGCGAAGCGAGGGAGGGATCGCCGAGATATGAGTTCGTCGGATTAGTGAACTGAAAGAGCGTTAGGTATTCTTATCATTTGTTCTTTCGCCCGTACCCTATGTAATGATACTGGTAGGAGTCATGTCAACGGCTCACCCGAGTATTTGGCACTGACGATGCCTTCGAGCTAGCCGCTACGACGAGCGAGCTTGATGCTCAACTGATTCATGTTTGCTGCATTGGCACCCCGCTGCTGCTCTTGGAATGTCGCAGCATGCCACTGCCTCTCACTGGCCTTCCAAGGATGTACCTGACATAGATTGCCCATGCGGAACAGCTACATGGGCCTCCGGAGTTGGAGCATTCATCCGGATAGCGATGTCAAATTATACGAATGAAGAGAACGTCCAGCTGGAGGCTTCAACCCCGGAAGCATAGAGCAGTTCCGCACGAGCAGCCTCCAAGAAATGTCCTCACAGCTCGACTTCACTCAGCACGGCCACCGGGGTCGTCATCTTCTCCCGAAAATCCTATTCATCGAACAGCGTCCACGTTGAAATCATCCCGAGAAACCGTCGTGAGACATAAGCCACTATAAACACACCATCCACAGGCCTTTATATGTACCCGACGTTCTGTATCCACTTTCGCCCCACCAAACAAGCCCGCAGAACTTTTTATCGACGTCCACCAGAGACATCCACCGAAGGAAAAGAAGAAGAAGCCTGAGACATACAAGAGGCCCCGCCCAAGACACATCGCATCCCTACGTCGCCCCCTTCATGGCGAACCAATCCGCGCTGGCATCAACCATGAAATTCGTGATGTTGAACCCATCCGCCATCCCCACCCCCTCGCCCCCCTGCATCCCGCCCGCTCCCGCTTGCCCGCCGGCAGCGAGCTCACCTCCGCCTCCGGCTCCGCTTCCGGCTCCGCCTCCGTTCGCGCCCTCCACGCCACCCATACCGGCGGCGGCGGCCACGCCGTTGACGGGCAGCCGCGGCATGTTGAAGAAGTCGAACACGTCGAGGTACTCGAGCTCGTTGGGCGCCGGGGTGCGGGCGGGCGTGGCCGAGACGCTGAAGCGGCCCGACGGCTGCTGCTGCTGCTGCAGCTGCAGGCCGTTGGCGCCGTTGGTGTTGCTGCCGTTGCTGCCGTTGCCGTTGCCGCCGCCGCCACCGCCGAGCTTCGGCTGCCGCGAGATGAGGAAGTCGAGGTCGAAGGCGCAGCGGCGCATGTCGGCCAGGATCTTGACCGTCGAGGGCGTGGCGCGCTCGCCGTTGAGGTCGGCCGGCCCGTGCTGGCTGGCGCGGTACTCGTCCAGGACGCGCTGGAGGAGGGTGCCGTAGCGCTCGGCGACGCGCCAGTACAGCCCTAGCTCGCGGAGCGTGTCGACGAGCGGGTTGATGGCGGGGTCGACGTGGTGTTCGATGGTGGAGCCGTGGACGAGGAGGACACGCGCGGCTACCCAAAGGGAGAAGGCGAAGGGCGTGCCGAGCTGGCTGAGCATGCCGTTGGTCTTCACGTACTCGCACAGTCCAGTGATGGCTTCGACCGCGGTGAGACAGCGCTGTATGGCTGTGTAGGAGGGAGTGAAGATGGGTGAACGGGTTGTGGGATACGCAGCGGATGAGTGAAGACGGATTACGGTACTAAGAGGATGTTAGTACGGGTTTGGTGAGGATCACAGCTAGAGAAACTTACGTATGGAAGGCAGCGTGCAGCATGATCCATCCACAATCAACCACCGAGTCACCCTTTGAATTGCCGTATATCCGTGCCATGTTACCAAAATCACTCGGCAGACTGTACTTCCACGAAGCTAGGGCATTATCCAACTCCCTGAACTCCCTCTGCCACTGCTCCACATCGGTCAAGGAGCCAATGTCAACGGGCTTCTTCAAGAACTGGTGGATCTGGGAGAGGATGCCCAGAAGTTCCACATAGTACGAAAATGACCCCAGGTTCTCGGGCTTGTTCAGCGTATAATCTGTCCGTTTTGGCGTGCGGAACCAGCGTGTTTCAACGGGTTGGTTCCGAGCAAAGAAGTCATCCCGGCATGGCAGTTTGCGGTCAGTCTCCTTCTCATCAAGGGCAAACTCAAAAGCCGTGGCAATGGTGGCATAGCGATCAAGCAAATACACCATCCAGAACAATCGGCGACGGCTTTCGTCTTCAATGAAATCCTTCGGTTCAGGCAAGACCATGGCTCTCAGCGTATATATGGAAGGAACGTTGGGCGAGACTAGGCTCGAGGTGGCTTCAACCGACAAGCCAAGCTGCACGACCGAGCGAGTAATCAGAGCCAGCAAATTCCAGCCCGGAGGGCCATTGGAGAATCCTACAAGGTCCAAAGCCAGAATTACCAGAGCTTGGAGAGCTTTGACGGAGCTGTTTTCCAATCCGTACAGCAAGACCTTCTGTTTTGAGGTGGAGTGATACCTCTCGCGGCTCTCCTTTGTCAGGCGCGGGTCCGTGGAAAATCTTAGTGTAGTCGCGACCATGGCATGCAGCAATATTCGATCAGCCTCCTCTAACGTATTCGGGCCGAACAGCGAATCTAGAGTAGAGCGGCGGTGTAGTATGGGACACCAGGTATTGATATGCTTGAAGTACAAGTCCGCAAGCGCATACAGCAGGTCATACGGTGGGAAGTCAGGTTCCTGCGAGCTGATGGCAGGCTGCGGCTGAGGGGCCATGGAAATGTTTAGGCTGGGGGACTCTAGGGGCGGATTGTGATTGCTGTACATGGCAGCCGTGGCCGATGGCAAGCTGGAAATCGAGTGGCTCCTGACGCCATGGCCCAGATGCTGTTGGTAGGCATTGCCGTGGTGGATCGCAGGCGTGTTTGGCAAGCCCAGGCTGCCGGAGAAGGACAGGCCTGGCTGGGCAGGGGGGTAGGGGGCAGGTTTCTGCAGGAAGAGGGCGGCCTCAGGCTTTGGAACGTGGGGCGTGTGGACGATTGGCGGGGTGTGGTGGTAGATGGGGGCCTCGTGCTGCGACTGAGCGCTGCTGGGGCTGGCGTGGCTGGCCTGATTGCTGGCCAGCTGGGCGATGGTGTGCTGCTGGCGCTGGATCAAGTCCTCGAGGCGATCTGCACGGCGCGAGGGTGAGCGTGGGGAATCGGCAGGGCTCTGAGGCAGTGGTTGGGCTCACCGAGACGAGCCTCCAGCTCCCTGCCATAGCCGGCGCGCAGGCCCGGCTTCTTGCGCTCCTTGTACTCGCACAGCTGATTGTTGCGAACGCACCAGCCGCAGCTGGGCTGGCCACGATCGCCTGCGGGAGCCGTCAGCGCGCTGCACATGAAACAGAACGGAGCCAATGCGTACACTTCACCTTGCGCTGCTTGCAGAGCTCGCACGACACGGACATGGGCCGCTTGCGCTTGCGCGACGACCCGTCATGCTGGTCGCCGTCGTCGTCCTGGTCCTGGCCATCGTGGTCGGCATCCGAGTCGCGCGCCGGGTCGCTGTCCTGGTCGTCCTGGTCGGGCGGCGGGCGGGCGCGCTGGTGCTGGGGCAAGGCGTCCGGCAGCGACGGCGGCGACGGGTTGTGGGCGCTGTCGTGGTAGGCCTGCGAGGCGGCGGACGACGAAGCCATGCCGACGATGAAGATTCGGTGCAGAGATGTGACGAGATGCCGAGCGTGGAGGAGGTTTCGCCCGAGGTCCACGGCCCCGCGGGCGCAGCAGCGGCGGGCGAGTGGCCGGCAGCAGCGCGACTCCGCACCGGCGCCCCGGCCGCGACAATCGGCGCCGCGCAGGCGGGTCTGCGCAGTGCGGGGCGGGACAACACCACGAGATCCGCCGAGCGCGACGGGCATCCCACGCCGACGCGACGCCTGGGCCAGCGCCAGCCCGCGCCTAGCGACCGCCTGCGCCCGTCGCTGCAGCGCGCATCTCGACCATGTGTCACGCCCTCGCTATTTAACCCTGGGGCGCCCCCAGCCCGCCGCTCTCTCAGCACCGCGCCGTCCCCCGCACACCCCGCCACCATGTCCACCGCAACCGCCCGCGACTTCCCCACGATCAAGAAGATCAAGACCTTCTTGATCCAGGGCGTGGGCTCCGGCGGCGACTACCACAATGTCAAGGGCGGCCACTGGCTGATTGACACCAAGATCTCGACGCCCATGTCCGGCTACGACGCCTACCGCAAGTCGCGCACGTCCTGGGGCATCAACGTGCTGGGCTCGTTCTGCGTCGAGATCGAGGCCTCCGACGGCACCAAGGGCTTCGCCACGGGCTTCGGCGGCCCGCCTGCCTGCTGGCTGGTTGCCGAGCACTTCGAGCGCTTCTTGATTGGCGCCGGTGAGTCGTCCCCCGCGCACGCCTCAATCCTCTCCGTGTCCGCGAGACCGCAGCCCGGTGGACGCTGATTCGCGCCGTGCGCCGCCAGACCCCCGCGACACGAACCACCTCTTCGAGCAGATGTACCGCGGCTCCATGTTCTACGGCCGCAAGGGCCTGCCCGTCGCCGTGATATCCGTCATCGACCTGGCCATCTGGGACCTGCTCGGCAAGATCCGCAACGAGCCCGTGTACAAGCTGATCGGAGGCGCCACGCGGGACCGCCTCAACTTCTACTGCACCGGGCCCGAGCCGACCGCCGCCAAGGCCATGGGCTTCTGGGGGTCCAAGGTGCCGCTGCCGTACAGCCCCGGCGAGGGCCCCGAGGGCATGCGCAAGAACGTCGAGTTCCTGACCAAGCACCGCGAGTCCGTCGGCCCCGACTACCCCATCATGGTCGACTGCTACATGTCGCTGAACGTGCCCTACACCATCGAGGTGGTCGAGAAGACCAAGCACCTCAACATCAACTGGTGGGAGGAGTGCCTTTCGCCCGACGACTTCGACGGCCACGCCCTGCTCAAGCAGGCCCACCCCACCATCAAGTTCACCACCGGCGAGCACGAGTACAGCCGCTACGGCTTCCGCAAGCTGATCGAGGGCCGCAACCTCGACATCCTGCAGCCCGACGTCATGTGGGTCGGCGGCATGACCGAGCTGCTCAAGATCTCCGCCATGGCCCAGGCCTACGACATCCCCGTCGTGCCCCACGCCAGCGGGCCCTACTCCTACCACTTCGTCATCGCCCAGCCGCACTCGCCCTTCCAGGAGTACCTCGCCAACTCGCCCGACGGCAAGAGCGTGCTCCCCGTCTTCGGCAGCCTCTTCAGCAACGAGCCCATCCCCGTCAACGGCTACCTCGACGTCAAGGATCTCAACAAGCCCGGCTTCGGCCTCGAGATCGCCCCCAACGCCCCGCTCATCGATGCCACCAACATCCTGAATCCCGCCCCGGCCAGGGCCCTGACCCCGGCGAAACCTGAGGAGGAGAAGCCCAACGGTTCGGCTGCGTAGAAGAAATGATTCCCCCCGCACGCGCGTTGTCAAGTTTATGAATCTTTTGCAAAGGCGCCAGGATTGGAGGCTTTTTCATGTACATGTTACGACACATCTTTTTTCCAAACGGCCACGATAGACAGCCGCGAAAGGTTCGGCGTCCGAAGCAGAAAGAACGAGAATATAGCCAAAGTAGAAAAAATTGAACAAACTACAATCACAAGCAAAATGAACTACCGCGTCGGGGAAATGATTCGTACACAATTATCCCGAGCGGCGAATTCAGGAAGGTCGGGGTAGCCAGACTATGGTTCGATCATCCTCGTGGTTAGCCACTGACTAGCCAATAGCTTAGCATTTACGCTCGGCATTTCCGAGAGCCTCCTAGATACCCAGCAACCACCGTTGAGGCAACCATCGCCGAGCAAGACCTCCGTACATATTGCAGACTTCCCCCCTCGTCGAGTCCCGTATTTCTCCTGCAAGTTTGTTTCTTCTTCCCCATTTTTCTGCAAGCCATCCCCTACCGCCTGCACCATCCCTCAGCAAACAGTTTCCCCGTTCCTCACCCCCACCCCTCTCACACGACCAGAAACCTCACCCCGACCAGCACCCCCTCCTCCTCAAACTCCCCCGTCCTCTCGCTCCGCACCTGCCTCACCACCCCGCCCCCGAACCCCCGCGGCATCCCCGCCCGCCACTCCCCGCCGGCGACCTGCCCCGCGTAGCCCGTGGCCGGCGGCGCCGCGTACGAGACGGCGCAGTCGCGGCTCAGCGCCGGCGTCTGCCACGCGCGGAACAGGCGCTCCATCTGCGCGTGCGGGTGGAGCGGGTCGTCGAAGCGGCGGCCGCGGCCGACAGCGGCGGTCGAGGACGGCGCCGTCGAGGAGGAGGCCGAGGCGGGCGTGCTTGCGCCGGTGGTCGGCTGCCCGCCGGACGGTGGGGCTGGCGTTGCGGGTTGCGGGGCGCGGTGGCGCGGGAGCGGGTTGGGCGTGTGGTAGATGCCGCCTGCGGCCGCGGCGTGGTACAGCCCGCTGGTGGTGCTGTCGAGGCTCTCGCTGCGGGTGCGTCCTGCGACGGGCGTGTGCGGGATCGAGGGCGGGGGGAAGCTGCTGCTGACTTGGTGCACCGGAGTGGAGGGCATGGAGGGGAAGACGATGGGAGGGAGGATGGGGGCGGCTGTGGGTAAGGGAGGACCATTGATGTTGCTGTTTGCCGCTCTGCGGTCCATGGCGCGCTGAACCTGCGTGTTGTCGTGGGCGTGAGCGGTGCGGACGGGGAGTTCGGAGAGGCGAATAGGAATTGCTACGTCGAATGTGTGAAAGACTCGACCCTGGGCTTTGAAGACTAAGCGTTTGATGAGTGGGTCTTCATTCTTGAACGAATTCCGGTCTGGTGTGATTGGAGAAATCGGTGGGGGTCTCCCCACGTAGACTTGCTGTGGGTCGACGTGTGAACTTAAGGTGAAAGACTTGAATCTGGAACGGTCGCGAGGGCTTCCGACCTTCGTGAAGACACCGCGCTCAGTGATGCCAATAGAACCTTCAGGGACTTTGATATCTAAGGGATTGGGGAATGATCGAGAAAGACGACGCTTCTTGCGAGGACTTCCTGGTTCGGGAGGATCAGCAATACGCCGGAAACGCAGACCTGGTACTACCTCTAGCGGTGGAAGAAGTTCCCCGGTTCCTGGTAGGTGAAGCACTGAAGAGGGAGAAGTTAAAGTCGGAGGTATAGAGCTATCAAAGTCCTGAGATGAACCGAAATTCAGAGAAGACGAGCTTCCAGCAAATCCCAGTGGCCCAGAACGTGCTACCGTTGGGCTTTCGAGGTGATTGCTCAAGCCAGAGGCCGGCTCGTCTTCCTCTTCTTCAGGAATCTCTTGGAGCTGTGTTACTATGGGAGCAGCTGGGCGCTTATTGTTGGGATCATACGAAGCGCCGCGTGCCGGTTGACTATTCGCTTGTTGTGATATCCGGGAAGAGAAGTTGGCGGGCCCCTTCCCACTGAATGGACGAGAATGGATTGTGGACTCAGGTTGTTGGAGTGTATATCCAGCCTTAATCACTGCTTGCGAAAGGTATTCCGGCAGCCGTTCAGACGTTGAAACAATGTTTCCCTCTTGTTCCACGGATACTCCTGCAGGTGTATGCGCCTCCCCATCGTGCGCAGTTTGAGAAGACTTCTTTTCACCGTGTCGCCTCGCAGGAACTCGGCTGATAGAGGTATTTGGTCTGCCGTCACCACCAGCATCTGAAGTGACACGCCTGAAGTTGTAACGACCCGTGTCATCGTCAGAATTCGTTTTCTGGGACAGTGAACTACTCTCCGATATGGACTCATCCTCGCGGTCCTTGAAGGTCGAACTTCTCATTCGTGTTGGCTCAGATATGTACACCTTGCAAGGTGAATCCTTGAACCCATGACCGTATGTTAGCACGACATCAATGACGCCAAAAGTCTGACCACGTGGCTCGGACCAATCCTTGAGCTCCGGCGGCATGGCCAACTTGGAGACTTCCGTCAGGTATCTGGCAACCACAGGTTTCTCCCCGGTCTTGCTGATGCCTCTGGCTGCAGCCTCCCTCCGGACAGCCTCTTGAATGTGATTCCAGCGATCTTCGAGTGTTTCGGCGTTCGCGACGGGGCGCCTCCGTGAACCATTGGGGTCTTGGCCTGGAGGCACGATGGTCCAGGCACGCTCCAGCATCCAATGGTTTCGGAGGCCGCTGAAAACGTTCAAAAGCTGATGCTTCTTGCGTTCTTCAAGGAACAAGCGCTTGGGCCACATGGTTGAGTGAGTGAGTTGACCGTTGAAGAGAACATCGATCCTGATGTCCTCAAGTGGCTTGTCTGTCTTCAGAAAAGACTGCTTGCAGAGCTCTACACGCAATCCAAGAGCTTGGGGAGACGTGATTGCATCGGATGGGGTTGGGCGTAGGACATTTTCATAGATGGCATTGCGAGCAGGGTCTTGGTGGAAAGGCTCGTCTTTAGTTGTTGTCTGCAGGCCGAGCGTCAATGGGCGGAGTCTATGTACTGGGAAAAAAGGGATGTACTTACCAGCTGTCGAAGATCTTCGCCGGCGCGCACCATCATGAAAGGCATGTAATCTTCGCCGCCGAGCAGGTGTAGTGGAGTGTCGTCGTCACCCAGCGAGATGGGGTTCTCCTTCAAGATGTGGCCATTCTGGAGCGTCTGTTCCACATTCTCGATGTGCTTAGTGACGGCTGGGGCTTTCTTGTTCGAAGGTTCGTTTGTTGTCGTTTTTCTGAGGTTGGCTGAAACCAGATGCACCTTGGTGTGCGAGCCAAGATGAACTGGCATCGCGCATGACGCGGAGGGGTGTTCTGGGTGACGGAAGTAGCTCGGGTGCAAAGAGCAACAGGAAAAGTACCCGTCTGAGTGAGATGAGGGGACGAAGACGGTGTGGTGCAGAGGAAGGCGTTCTGGTGCTGCAGACGCGCGGTTGTTGACGAAGTTCGAAGATGCGCGAACGGCGAAGACGCCTTCTACGCGTGCGCGCCGCCCAAGTCACCTCCGGCATAAGAAATCAGACACCCACGCGCTGTCAAGTGACGCGCTTTCTTGGTAGCTTCCCTAAGCTCTCAGAAAGCGGAGCCAAGGTGGACTCGCTGCGCGGATAGAATTGCCGTACCCAGACGTCTCACCTCCAGCCAAGCTATCCAAGATCTGACCTCACCTTACTTCTGCTTGAAATCGTGAAACCTTCTATCCGTCATGGAGCATGCCCTCTATATGTGCGGTCTGACCTCAGTATGCACCTCTTTGAGAGTTCGTCAGTCCAACTCCATGACCCGGTCAGAATCCTCCAGGTCAGCTCCCTTGGGCTGGCACATTTCCTCAGGCTTCTCCACCCTCAATCCAATCGGTGGTGCATTAGTGAGGTCATCTCCCAGCTCAACCAGTGTCTTGTCATAGACCTTCGCGGTCTTCATATCCCACGTACCCTCCACATCATCCGCTCCGAAATCCTCGTCGACAGGCAGATCGAAGTCAGCCGCATCGTCAGCGCCAGACTCACCAGCCATCTCCTCATCCTCTTCATCATCCATCTCGGGGTCATGCTTCAACATGACCTCCACCACCGCTGACCTCGCGTAATGCACCATGCTATTGATCCGCACCTTCTCCGTCGCATTGACTCCTCTCCCACCTTCAAAACCCGGCAGCACCTCACCACTTTCCACATCCCTCCCCTGCAGCAGCGACGCAAACGCATAATCCAGCTTCTCCAACGACCTAAACAGTGGCGCCGGCGCGACTGCAAAGCCCTTCATATACTCATTCACCAGATCCGCCAGCGTGAGGAGATACGCAATCTGCAGACTCGCTATCCCGCGCGCCGTCAGCCAAGCGCGCGCCGTCAGAACGGGAAGAACCTACGCGTCCCAGACACCCACACCACGTCGACCAGCTGATCGACGTCCCTGCACGCCTCCTTCAAGCTCGCGTAGCCCCTCACGTTCTCACTGCTGCCGCCGCCGTTGTCCTCCTGCGCGCCGCCGCCGTCGCCGCCGCTCCCTCGCTTCGCGTACCGCCGCTGGATCTGCCGGATGCGCTCGTCGACGTAGCGGATGAACGCCGACTCCTTGGGCCCGCCGGTCTTGAGCGGCTTGCTGCGCGGGTTCGGCAGGCGCGCGCCGCTGGTCGAGGAGGCGGCGATGGAGGAGGCTGGGGGCGTCAGGGCCTCGCTCGGCGGGAAGAAGCCGCCCGCGGTGGCGGCGGACATTGTGCGTTGGCGGGGGTGGGTGCGGGGGGCACCGCGGGGTTTACGAGGTGAGGTGCTCTGGTGCTGGGGCGATGGCGCGGGCTGTAGGCATGGTCTGGAGTGCTGGTTTGGCGTGCGGTTGTGGGGTGTCACGTCTGTCAGGAAGGAATGTTGTCAAGGTGTCAGCGAGGAGGGGTGAGGGGCGACGCGCGCCGGAGGATGACGTTGGCGGCCGTCGTCGGGTACGGTGTTGGCGAGCCGCATCGTGTTGCAACACGTGCCTACCTTCGTGGGCAGTTGATTGACATTCCTTTTACTGCAAATTTGTGTATGGACGAATACTTCAACTACGTAGTACCCATGTGTGAAAGGGACGTGTTGCAATTCTATCCGAACCGACTTCGTACTGACCAACAGTAAGAATGACATCCTTCCGTGCTATGTTCGGCGGTGAAGGTAGATTGTGTGTGAGGAGATGAAGCAATCGACCGGACGTAAGATGTAGAGTATGAAATTTCGCGCTCAGGTGCACAGTTGCCCAATGCGCGAATCCTCTCCCTTAGTGTTGAGCTTGCAAACCGACCACAAGATTGCAACAGGTATACAGTTCCGTCTGAGGTTGAGTGGTTCTTCCCGATGCGTTTTGCACATTCCATAATCCATTCATACGCTCGAACGGATATTTCACCTCCTAAGGAGCGGAGAATGCTCAATACTCAATGCTGCAGATTTTGTGAACCCTCCATGGTATTGAGCTAACTCTCAATACAGACTTTAGCTTAACTAGGACAAAAAGAGTAAAAGGGCATCAAATCATCGCGCATAAACCAATCATGACATCAACATGCCCATATATAACCATCATACGATTCGTAACCGTGTCTGCTCCGTGTCTGCGTACCAGAGTCCCGATTCTATCTTTCCAACACCAACTCGCTTGTACACGGCAAGATCTCCTTCCATCCCACAGTGCACCAAAAGTAAGATCCAGTGGTGGTAGAGCTCTCTTGGATGCTGGCTGCCTTCCTTTCCCAGGACTGCCAGGGTGTGAATATCCCCATGTATGGGCTCACCCTCATCCAACGACGCCCAGCCAATCGGCTGCTGCTGCGCGTTATAAATGAGGTAGGTGAGTCTCCAGCCGAGCGGTTGTTCCGTCAGGTCAAAGCTGAGCGACGTGAACTTGCCGTGGAGGTTGGTTTCGACGCTCTCCAGGATTCCTGCCAACCGTGGTTCCGGGTGGTGCGCCTGGCCCTGCGACGCGGAAGAAAACCCACTGTCCTGTCTCGAAGGCGGTGTGACCTCGGGGAGTGGTTTGAGGGAACCGTAGGGCAACTTCTTTACATGGCCAATAGCCTCAACCACATTGTCGCTGTCCTCTGCTATGCGTAAGCGCCGACATATCCGCTTTCCCCTATCGATTTTCTGGAACCGAACGCCGTGGCACGTCGATGCCCATGTCCAGGTTGGAAGGTTGTTCGGACTCTTATCCCTTTCGGCGGGCTCCAATGAGAACCAAAGAAGCTGGTCTGCAAGCGTATCCGCCCATATTCCGTGGACACATCTGGTGTTGTTTATCTTCTGCAATTCGTTGGCAAGGCCTTTGATGGCGACAAGTCGGTCCGTGGCATTCGTTAATTTCCTAGCCGAGTACTTCTCCACGATGATTTTCCAGCGGGTGTTGCGTGCACTATACAGGGCGATTAGCACTAATTTCTGGTTTAGGAAAAAGGGAGACGTGCGTGTCATGGAATGAGTCATTTGTTTCTCGCTGCGTGACGGTTCTACAACTCCATACAAGACATTCCCGCGTGAAAAATATAACCCTCCTGCTCAGAAGCCACTCTTGTGTCGCCCACGCCCTCTCACTCAAGGGACTGAATTCCGGGCTGATGGAAAAGTAATTCACGGGTAGCAGCGCAGCACAGACTTCCCCATCCTGCTCACCCATGGAGTTCCAGTAAGGAAGCTTCACCGGTGAACTAGCACGAGGTCTCTCAAAAAAGCAGCCTTCCGTCGGGTCTTTGGCGTGGCAAGCTGCGACGGTGAGCACGGCTCGTTCGTAGATGATGCCCATGCGGTCGGACTCCCTGAGCCAATCATCGAGGCTATCCTGCACGATGCACAGCGAGTCGATCCAAATATAGCGGATGCCTAGCGACCTCACAACCGTGATTGCATCCTGGAAGGTCTTGGGGAGACAGTCCCAGGAAATCTCTGTCAGATGCTGTGGCAAGGTGGCTGTGGTGGTGGTGAGAGGGTGTTTATCCCTCGGGCCCCAACAATGGCTGAGTGTTACGTATCGTCCACGCCCACCTTGCGGTTCGACCAAGCGAACGTGCGCCGATCCGTCCCGCTGTGCAACGTCTATGACGCGGGTGGGCAGTTTGGGCTCGACGGACTCGTCGACGGTAGATTTTGACAACGTCCTGATGCAGCTCGGGTGAAATTTTAAGCAGGTATCAAGCCAGTCCCGGATCATGCGAAAAGCCTCCGGACAATCGGACGAGGGCAGCGGAGGGCCACACAACACGTCGCCGCTTGTGGAGGCGGGGCTGTCTAAGACTCAGGTTCAGCAGTGGAGCCCCAGCTTCCGGGTCGCCGGACTCATGTCATACCTGGCTGCGCGAACAGACGAATGCGGCCTCTCAAAACACCATCGACAGCAGGCACATACACAGCAATGGCCTTGCCGAGCCACTCGGCGTGCGCGTTGGGGCGCTGCTTGGGGATGCGGCCGACGCCATTTCTTCTCAGCTGAAGGTAGATCGGGCCATCCGCAAGGCGGCTGCCCAGACCAGCCTCGTCCCAGGACAGCGGGTCGTCTGAAGTCAGATTGCAGCAGTAGTTTTGCAGGATAGCCGCTTCGATAAGCGCACAGAACGAGCAGGTGGCAGCAGACACTGGGAGCTGACGGGCATCGCTGAGATGGCGCATGCCCGACACTCGGGAGGCTTCACTGGGCGGCGGCAGCCAGCTGGGCGGGTCGTCAATCTCAGCAGCCAGGGCGGTGATACGGATGGCGGTGCAGGCAGTGCAGAGGGCCATGCCTGCGGTGGAGGGCACGGCCTCAGAGGCTTGGGGGCGAGCGAGCATGTGCTATTCGCGAGCGCTGGATTATTGGATGCATGGGGATCAGGAAGGTGACCGGGAGAGCGGGCGCAGGGCTGGCAGCGCACGCAGGGCTGCGTCGAATCACGGCGGCCAGCGGGTCTCGCGCAGTTTCGCGCAGCTGCACCCACCTCCGCAAAGTTCGCCGGCGGGTCAGTCGTGAAGAATGGTTCGTTTCGGACGCGCCGAGGCGGGAGCGCTGCGTCGCACGCCGATGGGGGTGGTGGTGATTTGGCGGTGCCTGGGGCCCAGGACGGAGCGGAGAGGCGTGCTCGTAGCCGCCTGCTGGGCTGAACGGCGGGAATAAGAGCCGCCGCCTGCTCCCCGCTCCAGGCTGCTCGTTTCACCAGCTGCATCCGCTTCGCTGCGCCTTCTTGCAGCTTCTAGCGCGACGCTCTCCGCAGTCCACGGCCGATCGGCCAATCGCCCTCGCTGCTGCCACACCCCTCCCGCCAGGCACAGCCCGGTCTGGCGATGCCGTCAGCAGCTGCTGCGTCTTGGGCGCGCAGACGCCAGACGCCGTGGGCCAGGATGATTAGACCTCGGCGGACGTGCGCGCCAGGGCGGGCGCGCACCGGCGGCGTCGCCTTCTCTCCTATTTCGCCACCCACGGCGCAGGGCTGAATCGGGCCCAGGCTTTTCTCATCTCGAGCTCTCCTGTTTTTCGCAGCCCTGGCCGCCCGCTACGCCATGGCGTCCTCCCGGCGCCGTGGTTCGCTGCTTTTTATGCTCCAAGCTTGCTCACCTGCGCTAGAAGACGCCGCAGCATTCCCCAGCGCCAGGCTTGCCGCCCTACAAGAACACCAACTTCACTCAACGGCCCGCCCATGAATACCGCCCTTGCACCCCCACGCGCTCCTCGACACCCGCCCTAGCGACAGCCCGCCTCCACCACGCACCCGCACCGCACACCATGTTCGAGAGCTTCAGCTTCCAGGCCGCGTCGCGGCACCCCTCCGACCTCGACGCCGACGACTACGCCTACCCGGACCTCTCGATCTCGCCCACCTCGTCGCCGATGTCTGAGCCCAGCTTCGCCGAGTCCACCATGTCCGTGGCCGAGCTCTCGCGACGTTTCGGCGCCCAAAACATCGGCCACGACCTGTACCAGGCCCCCGCATCACCCTTCGAGCTCCCGGCGCCGTGGGCCGACCACGACGACTGGACGTCAACGTCAGCCTCTTCGCCCACTTCGTCCTACTTTCCCGAAGACGCCTTCCCGGACCCGTCGACCATCCGCGCGCGCAGACAGGCGCACATGCAGCTCCAGTGCGACGCAGCACACAGGCACGACATCTCGTCACTTGTCAAGAAGATGATCGAATCAGGGGACCAGTGCAAGCTGGCACCCCGCAACGACTCGGTGGTCTCGTCGGACTGCGGCGACGACGACGACGAGGCATACGAGCTGCCCCGCAGCAACAGCTCTCCGGCCGTATCGCAGAACCTCCGCTACAGGCGATCCGGCGAGGTGCTCAGCACCGCCGCAGTCTCCAAAAATATTCGGTTCCGCAGGCGTCACCCGCGAAAGGCCACGAGTCAGCGGTGATTTCATTTCAGGATCCGCGGATCGTCGTCACCTTCGGGTGAGTGATTTCAGGCGTTACGGTTGGGGGGACACGAGGCATTCATATTTGATACCCCATGCGCTGGAAACAATGCGCGACGCATATAGGGATACAGCATTTAATATGATGTCCGCACGCGCACGGCGGGCACACAGGCGTTTTTTGGGTCTCACCACCCTGGCAGGACAAGGGGGTACCACGCGATGGGATCTCGTACGGCCGAGCCGGGACTTCGACTTTCAGCCCGCAAAGGGGCTCTTCTATTCTAGACCACCACTATTCTTCAGATTCTGTAGTTGGTAGACGTTCATCCACGTAGTAATTACCAGACATGTACCTAGCCGCCGACGAGTGCGCTCCACTTCTAGTCATGGTCCCGCGTCTGCCGGCCGAGTCGCCGCACGTGACTGGCGTCGGCAGATCGGCGCCTGCATGCAACCTTGAACGTTAGCGAACAAGACTGCCCTGCCCTGCTCGCGCGTCGCGTCTGCAGAAGTCAAGCTGCACCTCCACCCTCGCGCCGCCCGCGCCCGCCCGCCCAGCTGCGCCCCCCATGGCCGCCCTCCGGTCCGCCGCGTCCAAGGCCGTCCACCTCAAGGTCTACCCGCGGCCCGCCAGCCTCAGCGAGAGCCGCGAGCTCCTCGGCGTGCTGCAGCAGTTCGGCGAAGTGACCATGTTCAAGAGCCTTCGGGTAAGCCGATCAGATCAGCAATGCGGAGCGAGAGCAGACGCTCACATGGAGCCCGCGCTCGCAGTTTGACTACGTCCAGCCCGCCCCGAACACCTGCCTCGCCATTTACCGAGACGCCACCTCCGCTGCCAGACTGCTCCAAGCGTCGCCGCTGCGTTTCACGCTCGAACCGATTGCTGGCGAGCACGCTGCCGACCCTCACGATCACAATCTCGAGCCAGCCCGGGACGGCGGGCGGGTGTCAGAGCTGGATCCGCACGCCGACCCCGAGGTGGCAGACGTCATGGAAGACGCCGAGTTCAACATCACAAACGGCCCAAGCAAGTCCGGTGCTGAGGAGATGATCCGTCCGAGCACGCTGCTATATCAGACGATTGACTCTTTCTCCCGTCCCAAGGAGGATGCCCGCTCGAGCACTGTTTCGGACGCCGCCGAATCGGATGCCAACCCCGCGAGGCCTGACGCCGAATTGGTCGACCAACCCGACGGGCATTATGCTGTGGAGCAGCCCGACCCGGATCCCGCGCCCAAGCACGTCCCCGAGCCGAAGCCTCCGCGCGTGTTCCACGTCGTTGCCGACGTTTCGGAGATGAACCATCGTGACTATATCGAGCGCTCGTTCTGGTACGGGCCGTACATGCCGCGGAAACGGAGCGCTGCGTACCAAGACTTGACGGCGAGGGGCGTGCCACCGGGCATTGCGGACGTGCATGCGAACAAGCCGGAGCAGACGATGAGATTCGTGCAGCAGTTGCGCGAGGACGTCTCGAGGAGACCATCGCTGAAGCAGATTTGGGAGCGGGGCCAGGCGCAGCGCGCAAAGGACTTGGAGTCCCCGGCTAGCGGACCGTCGATCGAAGAGCCTCGATGAATCTGGTGCCACGCGAGGTATCCAGGATTCAGAAAATCCGATAGCCGCGAACGGCACCGTGGCTCCGGAACGCTCTCCGAAGTGTAAAACGTCGTGGAAGTGGTCAGTTTTGCATTGTACCGCAACAGCCAACCAGGATGCGCCTACACCAAGGGATTCGACGCATTTGCCCAACAAGGTTTGGCGTATTGCCTTCGCCTTCGCGCCGGCAAATGCTCGAACCCACCACCTGTCTGGCATGTCTTACTGCTGCAATGCTTTCCCAGAAGGCCACGTATGGCGGGCTACTATTATCGGAGAAAAGGATCGCATGATTCGGGCGATTTGCGCAAGGAAGTGCAGCATGGTCCGAGAGTTTCATGCACGCGCGGATTCGCACACACGACCCATTGGGACTCTTTGGCCCGCCGATTGGCGAGAAGGGGTTGGCAATCACCATCGGAAATCACGCAGCCACCGGGTTCAAGCTTCGTGTTGACGCGTGTAACGCTGTACGTGTAGAGGATCCGGGCGCGCACCTTCTCCTTGGCACGGACTATGTTTGTGGCAACTGGATGCATTATGCTGAGGAAATATAGGCCAGAGTCTTTGTTCTTTTTGCGGGAAACAACATATTGTGGTGTAGGACAAGAGAACAGCATTCCTCACCCGCTTGGCGCAGTTCAGCTGGGCTACCCGGGCTGTGGTGAGACCGGTTGAGCAAGACCACGGGGATGTGCTGAGATCGTGCCACGCCTATGCGCTTTTCTGACTATCGTGAGTTTCTTGAGATTTTCCCTGCTTTGCGATGATACATGGACATGAAGTCTTTGCCAGAGACCAGCCCTTCTATAGGCCTGGGCATTGGACGAATTCGTCGTTCGTGTTCTCACTCGCCGTCTTGTTTGCTCTTGTTTGCAGTGAAGGCTGCATGCGGGAACAAGAACAAAGCACCCGACCTACAGAGCGAACAAAGGCCGGACACGGCAATGCAATGTACACTTCCGGTCTTCAACCTTGTGAAATGAACGCTCGTCTTTCTTTTCTTTCTGAATACAATTGCCTTCGCGTCTGTATCCAATCTCTTCTCTCGCTGTCTCATTTCTCCCCAAACGTGATATTCGTCGTTACTCCGCACGTACTACTTGCAAGAACTTTTGCTAGTCCACGATGCCACCCAAGTTCCCTGAACATGACCGCCGCGCCAGACGCCTGAAGCAGAGGCAGGCGGAGGCGGATGCGAACAATGGATCACCCAGCACTGTAGGTTCAGAGTCGGGCTTCAGTGCCGCGAATACCACTTCGAGCCAGACCAGCATACCAAGTCCTCTGCCCAAGCCTCAGTGCAGGCAGCCAATGCCTCGAGGAAACCGCAAAAGACCGCAATCGCAAGCCGGGGCCTCCGCACACTTGAAGAAGCAGAAGTTCGTGACGTTCGATGAGAAGGAAGAGGACGTCGTAGTCGAGGACGTCGTAGTCGAGGACGTCGTAGTCGAGGACGACGTAGTCACGGGCGAAACACCTGGCAACGGATTGGATCAGGAACCCGAGAAGAAGGCTTTCTACCAGAAAGAGCCCGAGTACCTGGATACGTACGACCACATCAAGGCCAAGCTGATCGAGCTGTTCGGTCGGGATGCCGAGCTGGACAAGGGCGAAAAGCAAGATGAGGTGTATCAAGAGGGCTTGGTCGCCGAGTTCGCCCGTGAATACTTTGACTTCACGGTGTCCAGCAAGAGCGAAGCGAAGCTCTTGGAGCACCTATGCAAGATGGATGTGTCGTCAGCGCTGCTCATCGGCTGCGTGGCCGACGGCGGACCTGGCGTCGCAAAGGGCTGGCTGAAAATCTTCACGGATCCGTTCGAACGCAGGCAGCTGGTCAGCGGCATCATCGGAATGGTGCTCAACGAGCACGTCTTCTCGAGCCTGTGCTACGGCGCCATGCCCGCGCAGCTCCTCAAACTGCACGAGGAGATCGACTTCAAGTACAGGCTCTACGACCCTGACAGCAAGGAAAACATCCCTGAAGACGGTGAGTTCTCACACAAAGCCCCTCCCCACGAATCAAAGCATCACTGACACGAACACCCAGGCTTCACCCGCGGCGAGCGCCGGTACAAGGCCATCCGCGAGATCATCTCCGCCGACTCCAACCCGCTGCGCCACCTCGGCCTGCCGCCCGACTTCATCGCGCGCAGCAAGCTCCTCGCCTGGCAGCTGCACACGCTCCTCTCGCCCATCCTCTCGCTCGCAGCCAAAAGCCGCCGCGAGGATCCCACCGCGACGATCGCAGCGCTCTACGCCATCGCGGCCAAGGCCGGGCTGCTCGCGCTGCAGATGCGGCTCGACCGCGGCACCGTGTACCACGCGCACGCGGCCTACAAGGACGAGTTCTGGGCCGAGGACGAGATGCGCGCGTTCAACCGCGCGCAGATGGTGCGGGCGAACCCGGCGCGCCAGGACCACGGCGGCGACGAGGCGCGGGCGCGCGAGGCGCGCGCGAAGCTGGCGCTGGTGCGGTACACGCTGGCGCCCGGGTGGAAGGCGTACAAGAAGGGCGGGTGGAGGAAGGGGGATAAGGAGCGCGGGGTGAGGGTGACGGATTTGACGAAGGCGTGGGTGGGGTTGCGGTGGGGGTGGCAGCGGAGGTGGGAGACGGTGGAGGAGGGGAGGGCGAGGGCGGAGAAGGCGAAGGTGGAGATGGCGAAGGCGGCGAAGGGGAAGGGAAGGGAGAAGGGGAAGGCGGCTGCTGAGGAAGAAGAAGGGTTTGAAGAGTGGCTGATGATTTGGGCGGAGAATAGGAAGGATAAAAGCGAGCTGAGGAAGATCCAGGGGTGGTTTGACTTCAATGAGCCTGCGCCTGAGGGACTCCTCGAGAGCGATGATGATGATGGAGCTGTTGCCTCGTGAGAGGTCAATGGTGGGCGCGGTTGATTAAAGCTGGAGACGTTCTGCTTTGTGTTTTGTTGTGGTTATTCATCGCACATCTGTACGGATTTAATTTAGTTTCTTGCGGTTTTGGAATATCCCATCCTTCATACACAATCGTTTACTGATTGGCTGAGTTGTAAGCGACCCGAAGGTTTACACCTGTGGCTGTGTTCGCCCCTCCGCCCCACTCTGTTGCAGCCAACGAATGCCACCCAGCAGGCAGCAGGCATCTGCAGGTCTAAGCCTCCTTCCTACTCTCTTCTCAGTCCTCCATCGACCCACACGCCAGCTTCGATGACTTCAGGCCTCAGCATAGTTCTTCATTGCCCCTCTTGTCAAGCTACTTCGCCCTCCACTCGCCGGCGTCATGTCTTTCGGATACGGCGTCGGTGACATAATCGCCGTTGGAGAGCTGTGTTTCAAGCTGTACCGTCAAGTATACCAGATAGCCAAAGGCGCCCCAGAGGAGCTCCGGTCGCTGCAGGTGGAGCTTTCCGAGATGACCAACATCATCAAAGCTCTCACCGAAGACCTCCAGCAGCCAAGTTCCGCAATCGCACAAGCCGGCCCCGACCGATTGTCTCTGATGAACCAAATAATGGAACGCACGAATGAAGTGCTCCGCAGCCTTGACGGGCTTTCGAAGAAGTTCGATGTATTCCGGCCTTCACCGAATGGCACAAGGAAGAGCAACGTCTTGCGACGCAACTGGAACAAGTTTCAATACGCAAAGGAAGTCAGGACCATCAATGACCTTCGCACAAAATTGTCGTATCAGAGAGGCCTCCTCACCTTGTTGTTGCTTGCAGGAAATAAGTGAGTTGTCTAGGTTCCTGAGACTATATGAAGTCATTCTAATTCGATGCAGCTCATCTTTGGAAAGGATCCAATCACAGAATGCAAAGATTTCAGCCTTGGTCGAAGAGATCAAAGCTCAAATGTACGGGGTCGCCACAACACCAGTTACAGTACCCCAGCTCCAGGGAATGTATGATGACCAATTTCGATTTGAGGTTACCAAAAAGATGATGGAAAAAGCCGAGATCAATGGGACGGCATGGTTAGCAATCGGCATCAGCGAATGGCTTCAATCAGGGAAATGGTGGCTCATGAAAGTAAGTTCTTCTGGCCATTTCTTGCTATATCCATATCCATTGGGGCTGCATATCTGGTTTCCTCTCAATTACGCCATCCGAGTTCGTATCTTTGACGAGAATTCAAACACACAGGCACAGGTGCATCTTTACAACGCACCCAGTGGAAGCCGCAAACAGCACCAGTCGTACACGGATCTTCTCAAGGCCTCTTGGATTTTGACAGATGTTCTTGCTGCACATCCTCAAATGGCATTCATATCAAGCGGAACACAGCAGCTTGATATCCAGCACTTGGGTCGAGTAAGAGAAGACCTCGCTAATTGAAGTGACTGAAATACATGTACTAACCTGCATAGGTTATTACGGCAGAACACAAGAGATTCGAGCAGTTCATTGGGACAAAGCCTAGGCGACAAGATATCCTTTCTGCCGACTTTACTATTTGGGGTTCCGGCTCGAGAACATCTCTCGTTCCAAAGCTCGACCCAAACCAAATTGATCGCGCCCACAACTGGAGTACTGCATCAGGAGAGATATTATATCAAAAGTAGGTAATACCGTTCTATTTCCGCAGACTTTTGAGCTGATTTTTCCTAGATTTGGCCAGTACGTATCCCGATATACAGGAATTGAAATGGAGTGCGTTGTGATCTTAGAAGCCGAAAAGGGAACGAGATCGCTCAATCTCATTGCTCAAATATCGGATGGCCAGGATGTCCTTCGTCAAGATATGTTAGGGCGCGCAGGTATGCTTCGTCGCATGGGAGATTTTTGGACACTCTCCTGACTCTTGATCAGCTATGAATCAATTTCACATCCAGGCACCTACGAAATCAGATGGACGGCACTATATTGTTCTCTCCCGAGAACGTCCCTTAGGGTTTGAATCTGGAGCCGACATTGAGACTTTCGATGCATTGATCTTCGCTGACATCGAAGGTACGTCCCACTCTACGCTCCGCCGAGAATAAATCCTGTTGATATGTACAGCTGCCCGCGCCCTCTACATCCTGGTAATATCGATAATCGAATTCCGATCAATGTTTCCAGCCTCAACGTTTGATGCCCGATCCTTGCATGGCGCAGCACTCTTAAAGAGCTTGTGCAACGCGCATTCATCTGAAAAGGAAGAATGGACAGCCAAGCAGAAAAAGGATATTGTCCTGCTCAGCGAAGGAATCTCTAGTCATATCACCGAATCCGACCTTAGCGACCTATGGAATCTTGCCGTATTTGTCGCTCAACAACCAGGCCGACCACCAAGCTTCAGTGATCCTCAACGACACTATGGTATTGCGCTTTCTCCAATATCCTTGATTTGCTGGGCCTCACCTTCTGCGGAGTGCTATTTCACCGCTCTGGATTGGCTTCTTGCGGATGATTGGTACAGCTATAGAGGAGAGATATTGCAGGCTGCAATATACCGAGAGGACTACCATTTCTTACTGGCTACTCTGGATCGCCTGAAGCTCTTACAGAAAGAGCCAGTAAATCATCCACATTCTGCATCCATCAATTCCTTCACAAGGCTTCTATTCCAGAATCGGGCCCCAATACTCGACCTTTGTGGACATTACATCCTTTCACGGGCATCATTGAGGCTTGGTAGCTCAGAGCTACTTCAGTACATCGCCGATCAATTTATTCCTGGAGAACCACGGTTCCTGTATTCAGAGACTCCTCGAGAACTGCAAGAACTCCGCCGGCTAGTCTCCAACGCCACACTCTTAAACGATATACTTGCATGTCGAGCGGTCGCTAAGATTTCCCCTCCAATTCCACTTTTTGGCGAAGTCGATGCACCTTGAGAGGAAGCTTTCAACGCTATTTCCTCAACGAAGTGTGTCAGCCTCAGCGCAGCAACAACACCAGCACTTCTTCCATTCGATATGGAGGTCGTTCGATTATTGGCAGAGAACGGTAAGATGAGACCAAACATCGATTCCAGACTCTTGTCAATGACGGTTCACGGGAAGATGGTTCGCAGCTCTAATTTCCTACTTATTCGTAATCATCAGAGGAAGGGCGGCTTCCCAGACGATTTACTTAGTCCGAATGTCTATGTTGCTTCATTCTGGCCATTGCAAACGGAAATGAGTCCGGGATGCGACCCTGTGGCCATCAGATACCTTCTTGATGCATGTGCATTACTGCAGCCAGAAAAGTATACCTGTTCAGACTGTTTAGACATAGCACTGCCAATTGAGTAGCTTCACACCCTGGGGAGTGTGGAAAGTGCCAGAGCTGATTTCGAGAGCATGTACATCTGTCAACCACATTGGCCCGCAATCACGTGTTTTTACCTCCTTGTTCCACACGCGTTTTACTACTTGCCTAGTTACTACACCATACACCTACCCCAGCACAAGTCATTTGCCCCAGTTATGCGTATTTCCGTAAATCCGATTATTACACGTATATAGCAGGCCTCAGTAGCAACAATGAGAAAACCAGCGGTGTCTTATTTTCTCGCGCCGTTCGACAACATCTAAATGAGGAAGATGTGTAGTTACTTCGTGGAGAAGTTAGCGTTTGATTACTACACAAAAGAAGCGGATTACAAAACACTCTTGGGAGCAAGACAGTTGATTGGCCTAATGATCGAGGAGGAGGAAAATCACAAACTTTTTTACGAGACAGTTGAGCCCTCTCTGGTTAGATTCAGAAGTGGCATGGTTTTCCCTTTATCCTTTCTTCCAGTGCTGGAAACACAGGAGATTTCTTCAGCATGGAGGGATAACGTTCTACAGATGTTCGAAAGAGACGCCCCAATACGGAGATTAAAGGTAGCAATCTACTAGGAGGCACAGTGCTGCAGATGGGTCAGAGCGACGGCGGGAATCGGACCTCTTGGTATGAATTAGAGAAGGAGGAGAAAATACAGGAGGATTAGGAGATCGCAGCAATGGAACTCGGTAGGTAGTGGTTGTATGGTAACATCTGAGATTCCGATCCAAGTTCCAAACTCAAGCATTCAAGCTTCAAAAGGTCCCCTTCGCATGCCTAAAGGTATTCCAGCCCTCCTCAGACGGCGTTTAGCCTGTGACCAACGCCCTGAAACTTGAGTTGTTTAATTTAGGGCACAAAAGTTTGTCTCGCACCTTGGTCAAGAGCCGCGGCAAGCCGGGATGCAATTCTCAGCAGCCAACGGGGTCGGCAAATTCCAGTCAAGCCGATCATCACTGCGCGAAAAGTGTATCGCAATCGTATCCGTAAAAGATGGTGTTCACACGTAAACCCGAGGTAGTAGCCGCTAGAGGCGGCTTTGTGGAGCTGACGTTGTCTTCGCAGCATTCGCGCTATAAACGAACCTACGAAGCAGTATCCTTCTCAGCTACGCTAGTTGACAGCAGCCGGAAAGCACGAGGAAAGTGCTTGTAGGCGGGTGAGTGTTCTGAAAGTACGCGTGGAGCCGAGGAAGAGATCGGGCCTCGGTGGCGGTTGTTGAACGAAGGCTTGTCGTCGTCGGTCCTGTCCGGCAAGAGAAATATGGATAGGCGCTGTTCATATTGCATACGAAGAGGTAAATCAAGAACAAGTGGTAACATGCTTCTTTTTCACCGCATTCGGGAATTTATGCTTCAGGTTCGAGAGTACGCAAGATTTCGGGAGTTTGGTCGGACATGTGCTCCCACCGTAAGTAAGTGTCGTGCCCAAAGGCTGCAGCCATTCATGACTGACAACATACTTTGGACTGTGGGTGACCTGCTTCTTTATACGGATATTTTAAGACCATCCATATGCTAGCAGGGTTCCATCTCGGCCAATGGAATACTTAGAAGAGTGGGACATACCCAACGATGCCGTCTGGAAGCTTTCGGGAGAAGTCTCCTTAGCACGTTTCGAGTGAGGCGCGAAAGCACGAATCAGATCAGGTAATTACACTCGCAAGGCTGAAAAGGCTATATGGATTAAGCTAATGGAGCCAACCTATTCAAGCTAAGATTCGCACATCAGGTACTCGAGATGGACAAGCAGGCTAAGCCACCATACCAACCAGCAAAGCGTAAGAACATCCACTCGGATTGCCGTAATTTCGAGACGCTCTGCTCGGCTCGGAAACATGCCTCCTGTCACTCTCCGACCGGGATACTGGAGATGGAACGCGATGAAGACGAACGGCGATTCATGGTATACAAGGTTCTATTTATGGATTTTGAAATTTCACCTGGTGAGCCGACAACTTTTAATTGGCTGCTCCGCAAATGCACCTTAAGGAACGCTGTAAGTGAGTATCCTTGAACAACTGCAGAGACGATCTGCCGGTCTCAATCTACAAGCTACTCACTTGAAAGTTCCAGGCGTAAGTAAGTCGTACACAAGAGGTCGTGTCCTTCGCCGGAGAGCGCCGACATCGTCTCGGTCAGCTCACCACTGAAGCTTACAGCTTTGCCTGTGTGGTAGCTCGATCGCCGAGCAGCACCGGAATCGACGGAAAGTTGAGAGTTACAGGATAATCTTGAATGACGCGCGGCAGCGAAAGGCTTCACTGTTCTGCCAAGCGACGAAGAAGAAGCATCTCTTCAAAGATTGTCGGGCCCGGAGAAAGGAGTGAAGATCGCGTGTGCAGTGTGATGCACAGCGCAGGAGGAAGGAAGTGGGGGCAACGGAAGCTCCGGCAGTGTGGAACGACAATGCGGGGGAACCGGTACGAGGCGCTTCTAAAAACAACGCATCAGCAAGGCTGCCGGCAGTTGATGGATTCATTCAGAGTTGGGTGCACCTGATCTTCGGACCTTTTGCGCCTGTGCATGTATTCGCACTTGATTTTGCAGTGCTCTGTAGTCTACTTTGTGGTACGGCGCAGAAGGGCACGACGAGCAAGAATCGCTGACAGTGAGCGTGGGCGTGAACGAAAGTTTCCCGCTAGGGCTAGAAACTTCTGACCAAGAATCCTAAACTGAGCCACGCCGTCACAAGCCGCTCCGCCAGTGCCATACGCCTCGGCCAGATGCGCCACCCAGCTGAGAGCTCAGACCCTGCCGGTCAATTTTATCCCAAAGTAAGAGCAGGTGCGTTGGACCAATGAATGAGTGCCCCTTGCGAGTAACTTTCGACCTAACCAGTACCGGCAATCCTCAAGGCTGAGTACAACGCATTCACAAAGGGGCACGAACGCACTCGCATTCGTCGTCTAGACCGTACCAGGCATTCTCAGCTTAGCGCTTCTACAACGTTGAAGTCAACTCGGGCATCACGGAGCTGGCGGAAGCAAGAAAGTGACTTTTTCCGGATTTAGAGATGGAATTGCATAAGCCTCACGGTCAATGCGAGCAACTGGACTGCTGGAGTCGGAAGACGATCGAAATGAACGACGCCTACTGGAATATATAAGAGCACGCAATCACCTTCTACTTGTGTCGCCATCATCACCAGCATCAATTCGAAGACTCAACAGAACAGCCATCCATTCTTCAAACACTCCACTTCTCCTCCAAATCAACCACCATGCGTTTCTCCACCATCTTCCTCGCCATCGCCAGCCTCGGCGCCGCTTACGCCGCGGTCGAGCAGCCCGCCGCCGGAGCGGACAAGCTTGCCAAGCGTGGAGAGTTCCGTGAGGCCGTCAAGCGGGCTGCCGAGCCTGCTGCTCAAGACGGCTGGGGCGGCAACGGTGGCTGGGGTGGAGCCGTGTTCGCCGTAAGTCACCACAACATCAAAGGATCCAAGACTTGCTTGCTAAAGCCAGACAGGACGGCTACTGCGATGCAGACAACGACTGCCCGCGCCTGTGCAGGAACCAGTTTGGTAGTCAGTTCAACGACGAGGGCACAAAGTGCTGCTTCAACAAGTGCTCCTGCGCTGGTGGCTGCCAAGGCAGCGGTAGCAAGTACGTTATCCTACTTACCAGACCCCCAAATCCCTTCCAGCACCTCTGCGAGCTCTTCCCCTATCCAGTTCCTTCCCTGAACATAGATTTCGGAGCAATACTAATGGTTGAGAAGGAATGAGTGTGATGCTACGAACGATTGCCCTCGCGTCTGCCGGGAGAGGTATGGTGTCGATGTGGACTCCTCGCACAGCCAGTGCTGCTCCGGAAACTGCAACTGCTATTCCACATCTTGCTCAAACGACCAGAACCCATGGGGCGGCTGGAAGGTATGTCATTCCGATAAACAATAACTGAGAACACTGCTGACTATCTCGGTAGAACTAGGAGTGAGTGGAGGTCTGAATCCGGTTGGCAAACGCATAGCTTCTTCATATTTGGCGCATTCAAATCATCCGGAAGCTCAAAGGATCTTGTAATAATGCCTCAATCATTCCTTGAGGTATTTGTCTTTTAGAAGGTGTTGGTTGTAGAACATCGAATAATCGAGCATTCACTTTGCGATACATGGAAAACACGGTGAAATTTGTAGTTGAGCCACTCCCAAAAATGCCTCAGTAACCTCCAGTCACACACTGCTGGATTCTGACGCACTGGGTGCCTTACATTGCTCACTTCCTTCCATGCACCTACGAGGTATTTCTTTCAAGAGGATGGACTGAAAGCGCTCTGCACGGAGCCGTACCTACAGCCATGTGAGTCAAAACAACTAAATGGTAGTGAAAAGATGCAATACTCACCCCTGTAGACACTGACTCCCCAACGCAACACTCCCACTCCTCATGTAGCAGATCTTCGCCTCCGCACACGCATCATTCGTGCAGTTCGGACTCATAACACTGCTCTTCCCCTGCAGCGTATTGAACACGCTCACGAGCGTATGGTTCTTCTCCATCGCCTCCGTCACGCGGTGCCAGAACGTGGCATTAAGCGGCGCATCCGTCGGCCACTCCGCCGCAGGCCCGTACGTATCACGGGTCGAGTACTCCAGGCTGTATGTCGGGCCGGTGGTGCTCAGGTCCGGGAAAGACGACACGTTCGCCACGAAGGTCCAAGCGTCAGTGACGTCGAAGGAGCCGGTGTCGACTTCGTAGAGGCGGAAGCCGGAGTTGAGGTTCGTCAGCGGCGTGACCGAGGGCCCGATCCAGCCGGGCGTCAGCGCGTTCGCGGCGTCCTGGATTGTGCCGTTGTTGGCGTAGTAGATCATGACCTGGTCCTCGTGGGTGTGGCCGAACAACACGTTCGCGATGACGTGCGGGCTGTAGCGGTCGACGATCTGGTAGAACAGGTCTGTTGGGTTGGGAAGGGGGTTCGTGCCGTCCCAGCCGGAGAGGACGTGGCCGACTATCCAGACGCGCTCGCCGGCGTCTTCCGCGGTTTGGAGCTCGTCGATCATCCAGCTGAATATGCCGGAGTTGTCGGGGTCGGTTGTGTTGATGTAGTTCAAGAAATTCGACTTGTACCAAAAATCCGTGTTAAAAGTGATGATCCGCAGACCGTAGTGGTTCTTGATGCTATAAGCGCCGTAGTGGGTACGAGCTTCGGCGGCTTCATCGGCACCAATCCACCCCTCATGCTGCCACAGGCCTGCCACATGATCGTAGTTCCAGGATTGTTGCTGACCAAGAGGCCCAGGAAGGTTATGAGGAGAATCAATGCCTTCTGGATTGCTGTCATGGTTCCCAAGTGCCGCAAAAACTGGGCCGGTGATGTACTTCTTGAACATGCCATATATGCTTGTCTCTGCGTACTCAGTGTAAGCTCGAGAGAGTTGGCTCTGCGGGTCATGCGAGACGAGGTCCCCAGTATATACTGTCCAAGCCAAAGGTTCGTCCTTGGTAGTTCCTGTCAGAGGTCCCACAGCTTGCAGAGCAGCGAGTCCGAGATCGTAGGGCGTGTCACATTTGTAGGCGCCGTAGAGCGGCGCTGGAAGAGCAACTTGGCCTGCACCGAGAATAGCGTTCTCCACATTAGTGCGGCAACACATGCTTGTAGAACAATTTGCCTCGGATGCAGCAGAGTAGCGCGGATCAAGATGGAAGTCGGACATGTGTAGCACCTTCACCCGCTTTCCATTCGCCTTTGGCGCAGTAGCGTTGGCTGGTTTGGGCTTTGGAAACAATCCAACGGTATCTAATGGATAAGTTTTCTGGGTGGGACAGAAGCTGCTGCTCAAAGAATTGCAGATGTATCGGCCATCGGATCCAGTTACGTCAGCAAATCTCAATATTTGGGTCCAGACAGATCCAAAAGTGTGTGCTGAAAAGTCCTCTTCACAGGTGCTGTTGGAGTGAAGCTGGAACTTCTTGCACAGTTTGACCATCGCAACTGGAACACTGGAGGGCGCATATTTTGCAGCTGGTTTGGCTGCATTCAAAGCGGCAGTGCATCTGGAACAATTGTTCGCGGTACTGTTACTGTCGATGATGGCAGAGACATTTGATATGACGGCATCGATGAGGGAGTCTATCGCATGTGAAGACAAGTTGCCGACTGGCTCGGGGTAGAACACCGGGTCCAGATCCTCGTCAGGGATGGTGTCCGGGTTAGTGAGATTGAGCGGGAAGGTGACGTTTAGGACCGGGTCGAAGAGGGCAGGCTGGGGCTCCTGGGTCGTGGAAGGCGGCAGGTAGTAGGAAGAGAACACAGAGGTCGGGAAGCCAGCGGAGGCGACATAGGAGGACAGTCCAGGAGCCGATTGCTGCTGAGCAGCAGTGCTCAAGGCGAGGGGCACCATAGCCATGATAACGATTGTTGAGGAGCGCGCCATCGTAAGGGCAGGGAACGCGGAAGCGGCTCAAGGACAGCGCAGCCGGCGAATGGCCGGGCCGATATGGCCTTGTCCTCGTGCTTTTGTAGCATGGCAGCGGCAACTGTGGTCGAGAAAGCAGAAGTGGGATATAGCGAATGTGGAGGTGCGGGAGATGCACGTGTGTGGACGGGCGAGGGCGAGGGCGACCGGGCGAAGCTGACGTCTCCACCTTCCTCCTTCTGCCCCGCCCGTCATCGAATCAAGCTTTCACCAGCCACTCACAGCCAGCCAAACAAGCACGACAACGGAATTCCCGCCGCATCAAAGCTTGACTCTGACCTATCTCGAACAGACCCATTTCGTAGAGAGCCTTTGACGACGCAGCGCAACGTCACCAACGGTGCGCCACACCGGTAGATTCGCCTGTTCCTGTCTAGCCTGCTGTCGAATGACAATCAGAGGCTCGTCCATCGCGAGACTCTTCAGCTTCTCTGGGGTGGACATCTGCGTTGTAAAAAAAAAAAAAAAAAAAGGCGGCTGCTCTCCGCACAGAGCCCCGCCTTCTCGCGACTTCATCGGCGTCTAGCTTCTTTAGTGGGTTAAGACAAAAATAGAGCACGCCTCCATTTCTTTTTGAACATGCGACTGCATTCCTGACTCTACTGTCACCCCGTATCTCTGCGGATTCATGATAAGCACATACTTCGAAGCCTAGAGTCCCGCTGGTATTTCCGTCGAACGGTTTGAGTCTATTAGCCCCGAGGAGAGAGACTAGGATCTCGCACATCGTAGTTCCTTGCCGGTGACGGCATGGAGTAGAACAGCACTTTTCAGCGTAGTCTGGTAGTCAGGGTAGGCCTCTGAGCGCGGGAGGTGTTGTGGTCTCCGTGTCTGTGGGTGGGAGCGGCGTAGATGAGTAGGAGAGACGAGAAGTTAAGACGATGCGGGCAGTATGGAAAAGGGGAAGCTGGGTGGTGTCGCAAGCAGGCTACTTGGCCGGTGAAGAGCAGTGGCGAGACGCAAGGAAGGTTTCAGAGTTTGGGAGCCGTACAAAAAAAGCCGGTGAAGATCCGACGCGTCAATCTTAGATGCAAGCTATAAGCGGCATTATTCTCTCCCTGCAGGAGATAAAGAGGGCCGAAAGCCGACCACTCACGCAACACTTGCACGACCTCTGGTGACTGGAGAAACCAAGCCGGATGAGCGTGATTCTGATAAGCATCGAGCTAGTAGCAAGTCTAAGAACGAGAAGCTGATAAGAAATGGTTGGAGACTGAAGAACCACGGTTCTGGCAGGACGGCTGCTGTTTTGTCTCAGCTTGTCTCGTTGCGTGATCCCAACAGCGGCCAATCGCCGCGCTAGTTGTTCAGGGTCCTATGCAACAACGCGTGGAATTCTGCGAGGAGGGCGAAAATCACTCTCGAGCCCCAATTTTGATATGCGCGCTGAAAACTCTGGTCGCTCGCCACTCCCTAACATCTTGGGTACCGCATGGTAGGCGCACCGCAAACCTATAAGTTCAGCATGTAAGTTCCTGCTCGGTGGTCAGCTCAAGCACCCATCCTCCATAGCTTCCTCCCTCTTATCCTCAAAAATGTCTGCACACAATACACTTGCCAGTATCCCTGAGAATATTGCTACATCTCCATCGCAACCCCAAGTCAGACCGACACTTCCTCAGCAGAAGAGCTCCGACTCAATCACTCAACTATGGAATGAGAGGGCCCCTCGCATAGCCTCAGGTTAGCGGTGCCTCCTCTTTCCGTCGTCTGCATCGGCACTGACGCTCCCCAGGCTTTTGGAACTTTGTCAAGTACGGGCCTGAGATACCCGACACCGAGGAACGTCTCAACAGCGTTGTGCCAACAGACCCAGAGAAGCGCAAGCTGCCCTGGCGGAGGTGGGAGTGATGCGGCGGTGACATTATCATCTTTGCGGAATTCGCGCTGTCGTTAGTGAGGAATGGATAGAAAAGGAGTTTGAGGCTGTTTCTTTGTTTGCTCACTGGATGCTTGTCCTAAAATAATGTCTAAAAATAGAGATGCATCTAACCAGTAACGAGTACCTTGGTAGGGGGACCAGCAGAGCGACGTGTACGGAAACGGTGAACGATTGTCTCTTTGCTCATGGTGAAGCCTCAGGCACTGAACAAGTGACGGCAGGTGACGTGCGATCATCGAGAGGCATGATCTCCGTCTGCCAAGACCGTCGACGCTCCTTCCGGACGATGCTCGAAGCAGCGGTGTCGACTGCTCGTGGGGGATATGCGGGAGGCGCGATGGCTGCCAGTCCGACGACGCTGTCTTCCCCACTCTGACGGCAGGGCGGGCTGCAGCCATGGGTGCTGCGGGATGAGGTGCATACAGCGGAAGGCAATGGAAGCGGGCGGGTGCTTCGCGATGCTTCTCCCCTCCCTGCAAGCTCCGCACCAGCCCGCACACCAGCGCCGCCGCATCCCAGATTCCCGGAGATAGCGCAGCGGGGACGGTCCGTGCGCATAATGACATATGATGATCTGAAGCTGTCGCGCTCCACCGCCCACCTTCACATAAGCTATCGATCACGCGTTGTCCACCGAGCCGGCAATCCTTTTTCTTGTCTCGTTCCCGTCTGCCTGACGACAAGTACGCATCTCCAAAACCGCCGCGAATTGAGCGCGCAATCCGCCATATCCCACGCCTCCCAGAAATCTTTCCCGACTGCGCCGCAAGTTACCGATCCACTGCTGAGCTCCTCCTACGCCCGTCATGGAGCGCACTCTCCACGGCTCCTGCGCCTGCGGCCGCAACCACTACATCGTCGAAGTGCCCCCCTCATCCGACCAACTCGCCTCCATCCTCTTCGACAGCAGCCTCCGAACCCGTAAGCCCACCACCCCTTCCCCCATCCACCCCGGACCTCCGCTAACCCCCATCGCCCCCGCCAGGCCGCCACCAAGCCACGCCCTTCAGCGCCTTCCTCCGCGTCCCCCTCTCCTGGTACCACTCCTCGGCCTCGGCCTTCTTCCCTGACGAGCCGCCCCACCTGATCCGCCGCACCTTCCACGACGAGCAGCCGCGCGCGCCGACTGGGCTGCGCCGCCAGTTCTGCGGCTTCTGCGGCACGCCGCTGACGGCGTGGCACGAGCGCACGCGCGCGGACGCCGACTTCATCGCCCTGACGCTCGGCAGCCTGCGCGAGCGGGACGTCGGCGAGCTCGAGGACATGGGGCTGTTCCGCGGCGCCGACGAGGGGGCGGACGGAGGGGAGGCGGAGGGGAGTAGGGCCGCGACGCCGACGGCGGCGGGGGCCCGGCAGCTGCGGAGAGAGGTGTTTGGCCCGCTGCAGGTTGTGGAGGGGAGGGGCGCGCCGTGGTTTGAGAGGTTGGTGGAGGATAGTCGGCTTGGTGCCATTACGAGGACGCGCGGGGGGTATGAGGCGAGTGATGGGTCGTGGAGGGAGGAGTGGGAGGTTCTGGAATGGACGAATGAGGGGGAGGAGACGGAAGGAGGCACGCCTGGGAAGAGGAAGTTGGGCGCGTCGTAGTGGTCGGAGGGAGTTGCTCGGTGTGACGAGGAGGGTCTGTTTGATCTGAGAATTAGCAGGTTTTTGGGAGGCATTGTGAGAGTTCGGGCTGCATCTTGTCGGAGCTGTCAATGGCGTTATCGGCTGATTTTTGGAGCCTCTACATCACAGATGGTGCAATCACTGGAGTAGAAAAGCTTGTTTTGGCTTTGATTCTCAGAACACCAACTTTCTTTTATCTGCAACCCGTAAACGCATCTTGTGTAGGAGCTGAACAAGCAGCATTTCTGCGTATAATACCCAACTTTAGTATCTGCTCTCAATCAAATCTTGTTCATACATGGTTTCAACGCTTTTTCCGGAGCAATCCAAGCAGTAAGACCATATTCCAGGTCAATAGAGTGGAGTTGTATTCTTGCGGGCGCCATATATTCCGCCCTGAGCAGATCAGGCGATCCTCAAAGCCATTTCACATGACTGTGTGCACGCTCATCTCCTCCGTATGTATACGCCGCTTGACGAGGTTGGCGATATTGGCGAATCATTGGAGGCTTTAGAGCGATGGAGGCAGAAACGGTATTCGGGTCGTCCAGAAGTTGAAACGGGAATTTGACGCGCTGGAAAGATCCTTTTCAGGTTGGCCAGCTTCTCTCGCGTCCCCCAGTCCCGGTATCCGCCGCATGAAGCAGCGGGTGCTACTATATGTCTTGCTTGTTTCCATCCGACACGGTCTGGACCTTCCGGTATTCTTCCTCCAGTTTCCGCTGCATTTCAAAGTCAAGCATGCGTTCGGCCTTCAGCTTTTGTTGCTCGAGATCGCGGATAACACCAGCGTGCATGGCCTGTAATTGAATTAGTACAGGAACGAATCTTGAGCGCATTCACGAAACGCACGGCTTTCTCGGCCTGCTGCTGGTAATGCACCATGACGACGATGCCGATGGCGCCGGCAGTGGTGCCCAGAAGGGTGAGCTTGGAGGCGGTAGACATGATGGCGGGGGAGAGAGGCACCGCTGCCGGGGTCCTAGAGCTCGCGCAGTGGGAAGAAGGGTCCTGCGGAGAGCGAATGGGAAGCGAGACGGTGGTGTGAGGGAAGCGACGGGCTGCGATATTTTGAGAGGGCGGGCGTCAGAGAGTCAGGCGCCACGCTTCACCGCCCTCGAGCTTGGCACGAGCTCCACGCGGGCAGCACGTCGAGGGCGCCTCAACTCGCAGCTCCAGCATCGGGCACCCTCGACCTCTTGCGATCCTACACCCACCTCGTCATCTCTCCCGCACCATCCCGCCACCATGGTGCGTCGAGCTCCACGTCCCTCTGCCGCCCGCTCATGAACTGACCAGCCATTCGCAGTCCGCCCAGAACTCCGCGGGCATTCAGACGCTGCTCGACGTAAGCTAGCCCGAGTGCGGGTCCATGTCAACAACACCGAGCTCACACCAGCACACAGGCCGAGCGTGAGGCGCAGAAGATTGTGCAGAAAGGTTGGCATCCAGACCCCCATCGCCGGTGAGAATGAAGCTAACGTTGCGCAGCCAGAGAATGTACGGCAGCTCTGCTCCCCCACCGCCGCTCTCGTTGACCACCACGACGAACCTTATCTGACCGCATCGCACAGACCGCACCAAGCGCGTGAAGGACGCCCGCAGCGAGGCCCAGAAGGAGATCGAGGAGTACAGGCAGAAGAAGGAGGAGGAGTTCAAGGCCTTTGAGAAGGAGGTACGACCCAAACAACGTCCATCCGCCATGCTATGTGGACGTTTCGCATGGCCCATCGATGCACGCGCTGACAATATTCTCCCTCCGACAGCACTCCAGCGGCAACAAGAAGGCCGAGGAGGAAGCGGACAAGGCGACGGATGTCAAGCTGAAGGAGATCAAGGAAATCGGCAAGAAGAGCGGCAACAAGGTCATCGAGGACCTCCTCAAGGCTGTCACCGATGTGAAAGCCGAGCCGCCGGCGGCGCGCTGAGACTTCCCACTCATCTACTATGGTTACCCGTTGAAACGCATCATGTTGTCCTGTTCTCATCTTCTACGAGCTGGTGGCTCTCTTCTCTGCGCCCACGGTGCGAGATGCTGAGGAGCCTGCAAATATTGCGTCAGTTGTGTTCATAGAGTCGGCTGTATCATAGACGTTGCAAGCTGCTTCGGCATGGCGCGGGCTCGTATGAAACGGCAGTTGTTTACCTGCGACACAAGCTGTCGTGCTGAATGCAAGCAAGCTGAGCAAAACAACATGGTGTGTGTGTTTCCCCACAGCTCTCGGCATGTGAACCAAACAGAACCGCACGCCGCAATTGCCCGCCCGGGTGCTTATGCAGGTGCCATCGGTTGTCATCGACAGGGACCTGCGTGCATGAGATTGCCGGGCGTGTTACGTCACCGAGAAGAACATCATCGCGACCCCCAAGGCGCGACCTCACCTCGCTCCGAAACTTTCTTTCCAAACTTCGCATTATGCGCCTCCTCTGCGAATAATGACCTCCGCACTGCTGATAAGGCGCCAGACCATTGGCCTCGTGTCCAGGGAACTCCGCATCTCTTATCGTGCGATACACAGCTCCGCAGTCACACGAGCAGCCGACCCGCGCCTCAATGACCTGGACTTGGGAAAGGAGATTCGCGACGAATATGCCGCCATTAGGGAGCATTACGGTCTGTGCTGATTTCCTGGTATCCATATATGCAATCCAAACGCTAATGCTTCTCAGATAAACCGGTACGCCCGCAAGTCGCCTGGTCCTCTGAGCCCATACCCTCATACAGCTAATCACCACTCCTCCGCTCTCGTACCTCCAGAAACACCCCATTATCCTCGCACACGGCCTCCTTGGCTTCGACGAGATCCGTATCGGCGGTCCCTACCTACCCGGCATCGAATATTGGCGGGGCATCAAGGATGCGCTCGAGGCGAAGGACATCGAGGTGATCACAGCAGCCGTGCCACCATCTGGGTCGGTCGAGGCAAGAGCAGCGAAGCTGGGAGAAAGCATCGCGAAGAGGGCGCAAGGAAAGAGCGTGAACATTATTGCGTCAGTGCCCGGACTTCATGATGCGGAGCGAGAATCAGGGTGCTGATATGATCGAGTGCAGACATAGTATGGTATGGTTGGCTTGCCTGGTCGGATGTGATGATGACTTGGCAAGCTTACGTGGGAATAGGGGTGCGTATTCCCTTGCCTGGTTGGAAAGTGGTTGGACAGGGCTGACAGGCCCTGCAGAGGACTCGATTCGAGATACATGATCAGCCAGCTCAAGCCGCCCAAGGTCGATGTCAAGTCTCTGACCACGATCGCGTCGCCACACCGCGGGTCTGCGTTTGCGGATTTCCTGATGGATCAGATTGGACGTATGGTTTCTGTATTCACTTTTGAGCGATTACGCTGATTGAGATTCTAGCAAATAACTTACCCAAGGCGTATAAAACCCTGGAATTCTTCGGACTTGAGACCGGCGCTTTCTCGCAATTAACGAGGAACTACATGCAGAATGAGTTTAACCCGAAGACTCCAGACTTAGAGGGCGTAAAGTATTACTCTTACGGCGCTACCCTTGAGCCGACGCGCTGGTCGGTGTTCAAGCCGTCGCATGATATCGTGAAGGAGCTAGAGGGCGCGCCTAATGATGGCCTCGTGAGGTGTGTATTTCTGGATATCAGTTCTCGGTATCTAGCGCCATCTAACAATGATTACAGCGTCCCGAGCAGTAAATGGGGGACATATAAAGGCACTCTCGTAGGCGTCAGCCATCTTGATCTTATCAACTGGACATCGCGAGTCAAGTGGATGCTTTATTCGATGGTTGGAAATAAGCCTCAGTGAGTCTTTCCAAGAATATGTGAGTATCCAACTGACATACCGGGCAGCTTTAACGCTATTGCGTTGTATCTAGACATTTGTGGTAAGCATCTACATTTTTCAATTCACCTACATTGTTGCTGACACATCCAAAGATATGCTAGCCAAAGAAGGCCATTAGACGAGCGGATTCTTATTCTTTCATCGTTACCCAACCGCTTGGACTGGGTGACCAGCATAGTGGAATCCAATCTTGACGAGGTGCCCTCATCTCGACGAACTGAAAAACATGATACAAAACTTTTCATGAAGTTGTTGCTGCAAAATAAGGCTTCATGATCGCTAATGTCTCCAGTAATACTAATAAACGCCATATCTTACAATATCACCTGCTCCGAGAAGACCTCAACTGAGAAATCACGCCTCGTTTCTCTTTCCATACCTCATAGTTCTCTTCCCGATCGGGAGCCTGCCACCCCGGTGCCCGCCAATCTTTCCGGTCTTGGTCGTCTCGGTTCCTTCGGTCGAGTCCTCCTGCCTCTTCTCCTTGGGCCAACCAATTCTCCTCGTTTGGCTACCCTCCAGCTGCGACGGGTCGGTCGAGTTACCCCCGCCAGTCAGTTCACCAACGTTGACGGTCTGAGTATCCTGTCGCTTCTCCTTCGGCCAGCCGATGCGCCTTGTCTGGCTGCCCTCCAACTGCGAGGGATCGGTAGAGTTTCCAGCACCAGCGAGATCACCGACGTTTACGGTCTGGGTGTCCTGCCTCTTCTCTTTCGGCCAGCCAATGCGCCTCGTCTGGCTGCCCTCCAGCTGCGAGGGGTCAGTGGAGTTGCCGGCGCCGGCCAGGTCGCCCACATCGACGGTCTGCGTCTCCTGCCTCTTCTCCCTCGGCCACCCGATCCGCCTCGTCTGGCTGCCCTCCAGCTGCGACGGATCAGTCGCGTTGGCCGCGCCTGCCAGGTCGCCCACGTCGACCGTCTGCGTCTCTTGCCTCTTGGCCCGGCCGCCGCGGATGCGGCGCGTGCTCGTCGAGTCGGCCGCGCCGATGGTCTCGCCGCCCGCCGTCGCCCGCCTCCGCGACCCGCGTCCGCCGCCGATCCGCGGGTTCTCGCGGTCGAGGTCGTCGTCCTCGTCCTCGTCCTCGTCCTCGTCCTCGTCCTCGTCGTCGTCGTCTGCCGGCGAGCGCTTGGAACCCCGTCCCCCGCCGATGACGGGGTTCTCGCGGTCGAGGTCGTCATCCTCGTCATCGTCGTCATCATCATCATCCGCCCTCCTGTCGATGCGGCGAGCGTCCGGCTCGATCACGCCGGCGTCGGTCGAGTTGGAGGACGACGGATCAACGGCCACCTGCCGCCTCCTCTCCTTGCCGATGCGGCGCAGGTCACCCGGGTCGCCCTGGCCGGCGATCTCCTCGTCGGTGAGGTTGAGCGAGGGTCCTGGGGTAATGGTCACGATTTCCTGGCGCCGGCCGATGCGGCGCAGATCTCCGGGCTCGCCTTGGCCGGCGATCTCCTCGGCGGTGAGGTTCTCGGGCGCGCCGGGCGTGATGTCGGCAATCTCTTGGCGGGGGGCGAGGGCGGAGGACTGGGCGGGGGGAGTCAGCGTGGGCTGGGTCAATTGGGTTAGGGTGGAGCGTGTTGTACCTTGGCGGCGGCCAGGCCGGCGATGGCGAGGAGGTGGACGAGCGTGGTGGCCTTCATGGTGATTGGCCGGGGACCGGTTTGCTCTCTTTCGCTTCGGGTGTGTCGAACAGGGAAGCGGGAGGGAGAGAGGAGGGTTGTGGAAGGACCGGGGGTGAGAACGTGCGCTGGCTGGAGAAAAAGCAGATCTTCACGAGGCGGGCGTTCCCTTGGGTTTATGTAGTGATGCGAGAGGAGCCGGGCATGATCGTCCTCCCCGGGACGACACCAAACATAGCCTCAAACGCCATAGTTGGGGCCTGGGAGGGAATGGGGGCCCGGAATGGACTCGGGTATCGAGCGTCTTCGCTTAGCGGGAGGGCGGCGAGCTGGGTGTGATGAGAGAGCGCTGACTCGGCGCTCGAGACAACGCGGTTTCGGTAGTAGGCGAAGCAGCACGGAAAGGGCATGAGGCTGATTTCGCAACAAGCATAACGGTATGCCTAAACGAGCGGAACCTCGCCAATTGGTCGCGGTCGGGCCGTTTTGCGCGACGGTGGTGATTTAAGGGAGCGGCTTGGCTGCTGCGCGCGGATCCACACAGAACCGGCGGCGGGGTTCGCCTTGAAGCAGAAACTGCGGCTCGAATGGCTCTATCTCTGCGTGGGTAGGGCGAGGGGAGGTTTTGGATAGGGTGGAGGAGCCAATGAGGTCGAGGCCTTGTAGGGCGTGCATAAGAGGCTCTGGGCAAACCGGAGAGAGACGCTGGGCGGTTTCGAAGTGCTGGCCCGCATGACTCTTGCCGCCGAGCACCTCAAACGCGCGAGGCTCGTCTGCCGCAGTTGTCCCATCAATGGGGAGGCGCTGCGGCTTTCCTGCTCGCGGGCTCTCCGGATGGGGGCGGGCGTGAGGAAGCGAGTGCTCGACAGATCGGCGGCTCTCGGCACCCACGCGCTGAAACAGCGTCTCGAAACCCGGGCACCACCGTCTCTCCTTGCCGACATTCGAGAACGCGGGAGCTGACGAAGACCGTTCCGGCCTCGAAACCTGGCTGCCGGGAGGAGGGAGGGGAAATGTTTTGGACAATCTCGGCGCCCGGCCGTGGACGTTCGGAGATGTCGGGCTGGAAAGAGAGACCGCTTCCGAGACAGTGGGAGAACGGCAAGTCTACGGGGTGCAGTGGTGTGTCATTGACCGGGCCGGTCGAATTCGAGCAGCGTGGAAGACGCGCGGTGGATGGAACGGGTTCGTCTGGGGTAAATAGATAGTAGAGTACCATAGGGGTATCGAAACAAGCGCAACAACCGCGCAGCCGCCCGCTTCCTGACACCTACGGGGTTTACCGATCCATGTATACCAATCTCTACAATGACTGTAGCGTCTCTCCTTGCTCGAGCTTCTTTCAAATGCACATCCCCATAGCGGTGGCGGGTTGGTCCGCTGATGTTCGGCAAGATGAGCACGCCGCCGATCAAAGGCTCCTCCGGAGCACGACCCACATTTCTGAATATAGGACCGTGATTTGCGGCGGCTGTCGGGATATGGTCCTGGCGGGCAATCGGCACCACATCACGCCCATTTGTAGCTACTTGCGGCCCAGATTTAATGTACTTGCGGATCTCGCCTCCTGTTTTGTTGATGCCTGACGCAAGTTACCCGGCGATCCCTTGCGTTCCGATAGTGTGCGGTTTCCGACAACTCACTTCAACATGATGGAGAGGGAGCTATAATAGACCGTATTATAGGTAAGATCAGACATCTTAGTGCTCTCACTATATATCTGTTGTTTCTCTAGAGCGGGCCGAATGTTTCTCATAGCAAGGCCTACGTATGCTGCACGAGAGGGCTAGGTTGTCTTCTGACGGCAATGTCCGCCTCAACCTCAGAGATTTTTTTTTCGGTCCACCCGTTGTTTCGAGTTTCAGAAATATACGGAGGTGGGTGAGAGGTATAGTAGAAGGTATCAAGGCAACATTTCCCAACCCCTTCTCCCAGTTTTTTTCACGGTGGCGACCATAATCGGAGCCAATGGCAGCAAGATATTGGTCTTTATCCGATCACTCTTCCAACTCTATTCAGGAATGAGGTATTGCAAAGCTAAAAGATCTCAACTGTACAGCATTACTGGTACTGACTTCCCGATAGCACCATCGTGGAAGGGCCAAAACCTCCATTTCCCTCTAGCATTCACTGCATTCTTTTGCGAGAAAGGGTACGACGTGCAAGTAGATTGTTCTATCTTGAACCACAAACCGAAATATCTGTATACATACTAAAGGCACATAAGGAATTCAGTACGCTACGAAAGAATTGCTCGCGAGCTCATCTCAATTTGTTGTCCGCCGCCCACTGCTCATCCGTATGACCGTGCACATTCTTCAAGTACGTGTCAAAAGCACTGGCCGTCTTGATAGCCTGTTCGAGGTGGTCCCATCCCAATGTCTCCTGCTTGTACATTGCCAGCTGCCTTGCCGTCGTGAGGAAGTTCCGGATCTGTCGGCCGTTCATCTCATGGCTAGTCAGCTCGTCAATGCGTCGCCGCAACTCGTGCAGATTGATTTCCTCGTCATCCGTTTCCAGCATGTCAAAGAAGTTCAACCATATCTGCCTTTGGGATGGTCTGTTGAGAGGTGGGTATTGGAGTGCCACTTGGATGCGTGACTTGAAGGCTTCGTCGAGTGTGCCGACACGGTTGCTGGTAAGGATTAGAATGCCCTCGTAATACTCGATGGCCCGTAGGAACACTGTAATCGAGGTGAGTTAATACGGAATATATGCCATAATTCTATTAAATATGGCTCCCTACCGGAGACGAGACTGTTTCTTTCAATGTCTAAAAGTGTTCGTTCCTCTAAGAAGACATCTGCTTCGTCCAATAGAAGAACTGTATATTTTGTGAGCTCTGGATTCTACTCGTATTTTTCAAACGTACCACAGTTCCATGTCTTGCCCAAATGAAGAACAGTGTTCATGTACTGCTCGACAACGTCTGGTTTGGTACCAACATCGCCACAAGTGACACTGTACAAAGGCATTTCTGCCAGTTCCGCAACGCTACCAAGAGTCAAACACAATCGATTTCTCAAGTCGAGCTGGGAACGCACCTTTCTGTTCTTCGTCAGCAAGCTTCAAAAACTGAAAGAGAAAAACGTGCCTACCTGCTGTCAGAGTCTTCCCTGTACCAGGACTGCCATGCAAAAGCATAATGAGTCCGTTGCCTTTGCCAGCAATGATATCATCGTGCTTCCCAGCCAGACTCATACCAAGCTTTGCACCGTTTTTTCGGTTTTCTCACCATTATCAAGGCTTTAACGAGATCTTTGGTGCTTTGGGGCAAGACTAAGCGTTCGTAGGCATCCTTGTTCCACTCTATATGCCCCACGTTCTCAACAAGGAGGCCAACTGTTCATCGCCGATCAGCAAAGAGCTGAAAAAGATCACGCAAAAACTCACTCCACTTCTTCTCTTTCATGAAGAATCCATAAATGACTGGAGGGAGTAGCATGGCCTCGAGGTCACTCAGGGGGGAGTCGTAGTGGATCATTTCTGACCAAGTATCAAAGGACTTCTTGCCCAATATAGTGGTATGGAGGCTCTTAGCATTGGAGTGAAATTTCCGATACGTCAGGTAGTCAATCATGAACCTGGAGCCTTCGGGCTTTGCCGGTGTTAGGAATGGATATACGTTGGAAGGGAATGCTTACGAAATAGCGTTCAGTGTTGTGGTCCCAGCCTTGATATGACACGAAGCTCTGTTTCCTGTTCTCCCAGAATTTTCTTCCGCGAAAGAGTATCCTATGTTTCGTTTCTGTCAGCATATAAGGCATAATAGCACGCACTAGTAACAGTGCGGCGTCGTACTTTTGCAAGTTCGACAGTTTCTTCTGACGCATATCTTAGAGGGTAAACTTGTAGCTCAGTGATTGGCATAGCGCTGTGGGTTGGCCTCGTCAACGTGATCGTTTTTCCCTTCCTCTGCAAATGTACACCGTCGAAGATCCAACCCCAGCAGAAGAGTTCCAGCTTTGATGGCTGAGCAATCTGTGGCGAAAAGTCTTGCAGTGCCAAAGCCGTTTCTGCTCCCTTGGATACGACGATTACGATTTCGTTGGGGCAAAAGAGCGCGTCCACGGTCTTATTATTGACCATTCCTCTTGAAAAAAGCGTATCCGCTTCCACATACCGGGCCTCCAGGTTTTCATTAAGATATCTCATCAATGAAGAGACATCCTCCCTCTTAGAAGTCTCGACCTCCAATGCCGGCCGGTGGTGAAACAGGAACGCTTGGTGGTAGCTACGAGGGTCCGTGTCCCATAAGCGAGTAGGGCCGTCGTTGATTGTTGGCTCAAACCGAGAAAGCCTTTCGAGGGTTGAGTGGAGCTCATCAGAGGTGACTCTCACTATTTCGCGAAATGGGGAGCCAAAGCTGAATGACTCCCCCTGACAGTCGTAGTCGCGGAATACCAGAAAACTTGGGTTGTCGTGTCGTTCAACATAGTCTCTAAGGTCATCGACGGAACGTTGTCCTTCAAGATGCTGCTCAAAATTACGTAATTTTCTTCTCGATGGTTTGTCTTGGAACAAAGACCGTCTTGCTCCGCCAAAGCAACTGCAGAAAATGCGGTGCAAAGGAGAAGTGTCTTCCTACGTTGACACCGTTAGGCTTCAAATCCGCATGAAAGGAGTACTCAATCACCTTATTCAGGTCGTCGCTACTCTGCGACTGGCAACTTATGCGTCGTTTCCGCCGTTTCCGGTCAGGCTGGGTGACCGACGTCTTGGCTTGGTCTCGGGCTGGATCTTCAGAGCAACTGGAGCGCTCTTCACTCTCCCCCGAGTTAGATCTTGCACGCTTTACCATTCTGTTCGCCCTCTCAGCATATTGCAAGGCATCAGCAGATTCCCGCAATTTGCGAATATTCTCAGAAAGGGACAAAGAGGAAAGCGGGTCGTTTTTGCCGTTCCGAGCTTTGAGACCACCCTCCAGCAGTCGAAAGTGTGATTCCTCCTTCGCTGATGCGCTTGTCACACGGTCTTGGGAAATAGTCGGGTTGACGGAGTCTTGCGCAGGAGGCATAGTCGCCGATAAATTGGGGAAGCAGCTTGCGACAAGGCGGGAAACGGGGAAGGGAAGAGCGCTGACTTTTGGTTTGAGCCGCGGGTAAAGTGGCTTTGGCGAACTGGGCGCAGCCTGCATGCAGCATGCAGCATGACAGAGCGGGGGTCCAGCCTGGCGTCAAACCTCGCACTTCCCTCAGCCTTGTGAACTCAAGGCTCCAGCTGAAAAGGCCACTCACACCCCACTTTTCTCACCCAACTAGCTCTTTCACATTTCATGAAGATGCCCCAGATATGTCTGTCGAGCCACTAACACTTCAAGCGTCTCATCAGCTGAGGCTGAGCTCTGCAACAGCTCGCTCGTGGTACACCAGAAAAGGACCAGCAAGGTGGGCAGCCCAAGAGCTACTGCCTGAGGCACTTCAACTGACTCTATCCACCAAAGTGGCCCAGAAGATATCCTGCGTGAAGCGTTCGAGAGTGGAAAAGCCGCCATACTTTCCGAGCTCACCGCAATCAATTCCGCACAGTCCGTGCTTTTGCTACAGAACTCTACTTCATGCCGCGACTTACAGAAAGTGTTGGAAGGAGCACTCCATACTTATCAGTCTCGTTCGGGGTCAAAGGCTCGTAAATGTGTTTTGACAGAGGGTATACCCAGCGGTACTGGAATGCAGCTTCTGCTATTCCACTCGTAGCGGAGAGCGCAGGAGAAGGACGTCTCGGCGGCCGTCGGGCTCGCCGAACACAAGCCCGGGCAATTGTGGATCCTCGGGCTCTTCGTAGGGCATGATCAGTTGAGCATAGTGATGCCCGGCTGCATTTCTTTCTGTCTTTCTTTCTTTTTTTAAGGCCTATTCTCTCCTCTATTTAACGCTCCTCCCAATGTATGCAATTTGAACAAGGCTATGGGGTCGTGAAAGATTTCTTAGCCCCAACTGGTGACAAGATGACCATCCGCTGACAAAGATCAACTCGTTTTATTTTGCCTGCAATTGGCTTTTGGAGTTATCGGGCTCCACACCCATTTAAGGAGAGTGCCAACAGCACCAGGTAGTTACAAACGGGTTTCGAAAGCAATTAAACATATGCCCGGCATCACAGTCAACCATCTTGAGCCTGGTACTCAGACGGTCTTATTCAGGCTGGGGTTCTGCCAGAAAATCTCAGGTTCTGATTATTTGTAGTATTGAATCAAAAGGACGATATGGCAGGTGGAGTCAGTGCCAGTGAGTTCTGTTTGAGGTTAAGCCCAGAAGTAACGACTTACGAGCCTATTCCTCGAGAAAGTTCTGTGATTCTCGAACAAAGCCATTGTTGGACATTGTCTACTCCGCCACTTCCTTACATTGTTACTGAACATCAAGATCCCCCATCAACATTGTCCAGCAAGAATCTCAAAACAACCCCTTACTCGACGCCTTATAAGGTCTCGTCATACAACCCAACCCATACCCATCAGTATCTACTCCTTCAGAACGAGACGCTCAAAGAGATTCCGCAGCTTCTACGACACACCAATCTAAAAGCACTACCACCATAGCGCACTCCCCCGGCTTGACTTCTCCACCGAGAAAACACATCATGGCAGGTTCCAACCGTTCCACCCACAGCCAAGCCTCCACTCCCACCACCAGACAAACCACCACCACCCCCAGCACTCGCTCGACACAAGCCTCCACCACACCCCCCACCACCCCCTCGCCACCCCCTCTCCGCCGCCGCCGCGGCACCCTCAACCTCACGCCCTCCCCGCCCCTCAGCGAAGCCAGCACCGCCTGGGAGCCCTCCCCCACCGCCAACAGCCCCCTCGCCGACCTCGCCCGCACCAGCCAGCACTGGGAGCACTCCCCCAGCACCACCGGGCCCCTCGCCGACTTCGCGCGAAGCGGGCTGTACCCGCCGCCGCCGCACCCACCGCCACGCAGGCCGCTCCCACCCCCACCACGCTTCCCGCGCCGCTACAACGACGTCACCGACCCGACCGCGCGGCCCGCGGCCGCCGCCGTCCCCTTGCGGCGGCCCATCGACGCGGCGGCGCAGCTGCGCTCGGCGGAGCGGCGCTACCCGGAGACGGCGCGGCGGCCGACGGCCATAGACCAGGCGCAGGCGGAGGTGCAGCGCATGCTGGACGGGCGGGCGGGGTCCGGCACGCGGTACGCGGAGCTGCCGCGCATGGAGGGGCCGGGTGTGGCCGGGCTGCGGGTGCAGGGGCCGGAGCGGCATCTGCGGAATCCGCGGGTGGAGATGGCGCGGGTGCCGGATCTGGGGGTGTTGGGGACGATTATGCCGTTTCCGGAGGTGGAGGTGCGGCGGCGGGGGGATGGGGTTGAGGGGTTGGTGGAGGCTATGGCGGGGTTGAGCATCTGCGATGAGGAGGAGGATGATGATGATGGGGTGACGGCGGAGAGGAGCGTGCTCGACCTGTCGGAGGAGGACCAGATGCGGCTTGAGGATGAGCTGGCGGAGATGATGGCGGAGGGGTCGAGTGACGGCGATGGGGACACGTCTATGGAGTACTATGACCTTGATGGTGCTGCGGAGAGTAGCGCTATGATGGCTGGAAGGCCCTCGTCTGTTGACTCGTGGGGTCTTCGGAGATCCATTGTTGATGAGCTCGCTGATGCCAGCCGCGCTGGGTCGGGGAGCCAGGACAGCATGGAGAGTGAGTACGTTCCCCTTCCCCCTCCTTTTCCCTTCCCTGAGAACCTTCCTATGTACGTTCAAGCTCTCCAAAAGGCAGGCCTTGAGGATCTTGACGACCTCCCGGAGCTGGTTATGCAGAATTTCATGCGCCAGGCACGCGAGCGGGATGGAGAGCGCAACCGACGTATCAAGGCGATCCAACAGAGCCGGGAAGAGATCTCTGAGAAAATCCGGCAGCGGCCCGGCCGTCGGATGCGCCATTCGTCCGACGCTGAGGCGTTCTATCTCCTCAAGTACGAGATCGACTTGCTGTGGCACTATGATGCACACCACTGGCCTACTCTGGAGCCTTTGGACTATGAGCTGGATGACTTCCCATGGGGATGCGAGGTTCCGAGCGTGCCGTGCTGGCTGGATGAGCCTCACAACTGGAACCCTGGCTTCAGCTGGGATGCTCCTTTCGCGGCTAGGCGTCGTAGTACAGGTGCGCTCTCGCTTATTTCGGGTGCTCAAGATAGGCCTATGAGCCCAAGCTCGACTGACTTTGGGTTCGTGCGGGCGGCTATTAAGGCCATTGAAGAGGTTTTCCAGAGGTAGGTTGCTTCGGTAGGTTCCATTTCTTATCTGTTAGCTGTGGGCTTGGAGTTCCGGGATAGACGCGAGACTTTAGAGAATGAGCAATGACAACATTTCTATGAAACAAGGGACTATGCATTGAAATGGATTTGAAGTGACTGGCCGGGGAGCTGACAAATGAACAGTATTATCACAGGAATGCCTATGAATCACGTTTGCTGCGTTTTAGCACTGAGAATATACGGAATTACAAGATAAACAGCACGCCATGTTAAGATAGGTATACTTACTGGTATTCTATTCACGAACCACCGGTCTATGTCTTGTTCAGCCAAATCCGGTATGTCGAAAGCGTCATCCCCTAGATGGAGGTATGAAATCACAAAGGAACCAAAATTTCTTTCGAGAAGAGTGCAAGCATGCAGAGAGCGGCGAACATGAGAATGGTGACACAACACGAACAAAGAGGTATAAAGAAACAGGTATGGTATACGCTTCGTGACAAAGAACCGAGAAACTCCTGCTTTACCAGCCAACCGATTTCACAGCAAACCCAAGTCCGCAACAATAGGAAGAAGATCGAACTCGAACAAAATGGAATGCTCATCTGCGCTTGCTTCGTCGTGCAAGGCTTTGTTCTCCTCGCATTCGTCACAGTCTTTCAGGTGCGCATCGTAGATCGGCCTGTGGTCCCATACAGGCTGCTTGTCGGTTTTCTTGAGTACGTAATCGAGTATCTGATCCTTGAAGCCCTTGAATATCTCGCACTCGTCCATGTAGTCGATAAGGTATCCCTTCACGTCGGAGTTCCGATCCGGATAAGCGTCAAAGAGGTTCAGTAGGAATATGGAGTCCAGTGAAAGAACATCCCGCGCCTGTTCCAAGAGTTCTGGCCACGAGTCTTGTGGAGTGACAAGATTGCAATCATGCAGAGTGAGGGCCCGTAGAGTAGAAGCATGGTTGGTGAGGAAAGTCAAAAGCGAGCGGCCTCCAGTGTACGCGGATAGTTTCAGCTGACGGAGCTTCCTCCATCGGTTACCCTGCTCGCTCAATGGAAGGAATAAATCCCAGTTCTCTCCGATGTCCTCTCCGCCGTTGCGCTCCGTGAAGATGAGATCAAGGTCTTCGAGCTTATCAGCGGTATGCATAAATGCCGCGAATGAGTCGAGGATATCTATGACAGTGTCTTCTTCGGCTGTCAAAGAACAGGTGAGGTGTGTGAGGTTCGAGAAGGAATTTTGAATGAGCTTGACTTCAGCCTGACAAGTGTTCTGGAGTTTCCCGACGGCCAGAGAGCCCCATAGATGGTGTCGTAGGCCGTACTCGTTCCAGAAAGCCATTCCCGACGTGCGTATATCGAGAGACTTCAGATTGCTCTCGCCAATAGAGCTTGACCAGCCGAGTCCACGGAGCACGAAGGACAGTGGAAGCATGTCATCTTCATCGTTTGCCCAACGTGCTTGACGGCGTCGTCTTTCGGGGACGGTGAAGTGCAAGCCGCGCCACGTGAGGAGTCCCGGTTCTTGCCACCACCGTCGCTGCTTGACAGTCTTGAGGTTTCTGAAGCTTGCAAGGGCCTCGTCGAAGTGATCGCAAGCGTAGACCATGTGGTTATCTTCCTTGAGCTTTGAGGAATAGTACCGGTCGCCCAGCGTCTTGGATCCGCTGGTTCTAGAACGGAGACAATGGAGGAACTGAGTCATTGCAACACACTCTGCCTTGTATTCTTCATACAGCTCGAGCAAGTCGTCCTGGCTCTTCGTCGACTCCGGCTGCTGTGGCACGGCTGTGCCGTCGTCTGGATTTGGTTTAGATCATGACTCGTGCTGAGGAGCTTTTAGGTGTGACTCACGGTCTGACAGGTTGTCAATATGCGAATACCACTCTTTCCAGCTGACGAACGGCACGAGTTGCGAGCACTCGAGCAGGACCAGCTGTTTCACGTGATGACGCAAGACATCGTGGAAGGCGATGCTGATCATGCGCTCGATGCTCTCTTTCTGGATCTCCAGGTACACGGTGTCGAACAGATAGACGGCAGCGATGCGGGACAGCATGTGGCAAGAGAGTCTCAGCTGCTTCTGTGCTTCATGGCCGGTGTAACCAGTGATCATGTCCCAGATCTCCTCGGGGAGCGGGGGGACGCGCTGGGCGCGTTCGGCGCGTTCGGCGCGCGTCTCTTGGGTAGTCTGCATGATGCGTGTGGTCTTGAGAAGCTGGAGATGGCAGCCCCTGTGAGTCTTCTCCTTCTCCTGCTCCTGGCGTGGATGGAAATGAAATCTCAGCAATGACGTAGACAGTGGGGAACGTGCGCAAGCTCGTTGGGTATGATCGCCGTGAGTGCAGCACTCGGACCGGCTGATCGGTGCGGGGATGGTCGTCAAAGAGTCGTGGAGGAGGGAAGGGTTGAAGAACGAGCAGCAGGGCGGGAGAAATGGCGGAGGGATTGCGCATCGGAGGGTCGGATTTGGCGGGGGATTTGGCTTGGGCGAGGTTGGTCTTGAAAGCGGAGGTCGCGCGACCATCCGAGAAGGCTCCACGCTCCGTGCCGCGGGGGCCGCGTTACTTTCTGCACGTGCGCCCCTCCCCTCGGGCTCATCCCTACGTGGACGGCGACCACGTAGGTTTGGGGCCTTGGACTGCCTGGATTAAGTGTGGCTTGGCCGTGGCAGGCCCGCACGAAAACACCATGCCAAGCATCACCGGCCAAGCGCCAGTCGGCCCTACTGGGGAAGTGGGGTACGCGGGCAGAGCGGAGGCTCCGTTTCCGCTGCCAGCTTCTGTCTCAGAGCACAGCCCGTAGCAATTGATCAGATCACCAGAATCAAGCCTCGTGGCGGTGAGCCTATTCGTGTCGCCAGATATTGGCCTCCAGCGATCTTCACCGATCAGAGAAAGAATGATGCCGCCAGTGGTGTTCCGACTCTCAAGCCGTTTGCCGAGGGCCACAATGCCCACATGTCGCAACCTCAAGGGCTCTTGTTCGGTGTAAATGGATGCCGTTGCATGCGAGGTGGATTTGAGATCCCGGGGTTTCAGAAGCGGATCAGAAGAGCTGGATTTGGAAAAGAGACCTCACGGTTCCCATGCACTGCGCCACTCGAACCGAAGCCTCTCAATATGAGCCTAATTGGTCTACTGACGGATTCCAGCATGAGTTTGAAGCCGGGGCAAGGGCAAAGCTGCACGCTGCTACTCGTGATCGATAGGAGAGGTGTTACAAGTGAAACGCCTCAGCATGGCTATGGTGCAATCCTTGCGTGTTGATACACTCCTCAGGACGAATGCTGCGGCTTCTCACGTGACGAGAATAGTAGGGCGATGGTGCGGAAGTGGGTTAGCTAATGCAGGTCTTCGTGGGAAGAGGGGCCTCTGGGATGCGAAACACGAAAGGCAGCCGAATGCGCAAGGGAGCGAGAGACGCGCTGTGTCGAAACGCGCCATCATGTGATACGACGCAGCTGGAGTTCGGCGGCCAGAGACCAGGCACTGGCACGGTGGCGCACGGTGTTTGGGAGCGGTTTAGGACGAGCGAGGTGTTGGGACGGGCACAGGGCTCGGCCGCACGTGCGGAGCGGCGGAAACGCAGGAAGTCGGACGAGCAGCCCAGCGCCGAGTCGGGTGCGTCGGCTTCGCGGCCTGGACGAGCATCGTTGAGGCTTGGAAGCAGCACAGTACGCGGCTCGCGGCGGAGCCAGCCAACACGACACAGTCGCACCCAGGCCAGCGCGTAAATTCGGCCGCAGCACGCTGCTACGCACGAGACGCGCCCTCGCCGCCCTACATATACCATGAGCCACAGCCCAAGACCCCGCCGTTCCTGAGCCTCCAAGACCCACGTCATCGCTCGCTGGCCCCTCCACCGCTGCAATCGCTGCAATCGCCGCCTGCGCCCACCCGCGCCACACCACAAGGCACCCTCAACCCCACCACCACCACCGCCGCCGCCATGCTTGTCTCTGTGGTGCTCGACGAGCCGCTGCCGCACTTTACCAACCTGGACACCATTTCCGGGCGGGTCCTGCTGCGCGCCACCAGCAACACCAGCATCTCGTCGGTCGTGGTCAAGCTCGAGGGCGAGAGCAGGACCAGGCTCGTCCCGCCCCAGAACCCCCAGTTCAACAACAGCAAGCCGCGCCCGGTGCTGGAGATTCACAAGGTGCGCCGAGCCCTCACGCGCGCCTGAGGCAGAGAACGCGAGCTGACCGTTCCCAGATCCTCTACAAAACCCTCGTCGTCTTCCCGCCGCCCAACCTGCAAACCGTCGACTGGGAGTCGCGCAAGTACACTCTTAACCTCGGAAACTACGAGTACCCCTTCTCTTTCAAGGTGAGTCCATCCTGGAAGGCCCGGAACCTTGTTCACGAAGAGACGCTGATTGCGCAACATAGCTTCCCTTCAACAACGCCTGCCACACCACGACGTCCCTGACTGGCGGCTTCAACATCGCGACTTTGGAAATCGCCCGCCCTCCAACAAAGCACGTCAAACAGACCCTACCGCCGTCGCTGACGGGCTTTCCGGGCGAAGCCGAGATACGATACTACATCAAATGCACTGTTAATCGGCCATCGCTGCTGAAGGAGAACCCTAGAGCTGTGAGCCACCTCTTATTGCAGCTCTGCCTTGTATTCCTGAGCTTCTCCACTGACAAAATTTAGCTGCTGCACTTTAATTTCCTCCCTATCGAACCTCCAAGACCGCAGAAGGCCGATGGTGAAGCCTATGCGCGACGCCAGCACCAATTTAATCCCAGATGGGTTCCGCCTGCCGAGCGAAGGACCAGCCTCTGGGATAAAATGAAGGGTGAAAAGGGAACGCCACCTATGAGCCCTACTGGGGAAAATCAAGACCTGGCGCGCTTCAGCATCGACGCGCGCCTACCCAACCCGGCGATCTTGACGCTGAACGAGGACATTCCGTTGAGAGTTCTCATCAAGCAGTTGAATGACCGCAGTGACCCTGTCTACCTGCAGATGCTTCAAATCGAGCTCGTAGGATATACACACGTCCGTGCTCATGAGCTCACGCGCACCGAGTCAAATAGCTGGATCATTGCCAGCTTCAGCAACATGGCCATCCCTATCGGAGCTCCCTCGGATGTTGGCGGCACCGAGACACCCATCAATCCCGAGTATTGGTCGGACAAGCCCCTGCCCAACACCGTCTCGCCGTCATTTGACACGTGCAACATCTCACGTTACTACGAGCTCGAGGTGCGGGTTGGCCTAGGCTACGGGTCATACAAGCACGGCCAGGACCAGCTGGTTGTCCTCCCATTACGTCTGCCAGTCAAGGTGTATTCTGGCGTTGAACCGCCACCAGCGCTTCTGACTGCCATGGCCTCAGCTAAACCGGGCCTTCCTGCTCGTAAGCCTGTTCCTGGATCTGCGGCATTGCACCCTCTCAAGACCGGTGGGCCGGTTATGAGCCCGGGAGGAAGTGCTGCTCCTCCTTACCAGACACCCATGACGCCTATCGACGGAGGGGCTGGGCATGGCTCAGCTCCTCAAGGCCAATACTTGTCAGGGAACGAAAGCCACAACTATGAGGACGCACCACCAAGCTACGAAGATGCAGTCGCGCAGGACCTCCCGGCTGTCGATGGGCCTAGGAGAGACTATGCACCACCGCCGATTCCGGAGGGCGCACCGAGATTCAGCCATGATGAAAAGAGATGACGACCATGAATGATGCAAGCGTCAAGCTCATTCACGTACGTTGCATACAGAAGCTGCAGGAAGGATGATCCTGTCCTGATGATGGGCACCAGGGGAGTTCAAGGAGTTCCGTTGTGGGCGGAGCATGCTTTAGTGCGTCGAAGGACGCGATGGATACCCTCAGGCCTCGTGCCAGCGTGGCTGTACTGGAGCCGAAATTCTTCATATTTAATACTTAATGGGCGTGTTTTCAATACCACAACTTTTATGCCACATTTGAGACACAAACTACCAAGTACCTACACAGGCTGTGCGTGCCTGAGGGCAAGTGAGCAGGCGTTTCAGAAGGCATAAAAACACGCCGTCTGACCGGCTTGCGGCCGTATTCGTACTGGGGTACCCGCATGTGGCGTGCCAGAGCCACCACACAGCCTCCACTAACTGGTTCAGGCTCAGCCTATCTCTCGACGGGCTGGGCAGCGGACGGGCGCGGCCTGGCATGGGTGCGGATCCTTGCGGGGAAAGCTGGCGGACTCAAAAGCTTGTGGGCCGTCGAGCGGAGCGACAGCGGACACCGAGAGCCGAAGGGCCGAGCGGGCTTGCAGCTGAATCGTGGGACGCGCTGCGGGAGCTGGAGCTTACCTGCTGCTACTTATCAACGGGCTTTAGCTCGCCCTGCACCGCCGCCTTCCCGCTGCACGCACGCCCCGTGTGCTCACATCACATCATCGTGCTAGGCAGCAGTTTTGAACTTCAACCGCCCAAACGGTCGACGCTCGACCGCCCTGCTTCCCCGCGCATTCCTGCCTGGCGCTTCGTGCTGCACTAGAGCACCGGGGCACTGACGCTGTTCTCGTTCCCACTTTCACATGCGATCTGATATCGCGTCTCGTGCTTTTCCGCCGCGTCACAGCTCAACTCACCTCACCTGTCCCGTTCCCCTCCACCAAAACAACCCGCGTCTCCGCCACCCGCAAGAAACCCACGAGCAAGAGCTCGGAGTCCACGGCCTGCAAACAGCTCACAACTAACCTTCACCGCCACCAATTACCTCCTCCATGCCACCCCGCTCGCCCTCCCGCTCGCCCTCGCGCGGCAGCCTCGCCCTGGACGACACGCACCTCGCGCCCTACCCCTCGCACCCGGCGCCGCCCTCGCCCTCCTTCACCAACTCGACCATCTACCGGCCCAACGACGACTCGTACTCGGATGCCGACACCGAGGACATGGGCTCCGGCATCGCCACGCCCGTCACGCTCGACGGCAGCGGCGGCCCGCGCTCCGGGTCGCCGACCAGCCACGCCAGCCTACGCTACGAAGACCTGCCGCCCAGCTACGAGGAGGCCCAGCAAGCAGCAGCAGCGGCGGCGGCGGGCGGCGTGCCCGTGTACGCCGCCGCGTACGAGCACCCCACCGCCGGGGGTCCGCAGGCGAGTCCGTTGGACCAACATCACCAGCAACAGCAGCCGCCGCCGTTCGCGGAGAGAACGGGCAGCGACCCGGTGCTGCCGGCGGTCGAGCGGCTAGTGATTCGCGAGAAGGAGCGGGCGGCGAGCGAGCAGGGGTCGGAGCGGAGCGCGTTCTCGGGCGGCGGGGAGCGGAGGACCGGGAGCGTCGGTGACGGGAGCGGCTCTGGCGCTGCAGCCGGCGCTGGTGGCCGGATGAGCTTCGCGGCGGTCGAGGGCCTGGCGAGCGAGCACCACGGCGTGCTGGAGGTGGCACTGCAGTGGGCGCATCCGGCATACCACGCGGGCGACCGGAAGGAGCCGGTGGCGGGCGGAGACGCTGGGCTGGCGCGGCCGGTGGTCGTGCCGCAGGTGAACGTCGCCGCTCCGCGGGATAGTGGTGAGGAGGGGGAGGAGGACGGGGACGAGGAAGAGGGAGCATACGGCCCCGCCAACATCCTCGCCTTCTCCCGCGCCTACGCCACCGCCCTCCAGGCCCACGGCGTCTCGCTGCCCATCTTCATCGCGTTCCTGGACGGCCTGAACGCCGTCTGCCACGCCGCCCGCGCGCCGGCCTCGGACGACGACCGCAGCCCCGACGCGCCGGAGCCCGACCTCAGCCTGGTCGAGACCTACCTCGCCCGCGCCAACGCGCTGTTCTTCGCGTCGCGGGGGCTGCTGATCCGCGTGGTGGACGTCGACGGCCTGCTCGACGACGTGATCCGGCTGTCGGCGTCGCGGCGCAGCCTCCGCGACGCGCTGGCCGGCGACGTGACGAGCCCGGCGGCGACGGAGCGCGAGCGCGTCGAGGCGCTGGATCCGTGGGTCGAGAAGCTGGTGTGGGAGGGGCTGCCGCCGACGACGCTGGGGCTCTGGGATCTGCGAGGGCAGAGGGGCGAGGAAGAGCAGCGACAGCAACAACAGCAGCAGAGGACGATGACGGCGGCGGCGGCGACGACGGGTGCGTGGATGCCCCAGCAGACCACCGGCTTCGCGTCGCCGCCCGCGCCCACGACGACCACAACCAACGCCTACGCGTCCGGCGAGTTCTACAGCGCGCCCGAAGGCGTCGCCGGCGGCTACCTCGACGAGAAGGCGCAGGCCCGCGCCTGGGCCGCCGAGCACGAAGAAGAAGACGAAGCCGACCGGCTCGACCCGAACCAGGCCGGCCCGTCGGCCAGCCGCCGCCCCTTCCCGCCCTTCCCCTCCGCCAGCCCTTTCCCCCCTCTGGGCCCCTTTCCCGGCTTCGGATCGTTCCCGCCGGCGCCGCCGCCGCCGTTCGGCGACCACGCGCGGTGGGCGGACTGGGGCCAGAGCATGGGGCGGCGCTGGGCGGACTGGGGCACGCATTTCGGGCGGAACTGGGCGCAGTGGGGCCAGGATTTCGGCAGCAGGGCGGCGGCGTGGGGGCAGGAGGTTGGGCGGGGAGCGGAGGCGCTGGGGCGGGGGGTCGAGGAGAGGGCGCAGCAGGGGTTCTGCGGGCCCGCCGGGGCTGCCGGGAGAGGAGGAGGGGGCTGGGGGCATGCTGGGAGGGGAGGAGCGGCGTTCTTCGGAGGGAGGGGGCGCTGTGTCGGCGGCGGCGCGAGAGGCTGGGGGCCCGGCGGGCCGTACGGGCCCGGGTTTGGGTTTGGCGGGCCGAGAGGCTACGGGTTCGGTGGGCCGAGAGGGTATGGGTTTGCCGGGAGGGGGGTGGGGATGGGCTGGGCTGGCAGAGGCGGGCATCAGCTTCGCGGTTGGGGCGGCGCTGGCGGCCATGCCAGCCAGTACGGCACGTTTGGGCCGCCTGCGCAGGGCGAAGCGCAGAGGAGCGGAGAGAGCGTGGAAAGCGCTGTGGCTGAATCAGCGCAGCAGCAGCAGCAGCAGCAAGCCGCCTCTCGTGACACGCTGCCGTACGATAGCACCACGACCCTCAACGACCGCATCAGCCTCAACGACAACGACGTCGACTCCGACCATGACAAGGACGAAGACGAAAACGACGACGCCGAGAGCGACTCTGAGCTCGACGAGATCGAGGTCTACTACCTCAAGCGCATGCGCTCCATCGAGGAATCCGCCGCCGAGGCCCTCGCCAAGGGCAAGCGCTCGCAGACAGACGTCGAGCGCGAGCGTGAGAGGGCCATCGACAAGGCAAACGCCGACCGCGAGAAGGCAACACGCAAGCTCGAGGCGAAGCGGAAGAAGGTCGAGGGGCGGCGCGAAATGAAGGCGAAGCGGAAGGAGTGGAAGGAGAGCAGGTCGGCGCACCGCGCGGCGCGGCGGGAGGGAGAAGCGGGGCCGGCGGAGGGGAGGAAGGCCGAAAAGAAGAGGTTGAAGAAGGAGTGGAGGGACGCGAGGGGCAAGTGGAAGGAGGGCAGGAAGGAGGAGCGGTGGGCGAAGAAGCGCGAGCGAAAGGAGAGGCGTCGTGATGGTGGTTGTGGTGCCATGTTGGACCAGCCGCGCGGGCAGCAGCCCCAAGGCCAGGGATTGGATGTGGGCGTGGCGGCGGCAAGAGATGAGGGTGCTCGTGCTGCCGCCGGTGCTGATGCTGGTGCGTCGACGGCGCCTCCGCCGCCACAGCTGCTGTGGGTCGTCGTTGAAAATCTCGAGAACTGACCGCTGAGGGGAACAAGGGAAGTGAGGGGCTCCAAAATGAATTTTTCATGCGTGTTCGACGCGGCGTCTGCGAATGGGGAAATAAGGCGATCAGTCCCGGGCTGGGTAATGATTTGTACGAGTAACGGTGAGCCGTGTGTTGCGATAAGTTTCATGTAGCAATACGCATGTCCTCTGCGGATTCCACGGGCTTTCCGAAGGCGTTTCAGGCATGCCAAAGAGTGGTGAGAGTGCTGTGTCAGTGTGATCGGGAAATGGAACGTGGGTGGGCCATACGACAATGCGGTATAGCGGATGTGTATCACGTCTGCTGTCGGGAGGCGAAGTGGTGATGGACGAGCGGGCTCCATGGCATGCAGGGCCCGACGGCCGCCCGACCTGAAGTGCCGCCGCAGCGACTAGTTGTTTCTCCGCGTGGAGATCATCATTGTGGCTTGTCTAGCGGCCGTTGGTGTTGAGACCTTTCCCGTCCCTGTACTTTCTTCCCGTTCGCTAAAGTCTCCCCGTACGTCACAGCTGACAGGGGAACCCCTTTTGCACCCCGCATCCACATTTTTTTCTCTGACTCGACAACATTGCTTCCTCTCATGACCCTTTTTCCACAGGCCTTCCACGCACAAGCCATAGAAAAGGGAACTTCCGAATTGCTTGTTTCCGCGGCGTGGTTGTGGCTTGCGGTGAGGGTTGGTTCCGGATCCCAATGAGGTCTCTGCACGCTTTGAGCCGACTGTCCGGCGCGCTGGGTTGATCCCCTCGGAGCTTAAACCCTTAAAGCAATTAGCTATAGGGGATTCAGAGCCTCATAGGCGTGTCGGGCGCCAAGATCAACGCCAAGTGACCAATGCAAACGAACAATGGCGGCCTTTTTTTTTCGAAGCCATTGACCAACATGGCGATGGCTCCCTGCACATCAAACCAGGAGAACTGGCGACCTGAGGCACTAAGCAGAAGGAAAGGGGATTCCGGTGCTGTGATTGCTCGACGCTATACCGCTCTTTCTTGGAGGGGCGCATCACCATCAATCATTTGAGGTCTGCCGCTTTGGTTCTGGTCTGCGGCACCGACGCTGGAGGGAGCCGACTGGATGTCAGAGCTTGCCGCGGGAGTGGGGCATTATCAAACTGCGATTCAGCCCTGTGACGTATGCTAACAAGGCTTGCACGCGTCTTTGATAAGCCTCAATCTCTTCCCAAAGTCATCTGAACTACTCCGGCGAGTATTTCGGAAAATTAGGTAGATCTGGCGATCGCTATATGCGTCCTTGTCTGAGCCTCAACAACTGCGCCTCATCCTTCACCGCCACGAAGGAGACCTGTCAGCGACTGTTTGTCAATGTTGGGGAATCAAGACTGCGGTTGGCGTCGTGTCTCGGCAGTGTTGAGACGCATGGTGTTGCGCGGCGGGGGCTCGTAACTCGGAAGACTGGGAAGCGGCGAGTCAAGCCGCAACGACAACTCAGTCGATGATCTTCAACGCTCGATTTCCTTTGACTCGGGAGAGAGGAGATTGGTTACCCGGACAAGGCAGCTGAAACCCCGCAGATCCTCCTCTTATCGACGAGCCTACCTGAATAGGCCGCACCAAGGCCACGACACAGGGTTAAGCGCTGCTTGAACCAGGGACTCGGACTCTCCACAGGACAGAATGAGGATGCGTGGTAAGGCAGGGCCTACTTGCAGTCTATGCGCGGCAACCAGGCGCCAGTAGGGACGAATGGGCAAGCAGCCAAGCGTTGAGTTTGAGGAGGATGACGATCGTCGCCAGTTCAGCCGTGCCAGGTGAGCGACCCATGTTCGTCATCATGGATGTTAGTTGCGAATGAGACGGAAGAAAACTAGTGGAAAAGAGCATATAAGAAAGGCGAGTTGCCCGCCTGACAAGACTTCATCCACCACAGCCTGCTCAAGTGCATCAACCCGACGTTCTCTACTCACTTTCAAACCAACCCAAGTCACTCTTTCGACAACAACATCAACCACAATGAAGTTCTTCTCCGCCTTCGCTCTCTCCAGCCTTTTCGTTGGCTCCATTGCTGCCCCTGTTGCGGACAAGCGCCAGGATGTCGGCTCCGTCCTGAGCATTGTCACTGGCCTGTACTCTGAGGTCCAGCAGTACACCAGCGTCATCAGTGAGTCCACACCACGCATCTTTACAACGAAAACTGTGCTCACATCCTCTCAGACTCCACCGCCTCCAACATTGGCCCTCTGTCCACCCTGGCTCAGAACCAGACCGCTGCCACCGAGTACCAGAACCAGGTCGCCCAGCTCACCACCCTCGTCCAGGGCAGCGTCACCAAGGTCACCGCCCTGGCTGGCCAGACTGGTGCTGGTGGTCTGACCACCCGTGCTGTCGACGCCGATGCCGTCGCCGGCATCCTCAGCAACGTCCTCCTTGAGGTCAACGGCGCCCTGAACAACGTCAACGGCACCCTCGGTCTCGGTAAGTGCCCCCCTGCGGTCACGGCGTCCTGCGCGAGCCCCAATGCTAACACAGCGGCTCAGGCTCCCTCCTCAACCTCGCCAGCCCTCTCACCGACTCCCTCTCCGGCCTCCTCAACGGCGTTGAGTCCCTCGTCTCCGGTGTCCTCAACCTCGTCCAGGGTCTCCTCGGCGGTGTCCTCAGCACCCTCGGCCTCAGCAGCGCCCTGTCCGGCCTGATCGGCAGCAACGGTGTCCTCGGCGGCCTCCTCGGTGGCGTCACTGGCGGCAACGGTGGCCTCCTCGGTGTCTTGTAAGATGGTTGTACCTGATCTCGGCATGGGTGAAGCAGCACTGTCATGAGTTCGATTCTTCGGTGTCATATTTAGACCTTCTGCGGGCTGAGCTCGAGAGCGTTGGGTTACGATGCGAGCCTGGCTCGGCCTCTGTAGTTACGATGTTGCGACCCGCAGCAGCAAGCAATTGATTCTTGAAAACGCGCGTGTGACTTGTGAGATCGAGTGAGCTGCGAGTGAGACCGATTTGTTTCTGCGAGTGAGACAAGCTAGCAGCGGCACGCGGCGCTGCGATTCGCTCGCCTGGCGCCCGGGTGATGCACAGCAGATCTGGCGGAACGGTCGGGACGGCGGCGCGACATCCCTGCGGCAGGTAGAAAGGGTCGGCAGCTTTGCGCGCACGCTCTCGGGCGTCCAGTTCTGCGGTGTCGCATTGATGAGGTGCAGATAGGGTCGAAATTTCGGCGTTTCACGAGTCGCAGCAACGGGCGAGGGTGGGAAACGCGGGGCCCACTGCTGGGTAGGGCAGGCAGCTAGCCCGGCCGCGTCGACCCTCGTCTCTCCCGCGCCTCTCCGCCTCCGCCCAACCCCAAAAGTCTATCTGCTTCACTTAGGGCTCACTCGCTGCCCGCCACGGTACTCGTTACCACTTTCGCTCGTTGATCCTCTTCGCTTCTCCCCTCCGCTTTTTGCGCGCCCTGCCGCCCTCGATTCCAGCGCCCACCGCTGCCGCGCCGGGAAGGAGAGCTTCTGGCCACTTGGAGCTTGCCTCGTATCGCGCCCTCGCTGACATCAGATCGCGAGATCCCACGGCTCCTTCCTGGTGCCTGCGCCCTGCATACCTTTGACTCTTCAACTGCCCGACTGCCTGCACCCTCCGCCGACCTACCCGCTCGCTGTCCCTCCAGCCCGCACCATGCACGCTGACGTCCGGTTCCCCCGCCTGCTGGCTCTCTTGGCCCTCGCCGCGAACCTCGCACACGCGTTTTATATTCCAGGTACGAGCACCGCAACCCAGCCGCCATGATTGTGTAGTAACGTTGCCCCAGGCTGGTCCATCAAGAGCTACGCCGACGGCGAGACCATCCCTCTTTTCGTGAACAAGGTTTACTCGGACAACACCCAGCTACAGTATGCCTATGCCGAGCTCCCGTTCGTCTGCCCGTCCACTGGTCGCCGGTCTGCCGGTGCCAGCGGCGCCACGCTGTCCCTGAACCTCGGCGAAATTCTCCGTGGCGATCGCATAATCCTGTCCGATTACGAGCTGGTCATGGGCGTCGACGAGGAGGCTCGGTACCTGTGCAGCACCAAGGTGGACAGGCGCGGATTGGAGAGGGCCAAGGAAATCGTCAAGGATGGCTATGTTGCCGAGTGGATTGTGGACAATTTGCCCGGCGCGACGAGCTTCGTCACGACCGACAAGTCGCGCAAGTACTACGCTGCCGGCTTCAAGATGGGCTACGAGGACTTCAATCCTGCCACCGGGAAACCTCGCTACTACATCAACAACCACGTAACCCTGGTCATCCGTCACCGCACTGCTCCCGGGCGCGACGGCGAAAACGGCAAAAAGGTCATTGTAGGCTTCGAAGTCTACACCAAGAGCATTGAGGCTAGCAATCGCGACAGGAATGGAATTCCCAAGGACCTCCACAACGTCGAAAAGGGCCTTGAACTTCACATCACTCCGAACAACACGGACCTCCAGACCAGATATGCGGACTCTTCGTACGTCCCTGATGAAGAAGACATTGATGACGATGCCACTCTCACGATTCCGTACACGTACTCGGTCTACTTCCGCGAAGATGACAAGCTCGAGTGGCAGAACCGCTGGGACATGTATTTCGTGAACCAGGAAGATAGCCACAAGATTCACTGGATTGCCATCATCAACTCTCTCTTGATCTCTGCTATTTTGACGGCTACGGTCGCTGTCATCTTTACCAGGACAGTCCGCGGTGATATCAAGGGCTCGAGTGACATCGAGAAACCCAAGATTAATCGCCCGAAAACCACCAAGTCTCCCAGGAAGAGCGCTGAGAAAGGCGGTCTTTTGGGACAGGTGGATGATGATGACGGAGACGCCGACATTTCATCCGACGATGAGCCCCTTGAAGATATCACGGGTTGGAAACTTCTCCATGGTGATGTTTTCCGCGCTCCTGCATACGGTGGACTGCTCGCTCCTCTTGTTGGATCCGGCTCTCAGTTGGTCTTTATGGCAACCGGGCTGCTGCTTCTGAGCGCTTTCGGAATTCTCAACCCAAGTTTCCGTGGCGGCTTCATCAGCGTCGGCCTTGCGCTCTTTATCTTCGCTGGCATCCTCTCCGGCTACTTTTCTGCACGCGTTTACAAGACTTTTGGCGGTCAGCGCTGGCAGAAGAACGTTGTAGTGACTGGCACCCTGATTCCCGGTCTTCTTTTCGCAACAATTTTCATTCTGAACCTCTTCGTTTGGGCGCAAGCGTCCAGCACTGCCATTCCCTTCGGCACACTAATAGCACTTCTGGTGCTCTGGCTGCTCGTTCAACTTCCTCTGGTATACGTCGGTAGCTGGTACGGCTTCGAGAAGGTTGGTCCCTGGACCCACCCAGTCAAGACCAACGCCATCCCCCGCCAGATTCCGCCGCAGATGTGGTACATGAAGGGCATCCAATTCGCGCTGCTTGCTGGTCTTCTTCCCTTCGCTGTCATCTTCATCGAGCTTCTCTTCGTTTTCAAGAGCCTCTGGCAAGACAAGAGTGGATACTACTACGTCTATGGTTTCTTGGCAGCAGTGTGCTTGATTCTCTTCATCACAGTCGTAGAGGTCACGATTGTCGCGACATACAACCAGTTATGCTCCGAGGTAAGCCTCTCTCGTTTTCTTGAAGACGCAGCGCTAACGTAAGCTAGAACTACCATTGGTGGTGGCAGTCTTTCTTTGTGGGAGGAGGCTCCGCCCTGTGGGTGTTCTTGGCCTGCACCTGGTATTACGTCTTCAAGCTTCACATCACTGGATTTGTTTCGAGCATGCTCTTCTTCGCCTACAGCTTCCTTGCCTGCCTCGTTTACGGCCTTCTTACTGGCACAATCGGTTTCCTCGCTGCGTATGCTTTCGTGCGCAGGATCTACGGGTAAGTGATAACAGCTTCGTGCCCAGCCTGATCAATGAAACTGACGGAATGTGATTTTCAGAGCGATTAAAGCGGATTGAGCATGTTTAGCGTCAGCGAGCGAGTCTACTTATACGCATGACAGCGACCCTTTTCCCGGTCTCAAAATATCCTCGATTTGCACCCCTCTTCTCTTTCCTGTTTGCTTTCATAGGGTTGGGGCTATCGGGATTCGGGGGTCCAGGAGTTCGGTAACGAGTAATGTGAAAGTGGTCTAGGACAAGTATCTCGATTTCTTTTTTGCTGTGAAGGTCATGTTTTAGGAGATTCGCTACTGAATCAGAAAGAATTTGGTCAGGATATCTGGCATGCATTAATAAGCCGTCTTACTATCCTTGTACATACCAATTCGTCTCTCGTCTGGATCACATAGTATGGATGATTTCCCATCTTTGTTTCCTTTCCCTGGCGTCGGCAACAAAGAGTACTGATTGTACAGAACCGGGTATTCTTGGCGACCAGGTTCCCTTTGCAATCATAGTCTTTGTTCGCGACTCTGAACAACGAGATCTGTTGTTCCCTCGTAACATACTCTTCCTCTTCCTCGCCTCTTCATCAACACGGTTCTATCTGCGAAGTTCTGCACTTCTGTGACTCACATCTCTATTGATCATGGTGGTCGGGAGGGCTCCAGACGTGGCGCCGACGGCAGCCACCGTTGCAAATCTTGCCGGTCTGCAGCAAAATAACGTCCTGCAGGGTCGAGATCTATTTAGAGAAGCTTTTCAGCACCGGTACGAAAACGACAAGAGAAACGACGAGTATTGGACGAAGCATTTGGATCGTACTTATGGCAAGACAGATGGTGAGTCTTTCAACGGCGGAACCTCACCACAAAGAGACCCGTTCCGAATATGACTAACGTGTTTCTGGCAGCCGAGAGGGAGCGGTGGTTCAACAAGAAGTACGCAGAGTTACCTTCACCGACACGGAGGGCTTGGGAGCGTGAGTCGCAAAAACGTTGGGCGCGGCCGTGGCATACCGGGCAAATCAACGCGCTAGACGTGTACGCCAACGATGATGAGATTTACTACACGAGGAGAGATGGCATGACTCCGCGCGGGCCAAAGGGGAAATTGGAGCGCGGGCGCTGGAGCGTGTCAGAGCGTCAGTAGAGCTTTTTTGTCTTTTTCTTGCATGCTCAGTAGACACTGCTGACTAAGGGACGCGCACAGAGACCATCATCAACGAGTACAACAACGACTATCAGCAACTCCATCCCAACTTTCAATCAGTATTTACGAAGCATGCACGGGCAATCAATCATGCGAGGGGGGAGACTTATGATGCCCCAGCGTACCCCGGGAGTACGAATGCTTGGCCAAGCGGACCGCTTCCGACTCCTCTGGAAGTGGTACTCTATGAGTCCGATATCGATTCCATACCAGCAAGCCATAGTACCCCGGAGAGTGATTGGAGATATGCAGGAAAATGTGGAGAGGGATCTTACGGCGCATGCATGGTCTACCGCCAGGTAGACGCAAATGAGCGGACACTTAGGGTAAGCCCAGCTCGATTGAGCAAGTTCTCAAATTGCAATGGTTTTGACTGAAAACATTCAAATTGGCAGACTATCGTTCTCAAGAAAGGCCGAGACGAAACAGACTCGGAAGCGAATGATCGAGAGCGTGAGATGCTGAGTATAATTCGGCAGAATCAACACAGGAGCCAGTACATCGTGTCCTTTCTTGGCGGTAGGGATTCATTAGGATTTCTTCCGGGCACGACTTGGCTAGAGTACGCGCCATTCGGGAGTCTCGAAGGTCTCATCGATAAATATTGTGAACTTGAGTAAGCGTGCACACCAAGCTGTACCGAATGTGTTCGTTCCGCTGACCCAGCTGAACAGGGCTGTCCTTCCGGAGCCTTTCCTCTGGTATGTTTTCCACTGTATGGCGGAGGCCATCCTCTTCATGGAGTCGGGCGTGACCGACCCGACTCAACCGGACGATCCAGCGTGGGTGCAAGCAGACTCCCCAATGATCCAGACCGATATGAAGCCCGCGAACATCTTGCTCGACACGCCAGAAACCACGCAGTCCTGGGTCAGAATCTACCCAAAACCGCTGCTCGCGGATTTTGGCGGGGTGCTCCGGTTGAGCAATGCACACACCATTCGAGGACAAGGCGGTACCTGGGGATTTAATCCTTTCGTAAGTCAGCTCCCAACCATTCCTCTACTCCAGAACGCACACCTCGCCGCGACTCAGCAGCGGGCAGTTCCCCAAGTAGTTCCGCAGCACTTCTCGATCCGCCCACCATTCCCCATTCCCACCGCCGGCTAACCCAACCCCATCTCCCAGGAAATGATGGGGCCCATGGAGCAACGAATCGCCAACGACAACCGCAGAAAGGGGCCGCTCCGGCGGGCCGTGCCGGCGCGCGGCGAGCCGTTCGCGGCGCCGATCGCGGAGGTCAGCGCGATCGGGTCGGCGGCGTCGGTGTACGAGCTGGGGGCGACGATGCACAACCTGCTGACGCTGGACGCGCCGCAGCAGCTGGGCGACGCCGGCAACGCCAAGCTGGCCGTGCCGCCGTACTGGAGCGAGCAGCCGCGCCACATGGCCCGCCGCCCGTGGCCGTGGCGCGGCGCGTCCAGGCTGGCGCGGAAGGACTGGGGCGAGCAGCTGGAGCGCGGCCACGCGCGCCCCTTCGCGCCGCGGCTGCTGGCGGACGGGTCGTTAGTTGAGATGGAGGTGCCGAAGGAACTGGATGGGAGGGGGCGGTCGAGGGGCCAGTGGCGCATGATCGACGGCGAGAGCGTTTGGTACCCGTATTCGCCGGTGGGGGCGGTGAAGCCGGCGTATAGTGATAGGTTGATTGAGTTGGGTGAGTGGTGTTTCTCTGTGTCTGCGTTTGGCTTGTTCGCGTCTTCGTTTTGCTTGCCGTTGTTGCGTCCCGCTTTCTTTTCTTTTCCCCCTTCGTCTCTGGAGAGGGCGCTGACTTCTCGGCGGCTTTGCAGCGGGCAAGTGCATGAGTATGAACATCGGGGACAGGCCGACGCCTCGGCAGTTGATGCGGGAGACTCAGGCCGCGATGGACGATATCGCGCGGCAGTATCCAACTCCACCGCCGGCCGGCACCCCCGCGAGTAGGCAGACGCCGCAGGCACTGATCTTGCCACAAAATAAGGTGAGTCCCGCCATTTCGCTGATCACGGGTGTGAGATTCTTGCCGGGCTTCTGTGAGCCGTTGTGTCTGTTGGACGCTGTCCAAGTGGAGTTAAAGTCCGCTGGCAGCATGCCCGTGGTTCTTAAAGTGGGTGAAAGCTGACGTGGTGGATTTGCAGTTTCCTGTCGGAGAATTTGTATTGAATGACTTCACCTGATTCTGTCCATGGATCAATGGACGGTTCAGAGGGTGGTGGTGGAAGAGACGAGCTTTCTTTTTGCCCGCACATGAGGACACTAGGGTATGCTGTGTAATGGATCCTAATTAGAATAGGTTTGAATCGAATCCGTGTTTTCCCTGCAAATGCTGCCGGCATCTCAAGCATGAAGAGACAACATCAAGGGAAGCTGTACCGCGAAACTGCTTGAGAGTTTGCGTAATGTCATGGCCGCATTCCTTCCCGTTTCTTTTTGCCTTCCCCGCGCGCTCCGCCAACCTTTGTACGCCAGCAGTGCATTCAAGTTCCACGCTCCCTGTCGCACTCGCTGTTGGACTCAATCTTTCGAGCATCAAATGCAAAAGTGCAACAAAAGTGCAGGTGCAAAAGTGCAGGTGCTGACAAACGCGGCTTGTCTCTCTGTAGGCAGCACCCAAAGGGGCAGGGGCTGGTCCGTGCGTATTCTGCCCGTGGCGCAGCCCGACCTTGTCGCTGCCTAGTCTGCCTAGCGGCTTCCTTCTTAAGCAGATATCATCAAGCGTCCGCCAGCAATTTCCGCATTCATTCCATCCATTCTCCAGTCCACAATGTCCACCGATATCTCCAGCCAAGAATACCTCATCGACGATCTCCCGACCACCTCGGTCACAATTTACCCGTCCCGCGCCCATGTCGTCCGCGACATCACCGACGTCAAGCTTCGGCCCGGCCTGAACGAGGTCACCATTTACGGCATCACTCCCGCCGCCGATGAGCACTCCGTCCAGATCGACGGCCATGGCGCCGCCACCATCACCGACATGAGCGTCGAGCTCATCCCCAACCGCGAGAGATTCGCCGACCAGTTCCCGGACGACGAGTCTGATTCCGACTTCACGGATTTCGACGACGACGATTTCAAGTCACCTGACCTGAAGCTGCTGAGAGACCAGGTGAAGCAGCTGAGGGCACAGGCCGAGGCCGAAGAGGAGAAGAAGAGGTCGGCAAATGACCAGCTGCGCGTTTTGAACGCTTTCATTGAGTCGCTCAACGCGAAGCACAACGAACTTGACAGCGGTTTCGATGCCATCACATCTTATGGATCCAACCGTGCACGCATCCATGCCCAGTGGGTCCATGCTACCAACGAGATCGAACGCTTGCGGAAGATGATCACCAAGAAGGAGGCGAAACTCTCGAAGGAAGCAAAAGAAGAGCGTAAAATCAAAAAGAAAGAGAGGGAGGAGAATCAGAAGAAGAAGGCTTTGCGCCAGAGAGAAGCTCGGCGTATCAGAGAAGAGAAGGCGAAGTTCTGGCCGAAGAAGGTGTATTGTGTCAAGGTTTCGCTGGAAGTCGCGGATACTCCTACGTCTTCAAGGCGCACATCACTGGATTCACTCAGTGCTGACTTGGCTTTGAATGAGAAGGTTCCTATGGACGATTCGAATGAGAAGACCGCACGTCTGTCACTTTCGTACGTTGTCCGCGAAGTATCGTGGTCGCCGCGCTACAACGTCAATATTTCGTCTCTGAAGAAAGCTGCAACCATCACTTACAGCGCCGAATTCAGCAACAAGACGTCCGAAACATGGAAAGATGCTAAGATCACGTTGTCGACCTCGCAAACCTCTTACTCCGGCCTGGATGACACGGTGCCGGAACTAAGGCCATGGCCCATCTTTCTAAGGGACAAGCACACCTTCGGTAGTGAAGATGATGGCGTTACGGGTTTCTGGGATACCAAGTTTAGCCCTCAAGAGAACCTATCAGGCGGCAATTTCAACTCGTTCAAACCCGGTCGAGACATCTTCAACCGTTTCGAGTTCTTTGGCCCTGAAATTAGTGGCGGTCTTTTCGGGCAAGCTCGCAACCTCAGCGAGCACCAGCCTGCTCAAGCCCATGCAGCTTTTGGAAGGCCGGGCTTTGGATCTCAACCAGCAACAACCGCTGGTGCGTTCAACACTACAGGCGCGGGTTTCGGAAACAACAATGTTGCGCAAGGCACCGACAGCACCAATACAGCACCAATACAGCCCCGCACTGGAGGATTGTTTGGCGGAAACAACAACAACAATAATGCCCAGCAAACCGGAGGTGGACTCTTCGGCAGTAGCAACAACAACAGCAGCAATGCTCATGCCAGCAGTCTTTTCGGCGGCTCCGGAAACAACCCCGCACAGCAACAAAGTAGCTCCGCATTTGGAGCTGCGTTCCCACCTCCTCCCCTCCAGCACCAAGAGACCACTTGGGAAGACTCCGGCATGACCACCGCCTACGAGCTCCCCAGTACGCGCACCCTCGCTCCCTCGTCCCTGTCCCGCCGTCAAAAGCTCACCACCATCTCAATCCCGCACATTGACCTCTCCTACATCACCATCCCCAAGCTCCGCAAAGGTGCCTTCCTCCGCGCTAAGCTGCGTAACCCCGCTGCGGCGGACGTGATTCTCCTCAAGGGCGCCGCCGGCCTCACGCTCGACGGCTCCTTCCTGGGCAACGCCTCGCTACCGCGCACTTCACCCGGCGAGCACCTCGAGCTCGACCTTGGCGTTGACCCGGCCATCCACATTGCATACGCACCACCCTCGCTGTCCCGCAGCACCCAGGGTCTAATCAATCGCGAAAACGCGGAGCTCTACTCCCGCAGCATCTGCATCACGAACACGCGTGCTGCGCCTGTAAGTGTCACGGTGCTCGACCAGGTGCCAATCTCGGAGCAGGAGAGGCTGCGGGTTGACATTTGGGAGCCAAGGGGGTTGGTGAAGGGAGGGGGGAAGGTCAAGGCTGGGCAGGCGGCGGCGGGTAAGGAGGGAGCCGGGAAGTGGGGGGAGGCGACGGCGGAGTTGAAGGATGGGGCGGAGGTGGAGTGGACGGTGCAGCTGGAGAAGGGGAAGAGCTGCACGTTGCCGCTCGAGTGGGAGGTTAGGCTGCCGATGGATAAGAAGATTGCTTTTGCTTGATGGCAGGGGTCTGCTGGTGCGCGGTTAGGAAAATGATCTGAGGGTTTTGGAATATGGCCAGGGATATTGAGAGGGCTTGGCTCAGGTATATAGGTTCAATATGAGATTGGAAATAAGCAGACATACCGTTTCTCACCATTTCTAAAGCGGAGCTTTTTCTATCGCTGTGCAAAAGGAATTAAAGGGCCCATCGGGATGTTGGGCAGAACGGCTAAAGTTGAATAATCGGTAGGATTTTTATCTCCTTTACAGTCCGATAACAGAGGTAATTGAGTCAATTCTATATCACTAACAGAAGATGAAGTTTCCGAATATAAGCTTCAGCCTCACCTTTTGTGTAAGCACCACCCATCCCAGTCCAATGTGAGTTGCAACACCATGGTTCCGTCAAATCAACATCATGGACCATCACTTCAGAGCTCATGATCCGATGTTTTTCCATGGAAAATGCATCATGGCATGTGTGCAGGACTCTCAGTAAGTGTTCGAGAGCTCGTTGTTGGATCGAGCCCCACCTTCCAGGCCGCAACGTGGCGGGGATCTGCAGGCATTGCTGGAGCCTTAGCGAGTCCACATTGCATGCAAGGATGAACTGTTCCCGGCAGAGAAAAGGGCTGATATCGAACATTGAGAAAGAAGGAGAGACGCGCTCTGATTGCATTGATATAGATGTCTGCGTGGCAGTTCCTCAGCGTTATCTCAAGCAGTGGTTCAAGAAGTCGTTTCGTGGTCTCGGCAAAGCCGCGTCACTGAATTCGCAAAGCCGCATCGGAGCTTATTCCCGCCCGCCATGCCCGAACCAGTTAGACTTTGAGATCCGCTCGGAGCTTTTTCAGGACTAAGGCGGGGATCGTGATGCCAATTGGAGAAACCGGTTGAGCCTGGGTAGCTGACGAGGCCTGACAGGCCCGGTTGGGACGCCTTAGCCGCCCCTGAACCTTGCCTCTGCTCCCCACGCGCATCATATTCTAACCTTCCCCAGGCCACCTTACAGATCAATCATCTGTAGCGCAGATGCGGAGCGGGAACGAGGATGAGCCGCCATGGAACCTTACTCCTCTTGTATGCTGCTCCGTCTGAGGGTTCCCAATTGAATGGCTTACGCAAGCTCGTCTACGCATGAAAGCGACGCACACTGGTCCACTGCTGCATATCTTTGCCTTTCATACTTCCGTCTTTGCTAGAAACGACTAGCGTGTACGCGTATACAGCAAGGCCAATGGGGTCCCTTTGCAGCAGAATCGATTGCAGTGAACATGATTGGCTGCGTGCACCTGTGTACCCCGATACGGCACCCCTTCAACGCACCTCACCTGGACTATAGAATTCAACACTGTTGCATATGTGCAATTAAACATTCAAAGACATGAAGTATAAGATGGAGAGCCTTCTGGATGCCTTTATTCCTCAGGACAGGAGGACTTTATTCAGAATCAGCGGCTATGGGACTCCTCAAGTTCGCTGCGATCGCTTTGTGTGCCTCTACCATTGATGTGGTAGGGGCATCGCCTCTTGCTAAACGAAACGGTACAAGTACCTGCACAACAAAGAACCAACGGAAGGCATGGTAAGAATCCCTCATCCATCTACCCCGGAATTCCCGACTAACCCTGCAACCTCAGGCACAACCTCAGCGACACCGAGAAGGCCGCGTATATTGACGCCGAGCTCTGCCTGATGTCCTCTCCCCCGAAGCTCGACATCGAAGGCGCCCAGAACAGATGGGACGAGGTCATGTACGCCCACGTCGTCCAGTCCAACGTCATCCACGACGTGGTAAGCCTCAAACACCTCTCCACCAACACTCCCAAAAGACCACTAAACCCGCAACTCAGGGCGCCTTCCTCCCCTGGCACCGCCTCTACATGCGCGCCCACGAGCTCCTCCTCCAGACCGAGTGCAACTACACGGGCGCGCAGCCGTACTGGGAAGAAGTCCTCGACGTGGGCGCGCTCAACGAGTCCTCGGTCTTCGACCCGACGACTGGCTTCGGCGGCAACGGCACCGGCACCGACGGCTGCGTCGCGGACGGGCCCTTCTCCAACCTGACCCTGCACATCAACCAGACGGCCACCGGCATCGACTACTGCCTGAGCCGCGACTTCAGCGCCGCCAGCTTCCAGACCGCGAACCAGACGTACACCGACGCATGCTACGCCAGCGCGGACTACTCGGAGGCGTGGCTGTGCTATAAGAAGAACCCGCACACCGCTGGCCACGCGGGCGTGGGGGGGACGGTGAGTTGGCGTTTTCTTTTCTTTTGCCGAGACAGTCCAGGATGCCTTGGCTGATTGACGGTGTGTGCAGATGCTTGATGTCGTTGCCAGCCCCGGAGACCCGCTGTTCATGCTTCATCACACCAACCTGGACCGGCTGTGGTGGCTGTGGCAGTCGGCGAACCTGTCGGCCAGGCTGACGGATATGACGGGCCGGAACGTGCCGCTGACGACGTACCTCGAGCAGAATGATTTCGAGTATCCCGGTGCTGATATTCTAAATTACGATGGTGACCCAGCGAACGTGACGACGCTGAACCATAACTTGTGGATGGTTGGGCTGATCCCGAATGCTACTGTGGGGGATGTGATGGATTTGGGCGGGGATACAATATGCGCTGAGTACGTGTGAGTGAAGGTATAGGGGCATTGGGTGGGAATGATTGCGGGTGTTGTGTTAATGTTCACGGAAAAATGATTGATTTTGAATTTTGCAGTACAAAATATTTTCCGTTCTTGTCTCTCAACGCACTTTGGCCATTCGTTTCATGATTGAGTGTTTTCTCCATTGAGCTCGAAACGTACCCTCTTGGCACACTCTCCAACGCTGTGAGGAGAATGCTTCCACTCATCATGTAGCGGGCAAGAAAGGCGCGTTCAAAACCTCATTACTGTCTTCCCATCAACCCACTATGACGGAGTAACATTTTCCTCTACATTACGACTTCACCATGTGCGTTCACTTAGTTCTGTTTTTTTCCATTCCATATCCTTGGTCAACTGCTACGTAGCACAGCTGGGGCTCGGCCTCTCTATTTCAGCTGGAAGGAGAATGCCTCTGAATACCTTGCCACGCCGCAGCACTTCTATGGATGAACAATAGAGGATTGGGTATCCCTTGGAGACTCGCAATTGACAGCACATCATCGGATGTGAACAACACTCTACTCATGCCGTGACACCTGCTCAAGAACTTACTTCTTTGAGGCTCAAATATGTTCCACCAATGCACGACCCCAGGCCGTATACATTGATGTTTGATATGGCCCACGTTTCTATCCATACATGCCACGTGTATCAAATTGCTGTGAGTTTACATGGGGCACGCCGGTGAGTGCGTAGCATTGCATATGAGGCGGGAGTGGTACATACAGATCAGGATGGAGATCGGCGCATGCCAATCGTCAACTTACCAGCTTTGACCAATCTAACACAGACAAGTATCAGTTGTGGCATGTCAATCAATCCATGTGTTCTAGCTCCAGGGACTCTGGCCTGATCTTCATAGGCAGCACTTGCCTCCCGGAAGACCTCGTGGCGGATTCATGGACGTTTCCAACACCCCTCAAGCTAGCTCGGCGATCCAGACTCCGCCTTTTATGAACTGCACACCCTTCAACTGATGTAGCTGGAATGGGGGGGAAAAAAAAAAAAGGCACATGTGGGGAACTTGACTTTCAATGAGATCCTCGAATCTGGAAGTCAGCTCCGCAAGCTGCCACGTGCAATCCCGATTGGTCAGATTCGTGGTTCGGTGATAATTCGTCAGCCACCAGCCCGCTTCCCGGTTGTGCGTGCATCTGTTCCGACACTGTGGAACGATTCCTTGCATTCCTGCCCGACTCTGACAGCACAAGGCTGACGTCCGAAATCTGCCGCCCGCATGCGTTTGAATAAGGTACGCCTGCGTTGAAGCAAACATGAGGCTGAAACACAGCAGGCACGTGTGATTCCATGACTTTACTTCCTTCGCAATGCTCCTCATATACTATTGAAGCGTCAACTTACTCAGATAATTGCACCTACTGGGCAGGAGCAATGTTCAACAGCATGCATTTACACATCACCGCGTTTTGTTGGCAGAATCTACATGCTATCAAGCTCTCCGCTGAAGGTTGAACTTTGTACATGGAAAAGATCATCTCGACAACGTATGCAATGTAGAATTGTCTTGGGTAATCTGCGTTGGGCAGCACTTCCGAGGGGTGGCGATCTTATTGGCGTGAGCTTCCAACAAAATATGGCCGCTCGGTACAAGTCTGGCCCCTCCGCTCCTTTCGCTTGAAGCGAGGCGTTGCGCTGGGGCCAGACAAGCTACCGCAACAAAAACGAGGCAGTATGTCAGCCTGATCATTCCGCATCAGCCGACTTCCCGGCATCCGCATTTACTGCCTGCATGCACAGCACACAGCCGATCTTGCATACCTTGTCAATTTCTCTGGCCGTGATTGGGTATCAGATGAGAGCTCTGCCACCTTCCCCGCGGCCATGCTTGCGCTGCCTTGACGTTGACGAGATAGGAACCGCAGATAGCTTTACCCTCTCAGACCTGAAGTATCCCACCTTTCTTTGTGTAACATGCAAGTCATAAGCGCAGAATCGTTCCATGCGTCGACTCACTGTCAAGTATGCGTTGGCAGTGATGTTGATTCAGACCTTCCACATCCCTCGTGCACTCATAACAAACCTTTGAGACCATGATGCCTGAGCTGTCCGACCCGCCTCAAAACATTTGTTTTGCTTTTCTCACGCTCGCCCTCTCTGGCGTCTGACAGAAAGTGAGGCAAACCCAGAATGTCCTCTTTTCAACAGCTCAAATCACAAAAGCACCCGAACATGGCACCTGCACAATGGGGCAAGCAGCCTCTTGGGATGCAGGGCTCACAGGTCAATACACAGCCTCATTATTGGGTGTCCGTAGGGCTAATGTGGCGCAGGCTTCCGGAAAACCACAAGATTCAAGTGAGCCAGATAGGGGCAGCCCTGGAAAACCAGTAGAGATACCCATGGTTCAAAGAGAGAGGGACATATTGGGTGTTGATCAAAGGATTAGTGGCCCACGAAACCAACGACAAATGGAAATGAGGCGGAGATCGTCAAGCCTACGACATGCAGTCAATCGGTCAATGCTGCAAAGACCGCTCCACTTTCAGAACTTCGAAAATGGACGGGGCAAATCTCGGAATTGTCATGACCCCATGCCCACCACTTGTATCCAGATACCCAAGCTCGAGTGGCAAAAACCGGTGTCGGAGCCTAAAAACGAGCGGAAAACTTACCAGCATCAGAGTGCATTTGCAGAACAAAGGATCGGAACATGGAAATCCCGGCATTACCGAGGCTGAACTCATGGATACAGGGGGCATCCAGAAGCTTTGCAGGAAGGAGTTTCAAAAGCTATTCTCTTATTGTTGTCGTCTTTCTTCATCTCAAGATACCGTGGGCCGCCTTATTTCATTATGAAATCACATCTGCATTATCAAACTTCAACTACGTGACTACTGGCCCCTGGATAGTCATGCTCCCTGTTTGTGCCATTCCAAGTAGAGAATGCGTCAAAGGTGATGGTTTACTGGGTAGAGATCAGAAATACTGTTCTTTACCAGACTGTCCACAGGGGCTGTTTTTAACATAGTAGACCTACGGGTGATTGAGCACTTGGGAGGCAGTCGGGAGTACGTAGAGCGAGAATTGCCGATGCTGCACGCGACCAAGTAACGACGTTACACAGAGCTCGGCTGCGGTTCTCGTCGTGCAGAAGCTTGGACGGAGAAAAGGCATTTGATGCCATACGTTGGCCGGCTCAGCCTGGTGACCGAATTTCCTTAAATCAGCTAGCCTGAGCCACTAGCGGGACACGATCTGTAGCGTTCATTCCAACAGGGCCGCGAAATCCTCCATTTCATCCAGTCAAGTGCCCACTGCCGAGGGTTGCTCGGAGGTGCGGTGTTCTTTCTTTGTACACACGAAGAGCCCTGTTCTCTGATGGTTCGTGCGCATGCACGCCCTGCAATTAGCCTTCCGTGTGTGCTCCTGCTTCCAGCTAATGAGATGTATGGGGTTCTCATGCACGAGAATTGAGGCAACCGATGCTCTTATCAAGGCCAACCCGGATTGCAGCCCACAATGTGCCAAACGGCAATGTGCTCCTATTCCCGGCAACCACGTACGTTCAGTATGTGCTGCGCCTCGGAATTGCAAGCTGTGTGTCTGGCACTCAGTGGTCGCTTCAGCAGCTGACTTCGCCAACAGGCGACACCCTCAATCCTACCTCTCCAGTGATGGGATTTCGCAAGGCGGCTGTGCCACCGCACGCAGCCAGGGTAGCTGCCCGGTAATTGGGGGACGAGCGGGGTCCGGACGATCGCACACACGCCCTGGGTTTTGCCTTATGTTGCCTGCTTTTTCTGCAGACAGTAAATGCTGCGTAACGCGTCCGCACTGCTACAATTGGGCAGGTGCGAGGCAAGATAAACGGCTCGGTAAGACGGACGTTCAGCTGACCGCTACAGACAGAAGGCTGATCTTTTGCAGGGAAACTCAACCGGGAGCACCCACCTACCATCGGTAAAGAGCAATCAAAAGACCTACGAGTGGCCGCCACGGTCGCGTATGCTCAAGGAATCAAAACAATTGCCGCTCGGGACTTAGACCCCATAGTTGCCATCCCTTGCATCTGCATTCACCGCACTGGACAAAACCTCAACACTGCCCCCCCAACGGTGCCCGAATGCGTCTCTTTGGTCTCGCCCCGAAAGACAGCTTGAGAAGTGCCCCACCATACGTAGCGGCTCGAATATAAGGTAATTTCGCTCTTCAAGGCCGTGGAGACGCAATCGCAGTTCAGATTTTGCTGATACTCAATAATGGGAGCAGCTCCATCGACAGGGTGCCCCGCTTCTCCCGGTGTTCCCAACCAGCACCCCGCACGCCCTGCGCCATCACGGACCTCTTGCGCGTCTTTCAATGACATGGTCATTGAAATAGACGGACAACGAGAAAGTAATGAAACGGCGGAAGAAGTCCCGTCGGAAAGGGCTTCGACCCAGGCGAAAACTGAGGAAACCGGGCCAGCCGAGAGTAAGCTACGTCCGCGCTTTGCTCCCGACGCTTGAAGCTAACAACATCATAACTTCACGAAGCAGATCAGCCGCCTCCGAAGGCCTCAAGCATCTGGGAACGGCTCATGCGGAAATGCCAGCGCAAAAGCACTTACATACCAGATGGACGGTATAACGACTTCAAAGTGAAACGAGGTGATCAGCCACGACAACACTTGTAATGTGACGTTAACATGCATACAGTCAAAGAGTATCCGGAGGGCTACCCACAGTTCGCCGCCTGGATTAACACTGATGATAACTTCCGAGTATACCGACGCTTTGGAGAATTGCGCAATAGAGTCCTCCTTCAGTACCAGTTCAAGCTCGCAAAATTGGAAGCGGTCCTTCAAAAGCTGGATGAGGATGACAGCAACAGCAAAGAAGCCGAGGACAACTTCAGGCTGTCATCAATTGAGTACGATCAGAGCCAGGATGACAGGCGCCAGAGCATCATAGATGACATTGATGCAACGCTCGAGAAATACGGTAAGTAGATCAATCATTTCCGTGACGCCTACTGTATGTACCTTAACCAGATACCAGACGCTCTTTTGGAGCGGGAGCGCAAGTCGCTATTGCTCTCTCGGCCAACCGAGAGAAACCACAAGAATATCATCAATTACGTATGGAACCAGCGATCTATCGCTCAAGAGGAAATCAGCCTATTTAACCGAAAAGATGATGCGGTCATACTGGTGCAAGACCAGGACTCCCCATTCCACGCCTATCTGGAAGGGTTGCTTCAGAATTACGCACCAGATTCGTTCCAGGTAAGCAATCAGACAAGAAACCTAAGCAATCTTCCAGGACTAATCACTTGAAGCAATTGTTCGCTTCCTCTTTCCAACGAGACAGGTCTGAAGGCTGTGACATGCAGCTGTTCTCCAGGACAAGACTGAATTTCTTTGTTCGATCTGTTGTGACTTTCGTCACCGTCGGTCTTTTGATGATACCAATTGGATTTCTTTTCAAATCGAACTCAGCCAGTCAGATCAAAGTTGCCGTTGTGTTACTTTTCGTCCTTCTTTTTGCAGCGGCAATCTCGATCTTCTCGCAGCTCCGCCATTACGAACTCTTTGCAGCAACAGCAGCGTAAGCAACTTGAGTTTTCTCTTCTTTCATCATTTATACACAATGCTGAAACTGCAATCGACTGACGCCGGACGGTAGATACACCGCTGTACTCGTAGCCTTTCTCCAAAACTTATCCGAGGGGCCCGGCAACATACACTCGGGTCAGCCTTCTTGATGATCAGAGCAAGGTTTCAGTATACATGCCACATCTCATCTAGTCAAAATTCTTCTAATAGTTCTTTCCGTTGTTTCTTTACTCTCAGAAATTGGAGAATCGGTAGGGAAAACATAGTTTGTTTCAACTCCCGGCCCTGTGTCACTGTCCAACCATTTAGTACAGAATGCCAGCTTTTTTTTTTTTCCTCAGCGAGAATGTCATCGGTGTATTGTCGATCCATTGGGCTCAAGAAATAACATGTCTCAAAAATGATTGATTGGTCTTCTGTCCTGGGGCACCTTTGAACGCGTTATTATTAAAAATTGGTTCCCACACAAAATCCCAACACTGGTTCTCAAATTCATCTCCGCAAACCTCATCCAGCAACGATACGTGAAAATTCTCAGGGTATTGAACTGCAAGCCCGCATCACCAAACTCCACAAGTCTTTCTCCCCTCTCCGGCTCCAGCAGCCCAGGTCGCCCTAAGCTCAGCCCCCCAATCACAGCTCCAGCTCCATCAAGCAGTGGAAGAGGGACTTGCGAACCGCACTTCAGTTCTCCACAGCTCTATTCGGCATTCGCACCTGAGCGACAGCAGTTGAATCTTTTCCCGGCATTGGCGGAAGTCCCGAGAAATCTCCTTCTCAGATGTTCAAGATTCTGGGGTTCGGTTGTTTTACGGAGGAAGTTACTGCGGGGGAGGTCGACGATGTGGGAAAAAGAGCATCGACAGGCCACTCCGTTACTTAATTTAGTAGATGTACTAAAGGAGAGGACAGAAAGCGTTCTGGTCAGCCTAAGGATTGCTTCACCATGGTTTTGGTTGGTGGTACACGTAACTTCATCTTCCACTGAGACAGAGTGTCCGCTAGAGGTGTTAGGCGCTTTGTGCCATTACTCACTTGGGTTTAGGCTAACAAACTCAGCCAACTCGGGCTCGTGAGGAACACGAGCGGGCGATCCCCCTTTGCCGATCACTCAGCCTTCGCAGTGCGCCGAGCGCGTTTCAAAATCTGAGAAAACCGTGCTGCGCCCACGCTCTTGTGTGTCTTCCACTCGAGCCATGGCGACAAGTTATGTGTGGCCATACGACGAGGCTGACAAGGCCATTGTCTTCCGCCCACCGGGCTACTCGGGCACCAACTGCTCTTTCCTTGCCTCCCACTACTTTGACCCAAACGCGACCTTCACCGTCGACCCAAACCCGGACATTGCCGGCATCGGGGTATGCGTGCCTGACGCCAATCCACGTGCCCCCGCAGCCCTCGACTGACTCCACCCAGGTCATTCTTGCCTTTTTGATCAGCGCCTACGCGACCCTGCTCTTCACCATCTGCGCCTACTGGACCGGCCTCGTCCCGGACGAGCTGCTCAACGCCGTCGACAAGCGCTTCTTCGGGGCCAAGTCGGAGCGGCGCCCGGGATGGAGTGAGGCCTTCCAGGAAGGCATCCGTGCCTTCAGCGACCAGCAGATCATCACCGGCATCGCCGTGCTGGCCGCCGCCTTCGCCGGCTTCGAGACCGTGTCCGTCTACCACTGGCGCACCGTCGTGTACCTCGCGTGGATGTCGTCCAACGTGCACCTCACCACGCTCACCGTGCTGCGCCGCCTGCTGCAGGCCAACACCGCCGCCCGCGCCCTGCGCCTGACCGGCATGCTGGTCCTCTTCGTGCTGCTCGTGGCCGCGCTGGTCCCCACCGCCTCCGACAGCTTTGGGAACGCCGGGTCGAACGTCCCGTACGCCGGGTCGTGGTATCTGCGCCCGCTCGCCTTCACTCCCGCCGACCCGGCCGCGTGCTTCTGGCAGCGTCGGTACATGGACGGCCCCACCATGGACTCGGTCATCTCCTTCGCCATGCTCACGAGCAGCTATGTCTGGAAGGTCACCGGCCTCTTCGGACGCAGCCACAAGCTGGCAAGGGAGTTCCTGCGCAACCGCCCGGCCCGAGCAGTGCCTCCCCTGATCAGGAGGGCGGCGCTGTGGCGAAGCAGGAGCCGCCAGGTCGTTTACTGGCTCACTGCCTGGCCGTACTCGTTGGTCGTGGGCCTGTACGTCCTTTACATGGCCGTGTTCGACTTCATGGACTCGTTCGCCGCCTCGATTCTGGTTCTGACCATCTCGCTTGTGTGGGGCACGCTCAACCTCGTCCTCCCGCGGGCGTTCATGTCCAAGTGGGTTGGAAGCGACGAGGGCGAGTGGAACTTTGGGCAGTATCTGCCGGTGATGTTGCTTCTGCTTCCCGTGATGTCCATCATCGAGGAATTTTCCGGTATGTCGGATCCGTCCGCTCCCCCAAGACAACTCCGTCCGACGCTAAGCCACTCCAAGTGCGGAAGCACAAGTTCGAGCCTGTGGAGCGTCCGCCATCACCTCCAATCGCGGGTGCAACATCAGGGTCCGACTCGCTCCATCTCCTGCCGCAGAGTAGCTGGTTGACAAGCTGCCCGTCTCGCTCTGGGACGGAATCGAGCGTCCTTCCGCTGCTCCGTCCCTCCTATTCCCCCTACGGCGGAAGCAGCCTGGCCTCCGGGTCCAGAGGGAGGGCTTGCCTTGAAAGTGCCGGAGCAAGCGACCAAGACAAGGCCCCAGTGTCGGTCACTGTCATCGACGTACCGAGCCCCGAGCAGCAGCAGCACGACCGTCTCTACGCATCACGATTCTTCAAATCGTTGGTCTGGGTGACGAATTTGTGCATCATCTTGGCCGCTATTTTTGTCCTCTTTATGCGGTACCTAGCCCTCGTCAATGGTTCGATGAATAACCAGGTCGTGATATATGTCGGTGTCTCAATAGCAGCAGTGTGCTTTTTGTTGTTTGTTTGGATTGCGTTTGGAGCTTTGTTTAGTAAGGTCTCTTTGTGATAAGTTTTGAATGCATAGAGTCTGTTGGAGGTAAGAATTACTTAGAAGATCTCAAAGATACCCATAGTACAGCTTCTCGTGGTAGATAGCAAAGGATATTAAGAAATAATGAAAAAAAAAATAGACCAGGAAAAAGCTCAATAAATAGCATATCAATTATTCTAGAATGTAAATGCAAGAACGTACATGCTACAAAGCTGATGATCGTACAAGTAATAAGAGGTAACAGGCGGGGATAGACTCGTTTCGTCTTTTTTCGCCTTGCGCATGCTAAAAGAATTTCGGTGAGGCTTGCCAGACCACTTGCACCGTTTGTAGAGTTGCGCAATCCAGCTTGTGGCCGATGACGCATGACATGATACATGTATTCTAATCGACATTAGGTAAAGGTCGTGTTGATAGAGGTAGACCCTCGAGTGTTGATTGTCTGGTACCACAATACCGCTAAGCGAAAAAGTATTTAAATTGCGCCTTCCCCCATGAGTGTTCCTCAACGTTCTTGCCCTTCGATAGCAACGCAGTTGCACTTACACAATTTCAGAGGAAAGCACAACGGAGCTCAGGCAAAGCAAAACCAATGGATAGCAACCATGGTTCGCAGTATGAAATCCCCGAAACCGATCCGGATGATATCAAGCATCTTTGGAACGACGTCCACACAAGGGCTCCCAAGAGAGTTGGCGAGGATACGGACATTACGACGGACCCGCTGTTCTTCGACAAAGTTCTAAAGCCGCGAAATCTCGTGGTGGTCAGCGGCCTCGCCGAAGCCAAAAAACAATGCGTCTGGAACCACTTCCTTGTTGAGGAGGCTCCGGAAGATACGAGCACGTACTACCGTGGAATTTCGGGACTTTCCAAAACCACCCTCTGGATGCCCGGGGATTATTCCTTTGTTGAAGAGATCGTCATAGAATACCAGGCTATGATACAGTATTGGCAGAATGAGCTGGAATTTGTGAGCTATTGCACCGAAAAGGTTCTGAAACGAGAGCTTAGACGTCCGAACATGCCAAAATCGCGGACCTGGCAAGCCGAACGCCTCCTGAACTATTCCATCAAACCCTTCGGGCATTGGAAAGAACCGCCGGTGGTATTTGACATGGACACAACCAAGCGGTATGGGTGGGATCTATTCCCCGACGTGGCGTACTGGCTTTCTCTTCAAGACCATACGCCCAAAGATCGCACCTTCATCGAGGACTACGTCCAAGTGCATGACCAACGACTTCTGTGCCCATATTTCTCGGGTGAATTCAAGAAGGACGACCGTGATGAAGATGCAAAATCCAGAGACCAACTAGCAGCTGCCGCGATGATGGCACTCTACAACAGGTGGCAGCTCAGGAAAGATGCCCAGGTGGCAATAGGATGCGAGTGGGGGGAAATGAATCACCAGGACATACGCCACTACGGAGCAACGCTCCAGCGAGAAGCGTTCACGATTTGGGGGTTTACCCCTATCATCAACAACTCTGAGTGGCACGGCTGCAAAATGCTGAAGTTGACGAGCGGCTATTTCAACGAGGAAATCGGCGTGACCACCTTCAGGGACTGGATCAATGAGATTCACCGTTGGGGATTGACTATCCACGGTCCCAGCGTATATGCGGATGCTCTCGCTGCATCTCAGCCGCGTCCGCAACAAGCTGAGACATCACCGATCACGTTGAAGAGAGCCCGAGACAACTCAGGAGAAGAGTTATTTTAACAGGAAGATACTCTGTCCCAATAGGGCAATTCTTCTTGGCCATCTCGGCAATATTATCCGAGCCCAAGCGATTGAGCGTGCACCCACTGCGGCTACCGGCCACCGGCTGCCGGCTGCTCAATCAACTTATTGGAAAAGTAACGAACAACAGTATAAGTACCACAATTCTCCGAGAGTTATCAATCAACGACAGAGGACTTCGGTGCGCTGCCGAGTACGATTCAGTCGTCGAAATTTGTCCGTAGACAGCTCTTCAGGAGCCATACTGTTGTTGTGGTTTCTGCCGGGTCCTCGTGTCCCTAGAACTAGCGAATCAAGCATCTACTCAGCCAGGAACATGAAACAAAGCTTGCGTTGCTCAAAGGTGCCACATGTTCCGAGGATGTTGATTAATTGCCGTTGCGCGTCGATCCACACAGCACTGCCTCAACGCACGTCCACAACACCGCCTCAACACACAACGCAAAGGAGACATGCCGGAAAACCCAAGACAGAATGAGCCCGATGCCCTCTTATTGTAGGGACTTGGAACAGCCAGCGCACACGAGCTCCAGACATGCTCAGAGAACACGATGGCAGGTGTCATCACAACCATGAGCGAGAAAGTTGCAGCATTTGAAAGCGAAGAGCGACAAGGACTCCTCAGGAAGGGAATGGGATACTACCGAGATCAACCTCAAGGCACGCGTTTGACTTGGCAAGATGGCTCACTAGCCGCCAATGCAGATTCCGCGCTCTCAGCCCCAGCACCACCCTCAGCGGCAGATGCCCGACGAGCCACCTCACCCAGCCTGACCCTCCCCAGATCCGCCGAATCCAAAACACCGCTCGCCGCTCGCGGCCGCTCTTCGTCACCGGCACCCGCCTCCGCCGTGCTGGCCACAGGCTGCGGCAAGTGACAGTCTGCCCTGTGGGAGCAAGCCTGAAAAATGAGGACCTGCCTGTTCAGTCAAGCGATTGACTGGATAAGGCATGTTTCAGGTCAATGAGTGGACCTCGACCAGATAGGGACCGTGTCGGCACAGGCGTGCCTGTTGTGCATGAGCTTGATGCTGAATCTGGTGTGGACGAGGAATGCCTTCACTGGTTGTATCCAGAAACACTGCTTCAGCCTCGCGCTAGGTAGGTACATCGGAAATATAGTAGTTTTGGCCTTCAACGCTGAAAATAGACAACCCCTCACCTTCTCTGCGTTGGGTAACACTGTGAAGACAACAAGGCTGATAGCCACAAAGGTGCACAGAGGTAGGCTGTGCATTTTTGAGCCAAGCATGTCAGTCTTCAACAAAGGTAACGCAAGGGTGTATGCAGTATGCACCCTGGCGGGTTACCTGTGCGATACGTCGGCCAGGAAGATGTATAGCCATAGGCTGGAGTATTTTCCGGTCAACTGAGGAGAATCTTAGCCGTTTAAAATAGTAAACACAAGGTGTCATGTCTACCTCCCACTAGAGATGACGACTCAGCCCCTACAGTCACCCAGTCAGTTGGCACCCCCGTCCACCCACGTCTACCAGAGCTGCACATCAAAAGCCGTCTGTGTAACACACCAAAAACAGCCCGTCACAAAAGCCTCGATGCCCGTCTGGTTCTGTAATTCTCACAATAGCGGGGATAGGAAACGGAGGAGTAAAAACATGATTCAGGATACGTGCAAATGACCTTCCCATTTTATAGCATAACCGAGAAAGAGAACCCGCTCCACTTTTACGTATGATTCGCTTGGCCGAGAGCAAAGCCTCGGCAAGAATTAGAATATGATCGAGAAGCAAGCAGTGTGCCCAAGGGCAGGTATCTCTTGAAATGAAAAAAAAAGCCGAAAGAAACTTGTGCAGACGAAACTTCCCCCTTAGTCAGGAGGCCGCCGTGAAGGAAGAAAGTCCGTTTTGCTCATCGAAAGACCTTTTCCCAAACGCCGCCAAAAAATAAAATAAAAACGCCGTAAAGCACCAGGCTTTTGTGTTGTACGCCTTCATGGGTATAACCGAAAGCAGATGTTTGCGCATGCCGATTATTCGATGCAAAGATATGAAAACTGAATGATGATGATGACATTTGAGCCTTCGAAGGCAAGTCTTGTATCATGCCCGTAGATGCCTATAGATAGTCGTCAGCGGCCTCACGTGCTAAAGGGCACAGCGACGCTGCGGTCATGGCTAGGAACACAACAGGTTGCAGGTGGTATGGAGAGACGGTACTTACCCCCAATAATGAGCTCAAATTATGTACCTTGTAGGACCCTACTCTTCAAGCTTTCTCGCTCATAGTACGAGATTTCTACGAATGAATCAAAAGAGCTCTCCGCTACTCCAGCTCAATGACTTCAGGAGGTTCTGATGGAAGATGAGACGACGGCGTAGGTGCGGGAGGGGCCTTGCTGTTGTCCACAGGTGTCGAGCTGTGTGACGTGCGGGAGTCGTCCTGCTTGTCTTCCGGCTTAGGCCTCCATTTGCCATCGCTGTCCACGATGATTGCTCTCGTGTTCGACTGACCCATCGCAGATAATTTCTTGTGGACGTCAATCAAGAAACCATCCACGACGAGACTCTTTGGGCGCACATCAGCCCTACAAATTGGACACTTCCATACGTCCACGTAGCAAGGGCTGTCTTGTCTGCGATCACGAGTCTGGAGAAAGATCTCCAGATCGAAGCAGTTGCGGTGAAGACAATGCTTGCCTCTAACGGGTATGTCGCATGGACGGCAGTTCGTGAATGGGTCAAACAGGTTTATGGTGACGTTGCTGTCAACAATGGCAATGTCGTCATCATCCTCCGGACCATTCAGGCTCTTCTTGATTGAGTCGAGAACATCCTCTGCTGGAATTAGCTTCCTTAAGGTACAGTCCACCTTTATCTTTTCGTAATGCTGAATCCCGATGACCTCAACAGCAATAACGAAGTTGGATGTCTTTTCTTCATGAGGTCGCCTCAATAGGCTGATCTCGAGCTGGTTTTCGTCGGGTCGAATCAACGACGTAATATCGATGGGGTGGTCTTTGCCATGCTGTAGCTTCTTGCGCATCTCGAGCATATCTCCATTTAGGCTAAGAACCATTCCAGCGGGCCAGAGAGTATCTTGCAGAATCCAATCATGCTCTTCAGTGACGCTTGACCGTGCGCAGCGCAGACGATAAATCCTCGACTCTTCATTTACAAATCTTGTGGAAGGTTTGCCCAAAGAAGCAGGAGTCTTTGTAGGTAGGGCTTTCTTCTCTTCCGGGGAAATCCTAAAAGAAAACGTCTGTTGAGGTTTGAAGTCCGCGAGCCTTGTCGGAGGAATGGCAAAAGCGACAACGGATTGATATAGTTGCTCTCCAACCTCTGGGTGGGGCCAAGCCCTCAAGACTGGACTTCTCAGATGTGCCTGGTGAAGTGCCGATTGGCTAGGATCAATGGCCTGTGGTTGCCAGATATGTCCAGAACGAGGAATGAAAGGTTGAGATTGCTGACGTTGCCGTTGCTGCATGTGAGCTGGTGGTCCGGGCTGCCCATTTGCCTGCACTGGTTGTGCCTGGTGAGACGCCCGATGGGCGGCTTGAACTGCAGCTAGAGACGGTGCAGAATTGCTACGAAGGATCTGTTGGTTATACATCTGAGGATGGCTGCTTCGCGGGTCGACGGGGCCAGGTAGTATGTGTTGGTACGGTGGTTGTTGCTGGACGCCATTTGGTACTCCATGGCGTATCGCTGCCCCATGATAAGGTTGAGTCCCAGGTGAGGGATATGGAGGTGACATTGGGGACTGCGGTTGCATCCGCACCCAGTTCTGAGAAACTGGACTGTGGCCATTTGACGGCACGGTGAAGCCATTGGGTGGCCCCATCATCGGGCTGCCAACCGGGACGCCCTGGTGAAAAGATTGCTGATTATTCACGTAATAAGTCTGGCGATTCATGCTCTGAGCTGGTGCAGCGTGGGACGAGGGAAGAATTGCCACCGGTGGCATCGTTCCAAGGTGGACCATTTGAGAGCCGTTAGAGTGGTCTTGTGGTATGCTTATCTGGACCTGAGGCCGACCAGGTTGCTGAGCAGGCATGATCTGGTGTTGTAACGGTGCATGCCCTTGGTTTTGATACGCAGGACTACCAATTGGGGTGTGCTGCACTGGTGAGTTTGGGTGACTTCGATGGACGGGCGAGTTTATTTGCCGTTCTTGCACGGTTTGAGCCTGTCGGGACATCCTCCGTGATTGCAAAGTCGATGCTTCCTGCCTTCGAGCTCCCGACAGAAAGTACTGTTGGAGACTGATGATTCTGTCTCTGTACAGCCGTTCCTCGTTCATCTCCACGATGTTGAGCTCTTGTGTGGTCGGCACTGCGGTGTGGCTTTCAAGTCGGTATTGATGGTCTTTGAAAGCCGCCTCGGCCTGGGAGATAAAGTTGATCTGCGACTCGGTATTTGGCTCTGGGAAGTTGCACATGGCTCGCAGAATTGCCCTGTTAAAAACTGACTGGAAGATATTAGAATTCATACCCAATTCTCTTCTGATCTCCACGGCTGTGGGCGGGAGCTTTTTCTCAAAGCAGGCCTTTTGCAGCTTCTCCCATCCGGCCACTGCGAGAGCAAGAAACTGCTTGATGTGTAAGGTCTGTCTATCATATTCATCCGGCCAGCGCTGCTTCAAGTGTTGAAGAGTGACTGGAAAGTCGGCGAACCATTGTAGCCACGCTTTCGAGCATTCTCGCGTTTGGACCAAATGATTTAAAAGGTCCAGAGACCCGGTTGTAGCAGCAATTGTGGAAAATTCCAGAGGCAGACGGTCGGGAGAGAGTACTTGCAAGCACATGAGCTGGTGAAAGCGCATGTAGTCGTGGTCCTTGATTTCGACGGCTTCACGCATTAGCTCAATTCTGACGTTCTCCACACCGTTGAGGCTTTTTCCGTCGTCAGAGATGTCACGCAGGTGCTGCAATTCTCGGAGGCAGAAATCGGGGTCGTAGCACGAGGCTCCCGGCGGAGGTAGAGTACTCCAACGTGCAGAGTCTCGTGGAGACATAGCAGGATTGTCCGAAGTGGCCGGGGTGATGGTCTGCATTTGAGTACCATTTCCAAGGTCCTGTGGGCTCACAGGTCTGGCGTTTGCGGGGTGAGCACGATCCTCGATGCGATAAGCCTGTTCTGCATCTCTTGACGGCCGCTCAACCGGGGCTGGCATGGCCTTAGACGAAGTGTTGTTCAAATGACCTTCGAGCGGGCCCGACGACGCGCTCCGCCTCTCAGCAGAGGTTGTATCCGCCGTCCTAGTGTGATCCACACCATTGTACTCATTATCCTCGTCGTCTTCGCCTTCACCCAGACTAATGATGGTGGCAGCTCTTCCTCTGCCGGCGGACAGGTCCTCGCTCGGCGCCGGCGAAGGGAGAATGTTGTTCTCGTTATCGGCGGAGGACTGGGAGGTCAGAGAAGTAACGACGTTTGGGAGCGCTGGAGAAGCTGGGTTAGAGGCATTTTGAACGGCAGCATTGGCAGGCTGGGGAGCCGGGGCCAGGACGCAGGAGAGCACTGGCGAGGCCGAGCTGGACGGGCGGTTTATAGCGGGCTTCGAAAGCCGCCTTGGCTGGGCCAGCTCCTTCGGGGCGGGCCTCTTCCGCGAGGGCGCCGGCGGAGGCACGGTCGGCTGCGGCTTGGAGGAGGTCATCCAGGATGGCACGCGGCCGCCCAGGAAGGCATTCGCGGTGGAATTGGACGAGGCGAGCTCGTGGCGGGCGAGGTCTGGCGGTCTCATGGCGTCGCGAGCGGTCGGTGGGAGCGAGGACAGGCGGCAGACGCGCGGTGTCTGGGCTGGGGCATGATAAGACGTGTGGTTTGGCGTTTGCAGTCCGCTCCGGCTTCAGCAGCGGCCGCACGTTGCGCACGGTGCACCTGGCGCGGATAGGGAAGGATGGAGGAGAAGGCACGCAGCAGTCAGCGGGCGGGGCAGCGATGTGAGGGCGCTCAAGACGCTCGCCTGGAGTCGCAGCCAGTGTGAGCTGGCTGTCCGTAAGCGCGGCCTGGGTGCAGCGCCACGAGGGCCACAAAGAAAATTCCAAAATTGCACACAATGCACTGCGCACGGCACCACGGCGCCCGGCGTGCGACTTGTCGGCTGCATGCGCGACAGTCGAGCGACGGGACGGGTGCGAGCCTTAAGAGCCTGCGCGCGAGGCCCTTGGCCAGCCTGAGGGAGATCCGCCCGTGCGAGGGCCAGGTGCCCGCGTGCCTGCGGCTATCTGCCAGTACGGGGATCCTGGGCGCATCCAGCCCTTGGACGTTGCGCCCAACTCAACTGCCAGCACCGTGAGCCCAAGTGCGCGTCCATCAGCTCCTCAAGCGCCCGCTGCCGCGCGCTGCTCCCGCTGCCTCGCTCGCGCGCGCTCTGCCCTCGCCGTTTGCCAGCGCTCCCTCTGAGGCCTCCCATGGAGCGATCGCGCATGTGATTGGCCGCCGCCTGCGCATGCTATTAACTCAGACGGGGCCCCGAAATTGAGCTTCTCCATACCTGCCGGCCGCCACTCCCGTTCGCTGAGCTCCCAAACCTCCATCGGTCTGGCACGATCCCGCCTCCGGCCAGCCTCGAAGCGATGCCCTTTGCGAGGGCTGCCATGTGGTGATCCCCAGCAGCAGCGCCTGACCCCCGACGCCCTCAGCCCTCGACCGAGCAGCGCCCCCGCAGCCGCCGGGACTGCACACCATGGCCGCGCGCCCCAACACGGAACAGGCGCGGCCTGGGGACACCCTCCTGGTGATCCGTAAGTCGCCTCGATGCGCAGCGTGCGCACGCTGCTGCCAGCGCTCCCCGTAGCCTCCGAGGGCGCCTGCTGATGTCGGCCGACAAACAGACGAATTCACGGCGCGCAGCCCTGACGAATTGAGCCTCAAGCGCGGCGACCGCATCGAGCTCATCGAGCGCGACGATGACTTCGGCGATGGCTGGTTCTTAGGCCGCCACCTGCAGAACGGACACACAGGCCTCTTCCCAGAGGGTACGCCAGCACTCTCGGTCCGCTCGCGGAGAATGGCTAACTGAGCTAGTCCAGTCTACACACAGCTGGCCCCGCGGCCTACCTTCACCTCTGCCCTTCATGCGCGCCCTGGCGTGACATATACCGCTAGCCCGACCTCCATCACCGGCCCCTCGTTCGCAAACCCCGATGGCACTCCTCCCGAGAACGATCCCCCGCAGTCTGCGACGCCCCAGGCCGAGTCTGCCCCTCCCGCGCAAAGCGCTTCGACTGCCCAGCGCTCCGCCACCGCGCCAATGGCGCTGTCGTCGGTAGCCACCATGAACAACGGCCAGCGGGGGCTGTCAGGAGAGCAGAGGAGCCCCGTCATGAACGAGACGCTGAGCGTCATCGACGAGCATCTGACCGATATCAACACCCCGCGCGGCAGCATGATGCGAGACCTCCGCCCCGCAAACGACAGCTCGAGCGAATACAGCAGCCATGTTGAGCACCGCCTTTCATACATCAACGGCCAGGAAACCGACGAGGAGGAGCAGGGACTGCACACTCTTGAGGAGATCAGGCACTGGTCGCCTCTCCAGGTTGCGGAGTGGCTGGAGGACGTGGGAGTAGAGAGGCGTCACTGCGACGTGTTCAAGGAGCAGGAAATTTCCGGAGAGGTGTTGCTGGGTATGGATCAGGCGTCGGTCTTCATGAAGGAGTTTGATCTTGGACCCATTGGCCCGCGCCTGAAGATATGGCAGAAGATCAAGGCTCTTCAGCAGGAAGTGGCCGAGACGGTGCGCAGCTCTCACGCGATGCAGGACTACTCCGGTTCGGAACGCTCCTCCAACGCTGGATCCATTCGTCATCGTTCCACTTCGATAGGCACAGTGCTTCCTAGAATTCCTAGCTTGATGGAGTCCAACGGCGCCAGGCCATCCAGTCGACAACAGTTGAACAGAGCAAGCTCGCAGCAGCAAGCATCTGGTATGGGATCCGCGCCTGGTACACCGTCCTCTACTCGAAATGACACGCGGCGTCCGTCAGCTGCATCTGTAAGAGAGATGAACCACCACCGAAGACATTCGTCGATTGAGTTCGCAAACGCCCCAACCACGCCGACAACGCCCAGTACTGTGCAAGTGACGCAGGCAACACCCACTGCACACAAGAAGCAACCATCGTTTGACCGCGGTTGGAAAATGGGGGATCCAATTACAAATGGAAGGCCGGCATCATCAGCGCAAATGCGGCCGTTGAGTCCCGGTGAAGATGGTATGCAAGCTGGAGGTCTGACGGTGGCGACGCCTGATCTTGATCGCGGATATTTCTCAGGGGGAGAGGTTGAAAACCGGAAGCAGAGGAATGTCCTGCGGAAGGGCCACAGCCCTAGCCACTCGCGGACGTCGAGCTCTGGCAATGACGGAAGGCGCATGTCAGCGTTTAAACGCCACAGCAGATTCGGGAGCAGCGATTCGGTTCGGGATCGGGAATTCTCTGAGCCTACCATCTTCTCCTCGTCCTTTTACACCGGCGCAAAACGAAGCCAAAGCGCACGCACAGCCAGCGGTCCCGAACTGCGAGGGTCTCCCAAGGCAATCAACAAGGAGCGCTCTCAGACAGTCACGAAGCTGGATTACGGAACGCCAAGCATAGATGCCATAGCTTCGTCGCCCAACCTGGCAGAAGGCGAGGACGCGTCCGGACGAGCTTCACCGCCGCCGGCCATCCAAAGATACCCCAAGCAGCGCGCGACGGGACTTCGAGCCATTTCCGATGCCCTGGCCGGGACTCTGAGTGGTAAGAACCCGCCGGCATCTCCGAATAAGGACTCCCCGATGAACTCTCCTGTTCGTACCGGATCCAGCACTCCCTCACAAACCTCGAAAAGCTTTGACTCTGGAGAGGCCCCGCCGGATGTCCTTCGCAGTGGTACTGGAAATTCGATGACCCCTAGCACTACGAGCGGCGGACCGAAGAAGAAGACCAAGAAAGAGACTAGCGCCTACCAAAGAGGGTTGGAGAACAAACCGCCATCGGAGACAATTCCAGGATCTGACTACAGCGGTTGGATGAAGAAGAGGTCGTCGAACATGATGACGACGTGGAAAACGAGGCTGTTTGTGCTCAAGGGCCGCAGGTTATCTTACTACTATTCCGAATTCGACACAGCGGAGAAGGGGTTGATCGACATTTCCGGCCACCGCGTGCTGCCAGCGAACAACGAACGTATCACCGGCCTCCACGCGACCATAACTGGCGCCAAATCTTCGCCGACGTCTCCACACAACGCAACATTACCAACATCAGCTCAGACCGATGCAGCAAACGAAGTTGACGTGAAGGATGACACGTCGGGCATGTTCATTTTCAAGCTGGTCCCGCCTCGCAGTGGGCTGTCAAAAGCTGTTAATTTCACCAAGCCAACCGTACATTACTTCGCCGTGGACAATCTTCAGCAAGGACGTCTGTGGATGGCAGCGCTGATGAAGGCGACGATTGACCGTGACGAGAGCAAGGAAGTCATCAGCACCTACCAGCAAAAGACGATCTCACTCGCCAAGGCTCGGGCAATGCAGCAACGGCCTCCGGCACTAATGGGCGGGGACGAGGACGAGGAGAACGTCAACCCCGACAAGATCGACGAGGAGGACGAGGTTGGACTGGCGATATCGGGCCTCGAAGACGAGAAGAAGGCCGAGGGCGACTCGGGTGACGACACGAAGCGATCAAGCAGTGTTGGCGCCAGCGAGGGCACGAGTGCAGCAGCAGCGTCGGTGGAGGGTGAGGCTGCGAGCAAAGAGTAATCGAATCAAGATGTCGCCTGCTGGCTGGGAGATCATCCAGCCCTCTCAAAGCACGGATCCCTCTCTTTCCTTTTCCTTGGTCTACACCACTCCGCCATTTTCATTTGTTTCTCGGGACATTAGGTTTACTGGGGGAAAATCCAAGGGGAGTCCCTGTGCGCGACTTTACTTCACAGCAGCGTGCTTGGCTGCAGCAGGCTCTCGACGACTGGCTAGTCTTTTCCTTTTGACCTTGCACTGGGTCCTACTCCGTTTCTATTAGCATATCTGGACGACGGTTATGAAAGTTGGCCTGCGGGTTGGTTTGGTGGTATAGGAACCGGTACCCCTGGAGGCTTAGTATATTTTTTCCTCTTTCGTATTCTCCAGCCCTGCTTTCTTCCGGATCCGACAGGCGGATCAGCGGTTTCCTTATAGTGTTTAGTCGGGAGCCTCGGGCTATAGGTAGTTCCGTTGGAGCACTCAGCGTAATACAGAAGCGGCTGTCTATTGTTGGACACGATGAACTGGAGGCTCCCTGCGGGTTGCGTGATGGCGGCACGGGTCGAAAGCGCAATTGATGCTGTTCTCGCACGTCCACAGCTGCAGGCGCGTCCGGTTTGCGACAGAGGCATAAGCAGACGAGGATCCGGGTTGTAGGCTGGCGTGATGGCCATCTCGATGCGTAGCGCGTACCCTGGACTCTGCGGGCACCGGAAGAATACGTCACAGCAAGCCCATCCCTGCGGGCTACGTCAAAGGGCGCATAAGGCTTGTGTGGAGGTGCGGCTAGCCCGCTTGCCGAGCAGCGCAGGCTGGGTGGCGCGCAGCAACGTCTGCAGTCGCAGGCTGACCGGTAATATAAATAAACTTGCGTCGGATGGTGGAGCGCGGGCTGCCGGGGATCGAGCAATCTCGCGCACCGCGGCCGCGCACCAGAAGCAGGACGGAAGCAGCCACAGGCGCAGCAGCGCGAGATCGCATCGGCGGGCATCGAGCAGCGCCCCAAGCTGCTGCAGGGTCCCTCGGCCGGCGCGGTCTAGCTCGTCAGCCCGCCGGTTCTGCCGAACATGAGCCAGCGGATTCCGCCTCGCCTCGACTTATCCATCCTGCACGCTGCACATGCACGCCCGCCAATCTCGTCACGCAGAAGGCACCGCGATAGCAAGGTACCGCGTCCCCAGTCGCCCGTTCCAGCCTTCCCAGAACCCCATATTTTCCTGCTGCCACCGGCTCCACCCTGCATGCGCGCATGCGTCAACGGCAGTCCGGCAATGGGGACCCTTCTTGTCCGTTTTGCCTCGGAGCCGCATTTCAGCAGGCGCAGCGCCCATCGACGATGCGCCAGCCTGTGGTCGCACATGGTGCATGCAGGAAGCGTGCTGCTGACGCCCGTAGCATGCAGCCGGGCGGCGCTCGCGAGCAGAAAAAAAATGTGATAGAAAAGCGCAGCGTCAACAGCAGCATGAAGAAGGTCGCCTCGTATCCTCACCTCATCACGTCCTCCCGCGAGACCCCAAGCCGAGGCAGGCGACGAGCGCGACTGACCAGGCAGCCGGCCACGCAGTAGACCCACACCACCTCACACCAGCACGCCCAACGCAACGCGCCGCCGCCCGCACGCCGCAAGCCCGCGACGCCAGAGCCCACAGAAAGCCGCGAGCCTGGGAAGCGGCGCTGGACGCACCCGCCGAACCTCCACACCTTCTGCACGCGACGGCACCCGCACAACGCAAGCACACGGCACGCACGCGCGGCACGGTAAGACGAAGGTGGAGGGCGGCAGGGCAGGCCCGCCTACACCATCCGCCGCAGTATACTCCGCAGCGGCAGGTAGGACGGCGCGCGCCAAAAAAGCAAAAAACTAACGAGCACGGCGGCCGCCGCTCCGAGCCGGCAAGTTTAAATTTTTTGGCTGCTCCCTACAGCTCGACGCGAACCGCTGCGATCGTCCGCCCGTCCTGTCCGGTCCGCAAAGGCAAAATACCCTCTCGCCTCTCGTCTTTAGGGTTCAGAGACGCGCGAACGCGGCATATGCCCGCTTCTAGGAGCAGTAGGGCCGGCTGCCGAAACCGCACAACGCTTCCGCCCCGTGGCCCTGCCTTTCTGCCTTTCTGCCTTGTCCCCTCCGATCTGCTCTGTCGGCAAGCGGTCTCGAATCCCGAGGCCTGGGCCACCAGCGAAACCCGCTCGCTGGCCATTGACCCGACACGGCCGCCGATGAGGTCACACAGAGTACGTATCCCCGGTGTGCGGAGAGAGCCCCTCCCCGCCTCCCACATGCAAGCTCGCGAGAGCTCTCAGCGCGGAGCCCCGCGGCGGGACAGCACGGTGCGAGGATGGCGGCGGCGGAGGCGGAGGAGGGAGGGGCAGCGGCCAGGAAAGGAGGGGTGTAAACAACGAGACAGCTACCTTTTCTACTTGCCTAGCTCGGCCTTGAACGCGCGCGCGCGGAGACGAATTGATCCTTATTTCCTGAATACCAACGCTTCTGTGATTTTTTTTTTCTCGCCCTTCTGCTGCGAACCTCGCCTTCCCTCCCCGGACCCCGCGCCGCGAACCCCACCACCACCGCAAACCACCGCCGTCCTCCCACACACACAAACACGCGAGCAATGACGACACAGCTCCTCGCCAACAAGGTCGCCGCCATCACTGGCGGCGTCACCGGCATCGGGCGCGCCATCGCCCTCGAATACCTGCGCCAGGGCGCCAAGGTCGCCGTCAACCACCTGGGCGACGAGGCCTCGAATAAGCAATTCGAAACCATGCTGCGGGAAAAGGTGGCTGACGGCCAGCTGATCGCGGTGCCGGGCGACATCTCCAAGCCCGAGACGGCGAAGCAGCTGGTCGCCGAGACGGTGGGCAAGTTCGGGCGGTTGGACGTGTTCGTGAGCAACGCGGGCGTGTGCAAGTTTGCGGACTTCCTGGAGTGAGTTTATTTTTTTTCCCGCCCGCCCTCGGCTGTCGGCAGATCCAGGTGCCCTTTTCTTCGGGGGAAGGGGGGAGATGGAGGGTTACACAAAGTTCGGGAATCGTGTGGTCTGCTGCGGGGACTGGGGAGTGATTGGCTGCGCTGACCACCGGCTCCTTTCCCAACAGCCTCGACACCGAGCACTGGGAGTTCACGCTCAACACCAACCTCGGCGGCGCCTTCCACGCGACCCAGGCGGCCGCGCGGCAGATGGCGGCGCAGGGCGACGGCGGGTCCATCATCGGCATCTCGTCCATCTCGGCGCTGGTGGGCGGCGGCCGCCAGGCGCACTACACGCCCACCAAGGCCGGCGTGCTCAGCCTGATGCAGTCGTGCGCCTGCGCCCTCGGGAAATACAACATTCGGTGCAACGCGCTGCTCCCCGGGACCATCAAGACGCAGCTCAATGAGGAGGACTTGGCCGACCCGGCTAAGAAGGCGTACACTGAGGGCAGGATACCGCTGGGCAGGACGGGTGAGCCGGCCGACCTGGCGGGGCCGGCTGTGTTTTTGGCTAGCGATCTGAGCAAATATGTGGTGAGTGCAAGTCCCAGGACTCCGTTCAGGGGTGTTGCTGACTTGGGTTGGACAGAACGGTGCGCAATTGCTCGTGGATGGCGGCTTGTTCGTGAATCTTCAGTAGATATTATTATAGAATTGCAATTGAACGTTATTAAGGACATATCTGGACCATTGTCGATCTGTATCATAGCTCCCCTTCACGCTGACGGAGGACTCAGCCTGTATGCCTCCACAGCCGTGCCGTACCACACCCGATCCTTCTGCTCATCAGTCAGCCCGTACGCATCCAAGATCCTCTCTACCACAGCCACCCAGCTCTTCCACGCCAGCTTCTCGCCGGGTCCGCGGACGTTGCAGACGGGCCAGTCACTACCGAACATGATGCGCTCCGGCGGGAAGGACTTGAACAGCACGTCGAGCCAGGGCCGCATGCGCTCGAGCACCTGATCCGGCGTCCACGGCTGGGCCGGGTCCTGGTCTGCGATCTCCGAGAAGGCGCCCGAGAGCTTCATGTAGTTGTGCGGGGAGCGGCCGGCACGCTCGATGGCAGCGCTCCAGCGGTTGAAGGCGCCGATCTGGGCGGGCGTGGTGGGGTGCTGTTCCATGTCCGGCTTGCAAAGATGATCTTCCGCCGTTCAGTCAGCCATATCTCCCAAAAGCACCAAACCATCCACCACATAGATAAAAAGAGACAAGAACAGGACTGGCAAACTCACTCAACACAAATCTCACCTCCTCCCCCACCCCCACCTCCCCCTCCCTATTCACCCTCTCCACCGCCTCCACCACCCTCTCCACCTGCCACACGCCCACCCCCCTCGAATCCACCCCGACATCAAAACACCACCCCCTCCTCCCACACTCCCTCAAGCACCCCACCCACTCCTCCCCGCCAACCACGCCCCCAAACGCCTCCTCATCCCTAATCCCCTGCACCAAAAACCGCCACCCGCGCACCCTCCCCCACGCCTCCGGCCCCGCCGCCTCCTCCGCCGCTCCGAGATACTCCTTCAACACACCAGGCGCCACATCAACCGGCGCCCACGGCACCAGGCCCCACAGGACGTCGCCGTCGCCGGGCGCGAAGGCCTCGCCGTCGCCGGGCGCGCCGGCGACCAGGCGGCGCAGCCAGCGCAGCTCGGCGAGGGGCTGGGCGGCGCGGGCGGTGATGGGGGAGGCGCGGTCGCCCGCCAGCGTGCGGTCGGTCTCGACGTAGACGGCGCCGCGGAGGGCGGGGGAGGGCGCGGCCGCCGAGTAGTCGCGGAGGGAGTGCTGCTTCGTGAGAGGGCCGTCCGGCGCCATCCAGGCGTGGCCGGCGGGGTTGGTGGAGGTGTGCGGCCAGAGGTGGATGTGGGAGTCGAGGATGCGGGTGGGTGGGGTCATGGTTGCGGTGGTGGGTTGGGGGTTGGGGGTTGGGGGTGTGGTGTTGGGGGGATTTGGGGTTCGTGGTTTCTTTTTTGTTTCGTTCTTCTCGCTGTGTTTGGTGGTGGGGAGTGAGGTTGTGGAAATTCGACGCAGAGACGCGGAGATTTATGACGGCTAAATTGAAATTATGGCACAGTGACTGAGGAAGGAAATAGCTGAAAGCACTCTCTCTTATCGGCAGAGAAGCCAGGGTCATGCGGGCTTCAATTGCCAGTTGAGAGCAGCAGAGAGCAACAATTCAGTCCATTGCAGTGTTGAGACGCAGGCCTATGGGAAGCGCAGCAATTGTCAGGACAGCAGTGGCAGTGGCAGGGCCGCCGACGCCCCGGGCCCAACGCGGGCAGGCAGTGCTCGACGGCGCGCGGGTCTTGGCTTCTTTTCTTCTGTCTGCTGCACGCATCCCACGTGTCGCTGCAGCGCGGCGACGCAGGCCGTGGCATTCTGTCCCCCTCGGCGGCCACGCCCCGGAAAAGCTTCCCCCTTGCAAACAAGCTCTCGCTGGCGGGGTAGTTTCCCAGACACATCCAAGACAAAATGACGCAGCACGCGCAGCAAAGCGGGCTGGTGGGAGAAATTCTGGCAGAGTCCCACAGCGGGGCCGCCCACCACCAGCGAGCCCACACCACGAACACAGTCCCGCCGCCGCAGCGCCGCCGGACATAACGCGGCCGCAGTCGCAGCCAGCCGCGGAGCCAACTCCTTGCGCGCCCGCCGTCGTCGTGGCCGCGACTCGCCGCGCGCAGCGCCACACGGGGCGCGAGGTCGAGCCACATCACGAGCTAGCGCACGGCGGGCGGGCTAACGCAAGTCATGTCCGCGCCATCGCCCAATCTAGCGCGTTGTCGCGGCCACGATCTCCGCACCACAATCGCATGGTCGCCCGATGCGCGGCCGCCGTCGCCATCGCCATCGACGGTGACGGTGACGGTTGGGGGCCGCGCAGGGCGGGACTCCCGAATGCGAGCGGCCATTCGGCACGATGTGGCGCCGAGCCCGGCGACGTCGACGAGGCAGATGCCGAGCCGCCTGCCCGCCAGCCTGCCCACCAGCCTGCCCACCAGCCTGCCCGTCGCGCCGTCCGGGGTGGGGGCCCTCTTTTTTTGCGGGTTGACCCCTCGTTTGGGGCCGCGCGCTCCAAGCCCCCATCCCCTCCTCGCCCTTCCCCGGGCCATCATCAGCGCTCGCCGGCCGACGCGACGCCCACGCCAGAGCCTCCCGCGCGGCTTCCATTGCCGACAGCGCCCAGCTGTCGCGAGAACGGCGAGCCGGCAGGCGCGCGCTGGCCGCCGGTGTCGGGCTGCTGGGCCCTTTTATAGAGCGTGGCGATGGCGGGGTACGCGGGGATACAGAGACACGTCCTGCCTCTCCACACGCGTCTGCAGCTGTTGAGAGACCTGTCCAGCACCGCCAATTCCTCGTGTCCCGCTAGAGATAGACGCGTAGACGCTCCGCTCCGCCCGTCATGGTTGCCTCTCCGCCCAAGGGCATCTTCGTGCCTGTACGTACACGCCGCCCGAGCACGCGACAGCCCTGACCGGTGAACCGCAACACGCGTCGGCGAGCCTTCGCTGTCCCCCCCAACCACCGCACACCCCAGATCCCAGAAACACCACGCATCAGAGCACCAGCAGCAAGCAGCCGCAGCGAGTCCTCCACGTCACTGACACCCCCCACCCCCCACCGCAGGTCCCCACCTTCTTCGCCCCCAAGAGCGCCGCCAACTACGACGCCACCGCGCCGCCCGTCGACGTCGCGACGCAGGCGGCGCACGCCGTGTACCTCGCGCGGGCCGGCATCCGCGGGCTCGTCATCCTCGGGTCGACCGGCGAGGCCGTCCACATCACCAACGCGGAGCGGCGGGCGCTGCTGGCCGGCGTGCGCGCGAAGCTGACGGAAGCTGGGTTCGCCGACTACCCGATCGTGGCGGGCACGGCGACGCAGTCGGTCGAGGAGACGGTGGTGCAGCTGCGCGAGGCGCGCGACAGCGGCGCGCAGTGGGGCATGGTGCTGGCCCCCGGGTACTTCGCCGGCGCGGTGCAGCAGGACGGCATCGTGAGGTGGTTCGAGGCGGTGGCGGACCGGAGCCCGATTCCTGTGCTCGTGTGAGTCGTCTTCTCTTCCCTCTCCTTCCTCCTCTCCGTCTCTCCCCTTCTCCTCTCGGCCCCTGGGGTGCGGGGGTAAAGAGGTCGGGCTTCCGTGATGCTTGGGGAGCGTCCGGAGTTGAGGAGTCCGGCCGGACGATGAAGTGTCGTTCGGAGCCCTGGGGAGGTTTGCCTTTCTCGGAATGATTTTCTGCATATGCCCTGCCCGCACACACGCCCCCACGCCCCCGTTCCTGCAGCAAGAGTCCAAAGCGGAAGTTTTCTTGGGAGAATAAACGATCCAACGACAGCCCACGGGGAAGCTGGAAGCCCTCATCCGCCTGTCGGCTGGAAGGGTGAAGGCTTGGGGAGGGGGACACGCCCCCTGGCCGGTGGCATTCATGCCGTCCGGACAAATCACTCCCCCCAAGCACCACACACACACAGAAACTGCATGCTGCAGGTCCGGAAGGAGCACATGCAGGGGCCCTCATGCACGATCGAAGCCTATCTGCTCCTGAAGAGAGTCGAAAAAAAAAATGTCGTGCTCGGTGCTGAAATTAGTCGCAGGTACCACTACCCCGGCGTCACCAACAACGTCGCCATCGCGTCGGAGACGATGATCCAGCTGGCGCAGCACCCCAACATCGTCGGCTGCAAGCTGTCCCACGGCAACCTCGACGACCTGGCGCTCGTCGCGCTGTCGCCGCGGGTGGACCACGCCAAGTTCCGCACGTTCACGGGGCTGGGCCAGGTGCTGCTGCCGGTGCTGACGCTCAACGGCGCAGGCGCCATCGACGGGCTGGCCAGCATGTTCCCCAAGACGGTGGTGCGCATCTTCGACCTGTTCGAGCGCGACGCGCTGGGGGCGCTGGCGGAGCTGCGGGTGCTGCAGCAGAAGGTGGCCGCGGGCGAGAAGATGGTGGGCAGATGGGGCGTCATCGGCGTCAAGGAGGGCATCTCGCGGCTGCGCGGCTTCGGCGACCGGGACGGCGGCCGGGTGCCGCTGCAGGGCGGTTTCCCTGCAGGCGACGCCGAGTGGGCGCGCTGGAAGGATGTGCTCGACGAGCTGGAGGCCGTCGAGGCGTCCCTGTAGATACCCCGTTCGTGCACCCCAACACACCATCCCACCCCCCTCCCTCCCTCCCTCCCCGCGGGCAGCGAAAGTCGAGGGGCGCGGGCGGCCGGGGCCCAGGTCAACACCAATGACCGAAACGAAAATCCTCCGTCCCAAAGATAATCGATTATTTTTTTTCTCATCCGCCTGGAGCGCGAGTGCTAGTGCCAGTGCTGTCTAAGACCTAGGACGGATCCTCAGCTAGCTACGTGCCGGATTGCAGCCTGCTGACCGCGGCAGCTGAGCGGACCCCCTCCGCCAGATCTGGGTTCGCCCGGGAGCGACTCGCTTCCAGATGCACGAATGAACGGGGTGACGTTCCTTTTTTTTCCTTTTTCCTCCCGCTGGCTGATCGCTTGGAGCGAGAAACACTTGCATTAGCCTGCGGCTCTGCTGCTCGCTCGGCGGCGGCGGTGGCGAAAAAGATACGGGCACGCTGTTCGGCGAGCCCTCGCCCTCGTCGGCGGCGTGTGGGTGGCTTGCCTCTGACACAGCCCTAATCGCAGAGGGGTGCATGCCGCTGGCTGGGCTGGGCTGCGCGTGAGCCTCACGAGCATGCGAACACCCTCCGATCCCGAAGATAGATCAATGGGCCAAAGTTTGCTAGCTAGCTAGCTCGCCGGCCCTGCAAGTCAGAGCAGCCCGTCGCGCGCTTGGCTAGCCCTGCTGGCTCTTGCGCCCACCCGCCCGCGCGCCTGTTTTGGGACCTGTCACCTCCGTCTGTCTTTTTCTCTCGCGCGCTCACACACCCTCTCGCTCTCCTGCCTTGCCCGAACGGGTCGACTAAAATGTCGCGGACGTGGCTGCTGATCGAGCATCAAGGCGCGCGCGCGCCAGCACTAACGACCGTACTACGTATTCCGGGGAGGGGAAGGGGGAGGGGGGCTTAGCAGGCTTTTTGCGTGTGCACTGCACCGCCATGCCGCCGTGCTAGCAAGAGCCTAGAGCAGCGCAGTCATGAGCAAGCAGGGTCTCGATGGGGGCAGGGTAGGTCGGTCGTCGAGAACCACACCTCCCCCGAACGGCGCGGCCGGTGGCTGATCGCCGCTGTCGAAATCCCCGCATCGCAGCGCGGTCGCAGCGCAATCGCGCGGATAATGGGGCGCCCGGGGCGCCCGGGGCGGCCTTCGCCTTTAGCGCTGCCTACGGCCGTTCTGGGCCGGGGCGAGTCAAGGGCCCGCTTTGGCCGCCCCCCTCCCTTCCTGTCGCGTCGCGCGCAAAGCTCGACGCGAGGTTGAGGATGAGGGAGGGGACGGGGGACGGGGATGGGATGGGATGGGATGGGATGGGATGGGACGGAGGGACGGGAGCCACGGGCATAGCACGGGCCTGGGAGCGCTGCGCGGGTTTCCAGAGCGCCGCGGCGGCGGCCTAAGGAGTGGGAGCTTGGGAAGTTCCCGCCGCCAGCGCGCGGGAAAGACGTCTTTGAAGCACAGAGGACGGAGGGAATCGAGCGGAGGCGGGTGGGGTCCAGAAAAGAGGCCCTCGCGAGCACAAGCACGCGCCGGGGCCCGGCTCCAGCCAGCCAGCCAGTTACTTAGTACCGGCACCAGCACCAGCACCAGCGCGCGACGCAGCGTCGGGGCCCGGGCGGCGGGCGGCTGAGTCGCGGGACTGGGCTGGCGCTGACGATTGCTGAGATTTGGAACGACGGCTGGCCGTGTTTTACGCGCAACGGCTGTGGGGGCGGACGCGCTGCGGACGGTCTCGTTCAATAGTGTGGCGATGTGCTGCAAGGGCCGGGCTGGTGTTGTTCCTGATTCCCTGGCGGCACGCCTTCCCACTCGCCCAGCGCAGCCGGGCTGCTCCACGGATCGCACGTCTGGCCGCCGCCCTGACACACGCGATGTGCTGCGAGCTCCGCTGATGGACGGCCAGCGAACAGCTCGCGGCGGCGGTGCCAGTGGGTTCGGCGCTGGTCGAGCGTTAGCGGAGGTTGGATTGCGGAGGCGATAGGCCTGCGGCGAGTGGTGCCGACATAGCGCCGCTCGCTGCTGGCACTGGCACTGGCACTGGCAGCGGACGGGCTCCGCGCGCTGGCACCTGGCGCCTGGCACCTGGCACCTGGCTCGCTCTCGTCGCGCACCTGGGCCCCGTCCGCACGGCTGGCGGCAGTCCGTGGGCGGCGGACAAAGCGCCGCCCAGCCAGCAGTTGCGCAATGTGGCTACCGCTCGTTAGCCCGGGCCCCGTCCGCGATGGAGACGGCCGCGCTCGACAGGCGGCACCCCGGCGCCGCGATGAGCTGATGGGCCCGCCGGTCAGCAGCTGCTGCGTCGTCGCCAGCGGCCGGCTCGGAGCGATGGGCGCGCGCGATCAATCTGGCGCGCCCGCCGCGTGCTGACGATGACGATGCTGCGCGCGCCGCGATTCGCGCACACCAGGGCCGAGCCACAGCAGGGAAATTTCTTCGCCAGGCCTCGCGCGACCGGCCTTAGCAGACAGGAAGCGCGGAGCGACTCGCGGGATCATCCATGGTCTGCACTCACGCCGCACCGCACTGACGGCCGCCTCCAGGGAACCGCGGCGGCAGCGAAGCGTCGAGGGACGGCTCGCCGACCAGGGCGGCAGCAGCCCTGCCTTCGCCCCGAGTACCCACCTGAGCCACAGCCTGGAGGGCGCGCGCGCGACGATGTTCGCCGTGGGATGATCTCTGCCTGGATCCTGCGGCAGCGGCAAAAGCAAAGAGGCTGGCCACCTCGTGGGCAAACACCGATCACTGGTGCCTCATGCGCTCCGGACTTGCTTTTTGCTGTGAGCAATGCGGGAACAACCGCCGGACAGGCGACCAGGAGCCAACCACCCCGGACCTGGGCGGCGGCATATAAACTCTGTGCCACGGCCGCCGCCCGTGCCCGCTGCCATCAGACCGCGCTGCTGCCGCCGCCGCTACCACCGCGCCCGCGCTGCCCTGGGACGCACTACGCTTGCGACATGTGGATGATGACAGCCGGCCGCAGCAGCGGGTGGGTCGAAGCTCCTTCGCGGCCGCGACCCAGAGAGCCAGACCCTGCTGGCCGGCTGCTGCTCCCGCTGCAAAACGTCGCAGCCGTCACAGCCCGTGCTGCGATCCCTGAGAGTGAGCAGCAGCAGCAGCAGCACCCAGCAGCACCCAGCAGCAGCGCGGCGGGCGGCGCGGCGAGGCAGCGGAGCGTCAAGGGCACCCACCCCATTCCCGCGCTCGAGCACGGCTGTTGCCGCTCAGGCCTGCATTTTGCGTCCGGCGCGGCGATTGCGGGCGTCGAGCTTTAACCACATGCGCAGCCGCGAGTTGCGTGCGGCCGGCCTGCACTCCGGGTGCAGGCAATCTGGCTGATCGCGATGTCGCCAGGATCAGGGTCCCCCCTGGCTCCGCGCCCGCCCCAATGCGGTCGATGGTCGCGAGCCACCCTGCTCCGTCTGAAAGGAGGGCCCCATCCCCCCCCCCAACCTGGCCCCATGGCGGGCCAAGGCGCGCCGCGGCTGTTGACACTGTGGCGTATGCCAGAGACCCCTTCGCAACCCTCTTTTTCTCCACCGGCGCCCGTGGCTCGGCGATGCGGCCGGTTGGGGCATGGGAAATGTAGGGTCGCGCGTGCCGTGACTGGCCGCAGCGCGCGCAGGCGCAGGCGGGCGGCGTGGATGCAGGTCGCAACACATGCGCCTTTCTTCAGGGCCCGGCACATGCTGAGGAATCTGCGTTTGATCTCTCGCCTAAACTTTTTTGCTCATGCATCTGCCCGCCCGCGCCGGGCCTGCAGATGGCGACGGCAATGCAGAAAGTTTGGAAATGTGACAAAGCGTATTCTGGTGCGAACCTCGACGCGCCCTCTGTCTCTCTCTCTCTCTCTCCGGAGCCGACTTTCTTCATACGTCCCGGCGCTGCGGGCAGCCCTTTCCCGGAGCGGCCTGCAGGGCATTTCGCACGTCTCTTTTCGGGATTGGACGCCTGCTCGGCATGCCAATTGGAGCCGTGTGGAGCGCGCTGATCCGACGTATTCAGGCCCATGACGTCCGCCAGCGTTTTTTGCTGCGCGCAGAGGGAGGGGCCCGTTTTCCCTGGACCGCGCCGGCCAGCAATGGGCGAGCAGACGGAGCGAGGGGCCAGCGTCCGGCAGATTTCGGGGGCTGCATGGCCGTCTAGCGTGTGTAGTGTCTTGCGTGATGCTCCGCTTGGTTCGCTCGCAGCTGGCGGGCTTGATTTTATTATTATTATTTTTTTTTCGTCTGCATGGCGCCGGACGCGCCGCCGAGTTGCCATTCACCAATGGGCAGAATACCTGCTTTATCGTCGCGTTTCACCACTTGCCCTCCAACCGTCAGACATTGGCCGCCGTTGAGAGATATGCATAGCATTACTGCTGACTATATTGGTCTTCTTTTTTACCCGCCCATGAGAAAAGTGTACTATACACACAAATCGTGAGATCAAGTCTGTCTCTGGACATAATGATGCAAGCTGCTGCCCTCTACGCCATCCTGGGATATCGGCAAACACGGGGGAAAAAAATGGCAAAATGCAAGAGGAAACCAGACGCGGGAAGAAAGAGACAATCCAAACCCCCTTTCGCAGTGCAGCGCGACAAATGGCCCAGAACAATGTGAATGCAAGCCTCCCGCCCATTTTTTTTCTTTGAGCAGAAAAAAACCCAGTGCGCAGCCTTCGGCGCCTCCGCCGTGCATTGTCATAAAAAAAAAGGAGAAAAAAAAAGAAAGCAAGGGACGAAACAAAGGACACACCTCAGCGGCGTGCGACGATCGCTGTGCGACACATCATCAACAAACCCAGCCGCCTATGCAAGATTAGATCTCGGCCGCCCGTTCCAGAGGGGGCACGAGCGCGGCATTATGCGGACAGAAAACCACCAAGCAAGCAACACGAACAACAAAAAGCGTCTGGCGTTCTATTTGGGAAGCAAAGACTTTTCGGGGTCCGACGGCGCAAAGCCTGCTTGCGCGTTTGTTGGTCGCACCATTCTGATGTCGTCGTCGGTGTCTGCGGCCGGCCTGCTGCCCCAGGTGGTCTGCGATTGCGGTGTTAGTAACGCGATCATGGGCGGTGCGGGGTACACCGGCCGCGTTTGACGGGGGAGGGGGGGTGGAGGGGGGGGGGGCTCCGACTTACTGCGTTGAGTGTGACCAAGCCCCAGAGCTTGATCAGGCCGTGGACGTAGCCGAACACGACGACGACGGGCAGCAGCAGGACGGTGTCCTCCGGGTGCCGCACGAAGTGAGGCATCAGCTTGGTGCACTTGCTGAGCACGATCCAGGCGGCGAGGGCGACGGCCACGGCGACGCGGGTGTTGTAGGCATAGTCCTCGCTTTGGCCGGAGCGGTACCAGGTGTAGAATAGGGTCAGGTCATACGGCAGGGCCCAGGCCGTCAGCGTGGTCTGCTGCACGGCGTACGTGCTCCACGGCTGGCGTCTGCGCGGCTGGGTCAGCAGATGCACGCATCAATCAATATCGGGCGGCTGCGCCCCCGTTCGGGAAGGGATCTCTTACGTCCAGGTGTGGCGCTCCACGAACATCGTTGTCAGGTTGCTGCGCCAGTTGCTTCGCACCCAGCGCAGGCATTGCCGCAGGTACCGCTGGTTGCACTCGAGCGTGGTCTGGACCTCGGCGTGCGGGTGGTACTGCACGGTGGTGTCGAAGCCGTGCGAGACCATCCAGCGGGTGATGAAGTTGTCGTCGTCGGCATTGAGCGTGTAGCCGTTCCACTTCTCGTTCTGGAAGCCGTGGGTGAAGTCGCCATTCTGCAGGATACGCGCCCGGTAGGCGACGGTGCGGCCGGACAGGCAGGGGAGACCCCCGTCCATCTGGGTGCACGCCGTGATATCGAAATTGCGACGCCGAATGTACATTTCGCCGAGAAATTGCCACAGGTACTCGCGGGACAGATAGCGGAAGTTGGGGTTCCTCTTGATCTTCTGGTTGGTGCCGACGCCGCCGATGTTGGGGTTCTCGAAGGGGGCCAGGATCCAGGGCAGCAGGCGCTTGCCCCATTCCACGTCGTCGTCGGCGAAGATGATGATCTCGGTCCTGACCTGGGGGATTGCGGCGCACATCTGGCGGCGCTTGTTGGCCTGGGGCACGCTCATAACTCGGATCGTCTTTTGGGCGGCGCCGCCCATGGCGTCCAGCATCTTATTGGCCCGGCTCACGTTGGCGTCGATCGTCACCAAAATGATTTCTGCAGGCGCACAGCCCAAGATTGACCGGATAGTATCCCGCAGCTCCTCGCCATCGCCGTCGATGGAGGGCAGGATGACGGTGACGTCGCTGGGCTTGTACGTGGGCTTGTCGGGAATGGGCGTGGGGCGGTACAATGCGTAGAAGGCAATGGCGTTCACGAGAGTGCGCACGCCCTTGAGGAGGCTTGGGGGTGTCAGTGGGTGCGCGGGCGTGCATGTGAAGTGCCTTACAAGGTCAGGGCGAAGACGGTCAGCCACCAATGCTGGTCGACAAAGGACCAGAGAGCCTCCATTGCAACGCCAAACGAGGGACGCAACGAGTGTGAAGGAGACGGCGGGACTGCTCGCGTCGATGCGCTTGTCAGGCGGCGCTTCTGTCGGGGAGGGGAGGGACTAAATAGTGCAGCCACATCTGGGAGTGGAATATGACTGGTAATAAGTACGCCGTTGATGGGTTTGAATAGCGCAGCAGCATGTCGTCAAAGAGAATAAGTCCTTGTGCATGGCCCGTAGCCCGGGCCCACCAGGCCACTGAGCAGTTCTGTAACTGCCTGCAGGCGCGCTTTACCCATCCATCTTAGTCGATCGACATATTTCCGCACCCACACGCTGCAAGTAAGGAAAGGCCAGTTGCAGGGGGGCAGCGTCGCCAACGCGCGCCGCCTAGGCGAGGGCACGGCGGGCAGCCATCGCGCGGCCTCCGATCATGCACACGCTCGTGCCAGCTCCCGCGCGAGTGGAGGCGCGTTAAGAATAGGCAGGCCGGAGCCTTCTGTGCCTCGTTCTCGATTGCAGCGCCGGCCCACTGCCGTCCAGCCCCCCAAGCCCCAAGCCCATCCTGCCCGCCCGTGGTGTGATGGATGGAGCTGCCAGCGCCGTCGGCTAATGCCTGCCGCCAGCGTAGCTCCGTCGCCGCGCGCCCGCCGTCCGCGCCGCGCTGTGGAGAGATCAACGCTGCCGGAACATGGCGAATTGCTGTGGCGACTGGGCCCGTCACGAGCAGCGTATCGCCGCCGTGGCTGACATCAAAGTCTTACATGTCATGCTCGCGCCATCGATAACTTCGTATGCGCGCCCGCGCCGCGCCTGCCCCAAACGGGCCTGCCCTCCACACGCCGCGACGCTGCTCCAGCCCGCGCGACAGCACCCACGACGCGCCCTCGCCCCCGGCGCGCACGACGACGCCCGCGAGCTCCTCCAGGCCTGGCCCGCCGCCCGCAGCCCAGCCCGCGTCAAGCGAGCCCGCCGCCTGCACGCAACGTGCGCCGCGCCGTCATCATGCCATGCCGCATGCATAATCTCCTGCCGCTGCGTTTTATCCGCACGCTCGTCGAGCTGCAGCAATGATCTGCCCGGGGGCAGCGGGGGGAACGAAGCCTCCCGTTCCGATGCATGTCAGGTTATTTAGCCAGCATGCGCAAATGAGAAAAAGGAAAGTGGCCATTGCTGCGAATATTTGCACCCCATCCCGCAACCCGCGCCCCCAAGCACGCGGCTCCACTGTTTGCCTCCTGCTCCGGCGTGCTGCAGACGTCCGCCGGCGTGATCGCGCGCCCGTTAGTCAGAGGCCTCGCCGCCGCGCGCCAGGCTGGATGCGGCGCCTGGAGGGAGATAGGGCTGAGCCGCATAGACGTCCTCCATCGTGGCACCCATGCCCCAGAATTGCTTTTTCGCCTTGAGCTTGTTCGCAACAAGGCCACATAGGCACCGCCGCCCTAGCCTCAACCGCCAGCCCGCCGGCGTGAAGGGCTTGCAGACGTCCGTGTCTCGGGTGCTGCCCAGCGCCTCCACATCGACCCCAGATGGACGCCCTCGCCCTGCCTCCGACCACCGCCAGCCGCCGCCCACGCCCCTCCAGGCCCATTCCGCGCGGCTGCTCGGCCTATCGGCAGGCACCACCAGATCGATCTGCTGTGTCTGCAGCTGCAGCCTGTCGCTGCCCGCCGCGACATGGGTGCGCCGCGATCTCCGGGTCCTGGGCCATAAGACCATTGGTATGCCGCCCGGAGGGGTCGCCGCTGCGCCCTCAGCGGCGCGAGGGAGCGTGACCAGCCCAGCACCACCTTCTTCTAGAAGCCCGCGCGAAGCTGCCCTGCAGCACATGCGGCCCGCTCTTTGTTCCGACTCGCCGTGCCCGCGGCTGGCTTGCCCTCGAGGCCACCCAATAGAAGCATCCAGGACTCGACGCGGGGCCGTGGGATATCTGACGACATAGGCCCTCGATCAGGACCAAGCCGGGCAGGGGGGCGAAGCGGGTGGAGGGGGCGGCGTGGCTGGAGTTCTGAGGATGTCGTTTTTAGCTCAATATTCTTCTTCATCTTGCTGGAGCAACTCAGTCCCCTGGCATCCCTCATTTCGCCTGTTGGTCGCCGCAGCAGTTACGCGTCGAGAGCTGGAGATGTGCGCCCGTCACTCCACTCCGGAGATAGCGCTTGGAGGCCCATCCATCCGCTTTGGGGCATCGGCCTCCCGACCACTGCTAATCCTCTCGTAGAAGCCATCCAAAATTAGCAATCTGCATTCTCTTACAGTACCGGCGCGGAGATGAGGAGTTTGTGGAAAGTGCCGATGACAATCCCGCGCGCGCTTGGAGCACTTCGCCGTGCCAAGCCGAGAATAGCATCCTCACCGCGACTGTTGTACATTGCCCCTGAGCCCAGAACGCCGTCTGCCTAATCCGATAGGCAACTGCGTGGTTCCATAGAAGCGTGTCTCGTATCAAGCCCGCCGTCGACGACTCAACATGCCGGCCAGACCCTCCCTCTCGTTGGTGCGGCATAGGCGCTTGCATAAAGAGATCGACGGCACACCGGCACTCCCGATCGCAGTGTACAAGCTGATGACAATTTGCTCTAGCCCACCTCGCAACGTCTGGCCCCCCGTCCGCTCTTGTCTTCCAGAAGTCGACCGTGAGTACGCAAGCGCTCGCCATTCATGGAAAAATGCATCCGATGGCGTTCCATACCGATACTATGGGGACAGGAGACCGCGACTCGTTGCCGAGATTGCGGTATGACGTCTCTGCGACACATCTTCATTCTCGCTTTCAATACTTTTTTCTTTTCTGTCTCAACGCCGAGCACAACGATCCGAGTACGGGTTGGGAGGATGTGGACGACATGCATCCAGAGGTAAATGAACCCTCCGAACGAGCATTCCAGGTGTTCCGATCCGCAAATCCGTTCGGTCAGAATTTAAATGCCCCGTCGAGAGTTCCAGGTTGACAGCGGGCCCATTCGTCTTGACGAATCTATTTTTCCACGTCTCATTGGATGTCTGAGTCTTATTGGTCCATCTCGCTTCCGGTACTTTCGGTACTTGGTGGAGTATGATCAAAAGGTCTTCATCGATGTTCCTATTTGTCAACTGTCCAATTTCCTCCCAGCGTTCTGGCGTCTCGTTCTGTCAAAAACTCCGAAAGAAGTGGGAGCGGTTCGCGTCCCGGAAAGACAGCAAAGGGGCGGTACGAGCGATGCAGCATCCGATGACTCAGGTGGCAGGTGACGTCCTGGGAGGGAGCATTGGTTATGTCAAGGGAAATGAACGAGGTCTGGCCGAGGGATGGAGGGGTGAGTGAGCAAGGTGGGGTGAAAAGTCAGTGCCCGTGCCATGGTGTTGAGGGGCCATCCACGCGCGCAACGGCGATGGAGGATACATGCAGCTCACCGGCACGAATACCGCGGACTCCGTACCACGCGAGCGCAGGTCGTCGGTCCGCAGGGGACTGCAGCAGGGGGATGGTTCGGCAGGGGGGCTGAAGAATCCAGCCGGACGGGATTAGCATCGTGCTGTCTTCGCTATCGCATCCGGACGGAGTCTGCAAGTCCCCACGAGTGACGTATCCCGCGGCTGCAATGCCACAGAAAGACGCCGGACGACAGGGGCGATGAACTCTGCACCCAGGCTCGGGACAGAGAAGGAGACGCTCCGGAGGGGTGGTTGGTGCGGAGGGTGGCGTTGAGGAGGGCTGAGAGGGACGGAGGACGTGTGGGCGAGGGCTCGACGCCGTCTGCCCGCGAACCTGGCATGTCATCTGCGCAGCATCGTGACTTGCCTCTCTGTACCTCCTGGCCCGGGAGCCCGAGGCTTGCGTGCGAGGGTGGGCTGGGCGGGTGGTGGGCCGGACGGATGGAGCTATGGAGGCGAAGACGGGCGACTGAGGCGTTTGAGCAGGGCGATGCGAGCGCGCACCCGCGTGTTCTTTGTGATAGAGTAGAAAAAGTTTGGCAGTGGTGTGCGGGAGGGCGATGGTGACTGTCGCAGAGTGCCGGCATCTCAGCTAGGGTCTTGGCGCCCGAGGCGCTGGAATGGTTTTCCCTTCGGGCGTGCACGGCAGAGTTGACCTCAACGCCCACGGAGCACGCAGCCTCATCCGCCCTCGACACCACCCCATCTCCGCGCCTCCATCGCCGTCGACATGTCTTTCGCTGCCTCTCGCCAGGTGCTGCGGCACTCCCGCTTCGCCGTGCGCCGCCCCGCCGTGCGCCACGCCTCCAGCACCTCCGAGGCCGCGAAGGAAAAGGCCGCTCAAGCCTCCTCCAAGGCCGCCGAGGGCCTGTCTCGCGCGAGCGCCCAGGGCAGCGCTGCTCTCCAGAGGGCCTCCCAGTTCGGCGGCGCCGCCCTGCAGCGCCTGGCCTCCGCCGGCGGCCGCACCGCGAAGGTGGCCGGCTTCGTCCAGTGTAAGTGCGCATTGCGTTTTGCAGGCCCTGCGTGCGGATTGTCATCCGCCACTTTGCCGTCCGCCAGCTGCCGGCAGCATGCAGCGCTGGCAAGGCCATTGGCGCTGTCGATGGTGTTCTAGACGCCTGCAGCTTGTCTATCGCTCCACCGTGCTGCAGGCGCATCCTCAACCCAGTTGCTCGCAGGTGCTTGCGTCATCCCTACTGACACGCATTCCCCGCAGCTCTCATCCCCCCGACCGTCTACTACTCGCGCGTTGCGCTTGAGCTCGGCAAGATTGTCTTCCAGGCCCGCAAGATGAGCCCTCCGTAAGCGCAGCCCGTGTACAGTCCTCAGACAGAGCGTGCACTCATTGACCCTCGCAGCTCCTCGCAAACCTTCCAGGCCTACTTCCAGCCGCTCCTCAACACTCTCAAGAACCCCTCGCAAGTCTCCAGCCAGACCTCCAACATCCTGGGACGCCTGAGGAACGCGAGCCGCGCGGAGGTCGCGTCCGCCGGTGTTGTCGCGGCGGAGGTGCTTGGATTCTTCACCGTTGGCGAGATGATCGGCCGGATGAAGATCGTCGGCTACAGGACGAGCGCACCGGCCCACCACTAAAGGGGCCGTGGATTAGGGATGGAAAGGAGAAAAGTCGGCTGTCAGGAGGAAGCAGACGGGGCTGGGGACGGGCGGACGGAAGACAGGCGGCAAAAGTTGTAGAGGGAGCCGGATGACTAGAGGAGCACCTCTTGCTCTACGGAGCAGGACTGTACTACATGCACATAAGCTGCTTCTAGATTTTGTGAATTTCCTTTGTATTCGTACGCCAATCAGGCAAATGCACTGTAGTGAGGAACCTCGAAAGCTAGGTGAATGGCCGCACGTGATGGCGTGAAGCTTTGACAGGCCCCGATAAGTATTTTTTCGATAGCGGAATTATTGCGCCGCCAACGTCTGCCGCTACTGCAAAACTATGCGCCGCCACCACTGAGCTGCCCGCAACCTCCCACGCTCTCAAAAGGATACCGCGACCGGCCTGCACATGGACTTTCTCAAGCTTCTGTCGCGCGGCACCAATGTCGCCAAGGGTGCGACGAGAAACGCTCCCGCGGCGAAGACGCCTTCCAGCGGCGCAAACCTGAACCCGCAACTTTTCGGCCGCGACACTCCCCAGATCGAGCAGACTGCCGCGTCGAACACGCAGTCGAAGACGAAGAAGCGCAAGCGAGGCCAGAACACCACCGCTGCGACCGTCGACCTGCCTCCAGAGCTCGACTTTTTCGGCGATGCAAAGCGGGAAGACAAGGATGCGGAATCTCAGGGCGCGGCCGCAGACACAGAGCAGGGGAAGAGCAGAGACACCGAGAAAGAAACAGAGGGAGAGATTGTTGGCGGAGAACAGCCTGTGACGGAGGAGGACTGCAAGCGGATCCTGCGTTCGCACAAGGTGAAAATCACACTGCTGGAAGACTACAGGGCACAAGAGGCGGAGGAGAAAGCAGCAAAGCGGAAGTCAAAGAAGCGCAAGAAGGAGCAGGCGCAGGAGCCGGCCCAGAAGAAAAACAAGGTGCAGCTGTTCCCGCAGCCGCTCACGTCCTTTGGCCAGCTGAGGTCCCGATTCAACATTTCCAGAAAACTGGCCGAGAATATCAATGCGCAAGGCTACACCATGCCTACCGAAGTGCAGCTGTCCAGTCTCCCGCTATTGGTGGAAGCATCTGGTCCGGAGAGCAACGGTATCGATCTCCTCACAGTTGCACCGACGGGTAGCGGAAAGACGCTGGCTTTTCTAATCCCAGTTATCGAGTCGCTGTTGCGCAGGCGTAAGCAGACACGTAATGCAGGGAATACCTCTGGAGAAGACGATCAAGGGGTTCAGGCCATCATTCTTGCTCCGACTAAAGAACTGGCTAGCCAAATCACCAACGAGGGACGGAAATTGGGCCTCAAGACAGGAATTAAGGTTTCGCTCATGCGCAAGGGCATGGAGGTGCTGGAACGCTCTGAGGATGAGGAAACTAAGTCAGGCGATACTCATGCTCTTTCTGACGAGGAAAGCGCCGGTGAAAGCGAAGCTGATTCAGCGTCTGATGGTGAGAGTGCGGCCAAAAAGACAAAACCACGCAAGAGGGGACAGCTTGTGAAATCGGATATATTGGTCGCCACGCCGCTTAGTCTATTACACGCACTTCAAGACTCAAATGGGAAGGCTGGGTCTCTGTCAGCTGTTAAGTACCTGGTCTTGGACGAGGCCGACGTCCTGCTCGACCCTCTTTTCCGCCAGCAAACTCTGGACATCTGGAACGCCTGCACAAGCCCGCTCCTCCGAGTCAGCCTCTGGTCAGCCACCATGGGATCCAACATTGAGGAGCTCGCCAAAAACACCATTACCTCCCGCTGGAACTCCATCGAAGTGCCCGACGCGACCAGGCCCAACCTAGTCCGCCTTATCGTCGGTCTCAAGGACTCAGCAGTGCCCAATGTCGACCACCAGCTCACCTATGCCGCCACCGAACAAGGCAAGCTGCTCGCTGTCCGCCAACTCCTGCACCCCACCACGTCCAAACGCGACAACACCACCCCGACCCTCCGCCCCCCCTTCCTGATCTTCACGCAAACCATCCCCCGCGCGCAAGCCCTCTACTCGGAGCTCCAATACGACATCCCCCCCGAAGCGGGCGGCTCGTCCCGCATCGCAGTCCTGCACTCGTCGCTCTCGTCCAGCCTGCGCGACAACGTCATGGCGCGCTTCCGGCGCGGCGAGGTGTGGGTGCTGATCACGACGGACCTGCTGGCGCGCGGGGTCGACTTCCGCGGCATCAACGGCGTGGTCAACTACGACGTGCCGACGTCCGGGGCGGCGTACGTGCACCGGGCGGGGCGGACGGGGCGGGCCGGCCGCGAAGGCGGCGTCGCGGTCACGCTGTACACGGAGGAGGACGTGCCGTACATCCGCAACATCGCCAACGTCATCAGGGCGAGCGAGGCGCTGCGCGGCGAGGAGAGGACGGTCAAGCAGTGGCTGCTCGACGCGCTGCCCACCCCGAGCAAGCGCGACAAGAAGGAGCTGAAGCGGCGCGGCGTCGAGGCGAGGAGGGCCGGCGTGGAGCGCCAGGAGGGGAGGGGCAGGTGGCGGACTACCATCAGCACGAAGAGCGGGTACGAGCGGAAGGTGGAGCATAATAGGAAGGCGGCGGTGGAGGCGAGCAGGAGGAGGGGTGAGAAGGTTGGTGGTGGGGATAAGGGGGGTGAGAGCGAGGGCGAGTTTGGGGGTTTTGATGATTAGGGGGTGGAGGGATTGGGTAGATTCAAAAGTTAGTGGTGTTTTATAGGGGGAGAAAACGGCTTGCGCTGTTCGCGCTTGTGGTGGAGATGAGAAAATGATTCTTTGCCTTTGGCATTGTGATGTGGAAAGTTCTTCTACCTAATTCATCGGCATTGAAGCGAGCATCTTCTATCTAAACAATAATTTCACAAGATATAATTACAACAGCGAAGACTAATACATGCAGGGTCTAAGTGGTTTTTGAAATGCCGCAGATCTCACGGATAAGTCAACGTCTGTATTCCCATTTCACTTCCAGACGACGCACCCACATCATGTCATCACCCTCGGCCAGCTTTTGCCTAAACACACTCACCCCGACCTCAAAGCCGAGCATCAAAAGCAGTCGAGCGCACGCCTCCTCAAGCCCATCTTCGTCTTCACGTGCAAGCACAGCGCTCAAGCCCAGAGCTCCCACCCAACCACCCCGACCCCACCACGCAAACGCTCCAGAATTAAGCTTCAGGCAGGGCGCATCGATTCCGCCTCGACCGCGAACGCTCAACCAAGCCCTCCCGCGCCACCACGGCGCCCGGCCCCCATCACCGCGCCTCCCCAACGCCCATGACGTCTTCGCGGAAGTGGGGGCGCACACCTTTCAGACGTTCGACGTTGAGCGGAGGGGAGCGCGCGTCCTGCCCCATTGGCGCCTCGGCGGGACTCGAGGGTCTGAGACGGGGGGGCCACCTTCGCGGAACCTCGGCGGTACTCGCCCGGTTCAGGGATGCGGCGGGGGTTTTGTTTTCTGGTCTGTCGTCGTTCGTTGGAGACACGAGGGAGGGGAGGAGAGGAGGAGGGGTGGGCGTTAAACACGACTAGTCGTGCTATTGGATGCGCGGTGCTTTGCCCCACTTGCCGCGTTGGCTAGTGTAGCGCCATGGGGGGGCTTTTGTGCCAAAAGACGGCACCGATATGATGGTGTTGGTTAAGAGCATGGGAGAGGCGTGTGTGCTTTGCTGGATTGGAGGCGGGCTGGACTGATGGGGGATGGGGCGGGTTGGCTTTTTGGGTTTGGTGGCGTGACTGGCACGGGTGCTGCTAACGGAGAGCGGCGGGAGGTATCTATGCATGCGTGTTACAGTATCAATAAGGATCTCGGCTTCAGGACCGTCGGGTCGCGGTCAGATTGCACAATCTTGATGATGGGATGTGGGTCGTTGTGTGCGAAGTGGCGCTTGTATTGGTATCAATGAAGACGCCCATTCACTCCGTCTGGCCATTTGTGCCGCGATCCGGTGCAAATTGATAACTTGCTCGTAGTATACTAGCGGGACTACTATTTTCTGGGGAAGGCTTTGTGGAGATCGATTCCTGACATATGCACCTCCCGGGTAGGTATGAAATCGGGACGTCGTGATTGGAGGAGATAGACGTGGAGAAGGACGAAGTGACAGTTCCTCTAGCCCTGCAGTAGCTTTCGACACGCATGAACTTCAAGGACAAGGTGCAGTGCCTAACCGTGTGCTGTGCCTCATCGATACGGGGTACGCCAGAGGCGGGATAGACAAAACAGTCTATTGGTACTGTGTCTCACGTCGTAGCGCTTTGGGGAATTCTTTTCATCCATTCCTTCTATTTGGTCGAGGTAGCTATAATCGATGTCAACATCCTTGTGAGACGATAGAATTTGGAATGGGGAAGGCCTTTCAATGCGCCCTCTGCCTCAGATCGGATCACGATCCGGTTTTCGTCGTCGGCATGTGCGGCCGGACGGTTCCGCTCGTCCGTGCGATGCCCGCAATGGCGGGTGCTTGACCGGTAAACATTTCAGTTCGGGTATCGGCCGGGTACGGGCAGCGGATGCTGGTGTAGGAAGTGAAACTTGCTCGTTTGAGGGCGAGATGATGTTGAGTGAGGGTGGGCGAATGATGGCTACGAAGTGTCGGCGCTACGAGCTCAGTGATATGGCCAGGGAACTGTTACTTAACCCGCAGCTGAGACATCGACTGCAGGTTTGTCATATCCTGCAGCTGCACGTAACGCTGACTGGCAAGTCCTGTCGTGCTCTCCCGCGCACCTTGTCCTTGACGTGTACGAGAGGCTAGACTAAGCCCGCTCCTGGGAAGCCTGGATGTGCCTGGACATTCATTGGCGGGAAAATGACATGTCATGAGTGGTTGCAGCCTCATTTTCGTATTGACTACGCTGTCGTTTATATCCACGTCCGAGACATGATCCACTTGGATACAGCCATGATACGAAGGCAGTGAGGGGAAAGGTCGAGACTATTGCGGACCACAGCACTCTCCTGATCTTCTCTAGTTCGACAGCACTCAAAGATAGAAGACGGGACTCCAGCGAACGAGAAAGAGCCGCGTACCGGCTTCGATGTGGGGGACCAATACAAGCCAGTTCACCGACAAAAGCCACAACTCGTGTCGCGCCAGCGGCCTGGATCTCGCCGGGAGCATCGATTTCTGGGAGGATTCAGGTGGAGCGGCAAAATGAAGCCATCCACACCATCCTCGAGTAAAAGAGGATGCCCCAGAGGGCCGTAGAGCAAAAGAAGAAGGTGATATGGTCACTACGAGGGTCGAACTCGCGACCTTGGCGTTAACAGTAAGCCCTCTGAAAGGGCTGTCAGTATTAGCACCACGCTCTAACCAACTGAGCTAAGCGACCTTGATATCAGGGTGTCAAGGACCTGGGAGGCCTGTTTGATGGAGGGGAGAGGGCAGAGAGAGCTTATGGCGATCAGAGAGGCGTGAGAGAGGCGTTGGAACAAGGAGATGAGCGTGGGAAGCAGTGGGCGGAAGTTGTATAAAATTTTGCCTTGGTGGACCAAGACTGCCTAATCGGGGATAGCGCAGACCGGAGCGATCGGGGCCTCGATAACGCCGAGGTCAGGTCGAGGAGGGTGGTGGGTGTATGAAAGACGGTGACTCGAAGCCGGCAGAAGGAGTGATCAGAGGATTCTATCGAATGATGACGATAGACGGAAGAAGGAGAGGGAACGAACCAAAGCTAGGCGGCGGGTGTCGCCACGGGCCGGAAGAGGCAGATGCACATGTAAGCAGGAACTTGCCATTTTCCGGCAAGTCACCAGGGACAGGGCCATGTTGGTAAGCACTGACGGGTCTGAAGAACCATGATGGCGCAGAAATATCGAGAATCGGGGTGGAAGGCGGCTCGTGATGGTCGTATTGCAGCGCCGTCGGCGGATCCCCAAGCGTCGGTTACGCAGCAACGGCGGAGCAGGTCAACTTCAGGTGTGGGGTTGAGCGAGTAACAAGCTGGCAAACCACAGACGGTGACAGCACGCGACAGCTGTTAGGGCGCGATGGCGTCTGGACGTGGCGCCCGTATACGGCGGAGTCGACGGACGGAGGCAGGAGTGTCGTCGACGGTCGCCCTCGCTCGCGGCTGATCAACGTAGTAGCCATGGAGTAAAAAGCTTGACGTGTGGCTTGGAGCCGGCCAGAACAGGCGGGCGACACGCTGATCTCACGCAGATGCAGTGGCCGGAGGGAGACAGGCAGGGTGGAGCGGAAGGGCGGAGAGGCTGAGAAGGCGGTGCACCAGCCCGGCTGCAACGTTACATGGGCGCTGGGCGGCCTGTGCGCGGCTGCTATTTTCAGCATCCCGCGTCCTCGCCCGCCTGCGACCCTCAACCTTCACACCACAACGGCCGCCCCGGCCGGACCTGCAGCCAGTCCGCTGCCGCTCGCAGGGCTGATGCACCTCGTAAGGCCGTACTACTGCCACAAATGCTAACCATGGCGTCCGTACTCGCCGCTCCGTCACCGGCCTGACCTCCGCCGCATCCAGCGTTCCGTGGCTGCTCACCGCGCCGTGACTGCTCTGGCTCATCCGTCGCCCGCACGATGACACGGTTCCATTTTTGGCAGTATGCTTGCCGCACAGCTGTGGGTGCAGTCACGCAACGGCATCGCCTATATATCTCCGCGCGGCTGCCTTCACAGCTGCTCTCTCCAGTACAGCACTTGCATCTTAATCCACCATACACTAATACAGGCACCAAGCCGACACTCGCTTCTCTGCTTGCTTTCCTGGCTCACCTCGTTCGAGCCTCAAGAGTCGATCGCTTTTCCTAAACTTCCAGATCCCCTCTTAGTAATCTTTCAGCTTCCATAATGCACGCCTTCTCCATCGCTTTCACCGCCCTTGTTGGCGCCGCCTCCGCCAGCGTCAGCGGCCCTTGGCAAAGCCACAGCTCGTGGGGTACTGCCGTCTCTAGCACCGCCACTACTCCGCTCCCGAGCACGACGGACAGCAGCCATCTCCCTTCGGGCACCGGCTACACCAGCAGCAGCCTCGTCCCGACCTCGGGCAACAGCACAGTCCCGACGTCGACCCAGCCCACCACCACTGGCTACAGCAGCACTGAGACCCTGACCACCTTCACCACCGTGACCACTTGCCCCATCACCGAGACGAGGACGGACCAGGGCCACACCTACATCACTACCAGCCTGACCACTTCGACCATTGTTGTCACTTCTTGCAAGGGAGGATGCCACGGGTCGTACCCCACTGGTGCCCCCAACTCGACTCATGTGCCAACCGACAAGCCTACCACCTACCCGAACGGTACCTATGTACCCACGGGCAAGCCGACCACCCTTCCTGGTGACAACAAGCCGACTACTCTGCCCACCGACAAGCCAACCGACAAGCCCAGCACTCAGCCTACCAACAAGCCAACTGACAAGCCTACCGCCTCTGAGTACGCCCCTGGTACCACTCCCGTTGTTACCACCAAGGTCTACCCCACCACCATCATCTCCACCATCACTTCTTTCGTCCCCTGCTCCACACCCGTTGGCCATGAGGGCACCAGCACCTGGTACTCGACCTGGTTGACCGCCACCCACATCCCTCATACCACCGTTTCCACCGTCTCGACTGTCTCGACTCTCTACCCCGCTCCTACCAACGGTGGTGCGCAGCCCACGAACGGCGGTAACAACGGCGTTTGCGAGCCCGCCACCACTGTTTACTTGACCGGACCCACCGTCACCATCACCGCCTCTGTCATCGTGACCAACGACTCCAACGGCTCTCACACCACTACCGTGGTTGGCAAGCCCACCACCGATGCCCAGGGCAATGGCTCAGCTTCGACCACCACCCACGATGTTCCTAACCCGACCTCCAAGCCTCACTGGACCGGGTCGGACAGTAACACCACCACCGACAAGCCTGCCTCTCCCACTGGTACTGGTAGCCCGTCTGCCAGCGCCGCCAAGAAGTGGTATTGAGCCTTGATCGATCCGACTTTTCCTCTTACCCTTTAATTGATAGATATCTTCGCATTTGAGCGTATTCCATTCCTTTCTGCATCTGGGAAGGCGTTTCTGCATTCAGGAGGCCTTTTACGAGCCTGCTTCATTCCTTTCGAAATGAGCGCATTTGGGTGTTAATTCTTCGGGACAGCAATATGATGACGGGCAGCCGCGCTGTAGATATAACAGCATTGAATCTTACACTCCTTCTAGTTTACGCAAAAGTAAACTACTCATGTATCTATAGATGAGCATGGAGTGAAAAATAAAATCAGAACATGTTTATACCAACTTCTCTCGATCAGACCTTTGATTTGATACAGTGCTTAACTTCCTTCGTAGCATAGCATCTAAAACATCGCACTTGGCTCTTATATATTTTTAGGTTTATCTTTATAAGCAGAACAGTCACATCAGCCCATCACCCAAGGGTAGCAACAGGACCTACTCATCGGTGGCCAATAGCGCACCAATATTACGGCTAGCACTCCAACACCTTTCCACAAGAGTTGAAAGTCCTGAAGGGAGTTGTATGGGCACTCAAGGCCCGACATTTTGCTTGTTGATCTATTTCAATTACGAAGGAGGATGGTGATCGGTAAATGCACTTTTTTCCTTCTTTTTCTTTTCCAATCCGCCTGCATGGATTACCACCAATGGAGGTTTCGATGGGAGAAGCACTGATATCAGAACTTACTTCACCCAGAGCGCAGAAGATTCACAACTGATATTTGCAGCCGCTGGCTCGATACCTCCAACCTCACTTTATAAGCCGAATCCCACGACCCAACCCCACCACCGCATCCCCCTACCACACCCCTCACGGCCTATACACATCATTCAGCACCGCCGCCCCCAGCGGATACTTGGCCCACGCGACGACCACGCCCCTCGGCCGCGCGAACCCCTCGCCGCGCGGCCACAGCGGCGGGTGCGGCGGCCAGTCTTGCGGCGCCTCGGGCCCGGCCCACGCGCCTCGCGCGAACCCGTCCGCCGCCCCCGCCACCTCGGCGGCCAGCTGCGCCAGCGGCGGCCGCTCCGCCGCGACGGGCGCCAGCATGCGGTACACGCACTCGACCAGGCGGGCCGAGTAGGCGGGGGCGAGCGCGCCGCGCGGCGCCATGTGGCGCCTGGCGGCGGCGTCGGCGGCGGCATCGTGGCCGCCCGCCGTTGTTGTCGCCGTCGTCGCCGCCGTGCTGCCGGCCGCGAAGGGTGGGGTGGGCCGGTCGTCGTCGCCGTGGCGCGGGGGGTGGGCTTGGCGCGCGAAGCCGGCCAGCGTCGCGAGCGAGAAGGGCTGCGGCGTGGGCGGCACCTGCAGCAGCGCGACCGGCCGCAGCAGCGACATGGCGCGCCAGCAGACCATGCCGAGCTCGTGGATCGACGTCGCCGTGTCCTTGGGCGCGTTGACGGGGAGGGCCGGGACCGCGTTGCAGGCCGGCCGGCGCCGCCAGGTGTTGGTGAGGTTTTGGGTTTCGAGGCTGAGGGCTTCCTGGGAGGGGGAGGTCAGTTGGGGGAGGTTTTTCTTTTGTTTGGTTGGGTTTGAGGTGGCCTGGGGAGGGGGTGTTCTTTCTTGGCCGGGAGGAAGAGAGGACTGAGGTGCGGAGTGGGCAGAAACAATGGGGTTGGCCGCGATCAGAGGGCTTGGGATTTGGAGGGTGTGCGGTTTGGGACGAGTTTGGACTTACAAAGGGTTGATATCCTACCGCCCCGCATGCGTAGATATAGTCTGGGGCTGGAAGCTCCTCCACACCACCGAAATCTGCAAGTATTGGTCTTGGGTAATGCCGGAACCAGTGGCGGGACGTGCGGCTTTGATCAACATCTCCCAACAGGATGTTAGCGGGCTTGATGTCGTAGTGAAACATGGCTTTCTTGTGGGGCGGCACAGGAGTTGCAAGTACTCGGAGCGCTTCCAAGATGCAGCCTAGCAGGTACCAGATGAAGGGCTCAGGGACGAGGATCCTGTCAGTTGGGTTAGTAATTCTGCTTTCCCGACTCCAGTGACGTCGGATTCGTTAGATTAACTTGCCTTTGTGCTTCATAATAGTTTAGCAATGTGTCGAGATCGCCGTAAGGAGCGTACTCTAAATAGACACGAGCCGCTCGGCGTGGACCTGGCGGGCGATATTCACCGAGGTACTTCACGAGGTATTTGCTGCTGACTCCAGCGCTTTGCAAGTTACGAAGAAGGCGCCGCTCTTTGTTTGAACCATCACCGCCAAACGCTTCCCTCTTCACCACAATACACTGATAAAGTCCGTCAACCATGGTTTACGAGGGACGGAAATCAGCGAGACTCACTCTCACGGTTCTGTTGAAGGGATCACGAAGCCGATAAAGCATGGCAACTCCTTGATTGCCACCTCCCAGCTGCTTGTGCCAGCGCCATTGATGCATGCTCTGAGGAAGACCTGAGGCTTTCCATAGATCAAACTGGTCAGTTTTTTCCTCCGCTCCGCCAGGGTAGAGCGAGGCGCTGCCATTGTCGGCAGCCGGCAGCTGGGAGGGCTGGTTTTGGACCTGGGGCCAGCGCGGGTGGTGGCCGCGCGCGTGGTCAATCAAGTCGGCCTGCAAATCGTACTCCGCGCGACCTCGGCTCCCGTTTGGGCCGGCGGTCGAAGTCCAGGGCAGCGCATCGTACACCTCTCGGTAGCGGCCACGAATATGATCTGCGCTCGCGTAGCGTCAGTTACGACGGGATCGGGCATAGCACGCTGGACGACCGACTTTCCGTCCAGTCCCACCTCGGCTCCCGCTTCTGGCCTCTGCCGCGCCTGCGACGCGGGCGGCGGCGGACCTCGTACACCTCGTCCAGGCTGCAGAAGACGTCGGCGGGATCGACCCTGACGGCGATGTCCTCGCCGGCGCGGGGCCACGTCCTGCGGGACTCGGCATCCCAGCGGCGCCTAACGATAGACGGCATGACTGCCCACTTAGTGTCGATAGCGCGGTCCCAGTCCGCTGGGAATAGCCGCGCGTGTTAGCCCGTTACACAGCCCAAGGTGGTGAAATTATGCTCACCCGGCTTCCGGCGAGCTAGCCTGTAGGCACCTGCATTGCCGCTGGCGATCGCGTCCTGCAGCGTGCGATAGACAGCCTGCCGATACAGGTCACGGCCATCGACCGAGGGGCCGACAGGGTGGAAGATTGGGCCGCACGGGAAGGCCGGTTCGAGTAAAGGAGCAGCGAGCGCGGCCATGGTGGGGTGCTCGCGCCAGAGCGGGGAGCACGCGTCGAGGGCCTCTGTGCAGCGCGCTGGGAATCTGCCCGAGCAGACAGGGAGCGGCGCGGTTGGGCTGGCGAGCGGGTGTCATTTGTGGCAAAAAGATCCGGCGGCGAGCCCTGGCAAATGAAAGACGCGGGCAGGTCCTCTGGCGGCCAGCGGTGCGTTTGCGTCGCGCGGCGAGGCGACAAACAGCAGCGCTTTGTCGGTCCCTTCCGCATCGGGCCACGGCGGAGTGGCGACCTGGGACGGCAGCTCACGGTCTAGAATTGGGGCGCCGCCACGACAGCGCGGCGGGCTGCACAAACAGCGGTCTGAAGAGTCCAGCAGCGCGGGCCGGAGGGAGACAGGAGGGCGGCGCAGTGGGACCGCCGTGCCCAGCCGCGGGAGCTGTGGCAGGCAGCACGCGGGCGCGGGTGTGCAGGCCAGACGGGCGGCGCCGCGGCGCAGGACGGGCACGCGGGCGGGACAGGGCGGCGCGGTGCGGCAGCTGCAGGAGGCGGCAGCGACGACGTGAAGGATCTCGGACGTCTCACGTCGGGCGGGCGCTGGAGGGAGGTTTGGGCGGATGTTGCTCCGCCGGCCGGGTGTGGGCTGGGCTGGGCGGCCCACTTGGCTCCGGTGCAGCGCCGTGGAGACGGTGCTGATGATCTGCCCGCAGCTGAAACAAAGCGCCAGGGGCCGGCCGAGAGGGCGCGGAGCGGGCGTCACGCCATTGGGCGCGCGGCAGGGCGGGCTCGTCGCCGGGGCGTTCGGGGTGGGCTGGGCTCGGGGTGCGCGCTCGGGGGTGCGCCCATACGCACGCGGTGGGGGCAGCGGCGCGCTGACAAAGACGCGCGAACAGCCGCGCTGGGAGTCAGGCACCGGCAGGCCAGGCCGTGCCGCAGCGGACCGCCTCCCTGGAGCGGGGACCCTGAGCCTCGGACGGGGGGCGCGGGCGGGCGCAAAACACACCACTTGCGCCCGCAAAGCCGCCTAATTGCGCCGTTGGCAGGCCGATTAGCGGCGGCAGCACGGCAGCGCCCGCTGGCCTGGCGCGCTGCCACTCCAGATCTGCCGCGCCCCACCGCGAGAGACTCACACCGCACCGGACCACAGGACTGCCCCCCGGCGTGCCCCCGTCGCCTCGCGGAAACCCCTGACACGCATCAAGCCTGATTTTCCCACCCGGCCTGCGCCCTTTTTCCCTGAGCAAACCATGACATTAAGAGCCCGCGCCTGCCTCCCGCGCTGCCACTGGCCCAGCCAACCACCAATCCGACGCCGCCAGCACCTCCCTCCCAGCCCACCCCGTCGCGCCCTGCAGCGCGCGCTCCACAACACCGCATGGCCCGCGTCCTCATCTTCGGCGCCGGCAGCATCGGCTCCGTCTACGCCTGGGTCCTGACGCGCGCCGGCGCCCAGGTCACCTGCGTGTGCCGCAGCAACTACGAGCACGTCCGCGAGCACGGCTTCACCATCAACAGCCAGGTCTTCGGCGACGCCCTGCGCGTGGCGCCCACCGTCGTCGACGCCGCGACTGCCCCGCCCGTCGACGAGCCGTGGGACTTCATCCTGGTGTGCACCAAGGCCTTCCCCGGCGCCAGCCCCAGCGGCCCGTCGCTCGTCGCCCCGGCCGTCGCCAGCCCGCGGACGGCCATCGTGCTGGTGCAGAACGGCATCGGCATCGAGGAGGAGTGGCACGCCGCCTTCCCGCAGAACCCCATCCTGTCCGGCGTCGTCTACCTGCCCGCCACGCAGACCGCGCCCGGCGTCGTCGCCATGGGCGGCCTGGAGCGCCTCGAGGTCGGCGCCTTCCCCGCCACCCCCGTCGCCGAGGCCACCCAGCTGGGCGAGTTCATGGAGCTGGTCCAGCGCGGCGGCGCCACCATCCTCGTCTACGACGACATCCAGCCGCGCCGCTGGGCCAAGATGCTCGTCAACGCCGCCTGGAACCCCACCTGCGCCCTCGCCCGCCAGAGCGACGCCGACTTCCTGCAGTCGTCCCCCCACGGCCCCGACCTCGTCTGGGCCGTCATGCTCGAGATCGTCCGCCTCGCCCAGGCCTGCGGCTACGCCGAGATCACCGAGGACGAGGCCAGGCACCAGCTCGCCCGCGCCCAGGCCCGCGTCGGCTCCAACGGCGTCGAGCCCAGCATGCTGGCCGACGCCAAGGCCGGCCGCCCGCTCGAGGTCGAGGCAATCGTCGGCAACGCCATCAAGATCGCCCAGGAAAAGGACGTCCCCGTGCCCAATCTCACCGCGCTGTACGCTCTGGCAAAAGGCTTGGACAAAGGCATACAAAGACGAGCCAGCGTATAGCGCCCTGGGCCGTGTAAAATCAAAAAAGAAAGAGAAAATCAAAGAAAGGAAAGGGAAAGGAAGAAAGGAAGAAAGGAGGAACTCTCTGTTAGATACCATCTCTGTATTTCTATCTGTGACGGCCGTTTTTGTATGTAGAGACGTAGCGTAGATACTTGTTTCCCCTATGAGGGCTTCCAAAGGGGGTGTTTATATCTAAGGGGGGGATTCGTTCTGGTGGCTGATCTTCTCGATGAAGATCTATAGACCATGTATTGAATATATTGGTCAAATACTGTACACAGTGGATTGAAAGTGTGTGAGTGAGTCGATTGGTTGTTTATACTATGTTAGGACATTTGCCAAGGAACCTTGCCTGTATAAACGAGCCATCACAGCTTTTGAACCGACCCAAAAGCCAAGAAAATGACAAAGATCCGGCGTCCAATCTGAATACGTAGTGACGTAGACCTTGATGGTGGGGCAGCCGGTTGTGACAGACAATGCACCATGATGGACAGCACCCTCATCAGCATTCAAACTTAGTACTGTCGCGCTCTCACTTTCAATCCAAACAATTTTCACGCTTCTCCAAGAGCCACCAACAGTACTGTGCCAATCATTCTCATTGCACTCGTAAACATCGTTCCTATCTACTCATCCATGACCGTTCCTAGGCAATTTGGTATCTAGTAGCCACCACCTCCGTAGCCACCGCCGCCATAGCCACCACCCTGGCCATAGCCACCGCCTTGGCCGTAGCCCTGCTGGCGAGGACGGCCGTACTCGTCCTCCTCGCCAAAGCCACCAGGCATGCCGCCACCGCCGTACTCATCACGAGGTGGCGGAGGACGCTCGCCGTAGCCGCTGCTACCGCCACCATAGCCCCCGCTGCTGTACTCAGAGCTGCCGCCACCGTAGCCGCCGCCACTGCTGTACTCGGAGCGGCCACCCTGGTAGCCGCTGCTGCCACCGTAGCCCTCGCTGCGGTTGGAGTACTCAGAGCGTTGGCCGTAGCCGCCGCTCTCACCGCCGTAGCGCTCGCGAGAACCCGAGCGACGGCGAGAGCCGGAGCGACGACGCTCACGCGAGCCGGAGCGGCGACGCTCTCCTGAACCACGACGCTCTCGCGAGCCCGAACGGCGCCTGTGTTTTTTGGAATCGTCAGAATCGTTGTCCGAGTATTCTTCGCCGCGTTCCTTCTTGCGGCGCTTCTTCTCCTCCTTCTCCCGACGCTTGCGTTCCTTCTTGAGACGCTTCTCCTCGTCGGAGTCGGCATCTTTGTCCGAGCGGCGACCTTGGTGCCTATGCGCTGTCGGTGGGAGGAATGAATGACAACACAAGGGAATGTTGCTTACCTGGACTCAGAAGAGTAATACTCGCCGCTCTGGCCGTATCCCTCGGTGCGGTTCCTGCTCTCATACTGGCCACCAGACGACTCGTAGCGCTCCTCAGTGCGCCTCTCATAGCCACCAGAGCCATAGCTGCGCTCTTCGACGCTAGCCTGGAAGCCGTAGTTGGAACGGCCCTCCGACTCGTAGCGTGAGAACTCCTCGCGCTGGCCGCTACCATCGCCGTACTCAGTACGACGGTACTCAGACTGACCATGGCGGTCACCACTGCCGCGGCGCTGGCGGTCGACTTCGCCGTAAGACTCGTTGTATGACCCATCACGGCCTTGGCTAGAGGTGTGGTACGAATCCTCGACAACCTTATCCTTCTTCTCGCCCTCTAGCACGTTGCCAATGGTGCTACCAACGATGCCTCCAAGCATGCCGCCGAGCACACCACCGCCAATTGCGTCGCCAACACCTTGGCCAATCTTGTCGGCAACCTGGTTCTGCTTACCGCTAGAGCCACTGCCGCTGCCGCCACCAACCTTGGCCACGCCAAGAGGCTTGCCGCAGCCGTGGCCCTTGTCGTGGACACCCTCCTTGTGATTGCGGCCCTGTTCGACACCGTCACGAGACAGCTTGTCACGAAGGTCGTCGCGTTCACGGTCGCTCTTCTCCTCCCACCACTGCTGGACGACGCGGAACATCTGCTGGCGACCGTCACTAGCACCATCACGGCCCATCTCGCGTTGAGCGGGGTGGTGGAAGACGCCGGTGATGATGCGGTTGAGGGTGCGCTCGACATCGACGTTATCGTCATCCCAGGCTTCAACAATCTGGGGAACAACCCACTTGAGCACCTGAGAGGCGATCTTGCCAGCAGGCTCGTTCAGGATGTTGCTGAAGTGGTCCTTGGAGAGCATGGAGTGAGTCGGATCGGAGCACTCATCATCCTCAAAGACAATGTGCTGCTTGTCAATAGAAGACTGAATGACCTCAGAGGAACCAGTCTCGAGCTCGGCCTTGACCTGCTGGAGAAGAGGGAGGATGAAGGGAGCGATGAGAGAGAAAACGAAGATGTTGATCTGGTTCTGGAACTCCTCGATGAGGTCAGGGAGCATCGGGATGTTGTCGATGGCCGCAGAAATGTTCTGCATGATCTCGTCATGGAACTCAAGGACAGGGTAGATCTGGCGGCGGATCTGCTCGGCCTGCTCAACGAAAGCCTCAGGCTCCTTGGGGTTGATGTCCAGGTTCTCCATCTGCGCAGCAGTGGTGTTGGCCTCGAGCTCATCAGCCTTGCTAGCCTCATCCTTGCCACCAAAGATGCCGTCGGGAAGCTTGCTAAGGAGATCCTTAACCATGCTCTTAGCCTCGTGGTTCTGCTGAGCATCACTGATGGTGCCCTCAAGCTCCTGGATCTCAGACTGAGTAGCCTTGTCATTGACCTCGCCCATAACCGAGTGCAGGAAGTCGACGCCACCGAAAGTACCAGTAACAATGGGGAAGACGCGCTCGTTGACACCCTCAATCTCAACCTCAGTGTTGGAACCAACATGGGGGAAAACGTCGCGCTCGCCGAGTTCACGGAGAACAAGCTCGGTGAAGTTGGAGTGAGCGGAGTAGTCTGGAAGCAGAATCTGTCAGTCGGGTTCAAATGATTGGGGTACAGATATACACACCCTCAAGGCAGTGGCAACCAGTGCCAAGGAGTCTCAGAGCCTCGTACAAATCGTCCTTGTTTCCATCACTGTTGTAGCGGCGGGCAAGCTCGATCGAGCGACCAAAGAGCTTGCGGACGAGGCCAGCGGATGTGTCAATGCCAGCGTTCTCATTGGCAATGTAATTCTTCAGACCGGTGCGCTCATCGATACCAAGCTCGGTACGCTCGTCGACCGGGCCGCGGAGGCGCCTGTCGTATTCGCGCGCGTCCAGGTTGTCCGCATAGTCCTTGGGGTTGTCGATGTGCTCTTCGGGGCTGCGACGCAAGTCAGCGGATGTCAAAATGCGGGAGGAAGCTCTGGGCCGTACCGGTAGCAGCCGAGACGCTCGCGGGTGACCTCGAACTCGCCGGTGCCGTAACCAAAGGTCATAAAACCGAGGATCCAAAGCAGGAGCCTGATAGCCTCAGAGCTGACCATCTTGAGAGCTCCGACCTGCATGTTACGCACGTTAGCGGGATAATGTCCTCACAATGCAGCAACCGGTCTTCCGTCTTCGCAGTGCAGCTTCGGAGAGCGGAATTACTTACATCGACAGCCTGGGAGTAGTCACGGAGCCAATTGCCAAAGTAGACGCGCTTGACGTCCATCTTGGAGAACTTCTTGTTGCCGGCAGCGCGGCCCATCAGCAGGGTGAGCAGAGTGTCTTCGATGTCGCCATGGCGCCAGTTCTGGCCCTCGATCTTGGCCGTCGAGGCGATGTTGCCGGCGCCGAAAGCATGGCCAGGGCGCGCGAGGAAGACAAGCAGCACCAGGCAGGAGAGGAGAAGGGTAGGAGAGAGCCGAAGGGTCGGCATGGTGGGCGCAGTGGGTGCGTCAATTCAGAGGTAGAGGATAGGATGGGTATGCCAGTGGGATGGCCAGGGAAGATGCGGACAGCAAGAGGTGTTGTGAGGATGGAGAGGAATGAGAAGACAGCAAGGCGTGGTGGCGGGGTAGCAGTGTCACAGCAACAGCGAAGAGGCGCCCGCTGGAGCTGAGGAGGGGCACGCACGGCCGGCCTGAGACACTTCGCCAGCCAACTCGCACACCAGGAAAGGCCACTGGCGCCTTGGCGAACGTCATCCGCACAGCAAATGATCCGCTGCACAGGTAAGGCGTATGCTAAGCTGTCGCGTCGCACGCAGGGTTGCTTTCCTGGTCAGACCCGTCGCGCGTAGAGGAACGCGCTTGCAACCATCGCTGTAGGTACCGCGCTCTGGACCCTTCAGAGCTCTCTCCCCTCAGTCGCGCCCCGCGTCGCAACGGTCACACAGTTAGCGCAGACGCGTCTCTTGCAGGGGTGCTGGGCGAGAGTCAATTTTGTGGGCGCAGCATCCAGACATGTGAGAAGCGCCACACCGGTCACGGATGTTCGGCAGCCGACAGCAGGGCTCACGAGTGCTGCTGCCACAGCTGCGATTTTTGTGCGTGTTGGCCAACTTTTTCTGCAAAAACGTCTACAATTGGCCGAAGCAGCCCCAGCCTTGAAACACCGCGGTGACGCGCTCGCCTCCGGTGCTCCACAAAGCGCCCACACCCCTGTCCAGCTGCGTGATACGAGCTGGCTGGATGTACCTCCGCACCCTCTCACGCCAGTTGCACGGCAAACGTAACCTTCCCTGCCGACATGTGCGCCAGATACCCTCCCAGCTCCTCGTTGTCGTCGATTGGGTAGTTCACCTCCTTGAAGTCCTTGCCCTTGACCACGCCCTCGATGCGCACCACGCTTGAATCTGGGTGCGCCTTCGTGGCCAGTGCTTGCAGCTCCTCCATCGTACCTGACGTTAGCGCCCCCAGCCAGAGACGCGGTTCGGACTGTATTTGCGAGTGCTGGTGCAGTCTGAAAAACACAGGGATGGGAGTCGGCTCCGGGTCTGGATAAGCCGGAGCATAGCTATACTCTCGTGCATGCTGTTGATGCTGGTTAGACGGCCCAATGCCCGTGTAGTCCTGTTGCTGATGCGCTGTCTGGCCACCATAAACAGGGCTCTGCTGTTGGTGCATTGCCTGGTTGCTGTAGACCGGGCTTTGCTGCTGTTGTACAGCGAGGTCGTTGGCCGCTAGCAGAAGTGACGGGTCGATCTGAAGATCGCTAGCACTGGTCGCTTCGCGGGCTGCAGAAGTGGTAGGTGTAGGTGTGGATGGGGCATAGGCCGCCGGAGTCGTCTTCATCGGGCTGGCATGAGCACTCTGAGATCTGCGAGCAGGTGTTTGCATAGCACGTGGTGGAGCTGGGCCAGGACCCGGGCCAGTGTTGATCTGCTTCTTGCGGGACGGATCACGCTTGGTCTGATCATCGCGCAGCCGCTTCATGACATCGCGGCAGAGCACCTCTAGAGCCTTCAGTCGTTGTTGATGCTGCGGGTCGGTGTCGCCTGGCGCGAGGATACGCTGTAGAATGGCTGACCCTGCCATCCACTGCTCCTTGAGCTCCTGCCAATGCTCATTCCCTGTCTCGAGTTTACTGGTGATGTGGTCTGCCTTGAGAATCTCGTAGAACTCGTCCCGAATTTGCCTGCTCTCTGCCGGATTGACGCCGATGATATTTTTTGCTTCCGCAATCGTCATCCTGCGTTCCATGGTCCTCATCCGCTTTGTGACGTCGGTGCAAATGACATCCAGTGACAGCATCTTCTGGTCAGGTTTTTCCATCTGCTCATCCGTGAACTGCGCCTGGAGATGTTCGTTCTCAGCGATCAGTCGATCCTTGACCTGCTGCCATTTGTCTGGCCCGGCAAGGGTCTTCTTGATGACGCTCTCCTCCTCGCATATTGTCTGAAACTGATCACGCAGCTGGCGATAGAGTTCATTGTCGAGGTTCAAGTAGGACTTGCTCTCATCAATAGTCGTTTCGGAAGGGAAGCGCGGAGGGCCTGCAGGATCGGCAGGCAAACCTGCCCATCCACGCATCCGTCGTCGGCGTTTCCGACTCCGCCAGCGTTCATCGCTCTCCTGTTGTATTTTTTCCATACGTTCTTTTCTCTTACGCAGAATCTCTGGATCAGGTTCTGGAGATTGCTCCCTTGCTGCTGTGCCAGGGGTCTGGGAAGACATGGCTGGCAGACCTGCATCCTCCTGCTGAATCACGGTTAGCGTACAGACTTGTTGTAAGGTCTTTCCACATACATCGATTGCTTGTCGTAGTTCGTTCACGAAAGATTCCGGGTAGGTCTCCGATGTTTGAGCAATAGCTGCCGTGGTAGTTGCTCCCTTCATGCCATTGGGGACTCTCAGTAGCCATCTGTTCTTGGCGCGAACACGCATGAGCTCACGCTCTCTGATCTCGAACCCTTCATCGTTCAAGATCTGCAGCATGTCCCTCTGGTTCGTATTCTTCTCCCATAGTTCTTTGACGCGAGCGACGAGCGCCGGGTTCTTGTGTGCGGGATTCTGCTTGCTTGGAAAGTCCCATCGCTGCTGGATCTATCAGCCATCCGTCACGACGTAAGAACACCCAATTCAGGTGATTTAGAGACAAACCTTGAACTGGGTCTGGAAGGCGCGTTTGCTACCAGTAGTTAGACTCGCGCATCATGTCTGAGTCGGCGTCCGTAGAGTACGGTGGACCGTTGCAACCGCGCAAAATACATACCTTGGGGCAAAATCGCGCTGCTTCCAGAATTCCATGACCTCGTCAAGAGACCTCCTCTCCTCTACGTAGAGTCGGTAGCATTCAGCTTCTTTGCCATCCCAATCGTAGACCATCTTGTCGTGCTGATGCGCGCTGAGCGCGTGACTCGGGTGGGCGTAAAGTGCGCTGTTGGTGCGTGTGGTCGGGTGGGCGCGAGTGGATGTTGGCCTGCCGGGGCCAGCCGGGGCCGGTCTTGGCATTTCGGCGAAGATTCTGTCACGTGCCCTGTTCGCACAGGTGGATTATCAGAATGCCTGTTAGGGGAGGTTTGAAGCGTTCCTCTAGGTAGTTTTGGTACATGATCTTAAGAAGTATTGCGTGTGGATGAGGTTTCAACTCCTCGAGCAGCTGTGCGTACCGGTTGAGCCAGTTGAGAGCAGCTCGCACCAGTCGTCGGCTACCGCACCGCCTCTCAGGTCAACGTCGGTAGAACGGTCTGCAAGCCAAGAATGGTTGAAAACCATTGTTTCAGATATAAAATATTGTCTTTGATGCATACTGTAAGCCCGGGTTGGCTCCTTTCGTTCTGATATTCCCCGCTATCAAATCTGCAGCAAGGCTGATCTCAACCCTACATACACAACGCTGCAAAAGGCCATCCACTGATCAACGAACACTGATTAGAGCAAAAGCGGTGGGCCATGAAACGTGTCTTGCATTATCAAACTATTGTGAATACACAGGTGGGGAGGATGAGAGGTATCGGAACCGAAGCTGATGCGTGTCGCTGAATTGCCAAGAGCGTCGAAGCAAGAGTCCCGAGAGGTATGGAGACGCATTTTGGCGGAAATGATAGCTCCTCCAAATCTAAACTCCGTGCCAATGATGAAGACCTCACTGCGTCTTGAAGAGCAGGATTGCGCAGTGTCCCAAGTAGAAATAGATGAAGTGCTTGGTTTCTGAAACGCCGTCAGCCGCGGGAGGGTGTACAAAGCGTATTGTTCAGCCTACCATGCGTGACGAAGCTTCCGAAATTCCTGCCCACGATGCAGTGCCAGGTGGCTCCTCGCTTGTCGTCAAACTGAATCTGGTCAGCGCACGTCCTTGGCGGATGCCTGCGCCCGGATTCTTACCTCTTTCTTGATGTACTGGGCGATGTCCTGGAGCTACATAAGCTTGCAACGGTTCCTGCTGGGAAGACGCCCTCAGGGCCTACCTTCTCGATGTTGAACTTTTGCATGGCCTCGGTCGCTACACGCGAGTCAGTATCATAACATGCACGCGGGGAGGAGACGGCCACTCACCAACCTCAATAGCCTGCTCTTGCATGTCAAGGGTCTGGGCGGCTATCGTTAGCACAAGGTGAGGGTTTCTCTGGACACGCGGACTCCATACCATGTCCGCAGACTTGACCTGGGCTGGACACACACATCAGAGGGGTCTGTCACGGGGGGTAAAAGGGGTGGCTTACCCTCCAGCTTCTCGGGGTTCTTCTCGTTGGCCATGGTGATGACGCACTTCGGTGTGGAGCGGATGCGGAGAGTCGAACGATTAGAGACGGAGGAGGAGCAGCGGTATGGAAAGAGATGGAATGAGAAGGTGGAGCTGATTGGTCAAATATCGTGACGGTCTCCGGATGGGGCTGTCCGGCATGTGAGGGAAGGGGGCGGGCTGACGATGCTCGGCGGCGGTCGGCGCACAGGCGCCTCCGCCCGTCGGGTCCCGCAAAGCCTGCGCGCTAAGGAAATTTTGTGTCGCTCACACTGTTTACGCCCACACACAAAACACACGCTGCCGCCCACCCAGCGCGTCTGGCCTCGCACCATGGCTTCCTCACGCATCTTCGTCAGGGGCCTTCCCCCAACGCTCAACGAGGCCGAGTTCCGCAAGCACTTTGCCCAGCGCGATGCCGTCACCGACGCGAAGTTGCTGTCGCATCGCCGCATCGGCTACGTTGGCTACAAAACCCCAGAGGCCGCCGAGAAGGCCGTCAAGTACTTCAACAGGACATTCATCCGGATGTCGAGAATAGGCGTCGAGTTAGCCCGACCCGTAAGACCTACCTCTCGTCTCCGCCCACATTTTGCTAACCGCGGATCGCAGGTCGACGACGCGCCACAGCCCAAAAACAGGAAGCGTGCCCCAACCGCAGCGCTGCCCGTAGCGGACAATGACTCGAAGGAGTCGAGGTCAACGGTGGAGAGCTCTCTCAAGCGCAAGAGGGGCGTCGATGATACCGTTGAGGCCGACCCGAAGCTCAAAGAGTTCCTCGAGGTCATGAAGCCGGCGTCCAAGAATAAGACATGGGCGAATGGTGACATGCAGGTCGACCAGGCTGCCGTGGCAGACGAGAGCAGCAAGGTCGAGCCTGTCCATGTCGCTGAAGCTGAGAGCGATGATGAGTACCAGACGGTCCAGAAGAAGCCCAAACGCGCTGAGTCGGTGCCTGTGGCTGAGACTGCTGATGTCAACACTCCAGCCACTCAGCCATCGGGCGAAAGCTCGCACACGGACGAGCAGGCCGATGAAGAAGCAGAGCAGCAAGTGGACACAGAGCCCATGACAGATGCCGACTGGCTACGCTCAAGAACGAGCAGAACGTTGGATGTGGTCGATGATGACGAAGAGCTCGCACATCGTCCCAAGCCTTCTCAAAAGGAGGTCTCCAGCGCCTCAGAAGACGGGAAGCAGGAGGCGGAAAGCGACACCCAAGCACCGGCTTCCAGCGGCGATGCAGCCGCTGACAAAACCGAGGCCCAGGTCAGCTCCGATGTCGACGCCATACACCGCACCGGGCGCCTGTTTCTACGGAATCTGTCTTACGAGGTGTCGGAAGATGATTTGCGTGGCCATTTCGGTTCTTTTGGGACACTACAAGAGGTAAGAAGCTCCGGCATTCCTTATCCCCTGCATACCTCTTTCGTGATGAACACCAGATAGGGACAACCGATGCAAAGCATTTGAGGAGACCCTGGGAGAAAATTTTAGTAGATGCTTCTCATTTTCTGAACTCTATGAGGCCACAATTCCTTCATTCATCTCTACCACTTTCGCAACGCGGATGCTAATATTGGGCCGTAGGTTCATGTCCCCCTCGACTCGAAAACTGGCAAGGGCAAGGGCTTTGCCTATGTCCTCTTCGAGAATCCCGAGGGTGCTGTGCGGGCTTATGAGGAGCTTGATGGCAGAATCTTCCAGGGTCGCCTTCTGCACGTTCTCCCTGCTGCTGCTAAGCGGGATAACAAACTTGACGAGTTTGCCATCTCCAAGTTGCCGATCAAGCAACAGCGGCAGATACAGCGAAAAGCAGAGGCGGCAACTTCGACGTTCAACTGGAACTCCCTGTACATGAACGCCGACGCTGTCATCTCGTCTGTTGCCGATCGTTTGGGTGTCAACAAATCCGAGGTTCTTGATCCGACCTCGTCGGATGCTGCTGTCAAACAAGCCCACGCCGAAACGCACATCATCCAAGAGACAAAAGCGTACTTCACGCAAAACGGAGTTGATCTCGATGCCTTCAAGCAGCGGGCCAGAGGAGATACGGCCATCTTGGTTAAGAACTTTTCATACGGCACCAGTTCGGATGAGCTCAAGAAAATGTTCGAAGAGCATGGCACGGTCACCCGTTTCCTCATGCCTCCCAGTGGCACCATCGCCATAGTGGAATTCGCTCTGGCTCCTCAGGCTCGCACCGCCTTTGCTTCGCTTGCCTACCGTAAAATCAAGGACTCGATTCTCTTCCTCGAGAAGGCTCCGAAGGATCTGTTCAAGGAAGGCTTCACACCACAGTCTGTGCCTACCACTGTTGCCTCGGCACCGGAAGGTAAGGCTAGGCTGGCTGCATCTGACTTGCTTGCCAAGGACGCAGAGCCGACGCAGGTGGACACCTCGACTCTTTACGTCCGTAACTTGGCCTTCTCCACGACGACTCAGCGTCTGACGGAGGTCTTCAGACCTCTTGACGGCTTCGTTTCTGCGCGGGTGAAGACCAAGACGGATCCGAAGAAGCCAGGACAGATTCTTAGCATGGGCTTCGGTTTCCTTGAGTTCCGTACGAAGGAGCAAGCCCAGGCTGCCCTCGCCGCAATGGACGGCTACAGCCTTGACGGTTACAAGCTTATGATCAAGGCGTCCAACAAAGGTCTGGATGTGGCCGAGGAACGTCGCAAAGATGACAAGGCGAAGAAGGCGGCGGGTCGGCAGACCAAAATCATCATCAAGAACTTGCCGTTCGAGGCGACCAAGAAGGACATACGCGCCTTATTTGGAGCCTACGGACAGCTCCGTTCGGTGCGCGTACCTAAGAAATTCGACGCCTCAGCGAGGGGTTTCGCGTTTGCTGATTTCACAACTCCTCGCGAGGCGGAGAACGCCATGGACGCGCTGCGCAGTACCCACTTGCTTGGCCGCAAATTGGTCCTGGATTTCGCTGCTGAAGATCCGGAGGACGCTGAAGAGGAGATCGCCAAGATGCAGAAGAAAGTTGGCACGCAAGTCAACAAGGTCGCCCTTCAAAAACTCACGGGTGCCGGAAGAAAGAAATTTAATGTCGCAGGCACCGATGAGCTCGAAGCAGCTTAAGACGGTAAAAGAGACGGGGATCCCAAAGATTTTGCCTACGCGGCCCTTTGCCCGTTGCCCGCGTCGGCCCCTTGCTTCGTCGGCGAAACGCGATCTCGAGCGCGCCACTCTGGTTTGCTGCCCCCTTGGACAGCTGATTCCCATTGCCTGGACCCACCACCCAAATGCAGGACAGCACGATCTCCTCTGGGTAGCGTTCGACCGAATTTCAGTTGCAGGTGGGAAACGTCTTGAACCTTTTCTACCGCGTCCGTGAAAACCTTGCTGCGACTGATGTCTTAGGCGCGCGTATCCTCCACGCTAAACAGAGAAATCAAGGGTCATGACGCCCAGCAAACCAATTTCTTTCTGAACTCACACGCTAACCTCTGTCGCATTCCTGTCGAAAGACTCGGCTCAACTGCCGCAGCGCTGCCCGCAGAGTGGGTGTGAAGAACATTCCTCGCATAGGCTACATCCCTGGCACCGCGAGAGGGGTCTCAAGTCACCAGAAAGAAGATCTTTGGGGGCGAAAGGCCCGGCCAGCCCTTGCTTATCAGGCTAACATGATAGAATAGAAGGAAGTCAGCATTCTTCTAATAGACCAATCTATGAAAATCAGTCAAGAACGTCAACAAACGATGATGAAATCCAGCCAATCCTATCGCGCCGTGAATCTTGGGTAGAATTGGCTTTTCTTATGTCATTGATCGACCCACGCCTCTCCTGCCGGCCGTTTCCATGGTGCCCTGTGGCATTGTTCGACAACGAGGCTCCTTCTGAGTCGATACCCAGCCTTCCTATAAACAACAGGCCACTTCTCTACATTCCCACACTCACCGTCCACATTCTCTTTCTCTGTCAAGTCATTCCTTTGGTCCAGCTCTCTACGTTCCTTCGTCTTTGACTGCTCTGTTCGAAAGAGCGAAGCCCAGCACCCCAGACATTCTTACTTTTGAAGCCTCATTCTTACCCTACCGCGCGGCATTCCCGAAACCTACAATGGACAGAAGCTCATGCATCTTACCGTCCAACGCTCCATCACTTCACGATAATATCATCGACGACATAGGGGTTCCGAGACCGATCCTGCAGGAGCGTTGCAGCAACCGGCAGGAGGCCTTTCTGGACACCGACCACCGCAAACATGGGCTCTACCAGCCCGCCGAGAACTTCTACAACGGGGCGGCACAGGGCTACTCCTTAGCATCTTCACAGAGCTCGCACGCCGGTTACGCTCCGCAGACATGGCTGGCGGACGAAGACGACCGGGTCAGGCAGGAGTGCGCTCGCTTGTGGCGGATGCTGTCCCGGTCGGACGCGTATCGGAAGTATCGAGCTCGGCAGCCGAAGGACTGCAGAGAACAAGATCAGAAATGGCCCGAACACATGGAGTTGGCCTTCTTCTCAGGTAGGACACTCTGCATGTTGGCCAATGAGCATTATCGTGGCACTGACGTGTTCTTGCATTGCAGCGCTCGTCAAGTACCCGCCAATGGGCCGCCGCAAGCAGATGCATGAGGGGAAGCCCCGCGGACGCAACGAGCTGATCGCCTATGCCATCGAGAAGTGGACCGGTGAGGCTCGCTCAAGGAAGCAGGTCTCGAGTCACATCCAGGTGCTGAAGCCGCTCTTCAAGGAATACCCCAAGAGTCAGTATACCTGTCCTGTTCAGCCTCGTCTGCTGCTTGCCGCCTTCCTTACACCCGGACTGACGCCGTTAGTCATGAGATACATGTCCAAAGAAGACCTTGACCACCGCCGCCATCATCGGCACAATTCGAATGACATGCTGCGGCGGCGATTTGGAGCACAGGCAAGCATGCGTCCGCTAGATTTCAACTCCATCGACCAAGGCTCGATATACGCACCTCAGCAACATGCCGCGCTGCCGCCACCTCGACAAATGCTTTCTTCAAGCCCTGCCTTGGTGCCCGCTTGCTTCGAGATGAATGCTCGGGACACTACCTCTGACCCACCCCGCTCCTTGCACTGCTTCACCCGCTTCCACAAGCGCGCAGAGCAGTCCCCGCTTTACGTCTCCGACTTGCAAGACCAGTCCTCAAGCGTACCCAAGCACCTTCGGGACATGCTGGATGATAAGGAGTCGCTGATAAACTGCGACGTTATCCTAGCAGAGTCAAGCATCGAACTGATGGCTATGCACGCTCCTGGCGAGAGCACGGAGCTAGGAATACAAATCGAGTTCAACAGCAGCTACGAGTACGCGCTGTACGACCACTTCGAGTCGCACACGCGCTTCTACACGGGCGAGGACCTGGCAACGGAACCCAAGAGCGTTCTGGGCTATGACACGCACTATAAGAGGTTACACGCCGTAGCTGGCACATTTGGCAGCGGCTTCTGGGCAGGGAAACTTGGTGAGCTTTCGTTGATTATGCGGAAAGCCTACAAGAAGAAGGGTGACCTCGTCCCCGCACGCGGAGCCGTCCAGGTTGACGATGAACGTCTTCAGCAGGCGCGAGAGCACGCCAACCAGACGCTCAAGGCACTCAGCGCCGTGCAGGAGATATTCGCCGTGCCCCGCGGCAGCATCGCTGCAGCCAACGGGTATGCCCCCGAGCCCGCAGCCCCAGAACGCGTCCTCATCGTCGGATGGACGTTCCGCCATGCGGGCGCCGGCGAGCCTGGAGCCACGACCTGGCGCCGTGTAATTCTTCCACACCAGCAGTCCCCCAAGGACGAGCAATCTCTAAAGCAAGATTCCCAGCCCTCTTTTATGAGCGGCAGCACGAACTCCCTCAAGCAAGATCCCACCAACCCATACAGCCAGCTCAGCCTCGAAACCATGCCTACCAGCGGCCTCATCACACCAACAACCTCCACCCACCCCTCCTTCGACGCATCCGCCCACAACGGCGCCTTCGACCTCGACCCGCTCTCCTCCATCGGCGGGCCCTTCTCCACCGGCTCCGTCGTGTCCCTCTCGTCCGCCTCGTCCGCGCCGTCCTCGTACCACACGCACCACCAACACCACCACCTCCAGCCGCACCAACCCGTCGCCGTCTGCTCATCCGCCACCACCGCCGACCTCGTCGGCACGCTCGCCGGCATCCCGCCGCCGCCGCCCGACCACAACGGGCTCGACTTCGCGGGCGGCCAGATCTCGGTGTGGATGGAGCCGTCAGTGTCGATGCAGGGCTACTACGACATCTCGTCGGCCACGAACGCCAGCCTCCCCTCGCCGCTCGAGCACCACCACCACCCCCACCACTCGCACCACCACCACCACCCGGGCCACGTCTCCATCGCCGGCACCCCGAGCGGCCTCGGCCACCACCCCCCGCCGCAGCCGCCCCACACCCCCGTCGGCTACCACGCGACCGGCGCCGGGCCCGGCTCGGGCGCCGCGGGCGCCGCCGGCGACGCCGGCCTGCAGGCGTACAACCCGCGCGGCTCGTGGGGCGGCTACGGCGGCCTGCTGGAGGCCGAGTGGCAGCCGCAGGCGGGCGCGGGCGGCGCGGGCGCGTTCGCGGACGGCGCGTTCAAGGACGACGGCGCGCAGGGGAAGCACGGGCATTACCTGGACGACGGGTCCGGCGCGCAGGCGCAGGGGTACCAGAGGAGGGATAGTGGGATGTTGGGGTTGTAGGGGATGGAGGCTGGGGTGCGGGGTTCTTCCTTTCCTTGCGGCTTTGCGCTGTTGGGGGTTCCCGTGGGAGGCTTGGTGGTGGAGGGAGGGGGATGTGGCGGTGATGGTGACGGTGACGATGACAACGACGATGAAGACGAAGAAGACGATGATGATGGGAGAGGAGGATGGGGTTCTCGAAAGGGGAGGAGAACGACACTCGCTGGCTGATTGACTGACTGACCGACTGGAACTACTCGCTACACTTGTCCATTTATGCCCACTCACGACCTACTTGCTCCACTCGCGCGCGCTCTCCAGCGTCGTTGTTGTTGGCTTTTGGTCTTATATACCCCTCGACCCTCCACACCCGGAAAAAAAGTTTGCGCTAAATTTTTACCGTTCGGCTTGTTCATCACTCACTTTTGCTTACCGCCCCTTTTATAGTAAGGTAACGTCCCCCCTAATTTGGAAAATATGAATTATTTCGCTGTTGAGATTGGGCTGCTTCGGCTTTTCCTTGTGTTGTTTTTGGATAGGTCCTAGAGTTAATGCTGAATACTTGATTCACCAAATGTCTTCTGAGCCTGTGCGGTATGTTCTGATAGCAGTGTGGCATGTTCGTGCCGAAGTGGGTTTTTCATAAGAGGCTGCCTGCATACGTAATGTATGATTCTGCTCTATGGAAGCCAGTATACTTGCCGGGCATCAGTCCATACGCATGTGGTGTCTTCATGCAAGAAGCTTTCGTGACCTGGCTGCTGGTTCTTGACTTGTTATCCGTCAGTATCGATGCCAAAGCCCTCGACTGCTTCCGTCCACTACAACGAGTCAGGAAAGAGGGTCTCGAGTCTTATTCAGGCTAAGTATCTTCGCTACGCAGCACTTTGGAAAATAACAAAACGGACCACGAGGACATAGTCAGCGCTTCAATGGCAAAACTCCGACTCCAGCACCAGGAGCGGCCACGCCATGGTGCCCGCTACCCAGGTCTCATGAGACAAAAGAGCAAAAAGATGGAGCTGACCAGTCTGAGACTGGTAAGGACTACAAATTCCTTGCAGCTTCTGTGGATCGAACACAGTACCTCCAGATACCGCACAGAATACTGTGGATGGCGTTGGCCGAAGTTGACTTCAGTCTGCTGCTTGTTAGCGGGGAGTCGAGAGACGGTGAAGGCTGAGTAGGACTAACCTGGCGCTCTCCCAAGTGAGCTAAAGCTGCTGATTGGATGATAGGGAAAATCGTGACGCATTGCAATCATGTTCCGGCGCAAATTTGCGCCGGAAATGCGCAGAGGAGAGGGGAAAGAAATTTCACGGTGGACGATTATCGGCAGCGCACGTGATAGCGCCTCGTCTTATCGGGACGCGTCTGGCGGACCCCGCGCGACATTTCACGCGTCAACCCACCGCCACACGCTTCCGAGCGACCACAACGGCCCGCCAGCTCGACCCCCGGCTCGCAATGGCGTCGCAAGCCTTCCCGCAGAAGATCACGGGCCTCGGCGCGAGCCAGGCCCAGAGCATTGAGGACTGGGAGGCCCAGATGGCCGACGCATCGAAGCAGGAGCTCGCCAGCACCGCCGCCGCCCACGCCGTGCCCTCGAGCTCCGATCCGCCGCCGCCCTTCAAGGCGGGCAGGGTGTGGTCCAGCGAGCCCGTCGCCACGTTCAACAACCTCTGCCTCAAGCACGCCGTCGCCAACGCCTACGACTACGCCCAGACCCGCCCGAGCCCGCCGGGCTGGGCCGTCACCCTCAACTTCCGCTACGGCCAGCTGATCGGAGGCGGCGAGGACTTCAACGTCAGCCTGGCGGGCCCATATGGAAGCAAGAAGGAGGCCAAGGCCGCGGCGGCGGAGGAAGGCGTGAAGCTCTTGACCGAGGCGTTGGCGAAGGCCGCCACCAACAAGAGGAAGAAGGCCGACGACGACACCGGGGTCAACGACGACGCCCAGGAAGGCAGCGACGACGAGAATGAGAACTGGATCGGTCTGCTCTGCGGTACGTCTTCCCTCCCCCAACCCCCCGAGCCCCACGACGTCGAGGCGACGGACGCGCTGACCTCATCCCAGAATACTGCCAGGCCGCGGGCAAGGCCAGGCCGATGTTCCAGGAGTTCAGCCTCGGCGCCAACTACTCGATGGAGTGCACGCTGTCGTCGGAGGAGGGCGCGGACCGGCCGTTCGGCGACCGCCACGCGCTCTTCAACAACAAGAAGGCCGCCAAAGCGCACGCGGCCAGGGACGCGGTCAGGTGGCTTCGCGACCGCGGCCGCATGCCCAGGAAGGGGCACCCCACCAAGAAAAAGGCCAAAGCCGCCGCCGCCGCCGCCGTCTCCATCCCTCTGCCCGCAGGCCTGGCCCCGCTGCCCGCCCCGATGCCCATCGGCGGCGTCGACGCCAACGCCCCCGCCCCCGCAGCCGGCGCCGAGGAGAGCGACGGGTCGTCCGCCGGCTCGCCCGACCACAAAGACCGCAGCCTCGGCGAGCAAGTCATGAGTAAGTCCTCCTCCTCACTCCACAGCATCCTTCGAGCGCTGAGACGCAACCCGCAGTGCTCTGCAGCCGGCTCGGCGTCGCGCAGCCCGTCTACCGCATCACGCCCGACCCGCGCGTGCCCAGCATGTGGAGCGGCGCGGCCTTCTTCCCGCACGACCCGGCCATGGCGCCGCCGGGGCAGGCCGTCGGCGAGGTCGCCAACATCTACGGCAAGAAGAACGCGAAGGAGGAGGTGGCCAAGAAGGTGCTGAAGCACCTCAAGGCGAAGCGGGCGGAGAGGTTGAGGGAGGCTGAGGGCGTGTTGGCCGGGGTGGGTGCCGCGTCGGGCTGAGATGCGGGGAGGGGATGGACTGGGTTCGGCGGCGGGTCTGCGTTGGCTTAGGGCAGGGGGAGGGAGTGCGGGAGGCTGGTGCTGGGTGGTCAGGGGGACTGCTTGGGGATTTCATGGGGTTTCCCAGGAGATTGGGAGGGTTCAGTTCAGAGCGGGCAGGCGTTTCTTGGTTGGTGGCTCTTTGACGGCGTGGAGGGAAAATGTTGTATACCCGGGGACCTGCTTTGTATTATTGCATCAGAGCGTCAGCGAATAGCATGATCTATTATCCGTGCTTGTTCAATTACACATGCTTCTTTTGGAACTGTTTTCTACCACTACGGAGCAAAGTTGCCGTGGAAAGATGCCTCCTAGCAAGCTATGCTACGAATTCCCTCATGCCCTCATATCTCTCCCAGATCATATTGTATTACCACATCTGAGCAGTCTTCCGGTTTATAGCTGGGTGCCACCAGTCAGTATGTTCATTTCCCATAAGAAGGTTAGCCTTCATACATGGGCAGTTGAAGCATTGATCCGAGCGCGATTATGCAGTAAGGACCGCCAAATCCGTAAGGATGAAAGTGGCCATATGGAGAGGCTGGTAGATGCCTACACTGCTTGCAAATGTGGTGGGTTATTTGTCGATCATGCTGTGGTGGTGGATAGATGGAGCAGGCGCTGGCGGTGGTTGGAGTGATGGATCATTGGCGCATGTGAACGTGAGTCTACTTGGTGGCAGGAGTTTCTGGTATGTGACTGATTGGCGTGGATGCGCAGAAGTGTGTGGGTGGCTCTTCCACGAGAGGTAAGTGACAAATTGACTGACACTTGGTCGGAAGAAATGACGGTCAAAGTTAATGCCGATCAGATATGTGAGAAGTGCATCTTCATCATCGTGTATGACTTGGTGGAGGAGGTGATATCTGTGGTTGATGTGGTAAGCAAGCATGTGATGCTGGTGGTGAATAGCTTGATCTGTTTTAGAGATGGCGGAACCACTGGTGGAGAAAAAGCCAATGAGCACACTCCCTTCAGGCATCGCTGATGGATCGGTTCAGTGAGGATAAAGTCGGTAAGAGGTGTTCTTAGTGGGACGAGTGGTGAAATGACGGTTGGTTAAAGAGACGAGGGGGGTGGCGAAGGGGTAGCCGTTGTATCCGGTAGCTAGAATGTGAGGAAGAGAGCCATGGTGGGAATGGAGGTCAATCTTCGTAGCTGCCAGGGCTGAGAGAGTAGCAGAACTGATGATGGAAGCGCAGCTCATGCATGCTGTGAGGGTGCCGTGAAGATTGCGCTGGTCACGGTCTCATCACTGCTTCCTTGCCATCCCTTCGATCTCGTCCTTGCCTGATGCTGCGTCCTTGACGAGCTGATGGCGCCAGATTGATGGAGTAGCAGCATAGGCTAGTGGATTCCCAACGGCTACTTCCGCATGTGTTACTCCAACATTCATAATTACCATTGGGGTCTCCGCAAGGAGACTCAAGGAATCTGAGCATCATTCCAGGCGCGCACTCAGCCGTAGAGTCCGGCAGAGTCTGGTCAAGCAGTGTCCTGAAATGGAAATAAGTTACTGCTGGAAGGTTGATTTTCAGTTGAGCTGCCAAATCTATTTGCGGCGTTGGAACGTAGGATATTCCACATATAGGCTTGAAGTGGAAGGCGGCCCCGAAAGATAGAGTTGCCATCAAGGTGCTCTCCAGACGGAGCGGGCTTCGGGTGTCAGAGATCGACGGCGGTGTGAAAGAAGAGGGATTCTTTGGGCAAAAGAGGTGGCAAAGCAGACCAAGACGGACATGCTGCGTGAGTGCTCTCTTCCGAAACGGCGCCCAAGCCACAGCTTGCACTGAGCGGAAGCCAAAGCAGCGGAAAGTGCGCGTCTGAGCCGTGGTGTGCGTGATGTAGAGCAGGCCGAGGGCGTTCGGGCCAGGTGAGAAGCTTGCCAGGACTTGTTGCCCAGTTCAGCAATAGGTCCTGGGCCGGCGGCCGTGTGAGTTCGCAGTGACGCAGGCGCAAGTGGCCGGAGCGCAGGACCCTGGCCTGCAACGGGCCGCATCGGCAGTGCTCGCGCCTGCCGTGGGCTCCCGAGGGGCCACCACTTCCCAGCGAAGGCCCAAATTGGAACCCGTGAGTGCACACCAGCAGGGACGCCCAGGAGCAAGGTGTGCCGGCACGCTTGTCACCCTCGCCCCGTCTCTCCAGGCCCGCGTGCCCGAGTGCTGCATGGCCCGTTGCGGGCATCCGCCCGGTGGCCCCGACGGTGCACCGACACGGCCGTAGGGTGTTCTTCCGCGCTTCTGCGTTGTTCTTCCGCGGTCTTTTCGTTCTGCAGGCGCGTACGAGCCTCCGCCGGAGCCGCATGTCTCAACTGACTTGCAGTCCGACGGAGGAACTGTAGGCGCCGCCGCTGGGCCGCGGCTATGGGCTGGCGACGAGCGGGCAGGCCATCCCACCGGCGCCGATTGGCAGAGGCGGGGATGTGTCAACCACCAGGCGGGATTAATAATGGCGCTGCTGAGCAAGCAATGCGAAACGCGTTGGATCTGCGGCGGCAGCGGCGAAGCTTGTCGATGACGACGCCAGCGGCCGGCGTGCAGTCTGGGGCGGGAGCTTCGAGAAGGCCAATGGGCGGGTTGGCAGGGCGGCCGGCAGCGGTGCCGAGCGTGCGGCCAGGCATGGGGGCAGGACGACGCGCCGTTTCGGGGCTGGCTGCAAGAGTTTATCGCCTGAGCGGGGCTGCCGCGGCGATCCCTCAGCGGCCGTCGACCGCTGCTCCCTCTGCGACTTCTTCACCTCCGGCCGCGGTTACTGCTTCCAGCGCCCGCCCCGCGCTGCCGACGCACGCACAGCCCGCCGCATAGCCCTATGCTGTGTCGAGCAGGTCGCGCCGACAAACTTCAGCGCCGTGCCCGCCCGCCAACAGCGCAGCCAACGCAACCAGCGGAGCGGAGCCCCAAAGCGTGTCGTCTCCGACCCAGCGCCAGACTCCCGACCTCACCAGCGCAGGGTCCAGCCGTCCTCTCGTGCGTACGCGCCCAGCAGTGCGTCGATGCCACCGACGCCGCGCGCGCCCGCCGGCGCTGGGCCACGACCACGCCCGCGAGGCGTGAGACGACCGGCGCGGAGAGGGCGGGAATTCCGAGCGTGGTGGCCAGCCGTGGCCGCGCAGCAGCGCTCGCGGCGTTGCGGCGCTGGGCTGGGCGCCGAGCAGCGTAGGGCTACGGCGCGGCTAAGGCCAGACTGGGCCGCGGCGGACGACGAGGCCTGGTGAGGCCTTTCTTACGGCAGCTTCGGCTCGAGCGCTCACCTCTCGGCCCTGGGCCTCCCTAACGCACGCCTTACGGCCGCCGCCACTGCCCCAGCTCCAGCCCGAGCCCGCGAGCATTGCCGCATGATGCAATCGTCGACCACCGTCCGCCTAGCGAGCATGGCCCCGGTCCAAACGAGCACTCGTGGGCGGTGATATATACCACCGCCGTCCTCCCCGAATCGTCTGCTTGCTCCTCCAAGCGCCTCTTCCATTCTCGCCCTCCCTTCTCCGGTTGTTTGCAGCATCACTCTCCGCGTTCCTCAACACCACCGCTCCTTCACCACTGCCCCCGCTGCCACCATGGTCCAGAACAAGAGCTTCATCTTCAAGAACCCGCCCACCGGCGTGCCCAAGCCCGGCGTTGACATCGCCGTTGAGGACCGCGGTTTCGACCTTGACGCCGCTCCCCCTGCCGGCGGTATCACTCTCAAGAACTACTATGCCTCCCTGGACCCCTACCAGCGCGGCCGCATGCGGGACCCCAAGATCAAGTCCTACTCCCCGTCCTTCCAGCTCGATCAGCCCATCGACAACAGCGTCGTCAGCAAAGTCCTGAAGAGCGACAACCCCAAGTTCCAGCCGGGAGACCTCGTCGTTGGCATGGTCGGCATCCAGGAGTACGCCGCCGTCTCCGCCCAGCAGGCCGAGCGCGTTCGCCACATCCAGAACCCCCTCGGCCTGCACCCCTCGTACTTCATCGGCGCGCTTGGCATGCCTGGCCTGACTGCGTGGAGCTCGTTCTACGAGATCGGCAAGCCCAAGAAGGGTGAGACCATCTTCATCTCGGCCGCTAGCGGTGCCGTCGGCCAGATTGTCGGCCAGCTGGCCAAGCACGAGGGCCTCAAGGTCATCGGCAGCGTCGGTGACGACAAGAAGCTCGACTTCATCACCAAGGAGCTCAACTTCGACGCCGGCTTCAACTACAAGAAGGAGAAGCCTTCCGATGCCCTGGCCCGTCTCGCCCCTGATGGAATCGACATTTACTACGAGAACGTCGGCGGTGAGACCCTTGAGGCTGCCATCGATGCCATGAACAACCGCGGCAGGATCAGTAAGTCTCGCTCATTTCTTGTTCTTACGCGCACCAGCATTTCCGACGATGAAAATCTTCTACCAACATATCGCAAAATTCTGAATCTTTTTTGTCGACATACTTCCACCAACTCTGAGAAATCATGACATCTTTCAAAAGATTATCCCACATCGTTTCGCGGAGCAGTAGACTAACCTACTCTTCCAGTTGCCTGCGGCATGATCTCCCAGTACAACCTCGTCCCTGATGAGCGTTACGGCATCAAGAACCTGTTCATGGTGACGACCAAGCGCATCACGATGCGCGGCTTCATCGTTTCCGACGAGGACATGGGCCCCAAGTACGCCGCCGAGCACCAGCAGAAGCTGCAGCAGTGGATCCACGATGGCTCGTTCAAGGCCAAGATGCATGTCGACGTCGGCATCGACACCGCCGTCGACGCCTTCCTGGGAATGCTGAGCGGCAAGAACTTCGGCAAGGCAGTCTTGCAGATTGCGGATGTGGATAAGGAGTAAACTTTTCGAGAAGATACCCAGCTATTTGGATTGAGGAGGACAGCGGTTTTGACGGCCGAGCTTACGACGGTTGCACGTCTTTTGCTGAGGAACTGATGACGAAGGCTTTATGATACGCAGTAACGGGAACGAAAGAAGTCTTGGGGTTGAAGAGGCCTGATGCGGATAGTATGAAATGAGAAATATATTCCGAACACATCCAATTATTCTCTGGACATTTTCAAATACTACACATGATTGAATTACTTACCCGCAATTTGGAATCCACTGTGCACGAAGTTGCTTTGCCGAACGGCTTCACTCTTGATAATAGACGATCCCCTCGGCCATTCACTTTGGATTTAATCTTCATTTGAAGCAAATCTCGGCCATTACCCAATAACAGAGACCCTTTCCCTATTTGTAATAGCTTCCACTACTTATCCACTAGCAGAAGCTGCTGCTCGAGCGGACCTGGTCTGTGTTCTGGAAGCTCGCTGGCGTCACTATCGCCGATGCTACCGCCATTGCATCCCCTACTGGGCATCGGGGCCTCAGCTTCCCGCCGCAGAATATCCTCCATCATTGGAGCAGCTGCGGTCCTAGATCGTCTTCGTCTTCTTCGCCTGTGGGCTTGGTGTCTCTTATGTGAGCAGATTACGACGCGTACGAAACACATGATTTCCGCAGCGTGCAAGATGTAGACATGCAGTCTTTGGTATTTGATATGTTGGCTACGGAACAACTTATTCTCATGAAGGAGATGGCCTGTTATATACTTTACTCTATTTCTACAGTGGTTGTCTCGTGGACTTCACGGAGAGTCACCTTACGCAAAGGAAAACTGGTTCTGGAAAATAATTCCAGGTGATTGCCGCTCATGCTTAATTCTCATTGACGATACCCATGCAGCTGCCACACCATGCAGCTCGTTTCAGAAGAGCAAAAGCAGATTGCATATTATGTTTCCCAATTAGGGTCCCATACCGCGTGGCTGTTGCGTAATATCGGGACTGTTCACGGGGATGTGATATCCTGTGACAGATGGCCCCACTACTATGGCTCTGTATGTTGGTAGTAATGTGTTTAAGCCAGCAAACGTGTTCTTAAGGCATTACTAATACCACAACACAAGAATGTTCCTTCAGCATTAATAACCATGGCTAATGAAGTCCATACCACCCCCTATACAACTTGACTTTGCCCTTTGGGGGAAGTCGTTGATCATTTTTCCCTCTTCACCTCAGACTATACCGCTATCGCCGCAGCATTACCTCGAAGTATTTATTGTCATGAGAAGGTACAAATGATGCAAAAAACTACTTTTCACAGTTGATTGAGGCCGGAAACACTGGACGAATATCATGGCACGTTACAGAGGCCGGTTCTACCTTCTGCCTACGCGGGGAACGGCAAGCAGAGGTACACTATGAACATTCTTTCAAACAACAAGAAGTCCCAGTATAGCAAATAAATTCAAATCAATCTCTCTCAGCCTTATTGTTTTACATCAGTAAAATTAAACAGAGGAGCAGCACAGAGCCCCGTTTTCACAGATGAGACCCCAGCCTCGCAGAAAATTAGCACATGGCTCCAGACCAGAACCTAACTACACACCGCCTCCAGCACGAGGAAGAGGTCCTAATTGAAGCAGCTCAAGCACGGAGTCCCCGGAAGAGTACGAGCGGGGACGCACTACGAAGAGGCATGGAGAGCATTACCCGCGTAGGAAATAAACCCCCGAAAACCAGAGGTCGGAGTACTCTACTCCCTCGTCAGCCTTCCGGATCCTGATTCGAACCCGATTTTAGCTCTCTCGAATTTGGTTGAATAAAAGTCATGTTGAATTGGAGCTCCAACAACCGTGCGTGTTGAACATCACCGTTTCCCCAAATTGATGAAGGTCGTCAGCAGCAGCTCTTGGTAGGCTTAATGATGGCCATGGAAGAGGGCACTTCCCCCGAACCACCACACCCTCCAAGTCATCTTCCATCTTGGAGTCTCCCAGTGACGGTGATTCCACGCTGGCTAATTCCTGCATGGAGAAATCATTGTTTGGCAGAAGACAGTAGGGTAAGAGAGCTGGCATTCATGGAGCAGTGATCCAGCCCATCGCCTGAGCCACGCGGAATTCATCATCAGCTATCAGAATCAGCACAGGCATGAGAGGAGACCGCTGCAGAAGTCTCACAACACCCAAACCCGAGGATAAAAGAGCAGGACTACCGGATACGCTCCATGACACCAGAGGAAGAAGAAACCACCAACAAAACCCATCCCCGGCCGCCGCCCCCAACCTTATCATCCTCCGCACAATTTAATCACCCATCCCAAACGCCCCCAGCGTCCTCACTCCCCCACCAACCGATTCAACCTCCTAATCTCGCTCCACCGACTCCACCTCCCCATCTCCAGGACATTCATCCTCCGTACCCTCCCGGACGGATTCCCGATGACGACGGGCTTCCAGTCCTCCGCCGTCCCCGCCTTCTCCGCATCCGCGCTGCCCAGCACCGCGCGCCTCCAGCCCTCGGTCCCCGCGTCCCCGCGCAACCCCGCCATCACGTCATCCGGGATGACCTGCACGCGGCTGTGGCGCCACAGCACGGCCGTCAGCGCCAGCGTCAGCAGCAGCAGCACGCCGGCCACGACGCCCGTGCTGGTCTGCGCGCCGAGGTGGCGCGTCAGCACGCCGCCGACCCAGGTGGCCGCCGCCGCGAGCAGGAACGCCAGCGCCTGCGCGGCGAAGAAGCCCGCCGACACGCGCGGGAACGACGAGTAGTTCGTGCGCCGCCGCCGGTCCGCCTCGGCCATCGACTGCAGGCGGTGCCGCGTGTTGGCCCCGGGCTGGAGGTCGCACGTGTCGAAGGCCTCCATGATGAGGCCGTGGGTTTCGGCGAGCGCGAGCACCGAGAGGAAGCCGATGCACGCCGCGAAGGTGATGGGCAGCATGGGGTGGAGGTAGGGGGGCCCGCGCGAGGAGAGCGTGTAGGCGAGGCCGGCGAGGGGGAGGAGCGTGGTGAAGATGATGCGGCGCGTCATGTGGGAGGTCCAGGTGATTTGGCGCTGGAACGTCATGCTGTCGGTACGGGGCCCGTGTGTACGCTCGCGGCTGAAGAGGCCGGCTTTGGTCAGAGGGATGGCGAGGAGGGCGCCGATGGCGAGGGAGGTGACGCCGGCACCGACGTATTGCGGGTGCCAGCGGTAGTCCCGGGAGAGGAGAGAGCCAAGGAGCTATGGAGGGGGTTGGTTCAGTGGTTTGGTGTTTTACTTGGAGATGTTTGACTTACTACGATGACGAGGACGAATTGAGCGTAGATCCAGGCAATGTACATGGCCAGGACATTGAAGCCCAACTGGAAGTACATCCGCAGGCTCAGGTAGATGCCCGCTGAAATCTCTTGGCCCCACCAGTCCGGCCCATCTGGAGATATGTGCAGCTTGATCTCGCCGCGGACGATACGTTGGTAGACGTACTCAGATTTCGGGTCGACCAAGTCGATGGCGGAGCGGCGGAACCGCGCGCGTCGCGTCTCTGGCGCGATAACGTTCAGAACAAGAACTGAGGCGATCATGATGACCACAATGTAGAAGCCCCAAGAGGGATCTACGCTATTGATCAGGACGGCGCCAATCATGAAGCCCACTGCGATGCTACCCAGGAAGGACCAGGCCCAAATGCCTAGCCAGAGCCCCATGCCACCGCCATGGCGGCGGACGTCATTGACAAACACAAGCTCCTCATGGGGGTTGTTGGCCTGTAGAGATGCGCCGAAGAGATCAAGGAGTGTTGTCACAAAGTTGATGTTGGCAAGGCCGAGGGCGAGACCGGAGAAGGCTCGGGGGAGAAGGAGTCCGAGTCGGTAAAGGTATGTGCCTGGATCACGCTGTGTACCAACCACCAGCGCCTGGGGGAATTGGAGAGGCAGAAGAATGGCAAGAGCACCGAGAGTGTAAGGCTTACGGCCGTGAAGGAGAGGCAGGGGCCAGCAGAAGAATGTAGAGATGGCGAGCCCCAGGTACAGACTGCACTGTCAGCATATGGCCACACTACGAACGGGTACCACTCACAACACGTTTCCCAATATAGCAGTGTGCCCCTGATCCGCGATGGCGTACTGGATCCGGGGCACTTCACCGGCCTATTCCAAATCAGCGATGGCCGTACAAAGTCTCACCAATACTCACATAAACCCCAATCAAAAATCCAACCAATGCAGTGTTGATACACGCGATCGTAGCTGTGATTCGTTTCTTTGTCGTCCCCCAATTTCTTGCGATCGGCTGGCGGCGATGGCGTTTGAACAGCTCCATGCCCTCTGGTCCGCGATAGCTGATGTGAGTCCGAGCTGGAGCACCCATGTTGAAGCCCTTGGATGGCGCAGCATCGATGTCGTCCCAGGGATTTTGAGGCTTGCGACGCCTGGGTCCGGCATTACGCTCACGCCTCTCGCTTTTGTGCTCCTTGCGTCGATCACGAATCGGATTGTTGTGATCTGAATGTCGAGACCGCCGAGACTGACGTGCAGGATGGTTGACGTTACGATGCCTTAAAGAGCTGCCACGAGGTGGGGTTGGAGGCACTCCATGTTCCTTTATGTGACTGTGGACCTCACCCTTAGTCGGGGGCCTGTGTATTGGTTGTGAATGGCGATCAACGTAGTATGGGTCGTCATGGTACACCGGACGCTTTGTGTTGTCGTGCCACGCCCTCCAGTGCATGCTCTCTTGTCTCTCAATATCGGTGGGTGTGCTGGTCGAGGACAAGCTGGAAGATTGAGATGGGCTTGGAACACGGACTGGCGTCTTCGGTTTGACATACGCCCAATCCGTAACTATCGAGTCGACTGACTTCCGTCCATACAACTGTTTCGGAGTTAGTAAGATTGAGCTTGAGGTCGACGACCCGTCCCTCCGGAATGACACAGTTTTGTTCCTGTGAGTTTTCATGGGACTGACAGGATCAGCGTTCTCTTCTAACGGCTCTGCAGTCGGGACTGCCGTGTGAGAAGAGTGGCTGGTCCTCGGGCTCAACGACGTGCCGGAGTCTTCGGACGAGGTTTCCAGCGAGTCGGACACCAACAAAGGATCCATTCGGGATGACAACGAAGGCGTTTTCTCGAGAGACCTTGAAGCACCTTCCAGCACTTCAGATACACTATCTGAGTTGTGATGATCTGCTGCATCTTTTGCAACATCGATAGCCTTCTGCATCAGGTCTTCCATGCCGGTTATTGCTCTTCCAAGGCGCTTTTCAGCTGGTGTCGGGCGAGTAGGGTGATCTGAATCCACACTTGAGCCTTGCACATGCTTTGGCGACAGTGCCACGGGAGATATCTGCTTCATTGTCGGTGGTGACTTTATTGTTGGTATGAAGATTGTGGAGTCTCCCATCTGAGAGCCCGCCTTCCTTTCGATACTCTCGGGCTGCCAATCGTTCTCAGCCCCGTACGTAGCATCTTCCAGCTGTTCCGGCGACGATACTAAAGCCTCATATAATCTTGTTGGTACAGGACTTTGGACAGGAGGCCCAGCACTCGCTCCACTCGCCTCTCGGGTGCTATAGATGGATGGCGTATAGGCAGAGCTTGTTGTCTTCGGTGCGTGAAGACCGATGGGCGGCTTTGCTGGAGGCGTTTCAGGCTTTGGTGGCGAAGACGGGCTATTGCTGCTCAGAGTCGACCAAGAAGTATCGTCATCGGAAATGAAGGCTCCCGGAACATGCCATGGCCTTCGACCGTCCCCTTTTCCAGATGAAAGCTTACCATCAAGCCATGGGAGCTTCCTCCTTGGTGCATTCAATGCCGATGGCCTGCGTGACGAAGGGAGTGATGGGTGGATTTCCGACGTACTTCCTTCGGTCTCCGCTTTTGCTAGATTACTGATGGACTTTGGCTTGTTGCGGAAGGATTGACTTCTCAAGTGGGTGCTACGCCGTCGAAAATTGTCGCCGCCAATTCCGTACATAGGGTCTTCCGGTCCGGTGCTATATGTGGTAACCATTCCGAGGGCTCTCTGCGAGGAATAACCAAGGAGGAGCAGGCGGTCGATAACGGGTGAATGACAGATGCAGGAGAAGAAGAAAAAGATGCCGCTGCTCACTTTGGGAGCACGTGACTCAACGGGAAGGTCCAGAGAGGAGCACGCCTTTTCTTCTAGCAAAAGGTCGTGCTCTGGTAAGATGGAGAAAGGACTAAGGGAATGTGGGCATGGAGATGTGAGTGTTGGAAGGACAAAGCTCCGAGGTGGGACATACGCATAGCACAGCAACGTGTAGGCCAGGAAGGCACATATCTCACCTCCTTCCACAAAACGATTTCAGAGAAGATTGTGGTCGCGACTTCTGCACGGAGAACATGCTGCTGATTCGCCAACCATGGCGAGTCAGTAATATGCATGGTCATGCAGCTTTTGGTGAAAGCATCGACACCTGCAGCTGCTTTTCCTTCCCTGGTTGCTCAAAGTCCCAACTCGGCATGTTTAATGCCCGAGTGGGCTGGTCCTGTGCTGGATCAGTCAAGATATGTGCGACGCGTGATTGCGGAGCTCTGCGCCTGCTGTGCAAAGTCGAAGTCGTCAGCAGGACAGTCGGAGCAGACCCTCTGGCTGCTTATAAGGTGTGCCAGCTCGGGAACTGCCCCAGAACATCTTCCACCAAAGCTCAGAGGCGGCGTCGACGGCAGGCGGCGTCGGGGTGAGGTTGTCGCGACACCATCCCGGCGATTGGCGGTTGAAACGTGCAACGGAAACGGGAACGAAGCGGCAGGCTGCTCGTTGGCGCCAACGTCGCGTTTGAAGATCGACATGGGAAGCGGAGGAGCCGGGGAAGCAGTGGTTGAGATCAGCTCTGGCGCCAAGTCACAAAGCCAAAGTCGGGTTTCTCTCGCTTCCGCCCGTCGCTCGCCGCGCTCGCTCCCACACCTCACTGACCTCACGACCGATCCATCGCCATCCCAGGACCGATCAGCAGCCCGCGTACCGTTGGGCGGGTCGTCAGGATGTCTCAGCCGGGATTTGCACCAACAGCTGACCCTCTCGGCGGCGCCGGGCGGCCACGCACAGCCATGATCGAGGGCGGACGAGGCAAGGCACCTTCCGGCGCGGATTGGTGAGGTCCAGCGACACCGTCGGCGCGGATGACACGCATTAGCTGCCGCGCAGCACAGCCCGCGGGCTTCATTGGCCTGGGGCGCTCCGGCGACACGGCGCTGCTCGCACCCCATCTGCGGCTGCCTTTGGGTGTAATGGCGACGTGACCTCGCAAGGCGGCTGGGCGGGCTGATTGGGCGCGCCCTGTGGCGGGGGGCCCGTGCAGAGCAGCCGTTGCAGGGGCCGCCAAATCGCCGCCGACCACACATCGTCCACAGCACGCGTGTGACGGGGAGTGGCCGCCCGCGATGGAATTTCTGGAATCACGGGCGACTGGCGGCCATGCCGCAACCCATTTCCTTTCTTATTGCCCGTGTACCCCAGCCGTGCCGTCAGCTCTCCTTTTCACGCCGAGGGTTGCTGCTTCCTCTTCGGTACCTGCGCCAGCAACAACACCTCGCCGTCTCTGCCATGCCTCGCGCCTCCGCCGTGCACATCTGCACCCCATAATCGTAGTTTCTTCTCCTCTTCCTCGGCGTCCCACGCCCGCCGCCAGCTCCTGGCTTTCATCTTTCAGCTCTCGCTGCCGAGTTCTCCATTGAACGAGCTGGCCTTGTTCTGCCCTCGCTGTATGCGCCGCTTGTGCCCTTCTCGCCGCTCTCCGTTCGCTCCGGCATCTTCAAAAGAGAACTTGGGAAGTTTTATCCTGGGGGGATTCGGCGTGTCATCTGCTCTGATTCCCGCGCTGCCGTGAGTGGACTTGGAGAATCCGGGCAAGGCACGCGATGCTGACAGATGTTGTCACCAGCAGTCGAGAAGGCGTCCTTGGTATATGAGGATTGGACGAGTTTGGCGATAGCACAAAAGGAGGATCGGAATGCCTGGGCTGCGGTGAAGCGTGGAATCCGCCGCGGACCTCTCGCAAAGCCTCCCCAGCGGGCTCTCAAGCCCTTCTAGAAGGCGATCGCGCCGCGGAAGCCCTGCGCACGTGGGAGTGCAGCGCGTGCCAAGATATGGCGACGTTTTCGGCAACTCTACACCAGCGCGTCGCGTCACCAGTTACGCCCGCCCACTCTCCACAACACTCACACCACTCTTTGCACTCCACATCCTCAACCCGCTCTTACACCCCAATCCATTCGCTCTCGCTGCACGAGTACCGCAGGCAGCAAGCTGAGCCGACCACCCCGGAGCCGCCGGGCGGCAGGCGACTCAAGAGAAAGACGGCAGCGACTCGTCTGAACGCCACCGAGCGCGAACCTCTTCTTCCGCAAGTCCACCCGCCGCCGCTCGTTCCGTCACCGCCGTCGACCTCCCACTCCGAGCCGAACTGGCGAGACCCCAAGTCGTCATTCGCAAGCGTTCACGTGTCTTCCTTCCGTTCGCTTCCAGCTCTTCAGCAGCGACCCTCGCTCGGGCTGCGCGACATCGCAAAGCTCAACGCCTCTGCCGCAGATCTTCCAGATCTTCCGCATACCGGCGCGCCGCAAACCCCAGCGCTTCCGCGCGACTTCGGCCTAGGATCCAGGAAGAGGCTGCCGCGCCCGAAGAACATCGAAATCCGCCAGCCTCTCGTCGCTTCTCCCATCCGATCCGACCCCTCGAGCCTTGACTTGCTATCTACCGCTGGCCTTGCTAGCACCTCCACATTCACGCTTTCAAAGTTCCCCTTTCCCGATCCGCCGGGCCCGCAACCTGGTGCGCAAGCTAATCCACCGCTGAACGTGTGGCCGCGGGAGTCCAACCCTGAGCTCACCCCGTCGCTCCTTGACACACCACCGGCTACTCCAGCTGTTCTACATTTCCGCGGCACCTCTTTTGATGTTGTCAACCCCCACAACTCTCTGTATGATTCGCACCTCGAGACCCCAGCAGACCTTGAAGGAGAGCCCAATGACTACTTTAATAGGACTTCGCTTGACAATCTGCTGCCGGCCGACATGGACAACTTATTGGACCGGGGTGATGGCGCGGAGCGTCCACAGCGCCCGCTCTTCGACGACCTCCGATCCGCGCACGCATCGATTGCGAAGACGAGGTTTCAGTCGCCGAAGCAGACCCCGACGCATGACCACGCAGAGGCCATGCTATCCTCGGTACTTCCTTCGACCGCCTCAAGTCAGAAGCTAGACCGCCGCACTTCGATCATGGATCGGGCCAGGGGAGTGTTCCGGAAGAATTACGCCAAGCCTGTCGAGGTTCAGGACGAAGGGATGATATCAATCCCATACGAGGCCACTTATGAAAACGCCAATCCTGCTAGCGGAGCCTACTATTCCTCTGCGCCCACCATGAATGATCAACACAACACCGAAGATGCTCGACCCTCGGTCGAATCGTGGGAAACTGTCCCCGCATCCGACTCGGAAATGACGCTACCGGTTCGTCATGAAGATCAGGCGTCTATGTACGCAGATTCGGAATACTTCTCGAATTCGCAGTTCTTTGGGCCTCTGAATAGTCGTCGTAGTGTGCCCTTTGGTGTTCAGAACCAGATTACGGACTACAGCGGCGAAGTCTCGTACGTATTTGCAGATACACCACAGCACTCGGCAAAGCCGTCTACAGACAGCCAGATTGTTCGCTCTTTGTCTAGGACCATCGACAACACCATCGGAAACATCTACGATCAGTATGGTGGCGTTGATCAGACTCAGGCTACGTTTTCCACCGAAGATCTGGATACCGACGAGGATGACGATGCTTCGACAATCAGGGTCCCCAGCCTTCGCAGCATAGTCCCTTCCAGCCCACGCGAAAATCGTAATTCTGGTCTAGAAAAATTCGACTTCGGCTTAGACGATCGTCACAGCGACAATGCGGAGAGCCCTACTTCAAGCCCTGTCACTCCTAAAGATGGCGATTTTCCAAAGGTTCTAGGTCTCATGCGCGCTTCAGCAGGCATCCCACCCAACTCCCCGCCTCCTCTTGCTCCACCGGAGCGTTCTGCCCTCCGTCCCGCTTACACACCTGTCTCGGACGACTACTCTAACCGCGCTTCCTCATATGAAGATACGCGCAAGTTGCTGGGAATATCTAGCAACGTCGAATCCCCGAACGTCAACCGGATGTCTGTGATTACAGAGGGGAGCCGCCTCTCCGAGGGTAGCAAGCTTCCACAGTCGCCTCTTCAGGAGTTCATCGAGAGGTGTGACAGCCAGAGGGGCACGCCGGATCTTGGGCAGGCCAATGAGAAGCTCGCGGACTCCCAACGCGGTAGTTGGACCACTGCATCCACAGATGCTGTTACCGGCCCTCAGGTGTCGGAGAAGGAGAACGTTGCACCCAGAATTCCTCCCATGTGGATGCGTGCATCCTCACCGGGTCCTACAAGCGCCCGCAACGAGTCACCGGCAAGTATGGCGACGGACGCCAGCGCCACGGATTGGGAGACGCTCGCGCAGACGACGACTGCTGGTGGTCACTCGAGAGAAAATTCTGAGGGGCAGACCCTACGCCATCAGGCCGCGTTTGAGGATCTCTCGCCAATGAGGAGAAAAAACACAAATCCTTGGCGCAACAGGGTTAACACCGATGGCAGCAGCCCTGTTGTCGGCTCAGCTACAGAGACGCGTAATATTCCTCGTTTCCCTCGCGATAGCGAGCTTTCGTTCCTCCCTCATAGCCGCAATGGGAAGCAGTCACTGTCCCTGAATTCTTCGGCCGGCCCCTCGCAGGCTAGCGACTCTTACGCTTGCCAGCTATCTCCAGAACAGATGACCAACTACCTAGCCTTCGGTCCGAGCGATGACATCCTGGAAGAGCACGAGCTGTCGCAATTGCCTCAGAAGTCTCACGCTCGAGAGTTCGCGCATTCAAGCTCTTTCGCGCGGACAAACAGTAAGATAGTCTCATCCGATAGGTTTTCTATGGCCAATATAACTGGAACACCTATGGGAACTGGAGTCCGAGATGCTGGAAGCAGCACGGTCGGGGACTCGTCGAGCCCAGCAAGCAACATTCAAGCACAGCAGGAAGTCTTTCCTAGCTCTCCACCCGCTGTTTCGACCCCCGCTCGCGAGAGCCTGTTAACCAGATCGAATAACAGGATGATATATAGTCCTACTACTGGTGGAATGAACAACGCTGGTGCGAACTACCGCACCCCCTCGACACACATCTCATCCCCCCTTGCGAGGGGCAGCATTGTGAGCAGCCAGTCGAGTCGGATTCCGACCGTCAACTCGTATGGAAGGAAGATCGATGAGCTTCGTGCTGCCTCGTCTACCCGCGCTGAGCGCCACCAGAGGATGAGGGCGGCGTCTCTGGGTTCATCGTCGAGAACCACCACCCCGCGTGCACAGGGACCCATGACAATTCAGCGGGCATCTGTCCGCGGCCAGAGATATCCATTCGCATTCGAGCTAAAGCACCGGGATAGTATGACAATGAGCAGCGAGCGGTCAGAGTTCGCAAACATCGTCCGCCCAGACTCCACCCGTACGATGGAACCGTTATATCGCTACTCTCCCCACCTGAACCAGCTTCCAAGGCCGGACTCGTCTGATATGACGGAGAAGGTCCAGAAGAAGACACAGCTATCATGGGCCATCTTTGCCATGTGTGCATGGTTCCCTCCGACCGCCATCCTGCTCTTCCTCGGTGTGCTAGACGGCCTGATGTTCCACATGAGTCACCGTGAGGTTGAACACGTCGGCCAGTTCCAGAAGAAGTGCGCTCTAGTTGCATTCATCCTGGAAATCGTTGCCCTTGTGGTTGTTTTGGTCTTGTGGCTTGTCCACGTCATCTAATCTGGGCTTCTTTGGACCCCACTATTGCACGTTTCCACCCAAGTCTTGGACTAGGATATGCACAGATGCTCGGCTGTTTGCAAAGATTGAGCAGCACCACTATTACCCAGGTTCAAACCAAACTTCCACAGAATCAGCAATGAGGTTGGCAGATGAGCCTCCTGCATATTGTTTAGACACTCACGCCTGACGATGAACGGCCGCGCACACAAAAGAACTGCATCTCTGGCGCTGGTGTTCTTGGTGTCAGAGCAAGTCAGAACACCTCCTGTTGACCAACCGGCTTGGTCGACCGATGCTCTAGCTTAATAACACTCTCCTTTCCTTGCTTTTTCCCTTCTTTTCTGCATTGCGTTGCATAGCACGGGCGGGTTTCTTGAGCAAGCACACAAGTCGGCGAACTCTTTCTTTGCAAAAAACGAACTTTAATGGTCGGGTGTAGGACGGATGGCTTTACACGGGACAGGGATCCACAGTGCGACATTTGCCGATTGTTTCTTTTCTTTCCTTCTTCTACTACCGAACGCCTCATCAGAGCGATAGACTCTGGTCTGCTTCCCGGAAAGACTTTATCACGGCTTGGAAGGGAAAGGAAACCGAAGGCAGCCAGCTTGCTTTTCCCGACGGAATGGAGAATTGGCGAACGGGCTTCATTACTTGGCTGAGCTGGCAATGCTCTTGATTGAGGGTTCGTCCGGGTTGGCTCAGAGTTGGTGGGTCTTATTGTAGCTAGATTTCCTTCCGTCATTTCTTTTCCCTTCCTTTGTCTTTACTTTACTTGCAGGCGAACCTCCACCTCGTCGTTGGCGATAAGAGACAGCTTGCTGCTCTATTGCGGGCTGGCGGGCACTTTCTGCTGCAGGTGGGGTTGGCTTTGCGACCTTGCGGTAGAATACCCAAGAAACTTTCAAACACCAAATACATGCATTGTGGTGAATTCCGTGATTATTAGCTGCGCTAATCATAGAAAGGCTGATCCAACTCAAAAGCACGCAATTGCGGGGGGAGCTGAAGCATTCGTACGGAAGCAAAATAGAAAACATTTGTGTGCCAAAGCTGTCCAGACGAACGCTTCAACTCCCCGCGCATTGGCAGATATCGAAAGCACCTTCGCGCTGGGCAGTCGTCTGTCGCACCGCTCTCTGCGTAGAACATGTTGTCGTAGGGCGCACGTCTCCGACAGCGGAAGCTTAACTCCGGGACCCATGTCATCACATCAACACCATCCCACTTTCTCCCCACCCTCTGCCGTGCCTTTTCTCCATTGAACCACCCCACAACGCCCCTCTCTCTTCTCCTCCGCGAACCTGCCTTCCAGCCATCTCACACGCCTCGACGCCCCCCGCAAACCCCCCTCAGCAGCGGCACGCCCAACACCCCCGCGCACCGCCGCCGAAAAAAGATGTCCAAGCTCCTCAAGCAGCCCGTCAAGCTCGCCCTCGTGCAGCTCGCCACCTCCGCGTCCAAAGCCGACAACCTCGCGCGGGCGCGCAGCAAGGTGCTCGAGGCGGCGGCGGCGGGCGCCAAGATCGTCGTGCTGCCCGAGTGCTTCAACTCGCCGTACGGCGTCAAGTACTTCTCCAAGTACGCCGAGACGCTCGGCAGCGCGGGCTCGCCGCCGACGGCGGAGCAGTCGCCCTCGTACCACGCGCTCTCGGCGCTCGCGAAGGAATCAGGCGCGTTCATCATCGGCGGGTCGATCCCGGAGCGCGTGGCCACAGCCAGCGCGACAGGCAAAGACGAGGAGACGCTGTACAACACGAGCCTAACCTTCGCGCCGTCGGGGGCGCTGCTGGCGACGCACCGCAAGGTGCACCTGTTCGACATCGACATCCCGGGCAAGATCGCGTTCCGCGAGTCGGACGCGCTGTCGCCGGGCAACAAGGTGACGCTGGTCGACCTGCCGGGGTGCGGGCGCGTGGCCGTCGCCATCTGCTACGACGTGCGCTTCCCCGAGCTGGCCGCCGTGGCCGCGCGCAAGGGCGCCTTCCTGCTGCTCTACCCGGGCGCCTTCAACCTCACCACCGGCGCCCTGCACTGGGAGCTGCTCGCCCGCGCCCGCGCCGTCGACAACCAGGTCTACGTCGCCCTGTGCAGCCCCGCCCGCGACATGGCCGCCGACTACAACGCCTGGGGCCACAGCATGGTCGTCGACCCGAACGCCGAGAAGCTGGTCGAGGCCGGCGAGGGCGAGGAGGTCGTGTATGCCGAGCTGACGGGCGAGAGGATCGAGGAGGTCAGGAAGGGCATTCCGATCACCACGCAGAGGCGGTTCGACGTGTATCCGGATGTGAGCGAGGGGAAGGTGAGGTTTGAAGAGTAGGGAAGAGGGAGAAGGAGGTCGCAATGAGCGAGGAAAAAGGATTCGTTAGCTTTTTTGTTCCACCCTTGGTGGAGGACTATTTAACATGGTTGACGCTGTCACGATAGAAAGATTCATGTAATCCTGACAGGCATTGACATATAAGACGTTAAGATGACTATGACCTGGTGCTGAGTAATTTTGATAGGAGAGCATCGACGATTCCCAGCCGCCAGCACGACGGCTACACTACTGTACTCTCTCCGGATGCAATTTTATTTTCCCATCCGCGTCGCCATGACACCTGAACCTCAGCATTATCTGAGCAGCCAAAGAAAAACAAGCAACGGTCGAATAAACTTCAACAATCTCGCAGTCTCTTTCTCTGTTCTTCAATAGACAAAGTACGCCTGCGCCAACGGCAAGCTCTCCGCCGGCTCAGCCGTGCACAGCATGCCATCCGCCTCGACGCTATACCTCTCCGGATCAACGCGCATCTTGGGCATCGTGTCGTTGAACTTCATGTCGCGCTTACCCACCTTCCGGCAATTCTTCACCGGCTCAACACGCGCCTTCAAGCCATAGCTGGCCACGACGCCGTTGTCGATGCTGGCCTTGCTGACGAACGTGACACTGGTGGCGGGCACCAGCGGCGCGAACATGGGCCGCATGTAGATGGGCTCGATGGTTGGGATCGAGGCGTTGGGGTCGCCCATCTGCGCGTGCGAGATCATGCCGCTCTTGACGATCAGCTTGGGCTTGACGCCGAACGACGCCGGGTCCCACACCACCAGGTCGGCCAGCTTGCCGACCTCGACGCTGCCGATCAGGTGGCTCATGCCTTGTGCAACTGCCGGGTTGATGGTGTACTTGCTGATGTAGCGCTTGACGCGGAAGTTGTCCGCCGAGGTGCCCTTGTCCTCGGGAAGCTGGCCGCGTTGAACCTTGTTCTTGTGGGCGGTGTGCCAGGTGCGCGTTATCACCTCGCCGCACCGTCCCATGGCCTGCGAATCCGAGGACATCATGCTGATGGCACCCAGGTCGTGTAACACATCCTCTGCCGCGATAGTTTCGGCGCGGATGCGTGATTCGGCGAAAGCGACATCCTCCGGAATGTTGCGGGAGAGATGGTGGCAGACCATCAGCATGTCCAGATGCTCGTCCAGAGTGTTGCGCGTGTATGGCCTGGTCGGGTTCGTGCTACTTGGTAAGACATTTTCATGCTCAACCACAGAGATGATGTCCGGGGCGTGGCCACCGCCTGCACCTTCAGTGTGGTACGTGTGGATCGCACGACCCTTGAAGGCTTTGATGGTCTGCTCAACGAAGCCGGACTCATTCAGCGTGTCGGTGTGGATCAGAGTCTGCACGTCGTATTCATCGCAGACAGTCAAACAGGCATCAATGGCTGCCGGTGTGCTTCCCCAATCCTCGTGCAACTTCAGACCCACCACACCGGCCTCGCACTGCTCCCGCAGCGGCAGCAGCTCGGCGTCATTACCTTTGCCGGTAATACCGTAGTTGACCGGTAAGCCATCACATGCCTGGAGCATCTGTCGGATATGAGTCTTTCCCGGCGTGCAAGTCGTGGCATTGGTGCCGGTACTGCAACCATGTTAGCGGGGGCTCGGAGAAGCATTGAACGATCGCACCTCGGGCCAGTTCCTCCACCGAGCATTGTTGTAATTCCAGAGGCGATGGCCTCATTGGCCTGCTGCGGGCAGATGAAATGGATGTGCGTGTCGAATCCTCCAGCCGTGATAATCTTGCCCTCTCCAGCGATGACATCCGTGCAAGAACCGATGACCAGGTTTGGATGAACACCCTTCATGACGTCCGGGTTGCCGGCTTTGCCAATCCCAACGATGAGACCATTCTTGATGCCAATGTCCGCTTTGTAGATGCCTGACCAGTCAATGACGAGAGCGTTGGTGATGACCGTGTCCAGAGACTCGCTATCCGAACGTCCGCCTGCCTGGCCCATTCCCTCGCGCAGGGACTTGCCGCCGCCGAAAGAGCATTCGTCTCCGTAGTGGGTAAAGTCCGTCTCAACCTGGATCCAAAGGTCGGTAGCACCAAGGCGGACGAGATCACCGGTGGTAGGTCCAAACATGCTCACGTAGGCTGATCTCTCCATGGTAGCAAAGTCGATGTGCGCGGCGTCACCCGCAGGCTCGGGAACATGCAGGAAGCCGCCAGCCTGCAGACGCTCCACCAGGCTCTCCGCAATCGACAGGTCCTTGATGTAGCCAGATGCCAGGTTGTTGCCGCCCTTGATGACTTGGTGGCCATCAATCTGGACGAGCGTGACCGTCTTGGTGTCACCGGGCTCAAATCTGACGGAGGTTCCGGCGGGAATGTCAAGACGGAAACCGTGGGCCCTGACGCGGTCGAACTCCAGCTTGGGGTTTGTCTCGATGAAGTGGTAGTGCGAGCCGACCTGCCTCTGTCAGCCCCATGAACATTGCGCGCCGAATCGAGACGGCATACCTGTATAGGCCTGTCGCCCTTGCTTGTGACCTTCAGGGTGATCCTTTGTCTTCCCTCGTTCAACGTGATCCTGTCCTTGACTGCAATTATGGCGCCAGGCTGCTTCTTCGACTCGTACTCGCTGGGGTCCCAGTTGGGGAAGACGTCCGGGCTAGGCACAGGCAGGAAGCTGCCGTAGAGGGCCTTCTCGAGGTCTCCATCCTCGGAGCTGATCGGGTGGTGGACGGTGACGAGGTACGTGCCGGTGGGGAAGGTACCCTCGATTTGCAGCTCGGTGAGCGAGTTCACGACGGAAGGGAGGACGTGGCGGCGACCCAGCATGGTCTTGCCAATGGACATGAGGTCGGCGACGGTGTGCCTGCCATCGCGGACGAGCTGTATGTCATGCCGTCAGCACGCGACGGGCAGGCGAGGGCGGCAGAGGGGCAGTACTTCTTGTAGATTGTTTGCGATCAGGGCCTGCGCTGAGTCAGTACAGCCAGCTCGATCGGCACATGAATGGAGCGCCCAATGGCACGCACGGTAGCTTCTGCATGGTTCAGCCTCACGCCTCGGGCCAGACGGCGCTGTGCGAGCAGGCCAAGCTGCGAGACCACGAGCTTGTCGAGCTGTAGCGCGGTGGTGGGTTAGCACGAGGGCCAAGCGCGGGGCACATAGGCGTTACGTGATGGCTGCCGGGGTTTCAGACCTCCTTGGGCGAGAGCTGCATGGTGACGGCACCGCGACGACGGAACGCTGCAGCAGATGATACAGATCGAGGGCCGAAAGCTGCCTCGAGCTCGAGCGCTGGGCGGATCGTGAAGAAGGAAAACGGCTCTAAGCTGGTCTGCTCCTCAACGGGTCCCTCTACCCCAGATCCGTGTGCGCCGCGGTCGCGCGGTCCCGCGGCCGCTATTGGACAGTGCGCCATGGCTGATAACGGCCGCCGGTGCGTTGCGATAACACGTAAAGAAAGCAGCCTGAGGCTCCCGACCCAGCCCCGCCAGCGCCACCGCCGCGCGGGGTGTGTGGCTGCAGCTGTGGGCTGTCAGTGTGCATCGCAGCTGGGTGCTGCACTGAACTCTGGAGTCGGGCTGCCGCCGTGCCGGGCGGTGATGCTGGATGGGTGCTGCAGCCGCGGCAGGGTTGGCTGCGCCGGACGCAGCGCCGATGTCGAAGGTCCTGGCCGAGAAATTTCTGAACGCGGCGACGCTGAGTGGCCAGGACTTCGGCCGTCGACCACCACCTTCATGCCGCCGTCATCCATCGGTCCATCCCAAGTTTTGGACGAGGGCCCGCGGCAGGCCAGGCGCGTCGACAGCGGGCGGGCATGACGGCGGTATATACCGCTAACGACGGCAGGAGTCAGCCAACCACATTAGCAAGGTCTTGGCTGCCAGAGAGGATCGTCCCAGCCGCGCCAGCGCATGAGAAAACTTTCCACATCCATGTCTCGCGGTCCTGGACGGTGGAGAGCGCGAAAAGCTCAAACTCCCAGGCCCCGCCCACGCGTCTACACGTGCCAGATCAGGTGCTTCACAGCTGCTGCGGCAAGGATCACCTCTCCCGTGCTCTGCCGTGCGCATAGCCCAGGGTTGCTGGCAGAAGTTGGGTCCGTTGGGATGAAAACGCGCGCGCCACGATTCAGGCACTCGCATGGCCGCAATCCCTGCACCCAACTCAATACATGCATCGGAAGGGCTTAGCTTCAACTGCAGGTCACGTCAACGAGAGAGAAAAACCGCATGGCGAGAATACGTGGAACTTGACGAGTGGGTCTGTGAGTCCATGCAGCCAGTCGGCTTGCATGGCCTGCTTGAGTCGCCCTCGTTTTGTGTTTTGGGCATTCCTACACACTTTTTTACACATTACAGCCTTCCCGTTTTGCAGGCTTTTCCTCTTAAGCGCTCCTCCCAAGCCAGCAGCTCAAGGTCCTGAGGCAGAGTCTGCTGCGTCTGTAACGCCGGCCCAATCCATGATCGCCGTTCTTTTTTTTGCTCCACCAGACGCCATTCCAAATGCGAAAAATGATGCAGCACCTTTTGCCCGACAGGAGAGCCCCCGCTCGTGGCTCCGCCTGCGCCGCGCCTCATTACGCCAGCCGCTGATCGATGCTGCTGCCTTGCCCAATCACTCCGGGGCTCGACACGCTTTCCGATCGCTGCACGGAATCCCTTTTCTCGGCGCTCTTCACGTTGCCCCCGTCCGGTTGCGTCGCAATTGCCATACTGTTAAGGCTCTCCACCAATTCTCCATGGCTAGACAGCGTGACCGGCGACTGCGGCGTCGACATGCTCGATAAACTGTGCGGAGGGAACACCACCGGTCGTGGGAGAGACATCGTCGGCGGGAACTGCGGCGCAGCCATGTACATACTAGGCACCATCGTGTTAGCAGCCCGACGGACAGGGGAGGCGTGCGTCGAAAGGGCGGGTGCAAAGGTCTGTCGAATCATTCGGCGAAAGAAGGGTATCTCGGCGGCCGTTGCTGAAACTGAATCGTAATCGCACTGCAAACGAGTAAATGCACAACCAGGAGCACCGGCAAGAGGCGGCTCAGCAAACCAAGCAAACATTGGTATAAACGCGCGCAGTAATACACAAACGAAGAGTAAGCGTGCCGGCTGAAAGTCATGAACTCGCAGTGTTGCAATTTAGAGAGGAAAAGCAGTATGCTCTAAAAAGCATCCTTCCCGCCAAACGAGAGCGTTGGCTCTTCTGCAAAGGGGAATCGAAAATGACTAGCTACAACCCGAGAAAAGCCTCCGTTCGTGGAGAGAAAAGCAAAGCAAAAGTGTGGTTTCCGTGAGAAGAGAATTAGAAGCAGCAGAAGACCCCTGGCTAAGCCGTGTTGTACAGGATTTTCTCTAGACCGCAGTCATGAAGAAGAGAAAGAAGCAACTTTTTGGTATTGGGAAAGGCATGAAAACCCGTGAAGGAGACCGAACTGGATGAGAGTCGTGACGTGGCATGCATAAAGTAAAAAATCATGGACCGAGCCAACCGAGTGAAAGACCTTGAAAGACCTTTGAATGCACGACGTACGCGAACTCCCGCTGAACCCTCAGAAATAGTAAGGAATATAGCTTACTGTAGCAGGGTCAGCAAGCCGTGGGAATGGGGGTAGTGTCAGCAACTTATTGCTGCCATACCTTCATGGGAGCAAACCCGCCGTATGGGTTCGGCGGCATGCCCATGTTGGGGTACACCGGTGGCGGAGGGGCGGGGCGGTACGGAGTGCCGGCCGGACCAGAGTTGTTCTGGCTGCGGCCCCAGCTGAGACGGACGCGCGAGTTGCCAATGGGGTAGCCCTGCATCTGGTTGATGGCCATCTCGGCGGCGTGGCGCTGGACAAACTGGACGAAGCCGCAGCCCTTGCCCGGGGGGATCTTGACGTAGGTGATCTCGCCAAAGCCCTGGAAAAAGGAGCGGAGCTCGTCCTCGGTCACGTATCCGGAAAGGCCGCCAACGAAAACAGTGGTGTTGTTGGGGTCGGTGAACTGGTTCATGGGCTGAGGAGCACCGTAGTAGCCAAGCGGGGGAGCGCCCATGCCATACATGCCAACGGGGCCAGGGCCGTGCATTCCACCCATGGGGCCAGCACCCGGACCGCCACCGCTCTTGTTCTTGGGGGTAGCCGTGGAAATGCGCATGGGACGGTTGCCGCAGTAGACACCCTGCATCTCGTTCAGGGCACGCTGCTGCTCACCCTCGTCGGAAAAGCGAACGAAACCGTAACCGCGAGACATGCCAGAAATCGGGTCGGACATGATCTTGGCCGACTTGCAAGACGGGTACTTGCCCTGGAAGAGCGAGACAAGAACGTATTCGTTGACCTCGGGGCCAAGGTCGCCGACAAAGATTGAGTACTCGGGACCGCGGTCATCCCGGCGATCTTGGAGACCACCACCGGATGCCCAGTTAAGCTTGAAGGGACGGTTAGAGTTGGGGATCATCTGACCGTTGAGCGTGAGGGCCTTTGCAGCAGCCTCGGGAGTCTGAAAGTCTACGAAGCAGTAACCGGCGTTGTTGCTGCGTTGGTCAGTCTCGCGATAATTCGCTAAGGAACATCGCACACTCACCCAGAGAACTTGTCGCGGATCATCTTGACGTTGACCTGCTCGCCCATGCCGTACCAAACGCTGCGCACAAAGTTCTCGTCAATCCAGGGCTCGAGCTCTCCCATCCTAGTGAAATTAGCAAAATTCATGGCATGCGCGTGTGTGCGAGACCAAAGGCGCATTTCATCCTGGAGAAAAAAACTTCATCCGAGGGGGGGAAGGCTCCAGGTGGATGCGCAAACGTACCAGAGAGTGGTCTTGGACTCGCCCGGGCCCTGGCTGCCGGGGCCGGAAGAGGGCGCAACACCGGGCATGTTTCCACCCTGGAACTGGCCGGCCGCGCTCTCAATCGGCTGCCCCATCTGAGGTTGTTGTTGCCCGCCGGCGACGCCCTGCGCGTTGGCATCCTCAGCGCCCGGCTGACCTTGGAACGAGTTGTCGTAAGGGAAGCTCATTGTGTTCGTGGGTCGTGTTATACGGTAGTGATACTCGGAAGAGCGGAAATGTGGTGGTAGGAAGTTGTGGTGGTGAGTGTCCAAGCGTTGATGACGGCAGAAGTCTGTCGGACCGGCACTTGTCAGCACGGACGCTCTGATCGCACGGCCGACGGCATGTGGGAAAAGTTGGGGCGCGGTGGCTGGTGAGGTTGGAGGGTGAGCGCGACGAACCTTTTGAAGCACTGCGGCGAATTGGCTAGAATGTCGCGGCGACAGAGATGGTTGCGTGAGAGGGACCGTGTGGGAACGACCAGGATCGCGCGCGTGGGCAGGACCGAGTGAGCTGGAGCGGCAGCCTGGAAGTGGAGCAGAGCTGCGCAGAAGAGCCTGATGGAAGGTTGAAAACCCTAGGAATGCTGAATGGATAGGGAACCCAGGAGATGATGACGCGCAATCGGTGAATGAACGGCCGTTTGCCTGAAGCTGTGAAGCAGCAGAAGAGGTCACCCGCGAAATCTGCGGTGCTGGTCAGCGAGGTGTCACTTGCCGAATCACATGCGCAGGTGCAGGCGTGGCACGCGGGCGCTGCAGGACGGCGAGCAGGTGCGAGGAGGCGGCGGTGCGCGATGGAGAGGCGATGCGCCGCAGGCAGCTGGGCCGCTCTGCCGCGCTTCACCTTGGGCGCGCAGCAGGCGCGGCAGCGCCGCACGGCGACGGCGCAACGGACGGCGGGCGACGCAGGCTGGATCGCCGGCTGGCACGACGCGCGCGCCGGCTTGGCGAGTGGTGATGGGGGCGGCGCAGACGGCGATGGGAAAATCTTGACGTGGACTTACCAATGACGACGTGAAGCAGAGCCGCAATGCAGAAAGGTGAGGGACGTGCAGAGGGAAACAGGACGAAAGGACCCAACACCCGCAACGCAAAGGGAAGACGAGAGAAGAGGCCCGGTGGAATAAATAGGCTGCTGGGGGGCGGTTGGTGAGGTGGAGGTGGAGAGGACGGCTGCGCAGGTTGGGCGAGGTGGAGGGGCATTAGAAAGGCGAATCCCGTGACTGGGGCCGCTAGCAGAGTGCGGCTTGCCTCGCGCGCTCTTTGGGGAGCAGTTCCATGTTTTGGGCGCCGCCAGCGCTGGGACGGCCAGAGTCTATCGCGCATCGCGTCCTCGCGGCGGCGCGCCCAACAGCCAGCGGCGGGCCCGCGTCCGGTTGCGACGCCGTCACCAGCCCGCGCCTGCACGACATGATCTCCGGCTGCCTCCATAGGGCTGTTTCAGCAAGATGAAGACGATCGAGCGCGCGCACACGAGCGTCCCAGGGCCCGCGCGGCGTGCGCCACTTTTCGCGCGGCCAGCTGGGCGATCTGGAGAGGCCGACTTCAGCACACACCGCTTGCAGCGCCAGCGCCCGCAGCCATCCAATCCTCAGCCAACACTCAAGCAATGATCTCCCTCATGCCGGTCCGGAGACCCGCGGCGCCGGGCCTCTGCAAACAGCCAAGCAAATGAGACCAGTCGCATTCTTCATCGCGAAGAGCCTCACAGGCGCATTGCGATGCCGTAACGAGCCAGCGCAGCGCCCGCCACGTATCGCCGCAACGGCTGCGACGGTGCCGGCTCCGGCGCCGCTCCCGTGCCTGGCCTGCGAGGTGAGAGCCTGTGCCTGTCCTGTGCCTGCATGACCACCGGTGACGCGACGGCAGCGCACGCACCTCGCGAAGTGGGGGATCTGATCAGTCCCGTCCGTCTGTGCTGGGGAAGCATGATGTGCATCACGGCGAGATCACGTTGGCGCTCGTGGCCCGGTAACTGCTGCATCACAGATCCATTCGCTGCTGATCCTGGAAACGAGAGATAACGCAACCACGCCCAGGCCCGCCCTCACTTCACTGAAAACCCTCCTCACGACGCCGCAGCGACCGCCGGTGCCTCTGCCCGCTCGGGGATGCCCTCGACCGCCTTGGTCTCGGCCTCGCCAAATTCGTCGCGCCCGCTGGCAAACACCTTGTCGAAGTCGTACTCGCCCCATCTGATCTCCGGGTTGAGCCCCGCAAACTTCCACACGCCATTGACCTTCTTGTACCAGTGTGTGTTGGTGCTGTGGGCGTGTCCCTTGACTGCCACGGTGGTACGGGTCTCGTCGGTGTACCTCTGGTGGGGCACGCGCAGCTGGTGCACTCCAATCACCTCGTCGTCTGAGATCTTCTCCCACTTGGATCCGCCGATGAAGTGCTGCGTCTTGAGAAGCGGGTCGCCAAGCACCGCGGGTGACGAGATCATGGCGACGAATTCCTCGGCCGGCATGGCTTCCCACAGTTTGTCGAGGAACGAGCGGTAGTCGATCTGTTCCGCGTCATTCGCCCTGCCTTCCCCAACAATGGATCGGTATGCTTACCCGCAGAGTCGGAGCGATGCACTTCCGCAGCCTGTCCCAGTCCTTCACATTCGGTCAGACTCCGCAAAAAAGGCCGTCACAGGCGGTGGGGCTTGCCTTGCTATCGTAACTGTCCGCCCACTCAACAACTGCATCGCAGAGACCAAGGTAGTCTGTCCCGTCTCAGCAGTGGTTCCACAGCAGTGAATCACGCCATTGGATACCATACCTTCGAAGGTGATGTTGCCCGCAGCCATGGTGAATTTTTTGCAGAAGGAAGGTAATTGTTTGTTGATTCGGAACTCGTTAAGAATTCAGAAGAGTTCGGTGTGATTGTAGGACGATTATGATGGAATACTGCCTGAACATTTTCTAGTTATATGCGGTGGCTACTCGAAATGCAGGGCCCGGATCCCCATGCTGGATGGGGGCCGCTCGGGAACTGCGGGGGGGCCCGAAGGCAAGTCCGAAAATTTCTGGAACACAACACCTCTAGCATGTACTTGAGCTGGGGAACGCCGAATCGCTAAGCACAAGTCCGGCGCCGTTTCAGCTTGTTGTTGGGTCGTGGACGACTTGATCCGCAGCGGTACGTGAAGTCGAGCCCGGTTTGTTGTGCTCAGGTCTCACTTCCAAAACCGACTCAACAATGAGCAGCGAAATTTTTAGTTATCATTAATAATTCCCCGCATTTTACTCTGTTTGCTTCCACGTGGGGTGTTCCGAAAATAACACCACAGGAGACAAACATTGAATCGTCCTCTCAACGGCTTGTCATGATGTCCGATCCTGGACACGCCCCTCCGGGCCGGGTGTTCGGACTAGCCCCCGGCACACCAGGATCCTCTCGGAGAACTCGGAGTGCTAAAAGCATTCATCTAGTGAGGACTAATGAATATTCAATATCGACGTTGTCCGGATACTAGAGTCAAGCTCTCCGGAGCCAACATAAGAGGCCCGTGGCTGCCTTCGGCCCTCAATCTATTGTCTCCTCTTAGTTTCATAACTCTTGACGGCCTTCCCAGCCTTCACAATCAGCGTCATACCTGGCGTAACTCTGTGGCATGATTGCACTAAGTCGGCGCTCCATGTGTGCCGTGGTTGGGAGTGCTCAGAACTGTGCAAGAGTGAGTCTGCGTGGGGCGTTATAGGCGTTCCTTCGCGTAGGCGCTCTATAGTCGCCCTGTTCCCACAACTACGGGCGCACACTCCAACCGCAACAGATCGCCTATAGTCCATAGCCACGGTCGACTGCGCGCACCAGACGCGTCAGAGGATTATTTTTAAACCCGTGTAGGCCCCGACCGTATCGGCAGAAGGCTTCGTATTCGGTGGAGACGGCTGCGGCATGTCCTGCTGCATTCGTCGAGTCAAACGATGGGACGAGACGATGCCTTTGCAGCGTCGCACTCTTGCTCCGGGCACTAGAACACCATTCCTCCCTCGCGTCTTGTCCCCGCCGCTAGAACCCGTTCATCGAAGCTCCCTGCTCGGAATTACGAAACCCGGCTGCCGTGACGCAAGCAGGCTTGGCAGGCATCGACCATTGCCGCTCCGAGAGCGATCAAGCACCTCCCGTTACAGCAATTGACCCAGAAACGTGCAACCCCCGCAACGGCGAAGCCAAAAAAGACGAAGGAGAAAAAAAGCTCCCAAGACCGTCCCCAATGCTGCGCCGTCTCACCATGTCGTTCTACAACAACGACAACAGCAATTACGAGCCCGCTCCGTCCGAGCCGCCGCCCTCCTACGACTCGGTCGACAAGCAACCTGCCCCCGTCGCCGGCGGGGCGCCAGCGCCTCCGCGACCTGGACAGTCACGCGCGCCGCTGCCCCTCGAGCTCGCCGCCCTGACCGCGCTGCGCGGGAAGAGAGTCATTCTGGCTTCGGGTTCGCCGCGGAGGAGACAGCTGCTTGCACAGGTGCGTTTGCAGTCGCCCCTCACCACCCCCTTCCCCCCAAGATATCGCCACACGCACCCCACGACGCCCTGCAGCGCCACACTGCCCTCCAGCCAGATCTCGCTTGCTGACCCAGGCACGTCTCGTCCCCGCAGATCGGCATCACCAACCTCGAAATCATCCCGTCCAGCTTCCCCGAGGACCTGCCCAAGAGCCTCGCCCCCTTCGAATATGTGCTGGAGACGGCGACGCGGAAGGCGATGACGGTGTACGAGAAGGAGATCGACAACAAGGAGAAGGGCGAGCCGGCGCTGATCATCGCCGCCGACACCGTCGTCGTCGGCCACTACGGCGAGATCCTCGAGAAGCCGCGCAGCGAGCGCGAGCACATCGACATGCTCAAGAGCCTGCGCGACGCCGGCGAGCACAAGGTCTTCACCGCCGTTGCGTGCATGCGGCCGCTCGAGAGCGCAATGGACCCCGGGTACGCGATGAAGACGCACGTCGAGGACACGACGGTCAAGTTCGACAAAGCTGGTACGTTGTGCGGATGGTCGCGGGTGCAGGGATCGGACGGCTGGGCTAACGCGGTTGTCTGTTGCAGTCACGGACGAGTTGATCCTCGCGTACGTCAAGACGAGGGAAGGGGCTGACAAGGCCGGCGGCTACGGCATTCAGGGCATCGGCTCTATACTGGTCGATCGGATAGAGGGCACCTTCGACAACGTCGTCGGCCTACCCCTGAGAGCTACGCTGAGGCTCATCGAGGAGGTGACGAAGTCCGAAGAGGAGTTGGAGGCGGAGATGCATGACGCTGACGTGAACATTATGTGATCGTGTGGGCGGGCTGTGTCGGCTTGGGTCTCGAGCTCCGAGACAACTGTTGATGGTACACGCAAGATATACCCTATCTTCAAAATGGCATGAAAGTCTGGGCGTTTTGGGGTTTTTAACGATAGATGGGCATCGAATTCCTCCATAGACGTTGAAGCGAAATGGGCACATGTGGATATCAGCTTACTACTTTTCGCTCACTCTGGAATGTACTTCTACGTAGGCGTAGATCACGATAAGCAATCACGGCATACTAGCATGTTTTCCTCCTGATGCTCAGGCTGTGTGACCTACAAATATATCTTGCATATCTAAGAGTTGAAGTACTCACATTGTTCCAAACTTTCGTCCGAACAGACGGGCCCATGCAACAGCCCTTTAAACAATACCACTGCAGTAACTTTTCCCACGTCCCTACAATAGAATAGAAGCGCTCATATGATTAACATTTGCAATCTATCTACTACACTTTCGCATTTGAGTGGACACTCCAGTGCCTGGTGCTTCCTGGCAATACATTACAAAAGCGTTTCCAAAGGTTTCACCTAAATCTCACGCTGACTGCTCTCTTGTCTCAAGTAAGATAAGGAAAAAGAAAGCAGGAAGTCCGTGGCCCATGTGATCACCGCCTTCAGACTCAACACATCGTACCGCGATGTGGCGCTTAGCCAGATTTAAGGACTTCACTGACGGGCCTGGAGATAGTCAAGCCTCTGGCTGCAACCAGACTAATTCATTACGACGACAACAGCACTTCCGGCTTTCGTCGGTGAATGTTAAAAGTTTAAGGTTCGTTTGTCTCTCTGCGGGCGGAGACCTACACTTTTCCTGTTAGTTAATGTACCCTTTTCAGCTCTAGACAGCAGACTCAGGCAAACAGATGGTCTTGATCATTCTTCCTTGTTGTGTGGATGCAGCATCCACTCATCCTGCTGATCGAGAGCACCAAGATTGACAATGAGACTCGTCAGGTTGTAGATATCTTGAGAATCGTGCTTTGTGGTCTATGACAGCCACAGTTGCGCCAAGGTTGAATCAATTCAAGCCGACAAAAACTCCCCCAAGTATGAGATGCGACTTCGATGTCTAAGGACTGAATGGCAAGGGTAGAGAATGAGGACATGCTCTATGATAAGAAGTGATGTGTGGCATTGGCAAAGCTGCAAGAGGCTGCTACCAAGTCTTAACAATAACGTGGACTTGAACAGCACATGACCTGAAGACTTGGTGTACATGTGATGTCAGTCGAGACCGGAAGTGACCTCGGGCGTTTGTAGAGCAAGACGCGGCGAGTTCGTGAAGTATTGTAATAGAATTATGCTTCTCACACATAGGCAGCTGCAACGCTCGTCCAGACATGGATGTACCATAATGATAGTTTCGTCAATGGCCTATGAAGGTATACACGTACTAGAATGTTTTCCGAATCTCCCTCGTAGTTCTCATGATTGGCGAAGTTGGCGACGAGGAGTAAGCTTGCTACTTTATTCTTTAACAAAGCCTTCGAGGGGATGGAATCAACCAGAAAGTCCTTACAGCCAGAGTTATAGAGTAGATTGGATCTGTCCATCCGGTATGCTATACGAACGCTTCGACTCCGGTTTCTCTAGTCTTTACGAAGTCACTTCTCCTGGTGCAATATATAATACATCAAGCTCCGAAATACGCCGTCTCCAACCGCTACCATCTCCCCGTTTATGTCCGCGTGGTCTACAGTTATAAAACTATCTGAATGCCCCCTAAAGGTGAAGAGGAAATAAAGATGGTATTATGAGATGTTGAGGAGCTTCGTTACAGCCGGAGGGGAAGATTGGGAAACGGGGCCAAGGGCGTGGTGACCATCGAGTCTTCAATTCTATATCTCATCCTGAGTAAACCCTGAAATGAAGGGTTACCATGGTAGAATTTCAAAGCTTGGTAGGGTTGATAATGTCTCATCACTTGCGCGCCCCAGGATTGCTAAGAATGTAAAATCTATAGAAAAACGAATAAAACACATGGATGGATGAAGCATTTGTCTAGACCAAGAAGGATTGTAGCGGATGCGGTATAACACAATGCCTTGGCCGGCTGTGCAGGTGTGCCCTCGTTGCATTAGCCCGAGTCGATCAGGTCGTAAAAGCTAGAGCAGAGACTATGCCGGGGTCTCTCTCGCGCTCCGCTTTGAGAAATGTGCCATGTGAGAATTCATTTGTCTTCCCCATCCTAGAAGCTCCGTCTGCATATGTGGAAAAAAAAGCACGAGTGCCGTGTCAGTTTCCTGATTTGCCCTCACTACAATTCTAACGAGGAAGTAGAAGTTGGTGCTGGAACAAATAAGCCGTGAAACGCAGAAATAAAAGTGAGCGTGTATCAGCGCCGCAGGTTGAACATGGGACAAACATAGCCATGAGGTGGGCATGGGCTGGCTGGAAACTGAGAACCTCACGGGAAGGACGGGCTGTTGGCGAGCATCAGGATATGCAACAGGTGAAGGCAGGCGGTGGAGAACAAAAGAGTGACGGGCCACATTGGGCGAAGAACAACAGCCCGAGGGCGGCGTGCAGCAGGGTGCTGGGCTGGCAACGGTGGCGCCCTCGGGGCTGCATGGGTGCTGAGGCTAGGCCATCGCAGGGCCTGCGAGGCACTGGCGAGCTCAGTGCGGTGGACGGGCGGCTGCTGGGCCCTCGTCGGGGCGCTCGAGGCTCCAGAGAGGCGCGCGAAGGGGGGCAGACCAGCCTGCCAGGCGCTGATGAGATGCTGAGGCCCGCCTGAGCCGGCGGCGGCTGGGCCCATCGTCGAGGCGCTGAAACGGGGGCGCGCGAAGGGGGCCCTGCGGCCAAGGGCCTGCGAGGGCTGCCCAGCAGGCCTGCCAGCGCCGGCACAGGCACCTTGGCCGCGATGAGTGCAGCACCTGGGCAGATGGTGCCAGAGAGCCTATTTGACATGGGTGGCCCTCAGCATGCGCTGCACGAGTCTATCCACCCCGCACGACGGACGGCTGCACGCTGCGACACCGCGCGCGCATGCGAAGCCGCGACGCAAGAGGCGCAGTGCGCGACCGCGGCGCCCGCGCTGGAGGTCTTCACGGCGCTGCAGCGACGCGTGCACTGCATATCTCGCGGGCGGGTGTGGGCGGGTGTGGGCGGGAAACGATAGCTCAGCGGGCTCTGAGGGGCCCATGGGCCTGTCGCAGGCGGGCGTCAGCAGGCCCCCCCGTGCCCCCGCTTGGGCCTAAATATGTAAGTGTGGCCTGCCCGGTCGCTCGCGTCGCTGCTCCCACCACTTTCCCCCAGCGCCTGACGAAAATTTATCGTCCATCAGACTATCCATCGCCAACACGTCTGCATCGCCATGGGCCGCCCGCGCAAGGAAGACAAGCAGAAGGAGACTGCTGAGCTGATGATCAGTGTGGAGGACTTTGCTAGGACGCGGGACTCGGTAAGTCGCGCTCACTTTGTTTTGGACGCGCGCCGTCCGCCCACGCGCGCCGTGCCGGCCTCGCCCTCTGCGCGCTCCCTCACCACGCCATTGAAGATGGTCTCCCTGATAGCTGCTTCTCGTCCATTCTTTAGCGCACTCACTTGTCCTCCATGCCCGCTAGCGCATTCCTCCCGTCGGCGCAGGCCCGTCAGGCCCGCGCCGGCCTGAGCGACATGTCACGCCAGCTGCAAGAGCTCATCGCCGCCATTCCACTCGTATTGGCGCAATTGAGATTGTATCCTGACCCGCAATTCTTCCTCCAGGTCGTCACCGGCTTGACCACCCTGCAGACCGCCGTCAGCGACCTTCTGCGCTCGTACCTGAAGCACACCAACTCTGTGCTCGGCTCGACGCCCTATCGCCTTGACACCTTTGGCATTTCAAACCCTCTAAACAACAATGAGATCCTGGCGGGCGCGCTGCGCGACTCGCCTCCCGCTGTTGCTGGCCCCTCCACCACTGCCGCTCCTCAACCCGCGCTGGCACCCGCTCCTGCGGCGGCGGCGCCTGCGCCTGCGGAAGAAGAGCCTGTGAAGAAGGGCCGGAAACCCAAGAAGGAGAAGAAAGAGAGGGATCCCAATGAGCCCAAGCGTCCGCTGACCATCTACTTCCTGTTCGCCGCGCATGCGCGCCCCATTGTTAAGAGTGACCTGGGTCCTGACGCGACGCCGGGCACGGTTGAGGAGGAGATCAAGAAGCGCTGGAGGGAGCTTCCCGAGGAGGACAAGGACGTACGATGAACACCGCCCTTCCATGATGATCTTTTGCTGACTATATTCCTAGGCATGGAAGGAAATCTACGCCCAGAACCGCGAGGAGTACAAGGTGAAGATCGACGCGTACAAGAAGGAGAGAAATGCCGCTGTAGGAAACGCGAAGAGCTCGGCGGTCGACGAGAACGGCGACGTCGACATGGCCGAGGACGCAGCCACTGCTGCTGGTGCCGACGCCGATGAGACCAGCGAGACTACTTCTGAGGAGAGCGAGAAGGAGCCCACTCCTCCCCCCAAGGCCCCCACCCCTCCGGTGGAGTCCAAGACGCCCAAGACCAAGCGCCGCAAGACCGCTAAGGAGAACGGCGCCGTTGCGGCTTCTTCTGCCGCTGCTCCCGCCCATGCGGCCAGCCCTATCCCTCTGCCGTCCCACCCCAAGCCTGTGGAGAGCACTCCCCTCGCCAAGTCCAAGCCCGAGAGGAAGAGCAAGAAGGACGAGCCCCCCAAGGAGGCCAGCGAGGAGCCTGCCAAGAAGAAGCGTGGCAGGAAGTCCAAGGGTGCCGAGGAGCTCGCCGCTGCGGCTGATGCCGAGCCTGCCGTCGACGCTCCTGCTCCGGAGAAGAAGAACAAGCGCAAGCGCAAGAGCGACGCCGTTGCTGCTTGAACGACATTGAGCGCTTGATCTTCCCTCTGCCGCTATCGACTGCTGTGCTGCTTTTTCTACTTAGCGATCTAAAATGGGGGGGTTTCGGATACAGGGGTTTTATGGACCTCTTTCACTGCAGATGAAGGTGGACTATGGACAGTTTCACGGTCTGTGTGTATATTACTATGATCACACATGCTTTTCTTGGCTTTCTTCCGCTTGGGGTGTTTTATGTACGGCTCTCTTGCCGATCGGGTGTTTTCTCTGGACTGGTTTTGGCTTTTCCCTGAAGCGAAAACGATACGGACTGGGCATACACCGGAATGGAGCTTGATGTATGCTTTGCTTTTGAGCTGCTCAGTGTTCAGATGACGTTGAGGCGGATATGGAGAGAACGAATTATTTATTGCTACTGCTTTTGATCTATGTATCGTTGCTTGACCAATCTTCTCACGGATCATTAAGTGGAAATGATGTCTGAAGAGCTGTGGGCGTGTAGTGGCTTCTCCTTAGCGTCTGGTGGTCACTTCGATTTCCTCAATTGCTTTTGCTTGAAGTAAGTTCAGGGGCGTGTCCGTTTGAGCGAGGTTTCTCTAAGAGGCGTGGTAGGCAGATTGCAGGTGAGACGGTCATCCAGGGGTAATCTTCAGGACTTTAGCTTTTTCCTGCAAGGTTTCGACGCTGATGCCGTTCATCATGATGTAGTTGACATTGGGATTGATACAATTTTACCACCGCGAGAGCAGCCGTCTCCGTATACATCCTAGCGTACTGCCTTCAGCCCAAAGAGTAAAAGAGGAAGCTCCTCCACCCCGCCAAACAGTCTTCTCCTCCCAGGACAGCGCTCGACCATCCCACCATCACCCCACCCTCAATCAGTCCTTCCCCGCCCCCTCCGTCTCCCCGATCCTAAAAACATACTTGACCGCACTCGCCCTCCCCTCCCTCAAATTCGTCAGCCCCTCCGCCACCCCGGCCAGCCCGCCAGGAACCACCTGGTGCGGGTGCGCGCTAAACGCGCCCTCAGCGATCTTCCTGAAGATCCAGCGGAAATACACGAAGCCGACCTCCTTCTGCGGGCCGTGCACGTCGCCCACCATGCTCCACTCGGTGGCGCGGTACGTGGCCGGGTACGCGAAGCCCGGCGGCGCGAAGCGCTCGATCGGCAGGACGTTGGTGACGCGCGCGTCCGGCGCCAGCACCGCCACGACGGCGGTGTGCGAGCCCTTCTCGGACACCGCGTCGAAGGCGTGCCGCAGCGGGAGGGTCGTGCCGGAGTTGGAGAGCGCGGATTCGATGTCCGCGACTAGCTGGGTCGGGCCCGCGCGGTAGTCGACGACGGCGTCGCCTTGGGTCTTGTCGAGGAGCGTCTCGACGTACGGGATGCCGTTGCCGGCGACGGCGATGATGCTGGTGGTGGGGTTGGTGGAGGGAGCGGAGGGGCGTTGGTTGGGGGGTTTTTCTTACGGGTGGATGTTGGAGAGGCGGGCGAGCTTGATGGCGTAGGCGCCGACGGCGGTGGCGGCGCCGTAGACGAGGAAGGGGAGCTTTTCGCCGGAGGGCACAGGGTGCCAGGGCTCGGGGAGGGAGAGGCGGACGTAGTTGCCGACGACGGCGGTGAGGGCGGCGAGGGGGATGGTTGCGGCTTCTGCAGGGTAGAACGTGGTCAGTGTTTTGTCATGAATGATTGACGCAATGGCTGTCTTGTCCCTTTGACTTGAAGAGACGGAGGTGCGTGTATACCTTCGAAGCTCAAATTCTCGGGAATGTGCGAGGTGGTGTGCTGCCAGGCCACAGCGTACTCGGCGAAGCTACCTCCCGGTGTGCGCATCTCGTGGAAGGCGGCGACACGGTCTCCCGGCTTGAATTCGTACACGTTGGGCCCAATGGCGTGGACGATGCCGGCGATATCGTCACCGCTGTTAATAGACTGCTTCAACCATTCGGGCGTTTTCCTACGGGACCGTATGAGTTTAGGAAGAAGCTTCACGAGGGGATCCTACTGACCAGTCCTTGGGGTTGGAGCCGCTCTTTTCGCGATACATCAGCACTGAGCATTGAGTCGAACACTTTCGTAGCTTACCACAACAACTTTGATGACGACTTGTTCAGGACCCGGGGTTGGAATAGGAGAATCGACAATCTCGACCTGGCGCCCGTCAATTACTTGCTATAGGTTTCCAATGGTTGGTGAGAGCTGGTGGACCTTGTCGGCACCGTAGACGATAGCTTCCTTCATTGTGGTTGTTGTTGGATGTTCGGATTTCAATGCTGAACTAGGGAATAGGCGATGCAGACGCGATTGAGCCACCGACATATCTAGAGGGCCCTGAGTTGAGCTTTATAGACTGACGTAATGGAGGCAGGTGGGGCATTGGAAGGAGGGGCGGCAGCTGTTAGCTCGGTCTCAGCATCGGTCTTGGTTTACAAATCAAACAAGCCATATGGGCAGAGCACGACATCCTTCCGGGCATCGCGGTCGCGAGAGACGGCCGGAAATGTGCACGCTAAGTCCGAGGGCGATTACCTCATGGTCTGGCAACGACGACGGCAATGGGAGCTATGGCCACTGCGGATCGGGTGTGGCTGTCCGCCGGGTTGCTGCCCCTCATCGATAGCTCCACTTTGGCGGCTGGTCAATGTCAATGCCAAACTGCACCTTCACTTGAAACATGCGCGGCTGTGGCACAAGTGCTGACCATCAGCCGTAAGAGCTGTGTGCAGATAAACCTTGCTCGTGTTTGCTGCTCGGCTTAGACATAAAGGCTTCTCAATTTGATCGCCGACTGCCGACCGCCGACTGCCGAATGGGAGCTCAATCGACTGAAATGCATTCTAATAATGCAGCTACTTCGATGAAAAGGACGACACCCCAGTGTGTGCTTGGAATTGCTGGTGTTGGTGCGCAACCCATCGCACCTGCCGATCTGCGCGCCCCTCGCCACGGTGGCAGCTGCGTCAGGGGCCTTCAACATCCGTCCAGATCTCGCCATCTCTCCCCAACACCTACGGCATTGCTTGCACACAATTCTGATCCCCTCCTCCTTCGTCTCTCACAAAAATTCTCTAAGCGTCGCTTGCTTCGCCTCAAACATCTCCAGAAGCTGCAGACGAGCGCCGCTCACAGCTGTTTGTTCCTGCACTCTCCTAGAGCACGACGTGGAAGTTCAGCCACACTGTGCCTGGACCGTTGACAGGTTCAGCTTCAATCGACGGCCTCCCTCCGACGTCTCTGGGTCAATTACCACTCCGCACCTGGGCCATCACGATCCCACTACTCTCTCGACGCCGAACCTGCCAGGTGTTACTTACGAGCTGCTTCCTGAGATGCTTGATACTTAGATGGCAATTGTGATTCTCCTTCCAACAACAACCGGATAGCAAGTCCGGGAGCTTGTGATAGCAGCATTTCCTGTGATCTCAGGCCGCGTGGCCCAATGGCAAGGCGCTTGACTACGAATCAAGAGATTCCAGGTTCGACCCCTGGCGCGGTCATCTTTTTTTTTTGGCTTCTGGGCCTCCTCACAGGAGAGTAGGCGTTCACGGGAGCAGAGACCTTTTTGGTGGGCTGCAGGGCTATGATTCCATCGCCATGCTTGAACGGGGTCTGATGCAATCCCATATAAAACCCCGGCAGCACTTGATAGCTTTGCGGACCGGATGTGCTTGTCAACTAGACCCCGACTGGCCGAACAATCGAGGAATTGTGAAAGCTTGACGTATTCCGAAGTTTTTTCTTGCCCCACTCACAGCTCACTTAGAGTTCCGTCATCTTGCAAAAATATCTTAACATAACGGTTGCTATCAAATTCTAAACTTCAATCGCAGCTTTAGCTCACTTGGGAGAGCGCCAGACTGAAGTCTACTTCAGCCTAAATAGCCATCTGTGCGGTATCTGGAGGTACTGTGTTCGATCCACAGAAGCTGCAAGGATATATTCCTTATCAGTCTCAGACTGGTTGGCAAGCGTTTCTTTTTGAACTTTTTGTCGTTGCGTCGGGCGAAGAGGCGGACAGCGAAGCGGAGTGGGCTAAGAAAGATTAGACAGATTTGAATCGATGCTCGTTAAGAATTATCAATAGTCATTGCCCAGAACAGTGGAGTATTGAAGTAGTGGGTTGGCGACAAAAGGGGATTCAATATGGGTATGATGTGCATCATGCTGCGTGGATGCAAGGTTTGGTCAAGAGCAGTAAAGAATGTGGGATTTGATAGTCCGAGGAATTTACTGCCCCTGTTTGCATTAGTGAGAGGCACAGCGGCCTTCTCCAGCACCGAACTTTCCTTGAGTCTTGATTGACGCTTGCGAGACCAAGCTGCCCAGTCCGCAGGTGCCGCAGAATCTGTTGCTTCGAGTACAGGCACTTAAAGTTCCGTGCAAGAGACACAGTCTTGTGCCAAGGTGACAGAAGAAAAGGTTTATAAGTAGCCGCGAAGCCAAAAACTTAGTTGAAATTATCTCCCTTTGCCTTTCTCATTTGAAGATGAAAATCGTGAAACAGTGTGCGTTTGTGACACTCGTGCATGAATTCCAAGTGATTGAGTTGCAGGATTTGAAAATCAAGAAGGGAACAAGGCTGTAAGGCAGTTTGGACGGTTTCCCAAAAGCCTTAGTATTGTAACGATATGATAGCAAGCGGAAATACATTCAATATGTTCAGTGGCCAATTGTCCATGATTCGTGATCAGAAAGAAAAAATGCCTTTTTTCTGCAGAGCGGGAATCCCGCGATTAAACTCATGTCCAACGGGGAAAAAAAAAAGAACACAGGATCCCTAGGATGGATGATGGTATCAGGCACTCCCCCAGTTCCTCCACAGCCCTAAAAACGCCTTCGTCAAAAAGCAAGTAATAATAACCCGCAAGCCGTTCCTTCATAAATTACAACGCAGCCTCCTTCCCACGCCGCTGCCGTTAACGCCGCTTCTTTTGCTCCCGGTGCAACCGCCACACCAACACCAACTGTATGCACCTGAACCTCGCGGCACGCTTAAGTTCTGCCAGTCGCGTCCGCTGCCTGACTACGCCAATGTGACCATTAGCACGTTGTTACAGCAGCGACGGAACTAGGCATGGCTGTGCTCGGCGCGCAGGCTTCACTTGTACTGCGGGTGCTGCTGGGGCGGTTGGCCGTAGTTCTGCATGGGGTATCCGCCGGGTGCTGGCGCTCCTCCGGGGGGAGCTCCGCCGTTGGCGCCGCCGTTGACTTGTGCCTGGACGTCGGGACGGTATCTATGGAGGAAGCGGTCAGTGGCGGGCAAGGGGTGGCGTGACGGGCTGGGCGCGGCTGGGCGCGGCGTACTTGATGTCTTGGTAGAAGTTGCAGATGTGGCAGCCGATCTCGTGCCACGGCTTGATGGAGAAGGGGATGATGGGCACGAAGCAGAAGGTGAACCATTGCCTGTCCGGTTGCGCGAAATATCAGCGTCTTGTGCGACTTCTGTGATTTAAATGAAGGCCCGGCGCACGGAGCGCGAGGTTGGGCAGAGGCGCGGGCTGGGGGAGTTCGTACCAGCGCTTGTAGACATGGCCGCTGAAGTTTCCGCAGTTCTGGCACTGGCAGGTGACGTTCTCGTAGCCTTTGAGGCGCGACTTGAAGGCTGGAGGCGGGTTGTTAGCACGCAGCTGGGTCGTGGGCCGCGAGAGCCGGCGCGGCGCAAGCTGTCGCGGCGTGCGGGAGCTCTACTTACTGTGGTCGCCGCAAGTGAAGAAGAAGAACATGTTGGCGGGCGAATGAGCGGAGTGACGGGGCGATAGCGATGGGGCGACGTGGAGGAGGGCGAGCTGGGTGGCGCGGCACGGTGGAATGGACTGTTGGGTGATTTAAGAGGAGAGGTCGAGCAGCGCGTGCTTGGTGCTGCGCGCGCTTGGCTGCCTCGGCGCTTGGCGGTGACGACGTTGACGCGCCTCAGCCACAGCCCAAGACGCGGGCCGCTCCACCGCTCTGGCTCCACCACCGCCGCCCACCGTCTCGCCCGACGCGTGCGCCGCCAGCGCCCCGGCAGTCGACCCCACGACGCGCGCGCGCAGAGACAAATGTCGCGGTCTCACGCCGGGCTCCACCCTCCCTTATCAGCACCGCCAGCCCGCCGTGTCAGCCCGCACCTCTAGCTCGCGATTAGCTCCCTCGTGCCCTTGCGCCGGTCATGGTGGCCGCCCTCATGACCCATCCCGCCCGCGACAACCCCCGGATCTGCCCTCCGACTGCTCAATTTTGCGCCGCCGGACGCCGCTATGACGCCGCAATCACGGCCAGTCGCCGCTGATGTTGCAGAAAATAAATCTACATATATGCTCGCAGCTCCCCGCTGGCGCCGCTTCCCCCAAAGCCTCGCCAGCGCCAGCAGCGCCTTCCCTTGAAACCTGCTCCAGTAACCCCCCGTCGTGCTCGCCTCAGGCCTTGAAATCCTCCTCTAGCCTGCCCTTGATGGATGCCTGGTCAGTTAGGCTATGAATTTCTCCCGCGCCGAACACCTCCACATAGCAGTACGTAGTCCTGTCCGTCCTCCGGCAACATGTGTGGCAGCAGTCGGACACCTCCAGAGAGGGAGAGACCAAGCATTCGTCCGGACGCGAAAGTGCAGGGAGAGACTCACCAAGCTCGTCCGGACGAATGCTTGGACTCCCCGGGCGAGCCACCTCACTGCTGCAACACCGCAACGTATAGTCTGCATGCCGCCATGCAAAAGCCCAAAGCGCACCGAATAAAACATGACTTGCGCTTACCCTTGCTTCCAAAAGACGCCCACCACCCAGCCCTCCTCCCCCCGTCCCCCCACCCAGCATGGGCGTGACCATCTCGAAGACGTCCGAGCTGTCCCCCATCTCCTTCGTCTCCACGCTCTTCGGCTTCCTCGGCTTCGCCTTCACCATCGCCACCTTCCTGCGCGTCACGTGGGAGAACATCCAGACCATCCTGGGCGCCTCGACCCAGGTCCCCGACCTGCTCGGCAACCTCAAGCAGGGCCTGTACGAGGAGCGCGCCCACCTGCGCAAGGTGCGCCGCTGGCAGCGCCGCCGCGGCAGCTTCCAGGGCGGGCCCCGCGGCGGGCCCGAGAAGGCCGAGCACTGGTACGGCCACGGCTATCTGGACTCGAAGGACCTGCACGACGATGACCAGTCGACACGCGTCATGCGCGAGGCCATCAGGAACATGATCAGGGAGTTCAGGCACCTGGAGCAGCCGTTTCTGAGGGACGACGTTGAGATCGGCAGGCATGTGAGGAATGGAGAAGGGTATGCGGACGAGGACGATGAGGAGTACTACAGGACGGAGTATCGCCCGTGTGGGTGGAGGGAGAGGTATCTGTGGCTGAGGAGGAAGGGCGCGGTCGTGGACATGATGTCGACTTTGTCGAGGCTGGAGACGAGGCGGATAGCGAAGGAGGTGGGAGAGGCTTGCTTGTGAGTTGCTCTGCGCGTGATTATCTGGCTCAAGCTTCCCGGGACAAGGCTGACTTTGACGTAGGATTGTCAGAGGCATGGAGAGGGACTTCCAGGTCATCGACGATCGGATCTGGAACCTGGAGCAGAGGATGACGAGAGTGGTTGGCGTCCGGCGCGTTGAACCTCACTGAGAACGGCCTTAGATCACACGCAGCTGTTGGCACACAGCTGTGGAACCGACAGGAGCTGCTTAGGAAGGTGTGGGATTTGAGGGTACGGGGTCAGTTTGGAGCTTGCCCTTTCGTTGCCAGAGCCGTCTCGTGCAACAATTAACAGCAGTGTTAAGACTGGTTCTGTTGGGCAGGCAACTCGCTCTGTGTACCTGCTCATCTCAGCACGCGCAATCTACCGGCGGCAGGAGATCTTCCACGTAACAGCACTGACGATTCCGCTCACGTATACTTGTAGCCAAGATACCGGCTATGAATGCATCACCAATACTTTACAGCTGGCACTCACGCATGCATTGCACAGATCATCAGAACCTTTTTGTATCACGTTGGACGAGAGTCTGGCAAATAACCACGGAATTCCATAAAGAGCTCCGACATCCTGACCCGAAGATCACTCAGTCCACCATCTGGTTGTTTCTTTCAGCCACGTCCTCATCTACTATCTGCTGCCTACACGATGGCGCTTTCTTCATCCCTTTCTACACCCATTCAATCCACATCCACCGCGCTGCGTGCGGATCCGACAACCTTCCCAACCCCAACCACCACCAGCACGCTCACCCGGACCGTCATCTCCGTCACGCCCTCGGTACCACCCCTCCGCCACCCATCCACCACCACCCTGACCACCACCCTCCACCCCTCCACCACCTCCACGACAACCCACATCCTAACCGTCACCCAGCCGCCCTCGCCCCCCGCCTCCGCCGACACCTGCCTCCCCACACCGCAGAGCTACCCCGCGCCCTCCTCCCTCCTCACCCAGCACCACAGCGCCACCGCCGCGCCGACGGCCCCCCTCCCGACAATCTCCCTCACCTCGACTTCGACGTCCACGTCTACCGTCCCTGCCCCACCGCCTCCCACCTCGACCACGACCCGAGCGCCGTCGAACAACAGCGCACTGGCGTCGCCGAGCGTCCTGCAGACGGCCGGCGCGGGGCGAGCGGTGCGTGTGCCGTGGGTGTGGAGGGCCGGGTTGGCGGTGATGGCGGTGGATGGAGGGGATCCGGGAGAGGAGGCGGAGGGAGGGAGGAAAGGGGAGGTCGGGGTGGTGTGGTGGGGGTTTGGGTTTTTGGGGGTGCTGGGGGTGGTGGGGGCGGTGGTGGGGGAGGTTTGGTGAGGGGGGCTTGGAGAGGGGGGTTTGTGTGGGACGGGTTGGTGTTGCGGATATACGGTCCTTTGGAGTGTCGAGTTGGTGTCAAAGCTGTGTTTTCTGCTCGGGTTGGCCGCGTCAGGTGGTCTAGTATTCTTAGTTGTTCGCCTCGTGCTTCGTCGTGTGGCCACCGCAGGACGTACGTGTCACCCTGCTCACGAGGCATAATTTCCCGATCAAGGCGCCGGGGTTTAGTAAGGGGAATCACATGTGGCTCTACTCAAGGAGATGAGCTCCTCTCAAAATCGAATGTCTTGTGCTCATACGCATCCTCTTCGCCTAACAGTAACCTGTAATAAACAGGAATTAGCTGCAAGGGAAAAGAGTAACTGTTGTTCTGCGTGCCTCGTTTCGAAACTCGGAGCATTCCTTCTCCTACCACGAAGCAATTGGATTGTTGGTGGCGATAAAAACTATCAAGATTGGAAAATGGTGATGACCGTCACTTATTATTGTTGAACCCTCTATCGTCTTTAGCACGTTGCTTCGCGAGTCTAGACAGCTGAAATGGTGTATTCAGTCTATTTCTTCGGTGTACTAAGAAAACACTTGAGAATACGACATCATATTAATACCTCTCTAAGCAAAAGCTTCTTCGCTGTAGTGTTTTAATGTCTTGCCACCACTCGGAACTCTTTTTAGGTATTTTTTAAATTTCTAAAGCTGAGGGCCTTATAAAGCCGATGAAACCCCCGCGCTTTAAACACCAAGTGCTGCTACACCCCGTGTTGGTAGCGAAAGGTACATTATCACTGCAAGTGCATTGATTAGAGCATGATAGCTATCGGAAAGTGATTGGCATTTAAACAGAAGCGCTTGAACTACTATGCGAATCAGGTGTGAAAGTTTGCTTAGCATGATTTGGAACGACGTGTGGAGTTTCTCACGGATGCGGGAGAACGAGTCTTCACAACTTCGAGCATCAAGCTCCACGAAGTTTGAAATGATCCACCTTCTCAGAGCTGAGGGTATCTTTATATACTCTGCGCTTCTGCCGACCACGCACCAGTGCGATCTGTCCAGCAGGCTGACAACGCCAGAACAAGATCCGCAAAGATGTGGCTGGCTTTGTACAGCATTGCGTTGGCAGCCACCAACACCGCCTGCTGTGGACGTGGCTCAACTTAGAGTGCTTACATCCACAAGGGAAGCCCACGACTTTCCCAAGCACAAAACACCTCAGCACCCGAACTCCACGAGACCTCAGAAAAGCAGCACAGTGAGCTGGCACAACACGCTATCAATTCGCTACCCATAACGCCTTCAAACAATGCCTACGCGATGCTTTTTTCTCCGTTCGCTCTTTCGCAAAGAAGGTGCACGCTCGCTAGCTCGCTATGCAAACCCAACCCACCCCCTCCCTCAGCCACGCCAAAGACAACTCCCGTCGGGCCAATTCCCGTATCCTTTCCGTTCGACTTTTCAGATACCGTTCTGTACCGTGCCAATTACCAACTCCGGCGACTACGCCCCGCTCACGCCCAACCCATCCGGCTCCTTCTCCGCCTCCGCAGCCTCCTCCTCGTCGCGCTCGCTGGCGACGCTCTCGTTGATGCTGGGCGCCTTCTCGCTGCCCTTCTTCTTGCGCCGCAGGCTGCTCCAGCTGAGCCCGCTGCTGCGATCCGCCTTCTTCTCCTCCTTGCTGCGCTCGGCGCCGACCTGCGGGCTGCTGGCCGCGCTGGCGCTGAAGCTCGACACCAGGCCCGGCGTCGGAGGCTCCGTGCCGGCGTGGCTGGTGTCGTCGCCGTCGTCGTCATGGTCCCTGTCCACGCGCGGCGAGCGCGAGAAGAAGCTCGAGCCCTTCTCCTTGCCGAACCCGGGGAGCTGGAACTTGGAGGAGCTGCCCTTGCGCGAGAGCTTGCTCATCCAGGACTCCTTGCCCGCCGACGTGCCCATGTGTTCCGAGTTGCGCGACTCGGACCGGTCGAGCGAGGCGCGGGGGCTCCAGGACGCTGAGAGGGAGAGCGACGCCGTCTCCGCGTTTGAAGTGACGGTGCTGGCGCGCCCATCACGAGACTTGCGCGTTGACGTCGGCGACATATCAAAGTTTGGCATCTCGGTGGAAGGCGTCGAGACCATAGGAACGGTGGATGAGATAGAGGTAGCAAAGTCTGTAGCTGCGGTGGCCGAGGGAAACGTTTCTTCTGAATCAGTGCTGCCAGACTTTGACCTTTTGGACTTCGAGCTCTTCTCGGGCTTCTCCTTGTCGGCCTTCTTGTCTGTAGAGCGACCCCACAGACCCTTAAACACAGGCGCGGCAGGATTCAACTTGCCGCTTGGAGGAGTGTTTGGTGTCGGCTGTGGCTGCGACGGCGGGCGTGTTCCGATCGGAGCTTGAGGCGGTGAGCGCGTAGCAGGTGCAAAATCCATATTGTCCTCCACTACATCCTCGTAGCCCAGAGTTGGCACCCCGTATTGGACAGACGGACGCCGCGATGGATGGCGCGAGAAGCTACTCATAGCGTTGTAGCCGAGTTCCACAGTGGTATTTAGCGGGCTCGATCTTTGAGCCTGGGGTTCGGCACGGCCCCATCCGAAGCGTTGAGAGCTTTCAGTAGAGGGTCGTGGAAGCTGATTCACATCGCCAAACGATCTAGTAGAACCAGGCCTAGGAGATGATGGACGCTCCATACCAAAAGCTGGTAGCCACGCGGGATCTTCTTCTTTGCTAGGAAACAGTTTGAATCCACGTTTCCGCGTCTGTACGTGACTTGGGCTGTCCGAGTTGGTACCTGCGGAGCTCCGGAAAGGTTTCGACACGGAATCCATCCAGCTAGAGCCACCGGAATGACTTCCTCGACGTCGCTGAGTTCCTATAGGGTCTAGATCCCCGTGTTCCGGGCGTGGCATCGAATGGCTCTGGCTAGGTTTTAGTGACCCTAGAGCTGGTCCTTCGTCTGACATTGTCTTGCCTCTTTGGCGGTTAAACAGCTGACCAAATCTGCTGTGGAGAGTTGAGCCACCAATGCCCCTAGTGGAGCCAGAAAGCGACTTGATGGACAACGTGTCAGCCTCCTTTCCAGTCTCCTTTCCAGCCTCCTGTGGTTGTTGGCCGATAGGCAGCTGATTCGAGCTGCCTCGCGGGCTTGCAAAAAGGCTAGGGGAACGACTCTGAGCAGAAGCCGGGGAGCTTGGGCTTCTATTTGCTGGCTCTCGCGCTACGAGAGCACCAAGCCCGGGAATTGCAAGTACGTCTGGTGCACCTCCTCGCGACCCTGAAGAATGTCGATCTTCATCGAAATCCCCCTTGTAGTTAGGCTCACCTTCGTCTGCAGACCTGTCTGTTTCATTGGAAAATAAGTCTGAAGGAAGGAGAGCGCCAGCATTTGGGCTCATGGGCGCACCACCAGTGAGCATCTCGATTTCAGCGGGCGAGAAGCTGCTTTCTCTGTTGGATATGGGGACCGCGCCGTTGGCGAAATTAAAGAATGGTGAGGAAGAAGTGACTGTCGGTGATATGCTAGAAATGCTGTTGTTATTGTAAGGCGCCGTAGTGACAGGGAAGCCAGGGTTAGCCTGAAAGCTGTCGTGGCTGAAAGTCTCGTGGCCGAAGCTGTCGCGGCTGAAGCCCTCGTGGCTGAAGCCCTCGTGGCCGAAGCTCTCATGGCCGAAGCTCTCGTGGCCGAAGCTATCGTGGCCGAAGCTGGTGTCTCCGACGCTACCGGCGTGCGGCCTACGTCTTTGGCTGGTTCGTCGTGATGGTGCAGCTTCTAGCACCGGAGGTGGTCTGAAGATTTGAGGCTGATTGGCAGCTCTAGCCGAGAGAATCTGCAACTGGGACTGTGCTTCATTGTATGCTCGTTCCGCGGCCTGGAGAGCAGCCCACGCAGCCTGATACCGTTGCTGCAGCCCTCTGATACGATCGTTCCACTGACGCTCTTCCTCAGCCCACTGAGCCCTGAGTTCGGCATCAATATCTCCCTCGGCGCCCTCGAACTTCTTGCGTTCTTCCTCAAGAATTCTGTTTTGTATTCCCATTTCGCGGACTGACTCCTCGAGAACCTTGATTATTTGCAGCTCTTCAGAGTGCTTGTCGCGGAGTTCCTGGGCTTTCTCTTCTGAGGTCTGCTGGTACTCCAATTTTTGCTGTCCGATGCGCTCAATTTCCGCGGCCATGTCGTCCATTTCATCCTTGAAGCGGTGCACATCATCTTGCATCTTCTTTCTTTCGTTCAGCTTTTGTTGAAGAGACTTCTCCTCCGCGGTCTTCTTGGCCTGGGCACGTTGGTTCTCTTTCTCCAAATTGACCACCTCTTTCCTCAATTCGGTGCTCGCGGCAGTCTTGCGGGTGAGCTCGTCCTTCAACTCATTGTGCTTCTGATTGAAAACATCTTTCTGGTCCTTGAAGCTGTTCTCCTCCTCTTCAATAGCCTTCCGAGTCGTTCCAATATCCGAGCGCAGCTTGTCTCCCTCCGCTTGCAGCTGAGCCTCCGTCTCTCCAGCTTTCAAATCCTCAATAGTGTCGTCGGCTTGTTGGTACGCGCTTGGGTTTGCCGGGGAATTCCTTCGGCCCGGCGTCACCCTCCTTGGGTGCGAAGTGCTGTTACTGTGGGAACGAACCATATCGGAGGTAGTCGGAAGCGGCGAAGACGGCTCGAGAAAGCCCTTGCAGGGAGTGACCTTGGGCTCAACCCACCACTTCTCGTCGTTATCATGCTCGTCATCGTTGGCAATTTCCACAGCGCGGTTGTAAGCGGCGAAGTCAAAGAAGTCATCGGACGAGGGCAGCTTCGTGCGGAAACGGAGGGGATCGCTCTGGGTGTGGAAATTATGGTGGTTGATTGCGATAACGCGTACGGTATAGGCGGTGGCAGGCTTCAAGTTGGCGATGTTCACGGAGGTGTCCTTGGGACCGACTTCCTCAACTGCGTTTCCGTCAGCAACCGGTGGCAGACGAGACGAACAGGGCAACGCACTGAAGACGCCATTGATCTTGATCTGATATGCCTGGACGCCGCTGCGGGGCTCTGCAGGCTCCCAGTGGAGGATGGCGCCATCGGCCTTGATGCCGGCGAGGGAGACCTGGGGCGCTGCGGGGACGTCGAGCCCGAGGAGCTTGATGAGATCGTCCTCCTTGATGACCATCACCAGCCACGCGCGGTAGACAAGCCTGGGTCGCGTCAGCGGTCAGGGCAGGATTTGGGGAGCACGCGACAGGCGCACCAGAGCAGCGCAGCGCAGGTGGCCAGGGCCGTGAAGGACGGCGCGGAGGAGAGGGCGTCCAGCGGCTCCATGCCGGCGGCGCGGACGGGCCAGTGGGCGATGAGCTCTGGCGAAGGCATCTGACCGGCCTTCTCGGGTGTGGGCGCCTGGGGGCAGGCGGGCGTTTGGCGGGAGAGGGTGACTGTGGTGTCGCAAACGAGGCGTGCTGCTCCCGCCCTACAGCCAAGGCTGTTTCACGGCGGCGGCGTCAGGGCCTGCAGAACCGAACGCCATCCGATTCCCCACAAGGACAAGCCCGTGAGCCCACCCACCGCCCGCCATACCCACACACCCAGCCCGGCGGTGCGCACCAGGAGCTGTCACCGCCGTCGCGTCCCAGCGGCGCACCAGCGGCCACAGCGCTTGCGCCCGTAGACGCACAATCTCGAGAATAGCATTCCTGCGCTGCGTGCCCGCGCCGCGATAACGCCCGGCGTCTGCGTGCGTCCGCCTCGGTCTGCCGCGGCTCTGCGAACAAGCTCGTGACGCGCTCGGCACCACCAGACGCATCCTGAGACTATGTCAGGCTGCTTCTCCTAGACGTGCGCCGCCGCCGACTCTTCTCTCCACTCAACTGCCCCGGCCCGTTCCTCGCTCCCAGCCGCAGGCCGCCTCTTGCTCCGTCCTGCAGCCCGTTCTTCTCTCGTGCCGCCGCGCCTGGCGCTGACCTGTCTGTGGCCCAACAACCGCCGCTGTTGAGCGACACGCTCCGGCGCAAACACTAGATAACCCACGGACCCCGGCGCCCTCCTCCTCCCCCTCTCCTTTGCGCGCCCAAACCAGCCACCATGCAGTACGTCCGCGGGCTGTCCAGCTCGGTGTCCAAGACGTGGAACTCCATCAACCCTGCCACACTTAGCGGCGCTATCGACGTCATTGTCGTCGAGCACGAAGATGGCTCGCTGGCCTGCTCCCCGTTCCACGTCCGCTTTGGGAAGTTCTCGCTCCTGCGCCCCTTCGAGAAGAAGGTCGAGTTTACCGTAAATGGCACGAAACAGCCGTATTCCATGAAGCTGGGCGAGGGTGGCGAGGCCTTCTTCGTCTTCGAAACCACCGACAGTATCCCCGAGTCGATGCAGACCTCGCCCTTGGTGTCGCCCGCGCAAAGCCCAGAAGCAAAACCAGACTCCGTGACCGACGACCTATTCTCGGAGCCGCCACCCCTCAGCCTCGCTACAGATGGACAGAGCGACCGGATGGGCAGATACAGGGCGAAGAGCGATCTTGGTGAGGACTACCCACCTGCCGTTGCTATATACGACTAACTTGACCAAGGTGATAATCCTAGCTCCCCCTTGGCGGAAGAAGCTTCTATGGAATTTCCCAGCCTTTCAGTAGCGGTGGAACGCCCCGCCATCGGCTTCGATCGCGGTCTCAGCGACGAGATCCTTCCTTCGACCAAAGCTGCTCTCTCCAAAGCTTTCACCGAGGCGCCAGTGCCTATGCTTCTCGCGCAGAACGAACCAGCTCCCGGCAATCTGCAGCACCGATCAACAAGCCCACCTCCCGTTTCTCGTACCGAAGCCTTAGCGCGTGCAATGACTTTGTCGAAAAAGCTCTGGACTTCGAACGTCCCCTCCCAGGTTACAGAGGATGGTGATCTGATGTTGGACATGACTGGGTATAAGAGCAACGAGGAGGATGCGCTGCGGGCAGAGGTCGTTGCGCGGAAGATCTTGTCCGAAGAACTTGAGGGAAGCTACGACATCGGTGCGTTGATTGGGGCTGACGACAAGGGGAACCTGTGGATCTATAGCAGCGAGGAGGCCAAGGAGGTTGCCGCACGGAAGCTTGCCATCCAAGGTCTACAGCCTCAGGCCATGAGGTCGTCGGACGCTATCAGTGATCCTGGCTACCACAGCGACGACAACCCCAGTGATGTCGAGACAGAGGTGGGAGCTCAACACATCCGGCGCGACTCCGATAGTGGACTTGGCCTTCTGACACCGCCAAAGTCCCCCAACCAGCCATCTGCGGAGGGCACCAAAAGCTACGCTAAGACTCTGAGGCTTACGAACGAGCAATTGAAGTCGCTGGACCTGAAGCCTGGCGAGAACTCGATGTCCTTTACCGTCAACAGGGCAACGTGCCAGGCCTTCATCTACTACTGGCGGCACGATGTTCCAATCGTTATTTCTGATATAGACGGGACTATTACGAAGTATGTCTTTTGCCGTGGGTTGATGACGCCGACAGCTGACAAGTATACAGGTCAGATGCATTGGGTCATGTGCTGAACATGATTGGTCGCGATTGGACTCACCTGGGAGTCGCAAAGCTTTACACCGACATCGCTACGAACGGATACAATCTGTTGTACCTTACATCGCGATCCGTCGGTCAGGCCGACATGACACGAACTTACCTAAACGGAGTCGTGCAAGATGGGCATAAACTGCCAAGGGGACCTGTTATCATGAGTCCCGACAGAACCATGGCTGCGCTCCGTCGTGAGATCTACCTTAGGAAACCGGAAGTTTTCAAGATGGCTTGTCTGCGCGACATCATGAACCTGTTCAACAAACCAACGGGCCAGACGCCGTTCTACGCAGGCTTCGGTAATCGATTCACGGACGCGCTTAGCTACCGCTCCGTCAACATCCCTTCGACGCGTATCTTCACGATCAACTCCAATGCCGAGGTTTCGCTAGACTTGCTATCTCTGAACAAGTACAAGACTGGCTACCAGAGCATGCGCGAGATTGTTGATCACTACTTCCCGCCCGTCGGATTGTTGGTGCAGAATGGAGGCGAGGAGTTCACTGACTTCAACTACTGGCGTGAAAGGCCACTCGATCTGGATGAGTTCTCAGCTAGCGAGAGTAGTGACAGCTCAGACAGCGAAGATGATGAAGACGAGCGGAGGAGCTATCACAGTGAGGACGAAGCAGAAGCCGAGGCAGAGTTGGGTGATAGCTACCTGTCACGAGACTCTATCGACGAGACGGGCCAGATGGAGGACTCGATGATGGAAGATTCAATGATGGCAAGCTCCATCATGGAGAGCGTCGAGGGTGATGCTCCAGAAGAGGAAGACGAAGATGAAGAGTACGAAGATGAGGAGGAAGGAGAGGAAGAAGATGACGAGGTCGAAGACGATATCGACGAAGCGGAGGCCCGGGAACTGGACAGGCAACTCGATGCCCTTGACATTGACTCGGACACCCCATCGTCACCTACCACAACGAAGGCTCAACCCTTCGTACCTGGCTCACCTGCACGCTCGGAGAAGACGATAGAGCCGAGCACTCCGAGGAGGTAAACGAAAGCATGTCCGGCGTATTTCCGTTCTCTTCAAAGCTTGTTTTCGGGATAACGGTGGGTGCATAGGAGACGGCGTTGGGACGACATTGGTCTTTTCCGGTTCGCTAAGGAAGCTTGTGAGCATTGCGAGGGCGCTTGTTTAATTTGGGATTTCTAGGTTAATGTAATCACTCGGCCTTCCGACTTTCTAGACCAAACATGTATTGCTGTATCATTTTGAGCGCTTAATTGTTGTACCTCGGTGTAGTGAACCCATCAAAAGTATATTGACGGTCGAGTCATGGTGGCAAAAGCCCTTGACATCTCTGCAGCAACTGCCTGGGCAGCGTTCTCTCGTCATGCTTAATGCACCGTCATGGTGACGAGTATTCCGAACTCTGATCGCGAGTCTCGACCAAGCGAGGCTGTCGGAAGTTCTTCGCTGGATCGCAGGCTAATATTCGCGTGCTTCACGTATACAAGTGTGGTACTCAAAAAAGTACATTTGTAGAGTACACGAGGTTCTCGAACACATCCGACCCATAAATGTCGAGTCAACGCACAGCGGGCTGCGCACGCGAGGTTTCAGGGAGCTCTCAATCCCGACGAAAATCAGTGAATGCTCTACGGAATGTGTAAGAGAAGAATGACGCCTCGTTGGAAGTTGTTCAGGAAGCTGTCTCCTGCCTCTTCGGGCGCCGCGCGTCGGGGTTCGGCGAAACGTTGGCCGACCGGGTTTGAGATTTTGGGTGATCGCCGCGGCCTGCCTTTCCGCAACTACGAATCCTCACGACCTCACCCGCGCCCTCCGTCTGAACGCCTCTACTCGGGTATTTCGTATTTCGAGTCCATAGTCGCCCGTCATGTCGTCCATGCGCAATGCTGTCCAGCGGCGCGTAAGTCCACACCCAGGAACACGTCGCTCCGACCCGTACGACTTTTTTTTTCTGACAACTCTCTACAGAACCATAAAGAGCGCGCGCAACCTCTCGAGCGGCAAAAATGGGGTCTGCTCGAGAAGCACAAGGACTACTCGCTCCGCGCGAAAGACCACAATGAGAAGCGCAAGCGGCTGAAGATCCTGCGCGAGAAGGCGGCTGACCGCAACCCGGACGAGTTCTCCTTCGGCATGATGTCGTCGACCGTCAACAAGCGTACTGGCACTAGAAACGGCGACAGGGGCAACACGGCGCTGTCGACGGACGTGGTCAAGCTGCTCAAGACGCAGGACGCAGGGTATATACGGACGATGCTGCAGAAAGTACGGAAAGAGAGGGAAAAAGTGGAGGAGGGGTTCGTGCTGGACGAGGAGGAGGGAGAGATTGAGGCGTTGAAGGGGCAGAGCGTCGGGAAGGGGAAGCATACGGTTTTTGTGGGGGATCAGCAGGAGCAGAAGGAGTTTGCGCCGGAGGAGTGGTTCGATGTGGAGGATGAGGCGGACTTGGAAAGGGTGTGGAATCGGCCGAGGAAACAGGCGAAGGCACAAGATGACGATGAGGACCTTGGGGATACCGATGGACGGCAGGGACGCGATGATGAGCCGGACGCTAGGGAACAGCGAGCTCTACAGAGGAAACGGGAGAAGGCACAGGAATTCCGGCGCTTGAAGTTGGAGGCGTTGAAGAGGAAAGAGAGGGACCTCATGACCGCGCAGGAGGAACTCGAGGCCCAGAGATCCAAGATGAACAACAACGTCGGCGGCGTCAACAAAAACGGGGTCAAATTTAAGGTTCGGGAACGCAAGCGCTGAGCAACATTTCGATGTTATCGCCGCATGCAAATCAACAACTTACAACGAGAAGGTGTCGGCATTTCATCCATTATCCTGGCTATACATGGTACCGCCTCGACCCGGTTTTACAGCTTACTCGGCATTCTCATCGCACCATCCAACCTGATGACCTCTCCGTTCAACATACTATTCTCTACCGCATCCTTCACTGTCCTCGCAAACTCTTCCGGCTTGCCCGCCCTCTTTGGGAACTCCATGACGCGCTCCAGACTCTTGCGCACCTTATCGCTCATCATCGCGGTCATATTGCTCTCGAACAAGCTCGGCGCAAGCGTCACAACCCTGATACCGAAGCGCGAGAGATCGCGTGCCATAGGCAGCGTCATGCTGCGCACAGCGCCTTTGGATGCTGCGTAAGCGACCTGGCCCATCTGCCCGTCGAAGGCTGCAGCAGACGCGACCATAATGACGACGCCACGCTCATTATCCGGACCATAGGGTTCGTTTTGCGTCAGATGGGGCAGGACTTGGCGTATTAGGTCGACGGTGCCGCGTAGGTTTATCGAGAGAACCATGTCGAAGGAGTCAATAGGGAAAGGCTCGTTCTTGTGGTTGATTATCTAGACGAAAAGGAAGGAGAAAATTAGAGCCGTGATCGATAAATCTATCTGCAAACCGCAATTCTTCCGTTTGTCTCTGTCCACCAATGGATGCAGACAGAGCAGAGCGCCGTGACTATCAAAGGAAGCAAACTCACCAGTCCTGGCAATCCTACCCCAGCACCAGCCAGCACGCCGCCGAGCGGCACGCCCTTCTCCTTTGCGAACTCAACACTGCCTTTCACGGCAGCCGCAATGTTCTCAGTTTCCGTAACGTCGGTCTCGAAGAAGCGGGCACGCTCGCCGCCGAGTTCCTTAACGAGCTCCTCACCGGAGCTGCTGTTCATATCTAGGATCGCGACGTAGGCGCCCTGGCTGTGCAGGAGCTTGACGGTCGCGAGACCGAGTCCGGAGGCGCCCCCGGAGATGATGAAGAGGCGGTTTGGGATCTGCATTTTGGTGTGGAGAGGGAGATCGGAGGAGTGATGAGCAAAGGGAGCCGCGGTGGAGGACGAATGAGTCCGGAGATACTAGGAACACAGCCGTAAGAAGTATCAGAAGCTGGTGGTGAAAAGACGGTCGTGCGAAAAGACAACCGAAGTTCAGATGTCAATCTCTAGCATCCCACATAAGCTTCAACATACCTCGGCCCCAGAGCAGATGCCCATCTGCCGCTGCTCACCGCCTACAAGCGACAAGGGCTCCGGTCGGTTTTAGCCGCGCGGGTCCCTTCCGCAGATCGGGGCGGCCGGCCGGCTGGCGGGCGCGCAGCAGAGACCCAGTCTCGAACCACCATCAAGCCAGACGAAACACACGTCGAAGCTCGCGCGAGCTCGTCCCATCCGCTCCGCGCCCGCCCACAAACCCACCTCAACCCCTTCCGGTCCGCGCACTCGGGAGCCGGTCCGGACCACGACGCTCTTCTCTCCAATCGCACTCGACGAGACGTCGCAGTCGCCCGCTCGCCAATCCGAAAAAGTCCGGCCCGCCAACGACGACGGTACATCCGCATCACCAACCACCCGCCGACGACCCCACTCGGCACATAACACCTCCCTCCTCCCCGGAACGCCCGACCGTCGGGGCGAATCTCTCTCTCCTACGCACGCGCCACACACACCTCCAATGGCGGCAGCAACAACACCGTCGTCGTCGACCGACGCCAAGACATCAACGTTCGACAAGGACAGCGTGCCGCGCGACCCCGTGCCGCGCAACCCGGTGCCGCTGTCGGCGGGGCAGGAGCAGCAGGTGCGGGACCTGTACTACAAGCGCGTCCGGCAGCGGTGCGCGGACGAGATAAAAGGTAAGGGACCCTCTTTTCCCCTTCATCTCGCCAGTCGGGGAAAAGATGCTGGGGACGCGGGGCTGAGGGGAGGAATTTCAGGAAGGGGGAGTTCGAGGGGCGGGCGGGTCGACTCTTTGCTGCTTTTTTCCCCGTCTCTTCCTTTCTCGGTGTTGGGGGTTTGGTGATGGGCTTGTGTGCTGACGTCTCTGCGGCAGAATTCGCCTCCTGCGCCCTCCACCGCACGATCAGCGCCACCTGGGCGTGTCGGCAGCAGCGGCTGCTCATGAACAACTGCATGGTGCAGCACGCGACGCAGGAGGAGCAGGACCTCGCGCGGGAAGAGTGGTTCGCGACGCGGGAGCTGCGTAAGCGCGAGCGGGAGGAGAAGGAGCGGAAGCGCATCGAGCAGGAGAAGTTCCATCGCGAGTGGTGGGGCTTGGATGAGCAGGGGAAGCGAACGTTCGAGAAGAAGTGAAAGGTCTGAGCTTTTCGGTTCTGGCGAGGGCAATTTGGTGCGTTCATGGTGAACGGACATCTCAATTCACGTTTGTGTGATGGACGAATGCGTCAGGCGGTGGAGACAGAAGCTAATGGCTTGGACTGACTGATTGCATCATGCAAGGCGTTCGACTGGGTCGGCATTGCTGAAAAAAAAAGGGCGTTTAGACACTTTTCACATGGGTCTGTCTGCCACCACAGATGAGGAGTGGTCTGTATAAATGAATAGCACGCAGCAGAATGTCTGCGTAAATGTAACATTTCTTGTAGGTTGAGGGGATGATGAAAATAATGATATCCCAACTCTGCTTCTCTGCTCCTATTCGTCGAAGAAGAGTTTCCAAGACTGCCCCAGTCCGATGCATTAAATGATGTTGTAGCTCAGCTTCGCCGGCTGAGGTATTGAAACGCCCAACGCCTGACGCTGTTGCCGCCCTCTGCTTTTTATTTTGATCTTCTTCCCGTCCAATGTATGCCAGACTCGACGCTTTCTCGTCAGCCTGATCGTGAGGCTGGTCCTGATTCGTCGTGGTTCCCATCATTCGTGCTTCGACCTGCGCATTTCCAGCGCTCTGGTTTATCCCCAACATCAAGTGCTGGTCACGCCACCTCAAGCGTCCATCATCTCCCTATCCTCACCACCCACGCCCATGACCTCTTCGAACTCATCCTCATCGTCTTCCTCCATGTCCTCCCCCCGCACTCCCTCCATGCGATCGCCGCCATTCACGCCATCATTGTCGCCCTCTCCATCATCCTCAACCTCACTATCCCACTCCTCCTTCAACCCCCACCCCGCCCCGGTGAAGCAATACCTCTCCGGCGGCAACCTGACGCCATACTCCCTCTCGGGCCGCGGCAAGCTCACGCGGTTCTTCTCCTGCGCCAGCTCGAGCAGGAACTCCTTGGGCAGCACGGGGTTGAACTGGTAGTTCAGGCGGCTGGCGATGGCGCTGCGGATGGCGGGCACGCTGACGCTGTGCTCGTCGGCGGGCTTGGGGTTGCCGGGCGCGCCGCCGCCCTTGCCGCCGCCGCCGCCCGCGGTCGTCTCGGCCGAGATGGCTACCGCGTCGCCCAGCACGCCGGCCGTGTAGCGGTACGCGAGGTCCATCAGCTGCAGCGGCACCCGCTCCTGGTACGCCGTCACGCCCAGGTGCGCCAGCACCATGTGCAGCAGCCGCGCGTCGCGCGGCCGCTTCGTCAGCCCGCTGTCCGCGAGCGACGTGTTGGGGTGGATGGACGTTGAGGGCGGCGCTGCGGCGGCGGTGGGCGCGGCGCCCGCGCTGCCGTCGCCGGTCGCGGGCGTTGTGGTGGCGTTGGCGGCTGCGGCAGAGCTGCTGGGCGGCGTGCTGTTGGTCGGCTGGCTGGGCCCGCCGGCGGGGTTGGTCGGGGTTGTGATGCCGTTGGGCGCGTCGCCGGTCGCGGGCGAGGCCATGGTGGGCGGGGGTGCGCGCCGCGGAGCGTTGGGCTGGGAAGGCGGAACGTGGAGGGCGGCGTGTGGGAAGCTGTGGAAGGCGTGGAGGTTGCGCGCGCGCGGTGGTGATGCCCGAGCTGCGGGTGACGTTGCTCCGCTCCGGCGCCGGCGGTGGTCCGAGCGTCAGTCCGGTGCCCGTAGCGCATGCAAACTTTGCGGGCACCCCGAACGGCTAAATTTCGAATTGAAGAGCAACGGATTTGTAGAATACGGTTCGCTTAAAGTACTTTGGTTGTCAGTGAAGGTGGGAAGATGCAGTTGAAAGCCCTTCGCCTCTGGAGCTGGACTTCTTCAACTGAACTACTCTTCCACCCAGAGCTTGACCAGGGCAATACTGAGCTACAGCGGAAGTGCACTGTCCTCGACGGCATAACTCGCTCGGCGCTTTGAAAAATGGTGCTCGCTTGTCTCGGGAACATTGTGGCAGCAAAAAAAAAAAAATCCCCAATCCCTCCAAGCCGCCCCCTTGGCCCACCACCGCCCCTGAGCATTCAACACCGTCTTCTGCTCAGCATGGTGTAAGAGCAATCACCAGAGGGGACATATTGAAAGGGCAAAAAGATGATATAGACCGGAATTGAACCAGTTGTATTGGATCCGCGGGGAATCTAGTACTGTTAGAAGGTGGAGCGAATAGTTGGGACCGAACAGTGAATCTTACCGAACCCCGGACCACTCCCATTCAACTCAGCTAGATGCTGATATTGCTAAGGGAGTATTATACCACTAAACCACAGACCCTTGCTGCTTGATGAACTATATAGTGGCCTGCAATGATCATATACTGTCTGGCACTGAACGGACCACCCCCTTGCAGCTCAACTGGAATGTCGACATTGCTAAGGGAGTACTCTACCCATGCTGCTTGGACTATAGAACGGCCGGCAACGCCCATGTGCTTCCTGCCATCGAACGGGTTGGGTGGTGGCTTGAGTGCTGCAGTTGCATCTACAGCTTGGTGGTTCCATCACCGCCTTCGTGGACAAGCACCCAGATATCCCTCACAAACGCCTTCGCCCCTCCAATAACCTTCTTGCTCCACTCGGTGCCAACAGCCAGCTTGATCTGCTCCGGCGGGACGTCGGTGCTCTCGTACTCGTGCAGGGCCAAGTAGCGCGGCATCTCGTCCAGCGTGCCGGCGGCGTCGGCCGTCGGCGAGGCCATCAGCTTGTAGCGGGTGGACCTGCGGTAGCCGGAGATGGTGCTCAGCATGTCCAGGTGCTGCAGGCGGTACCAGGCGTCGAAGTCCTTCTCGGCCTCGGCGCCGTCCGCGGGCTCCATGGCGACGGCGATGATGCACTTGGCGGCGCGGCCCTCCCTCGGGATCTGGCCCTCGAACGTCTGGATCTTCTCGTACTGTCGCCTGTCGAAGTCGCACGCCTCCTCCAGATGTGTCCTGTCAGCGGGCAGTCCATCGAGGCGCCACTCGGCGTTTGCGAGCTCCTCAGACGTCACAAAATCGACGTCAGGGAGCACGTAGAGCGCCAGGAACGGGAAGGGGGCTGAGGGGTTGGCGTTCTTGTAGCGAAAGGCAGCGGGCGGGCCGTTGGGGAGAGACAGGACGTCCGGGATGTGAACCTCGTTGTACCATTTGTCGAAGGTAGCCTCGTCCAGGGCGTGGCCCTTGATGGACGCGCCAACGTACAAGAGGCCAGGAGTAGGCATTGTGAATTGTGGACAGAAGGACGAAGAGGAAGATTCAATGGGGAGCAAGCAATGAGAATTCAGGTCGATGAGGCTGGGATGGAAGCGTGATGGGCGACGGCATTTATAATCTAGGCAGACAGCTAGGTACGCATAGAGCGGGGTTACGATATGGGCAAAGTCCGGTGTGGACCAATCGCGGAGCAGAGCAATCGCCGGCTAGCTCCGGGATATTGAGAGCATGGACAGACAGTCCAGGATAGTCTAATGCCAGTAAGATCGGGCGTGGTTTGTGTTCAGACTCGCGAGAATGGAAGAGAGTCGAGTTACACTGCGGAGATGGTGCGGAGCCGGAACCAAGCCGCGTGCTGGCCCTCCAGGCTGACTCGCACAGGCAATCCGCCCAGCAAGATGCCAATGCCAACGTTCGCGCGGGCCGTCAAGCTCGTTCAAGCAGCCAATATATCTAGCCAATGCAGGACATGTGACGTGTGTATTTTCAGTCCATGCTAGAGGATGTTCCCGGCTCAGAGGCCCCCAGATTACGAAGTTCGGCGGCCCTGATGGCGGCCAGGACTAACTGCGGGTGCTGCCGCGCGACTCATGAAATTCCGCCCGGCCAAAATTTCCAACGAGCGCTTCCCCAGCACCACCTCCGCACCCGCACTTTCCCACTCGCTCCCCCCTCTCTCGCTCAATGGACGCCTCTGCCCTCCTTGCCAAGCAGGGCTGGCGCGGTGCCGGCCATGGTCTAGGAAGCACCGGCCACGGCATCGCAAGGCCGCTCCTCATCTCCAACAAGCAGGACGTGCTCGGCGTCGGCAAGCAGAAGACCCAGGTGGCGGACCAGTGGTGGATGCGCGCATACGACGCCGGCCTGAAGGAGCTAGGCACAGGCAAGCAGGTACGCGCGCGTGGCTTTTCCAGACCGTCATGGCTCTGAAACTGGGCGCTGGAACTGACGCAACGGTGCTAGACCGCGCTCTCGTCGATCAGGGAAAAAGGCATGAACAGAGGCGGCCTCTACGGCTACTTTGTCAAGGGCGAGGGCATGGCCGGCACCATATCGGACAGCAGCGTCGGCACCGAGTCGTCCAGCAACACCTCTGCGCCTTCGGACAGCTCGACGCCTGCGACGACGCCCGAGGCAGAGCCAGCACCCGAACCGAAACGATCCGAGAAGAAGCGCAAGCACGACAGCGATAAGGACGACAGGCGGAAGAAGAGGAAAGAGGAGAAGGTCGCACAAAGCAAGGGCAAGGGCAAGGCGTCGAATAAGAAGGACAGCAGCTCGAAACAGGAGCCTGCCAACGAGGCGAAACCCACAGCTGCCGAAGACACGAAGCTGCTGCGTCGGGCAGCAAAGAAGGCACTGCGGCAAAAGAGGGCACAGAGGGAGGCCGAGAGCAAGCAAGCCAGCGAGGACGAGCAAAAGAAGGCCGAGAGCCGGAAATCCAAGAAATCTACAGACGAAACAGCCAAACCCGAGAAAGGAAATGAGAAGCGAAAAGGTGCAGGCAAGGGTACGGAGTCTCAAGAGCAGGCAGATGTTGTGGACAGATCCGAGAAGAAGCTCAAGAAGTACGCCGCAAAGGCCGCAGAGAAGGGGATGACGGTCGAGGCCTACTTGGCAAAGAAGGAGGGCAAGAGGGAGAAGGCCAAGAAATGAGCCCAAGGGCACGAAGCCAGGCACTTCACCACTCTGAAAAAGCCGGCACGCGTAGTCCGGAGAGCTGCGGTGCCTGGTATACCATTGACCCTCAGCACGGCAAAGGTTCCAGCCGGGGAGATCCGCACACCCGCACCCCCTTTGGCACTTCTGCAAACCTCCGCCATCGAGGTAACCGCAGACCCATCGGTCTAGCCTGGTCTATTGCACCGGACAGCACCCTCCAAATTTCACAACGGCAAGGCCGACGAACCGTTCCTGCAACGGTCCGTGAAGCATGGGCGCCAGCTCTCTGCAGAGGCAGACCCAAATAAGCAATGGAATGGCCAGCTAGGTTTTCTACTATAGAGATTCTTCAGATGCCGTTTTGCTCATCAAATACGATAGATCGTCCGGCAGAATATACCCTGTATTTCATCGTCCTCTCTGTATTTGCCAGCCGTGCTACCATGTCGACGTGAGGCAACACAGTTACACAAGTATCTTCAATAGTTCCAAAAAATTTTCCCGTGGCACTGCCTCTCTCTTTCCTACTAGACACGCACGATGAGTTGCCAGCAACACCCTCCCATTCAAATCCCTCAGTGACACGGTTTTGGATTGTCTTCTCTTTCTTCTGCGCTCCACGTTCCACCTTCCTCATGGAGCAGTGGCCCCAACATGGTGCTGACCAACACGTTAGCTTCCTTACTTTTTCCTGCCGTTTGAGATTCAGCCTTGTCTCACTTTCCTTGCCTTTTTCGGGCTCCAAGGGATAATTATGATAGCCTATTCTAGCCTCCTGCGCTGATGCTCTCTGCCGTCCAAGCGCTTTGTGAGAGAGACAAGAGGGATAATTCGGAGTTCCGTCTTACCTACGGACACGTCACTCGGTGTAAAACCAAAGCCGATTCCCGTTGTTGTTTCTTTTCGCCGTACATATCTTTTCCCGCGCCCCACGACTCCTTCCGGCACCATTCTCTCCATTCTACCCTTCACTTCTTCTGCATATCACGAACAGCCACGCTTGACATATCTCGGCTTTACACCTTGTTGTCTTTTCCCCTCCAAGCCAGCTCCTTCCTCAGCCTACGCCCCAACCCCAACACGCCACATCCGCACCACCAGAAAAAAACACTCATCTTCACAAAGGGTCACCCCACCGAGCAGACACCATCCCTCCACCTCCCGGCGAGAAGAAAGCATGTGCCACTACCTCATCTACAACTTCTTCTGCGGCTGCCAGTACCGCTGGCTCGCCCGCCGCTGCGCCGACCCGCAGTGCCGCAAGCCGACGTCCTACGCCAAGAAGCCGGTCGCGCTCGTCTGCGACTGCCCGGGCCACGGGGGCCCGCCCACGCCGCACCGGTACGAGCGGATGGACGCGCCGGTGGGCATCGGCGGGGGGGAGAAGCTGGTGTGAGGGTTCCGCGGGCGGTAAGTCGGGTGAGAGGGACGCGTGCTGCGGGAAGGCGTGGTGCTGACTGATGCCAGGTGGCGTCTTTGATCTGCGGTGGGGAAACGTGGTCGGGGGCTCGGGCTGGATTCTTTGTTTCTTCTTTCGGGCGTCGAGGGTTGTTGTTTTTTCTTTCTTCCTCGCGTCAGGAGCGGGTCGTGGAACGGCTCCGCAAAAAGCATGCCTAAAGGGCATTTCTGGTAGAAAGCTTCCTCATGAGTACGGTCGTTTGCTTACAGAGGTCGATACGTGGTCCATTGGCGCACCGATACGTAGCAGGGTCTACAGCACGTCGGTAGATCGACGTGGGCATCGTCGCATACAATAGAGCGACGCCATCCACGTGGTTCCTCGGGTCTTGTGCGGTGCGGTTCCGTGATTGCTATATGATCTCCGCTCCTCGATTTGCGGGCTCTCCTCACACTACATGATTCCACAGGTCTCGACGCTGCCACCATGTGCCAATACAGAATCTACAAGTTCTCCTGCGGCCACGAGTTCCGCACGGTCTTGGCGCGCTGCCCCAAGGCAAGGCTCTTCAAAGATCCTGGAAGGGGCTGCCGTGAATTCACTGGGGCTGGGATCATCGGGGAGGAGCACCTCAATGAAAGATGCCGCCGGTGCGGTGGCGTCTCGGTCCACTCGTACCAGGTTGGTCTAGAAAGGGTGAGTGAGCTGAAGCGGATCCCATTGACAAAATGACGGGCGTTCTGGAGCCTTTTCTTTACAGCGACCTGGCGCTGACGAGGTAGTAGAAGCTGGGAAGGGGCTGTTGTTGGCTTTTCCGGAGCTGGTTTTACCAAATTTGCTGTGGGGCGGTCACGGTGACCGCGGATGGTGAGAATTATGACACATGGGGTAAGTGACCATCTCTGAGGGAGAAAGTCTGTTGCGCTGACTATGTCAAGTGCCTATGAAATGAATCAAGCGGGTTCCCGGGCACTGAAATGGCCACCGAGACCGCATCAACACTTCACAGGCTATGGCCGCAGCGGTATGCAAAGCGGAATCCTCGGCAGGGAGCATGCGGAAGCGAGACCAAAGAAAGTCCATGCAAGGATAAATTGTGATACGGTGCCTTTGGGCTCAGTGAGGCTGTAGCAAACAATGTTCAACATGCTTCGGGTCCCTGCATGAAACCTGATACGAGTGAACAACGCAGAAACACTCCACAAACACACAAGCCTCAGCCGTCAGCCGCACCTTTCAGCTTAATGCAGCGTCGTATTCTTGCCTTGAAACATGCTTTGCCAAGAGCTGCAACATGATACTTCTGGGGTCCCGAGGTTGTTACTTGTGGGGCTCTTTGTCTATATTTGTCCCACCAAAAGGCACGTTGAGCTGTGCCACTTGTAATCAAGAATTGAAAGGAGCATGGAAGCAGAATGACGTGTTGTTGGTGCTGGCTCATGAGGAAGTCTCAGTCACAATCTCGTTGAATGCTCTTTCACGACGACAAGATGCCCGGGACCTTTCGCTAATTTCATACTCCAGGCCATACATAAACCCTACCATTGCTGCAAGTCCTTCCTACTTCAACACACACGAACACTCTCAAATTACTTTAACTCTCTACAGCTTCACTACATTACAGAACATTAAAGCCAACTCCAACAGCAACCGTCAAAGATGTGCCTCTACGACAAGGTTAAGTTTGGCTGCGGTTGTACCATGCGCGGCCAAGTCCACGATAGACCTGATAACAAGATCTGGTGCTCCAAGAATCCCAATGGCAATTCCCAAGGGTGCGGTCAAACCCAGGTTCGGAAGACGACCAGCAAGAGCGGTAAATGTCCGCCGTGTTCAGGCAGGATCTCTACCGAGTACTCTAAGTGGTGATATGGGTTTACTCGGTAACTGTTAACAAACTGTTGCATTGAATAGCAGCCATAGGTATTCTTTGCAAATGTAGAAATATGGCAGATTGAAACATTACAGATGTTGATTAGTCTAGAGCTCCTTATTCTCGGTGCTCGACACTAAATGTGATTCAATTTGACGGCTTTCAATGTCTAGCTTTACATTAAAGTGCCTGTTGGTCTGAGGATCATCACAGGGAAGTGCACGAAACTGGCTGTGATTTGATGAACGGCGCTTCACAGCGGCCTTGCCCGCATGTTTTGAAGTCAGTGTGACCTAATCCCTATAGAGTAGTAACTTTGAGGCATACATGGCTGATTTAATGCGTGATGCTTCTACTCTGCTTCCAGAAGCCTACAATACATTTGTGTGTTTATCAGCGTGATGCCGTATGAAGGAGGGTGGCTGGATGATGTGGTGTGACTTGTTGGGGAAGTATTTCGTGATGACGCAGGACGACGATGACAGCGGCGGCGGCGGCGGCGGTGGCGTGGAGGATTTCTTCGACGTCGAGACGAGTGCGTGGCTGATGCGGGATGCAGGATGCGGAGCGATATTTTTGGAAAATGCATTATGGCGGAGATGCGACCTGGAATGTGTGAGGCGGGCACTTCTTCGACGCGCGTTGCGGTTTTTGAGGAGATGGAAGGGTGGGAATGTGGTGATGTGGACGCATAACTTGCGTGTGGGCGATGTGCGGTATACGGGGATAGGCGAGAGTAGTAGCTGTGCAAGGAGCATTTCGGCAGCAGCTGCTGAGGAAACGCTTGGAGAGTCTTATCGGCATGATACACGTCCGTATACCAAACGCTGAAGTCACGCTTCTCAGGCCATTTTGCTGGGGCAATCTAATTGCCCTGTTTGGGTTACGAGACAGGGGTGGTAAATGCGTTTGAGTCTGCGCAACTGGATGAGCCGCCATCGGCAGGGGATACGTATCTATTTGGGTACTGATAGAGGCTATAAGGTTTATTTTCATGTGCGCTAGCTTCGCGTTAATATGAAGTCACAATGAACTACTTCCATTGTTGTGTGGCGTTTAGAAGTGCCCGCGGATGCAAGAACAAAAGCTGACGTAGATTTAGGTCTCGTTCTCCACCTGTAATAAGACATCTTTCTTTCGCTGATTCCATCACCAATACCAGAGAGCGTAAAACCGACAGCACGGTATGCGTTGTTGCCCTCCAAACGCCCCCCATAACTTCGTACTCCCCCCATCACTTCCCCAAATTCCACTCCAAGCGCCTCAAGAAACCCTGGAGACAATTTCCAGACCACATTAATATTGTGCCCTGCTACCAAAAGCAATGTGTACCCACCGCGACATCATCCACACCTGCGGCTGCGACACTCGCCTCAGCCGCGCGTGCCCTGCCGGCGGCGGCGGCGGCGGCGAACCGTGCCCGCAGATGCGCGTCACTCGCCTCACCTTCTCGGAAAGCGAGTGCGCGGCCTGTAAGGAGCTGGACATGGTTGATGACGCACCACCAGCTGATTTCACCACCGGAATTCCGGATATCGAGGAGGAGCTGGAGGAAGGACGTGAAAGAGAAGACGGCGGAAGGGTTGGAGAATTGGACCAGGGGTGGCTGTACGTGCTCTGAGAACCGGGCTATCCCTGAGGAATGGGAAAGCTGACTGATGAGCCTCGAAGGAGTATGGCGTGGGATATTTTGAGGACGTTGTCGTGGTCCAGGCATGATAGGATTTGGCATGGAGCCTTTGACCCGGCGTGGGTGGGTAGGATATGAATGGGGAGGCGGGGAGCTATGGCGGATTGTGTGGTGAGATACAGACACAGGGATGACTTGGGTCTTGGAGTAGACTGTGTTCTAGCTTGCTCACTTTCGTGAATCATGAGAGAATCTGTGTAGATTGTAGACCGCTGTATATCTGACCGTGGTATTGACATTGTAGGTGCGGATGACAATGTGTCTCGGTTTGATGGAAGGTTCCTTGGGTTTAATGTTTGGCCACGGATGTCTCTGTGATGGGCGGACTCTGTAGTCATCCAAGAAAATGTGGAAGTCAATCGTGTTGAAGGTAGGAGGCCCCGATCTGCGCTGACATGAGAAAGGGTCACTCACAATATATGTTCAGATTGTGCAACAGGAATCCTTGGGGATGCGAAGAGTGTAGTGGACAGGAGAGGATGAAAATTTGGATACCCCCAGTCAGTAGTGACGCATTGGAGTTGAGAAGTGCATTTTTGTGCAAGTATAGTGCACGTGAAGGTGTCGTTCTCTCAGAGTCTTCCCAGTGCAGCTAAGCTTTCGGCATTGATATCCCATTTTCCGCACGCCGTGATACTCTTCGGTCAGAAGTACAAGCAGACACCTGCCAGCTTCCGTGCCGCTCGTGTCATGATTTCCAAAACAGGTCGTTTTCCTGCTTCCACGTACTCCAAAATGAGCCTCGAAGCAAAGGCGGTCAGCTGCATGCTTCAGCGAACCCTTCTGGACCACATATAAATTCTTCCGCAGACAACGCACCATCTTCCCTTCTTCCTCGTCATAGCAGTCCACTAAGCCTTCGAGGAGCATCCCCTTTCAGACGAAGTTCTCGTTAGCTCGGATTTTGAAGATCGTCTTGGGTTTCGGCTGTGTACTCTTGTTCTCATCCACAGTAAGCCATCTCATCACTTGATTGTCAAGTGTTAACCCATTCTAACAATCAAATCAGCCCACACGACCATCACTTCCCCGTACCCAACAAACCAACCACAAACTCATACGGTAAGCTATAGATATATGACCCAGCCCTACGTACTTCCACCTTATTACACGTACCCCATGCCAACCCCTTCCACAACCCCAACTCCTCCCCTCCTACCCAAATATCACCCATCTGACATCAATATGCAGCCTACACGTAGTACCAAAGCCTCCAGAATGAAGAAGTCCTTTGGTACTTCCAGAAACAACCGTGGGGAGTCCCCCGACTCCAACCGGGACCGCCGCACCTCCGCCTCTGGCTATCACCATGGAACTTCCACCCCCTACCACCTTGGTCAGCAAGGTAATCTTCATGGTACCTCGAACCCGTTCTTCGACACCCATCCCGCCCCACAGGCAACGGTAAGTGTTCAGCGCAACAGAGACTAAGCAATACAATCACTGACAAGCTCCAGCGCCGCGATGGTCAGCCCCTGATCCTCTACAACCCTCGGCGACACCCCAACCTTCGCCTCACAGACGAGCAGATGACGGCGTTGTTCAAGCGTCCTGATCTGCCGGAGAATGCTCTTAGCCCTCGGGATCTGCGCTTCAGTCACATCCTGATCCACCCTGATCCGGCTGGCGTGCGAAAGGACGGCACAATCATGCGCACCTGGCTGGCCGGGGCCTTACCCAATGAGTTCCGCAAGAATAACAATTGCATGAAAGTCAGCTCGGGCGTCATTGCCGGCATCGGCCGCCAAACTCTCAATATCAGCAACGAGTACTGGCAGTGGCTAAAGGATACCGAGTCGTCGCCCCCCTTGTGCGAAGCTCTTGGACGCCGTGATGTCCTGTGCGATGAGGAGCACAACAAGCACGACCACTCACAGGACGGCCGATTCTATGCCTGCCCCTTCGAGCACGACCTGGCCGACCCGCAGTGGACGCACGGCTATGAGCACATCGTGTGCCGCAACTGCGAGGCCTGCCAGCCGGACTTCTGCTCCCCCATCGTCAAGCAGATGCTCACCGAGGGCCCGCTGGTCGCCATGTGCGAGCACTGCGCCGTCCGCGCGCTGGCGGAGTACGGCACCGGCTACAACGGGTGCGAATGCACCCGTGGAGCCTTCGGCGGCATGTGCCTCTCACACCAGGACAGCGAGTGCTCGTACATCGCGCGGCGCTGGCTGGAGTACCGCACGCTGCACCACGGCGACGGTGGCAGCTACGACGCCGCCACCGGGCAGCCGGTCGTCGTGCCGTTCTGCAGGTGCGGCCGCGCCCCCGTCGCGCGCGCGCGCCGCCCCTTCGCCTTCTGGTGCGCCGCCTGCGAGCAGCCGGTCGTGCTGCCCGCCAACGGCGCCGCCTGGCCGCCGGACATCACGCCGCAGCGCTGGCTGCGCGTCGCCAACCTGCCCACCGTCGACTACGACGCTCCCTACGCGCGCCAGTTCCTCTCCAGCAACCGCCACCACCTCGCCAGCCCCTCCCTTTTTCCCTCCCACTCCGCCTCCGCTCCCACCTCCCCGCCTCCTCCCTCCGGCCTGTCCATGGAGTTGCCTGCGCGCACTCCGCCCGGCGGCACGCCGCCGACGACGACTCCGCCCGGCCAGCCCGCCATGACGTCCATGGGCGCTCCTCCTCCCCGCCACACCGGCGTCGTGCCGGGCGGCAGCCGCCGCGTGGCGCAGTGGAGCTCGGCCGGCGTCGATGCGAGCGAGACGCAGCCAGCTGCACGCAAGAAGCAGCCGAGGCCGAAGATTTACTCGGATAGCGAGGATGACGAGGAGGAGGATGGGGAGGGAGAGTGGTAGGGGGTTGGGTCTTGTGGGGGTTCTTTTGCTTGGTTTCTTCTTTCCTTTCAGTGTGGTATTGCGTATATGATGAATGGCGGAAAAGCTTTGGGTCTGCTGGGTTTCGGTTCACTTAGTCCCGACTGGGACGTGAGAGGACTTAACTGGGAATCGCCAGCGGTAGGAAAGAAATAGATTGACGATATAGCATAAGAACATATACTCATGCCCGGTAGCGCTTGTAAAATGACTGTATTACCGTGTGTTGTTGGTCGGCTTCTGTAGTGTTGGTCCAGACGAAGACAGACCTGACTTGAATCTTCAATGGTATGGGGGAGAGAGCGGAAGGCAGCCATTGCTCGAATCTCTCTAACGTGAGGATTTCGTTGAGCTTTCCTGCGCTGATATCTTTCCCTCGAAAATAGCTTAAAGCGACCAAGGGAATGTCAAGATAATCATAAACCAAACGTCTTTTCTTATCTTCAATAAGCCGAAAGGTCTTTAGCAAACGCCGGCTTTCTTTTTGTCAGGAACCATCATGGTTAAAGCCTCCTGAGAAGTGGCGAATCGAAGTGATACAATAGATGCGCTAATCCCCTTCGAGAGAGAGTTGATTCGCACCTTCATCAGCCTCCCGCCCCACCTGACCAGGCTGCAGGCAAGTGGACCTAACCTCTATTCTACCAAGGCTTGGAAATGGAGCAAGGCATATTGTAAGGCGAAGTACTATTCCCTCCGCAAGTCCTTTAAACTTCATAGCGCATCCGGATTACTAGGGTTAACGGAGCGTGGCACTATAAATGTCACGGATAAGGATGGTATACGGCTCTGCTTAAGGAATGCCAACTGTTTAAAGACTTATGTATTGTAATCTGAGATGACTTTTCAACTTTATGTTGTTTTTATATTTTCCTTTTCTTATCCCCGGGCTAAAACATGAAGCCCCTTTTCTATGAAATCCAATGCTCCCATAATCAGTCCGAAATCCCTGTTCGTCGGTCTCCAAGATACAACGCCATCTACCTCTATCCAACCAAAAACCCCTGTAATCATAAACATCATCTAAAAGCCTCATCGCACGAAACCCATCATGACACCTCGCGCCTCTTAACCTCACACCACTACCCAACCCTCCCCCCTCCTCCCCTCAACCACCTCCGCCCTACCTCCCACCACTCTCCTCATCCCCAGCCCCCCCACCCCCCTTCCCCCCAACCCACCCCCCCGTCCACAACGCCGCCGGCACCGCCGTCACACCCGCCAACAACCCCAAACTCCACCCCATCGCGCCCCACCCCGCGCCATCCCTCACGTACCCCGCCCAGATAGGCCCGACCAACGCACCCCCCGCCCACGCCATATTGAACAGCCCGTACGCCTGCGCATACGCGCCCTTCCTCCCAAACAGGCCCGGCCGCGCGCCCTCCTTCGCAGCCACGACGTGCGAGATCTCCGCCATGACGCAGGGCATGACAGCGGCCAGACTCAGGCCCAGCAGCGCCAGCAGCGCGCACAGCAGGGCCTTCTGGCGCAGCGAGTCGCGCGCCACCAGGCGGAGCAGCGCGAAGCAGGCGCAGGAGCCCAGGAAGCCGAGCGCCGTCGGCAGGCGCGGGGAGGCGCGGTCGGCGGCGCGGCCGAAGAGCGGGGCGGCGAAGGAGGGGATGACGATGGGGAGGAAGATGAGGCCGGCGCCGGTGGCGGGCCAGGAGAAGGTGTGGCGGACGTGGAGGGGGAGGACGGCGTCGAGGGAGGACATGAGGATGGAGACGGTGAGGGTGCCGAGGAGGGCGGTGAGGAGGCGGCGGGAGGTGAGGAGGGAGAGGGTGGGGGGGAGGCGGTAGCGGGAGGAGGGGTGGGGAGGGGGAGGGGGAGTTGTGGGTGTGGTTGAGGGGGACGGCTGGACGGCGATGGAGGGGGCGGTCATGGCCTTCTCTGGGTCTTGGACGTGTGCGGGGTCGGGGGCGGTGGGGAGAGTGATGCTTTTCTTCTCGTCGTCGTCGTCGTCCCTGCACTCGCTGTCTGGGAGGGGTGGTTGAGCTGCGACGGCGGTGGTGGCTCCGTAGCTGGCGGCGGCGGTCGATGAGGGGCCGAGATCCGTGACCTCCTCCGGCGGCTCCCATCGCCGGGCGACCTTCTTCTCGACCAGGACCAGGCGCAGGACGATGTCGAGGCCGATCAGGGCGTAGGCCATGGCGAAGACGGCGTTGTAGCCGGCGTGGTCGAGAACGACGCCGCCGAGCAGCGGGGCCAGCAGGACGGCCAGCGACATGGCCAGGCTGACGTAGCCCATGGCCTGGCCGACGTCGTTCTGGCCGACGGTGTCGACGAGGAGGGCGAGGCCGACGACCCAGACCACGGCGGCGGAGGTGCCCTGGAGGAGACGGCCGGCAACCAGGACGCCCATCGAGGAGCCGATGTTGAGCATGACGGTGGAACCAGCCAGGGCGGCGAGGCCCAGGAGCAGGGGCATGCGGCGGGTGGAAGTGTGGTCGGCGACATAGCCGCAGATAGCTGCTGTGATGTCAGGAAAGGGCCTGCTCGCGGTTTGGAGGGGTGTGCATACGGGAGAAAGCCAGCAGAGCGGCGCCATAGACGGCGATCAGGATAGAGTTCCAGTGTTGGACTGCGATGCGGTCAGCGCCAAGATCAAATGACCGGTGCTGCAGGAGGACGGCAAAAAACTCACCAGCACCGGGATCAACACCAGTCTTTTCCGTCAACGTGAACGGCATGACAGGGACAATCACAGCGTACAAAAAGATGTCCTGATCAACACTTCAGCAAACCCAAAACCCAAGTTTTACGTAAGAAGCCAAGCGCTCGTCTAAAAGCTTCTCCGAAATCTAAAAATCGAACCGTATTCGGACTGCGCAGAGAAAGCTTGCAGGACAAGGGGGCCCACTGTGCGGGTTGCGAGAAGGGAGTGGGGGAGGGGAAGACCGAGACGAGACAAGCGGAAAGAGCCACACATACCGTGAAAACGGCTATCGAGACGGTCGCGCAGATGAAGGCCGAGCTCGATCTGTACTGCAGCATCCAAGGGGGCTGGTCGCCTCTCTGCAAGACCGTCTCCTTCAGGCTGGCCAGCCATGATGGCGCTGCCATCGCCTCGCAGCCAAATCACACCGCGATAATGGCCTTGTACGCGTTTCTGTTGGTCCGTCCAACCCCGAGCGAGATGAGACGCAGCACTACAGCAGCAGTCACTGCGAACGTGGGGAAAGGTAGCGGAGAAGGGTGTAGAATCAGGCGTGGCCCGCAGCGGCGGCAGTAGATCTAGCCCTCTTGGCCCACTGCGAGAAGGATACTCCCCAAAGCAGTAGCAGCCGTGGCGGCACGTTAAATGCTCGCTCGAGCTGTCCGTGACGGACCGGAAACCACAGCGGAGACGTGCTCTTCGTAAACGCGTGCTGCAGGGAGAACGAGGAAAGAAGAGAGAGGCAAGAAAAAGCTCGGCTCGCGGGTTGTGGCTGGAGAAGGGCAGGAGAACGGCGAGAGCAAGGGGAAACGGATCTAGTTGCAACAGCTCGCAGAACGCCGTGCTTGATGACGGCTAGACAGAGCCACAGAACATCGCTCATCTGATGACATATCGAAAGTCCAGAACACATTGCGCCGTGGCGCCCACGCCCGAACGCTTTGGCTCGCTTGCGGGGCCCGCGGGTGCCGAGAGAAAAGGGAAGCCCGCGCGGCCGATCTGGACATCTCTTGAGTGTGGGGAGAACATGGAAAACGTCGAAAGGACCTCTGCCGAAGTTCTCGGCTTCGATGAGGTCACTGCCGAGAAGCGAGTACACTGCCGCCAGAGCAGACCCTCGAAGTGTTGGAGCCTACATGCTGAAGGTGTTGACTGACCGCAGCGGTGTGCGCAGGACGACAGGCCTGCTCTGTCCTCTTGACTTCCAGCGACGAAAGCGTCGCCGAAAAGCGGCAGCCGCTCTGCGTTGAGCACGCTTGGCGCTGTCGCCGTCAGTCGCTCGAATCGGCGCAGAAGAGAAGAGTGGGGCACAACGAGTCGAGCCTGATGGACGTTTGGAGCCGTGGCATCCTTCTGCTTGCCTTCCTTCTGATAAAGGCCGACTGGTCTTGTCGTCCTTGGGCAATCGAAGTCCTTATCGCATGTAATTCGGTCGATGATGAGTTGTAGACCGCCGGCGCCGTGCGTGGTCTCGCCCGTCCGTCATGCACGTCTGGACCACTGCTGACAGTAGACGTGGACGGTGGCTTACACATCCTTGCGCCTCCGCTTCGGCATTCTCACCAGATCCACGGCTACATATGCCCACTTCTCCACCCTAAGCAAGAGCTGACCGCCAGACCATCAAGCCGCATGGGTGCCTCTCTGGAATTCATGATTTGTCTGACCTACGTATCTACGTATCCAGCTCCTTCATTTGCCCTTTCCCATCAGGCTTGCAATCCTGTCGCGAGCAAGCAAACCTTGGTCCTGCCTGCACCCGCCATCGCTTCTTCTTCTGTGGGTGGGAACCACATGTCTTTTCCTCTTTACGCCGTGACGAAAGAGCGACAAAAGGTTGTGTGTACCCTCATTACTGACGATGCGCCGTCCGGTAGAGAAGAGAAACCAGTGGAAAGGAAAAAAAAATAAGAAAGCAGAGGCTCAAGCAAAGCGCAAAAAGAGAATGCTATCCCGCCGCCGATGCAAGCAAACCCCGTGCGCAAAGTACAACGACTGAGTCAGGGGAGTAGAGAATATAGCCACTGCATTCCCTCCCGTCGAAAAAAACATGATTGAGATCTTCCCTTTCCGTGCGCCCTGTCCCGCCAGTTCCGTTGACCATGATGTGAAGGAAAAGAACAATAACCGAATAGTCTATCCACAGTCGGTAGAGCAGAGCCGTGAAAAGACCTCAGAGGTAGCGTTCTTTCTCACGCTCGTGTGCTCCTAGGTAATCTCCGCGCACATTTACGAACGCTCCTGCCCCGCCGTCTTCAGCCAGTTTTTCGATAAGCGCCTCTGTCTGTTGGACTAGGCGCTCTAATGCCGCACTTGATGATTTGCCCAGGCTCACTGCAGAAGGGTCAGCAAACAAACGTTGCAAGTGTATAACACAAGAAAGCAAGCATACCAAGGATCGCGCTGTTCAACTCCTCCGCAACCGGCGTCCTTTCATTCGGATCGAGCATGTATGCCAGCGGGCTCTGCCTGGGATCGCTGTACGCCATAAGTGCGAATGTGTCCTCCAACGCATGTTTGACCTCGCGCCTCGGATCAGTGCTGAACTCGCCCTTCAGCTCCTGCCCGTATTGGAGAGTTTCGCCAAGGAGTTCATTGAGCTTGAGGGTATCGCTTCCCGTCGTGTCCATACTCTCGCCGTTGCCTGCACTGTTGTTGGCGCCGTTGGATTCGTCAAGCTCCATCTGACCGTCGAACACATCATCGTACACCGCCGAGTTGTTCGAGAAGCCATTACTACCTGCGTTGTTCCTGGATCCAATCTTGCTAGATGGGTTCTGTAGTTCCTGGCATCTCCGGATCATTTCAATGAACTTGCGGCAACGCAGCTTGAAGTATATGCTCTCGTTATCGCGGAGGACCGTGGGATAGAATGCAGTTGTGAGCTTCAACGCCTTGTCGATATCTCCATCGAGGATTGCGGCCCGAATTTCTAGGAAACGTTAGAGAAACAAGATCCTCACGTAAGCAAGGGTACGTACTCTGACGGTTGACAGCATCGATATCTTCCTCAGGCTCAAGGTCCTTGGCGTTCGAGGTGCCACCGGTGGCGAGGGCGTGTGACTCCTCGCGCACTTCCGCTGCGAAAGCACGTGCTGTCTCCACGTATCCATCATGGGCAAGATATTGAGCGATAAGCTCGTGAATCAGTGATGTTTCATCGGCTGCCGGCTTTAGAGATGTCACGCTCGTTTGGCTGATCTCCCTTTGTATGGTCCACTGCTCCCTCTGCAACGAGGTCAGTATCAGAGCTCCAAGAATCTCGCATCCCACTTGCCTTATATTCGCTGTCGATGTCAAAAACGAAGGGCTCCTGTCCGAAATTCGCGCGCAAATGCTCGCCGTTCTTCTTAACGCCAAGCGCAGGATATAGGTCCATGTTATCCGGGATGTTCCTAAAAGCAACACCTTGGTCGAGTTAGACGTGTATGGCAATTTGGAAATCAACCCAGCATACCTAGATGAACGCCGTTCTTTGTGAAGAAAGCCGTATTCGTCCTGAAGTTAACTCCACAGCCAATGACGTCGCTCATCGAGAACTTGGGCCCGTAACTCTTGCCAGCAGACGTGCTGCAAAAGCTGAATCCATCGTCGCCGTGGTATCCCCAGGAGTCGGGTTCCCAGCCTGGTAATCTGTGCAGCGCAACCTTTGGCCCGGAGAATCCAATGCCAATCAACCTGCAACGAGTCAGCGCGCGTCCGCTGACGTTATCCATGTAGGACTGACCCTTCCTTTCCCTTTCCAACGACCGTGACCTCAAAGTAGTAGATACCGCACTGTCTGGGCATCGGGTGGTCTGTCCTGACCGACAAGGCTTCGTCGTGGGTCTTGCTCATGGATCCGCACTTGACATCCAGCCCGTCCCTCAGCAGTTCCAGGCCCGGCGACTTGTCCTCCTCGTTCCAGTGTGTCGGCCATAGCCTTTCCTTCTCGTCCATGTATGCCGCCGGTGGTGCGCGTTCGATGATGTCGTGCGTCATGCCGCGGTGCGAAGGGACCATCTTGTGCAGGTTGGCGCTGGACGAGCTCCTGGACAGCGAGCCGGTGCCCGAGGAGCGCGCGTCTCGCTGCGCGCTCAGACGCGCTTTGTGGGCCTCTTCGAGGCGCTCGGCATGCCGTGAGCCCTTGAGGTACGAAGGAACGAAGAAAGGCGGCGCCGAGGCGTCCACGCCGCTGCCGTAGGACGCGCTGGCGTACTGCTGGCCGCCGCGGTACGAGCCCGATAGGCCACCCTGACCGTCGATGTCCATGCCGCGCGACGGGTGTCTCGAATGGTTGCGTGGTTGGTGATGGGATGAGGAGTACTGCGAGTGTTGCTGATTGAGGAGGTGGGCGAAGGCACCAGAGCGGGCGGGCTGGGTGAAGGGCTGCGAGCTGTTGCTATTTGCCGTACCAGCGGCCACAGAGGCGTACGAAGACCGGCGGAACATTGTCGATCCGGCGCTGGGGGTGGTGGTGAGCGAAGCGTGAGGAGCGCCGCCCGGGATGTGAGGGAACGGGTTCGTCATGGACTGACACTCCTCGCGGCCGCTGCAGCGAACGGGAGCTGCGCTGCTTCGGAGCGAGCGCAGCCGGCAGCCTCAGGCAGGCGGCAGAGAGAGCACGCCGCGTGTGTGCAGACTGGGACGGGCGGCCGGCCTATGGACGGGCTCAGAGCGTGCGATATGCTGGCAGCGCGGTGACGGGTGTCGTCGGTGAGATGGCAATGGTTCGGCGTCACAATCAACGGCGGCTCTGCACACTGCCAGCTCCAAGGACAATCATCATAAGCATTGCGGGTCGCTTGGAAGCTAGAGCAGCGGTATGGATAGCGCGCAGGCCGCTGGAACGATGCTGAGAGCGTATGGATGTTGAGGGGTGATGCTGCCTCGACGCGGGTGCTGTCTGCCGCTCCGCAGTTGCGGGGGACCAGGACCAAGCTCGGAGTTCCGCGCAGTCGCGCAGCCTGCCAGTCGCTCAGGGCACCTGCCACTCAGCCCGACCTGCCCTGCCACCACCCGCCCTCAGCCCCGGCTTAGGTCCCAACGCAAACACCCTCGCGCAGTGGAAAGCTAAGTAATTCATTCACGCCTAGACTCTAGAACGCCTGGTATCTCCAATCCTGAGCTGTGCCTGGGCGTACCCGACGGCAAGACATTCCTGTATCACCTCTTCCAAATCCCTATCCAGCCGCTGAAGTCACGCGCCATGTACTCTGTTCATGACCTCTTCCTCCTGACTCCCGCCCGTTTTGAACCAGTCCCATAACACCATGCATGAAGCGCTGCCAGAATCCGAAATAACCCATTCAAATGTCCTTGCAGCGAAGGCCAGAAACGATTGCGCATCGACGCAGAAAAGCAGATATTATACAGTAAAAAGTGCAAAGTCTTTGGGGTGTCTTGAAGGTCTAGTAGAATGAGAAAAGCCTGTCTTTGAGTCAGTCTTCATGTTCCATGTGCAGCCCAGAGTGCATCAGAGACGAGGAAGTGGGTGTCATTGGGAGTAGGGATTGAAGAGAGTTGGGTGGTAAATTGTGCGATGGCATACGGGAAGCACGGCTCATCGAAGAATTTGAAGGAGGGCGATGCGACAAAGTAAAAGTAGATGCGTGCATCAGAGACAGTGCAACTTACCGATTAACAAAGGTGTAGAATGCACTCTACACTGGAGTCATCTCGGGAATGGGTGAGCTAGCAGCGTTGACCATTGGGTGAGACCTGTTCGGAGTGTCCATGAGGCCAGCGTTGCTGCTTTTCTCGCTCGGAACAGCGCTGCTCTCGTTGATCTTTGCCGTCTCGCTGGTACCGGTGGTGTCGCTCTTGACATCGCCATTCTCGTCGAAAGTCATCTTCCTGGGTGCGCGCCATGTGGGAACAGTCCAGTTGATGCCAGTGAAGCTCTTAAGCTGGAAACCCTTCTTTTCCCATCGGCGGCAGGGCTTGCCCGATCGATCGAGAGCACGAAGACCAGCGTTGATGGCACCTTGGTTGGCTTTGGGGCCGAGTTTCGTCGTGGAGATGGGCAGAACGCCGTTGGGGGTGCTGTCACCGTTCTCGCCGCTGCGATGTAAAGTTAGTCTACTTGGCCGAAAAAATAAAAGCAACGGCCGATGATGCATGCGACGGCTCATGATGCAGGGCATCACAGGCGACGTCGCGCTGCATTGATGGGTCGGTGGATACTTACAGACGAGGCTTCTTCTTGGGGCCGGGCTTGCCTCGAGGCTTGGGGGTGCCGTCGGTCGACTGGCCAGCAGTGCGCTTGGAGCCAGGCTTGGGGCCCGGGATGCCCTTTCTCTTCGCACCATTCTGCGGGGGCGCGAGCGAGTTGTTGTCGATGGCGGATGTGGTGCCGTTGAGTGCAGATGCAGAGTCTGCGTCAGGCGCGGACTGCGGTGCGGCGGGCTCGATGACCATAGGGTCTGCAGGCGTGTCGGCGGGCGTCGACGACGAGGACGACTTGGAGCGTGAGTTCTTGCGAACGGGGCCGTCGGTCGGGAAGCGTGCGAGCAGCGCAGGCGGGAGGCGCAGGATAGCGACGGCAGACTTGGGCGACTTGGCCGACATCTTCAGGCTGGAGGCGGGCGAGGCAGCGGCAGTGACGGTGGTCGATGAGCTCGACATGCTGGGGCGTCGTGGTGTTGAGGTGCGCAGGTGGTGCAGACGTGTTGGGCGTTGGCCTACGGTCGCAGGCCTGCTAATTTGGCGCCTCCCTTTCTCAGGGCGGCTGGTGAGGTGAATCGGTCAAGTCAGGTGTGTGACCCGAGCGCAGCGGCGGATGGAGGCGTAAGGGGTGGGAAGCTGGCTGCGAAGCGGATCACGGTGGTTGTGGATGGTGATGGAGGAGAGGAATGGGAGTGGGCGGCGGGAAGGCGGAGGGCAGGCGTGAGAGGGCGGGTGTTTTGCCTTTGAGAGGCTCGGCCATTGTATCGTCCATGGTGGACCGTAGCCGTAGGCGGGCGGCGCTTTCGCAAGTCTCGCTGAGCGCGAGGGTCTCGATACCTGGACCACAAAGCTCCCGCCAGCCCTAGCGGCACGTGACCGCGACGCGTCGACACCCGAGTGGAATCGCGCGGCTGCGGCGCACGCGTCGAGCGCAGCGTGCGGACGTTCGCTGCGCATTTGCATCGCGGTGCAGCGCTGCGCGGCGCTGCTGAGCGGGCGGCGCGCCGCTCGCATCGTCGCAAGCTGCCAAGTGTGGTGGTCCTTGTCTCTGCGCGTCGGCCTGGCGAACCGGCGCCGCCGCCGTTAACGTCGCATGGGCGCTGGGGCGGCGAGCGCACCTCACACCCTCCTTCCGTCCCCTGCTGCTGAGATTCCGTCCAGCCATGCACGGAGGCATCCGGGAATCGAGCGAGCAAACAATGTGAAAAGCCTGCACGCCCGCCCATGCCGACTGCCGCCCCCAGGCACGCCGCCAGGCACGCATGCAGCGCCGCACCGCGCTTGGCGCCATTCCACGCGCTTGGTGTTTCGCTCCCCGTTGCCGTCGCTGAGCTTCATCGCGAGGCCGCGGGCGACGACGGCGAGCAGCCCTGCCGTGGCCGCACTGCCGCCTCCTCAGCGCCGAAGATCAACAGCCGCAAATGACACATCCAAGGTTCCATCATCCCAGCTCTACGCGAGCGTTCGCGCCACCAACGAGCGCTCTGATCTAAGCTGCGCTCGTCGCGCCATTCCCCATCACGATCGGCTGAGCGCCGCCGCCATTGGGCTTCACAGGGAAGTCGAGGCCTGCGTCAACGCCACGCCCCAGCTGCGCCGGTCCCTGAGGCCTCCCACCTGTACCCGGAGCTCGCACGCTCCCACCGCTCCTCGTCAGCGCCTCGGGCTTTCCACGCTCTCGCGTCACACCTCCTGCGTCACGCCCACCATCTCGTCCAATCCAGCAATTTTAGCCAGCCGCCCGGCCGGGATGCAGCACGTCGCCTGTGCAGCTGCGCCGCCTCGAGACTCCACTCTCGCCCAACTCACTGCTGCTGCCTCTCACCGTACGGCGTAGCGCACCAAACTCTGAGTCGTCGCTGCGCCCGCTGTGCAGCCTGCAACTCTGCCCACGCAGCCTCCCGCGTTCCCCGCCGCGCCCGCATCGTCGATCACCACCGCCGCTGAGAAGTCTCCGTGCCGCCTCACATCCTTTATCTGCCCGTCCGCTCTTTTGCGCATCAGCCGATTCTTCGAAGCCGGCAACATCAACCATGCGACTTCACAAAGATCTCGCCGCCTCACATGCGCGCGCTAGCCTCGCCTCGGAACCCCAACGCTCCGGAACTCATCTTAGCGGTCAGTTATGCGCGAAATTACAATCTCGCGTTGCCTAGTGTTTCCCTGCCTGGCCGAACGTGAACTCTCGCACGATGATGATTAACACAGCAGATGCATCCGTGATCCATCGGCATTGCAGATTCACACGGGAACTCGGGGCAGATGTCCAGATGCGAGTGCGATGGAAAAGACTTTCAAGTCATTCACATTGATTCTCTGATTTCTACACAGTTGATCTTTGTCGCACAAGACATCGGACCAAGTGATTGCGGTGGACGCCCAGCTAGTGCAGAAAGGAGAAGAGCCGGAAACAAAGCTACACAGGAATGGACTTCTGGCCCCCGAAGGATGCATTAACTCCGTAAAAGGAGCGACGCGGAATCTTTCACTCTGCCCGGACCCGATAACCCAACTACATGTCGTGATGCCGCATTTACAGGTGGGTGCTGCAACCGGTGATAAGCGCGAAGGAAATGTGGCACCTCAACAGGACAACCCGGCTTAGCCGTGAGGCGCTGAAAAATCCGTCCAGACCAAAATTCTGTTGAGATTATATACCAAAACCATCTGGATGAATGCTTCAACTCCCTAAGCCCGTATACTCGTCACTTGAGCCTGTAAGTGCAACTCGCACTGGCCGTTCGCTACAGGACCCATCTGTATAGATCTCTTGAGTACATCCATGTGGATCGACGATTTGCCTTAGCAAAAGCTTCCCATTTGTGCGAAGGCGTGCTACGAATGGATATGGACGCAGCTCTTCGCAACATGTTGGACGATGACCACTGACTTTAGGCTGCGAGAAAAAGGAGCTTAGCAGAACCTGAAGTAAGATCCAGGGCAGGATTTCCATTATCTGTGTGAAGGATCGAGGACTTCGTTTTGAATCTTGAAAGCCGTCGGAATCTTTCTATTACACATTCGCTTTCGGATGACGGCAATCATCAGGCTTCTGAGCTGCCAATTTCGTCTGGCAGGCTGAGGCTGGGGTTTGAGAGCGCTTCACCTTTCTATTTTCCCTTTTCTTTTTGCTTTCGAGTTACGAAGGTCGCAGGCACATTTCTAAACATAGCAACTGTACTACCTCTGCACAATCTGAATGTTGTCTGGTTGAACCGTTTTTCTGTGTTTCTATCCTTCCATGTGCTGTCTAGTAAACCTGCAAACAGCTGTGGTAAACAGCCCCGCCAGCAGATCGGCCAATCTGCAAAAAAATGGCAGCATATAGTAGCCAGCCTCCCTAGGATCATCTTCAAAAATTTACGATCGACTCTCCAATCATCCCGTGGTCTCTACCCGCCTCGTAAATTTACAGGTGCAGTGCTCTGCATTGGTCTTCCTTTCGCCTCCCTTATACATCTCGCAGCATCATGCGCAACCTCTTCTCGCGAATCCTTCGTGGTTTGGCAGCATTATTAGAGAAGCCATGTCAGATGGGCGATTGGGTTAAACATCGAAGACGAGAAAGTTGGAACATGCAACAAAGCAATCTTAGAAGCCGAAGTTCTTTGAAGCTCTCTACAATGATTTGAAAAAAGGATAAGAAGAGGGAGATTGAAATCTTCGTACTTGAAGAGCATACGGTAAGACAAAGGAAGCAGAACCCAATTGTTTGCCCAGATGGGACCGTTCAAGATTTCGCCACTAAGCGATGATGATATTGTCCAGACTATTTTTTGAGGACCAGATCAATAGCAAATACCAAACCCGGGTGGTATACCTTGTTACCGAACGCCAATCCCATGCATGTCATGATCGCCCTTTCCTAACTTTTACTCCGCCCTTCGCTTCTTGCTGGCGCTCTGAGATCTCGCCGTGCCGTTCGTTGCGCTCTTCTTTTCATCTCCGCTACCATCTTGGCCGTTCATCCACTCCTTGCCCGCGCCAGGGCTCTTCCGACGGTACTGACCAGCACCTATCATGATCTCCTCATCTTCACTGTCGCTTCCACCTAGATCCAGTACAATTGGCATCTGGAATTCAGCGGGTTCAAATTCAGCCTTGCCAGGCTCGATAGTCAGAACGTCCACATCCTCGTCCTCTAAGTCAAGACGCCTCTTGTGTAGCTCTTCGAGAGGCTGGATATCGAATTCATCTTCACGTTCGACATATTCCACGTTCTCTTCCACCTCGACGAAGTCTGGAGCCAGGGCTGACCATCGCTGCGGTGTGAGAATAGACCACAAGTAGATCCTGCCAGACTCGATGCCACCAGCCGCGACGAGAGGGCGGTGAGGGTGCCACTCTACAACAGCGATCTCCTCCCTAGCTTCCAGAATCTTTGTCAAACTTCCCTGCCCTCTCTCCCAAACATAGATGTCGTGGTTCATATATGTCGAAGCAGTGACGTATTCGCCGGTGGAGCTGAAGCATACGTGATTCCAGGATAAACGGTTCACGACGTCTTGGAATTTGTGCTCGGTGGTAAGGGCCATGCTGTCGAAGTCAAGTTTCGGGTCTGTAAGATCGGGCAATTGCAATGTGCGAATGATTCTGTCACTGCAGTTGACGACCATATCTCGGCCAGACGCCGTCAACCGTATGAAAATGACGAGGTTATTTGACAAGCGCGTCGAGTAGCGGACGTCGCAGGTCTTCGTATCGATGACGTTGAGCCAGCCCTTGTTCGTTCCTGATAGAATGTAGTCTCCAGTGGGCGTAAAGACCGTGACTGTCGTCGTTTGCTTTGCATCCTGCGCGGTCTGCTTCTCGGTCGCATTTTCGCGCTCAACTTGCGATCGTCTGGGGGCGGAGGGAAGGACGTGCTTCTTCGGAATCTCGTCGGCCATGTCCACGAGTACAGGCTGGTCCTCGAAAAGGGCGGCTACGAACATGAGGCTGAGCACAGTTAGACGTATTCCAGGCGGACATGGCGCAGTAAAGGGGTCGCCTACTGATTGCGCGGATGGAGCTCCGCAATGAAAACTGGAGCTCCAAACCTGACGGTGCGCACCCGTCTCCCATCCTTCAAGTCCCAAAGCACGCATCTCCAGTCTTGCGAAGCGCTAAGCAAGTAGCGATCATTGGCGGACCAGCTCAAGGACTGGACCTGACGTGTGTGGCCGGTAAGCTTGCGCGCGACGCCGTTCGTCTCAAGATCGAAGATGACTACGCAGCCGTCTGCCTGGAAGGATGTGAGTCAAGAGTCTTGCGGCGGTGTCTGGAAAGGGTTACCCTTCCGGAGGCGAGGTAGTCACCGCGGTGATTGAAGCGCATGCATGTCGAGTGACCGCTATCTACAGAACGCACGGTGTCAGTATATCGATTGCCAAAATTGTTCCCCAGGAAAAGGCAGCGACCGCACTGCGTCGTTCTGAAATCGGGGAACAGAAGAGAGCTGTTGCACTCACGGAGCCTTCCAGCCGGTGCCTCGGGCGTGTCCTGGGCCAGTACGGCGGGATCGATTAAGGGAAGGTTCATGCTGGCGGTGGAGATGCACAGACAGGGCGCATTTTTGAGCTGCAGGCAGTGGGTGGTGCACGCGTGGTGTCGCGACTGCGGGCGAGGTCTCGATAGGCGTGGGTGCGGCACGATGATGCGCGGCGGGACGGTCGGCGAGTCGGAGCGCGCCAAGGCCCGGGCGCGGCCAGGCAGGCAGCGCGCGTGGAAAAATCAGATCACGTGAGGACCTTGCTGTCGCCACGCTCCGGCCGCGCCTTGTTCGAAGTTCAACCTGGAGCGCTGGCCAGGAGGGCTTCACCTCGACTACACCACACCACCCACCCGCACCCTCAACACCTTTATCGCCGAGCGTCCTGTCGACGGCCCCGATACGCCCGCTGTCGACGTCGCAACGCCGCCCACGCTCATTCCGCGCCCGGATCGCGTCGCCCACGCCCGTCCCGGTCGCATCAGGCCCGCAGGCCCTTTCACGTTCGCCGCCGTGCGGCCAGCGCGTCCAGCGCTCCGGTATCCATCTGCGCCGACCCGGGCCCCATCTTCGGACGCGCCAACACCCTCGGAGGACACTCGAGGCCCGCACGAGTGAGGTCGAGAGAGGAGGAAGCCCGAGGCCGCTGCCGGAGTCGACGCCGTGAGGTTGCCGTCACCCAGCGCAGTCAACCCGACCGCGCCCATCGTCGCAACGCGCACACCGTCCAGGACTGCCGTATCCAAACACCGTCACCATGGCGAACCTCCACTTTGCGGCGTCCAGCGCGCCGCTGAAAAGCATTCAAGAGATCCAGTTCGGTCTTCTCGACCCGGCTGAGATTCAAGAGATGAGCGTTGCTCACATCATCTACCCAGAGACAATGGTGCGTGCCAGCACCGCCGCGCTCTGTACGATTGCCATGCTGATATTTTTGTAGGATGAGGCAAAGCAGCGCCCTCGCGAAGGCGGTCTGAACGACCCGAAGCTCGGCTCGATTGACCGCGCATACTCGTGTGCTACCTGCGGTGAGAACATGCAGGAGTGCCCGGGTCACTTCGGACACATCGAGCTGCACACACCCGTCTTCCATGTCGGTGAGTAGATCGAACGACCCTTCGCCGGATTGACGCTGATAAGGTCTTAGGTTTCATCAACAAGATCAAGAAGCTGCTTGAGTGCGTATGCCACAACTGTGGCAAGATCTTAGCAGATGAAGTTAGTCATCCCCTGGGGATGACAGTCTTGGTTGCATCGCTCACACTGACGCGTGTTCTAGTCTGAGCAACAGTTCAAGGACGCCTTACGGCTACGAGACCCGAAGAAGCGCTTCGAAGCGATATGGAAGGTCTGCAAGCCTAAGGCCGTCTGTCAGATGGACCAACCCTCAGACGACTACGATGGTGGAGCACAGAAGAACAAGAAGCCCCAGATCCAACATGGCGGCTGTGGCAATCGCCAGCCCGAGATTCGCAAGGATAGCTTGAAGCTGGTCGGAACCTGGAAGCCCCAGAAGGGAGAAGACGAGGAGGAAGCGCGCCAGCCGGAGAAGCGCGTTATCAAGCCCCAGGATGTGCTCAACATCTTCAAGCTGATCAGCGACGAGGCCCTCATCACTCTCGGCTTGAACGTCAACTTTGCCCGGCCCGAGTGGATGGTCATCACCATGCTGCCCGTTCCCCCTCCGCCGGTTCGGCCCAGTATCTCCGTCGATGGCACTGGCCAGGGTATGAGAGGAGAGGATGACTTGACCTACAAGCTTGCCGACATCATTCGCGCCAACGCCAGTATCAAGCGCTGTCACACTGAAGGTGCTGCGCAACACGTCATCGACGATTTCGAGGTTCTCCTCCAATGGCATGTAGCTACCTACATGGACAATGACCTTGCCGGTCAGCCGCAAGCCCAGCAGAAGTCAGGTAGACCTCTGAAGACCATTCGCGGCCGTCTAAAGGGTAAGGACGGACGTCTCCGTGGAAACTTAATGGGCAAGCGTGTCGACTTCTCCGCACGTACTGTCATTACTGGTGACCCGAATCTGGATCTGGATGAAGTCGGTGTCCCGCGCTCCATTGCCAGGACTTTGACGTATCCTGAGACCGTCACGCCCTACAACATTGCGAAGCTTCACCAACTGGTCAAGAATGGACCAAACGAGCACCCTGGTGCGAAATATATCATACGCGACGATGGCACGCGTATCGACTTGCGGCATCACAAGCGCGCCGGCGAAATCCAGCTTGCTTACGGCTGGAAGGTCGAGCGCCACATCGTTTCCGGAGACTTCATCATATTCAACCGTCAACCGTCTCTGCACAAAGAGTCTATGATGGGTCATCGTGTTCGTGTCATGCCTTACTCCACCTTCCGATTGAACTTGTCGGTCACTTCTCCATACAACGCCGATTTCGACGGTGACGAGATGAACTTGCACGTCCCTCAGACGGAAGAGACCCGCGCGGAGATCATGCAGCTCTGCATGGTTCCTCTTAATATCGTATCGCCTCAGCGCAACGGTCCTCTGATGGGTATCGTGCAGGACACGCTCTGCGGTGTTTTCAAGATGTGCAAGCGTGATGTTTTCCTCACTAAGGAGCAGGTCATGAACGTTCTTCTTTGGGTTCCGGACTGGGATGGCGTCATTCCCCAGCCAGCAATCCTTAAGCCTCGGCCTCGTTGGACTGGCAAGCAGATGATCAGTCTTGCAATCCCCGACATCAACCTGATCAAGCCCGCCAAGTCTCATGCTCCGATCGATGACAGTGGAGTCGTCATCATTGGTGGTGAGCTTATGTACGGACTTTTCAACAAGAAGATTGTCGGTGCCAGCAGTGGTGGTATCATCCACACCGTCTATAACGAGAAGGGCTGGGAGTCAACTGTGGGCTTTTTCAACGGTACTCAGCGAATCGTCAACTATTGGCTCTTGCACAACGGCTTCTCGATCGGTATCGGCGACACCATCCCTGACGCGAACACCACTTCCAAGATCGAAGAGGCTATCGATGAACAGAAGGAGGAGGTTGCAAGGATCACCGAAGAAGCAACCCAGGACAGGCTTGACCCTCTTCCTGGTATGACGAAGAGAGAAACTTTCGAGAGTAAGGTCTCGGTCTGCCTGAACAAGGCCCGTGATAATGCAGGTGCGGTCACCGAGAAGAGTGTGGCCAAGTGTAACAACGCCATCGCCATGGCTGTTTCCGGTTCGAAGGGTTCAACCATCAACATTTCTCAGATGACTGCACTCGTCGGTCAACAGTCCGTCGAGGGTAAGCGTATTCCATTCGGTTTCAAATACAGGACACTGCCGCACTTCACAAAGGACGACTACTCCCCTGCAGCTAGAGGCTTCGTCCAGAACTCCTATCTCCGCGGTCTGACTCCTTCCGAATTCTTCTTCCACGCCATGGCTGGTCGTGAAGGTTTGATTGATACCGCCGTCAAGACCGCCGAGACTGGTTACATCCAACGTCGTTTGGTCAAGGCTCTCGAAGATGTCATGGCCAAGTACGATGGAACTGTCCGCAACTCCCTCGGCGACGTTGTTCAGTTCGTCTACGGTGAAGATGGTCTTGACGGTTGCTTCATCGAGAAACAGTCTTGCGACTTCGTCAACTGCTCCGACCAGCAATTCAAACGCAAATTCTACGTCAACGTCATGGATCCTGCGACCTCGTTGTCGAGCGACATTCTTGAGCAGGCAGATGCCATCGCTGGAGACATTGAGGTGCAGCGCTTGTTTGATAAGGAGTTTGCGGAGCTCGAGGAGGACAGGAGATATGTCCGCAACCTGACCAACGATGCGGACGACCAACGCCAACTTCCTCTGAACATCCAGCGCATCATTGAGACGGCAAAGAGCAAATTCCGGATCAAGGATGGCACTAGGAGCGACTTGCATCCTGCGGACGTCATTCCCAAGGTTCAGGAGGTACTCGACAGACTTGTCATCGTCCGTGGCGACGATCCATTGTCGCGTGAGGCGCAAGAGAACGCCACCTATCTCTTCAAGGCCCAATTGCGCTCGAGATTGTCATTCAAGCGCCTCGTTCGCGAGTACTCGCTGAACAAACTTGCGTTTGAGAACGTTCTCGGTGATCTCGAGAACCGCTTCAACAGGGCGATCGTCAGCCCTGGAGAGATGGTCGGTGTGCTTGCTGCACAGTCGATTGGTGAGCCTGCCACGCAGATGACACTGAACACTTTCCACTTTGCCGGTGTGTCTTCAAAGAACGTCACGCTAGGTGTGCCGCGTCTCAAGGAAATTCTCAACGTTGCGAAGAACATCAAGACTCCGTCCATGAAGGTCTACACAACCACTACCCTGGACGCTCCGGATGACACCAAGAGGAACGAAGCCAAGCTGCTGCGTAGTCGTATTGAGCACACGACTCTACGCTCCGTCACTGAATGTGTCGAGCTCTACTACGATCCGGACATTCAGTCGACCGTCATCGAGGCTGACGCTGACCTTGTCGAATCTTACTTCATTATCCCCGATGATACCCAGGAAGACATCGACTCGCAGTCCAAGTGGCTCATGCGTATCGTGCTCAACCGTGGTAGACTCCTCGACAAGGGTCTCACTGTCCCTCAAGTCGCGACTAGAATCAAGGAGGAGTACCACAAGAACCTGGCTGTCATCTTCAGCGACAACAACGCAGAGGAGCTGGTGATTCGTATTCGATTGATCAAGCACGATATGAACAAGGAGGAGGAAGGCGAAGAAAACGATGAGAAGCTCCTGGGCATGCTTGAGGAGAGGTTGCTCGATGACCTGACCCTTCGCGGTGTTCCAGGTGTTGAGCGTGCTTTCATCAACAGCGGCCAGAAGCAGATCGTCCGCGATGATGGTACTCTGTACATGGCAAAGAGCGACGAGTGCACTGAGTGGTTCCTTGACACTACCGGCACGGCACTGGCCCGCGTATTGACGGTTGATGGAGTCGACGCCAGCCGCACCTACTCGAACAACTTCTTCGAGATTATCCAAGTCTTCGGCATCGAGGCTACGCGCACAGCTCTTCTCAAAGAGTTCACTCAGGTGTTGGCCTTCGACGGTTCTTACGTCAACCATCGTCACTTGGCGCTTCTCGTCGATGTCATGACAGCTCGTGGCATGATCATGGCCGTCACTCGTCACGGTATCAACCGTGCTGACACTGGTGCCCTTATGCGTTGTTCCTTCGAAGAGACTGTCGAGATTCTGCTCGACGCTGCCGCTTGCGGTGAGTTGGATGATTGTCGCGGTGTGTCCGAGAACATCATGCTTGGTCAACTGGCACCTGCCGGTACTGGTGAGATGGACGTCATGGTCGACAAGAACATGCTCAACACCTGCGCCTCCGACAATGCTCGTTACGGCCTCATGCCTGGCTTGGCTGCTGCTCCTGGCTACATCGCGGACGGTGCAGCTACCCCTTACGACATTGGTTCTCCCACTCACGAGGGTGCTTTTGCGGGTCCGGATTACGGCGCATCCTTCTCGCCAATGGTGCAGGCCGGTGGCGACGACAGTGGTGGTTTCACTTCGTATGGCTCGTTCAGCGACGGTGGCATGAGCCCCTACACAGGCGGCCGCAGCCCTGGTTACGCGCCCACCAGCCCGTTCAGCGGCGCAAGTCCCACTTCTCCGGGTTATTCGCCTACCTCACCAGGCTACTCTCCTACGTCGCCGGGCATGGCTCTCACGAGCCCAAAGTTCGGTGGCACGTCGCCTGCCTTTTCGCCTACGAGTCCCGGCTATTCTCCTACGTCGCCTGGTTACTCACCGACGTCGCCCGCGTACAACTCGTTGTCCCCCACGTCTCCCAACTACTCCCCTACTTCGCCGTCGTACTCTCCCACGTCACCTTCCTCACCGACTTCTCCGGCGTACTCTCCCACGTCTCCGAGCTACAGCCCGACGTCTCCAGCTCACGCCACGTCGCCAAAGTACAGCCCAACATCGCCGGCGTACAGCCCGACGTCCCCAATGTACTCTCCTACAAGCCCGCAGTTCGGCGGAGGCAGCGACCGGCGGTCGCCAACCTCTCCAGCGATGGGCTACTCTCCCACGAGCCCGGTCTACAGCCCGACCAGTCCTGCTGGAGACCAGTACTCGCCGACCTCTCCAAGGTTCTCTCCCACCTCTCCGGGTTCGGGGCAGTACTCGGCTACCACGCCAAAGTACTCGCCGACGTCCCCGAAGTATTCTCCTACGTAAGTCACGATGCCAATAGTCTCGTGGGACCACAATACTGACAGCATTCAGTTCTCCGCGCCAGGACTGAGCTCGTTGATGAGCAGTCATGCTTGATGGGCGTGCCGGTGTTCCCTTCGTTGGGCCCACATCGGCAGCGCTCGGTTTCCCCCCGAATTTTCTGTAACAACATCCTCATGCTCCAAGCTATAAAAGAAAAATCACGAAGGTTGATCACGAAGAGCGTGGGCATCGGTTCTCTTCTGGTCTTCGCCGAGGTTTTCAGTTTTTTTACAACGCTACAAAGACCCGTCATAATTTGCGCCTTGCTTAAACTGCTGCGATGGTGTTGGTGGGTTTCCTGGACTGGGTTCTTTTTCTTGAGTTTTCTTTATTTCACGTGCATGAATTCCGGCGTTGCCCAAAACAGATTGAGCGGGTCTTTCACACCTTGGGCAGGCGGCTTCTTTATTTCATTTCGTTTTCCTTTGCGCTTCGCTGGGGAACCAATTTGCTGTGGTGAGCGAAGATACTCAAACCGAAATGCGGGTGGATGACGGACGGGCACATGAAGGCGGACGGTGGTTAAATGGGATTTCTCTATGCGTTTCTTTTTGGGTTAGAAAAGCGTAAGATTAGTCGAAAGAAGGCAGCCCCAAATACCCCCGTCTTCGCGCGAGAGAAGGCGCGTGGTTGAAGGAAGGGGGTTGGAGACGAAAAATGACAAAAATGACTTTTGGTCACCAAACTTCAAGTGCCAATCATGCACGAAGGATCATTTCTGCGATATGCGCTGTGCGCGCTGAACCGATGGTGACTGTTGGTGTTGAAGAAGCGGCGGCGAATCGGCTGAGTCAAAGTTTGGCGCGCGGGCGAAAACTTGCGGCGGCACTGCTGCCAGCCAACTACAACCAGCAGCACCCTCTCCACAGCCTGCCCGTCATGGCGAACTCAAAGTATGTAAAGAGCGAAGAGCTGGAACCTTGACTGGAGGCTAACACGCGCAGATACGAGTACGTCAAGAGCTTCGAGCGGTGCCAGCCCGACATCCTCCTCCCCAACACCTGGATCGTCATCCGTATCGACGGCCGGGGCTTCCACAAGTGAGTGGCTTGCGCTCTTCACGACCACGTTTTCTGGGTTTCGCTTCCCCCCGTATCTGTGCACTGTTTTCTTCATTTGTTTCTTGTTCCAATCTCCTCTATTCCTCTACTCCTGTTTCCTTTCATGTGTATGCTTTCTCGTGGGGCCGCCAGAAAGAAAAAATGGCCGCGGGGCACTAACGCTCCGTCACGGAACAAAGATTAACGGCAAAATACAACTTCGAGAAGCCCAACGACCGGCGCGCACTGGAGCTCATGAACGCGGCTGCGGTCGGCGTGTTCAAAGAGCTGCCCGACTTGGTGCTCGGCTACGGCATCAGCGACGAGTACAGGTGAGGACGAGCAGCCATGGCTCCAACACTCTGAAGGGCACACGAGTGGCTGATGTTTCGTCCGCAGCTTCATCTTCCACAAGGACTGCAACCTCTTCGAGAGACGCGCCGCGTAAGGCTCTCGTCCCGCCCCCGCGCATGCGCGCGCCGTTTTGGCTGATTTGCGATCCTTTCGGGCGCCGTTCCAGGAAGCTCGTCACCACCGTCGCCACGACCTTCACGTCGCACTACATCCACCTCTGGCCGGCCTTCTTCCCGGCCCAGCCGCTCACCCCGCCCATGCCCAGCTTCGACGGCCGCGCCGTCATGTACCCCAGCGTGCAGAACCTGCGCGACTACATGAGCTGGCGCCAGGTCGACTGTGCGTAGCTCCCCCCTCCCCTCCTCGTTCCACATTCCGAACGGACAAGCCCGCTGACGAACGGACCTTGCCCGTGCCGCGGCCGCCAGGCCACATCAACAACCTCTACAACACGACCTTCTGGACGCTGATCCAGCGCGGCGGCATGGACGCCGCCGCCGCCGAGCAGCGCCTGTCCGGCACCGTGGCGGCCGACAAGAACGAGATCTTGTTCAAGGAGTTCGGCCTCAACTACAACAACGAGGACGAGCTGTTCAAGAAGGGTAGCGTCGTGTCCCGCGACTACGAGCTCGTGGAGGGCGCGCAGCAGCCCGTCTCCGTCGACGCGGAGGCCGGCCAGCCGCCGGAGCTGTCGAAGACGGCGGCCGAGAAGGAGAGGAAGAGGCGCGGGAAGGCGAGGGTGGCGGTCGAGCATGTGGATGTCATCAGGGATGAGTTTTGGGCCAAGAGGCCGTGGATCTTGAGCGGGAGGGCGGGGAAGTTGAAGGAGTGAGGGTGTGCGTGGGAGGATCCGTTCAGCGGATCAGAAGCAAAATCAAAGATTATGGACTAGTACGATCACCACAGAGGCTTTGCATGGTTTTAAATACAGTGTTGTTCATCGTAGTATTTACTCAAATCCCACCTTCAACACGAGAATCTACCGCTGCTCCAGAAATTGATCGATCCCTTGCGCTATGTCATTGAGAACTTCTCGTGAGACAGGCAGCGTGTGGATTGTCGAGCGTTCACAGACCGTGACTAAGGCCCCGGTGCATTCTCCCTCCCGATCGCGATTCACCTTCATTCGAATCTCTGTGATAGCTGAAGGCGGCGGTAGGGAGTTCAAGAATTGGAGGAAGGGCCTGTTTTCCCCCACCTGGAGGCTGGGGAGGTCGCCAGTCGTTGTCATTGTCGGAAATTTCTGCGAGATGCTTAAGAGTTTAGGTAATGTGGTATGTCGGGAAATGACTGCTTGCGTTCCTTGGTGTCGAGGGAAGCGATTGCGGTTTGTGAAGAAGAGGGATACGGAGGGCACAACTCTAATTATACAGAGCTGTTTGTTAGGAACACACATATGATGGGTAAATTGAATCATAAAATAATGGCATTGTCTACTACAACGGTCACCGGAGCGAGTACTGATCTTACCGCTTGAGCCCCGAGAACGAGTAATGGAAGGCAACCCCGTCTTCTGACATGACTGCCTTTTACGGTGCTGCCTTTACAGCACCTTATTCCCAGGTTACGTGTCAATCCCAAATCAAGAAATTGAGGCGCGCTGTGTGTACACTAGATACGTAAGTCATGTTTCTTGTACTTTTGTGTTGTCATCCATGTATTTAGTCCAGCAGAAAGCCTGCAATAATTGTGCGCTCTTTGAAATCTAGCACAAGGAAACTCTATATATAAGCAAACATAGGCTATGAGCAAGTAAAGTTGGAAGAAATTTTGCGTGTTCCTGATGATATGGGGCTTCCTCTTTTAGCATTTGGCTCGTTAGTCAAAAACAGCCATTATTTTTTGGATGTGATATATTTTACCTAAGGATGACATAAATACTTCAGGAGTAGAAAATATATTTCGAGATGAAGATTGGAGATTCTGAAGGGGGGGAATTAGTGCTTCCAGTTTGCACATAAAATTTTCTTGGCGCGGTATTCATGACGATCAAAAATAAGCATTGAATGTGGGCCGCGGATGCGGAGTTTCGCTCGTCAACTACACATGATTCCAGAAAACATAGCAATATCAGTCATTATGAAATGTTCTGATGAAGTGTTTCGTACTTTAATCACTCAACTTAGATCTACAGCTATCAAAAAGGCCGGGACCCAACGAATCAGGGCACGTTTTGCTGGCGTGCCCGACCTCCTCCAGAGTGAAGAGAGAAAGCAGCCGCCTCCGTAGCTTCTGCTTTTGAATGAATAAAAGCTCCTCCCTTTAATTAAGGGGGAGGCGTAGGCGGGGGAGGAGGTGGTTGCGGCCGCGGAGAAGGCGAGTCCGGGGGACGAGGTCCGGTCATTGTGATGGCTTCGAGGTATGGAAGCTGTTCTGAGATTACTTTCGAGGGCTGTGATATGTCTTTGTGTGGGCCGTATGAAAATCAGTGATGATTTACATAGAAGAAGAGGAAGCGCTGCAATATCGATTGGTATTTCTACAAAATTCACCGCCAAGGCGTAAAAATGCTATATGAAACGGCACCGCATGACTGGAAGGACCTATGAACTTTTCTTAAGGTCAATAAAGAATTTTGATAGCTCACATTGGTTGTATTGCTTTGTACTGGTGTGTAATGATGTCATGAATTTATGACACTTACAACAAAGGAAAGCCAGCGTGGCAAAATTATGGCTATTTCACAGGACTGCTTTGAATTCAGTGATCTGGACCAAATGAGCCTGCCTATGAAGAGAAGCAATAGGTTATGCGTGAAGTCGGGCTAAGTTATTCATTGAGTCATCATCCTAGCTGAAGAACAGTAAAAACATGCCACTGTTGAAGGAGCGGGAGCAAGGGAGCGGGGCCACAAAATGTGCATTGTCAATTCTGTACGGAAACGATCATCGTGAGATTTCCATGTCAAAGCACAATTGACTACAAAACTGCAAGCCGACTCAAATTATCTCTATTTTTGGAACCCGTCTAATCATCTCCAATTCAAAAGCACAACTCCATCAAGCGTTTTCTTTTTTCCCCTCCGTGAAAGCTCCTAGTATTTCAAAGCGAAGACTCCAGCCCCGGCTATCGTACCTCCAGGTGACCACAGCAGAGTAAATCTCACACTTTCAGTCCACCTCGAACTTTCCCTTAAGTCCTCGGGTTCCAGTCTGCCTGAGTACGCTGCGCCATCATCGCAGCAAACCAAGGCTTGACCGTCTCCCCTCCTACGCGCCAAACCGGATCTTCCGCCAGCGGCAAGGTGACGACCTTCTCACAACCTACGCAGAAGAATGCCTCCGCAAGGTCCACACTGACCGGCTGCGCACCACACGCGCAGTACGCCACATCGTGAGCCTGCTGCCGCGCACCATCCTCCGCGCACACGCCCACCGTCCCGGCCGGGCCGTGATGCGCCTGGAAGTGCGCATCCCACCTCCTCCCCAGCTCCTCCAGATACCTCCTCCCCAGCTCCTCCAGATGCCTCACCCGATGCTCCAGACACCGCGGCTCCCGATCACAGACGCATCCATTGACACCGCGCCCACACTCCCGCAGCACGCGCTCCGCGCACCCCTCGCAAAAAGGCACCGCCAGCCCGCGCTCCCACACCTCCCTCGCCCTGCCCACCAGCCACCCCGCCTGCGTGCCCCAGCACCGCGCGCACATCCAGAACTCCCACTCAGCATGGGCGTCGCCGCACCTTGCGGCCCCGCCCTCGCCCTCCGCCATCCCCGCGTGCGCCGCCGCCGCGAACACCTCGTCGCACCGCACGCGCTGCCGCGCCGCCACGCCCGGCGCCGGCGCCGGCGCGCGGTGCTCCGTCAGCCAGCGCCAGAAGGCGGCGGTGACGTTGAGCGCGGCGGGCCCGGCGGCGTGCATGGCGCTGGTGCGCTTGAGGAGCGAGTCGCGCAGGCGCACGTGCGTGCTGCTGAAGGCGGCGAGGGGCCAGGACCGCTTGAGGGCGCCGGTGCGGGTGTGGAAGGCGGTGGCGGGTGGGTGGGCGAGGAGGCGTGTCCAGTGGGGGAGGAGGTCGTGTGTGGGGGTGGCGGGGCGGACGGCGATGGTGGAGGAGGTGGTTGAGGAGGGGGAGGGGGAGGAGGGGGGTTCTGTTGCGCTTTGGTTCGGGGTTGGTCGTGTGGGGAGGGCGGGCGGTGGGAAGGGTGGGAAGTATGTGGCGTTGGGAGGGGTCCTGGGCCGGTCGATACCGTCGTCGATGGCTTGTTGGAGCTCTCGTGTCAGGGACGTGTACTCTGAATCAGGCGGCGAGCTCGGGCGGGCCTGGGGGCTGGTCAGTGGCGGAGTCTTCAGAACCAGGATGGCGGGAGGGTAGAGACTTACCGGAGGCGAGGAGTGATGCTGAGCGTACATCCACTGATCTCGACGGGGGGTTGCGGCAGGTATGCTGGCGGTATTCAGGTCGTAGGCTCGCAGGAGGTTGCCAGATGGAGCTGTGACGTTGCCTGCTAGCACTTGGTCATCTAGGCTATGGTATTGGCGGTACTCCTGGTCGTCTGTGAGAAGGAGTTGGGCTTGGGCGTGGTCGACTGGGTTGAGGTCGGCCGGGTTGATGTGGGTGATGTTGAATCGGTGGTTGCCATCCATGTGCTGGTTAGCGCCGCGGGTTTGATGCGACATCTTTAAATCCAGGTAGCCGACGATATTCTATATACTCGTTAGGATCTGCCATGGGGGTATGCGGCGTAGCGTACGTTCTGTAGTGTGCTTAAATGGTAAGTGCTGAGGAGAAGGAATCTGTTTGCTGTTTGGCAATAGACGAGGCGCAAAGCTTCCTGAGTGGAGTGACGGAAGTGTACAGGTTTTCCGGTGATGTAAAGATGATAGTCAGCTTGCGACTGAAGAATTTATATGTGCGAGGGCGTGTTGGACCATTCCCAGTTGGGAGAGTGTGTGGCCAAGACGAGTGTGGAAGCCTGGCAAGTTTGTCTACATGTGGACCAACAATCAGCTGAGGATACTAGGGAACTAGAGCATACCACATGTTCAAATTCAGTCACAATTTACGGCTGACCAGAACACTCCTGCTCGGTCCAAACTCTAATCACTCACAATGAGAACATGACAAAGTGTCGTCATCTGCAGGCTCATGGGACACGGGCAATGAAAATAATATCTCAAAATCTATCGAAACACACCTGGAAAAGCGCATACCAGCTCATTTCTGGCTCGCCGGAGTAAGATACACGTTCAGTGGTCCTTTCTCCCACAGCAAGAAAATCTTCTGCTTCCCCATCCAATCCTGGCTATCCTCTGCAAGCTTCATGTCAAAATTATAGATGACTCGGGCCAAAATAGTTCGCATCTCTGCATATGCAAGGCTGTTACGCAATGTGGTTAGCAAAGGCATCTACAGAAGGGCCAAGGCAGACCAAGGGACACTTACTTCCTGCCCAAGCAAGAGCGTGGGCCAACATGGAAAGGTTGAAGCACCTCAAGCTTGTCAGCCGCGAAGCGCGGATCACTGAGGTGGCGCTCGGGATGGAACTCGAAGGGCTTCGTAAAGTTGGTCTCGTCGTGGTATGTGGCCCACATGTGTATCGCAACAACGGTCTGTCAAATGGTACGTCAGTCGGTTCCCGCACTTGAGGCTGCCACAACTCAACGGCAGGACTTACGTTCTCCGGCACGAAGTTCCCGACAATATTGACGCCGCCCTGGGGAACAACACGGGGCAGGCCAGAAGGCGTTGGCGGATACATGCGGAGCGCCTCATCAAGGCAGGCGAGCATGTACTTCAAATGGCCGACGGAGTTGATGCTGATCTCATCCTCGCTCTTGAATGTGGAGCGCACCTCCTCGGTCAGCTTCTCCAGCGCCGCCGGGTTCTTCAGCAGCAAGTACGTCACCCCCGACAGGAGCGTCGCAGTTGTCTCCGAGCCGGCGATGATGAGCGCGCCCGCATTCGCCTGGAGCTTCTCCATGCCCAGGCCCTACACATTGCTCCAGTCAGTACACCACCGCTTCCAACAACCCACAACGCATGCACTCACCCACTCGTCCTTTTTCTTCAGCAGCCCCTCGATCAGATCCGGCCTGTCCTTCCCCAAAGCAATCCGCCTCTCCAGCTTCGCCCGCGTCAACAGCTGATGCTCCTCCCTCGCCCTCTTCGCCTTCTCCGGAAGCAAGCCCAACAGCAGCTCCGTCAAGCCGGGGAAGAAGCTGGCAGACTGCATCACAACGCCACCCTTCGCCATGTCAAACATCGCCTTGACCCAGCTACCGCACACGTCAGCGCCACCGTCCGCCCAAAGCCCCAACAGCAACTCAACTCACGGATGATAGTCCGACCGCTCCAGACAGCCAAACGCCTCGCCAAACGCCAGGTCGCCGATGACGTCGAAGGTGGTGAAATTATACCAGGCCATGATATCCAGCGTCTTCCGGCCGCCAGCAGCGTCGACGGCGTTCTCGCGCAGGCGGCGCACGAGCAGGTCGATGTAGCGGGCGATCAGCGGCTCCTGGGCGCGCATGGCGGCGTCGCTGAAGCCGTGGGCCATGGCGCGCCGCAGCCGCGCGTGCTCCTCGCGCGGCGCCGCCACGATGTGCGCGTCCGCCAGCCGCGGCACCGGCGCGTAGAAGTGCCGCCACTTGCCCAGCTCCCGCGCCCCGTGCTGGTGCCCCATGATGTCCTTCCACGCGCTGCCTGCCCCCGAGATGGAGAGCTCGTCTGGCGCGATGCGTACGATTGGGCCGTACCGTGCGTGCAGCGCGTGGATGTGGAAGGGGAGGCGCCCGGCGCAGAGGTGCGCGCAGTAGGGGATGCGGGTGGCGGCGTGGGTGAGGGGGCCGGGGTAACGGCGGAGGGGGTGGAGGAGGATGTTGTAGAGGATTTTGGAGAGGAGGTAAAGCGTGGCCTGCGGATTGTGTGAGGATGTTTGGTGGAAGGGTGTCTGGTGTGGAGAGGAAGGGGACGTACCGAGCCAAAGCAGGCCAGGAGGATTCGGAGTATAGACATGGTGTCTTTCTTTGGCTGGCTCACCAACCGAAGGATGCGTGCGGGAGAAGATACAAAGAAAGATAGCAAGGCGAGACTGTCTACTTGAAAGTAAACAGAAACAGAAGTACAGTCAGGATATTCTCTACTACATAAACCACAAGCCATGCGAGACGCAACGTCTTTATAAAGTTGCGGCTGCCTTACCCACTTCCTCCTACCTGAACGGCTGATCTTTCCGACATCTTGGCTCAGCCACAGGCAAACGGACGAGCCGCAGCTCGGGACTGAGCACTTTCCGGCTGCCGTTCTACTAATGCTGTAGATCACCTACCCCTTGATGCTAGAGATCTCGGGTCCTGGAGCATCTGGTTTGCCAGCGTGCTCGCAGCGAATACGAGCACGGTTGGGGTTTGCTGTGCTGCTGCACTCTTTCCAAACATGAATGGTGGGGCAAAGGGGGGCCCGGCCTTTCTCCCGCATCGAAGATGACTTGGCAGATTCTCAGGGAGGGCGTCCAGGGCGCAAGAAATCTGCTTTCAGCACTGCACCGTTACAATGCTTCCTTAAAACACGCCCCATTGTCTTCTTTATAGGTTCAGGGAAAACATCATTTGTATTACTGCGCCACCTCTGGCGAAAGCCTGTGGCGACACGCTTACGCGCGTGTGAAGTTTGTAGACGCAGTAGTCGCGAGAATTGGGCACGCCCTTCTTTGATTGGCCTCTCGAAAGCGGCCAGATACGGTGGCGGACGGTACGAGTGTATTGTAAGTTCGGATCGCCAACCGTCGTAACTGAGGGCTTCTGATTGGCTACCAGTCGCGAATGCACAAATTCGGGGCCCTCCTCCCGCAAAGAGCCCGAAACAAGCGCGATCCGGGCCCTCGGCCCGAGCTGTGGTGCGAGGCAGACGACACGTCGTCGTGGTTGATCTCCCGTCTCCCTTGAACTGGGCGCGCTCGCCCCTTTTGCTCATCACGACGTGCTCGGAAGGCCGTCAGACACCCTTCCGTCTTCTGGACGGCCCGCATCGCATGTTCCGAGGCCAGGACGGTGGGCCTTAAACTGTCACTCCCGCTTCTTTTCCGAATCGCAGCCTGCCCGGAAGGACGGTGTCTTCGCCCTCCGTGAATCCTGAGGCAACGTGAGTTGCTACCCAGGCGTCCGATTTCTTTCAAGCTGGGCTCCAGTTCAGGGCAAGATGCATGCTCCCACAAGCTACAAGCACAGTCCGGGTCTTTTTGAGTTTTGAAGCTTTTTGTGTTTTTCTATCTACCTCTTAAAGAGCGCTCTTTGTGCGCTCTGTTCTGTTGAGTTGTCCTTCTGTCTATTCGCAGGTCGTTTTTGGAAGGAAACCACCACCACCAAAACCGGTCAGGTACTACATCCCTCCGCGTGCCGAGCCAAACGAGAAAAGAAGTCAGAAAGCAAGCACAAGACCGCCAGAGAACCTTTCCACCAAGCACGCCTGCAACTCCGCCATCGCCGTCGCTGAGACAAAGAAAAGAAAAGCCGCCACGAGAAGCCGAACCGAAGACCAAAACCCCGTTTCAGGACGCCACCACGTTCGAAAGAAACCTTCTTGCCACACACACCCCTCGACACCCTTACTCATCGATGCTCGCCTTCCCCATCTCCCTGCTCAGCCTTTCCACGACCCTTTAAGATCCCGGCCGGACTGGGGCCTCGCCGCCCGCACGCGCCTTGCCCTCGGCCTCGAGCTCCCGGCGCTTGGGAGCGGCCAGGTGCTGCGTCGCGTCGTCATCGGCGGCGACGCGCTTGCGCTTGGTGCCCGCGGTGGAGGCGGTGGCGGGAGGAGCAGCAGAGGCGGCGCCGGAGCCGCCGGCGTCGTCGACGGCCGGCGCCTCGTCCAGGCAGATCTGGCAAGGCCCGTTCTCCGCCTCCCAGCCCCGGATGTAGGCCTCCATGATGGCGAGCCACTCCTTGTTCCTGACGCGCTCGAGGTTCGCGTGGGACGACGGGCGGCCGAGAGCCGCGATGAAGCCCTGGAGCTGGCCGGGCCTGCCGGTCTGCCAGGCATGCGCGTCTGCGGGGGGAGGAAGGACGACGGCGCCGCTGCACGCGACGCACATGTACGCGAAGTGGGTGCCGACGGGCGGCGGCGTGTTCTTGCAGCAGGCGGGGCACTTCGTGGCGGGGCGGCCGTCGGACGGCTGGTCGTGGGCGCCGCGGCGCTTCTTGGTCCGGTGCTTCTTGAAGAATGCCACCAGGCTGTTGTGCAGGCCTTCAAGAACCGGCTTGCGGTGCTCGAGGCAGTTGGGCTCCAGGTCGCAGTCGCAGTCGAGCGTTCCGAAGCCGATGTCCTTGGAAGTGGCGTGCTTGACTGCGCACCCCTCGCACATGGGGGCAAAAGCGCCGTTCTGGATTCCGCTCTCTTGGTCGCTGGTCAGCTCCTGGTGCTGGTGGCTGGCGCACTAGTGGCAGAAGAGGAAGTCCCCCTCGAGCCTGTACTCGTGCTTGAAGTTCGAGGGAACATGCTTGTGGCTGCAAGCAATCGAGTAGCAGCCGTCCGGGTTTCCATGTAGGTGCTCGCCGAAGTTCTCGTCGCAGCGAACGATCTGGCGCTCCTCGATGGTCTGGGGGCAGACAACCTTTCCGGTCGTGTCGTGCAGCCAGTCCACCATGCCCGAAGAGAGGTTTGGGTGGAGCCCTTCGTTCTTGAGGAACCTTCCGGCCTTGCCGCCGAACGCCGTGTAGCAGTTCATGGGTCCGTCTTCCCGGAGCCTGTTGTTGTTGTTCCGGAAGAGAGCACCGTAGGACTTGTTCATCCAGGCCCTCTGCAAGTCCTTGAGGGGCTTGCCGGATGAGTCTGAACCCTCGCTGGCGAGGCTGACGTTGGGCTGGCTCTTGTTCTTGCCCTTGCCCTTGCCCTTGTGAGTACCGTTAGGCCTGGGACTCGAGGTGACCTCCTTGAAGAACATGGACGGAGGGTGGGCGATATGGTAGCCGGCATCGCGAACCATGGGCCACTTGTCCCTGTGCTTGCTGTAATCGTCCCTACCGGCAGTTTTCTTGACCCTGGACGTGCCATTGCCCGGCTGCGAAGAGTTAGTCACAGTGATGAGGCCGAGTAGTGGACGTGCAACTGATTCACATACCTTGCTCTTTTCCGAAACGCCGATGTCCAGATCATCCTCCATGCTGTTGACCTCGTCACCGTCGGCCATCTCTTCCTCGCTGTCCTCGTCGTAGCTGCTAGCGTCGGTCTTGTAGTCGTCAGCCTCAGAGCCGGAGCTGTGGGCGACGGTCTACTGGGGGAAGGGACCCTTGACGCCTTCATCGTCACTCTCCTCGAACAGGAGATTAAGATTGTAGTCTTTCAGGGTATTGCGACGCTTGGGGTAGTTGTTGGCCATCTTGAATTGTCTCACTAGAGTCTAGCAAGAAAATGGCGTGGTTGGGTAGCGGGTGAGAGTGCCCGATGGCAGGTGTGGAAGTGGATTATGGTGTGAGGATGGAGCTACGGATGAGCGTCAGTAAGGGCCTACGAATGTGATAGAGGCCACAACGGACTACAAGAGCTGGGAATCACTGATGGTGGTGTCCAGATTCAGGTGTGTGGTAGAGGAAATGCAACAATGTGGGATGGGTGTTCAGTGGTGTAGAGAGTGGGGATGAAGGGGCAAGGTGGCTTTGTACTTGCAGCTCGACTACGTCCCAAGCCACCGTTGCTATGGGGCACGATAGTGTTTAGGTATTTGTGTCTAGCGACTGAGGCTGGGCGGGTCGCAATGGGTGTTTGGGAGTAGGGTGGGTGCGGAATGGGTGTGCTGATTTGTCAAGGAGACACACTTGACTTGGGTACTTACTCGGTGCGGGAAGACGACGTACGGTCTCGTTGCAGGAGCTGCAGGAGCTGCAGGAGCTGCAGAAGCTACAGAAGCTGCAGGAGCAAGAGAAGTCGAGCTGTGTTGAAGCCGCGAGGAGTTGGGTGGAACTTCGCTGGGTGGTTGTCTGGAGCGGGTGCGGAGTGGAGGTGCGTGAAGTAGAAGAGGTTGTTGAAAAGCTTTGGGGAGAGCAGGCAGGGAGCAAATTGCTGAGTTGATGCGGAGGCAGCTGCTTGTAGACGACCTAAAGAACCTGTGCAAGAGAGTGTGGGGAGTCGGCGCACTCGAGGAAGATTATAAAGGTGGACGAGGAGGGTGTGGCGGTAGCCGGACTTCGGCTAGATGCAGCCGTGTTACGCTGTTAGAAAACAATGCCGCTACGTCTTTATGTTTGTAGTGTCTCCAGCGGACACCAATTATGTCCCTTTGGGTGACTGCCGCAACGACCGCGCGGCTGATCGACGGCGGAACGGCCCGCAGACGAAGCTGGTAGGTATGGCACTCGCCTATGTGCACGGACCAAGAAAATGCGTGAAGGAGAAGAATGTGTGGTCCGCAGGCCATGGCGGGGCAGGATAGCGTCTACAGGTGTTACGCCCGGACGGACGAAGCACCTTGCCACCTCTGGCGGCTAGCCGGCGCTCGCAAGCCTATTCCGCTACGATGTCTATCTCGGCCTTGTAATTCGACCCGGAATCAGTTGTAGCAGCCTTCTGCTATCCAGTGGTGTCTCGTGGTGGGAGACGAGAGGCGAAATGGTCACGGTCACAGGGACGTCACGGGAAAGTCAGGTGCCTCCTTTTTCTTCCTCTATTCTTCTCCCCTTAAGTTTAGTTTAACGTGCGTAGCGCAATATACCTTTCAGCGACCATTCTGACGTTGAGCCTTGACATTTATCTTACCATTTCTTCTAATTCAGCTATCCTCCGCATCATGTCTTCCTTTTCCCGCACCATATCCCTATTCTCTCTCTCCATCCGCGTTAACTGATCCTGCAAGACCTGAGCAGGGGTTTCAGATAGATCGGAGTCGTCCGCATGGTACCGTTGTCTTCCTTCGCCTAGGTCTAATGTTACTCGGTGTTGCTTATCATGCGTGTATACCTCTGCAGTACACTCGTCCAAGTCCATGGTAATTTGTAGAAAACGGAGCTGGGTGCCGACATCTAGTTTTTTGTATTAGGACACGACGTTTCGAATTGGGAGGGAAATATTACCTTCGATTTCAATCTCCTGAAGTGCGGTTTTGGCGCAGAAATTAAGGATGACATAGTCATCAAGGATATTCCATTCCTGATACTTTCCTCCAGTCTGGAATCGACGTATATGTTCGGCGATGTCTGCTTTACTTCTCGATTGAAGTACTTCAATGTTACGGCGCAGCCTTCACAGACAGAGAGTTGAGGATCAACCCGACGGAACAGCGAAGAAGTCGGAAGGCACAAAGATCCGAGGTCACGAGATCCTCCACGTGAGGCAGCACGTGCGCCCCACTTGTGCCCTCAATAAACGGCACGCCAACTTGTGCCCTCAAGTAACGGCACGCTCAGCGGTGCCCTTGAGAGACGGCACCACCAGATTGTCATAGCTTTCCTACAGTATATAAGCACACTCACTTAGCTAGATACTTGACCTTCGTGGTCAACTTCGATAATCAATCTACACCGTTGATTAGTAACACGGCCTTCGCACGCAGTGCTCAGATACGTGTATTCGTCTATACTTGTTCCCACTCCCTCTCTTGTACCCACTCAAGGTAAACCCTATACGGCTTACCACCCTCTTTGGTGTTTGGATCCTTAGAGGTAGAGGCCCGCCGTTACATCCATCACGAGATTTGCCACCTCCGCAACCACACCCAACTACTGCTTACTTTCTTGTATACTTCTTGACTATAGACAGTTATTATTTTGTTCCTCTGTAAATTATACCTTATATAATTGATAACACAACGTGCCTACAGAGCATTGAAGTGGTGAAAGGGAAGAGTTGAATTACTCGTCGAACGCCGAGCATTCTTAGAGTGAAATGTTGATCAACTGACGAGTACAAAGGCATAAAGGAGCTCGCAGCACTGTTCAAAAACATCAAGCCCCTTTCTTCATATCCGCTAGGACATCAGCACAGAGTCACGTAGGAAAACGGCAAGTGTTGGCAACCCCCCTACAACACAATCTCCGGCACCCTCTCCCTATAGTCCAGCTTCGCAGTCTGATCCGGAATGATCTGATCCACCCTCATCACGTTGCGCGGCCTCCCCTCGACGCCCTGCTTCTCGCCGACGAAGCGCCAATCATAGCGCACCAGGGCGTGCACCAGGGCGATCTTCAGCTCGTTGCTCGCGAAGAACCTGCCAGGGCAGCTGTGGGCGCCGACGCCGAAGCCGAAGTGCTCCTTGCTCGTGGTGGCGTACTGCCAGCGGTTCTGCTCGCCGGGGCGCTCGCGCAGGCGCACGAAGCGGCGGCCGTCGAACGTGTCCGGGGGCGGGGCGGCGTACTCGGGGCGGGCGATCATGTAGTCGACGGGGACGGCGACGGCGGCGCCGCGCGGGATGCGGGTGCCGTCGGCGAGCACGGTGGGCGCGGTGACGACGCGCTTGACGGAGAGCAGGTTGGTGGGGTTGAGGCGCTGCGACTCCTTGAGCACCGAGTCGAGCAGGCGGAGCCGGTAGAGCGACGTCTTCTGCCACACGGCCGCGGGCGGCTTGGTGGTCCCTTCGTCCGAGGGCGAGGCATGCGACCCCAGGACGTCGACGATCTCGCGGCGCAGCTCGTCGACCAGCGCCGGGCGTGCGGCCAGGTCGAGCAGCGCGTGGGTGAGCGCGCTGGACGTGGTGTGGATGGCGGCCATGGTCAGGCTCAGCTGCGCGTTGGCGATGTCGGCCGCGCCCACCTGCACGCCGTCCTCGGCCGCGACCGCGTCCTCGAACCACTGCAGCGTGTCGACCGGCTTCTCCCTCCGCGCCGGCTTCTTCTCCCCTGCCTTCGCCTGCTCCGCCCACACGCCCCTCCGCCGCGCCAGCTCCGCCTGCACGATGGCGTGCGCCACGCCGTGCACCTCCCGCAGCGTGCGCACCTGCGGCACCCAGAAGCGCTGCGCCGCCGGCCGCAGCCACGGCGGGTAGCGGCGCAGCGCCTGCACGGCCAGGAACATGTCGCGCGTGTACGTGGCCGAGATGCGCAGCCAGGCCGGGTCGCGGCAGATGGGCGCGCCCAGGAAGGCGCGCGCCGACAGCTGCGAGACCAGCGCGACCAGGAGCGGGTAGACGGGCTGCGGCGTGGGCGTCCAGTCGGCCGAGGGCGGGAAGAGCGTGGACATGGCGAGCGCCGTCTCCTCGGAGAGGGCGACGGTGAGCTTTGCTGGAGAGCGCGCGCGGTCAGTCTCGCGGGCTGCGGCTTGGGGGGGAGGGCGTGCGTACGCAGCGCTTGCGTCAGGTCCACCCGCACGACCTTCTTGAACAGCTCCATGTAGCGGTGGCCCATCGAGAAGTCCTTGAACGCCGAGTCCGTCATCATCTCCTGCTCCCCCCGTCAGCCATGCGCGCGTTCCTCCCGCCCAAGTACGTCCGGGTACGCCCAGCTTCCGCGACGAGCTAGCCGATCCCTCGTACGTACCCTTCTGACGAACTCGGCGAAGCTGAAGTTCGGGTCGTTCCCGATCTCCGGGATGTGCTTCGTGTCCAGCAGGATCTTCGGGCCCGCGTCCGTGTAGATCTGGCAGATGGCGCCTTTCGCCTGCTTCACGGCCGCGCCCACGACGGCCCTGCTGTCCGCGATGAACCGCCTCTTGCCCTCCTCCAGCCCGCCGTCCCCATTGTCGATCAGCGGGATGTCGCGGTAAGGCCGCTGTGACGTCAGCGCGGCGTAGAACGCGTACAAGCCGTAGGACGTGGCGAGCGCGAGGACGAAGCCCAGGAGCTGGGGAAAGGAACAGTTGAGCGAGGCCAGGACCGCCATTTTTTTTCTTCTCTCCGTGGTCTGTCAGGCGGGTGAAGGGACCGAGAGGCGTCGGGGAAGGAGGGAAAGCGGAGCAGGTCTCAATGGTTAAATATCTATGAGCGGCCGCCCGTAGGATTCCCCCGCATGCAAGCGAGGTTTTATATTGTGACACTGCGACGCTTATCTCGATGCGACGGCGGCCGAATTATGCAGACCTAAACACGCGCAGAATAAGCGCATTCGGGGAGAAACATACGCAACAGCCCGCTCCAAATGAGCATACGCACGCGCATGTTTAGCCCCCAAAGCGGCAGTGAGGTGGAAGTGGAGGGGCGGTGGTGATCAACGGCGGGGGCTACCCGCGCCGGCGCCGACTCCACTCTGCTTAGCCGGAACTCTGTTCGCACGACTTGCCGAATCAGAGGGCGATGATTGGACAGCAGCAGAGGCCGCCGAACGACCAAGGAAGTAAAAAGTAAATAGTATAGGGGGCTCGTCTATTTAGTCTGAGCACTTTGATGCTTACGACACCAGGCAGACCGGTGAATACGACTTGCGTGTGCGTGTTCGCGACGGGGGACTTCTCATTGGCCGGTCTTAGATACGAGCATGGATGTGAGAGTAGTGTAATAATGCAAAAGTACTCGGCTGCCGGAGGTTTACACTCTACTCGCAACAAATGAATGCAAATTTCTCCGAGTGCAACACTTTGAGCTTGTGAGCGCATCCTACCGTGACAGCAAGCTTTCTCCTGACAGAAAGTAGATTCGTGAGCTGATGCAGCGCCATCCGGGCCCCATGCCCAAACATCCCACAGGCCTCGACGCCATAATCCAAACGAAACCGCAACTCCAAAACCAGATGCTCCTCGCCCAGGTAGAAAACTCCGCATCCCGTGGCCAAACACCACCTGCCCGCGCTCAAACATCCAGCGGCGAGAAGAACCTCCCATGAAAATGCAGCTGCTTCTGAATCTCCCTGCCCCACTCCTCCTTCTCCTTCGCCCCGACCTCCTTCCGGCCCGCGTCCGGGCTCAGATCCTCACCCCTCCTGCTGCCCTCCGCGCCGCTCCGCTGCAGCACCGCGATGGCGATGCGCTCCAGCTTCAGGCACAGGCCGAACAGCGAGTGGGCGTCGCGGTTGTCCTCCTCGCAGATGAGGGCCAGGAACGCCAGCACGGAGCCGATGCGGGCGAGGTCCTCCTCTGCGGTGGCGGCGGCGGGGTCCTGGATGACGTTGCCGAACAGGGTGACGAGCGCGGCGGCGCAGTAGTACAGCAGGTACCAGCGCGTGCCCTTTGCGAACGGCGGGTGGTCGCGCACCAGCTGCACCACGCGCCGCGCCGCCGCCACCACCGCGCTGCCCGGCGTGCTGGGCGAGATGGACTCGGGCACCGCGTCCGCCGGCCACGACCCCAGGATCCGCACGCAGATGGCGTACCGCCGGTGGATCAGGCTGAAGCAGTACCAGTAGCAGAAGTGCAGCGTCAGGATGTAGCTGTTGTGCGGCGCCGGCAGCTCCGCCATCGCCGTGTTCGGCCGCAGCCCGGTCGGCAGCGTGAGCCGCCACTCCTCCAGCTCGCGGTCCAGGCTGCCGACGGCGGCGAGGATTTCGGCGCGCGGCTGGCTCCAGGACTGGTTCGCGTAGAGCTGCTTGTACACCTTGCCTTGGATCTGCGCGAGGACGCATTTGCTGCGGAGGATGTTGGCGCCGGCCGTGTAGCCGGCGTTGTCGGGCGGGCTGTCTTGCGGCAGGTCCAGGTCGATGTCGTCGTCGTCGTGGACGGGCGGCCGGCCGGTGCGCAGGCTGATCTCGCGATCGAGGATGTATGTGGCCCAGAACACTCGTCTCCGCTGCTCCTTTTCGGCGACACTGACGTTCGGGTCCTCGCAGTTGACGTGCAAGCCGATGCCGTGTGCGACCCTGACGGCTGTTGCGAGCACCATGGACGGCATCTGAGAGTTGAACGATGTGATTTGAAAGAACAATGCCTGTGCAGCACGTGTTAGCGCTTCGTCTGGGGTGCAGGCTACCGGAGGAGATACCATTCCAACCAGTGCCTGGACACTGAGCATGTCGAAGTCTAGCGCCGGTGAGTCCTTCTGGATCGCAAGAGCATTCTTCATGTATTGCCACGCATGCTTTTCCTGTTCTTGCGGGAGGAAAGTGCTCCGTGACCGGGCGATGTGTGCCAAGGCAAGCACCGTGTTGAGGCTTGCCCACCACGCCATGGACTGGTTTGCAGGCGTCGAGATGTTCTTGTAAAACTGGGCCATAAAGCTCTCTTCGTGATACAGCGGGAGAAGGGCGTTGACGTTAGCAAAGAAGTCTGCAACAAGCGCGAGCACTTCGTCCACCGGCGGCAGCTTCTTGTATTGGCTGAAGGGGCTGTTCCCCTCCGCGGTGCTCTCCGGACTCGTCCCAGGAGAAGGGCTGAGGCCGCGCGAGACGACGTCCTCGATGATGTCGTTGATCCATCCAGGGCGCTTCGAATTTCGGGAGGCGAGTCCCCAGTAGTCTTCTCGGGACAAGTCAGGATGGCGGCAGCTTCGCGAGGACATTTGGCTTAAATCACCTTCACTCCCATCCCGACTCCTCTTCGCCGACCCGGCTCCGCCCAGCCCCGCTCCCGCCAGCAACGAATCGAGGTCAAACCCGTCGCAATCCACGTGGTCGACGGCAGGCTGCCGCTGCGGCTGCGACTGCAGGCCGGCCGGCCGCCCTCCGTTCTCGTCCAGGATGCCCGAGGCCCTGACGAGCGTCTCGATGCGGCTCAGCCGGCTCTCCAGCGCCTTGACGTACTCTTCCCTACAGCACTCCCGGCCGGGAAAGTCAGCTACCCGAAACCTCGGGTTCGTGTCATACCCGATAACCGCTGCGCGGCGCACGAAGACCTACCGCTTTCGGGGCTTCTGTGGCTTCTCGACGGCCGTGAAGACGCAGTGCAGCGCGCGCTTGCGGCAAGTGCCGCACTTGGGCGTCACGCCATCGCACTTGATTTTCATGCGGCGGCACCGCTCGCACGCCTATAAAGTTGCGCTTCCCGCGTCAGTTGGCCCGGTCGAACGCCTGTGTGTGGTCGCGGGGAAAAAATGGGGGCCAGACCTTTCCGCGAGCCGTCCGTTTGCTGGTGGATGTGCTGGCCGGCCGGCGGGCGCCCTGATCGAGTAATAATCCAGAAGCGTCGGCTCCCGAGGGGGGTGATGTGCCGCCGGATGCGCGCGGGAGGGAGGCAGCACACGGCGGGCTTCCCGCAGCCGAGGCGTCGCCTGCGAATAGAGACTCCCACGACGGCGAGCTGCCGCTGCCACTGCCGTCGTCTGAAGCAGAGCTGTCCATTGGGCAGGGGGCGTGGGTTGCGGGAGTGGCTGGCGTTCTGGAATTCGCCGAGAGAGGGCGTAAGCGGGGACACGATGGCAGAAGGAGTTGTACCCCGGGCGGCCGCAAATGCGCGAGGGAGGCAGCCACCGCGCTAGGGCCATGTGACGACCCTGTTCAGGCACCTCGCATGGAGTCTCACATCCAGCTCAATCTGGCCTAGCTGCTGATCTGATTATCTTATCTGCTCTCAACTTCACTCCATCCCGAAGCAACCTTCTGTCCACAGCCATCTTAGAACACCCGTTGATCCCCGAACATCAGAAGCCACTGCGTCGAGATTTCGCTTTTCCTTGTCTCCCTCTCCGTCTTTGGTACATTATGCTTCTGCTTTGCCTCCCTCGCCGTCGACATGCCCGAGCCACGATTACCCCGTTCTCTTGCAACTTCTTTTGAAAAGCCAAAACATTTCGAATCCACGTTAGCTGGTCTGAACCATCCTCATAGCTTGAAACGCAATTTATGAATCTCTGTAATCCTGATCAGGGTGAGTAGGGATGCTCGGCCAGAGAAAACCACGCCATCGATGTGGTTATCCTGGTGGACGGACCACGATAGCCTTCGCAACTTGTGTTCCATCAGGGCTTTGTCTGAGCCGCACCTGAGATATCGCCTCCAGGAATGATGGCCTGTTGAGGCTCGCTAATGGTGCCCGAACTGCCAGTGCAGCTGAAGTCAAAATCGGAGTCACTGCCGGGTTCTGCCAGAGGCAGTGCACCCGGCATCGTACCAACGCCCTGCATCGCGTCCTGGTGTGTCTTCTGCGCCGAATTTGCGATGCTGGTCTCCTTATACGGGTCAAGGTGCGGGAACCACGTGGACGGGATGTCGTTGGGCAAGACAAAGACGCCAGAACAAATCTGGCAGTGCCAGGCGTAGGATATTCCCTTGGAGACCGGCCTCTCGTTACAGTGACCGCAGAGCTGAATCCGGATACCGACAGCGGGCTTTCTCTTTGAAAGCTTCTCCAGATGTACGCGACGATGCTGAATGCAACGGGGCTTCTCCCATTCGCAGCCGCAGCTGGGGAGCTGGTTGCAGTTCTCCATGCACTCATCGCAGAGAGTCGCCCATGCACCGCCCTTGAGCAGAGATTCCAAGCGAGATTCGCCAGACAGCTCGTCCTCATGTTTTCCAATGCAGGCGGCGCACATCATGTGCTGAGTTGTGAAGTTGTGCTTGTTCCCGAAGGACTGCACACCGCAATCAACGCATGCGATGGACTTCGACCCTGCTGGGGAGTGGGGTTCCAGGCTGTGGCCCTCATCGCAACGGACCACCTGGCGGTCCTTGATATGCATGGGAATAGGCGGCCGAACCTCCCGGTTTTCTTCATTCAACGCCTTCCAGTAAGTCGCCGAGACATTAAGCCTCGCCGGTCCGAACGCTAGCATCTCTGACCGAGTCTTTATCATCCTCTTGTTGTCCCTGAAATGGTCCGGGAAGGTATGATTCAGCCAGCTCCGGGTAATTCTGGTGCTCTGATACGCATTTTCCGGGGGATGTGCCAGCGCATAGGAGACGTCGCGGGCCTCGCGGAGCAACTGATCCTCTGACTTTCCTTCCGTTTTGATTGTCCTTGCCTTCTTTGCCGGCTTGCTATTCTCAAGAGCTGTGGCCTTTCTCTTGGGAGGCGTGTTCCCCTGGTCGCCGCCCTCCAACAGGTTGCTTTGCGGTGTACCAGGCATAGAACCGACCGCGGGCAGAAGCACCTGGTATGAAGCCTTGTTCAACTGGGCAGAGGTCTGGCCAACTACACTGCCTAAGTTCTGTTCGGCAGCGGACTTGTGCAAATAAGTGTCAGATTGAACAGGTGTGCTCCGGTGGTATGGGGAATGGTATTCGGGATTGTCATGCAACTTTTGGAGTACACTGACCTGGCTTGTTGCCTGTCCCATGGTCTTGCCGGGATCGCTGTTCTGTGGGGAAGGAACGCTGTCGCTGCTGCCATCGCTCTGGGGGACTCTCGTACGTTGTTCCGAGGCGCTCTGTTCGTGGAACCTATCATTGGAGGTGCTTGTGTAGGAATTGGGTACTTCGTTGAGAGTACCGTTCTGGCGAATATGATTCTGCTGGGCGTTGGGTGCCTGTGGGTGATGCAGATGGCCGAATCTGCTCTGCTGAAGAGATCGTCCATTGATAGGGCCGTTGTGATTGTTTGGCATTTGGTTCACCGCACCGCCCTGCGCCTGCAGAGGAGGTCCACGGCCGGGAGTAGAGTTCTGGGTCATTGGAATAAGGCCAGCCGCGAGCCTGCGTTGCAGCGCTGCATGGCTCTCGGGAGTGCTTCCAGGAAAGGGGATGTGGTAGCGCCGAGGAGGCGTGATCATACGCTCGCCTGTGAGAGTCTGCGGATATATGGGAGCTTGACGCTGTGGAATCTGCACTGCATAACCATTCCGTTGCTGGAGGTCTCGCCCAGCCTGCTGGTAAAGGCCGTGAGGATAGTGATTGATAGTGGTACGAATTTGACGTGGCCCATGGTGTGCGTCAAACTGGAGAGTAAGACGGGGTCGCTGACGAATGGACGGACGTGGGAACGGAGGTTCGCGGTGGGCGTTGTAAAGCTGCGGGCGCGGTTCTTGGAGGGAAGCACCGGCTTGTCGATTTGGCCCAGGACGAAGAGCGCCGGCTTCGGGTGGAGGCAAGCGCTGACCGTCGCCATTTGGCGGCAGGTCGGGATCGTGGTCCAGCATGGCTGTGTACGACAGAATGAAGGGGTGCCGTGGTCAATAAATAGAGGGTAGAATGATCACGCGCACGTCTGCTTGTGTCGATGGCCAAGCAGGATGCCTGGTGTGCGGTGTTGAAGAAGGGAGAAGAAACTTTGGGGGAGACAAATTGGTGTGCGGGTTTTGACCACCTCTGGGGCAGGAGCGCGTCGTTGCCCAAGAGGGAAGTCGCAAACCGCCTTTTCCTCACTCACTGCTGTGGCGTCTGTCTTGTCCCAGCTAGGCTGCTTTACTCTCTGCGAAGGGAGTCTTGCTCTTCCACCTGGCTCTGGCGCTGGGAGATTCCAGTCACCATCGCCTGTCCACCTGTCGCAATGCCCCTCACCTGCGGAACGTCTCTGGAGACGTTATCGCAGTTCTCTACCACAGATGTGCGCCAAATCTTTCCAATCATGACCGCTGCTGCCGTTGACGCCCGCGATCTGGGTGTGAAGCTCGAAACTGACTCTCTCAGATGCCCTTCCGAAGTTCCGGACCACCTCAAGACAGCCTGAAAGCATTTTCATCCCTGCAAGTGCTTCTTCCTCGTAGAAATTATTTTCTTACTTCATCGTCTCGTTGAAGAAGCGGAGTGGATACCACACTGTTGGACGACCGTGAAGGAGGACTTGTTGACAGGAGGGCGTCGCCGCTGCCCCCAGCAGGGGCCATTGGCTCTGTGTTTGCTTCAACATGGACCAGACGCAGCGACAGTCAATCAAAATGCGGAGAAGAAAGATTGATTGCACTGCGATAGAAGAATGTTAGGGAGAAAGGCCTGGTTCCACTGCGAAGATATACGCCTCTGCGTCTACCTCGCAGCAGCCAGCGCCGTGCGTGTCTGAAGAAGAGGGTTGCGAGCCATCTATGACATGTGTCAAGGATAGAAAAGAATCCAAATCAATAACAACAAAGTCGTCATGATTGCGAGCTAAACTATCCCTAGACTCTGAGATTCAAGCACAAGGTAAATGTAGCATGAATAGTAAGCCGACCCGTCCATAAAGCTGGCAGCAGAATCTGCAGTGCAGAGCAGAACACCATCGTCGACGCTCTACCATGCCTTGGATTAGCTATTACGGCGCCATTGCCTATTTATTATTTACTTCAATCTCGAAAAAGCGCACCAAGATTCCGGCTTGTGTCGTCATCGTTCAGCTTCAGTACCCTTTGCTCTCCATGGCCTTCTTTCGCTATTCTTAGCACGACTTATCCTCATTCCCTTCACCCTATTAGCTCACCTCGCGTCTACCGGATGGTCTTGCTACATAATCATGCGCTCGAATTGGAGGAGTAGGAGAAGAGGGAGGCGCCGAAGGATCTAAAGAGCGCGGAAAAAGGGCGGAGGAGGACGAGGTGGTGGTTGTGGTGCGACATGGATCCGTGTACAAAGGGACTCGGTCTTGCACGCCTCCAGCACCCCGACGAATGTAGAGGCTTTTTGATATACAAACACTCTTACATTCATACTCCAATTCCTTTTCCTTCTGTATTAGCTTCCCTAGTATATATGAGTGGCCGATACCATGGGCCTGAGCGACACGAGCCATGCACAGGCATAGATTCCCGTTCCCATCGTCATGCATAACAACGCGGTGGCCGTGGAATCTAGGCGGTTGTCAAATTTGATTGCGGAGTAGCGTTGATTTTTGCAGCGATGTTAAGGCATGGACAAGTGGACGGCCAGGATAAATATTGAAACAATTTCCTGTCGGTGTCAAGAATTGAAAGAAACTACAAACGTTGATGACGAGAAGATCCGTCTACACCATGATCCCATGTGCAAAACTGTTTAATCCTGTGAGGGCTTTTGCTGTATCACTCTTTGACCTGCTAGAGCGGAGAGTTTGCAGCTGCGGAAGCCTTATCTTTTCGCTTCCAACTTGCTTGACTGGCTACATAGAAGAAGAGGGCCATAGCATGCTCATGTAAGACCAATTGGAGATGCAACTGCCGTTAGCGTGACGAATCTGTGGCCCAATGGCTGTTCGGCAGTGTGACAAGGGAGGTAAGCGGGGCGCAGGCCATGTGCTGGCGTTGAAGCTCGGCTCGACGATGACGTTCTGCGGCCCGCAACACCAGAGAGCTGCCCACGACACCGCCTGAGCACCACCGCCACCACCCATCCGCCCGCCGCACCGCACCGCCGTCCCGCGCCACCCTCGAGGCCTCCGCCTCCGATCCGCCCTCCGCACCCTCCGCCATGGCGTCGACGACCGCAGCCAAGCCCAAGAGGGGCCCCACCGTGCTGGTGAGTTCCGCACCTTCGCCCGCCCTCCGCCCGCTCCAGAGCAGAGAACTGACCCGCCGCGCCCGCCCCCCAGGTCACCGACGCGCGGGAAGTGCAACCGCCACGCGCGCCCGCGCGGCCGGCGCCGCCGCAGCGCACGGCGACGACGCGGCTGATAAGCGTCGACAACGTGCTGCAGTACGCCTCCGAGATCCCGTCGGGCCAGCGGCGCGGGCCGCCGGAGCGGCCGCGACACACGCGCACGCCGTCGGGGCGGCACCCGCTGGAGCCGAAGCTGAGCGGGCGGCTGGCGCCGCAGTACATGCCGTCGCGGTCGAGCAAGGTCAGCGAGAAGCTGGTGCTGCTGCCCGAGGCGAGCGAGGCCGAGGAGAAGGACGACGAGGACCAGCTCGAGGGCTTCAACGACGACGAGGACCTGGGCCCGCCCGACGACAACGAGCTGGAGCGCATCCGGAGCGAGCGCGCGGGCGTCAAGGAGAAGTCGTATGCCGAGCGGCTGCCCAAGGCTCGCCGCGCGGAGAAGCTGTCCCGGGTGACGGCGTATTGCACCGCGCAGTCGTACAAGTTGCGGGCCACGGCTGATTTCGTCAAGAATCAGCATGGTGCCCGGACGAAGCTGTATGACGATTGCCTATATACGGTCTACCACCTGCCGCTGCTGGGAGGTCATGATGGCTACAGAGTGCGGAGCAGTCCGGTGCTGAAAAGCCCTGGCGGGAAGAGCGTGCTAGACGAGGAGATTGAGCGGAATGAGAACAGGGAATACCACGAAGGGTACTTTGGCGACAGCGAACGGTTCGGCATCCGAGCGCACGAGGACGGCGAATCTCCCAGCCAAAGTCCCCGCAATGGAAGTGTATCACGAAACCCCGAAGACGTCGCCGAATCACCGCGTTCTCCAGATGGGCACAGCTCACGACGCTCAATGTCGCCACCACGGATTGCACCTGATGCTCTCGGCTTCGGCGAGATGTTCGTTTTCTCGTACGGCGTTGTCGTGTTCTGGAACTTCACCGAACGCCAGGAGAAGGATATTTTGGCCGACTTGACATTCTCGCAGTCCAACACTGGCGTCTCACTCGTGACGCGGCCGCAGCGAGAAGAAGACTTCGAAACTGAGGAGTTCCATTTTGAATATAACCCCGATATCACACGCCCTCGTGTCTACAATGACATGATTACACTGCGTAGCGGCGACCACATGATCAAGTTGGCCATGAGCCATGCCATCGCCCAGAGCACGAAGCTCTGTTTCTTTGAAGAGAGGATGGCGCAGATTATGCTTGAAGCGCAGTATGTGCCACGCCGGCTAGCTCTGACAGGGAAGTTGGGTATGAAGCGCGAGGAAGTCGTCAGTATGCTGGGACGCCTGTTTGCCAGCAGAGTCGATGTCAATCTTTGTAAGTGCAAGTCGTCAGCAGCATGCCTACTTCCACGCCGTTCCGAGACTACACAAATACCTCGCATGCTTGCACAGTACTGACATCCTCATTTAGCTTCCAACATGCTTGACATCCCCAACTTCTTCTGGGAATCCGAGCCAACGCTCCACCCCCTCTACGTCGCCATCCGCGAGTACCTCGAAATCAAGCCGCGCATCCAGGTCCTCAACGAGCGGTGCCGCGTCTTCCTCGATCTAGCCGAGATCCTGAGCGACTCCATCGCCGACAAGAAGATGACGCGTGAGTTACCCGGCGTTCCCCCTAACCACAACGTCCCAGCCACTGAACATTTTGATCAACAGGCATCACCTGGATCATCATCGTCCTCATCATCCTCTCCATCCTCGTCACCTGCTCCGAAGTCTTCCTGCGCTTCGGCATCCTCACCTCCGGCAAGAAGAAGGCAGCGGCCGGCTCTGCCGGATTCGCCCCGCTGCCCATGTGTTCGCCGAGGGAGGAGTTGCTGTAGCTAGCCATGCCACCAGCCTGAACCACCAATTTCCTTTTCTCATCAAAAAAGCACGGCTGCTTTGGTGTATAGATTCCCTTGTACAGATACAGTACCTCGTCTTATTTTCATTAATTCCAGGGCGAGGAGGAAGGAGTAAATGGCTGGGTTAGGGTCATGGGTAGTCAACTCGGCGTTTTTTGGTGTGGACAAACACTCACTCGGGAGGGTTCTCCTGTCTCTTTGGAACACTTGAGTTGGGGGAAATAGAGCAAAAAGCAGAGGCGAGACTCTTCTTTCCTAATTGCAGGCACGCGCGTCATTCCAAGCTCATGAGATAAATCCGAGGTCCTGCTGTCGTCGACTTGAGGATGAAGACGATTGTCAGCTGTGGTGAGCGTGTGAATACTCGAACTTCCATGCACGCTTGTGTGTAACATCCTCTGTTCAGTAAATCAAATCACCCCTAGATTCACGAAAGATACGCAGCGTCCCGCAATTGAGCCTCAAAAAACCTCATCTTGTTCGGATATATCGACTCTTCCCAACTAGTCGGTGACGAGTCTGGAGAGAAAGCTGCAGAGGCTCTCTACCGCTTCTCCTTTCAGCTTACCCGCCCCAACCTAACCAAACTTCTCTACTGAAAAGAAGCCCCGTATTAGAACATCTTTGCCCCTCCACCGTCTTTCCTCCCTCCCTTCCCCCGCACCATCTTCTTCAAATCCCCAAGATAAAGCAGAGAAAAGAAGCCCATTACTCTACCACCGCCACTACCATCCCATTTCGGCCATCCCTCTTTTCCCCTCCCAGAAGGAAAAAAAATCGAAACCTTCATCAAACCTCACCAGAGAAATGAAAAAAAGACCATCGACATTTGACGTCCGAGCATCCATCCCGCGTGGTCCAGCATGAAGCGGAAGTGAAATGAGAAAGAGGAAGAAGAAACAGCTCGGAATGCAGAACCTTCCCTCCCCTCCGCCCCGCAAGATGATTTGAGACTAGTTACTCCATTACACGCCTTGAACTCGCAAACAAAAGAGAGAAAAAAACCTTCGGTCTGACTGCTGTGTGAGAGTAAGGCAAAGCCAAAAGAAAAAGGAAGAAGAAAAAGGGTATATGTACGAGGCAAAACTCGCAGGCACGCTATAGACCCGATGCACGAAAGGCAAGTGAGCTAGAAAAGGAAGTAGCAAAAGTCCGGAGGAAGCAGTTGAGTATGTGCGCAACCTCGAATGGCTGGCGACTGAACAACGGCTATCCAGTGAACTTTCTTTTTTGACGGACAGCGATGATGGCGAAGTCCGTTTGTGAGCCCCAACGGAAAGTCAAAGGAGGCCGGTGATCTCAGGCCACGCTAGCTGTGACAGTGGATCGCTCGCTCGATGGAATTGACTGATGGGAAACCGTCCAGGAAAACGACTTGCTCAGGTACGAAATGACACGTTGCCGTGGCGTTCAATCATAGGCGCTTGCCGGGCACCAAGATAAACAGAGCGCACAAGGCGGCGTCGGCGAGGATGATGACAAGAAGAACCATCATAGCGCGTTTCATGAGGAGCTTCTTCACGAACGGCTCGCGGATTTTGCCGAAGCTACCGAAAGTCGTCTCGCTGCGGCCGGCGAACACGAGGAGCGGGTCGAGCATGTACTGGTGTGATGCCAAAGCGTACACGCCAATTGTGAACGGGAGAATAAGCTACGGGGGAACGGACTTTAGTCAATGGCTTTTCCTTGCATGATGTAAGGGATTGAGGAGGGAAAAGAAACTTACCCAGCAGCGATTGCTCCTCGAGTGGTTTAGGAAGATGAGGGTGAAAGCAGCCCAGAATCCACCAAACATAGCCAACAACCCAATGATCAGGCGCACCATCATGCTCGGGGGAACGAGGTTGCCGAAGGCTTTGCAGCGCAGGAAGCCAGGGAAGGCGTCGCGCTCCATGGCTTGGAAAACGTAGTCCTTGGCCGTGTCGAAGACCTCCGGATCGTCACGGTTGTCGACCTCGATGTCCTGGGTGATCCTATCGAGAATGCTCTGCGGGAGAATGATCTCACGCTCGGATCCAGGGAGCAGGTAGGTGTACAGAATCTTCTCGGCTGACGCGCGGATATCGCCGCGCGTTACGGTGTGCTGGTCCGGAGTCGACTGCTGAGCACCAGAGGAGTCCTGCATGGGAGAGCTGTTCGCCGATGCGGCCATGAAGCTGGGACGCGGAGGGTCCGTATCCGAGCGGGCCGAGTTGGTGGTGCCAATGCTGTTCTGGGGGGAGTGGTGCCGACCCACATCGCTCTCGCGCAGGAAGGCCGACAGGCGCTGCTCCGGGGTGGTCTTGTCCTTCTCGTTCGAGGGCCCAGCCTCCGTCACGTTGTCCAAGATGGTGGAGGACCTCTTGCTACCGGCCTTCTCGAGCTCCGGGGTGCCGAAGAGGTTGGTCCTGCGAAGCTCGCGCACGTAGTGGCGGCACAATGCCATGTGCTGGGATACATCCAGCCTGGGCAGCCAATTAGCCACGAAACCCAGCGAGTCTTGCTCGCGACCTACCAGAAGTCCAGATAATCGACCGAGCGCTGCTGGTCGCGCATGTAAATGTAGAAGAAGAAGAGATCGACGGGCGCCGAGGTTCGCCGGCTGAGGACCTCGTAGAGCGTGGGCAGGCGTTCGCGATGGACCTCAGGGCCCGGCGAGCTCGAGGGCGTCGTCATGGCGAGGAGCGGGTGCGCGTGGGCGGATCAAGCTTTGTTGTCGCTCCGCGGCGGGTTGAAACGGCGGGAGGGTCGTCGGATGCAGCGGGGCGACGTGTCGGCGGGCGGGCGAAGCGCAGGCGCGGTCGACGGCGGACGACGGACGGCGGGTGGTGTCGGTGGTTGACGGCGGAGTTGGTGGCTTGGTGTCTCTCGTGCGTCGAGTCGAGTGAGACGGGCTGGCGCGACGGTTGGCTGGAAATGAGGAGGTGAGAGCACGGAACGAGCGACGGTCGGAGCGAACGACGGGTGGGCCAGGCCACGAGGGAGTCGCAAAACGGGGCGCAGGACGACAAAGGAGCTGCGGCTCGGAGGGCGCGGCGCGACGAGGAGGCCGAGGAGAGGAGGCTGAAGGGAGAGGCCGGCGCAGGTGTGCGGTTGACGTCGTGGGAGCTGGCCGCGCACAGCGGTTAGGCCGCCAAGCTTCTCATCTCGCGACGCCGCGCGCCCGACGAATTATCGCGCACCTCGCCCGCCCGCAACCCCAACACGCAAACCGCGGTCGCACGCCCGCGGCCATGCAATCTCCAAGCCTGCCACCGCAGGCCCGCGTGCGTGCAGGCGGCTCCCCGGCGCCCGTATCGCACTGCCCGCGCCGCCGCGGTGCCGCCTCGCATGGGCCAGCAGGCCGCGCTGCTTCCCCTGGCCGGCCGGCGCGCCGTTGCCCTCGCCGTGCGAACATCCAAATTCTCTGCCGCGACGTCCAATTTGGGTTGCAGTCCACGCCAATCCCACAGCCTGGACCCGCCTGATCGCCTTTTCCAACTTACCCGCGACAGCTGCCTCCTGCACGATGTGTGCCCTGAGGTCATTCCGGCTGATCGCCCTGCTGGCGACCCTTATGCGTTTCATGATCCGCGTTGGGATGTACGGCTGCCGGATTGGGTCCAATGGCAGCAGCTGCTCGTCCTGCACAGGCTGCTGTCCCCTTGGACCGTTCCCTTTGCCCTGCTCCCTGCACCACGCCACCCGCAGCGCCATGCAGCTCCATAGGCAAGTGCTGCAGCCAGCGATCAGCGCGAGCTGCTTCCAGCAAACACGGCTGTCTGGGGTTGAGCTGTTGCGCTGGGTCAAATGCTCCAACTGCCCATGGCTAGGCGCAATCCGGCCTCGATTTTTCTGTCGAAAGGTGAGTTCCTATGGCAACCATCGGCTCCAGCGTCCTCCTGCATGGTGGCCCATGCTTCGTTCTCTCTCGTGTCTATCATTGTTCAGTAAGCATGTGTTGTCAGCTGTGCGGAGGAAAGCTGCAGCCAACAGCTAGCGTAGACTGCCCATGACAGACTCAGCTATGGGTAGGAGTAGAGTCGAAATACTCGTCTGGAGACCTTGCGCTTCGGCAAGACTCAATGCGCAAATCAATTGTTCGGAGCAGCTTGCCCAGCCTGCAGTATCTGGACTGGATCTTCCTGAACCAAGTCACCCCGTCGGACTTGTTGCAGAGTCTGGACATGCTCCTGGCTATTGTAGAATCTAGGTGTATGTGTTGGATGGCGTCTGGGTCGGCCAGCCATGCCTAGCCGCTGTTCTAGTCTAGGTGCGCTACGTCACTGATCGAGATATCTCCCGATCCAGCCTCCGCGCCGCCATATTTTTCGACTTTGAGACTCGAAATACGGGATACGGTGTCGAAGCAGTGCCGCTTGTTGAAACGGCCATGCGCCAACCCCTTGCCCAAACTCCATGGATCTCTTTGAGTGTTGGTGCAGGAGTAGACGAACTGCGCATCCCAATGGCGCTACCCTATCATGCAACAAATGTATAACAAGCACATGCCTCGACTTTCCCTCCTTTTGGAGACCCGCAGCTGGCACTCCACACAAAAGCAGGTCTTGTCCATCAGCCTGTCGTCACTCTTGCGACAGAGCCACCGCGTCGCGACTTTTGGTTTTTGCAGATCACGGCCTCCGAGCGCCGAGGTAGGACGTCGGAGTGAAAGCCCATCCAATTATGATGCATATTGGGAATTCCCCAGCGGAACGGACTCCTTCAGACGTTTGAAGTTGTTGCACCCTGGACGCGGCGTGACCAAGTTAGCTCTCGAGTCAATAGGAGCGCGGGTCGCCAATCTGATCGGAGCAGCGGCCTCGTCCGCGGATTGCCCCAGACGCCCGCTTTCCATTGGCCTGCTGCACTCGAGTGATGCAGAGGCACACCTGCACCCACGCTCGTGCCCAGTATCTGGAAATATTCCCTGTCGATCTTCCAGGCTCTGTCAGCCATCTTGCCGGCACAGTCACGCCAAGCCTTGATGATGAAGCACGTCGTTGGGCCGGGTCTTCTTTCCGCCTCACGCCACAGCATGATCATGCGCGTGAGCACCAGTCTCCATCGGGACTTGCGAGTCAACCCGGACAGCATCATGGCCTACAAAAATCCCTCTCCCACTTTATGGTATTTAATGTCGCCAGCGGCGTGTAACCGATCACTAAGACAATCGGAACTCCGAGCCGCTCTTTCCGCCAGGATGAATCCCTTTCTCCGTCTTCTAGAAGTCTGTCAGATCCTGCAACGTGCGCATTGTGAAGCTGGGTGAAAAAGAGGCAGGAAAGCGCTACAAACGGTCCTGACTCAAACAACAAGTTGTATACCTTTTATGCTTGGAGAACTCCGTGATTAAAACAAATAATGCAGAAGCCTTCGTCCAAATCTTCCTGGATCTCCAGGCAAGATCGTATACTGCAGCAACCAACAACAATGCAGAGTGGACCAGGTTTCTACCAGGAGCCAGCTTGATCTCCCAGAGACCTATTCACACAGACGTCACTTGGCATCACGGTGTTCGCCCCGCAAGCACAAAGCAAGAACAGGAGACAACATCGAACGAAGCTCGTATAACGGCTCTTCCACCCGATCAAATCGATAAAAAGCCCGGCATGGCCCTCTGCGACTTGCACCACTTCGGGCCACAGCCAGGAACATTCTTCAGGCGGTAGGCAGCCACCCGCCCGCCTCAAGTTCCACGACAGCAGACCACGGGCCCAATAAAGCCGTGGTTCCTCCATCAGCGGACGTGGGAGCTCGCGCCACTAACCTCTTCTTTCGCAAGGCGGCTTTTTTTCCGAGCGAAAACATATACACAAGAGGGCTGATTCGATACCACCAACACAGCCACTCTGACAACCTTAGCAGCTCTGTTAGGCCGCTCACTGCGTCCCTCCCGATGCGGCCGAAAAGGACTTCATAACGTCAAACGTAGTGGCGGAGCCGGTCGTTGGCTCCGGATCATGTTGGCGCTCTTCCGTGCCGCGAAGGGGTCTAGGCCAAGCAAATAACGAAAGAAGCAAGGCGTTGTGTGGAATAGGCAGCCACCATGGCGCATACCACCTTGTCGTCGTGGCAGACGCCGCGGCGGGCTACCATGGATCGGATGCAGGAGGGCATTCGACCCTGACACGGCGAGAAGTTGAAAAGACGCCGAGAAGGCGTGGATGCTTTGTGCCTGTCCCCGACTCAGTCGAATCCCTGCATGACCGCATTTGCTCAGCATAGGCTTCTGCACTTGCCCATGCTTCTTCCCACAGCAGTGTCTAGTTAAGCTCGAAGTCTGAATGACGTTGACAGTCGAGTACTTCCTGGACGCCCTTCGTCCTCTAAGAGGCAAGCGATCTAAGACCGCACTTACTGCATCCAGCACAGCCAACCACAGAAAGACCTTCGCGCCATCTCTCGACCCTAACCAGCGGCTGCCCCGCAACCCCTGTAAGTGCAAGGCCCAGACCCTTGAATAGACCCTTCTTCAAACCAGAGTATATCTCGGGTGCTCGATTACTATTCCTCCATGCCGCCAAACCAGAACAAATATTCCAACACCACGGCTCCGGCTCGGACCCGTTACCAACCCCACACACATCCACACAAGAACCGCGCAGCAACGTCCTTTTCCACCTGGACCTTCGTCCCCGCTCCCGTCCCAGCCAACCGGCTCCCCTCCCCCATCCACGCGCCGCCTTCCCCATCCGTCTTTCCGGTCCTCCACAACAGGCCGGCGCCCGGTCGCATAGCACCACACGCAGCAGCACACCAAAACGTCCACAGCAACAACGCTCACGGCGCCCACCTGACCCGACCATCGAGATGCCCCCTGCCGCAACGAGCCCCCCGCGTCCACCCTCGAACGTCGCCCGGACAGCAGTCCCGCGCCGCGCGCGGCCTATCGGCAAAAGCCGGCTACGTACCTGCGTGCACGCGGAAGAGCAGCGAATAGGGCTGTGACCCTATGCCGCTTTCTTTATTTTTTTTTATAGTCCTGCGCGCGCGTTTCCCATTTGACGCGGCTCCGCGTCGTCTGCCGGGGCGCATCCAGCGTCCCTCCTCCACGCTAGCAAGCGGCGGTGGATGGACGGGCTCGTGGCGTTTCCGAACGGCGGCGCTCCCCGTTGTTGCCATTAGCTCCCTCGGTCCCGGCCGGGATCAACAGCCGCGGCGACGTTCGAGGCTGGAGCCCGCAACTTCGTTCTTCTTTGGCGCGGGCTAGACGCGTCTGCGGAGCAGGGTTTGCGGCGTCCGAGGGTGCGGGTGGAGGGTGGTCATTCGTCGAACGTCGCGGGAGTCGGGTCTGGGTTGTGGCTGAATTGCTGGTGTGATGAGCGAGTTATTTTTAGTTTTTTGGTCCTTCTTCCCGCGTCTTTTTAAGGGTCGTCTTTGTTTGATTATGGCGGACGAGATGTTCATCGTCGAACGTCTGGGCTCTTGACCCCGCGGTAAGTGAGAGGCTCGGAAAAGACCTCCGTCGGCTGGGCCTGTCTGGCTCAGCGGTTTTGTGCCACATGTGGTTGTTGTTTCACCGGTAGTCGGGCCCGCGGGACCACCGTCGAACGTCGCAGCGGCTGCTGATCCCGTGTAGAAAGAGGGCTTGAATGAGACGATTGGCTGGCTGGGCGGCTGGTCTAGAACTCAGGAACAATGGCCCTGCGCCACGTGTTTTGTTGCGCGTCGTCGCGTCTCAATCTCAACTCCTCTTGCCCCGCGGAGCAGGCCGCTATGTCCGATCATATCGCAGGATCGTCCATGTAGCGGGAAGCTCCGCGATTCATAAGGCTTGTTGAGGTGCGCAGGGGGAACGCTGTTGCTACTCCAACATGTATGGACGGGCTTCGCAGGATCGAGATTGTCGCTGTACAGGACGTTACGCATGTTTCCCTTGCTGCGTCATCTCCTCACTTAGGATGAGATTTCCTTCTGGCCCAGTGGTCCGTCAACATGCGCCTTGAGACTACCGTTGGCAGTAGAGTACGATCAATGATTTTGTTCAAGGTCTCTGTGTTGGGCAGTGCAAGGATATTGCTGAGTCTAGATAGTTTTTCAGTATCCGATAACGGAAAGCCTACGAATATAGATGCTGTTTCGGCCGAAGGAAGCTTACACAGATGATGCAGAGGTTGTACAACCGATGTTGAACGCCGAGGAAACAGTCAACACAACAGGACGGTAGGCAGCAATCTTCAAGGTTAACAGAGCTTCACAGCCCTCGAAATGTATAGCAAGTCTTCAGGTACGGTTGGAGGGTATTAATATAATACATTTCTGATAGACGTCAAATCTTACAGTCGTTCAGCTCTTTTTTCTCAGCCCAAATATACAAAGACGGAGCTTGTACCATACCAAAATACCCGTACACCAAGCTCCCGACCCGATTTTTCCATTTCAGCACTTAGTATCCCTGAGCGATGCAGCAGATCTACAAGTAAGCGTCCATCATCTTCTCGAAATAGGTCCGCACCGCCTGCGTCGAGAGCTCGACACCCTTGCCCTTGGCGACAGGCCCCTCACCGAGCGCATCAGCGCCGCCGTCCTGCTGTCCCACCGCGTCGCGCAGCAGGTCCTCGGCCCCCGCCACGTCCGGCTGGTTCCACAGCTGCAGCTGGACGACGCCGTTCTGCATCTCCTTGCCGCCGACGACGAGGATGTGGTTGTAGCCGCGGTCGCGCGCCTCGCGCAGCTTCTTGCCCAGCGCGCGCGCGCTGGTGTCGACGTCGACCTGGACGGCCGGGCGGCCGAGCGGCGCGGGCTTGAGGGCCTCGCTCTCGCGGTCCCGCTCCGCCGGCGTCCCTGCCAGGCTGGCGGCCAGCTCCTGCACGTGGGCGAGCAGCGCGGGGTCCTGCGACAGGCTGAGGATGATGGCGGGCCGCGGCGACAGCCAGAACGGGTAGCGGCCGTCGTAGTGCTCGATCAGCAGCGCGAGGAAGCGCTCCAGCGACCCGAGGATGGCGCGGTGGATGATGACGGGCGTGACGGGGCCGGTCTGGGCCAGGAGGTCGGGCGAGGTCGAGTCCGTCACCGAGCCGGTGCGCTCGAGCGAGGGCGCCGGCGCCGTGTAGGAGAGGTTGAAGCGCTGGGGCAGCTGGAAGTCCAGCTGGATCGTGGCCGTCTGGTGCTCCTTGCCGTCGCTGTCGCGCAGGATGATGTCGATCTTGGGCCCGTAGAAGGCGCCGTCGCCCTCGTTGATGGCCCATTCCCGGCCGCTGTCGTTCAGGGCCGCCTTCAGCTGGTTTTCCGCCCGCTCCCACTCTTCCGCCGTGCCGATGTAGTGGTCCTCGGGCCGTGTCGAGAGCATCAGCTTGTACGGGCCCAGCCCGAATGTTGAGTAGACCATCCCGACGAAGTCCAGCGTGCGCTTGATCTCCTCTTGGATCTGCGACGGCCGGCAGAAGATGTGGCCATCGTCCTGGTGGAAGCGACGCACGCGCGTGAGCCCGCTGAGCGCACCGGAGATTTCGTTGCGGTGCAGAGCACTGAAGTCTGCATAGCGGACTGGCAGGTCACGGTAACTGCGCTTCTCGCTCGCGAACAGCAAGCAATGGCCCGGACAGTTCATGGGCTTCAGTCCAAACTCCTCATCCTCGCCGGCCTCTGCAGCCTCCTTCTGCCCCGTCGCGCCCCGACCCTGCACGGAAAACATGTCCTCGGCGTAGTTCTCCCAGTGGCCCGACTTCTGCCACAATGACTTCTTGTATATGGTGGGCGTAATGACCTCGCGGAAGCCGAAGAGCGGGTATTGCATGCGCAGAAAGTTGGCGAGCTTGTTGAACATAGCGGCGCCATTGGGAAGGAATAGCGGCGAGCCGGGCGAGTAGAGGGAGGTGGTGAAGAGGTCCTGGGCAGTGCCCAGTTCACGATGGTCGGCGGGTGGCTTTGGCGGCTGGTCGGTCGTCGGGTTTAGGGTCTGCGCGGGCGGAGAGGGCCGCGGAGCGGAACAGGAGCAGGCACGAGCCCAGGCTGCCGGGCGCAGGGGCAATTGAGGGCGTTGGGCTCTGCCATAGCGGGCGATGTGCGAGAGGTGGAGCGGCGGGCGTCGTGCGGGCATCGGGGCGGAGGTGCGGTCGAAAATCTGGGCGCGCTCACGACCAAGCACGGCTGCGAGGGACGCGCCGGGGGAGCTTGGCTGCTCTAGTGCGGGCGGCTCGGCGCGTGACGTGACGTGAGGGCTGGCTGCACCGTGTGCCCTGCCACGACAACCACGCGCGGTACCTAGACGTGCCGCCAGCTTGCCCGCCGCTCCCAAGCCATGCCATCGCCTGCCTCGCCCTGCCTGGTCCTGCTGCTGGCTTACGGCCACTCTCGCGGACTCGTCCTCGCACACTGACCTTCCGCTCGTGCTTCGCTCGCCCACGTTCCACCTGCACTTTGCCACTCCGCCCGCCGCGCGCGCCCGCCGCCCCGTCCACGCGCCCTGTTGGCGCGTTGTTTTCCGTGTCGCAAACTTGCTTGCTTGCCACCCACGCGTCATCGGCGCCCGCTGCACCTCCCGAGACCACCCCAGAGCGTCTGCCGCCCCCCGAGTGTTGAGCTGTATCATGAGCCGGGGGAAAGGCCGCGCCCGGACCACCGAGTTGAGCGAGTCGTGGGCTTCTCTGTCATATGGCGACGACGACCACGACTTGGGACAGTCATCAGACCTAGACAGCGACGCTCCGCCCTCCGCAGACGCCCAGCGCACAACCAGGGGCTCGGCACGCACAACGCCAGCCGCAAGACGGGCTCAGAGCTCCAGCACCTACTCGGTTCCCACCACCCCCGCACCCCGCCTCCCATCGCGACGGACCGCTTCTCAGACCCCCGTGGAACCCGAGTTCGTCATGCCTTCCTCGCCGGATGGATCGTGGGCCGGCTCGCCGTTGCACAGCACACCTCGCTCCGCAAGGCGCGTTGCTCAAGCCATTGCTGAGGAGGACGAGCCCGCGGCCACCAGATCGCGGAAGCGCAGGTCGAGGCCTATGCAACGGGTCCCGCCCTCCGATGACCAGCGTGATTCCTCATCTCCACTCGCCTCGCTGTGGGCAAACTTACTTGGCCCCGCTACCAACTACGTGATCTCGGTTCTGGCATTTGCCATGGATGTTTTGAAACCCCTCATCTCTCTTGCCGTCGCCGTTCTATTGTTTGCAACATTCCTGTCGTTCGCCAGGTCATGGCTTTCATCCAGCGTTTCCACCGCGCTGACCCCGATCTGCGCCCTGCCCGGCATGTCCCTGCTCAACCTGCCCTTCTGCGAATACCAGCAGAAGCCGACGCCTGCGTCCGGAGGCTCGGTAGAGTTTGACGAGCTTATGGCTGCTCAAGAGGCCTTCGATGAGATCGTCATATCGTCGACCCGGAACGAATGGCTCCCGGCAGACATGAAGAGCAGTGAAAACGTCATCCGGGACCTGAGGATGGTCGTACGGCATTCGAAGCTGCCATCGAAATCTGAGCTGGAGATGGAGTTCAACAACTTCATCGAGACAGCGAGACAAGCTTCGGATGATCTAAGCCGGTTCAACAGTCGGGTTGGTAGAGCTGTCGACAAAACACTCAGCACTACCCGCTGGACCATGCGAGTTATCGACGGCCTCGCAGAGAACGATTCCGGACGTGGTGCCATCGACCGCTTCCTCTGGGACAATGTTCTCTGGGCACTTTCGCCCTACAAATCACCACATGCCAAGCTGGTCGAGCAGTATCTTCAGCACACACAGACAATCGAATCTGAAATCCAGGGACTCATTGTCCAGGCGACCACATTGCTGGGTATCCTGGACACTCTGGAAGACCAACTCGGCGCTATCCATGACATCTCAATCCGGGACGACAACACTCTCCAGGGAAAGCGTGAAGAACTATTTCTTCAGCTCTGGACAAAGCTGGGTGGCAACAGGTCAGATGTCAAGAAGCTTGACCAAGAGATCCAGCTGCTCAAGAACATCAATACCTATCGCCGTTCGGCTGTTGCTCACGTTAGTTCTACCATGGTCAAGCTCCGGGCCATTGCCGCCCACTTGGAGGATTTGCGAGAACGCGCCGCCGCCCCTGACGTCGTGGGCGTGGATGGAGAGATGCCTATTACTCTTCACATCGAAAACATTCAGCGCGGCCTAGACAGACTCCAGGAGCTGCGTTCACAACAGATAAAGGGAAGGGATGAAAGCTACAGAAGAATCTTGGACGCTTCCAATGCTGGATCGTCCTTCCAGGAGGGCGGCGTCCCGAAAGATCGCATGATAGACGGAGAGAGTTGAGTTTTGTCACGCTCATAATGTTCATGCGTTGTCTGGTCCTTGGTTACGATGTTCGCGAACGGATTGGGATACACTCAGGAGCTTGGAAACGTGGCGTCATGGTTAACGGCTTGATAATCCTTTGGAGACATACCCCTAGTGTACATGTAGCATCCATTCATCCTTTTCTCTGCTTCGGTTTCGTCTTCTCATATGTGCCCCATCTACGAGTCTATTCATATGTTCCGTTTAGTTTGGCTTAGACTTGGCTCTCAATGTGACCTGTCATGACAGCGACGTCTGCAGTCTCTGAAATCCTCTGAAGCTATCGTTTGGGGCAGCACCACCACTGTAGGGGGTTTTACCGGTCATCTAGGTGCATCCGCACCAGGTATTCTGCTCGTTCACATCTAGGTGGGTGGCGCAGCTTCTCATAAGTTAGTCCAGACTCTCAAGGCGAGCCTTTAAAGTCAGATCGCGTAGTCGAAGCGTGCAGCGGCACATTCTACGCGAAATCATCCCTACTCTGGTTTCGTTAGGCTCAGACTCTCACCTTGTGTGGTTCCCTCGCTCCTCCGCGCCGCAAAAGCGGAAGTGTTTAGCAACGTGACCCCCACGACCGCCAGCGCGGTTCGGGACACATCATTGCCAGCTTCAAAACCTTCCGTGTGGTTGCTCTACTCTCCATGCCATTTTTGCTTGCAATGACGACAACGAAATCGACAATCCCCTCAAAGCTATACCACCAGCGATTTCCGGCTTGCGGAAGGACGGCACAATCATGCGCACCTGGCTGGCTGGGGCCTTGCCCAATGAGTTCCGCAAGAACAACTGCATGAAAGTCAGCTCGGGCGCCACTGCCGGCATCGGCCGCCAAACGCTCAACATCAGCAACGAGTACTGGCAGTGGCTGAAGGAAACCGAGTCGCCCCCTTCGTGCGCAGCTCTTGGACGCCGTGATATACTGTGCGACGAAGAGCATAACAAGCACGACCACTCACAGGATGGTTGCCGTGGAATTTTATGTACGAACGGATGGATGGATGAGCGTCACTTCCCCATGTGGTTGACGGACAGTGGAATCTCAAAGCACAACGCCAACTGGTGCTCGGGGCATACGAAAAGGAACGGCTATTTCCGAGCGATTGAGTGCTCACGTTATGAAGAACTACTCGGGTGGTGGGCCCGGAACAATGCGAAGCACGATACTAATGCTGCTCGGAGCCTGCGAAAACGGACAACTTCCCGCAAATCGAATGCTTACGTCATGAAGAAATACTCGGATGGTGGGTCTGGAACAATGCGAAGCACAATACTAACTGCTGCTCGGAGCCTGCGAAGACGGACAACAACTTCCCGCAAATCGGATGCCCACGTCATGAAGAATCACTCGGGTGGTTTTGTACCACTCGAACGTGTGCATGAACTGGTTCGGCCGGTCAGCCCTGCCTCACGGTGAACTGTGGCTTCTTCCAGGAGTCCATGCTCAATGGTGCTTGTTGACAGATGCTGAACATCCCGACTGGTGTGTGTTGGGGAGAAGCGCGAGTGGCTGACTGTGGCTGACGCTCTCTGGTGGGAAGGACATTTTCATGCCCATGTACTCTGCAAGATCAAGCAGAACCAGCGGTACTGGTGTTCTTCGGGAGCGTTGGGGTTGATTTTCGTGCCGGACGATGGCTTGCACCTTCTCGTTGGTGTTCGGCGTGAGTACCTTCTTACATAGCTGGTGACAATAGATTAATTGTAGCTTGTCTGCGGGGAAACCGAGACAAGCTACAAACCACTGCAAGGTCTTGAATCCGTGATCCTGTGAGCCCTCCACCTCTTCGTTTGACTTTGCTTCGCACGACGAGGGAGAAAAAGGCAGAACCATGCTTCGCGAGACGTGTGTACCGAGGCTAGCCGCTCCATGACGCGTACCGGACAAAAAATCATATCGACGGCGTGTTAACATGGACGATGGTGTGAGACAATCAATTCTCCCGTGATGGCGCTGGGAAATCGAGATGAGCAGGCTCGGAGCCAGCCGAAGGTCGCAGCGCGCGGCTCTTCTCCAGGCGGCAACAACGAGCCGTGAAAACTCTGCCGTCGGACGATTCGTATGCGGTGGTCCTGCATGGGAGAGAGACACGGCGCAAGGGACGGAAGGTCAAGCATGCTCATCGCTCCCGTTCGAGGCAAGCCGGACTGCTGCCGAGCCGGACGCACAGCGCACGCGACGCGCAGTCCGCCGGCGCCACCGCCATATGGCGAGCATCAGCTGAGGGACGGCGTTGCGCTTCAGGTGGTTTGCTGCTGCTTTTGCGCCGCGTGGCGGCCAGGAACGAGCAGAGATGGAGGGCCAGCGAGGCAAAATGCAGCCGGCGCTGAAGCACGTCAGCGAATGAGCAGCAGCCGGCGGCAGCGGCACTGCCATCCTGCGCCGGGCGCCGACTCACGCCGCTGACTCCGGCTTGGACCATTAGGTAAAGCAAATGGCGCAGAGTGGGATAGGTTTAATTGACGAGAGCGGCGGAGCTGCCTCTAGGGTGCGTTCCGCCACGCTTGGCGACTGTGGAGGCGCGATCATCGGGAAACTTGCCGCGCTACGCCCTGCGGGCTCGGCGGCCACATGTCGTCCACCGTTGCCGTCCCTCGCTGCGGTGCCGTGGTGTCGTTCACGCGCCGTGGCAGGGTTGCAGCCCAGGTCGGCGGGACGCAGCCCTCAACGGCAGATAAGAGTCACGGCGCCAGCGCAACACCGGCCACAGCGGCCGGCAGCAGACGATAGCGCAGCACCCAGCGGCCCTCAGGTCACGTGCCGCGCGGACTGGCCGCAAGCGACTACCAGGATGCCCAACGGAGGGATGGCGAACCCTGCAGCCGTGTCCGGCCTGCCCTGAATCGAGGGCGCAACGACGACACCGCAGGCCCGCTGCTGGGCGCCGGCGCGCGCCAACCACGGCCCCGCGGCACTCAGTCGCCAGCCCCAACACCAACGGGAGCACACCACCCGCCGCAGCGCCGTTCAGCGGCAGCGGTGGCAGCCTGGCCGCCGATGTCAGCCAAGGCGCGTGCTGCTCTGCCCCGGCGGCGCCCCAGCTCCACTCCCGCCCAGCACGTTGCGCAGACCTCCACTGCGCGACCCCATCCCACGTCGCATCGCCGCAAGTCGCGCATGCCGTACGTGAGAGAGTTAGGCCCGCCCCGCCGCCGCGCGCCGGGTCCACGGCATCCTGGCTGCGCTTGTCCTGACTGCCTGCTGCCCATCCATTCCTTTAAAGCCCGCATTCCCAGCCTGCCTGCCCCGGCGCAGACTCCCCGCTCGCCCCAGGCATTCAGCTACCGACAACCAAGAAACTCGTCCCTGCGCCTCCCAGCGTGCCCCGAAGTGAAGGTGAAGCTGTGATGCGCTCGCCCGCCGCCGTCTGCACCTCCCGCCCCCACGACCTCTGCGTCTGCATCTGCACCTGAACACCGCCGCCATCCAGCCTGCCCGAAGCGACTGCCTGTGACTGCGCCCACTGCAACACCTCGAGCCCCCCGTCCCAAACGCAGCTCTCCCGCCGAAATCCCACGCGCCACCGGCTCTTGCGCGCCAGGATGCCGTACTTCCTCAACCCGTTCCACAAGCACGACGTCTCGGAGTTTCCGGGCGTGCTGGTGCCGCTCGCCTCGGCGCCGCACCGCCGCTCGTCCGTCGTCTCGAAGACGGAGTCGCCTGACGATGCCGCCGAGAAGTCGACCGGCAGCAGCTCGTGGTCCGGCGGCATGACCGTCGAGGCCCTCAAGGCGGAGATTGATGCTGATCTGGCAGCAGGCGGCGTGAACACCGCATATGACCGTACGTGCTGAACGGCCCTCCGTCGCCCCGGCGGAGGGCTGTTGGTTCGATACCGTTTCGCTCTCCTCTCTCTTGTCCCCTCCCCCACGTGACGTAAGAGTTTCAGATCTGACCGCGCAACCTCTAGGCAAGTCCAAGGTCATCAACAAGGCTATCCAGGACATCGGCATGGGCCGCTACCAATGGGAGCTTTTTGCTCTCTGCGGCTTCGGTTGGACCGCCGACAACCTGTGGCTCCAGGTGCGTGCCAGCCTTGCGCGGCCCGCGCTCTCCTTGTGTGCTGACGGGCAGCTAGGGCGTCGCTCTTACCCTTCCCAAGCTCACCGCCGAGTTTGGCATCGACAGCAACACGATCCGCTACACGACGCTGTCTCTCTTCACGGGGCTGTGCATCGGCGCCAGCTTCTGGGGCATTGCGTCTGATATCATCGGCCGCCGGCTTGCCTTCAACGCCACTCTGTTCATCGCCGGCGCCTTCGGCCTGGCCGCCGGTGGTGGCCACAGCTGGGTCGCCACGTGCTCCCTGTTTGCCTGCCTTGGCGCCGGCGTGGGCGGGAATCTGCCTGTCGACGGAGCCTTGTTCCTCGAGTTTCTGCCGTTCGCGAGCGGGAACCTGCTGACGCTGCTGAGTGTGTGGTGGCCGGTTGGACAGTTGATAGCCTCGCTGAGTAAATCCCCGGGTTCCGCCCTTGCTTTTGGAGTTCTCGCGCGCTGACCAATGGCAGTCGCCTGGGGGTTTATTCCCAACTACTCTTGCGCTGACGACACGCCTTCCTGCCGTCTGGAGCCCGACTTTCCTGGCTGCTGCACGAAGGACAACAACTGGGGCTGGCGTTACTTTGTCATCACCCAAGGAGCCATCACCTTCTCCATGTTCGTTGCCCGCTTCTTCCTTTTCCATCTCTTCGAGTCCCCCAAGTTCCTCCTCTCCCGTGGCAGGCAGTCCGAGGCGGTTGCCGTCGTCCATGGCATCGCGTACCACAACAAGGCCAAGACCTGGTTGACCGAGGAGATCCTCAACGAGGTTGGCGGTGATCCGGAAGTTGTCCAGGACGACAAGCTCGGCACGGTCGAGCTCGTCAAGCGCAACCTGTCCAAGTTCAGTGGCTCCCGCATCGGCCCGCTCTTCAATGGCTGGAAGCTCAGCGTCACGACGGCGCTCATCTGGTTCATGTGGGCGACCATTGGCATGGGCTACCCGCTGTTCAACGCCTTCCTGCCGCAGTATCTCGCCAATTCCAGCAACTCGGACGGTTCGACGACCTCGACGTACACCGCCTACCGCAACTACGTCATCACGTCTGTGGTCGGCGTGCCCGGCAGCATCATCGCGTGCTACACGGTCGACATCAAGTACGTCGGCCGCAAAGGAACCATGGCCATCAGCACCCTGCTCAGCGGAATCTTCCTCTACCTCTTCACCCTCAACAGCGATTCCAACTACCAGCTCATCTTCTCCTCGCTCGAGGCTTTCTTCCAGAACATCATGTACGTTGGCCCCTCCCTTCTCTTTCGCTCTCGGCTCCTCTAACGCGGAACCACAGGTACGGCGTCCTCTACGCCTACACGCCCGAGGTCTTCCCTGCGCCCAACCGCGGCACGGGCACGGGCATCGCGTCGTTCCTGAACCGCATCACGGGTCTCTGCGCGCCGATCGTGGCCATCAACGCCGGGGCGGCGAACCCAAGCGGGCCGGTGTACGCGTCCGGAGCGCTGTTCCTGGCGGCGTTTGTGGCGATGCTGCTGCTGCCGATCGAGACGCGCGGGAGGCAGAGCCTGTAAGGCGTGGCAACGGGAAGTGTTGGTCTTTCGCTCGATACCCAAAAGTGCAAAAAACGGTGATGCGGTCGTTTTGGAATGCCGGCGGCGGCGGGGTGGTCGGTGGTGGGAAAAACGACCTGGGCGGCTGGACGTGTAGGCCGATGGTGTGATATGAGGCGGCCATGAAGTAATGCAGGATATGGATACCACATGCAGTAAAGAGGCCCCAGTGGGCGAAGGACTCGGATTGGTTCTGTTGCGTTTGCCAATTGCCGCTTTCAGTCAACGGACCCCAAGGGATGACAAATGGAAACCGTCTATTACTTAATGGAGTCGGGAAGCGAGGCTGTGGGTGTGTCTACTCTTATAGAGCTGCTGCGCGACGTCTTATTGTTTAAAGAGAGTAGAGACGCCCGCTTGATGTGCATCAGTTTGGCCACGATGACGGAGGTGGAATTGACGAATGAGGTCCTTGGAGGCTTCGGGTGATGGTCACGAGACCGTAAGCAATGACCACCTCCGGCCTCGAGAAAACTACGCAGTGCCCGGTACACGGCTCTGATGTTTTCTCGTCCTCATGCAAGGAACGCTATTGATCGGAAGCCCTCCGCCAACCCTGCCGCACGATTCGTTGCCACAGCTCCTGGGTTCTTCAAAATTCCGGGGCCAGCATTCTCGTCAGACACCACACACCCAACCCCGTTTCTCCCTCTGGTCCGACCACCCATTCCGGGATACACTACGTAGTACATCACGAAGGCTTGGCTGGAATGTTGAACAGAAGCTCAATGGGGCAATCTCGGCGGCATGAGTAGGTGTCACCGGTGAGACGATTCGAGGGCGGTGATCTCGAGCGAGTTTTCCAGCAAGCAGGACCACTTTTCTGTCTCTGTTTATAGCCGCCGCTCTTCCGGGCCCCTGGGGAATCTCCCCGTGAGTTCCTCAATTGCTGCGCTACGTGACACTGAGCTGAACAATGTCAAGTCCGGAGAGAAGAATGCTCGAATGCGCGCTCATTGGCCAATTGAATACGCCCGCAACACCACCGATCGCCCGGGACGTCAAGCGACTCCAGCGTCGTCTATAACCACCAACCTCAAGGAAGGCGCTGCTGCTGCAAGACAGCGTTGATAAGATCAGCTGCAGTTCCTGGAGCCCTGGACGAATCGGAAACATACCGACTGGTCTGAGCTCCACGAGTCGTAGAAATCAGCTCATGGGCGACGGCATCTTCCCCATCCGCGCCGCAGTGCATCGACCCCTATCGTCGAGGCGGCGCAGAAGGCAGGGTGCAGCCGCCAAATAAACCGCATCCGCCGCCGCAGGCTGAAGACCCTTCACTTTTCGGCCCCCAAGCAGATACACGCGTGCCCTGCCAATCAGTGCTTCCCGCAGCGACGCCCAGCAACCGGCCAGGACATCGCCTTCCCTCGCCCACCAGCCCGCCCACCAGCCCGCCCACAGAACCCCGCCATACCACCAACAATGTCGTCCGGCTCCCCCTACATCATCGACCCCTCCAGCCACGCGAACCTCAAGGGCAAAGTCGTCGTGGTGAGCGGTACGCACCTCCCCGCCCATTGACCTCCCCATCCCCTGCAAACCCGCCATGAAACGAAACCCTCGCGGCGGTTGCTCCCGCGCGATCCCACACCAACCCACGGTCCCCACACCCACAAACCCCCAACCCCTACGTCATCCATCCACCCGCCCCATCCCCCCCAAAAAAAAAGTAAAAAAAAAACATAAAAAATTCCTCCATCAAAACTAACCAGCCCCCGCAGGCGCCGCCAACGGCATCGGCGCCGCCCTCACGCGCGCCCTCCACGCCCACGGCGCCTCCATCGCCCTCGGCGACACCGACAGCGCCGCCGGGACCGCCCTCGCCGCGTCCCTCCCCGGCACGCTCTTCGCGGCGACGGACGTGACGTCGTACGCGTCGGTCGTCGACCTCTTCCGCTCCGCGCGCGCCGCGTTCGGGCGCGTCGACGGCGCGGTGGCGTGCGCGGGCGTGCTGGAGCGCGGGGCGTGGTTCACGAAGGCGGATGGGGTGGGGGCGCTGGATGTCGCGGCGGTGGAGGAGGGGCCCGGGAGCGAGGGGACGGTGGGGGTGAATTTGATGGGGGCGTTGTATTTTGCGAGGGTGGCGGCGGGGTATCTTGCTGAGGGGGAGGGGGATAGGGCGTTGGTGTTGGTGAGCAGTGCGGCGGGGTTTAGGGAGAGTCCGGGGTTGCCGGTTTATCAGGTGGGTTTGTTGGTTTTTTTTTTTCCTTGGGAGGGTACGAGGAGCGGTGCGGAGTGGCTGCAACGCGATGAGAGATGGGATTGAGAGACTCCCTCTCATCAGCGTTCCTTCTTCTCCTTCTTCTTCTTCTTCTTCTTCCCCCTTTCCCTCCTCCTACACCCCCTCCACTAACACACACCCCCAGACCACCAAAACCGCCATCCTCGGCCTCAACCGCAACCTCTCCCTCACGCTCCACCCATCCACCGGCATCCGCACCAACGTCATCCTGCCCGCCATGACCGAGACCGGCATGGTGGGCCCGGCGGCGGCGGCGTTCCGGGCGGCCGGCCTGGCCGTCAACACGGCCGACGAGGTGGCGGCGTACATGGTCGACGTGCTGGCGCGGCCGACGCGCAACGGGCGGCCGCTGAACGGGCTGGCCGTGTACGTCGAGGGCGCCCGCGGCTGGGAGATCGAGGAGGGCCTGAAGGCGACGATGCCGCAGTGGCTGGGCGAGGAGCCGACGGCGAGGATCGAGGAGGACGCCAGGGTCGTGGCGGCGGGGATGTGGGCGAAGTGAAGGGGGAGGGGGCTGGTGGGAGGGACGGGAGATTGCTTTGGGAGAGTTTGGACGAGGATGAGATCCAGAGAGGAGAACGTTACGGACATTCAGTAATCTATTATTTGCGACGAACGTCGATTGGTCCGGGTCTCATGATTTCTGCAGCACTGTCGCAGCAGCAGCACCACCGGTTGCAAAGAGTGACGCATCGAATTGACCGGCAAGGTCTCTCCCCATCAAATATCAAAACCCCGTGGTATCTTCAGCGCAAAGCAGATCCCCTCCACCAAAAAGAAAAAAAACCCTCCACCGTCTCACGAGCGCCTAAAAGCAGCCCACCGTCTCCATTCCCCCCTACTGCTTCTCCCCCGCCTTCTCCCCGCCACTCACCGGCGTAACATCCCCACTCCCCTTCGTCTCCTCGCCCTCCACCACCGCCGGCCCGTGCGCCACCGCCTTGGCCGGCGCGCCCTTGCCCGTGACATCCTTCCAGATGGCCACGGCGGTCCGCTTCATGGTGGTGCGGCCCTCCCACAGCGGGTAGATGCCGACGCACGCCGTCGAGCAGAAGAGCCAGAGGATGCCGACGACGACCCAGCCGGTGAAGAACTTCTTGCTGAACACGTAGCCGCTGCCGTACATGGGCATCGGCCACAGCACCAGGAACGACACCGTCATGAACGCCGTCAGCCCGCGCGCGATGCGGCTGGCGCGCTTCAGCTTGGCCTGCTCCTCGGCCTCGGCGTCGGCCGATGACGTCGTCACGCCGGGGACAAGCTCGAGGTCGACGTGCGCTGAGGCTGCTAGGTCGTGGTCGTCGGCTTTGCGGATCGCGCGCATGGACAGCCAGTCGTAGTTCTGCGGGCCGAGCGCGAGTGTGAGGACGGGGATGAAGATCATGGGCGAGAGGAGCGCGACGACGTTGCCCGCGAGCATGGGGTTGCTGGGGGGAGAGGGGGTTAGCCAGGGGGGGTTTTTTTTCTTGCGTCGTGGGGAGGCTTACTTGGCGCCCGAGGTCTCGACGGTTATCTCGCCGTACTGCTTCTTGGTGGTGACGAGCCAGGCGATCAGGGAGCACATCAGGCCGAGCGGCGGGGAGAAGGTCGCGGCGGCCCAGTTCTGCTTGCTCCACATGAGCGTCAGGCTGGCTGGCAGGACGGCCGACGAGATGATGACGCCCATCAGGAGGTACAGGTAGCCCATGGAGATGCTGGGTGCCAGGATGTCAGTCGTGCGTTGATTCAGCGCGGAGGAAGGGAAACTCACCCAGCATAGTACAGCCCAGTACTGAGAGACGCCATAATAACAGCAAACCCTATGACCATCGAGTGCGACATGTAGATGAGCTGCTTGCCCGTGGCCTGCGGGTTGAAGTACGTCTGGTACAGATCGTACGTGAAGATGGACGACACGGCAATCAATTCTGCCGACATGGCGGACGTGACAGCCATGAAGATCAGCAGCAGCGTTCCCGCCGCACCGCCGCTTCCCAGCATCGCGACAGCTGCTTCGGGAAGCACGAGACCTGCCGAAACGTCTGCGGGATCCATTCGGTTCGGGTAGGTGGGGAAGACGGGGTTGTTCTCGAGCGCGATCGCGGCAAGACCCATGGTCGTGGCGGCGAGCCAGGGGATGGCGAACCAGCTGATGCCGCCCATGATGTACCCCGGAAGAGCGTGCACGGGGCTAGCGGCAATGGCCTTGTTGTAGTAGCCGTTGTCGCAGAAGACGGTGCCGAAGTTGCCGACGATGTTGATAACGAAGAAAATAGCTCCCTCCTTTGACCGCATCGTCAGGTAGCTGCCTTCGGCGTTGCCCTCAACCGGATGGCGCTTCGAAGCCTCAACCAGAAGATCGTACACGCGGCCCGGGCTGCCGACCACTTCGTTCGTGGCGTAAGTCGTGAAGGCGAAAACGAAGATAATGACCAGGATGACCACAGTGTGGGCGTAATCCGTGAGGAAGGTGGCCTGTTGGGCAGGTTAATAAACCAATTCCTGATGACTGAATGTTCCTCCTGCTAACCTTGATACCTCCAAAAAGGGTATACAGAACGACACCCACAGGCAGCAGATAACAGGCTGCAGCGGTAGGCATTCCGGTCAGGGCTGTGACCACTGCGGAGCCACCAGTCAGGAGCATAGCCGTGACGAGAATGTTGGTCATCAGGCCGAAGACCATGAACACAATGTGCGTGGCAGCGCCGTAGCGTGCACGAATCACCTCGAGGAAGGTGTGTGCATTGGGTGCTCTCCGCTTCAGCTCAATGGCGAGGGTGGCGAAGAGAATGATCTGCACCGTTGCTCCTGAGGCATACCAGAATGGCCCCGAAACACCACTGCGGACGGTCAATTGATTGTGGTGAATGCAGGGAGCTGGATAGACTGACTAGTTGTACGCCACGCCTGATGATTGCAGTAATGTGGCCGCCCAGGTCCAGGATGAGACGACGGCGGAGGCCACGAGACCGGATTTGACTGTTCGTCCAGCAGTGCTGAACATCTCACTCGTTTGGAGCTCATAGTTGTATCTGCATCAGGCTGTCAGTCTGCCATTCAAGTAATATTCGGTCATCAATTGCAGCGCTGGCACGGCGGAAACATTGGCCACGGAAATCACAGAGGAATTTGGACCACAACGTGACGAAAGAGAGAGTGAGAAATAGTGGGGGCGTTTAGAGTTTGCGAAATTTCCTCCGCCAGAAGCACGGGAGTTTGTGAAAACGACGTTGTTTAACGCACCTCTTGAGGACGAACGTCGTCAGAATCATGCCAAAGCTGGATTCGGGTAAAGCATCAGCACAAGATCGGCGAAATAGCTCCATCTCCTCCTGACTTACGCAAAGGCGAAGCCCAATCCCACGACAATGCCGTAGCCAACAGCCTGGCTGAGCGGCGGTTCTCCAGTCGTCAGCGCCATCTTGGCTCGAATGCGTCCTCAGGTTGCAAGCTCGGAAGGCCCAGAAGACGGACCAGAGCTGGGCATCAGCCGAGTATAAATGGCAGCGCTGATATGGAGCTTGTTAAGGCCGTGGTGGCTAGCTCTCCGCGGCCCCGGTCCCGACGATCGCAGGCCGTCAGTGTGGGCGGCGGCGGGCGAGCGGGCATGGTTACTGGGGGGCAGCACGGCCAAGGCTGACCCCCGTGCTTGTGTTGCAGTGTTCCTCGGGGCGGGCGCTGATTCGGACAGATTGGTCTGCAGGTGAGAGCAGAGATAAGAGACGGCTTGCCGAGCCCAGGGTGTTGCACGCAGCGATAAGACCCGCCCTTAGTCACCACTTGCACGCAACGCCTGAGGCCTGGTGACGGCACGTGCTGGGCCTCGTGCAAATCGTGGGGAAGCGCTCCGGGGAGAAAAAAGCATGAGCTCGGCGTCCTTTGCCATTGCGTTGCGTTATCAGGCGTCGACGTGGGCCAGAAAGTCGGATTGATAAGAGCGCTGGGCTCGACAGGCTTTGCACAAGCGCCACGCTCACGCCGCGCAAGAAAAAGGGCTCGGGCTGGACAAGCAGACCGGAGCGCTCAGGCATGTCGCAGGAAAAATGATTTGCAGCGGGCTGAGATACGCGCACCCGCTGGCGGCCGATGACGGCGTCCCGGCCTCTCTCCCGCCGCTGTGATTGGCCCGCGCGCTCCTGCCTTATCTCACCCAGCTGCCGCCTCTCTTTTCTCTCTCCCAACTCTATCGAGTCATCAAATGCCCTCCAGACTCTGCCCAGCTGGAGCCGAAGCTTGCGGCACAGGCTCGAGCAGCGTCTCGCGTGCTTGGCGCCCTGGCCCACCACCTCCAACGGATGCGTCCTCCTCACCACCGCAGACCCCATCCCGCCTTTCTCCTGGGGAACACGACGCGCTGCTCGCTCCGCTCGGGTGAGGGCCGTGCTGAGGAAGCCACCGCCACCGTCGCGTGGTCCTACCCGCCTGGGGTTTGTGGGTACGAGGCGTCCACCCACGAAGCTTGAATTGACCTGCCATCAACAAAGGGACTCCTTGAGGTCGGTTCTGGTGTGGCTTCTCTAATTATTTCTTTCATTTATTTGCGCAAAGACGCTTTACAATGTTCAATTTATTCTGCTCGTTTCCCCACAAAACCAGTCAGTGCGGCCCCGTGTGTGCGGAAGAATAAAGCCAATGCTTTTAGTATATTTCTTATAATTCCCAACCTTCCCCTGCTTTATGGCGTCGTCGCTCTTGAGGTCTCCATAGCAATTTGGATGGTCGTGGAGCGTGTAGAGGTCCAGCCAGCACCAAAATGTGAGGTCTCTTCGGTGGGATTGTGCCTTTTGGTCGGACTTGTCTCTCCAGAAGACGTGAGAGAATCCATGGTAAAGTGCGTTGATGAGATGTAAGAAGGTGCATTTTAGATGCTCGCTATTTGTACATTGAAGGTGAGGATACGCTGAAATGACGTTGAAGGTGGGAAGGTGAGGTTCGCTAAAATGGAAAAAGGTAGGTAGGCCTACACTACAGACCGGGCCTGTCAGAGGTGTAATCACATACAGGTCAGATCAGCAAATGCCTGACAGACAACGGATGTTTCTTATTGTAGGTGCAGTTTCACTTTTCTTCCTTCTGCTTTGGTGACTGGCTTTGCCTGCCCGCCTGTTGTCTTCACGTCCTCACTTTCACCACCCTCACTTTCACTTCACTGTCCCATTGTGCGTGCCTATTGTCACAATGCCTTTCACTCCACCTGTATGTCTTTATCTTTCGACTGCCAACCTGGCTCCTGGACCTTTCCTCCTTTCCTTAGCCATCCACATCTTGTTCCAGACGTTCTCCAAGCCCTCTCTACCACCCACCACACCAACCTTTGTTCACCCCCAATCCTTCACCAATCAACATGTCCGTCCCCGTTGGAGGATACGCCCTCGGCCGCAAGCCTTTTGTCGACCAGGAGAAGCGCCGCCTGCGCACCGCACACCCGGACTGGACTAAGCAGCAGCTCAGCCGGACCGCCCTGGACGCGTGGTGGTCGCTGACCAACAACCAGCGCCGCCAGCACAACTCCAGGGCGGCCGGCGCCACCAACCCCGCCATCCGACCCAAGCCCGCCGCCAAGTGGACCGCCTGGAAGGTCTACTGTTCCGAGGAGCGGCTGGAGGACTACCGCACCGCCCTGGACGGCAAGCCCGGCCTGGCACGCCGGGGACTGCCGCACCAGAAGCTGGTGCAGCGCGTGGCCAACCAGTTCAAGCGCCTGCCGGCCGCCGACAGGGCCGTTTTCGACAGCGCCGCCACCGCGCTGAACGAGTACCACGGCCACCTCCCGCAGACGCCCGGCCCGTCCCAGGAGGAGCTCGCGAGCTGGCTGGACCGGCTCGTGCACATGGACCCGGCCATCCCCATCATCCACCCCACCCAGGACGACATCGCCCGGCAGAAGTGCCTGCTCCCCCCGCTGGCGGGGGCGAGCTGGCGCTTCAAGCGGCTCCTCTTCCTGGGCAACGCCCGGGTGTCGCTGTACCTGGCGGTCGACGCGGCCGGCCTGATCGTCGACAGAGCCGTGGTCAAGGACTCGGTCGACCCGACCTTCCCGCTGCGCGCCCACGAGCACGAGCTGCACGCGGAGGTGTGGGCGGCGGCGCAGCAGCAGCTGCAGGGCACCGCCATCCTGCCGCTGCACGGCGCGCACGACAAGGGCGCGCACGACAAGGGCACGCACGCCGCCGCCGGCGTCGTCAACACCGAGCTCGCCTTCCCGTACTGCGCGCACGGCGACCTGCGCCAGCTGACGGCCGCCCACGCCGACGCCGGCCGCCCCATCCCCGAGCCCCTCCTCTGGGCCATCTTCCACGACCTGGCCCGTGCCTGCCGCCTGCTCGCCACGCCCACCACCACCGACAACAGCAGCAGCAGCACCACCACCACCACCACCCCCTCCGATGTCCTCGTCCACACGGACATCAAACCCCTCAACGTCTTCCTCCGCCCCCACAACCCGCACACCCCCCTCCCCGCCGGCACCACCTGGCGCCGCGCCCTCCCCTCCGCCGTCCTCGCCGACTTCGGCTCCGCGAAGCGCACCTCGGCCACCGACCCGCACAACCGCGCCGGCCGCTTCGCCGGCGGCGGCACGCCGTGCTTCGTGGCGCCCGAGCTGTGGAGCGCGGACGGGCGGGCAACCCACCTGCGCCACGCCGTCGGCGGCGCCGCCAACGTGTACCAGGCCGGGCTGGTGCTGTGGTGCCTGGCGACGCTGGCGTGGGAGCCGCAGGACGTGGCGAGCGGCAAGGAGGGCGGCGAGCTGGGGCCGCGGGAGGTCGTCGAGGCGGCGGTGCGGAGGCGCCGTGCGGACTGGTTTCCGCGCAGGGAGTGGCCGGGTTGGGCGCTTGGCGCGGCGTGCAGTGCGAGGTTGGCGGGGTTGGTGGAGGCGTGCTTGGATGTGCTGCCGGATCAGCGGATTGGTGTGGAGGAGTTGTGTGCGGAGGTGGAGAGCGCGGTGGTGGATTTGGAGGCGGAGATGGCGGGGGTGGTGGTGCCGCGGGCGGTGCTGCCGGGGGATGCGTGGCCGGTGGGCAGCAGGTTCGATGCGAGGTAGATGGGGAGGGGTGGGGGCGGTGGTGTCTGCTTTCTTTCGGAGTGTTTGCTTGCTCTCGGCGTGGGTTGGGTGATGGGGTGTTTGCTTTCGGTGTAGATTAGATGACGAGAGTGTTTGCTTTCTTTCCGTAGCGACTGATGAGGTATGCTGATACCCTTTTGAGGTGGTCCCTGTTGGCCACCCGTGCTTCCTGAGAGTTGTCTGGCACATTGAGATGAACCATCGTGGTGGTTTGTGGAAGTGGAGTTTGTGAGTTTTGATTATGAAGTGTCGAGAAAGAGAAGCCAGACGAGTAAGTATAGTTTGGGGCGTGAGTCAGGCATTTGAAGAGGTGTGGGTCGTGTGACTGTCTTTGACGTCAAGGAGATATGAGGGAGTACCGGTGTCGTGTCTACGGTAACTGCGCAGCATCCAAACTCGCTTCTCTGTCCGAATCAAGGCAGCGGCACAGTCAGCTGCTCTACGGAAGAGAGGGGAAGCCAACATTCACGCTCATAGCGCGGTGATGAAAACGACTGCACTGGAACAGGCATTTCTTGCCCATTGCGGCATGCCAAGACCCAAATGGATGCTTGATCAGACTTCACCGCCGACAAGGATGACTCTGAGCCAATGCGGCTATGGCGATCGGGGCGAGAAGGTTCACGGGACTTCGAGTCGGCCAACACCACGAATCCACGATGGCGCAGCAAAAGGGCCGTGGAGGTCGGCGGAAAGTCTGATGGATGGTGTGGTGATGATAGGGTGAGGTCAGTCTCGCTTCCGAGGTCACGAGAAATTGCGCCATCACAGGCGTCGATATATACACCCAACGCGCTCCCACTCCCGCCCTTGACGTCTGACGTCCGACTTCTTGCGCCAAAATGTTTCCTTAGCCTTCAGTCACCTCTTCTAATTGGATTCCGAGTATTATTCTGCTTGCGTTTGCTATTGGGACCGTTCAGATTTCTTTCCATCGTCGCCTCACTGCCATTGTTTCGCAGCATTTCCCATCAAGTCCTCTAGTCTCACTCTAGGGTCTACACTTCTTTCCATGCCGGTCTTCTTCCCCATGCCCTGACGGCGCCTTGATGCCTCGCTCCTCCAGCCCAACGCCGATGCCGCCGCCGTCATCGTGCCACATCGTTCTCACCGCCGCATTTCTCATCAAGAGCCATCTGGACACGCCTGGCCCAGTATTTGTCAGGCTCGCTATCCGACCGCTACGGCTTCCTTGCTACCAGTGCACGCTCGTGGTTCGATGGAAATGCCTCTCGAGGTCGGCGACCTCGCTTCTCCAGCTAGTCAAGATGTCTCCGAAAGTCTCCGCCGCCGCATGACCTTGGGATGACGCTGCTTACCGCGCATTCTGCGAACCGCCGATTAGCCGCCCGCCGTCACGGTGACCGTATAAGGAGCATTGTCTTCATGGACTCGGGTGTTTTCATGCCTGAGTAAGGGAAGCCAGCCAATCAGGCACTTTTCACTTCGCTTCAGACAGCCTGCGCAATGAGAGAGCAGCTTGTAAGAAAACCGCGCCTCGGCATCGGCTTAGGCCGAGTTCTCCACTCTGCCTCTCCACTTCACCCTCTCATCCCGGGGCATTGCAGGAAACGAGGAAAAGCAAGCCTGGATCCAATCCGGGAGGGCAGGTCGGATTGTGGCACCGGCAGTAGCGTAGACGTTTGGGTACGACTACCCCAGCATGGTGGGATTGTTTCTCGTTCTTTCCCCGGCGCTCGGAGCTCACCATCGTATGACCGCACTCCCAGCCGCCCTCCCCTCTCCGGCGGCCAGGGTAAACTGCTCTCATTGCGTAGTCTCACCGGGATGACCGTCACATATGCAATTTGTGTGCATACGCCGTGGGCTATTACCCCACGCCTCAGTCGCGGAGAGAGTATGCCACTGAGAAAATGGGCGCTCTATAAAGCTCGCCGCCGTTTCCTGCAAATTTTCAGTCACCAAGACAGTTCAATCCATCAATTTCTCCTCTTCAGAGCCTTACATCTTCATCGACGCCTCATTGACTCTAAGTTGCATTTCCCCGACCGTTTCCTCCAACTCCATCCGACATGCATGCCCCCAAGTCCGTCACCCTCACCGCGCTCAGTGCGCTGGTGTCCACCGCCGCATCCACCACCACGGAGCCCCAGAAGCTCGGTCTGATTGGGCCGGAGAACATGATGCTCTTCCTGAACGGCTTCCACTTCATCAGCGGCGAGCCGAACCACTACCTGCAAGCCAACCACCACTGCGTGCTCATGAGCTCCGACTTCAGTGCGTCTCCCAACTCCAGAAGCAGATTCAACAACAACACGCCAACCACCCCGACACTAACACCCACCCTCCCGCACCGCAGTCCAATGCGCCATCTACGTCCCCGGCTCCAACCCCGCCCGCCTCGCCGGCGTCGAGTACATCATCTCCGGATCCACCTTCTCCACACTGCCGATGGCAGAGCGGCAACTCTGGCACAGCCACCAGTACGAAGTGACGTCCGGCTACCTGACCGAGCCAGGGCTGCCGCAGAGCGTGGACGACGAGGTGATGAAGATCCTAGTCAACAGCTACGGCAAAGTGCGTTGTCCCCCACCATTTCCCACCCCCTACCCTCCCTATTTGGCGCTGACGCCGAAGCCAGACGTTCCACACCTGGCGCTACGACCAGAAGAACAGCACGCTCCCGCTCGGCATCCCCGAGATGGTCAACGGGTACACGCAGGACGGGCAGCTGACGCCGGCCTTCGTCGACGAGCGCGACGCCTACTTCGGCATCAACAGCAGCGCCATCCGCGAGCACCGCGCCAGCGCCGCGGCCGGCATCGTGGCGCCGCCGGTGCAGCAGGGCGCTGACGTCTGGAAGGAGGGGATCGTGCTGACGCTCGAGCTGAAGAACTCGACCGGGAAGACGGTGGAGTTTGGGGGGTGAGGGGAGGCGCACTCCCGGTCGTTTGAGTGTTGTGTTTTGATGGTGGGAGGGTTGGTTGGTCGCCTCTGCACAACAGTTGAACACGAACTCTGTCCTAAACTCTTCCGCCTTGCTACTCATGCGTGTGCCAATCTGTGCGCTGTATCACAGACCTGTCGACAAATTCACAGTATCGAACAGATTTGCACCTCTCGTTTATTCAACCATGGCACAGGATATCCCAACCCAAATCCAAGCACCAAAGCTCTAATCTAATCCTCCACCGCCACCTCATTTTCATCCACCCCCCTCCCCACATCCACCACGCTGCTCTCCTCCTTCTCCGCGTACGGCGGCGGCCCCAGCTCCTCCCCGCCCACAACCCACACCTGCCCCAGCTCCTTCTCGATCTCGTTCCGCCGCGCCTTCCACTCCTCCACCCTCTCCAGCCGCTCACGCAGCTCCGCCAGCTCCTTCTCCACGCTCGACTTCTCCGACGCCGTGCCGATGCGCTGGAAGTCCCACTCGTCGCCGTGCTCGCCGAGGCCGAGGGTGAGGGTGTAGGTGTGGTAGCGCTTGAGGCTGGCGCGGGTGGAGATGGTGATGAGGGCTGCGGGCACGTCAGTTTCCAGGAAAAGAACAAAAAGGATCGAACAAACTCACTGATGCCCCTCGCCTTCGCGCGCTCGTACAGCAAGCCCTCGACGTCGCTGCTGACCGCGCTCGTCCCCTCGTCGACGAACGCGTAGCGCGGCTCGTGGTAGAACAGCCGCGCCAGCCCCATGCGCTGCTTCTCGCCGCCGCTCAGCACGTCCTGCCACACCTTGCGCGTGTCCCAGCCGCCCTCGCGGTCGGGCAGGTACCCCAGCCGCGCGTCCTCCAGCACCCCGCTGAGCTCAAAGTCGCGCCGCCCCGTGTCGCGCATGTCGACCGCCGTGTGCGGGTAGATGACCTGGTCGCGCAGCGTGCCCGTCGACAGGTACGGCCGCTGCGGCAGGAACATGATGCCGTCCGTGCCCGCCGTGCGCGGCCGCGACACCAGCCCGCGGTACGCCGGCCAGAGCCCTGCGACCACGCGCGACACGGCCGACTTGCCCACGCCGTTGGGCCCCGTGATGAGCAGGTGCTCGCCCGAGTGCACGATGAAGGAGAGCGAGTCGAGCAGCTCGTCGCCGCCCATCGGGTAGAGGGCCGGCGCGACGATGGGGACGTGCTCGAGGCGCACGCCGTCGAAGCCCTTGTGCACCGTGCCCTGCGCGTCGGCGAGGGAGAAGAGCTCGGGCCGCTGGCCGGGCGGCAGGTAGTAGGCGTCGGCGTGGGTGCGGTGGAGCGTGCTGATGAGCGTGTAGACGCGCGATGTGTAGCCGGCGAGCTCCTGCAGGTCCTTGATGCTGTACATCACGCGGCCGCCGGCGTCGGCGAGCGACAGCATCAGCCGCTTGTTGGTGATGAAGTCCTTCATGCGGCTGCGCTCACGGCCGCTCCGCTCCGCAGCATCTGCGAGCTCTGATGCGCCGCCCAGACCACCCCAGGCGGGGAGGAAGACGGGCAGCGAGGTGATGAGGTAGCCGAACGCGGACCACGAGTACTTGAGGACAAAATCCTCCAGCATGTTGTACCGGATCTTCAGGCTGTAGATGCCCTCCATCCAGTGCTTGAGCTCCTTGAAGCCCTTGTCCAGGAAGGTCCGCTCCATCTGGTCGCCCCCGTAGAAAGCCACTTCTTCGGCATTGGCGATGAGGCGCGAGTGCAGCGCGCGGAAGTCTCCCTCGCGGCGCGCCTCGACGGCCTTGAGCTTGCCGAACGGCGGCGACAGCTTGCGCAGGACGGTGGCGGTGAGGAAGTAGTTGGCAAGCAGGCCGCCTAATGCCAGCGGGCCGAGAGAACGGAACAGTTGGTAGTTGAACACACAGATGTCGACAAACGGCTTGCCAAGCGAAGAATACAGTGCGGCGGCCTCGGCGCAGAACTGCGTGAGGTCCTGGGTGATGAACTGGTCGGCACCCTGGCCGATGCCGCCGTCGAGGTTGGAGAGCTTGTAGTAGTTGAGGTGGTCGTTCAGATACAGGTCGTGGATGTAGCGCGTCAGGCGCGTGCGGAAGGCGATGGAGACCTTGGACTGCAGGAACTTGATCATGGCATTGGTGTACGAGGCAAAGCTGCCGATGCCGCACCACTTCACGATGCCCCACAGGAAGGCCCTGCCGTTGCCGGCCACCAGGTCGCGCACGATCTCGCCGTCCAGGCGGGCCACCACCAGCGACAGGTAGGTGCGCAGCATCAGGAACACGCTGTGGCTGAGCAGCAGGCCGGTCTCCTTGCTGTTCCAGCGCGGGATCATGATGTTGAGCAGGCTCAGGAACTGGTGCAGGAAGGCCAGGTTCAGGCCGGGCTTCGTCTGCGGCGGCGGCACCATGGGCGTGGTGCCATCGCTCAGGCCGGCGGCGCGCGGCGGCTGCAGGAACAGGCGGCGGTGGGCGTCGAAGGTGGTGGGCTTGGTCGGGTAGATGGTCACCTTGCTGGTCGAGGAGCCCTTGGTGGGCACGAAGATGGTGCGCGACCCGTCCTTGCCGCGCAGCCCCGAGTTGCGTCGCAGCAGCCGCCGCCCGCGCTCCTTGTCCGCGGCCCGCCGCCGCCACCACCGGTTGCCGCCATAGCCCGCGCTGAGGATCGAGAGGAGGAGGGCGAGCGTCGAGAGCAGCCGCGTCGTCGGCGACAGCGCCTGCGTGCGCGTGCGGAGCAGCTGGCTGTAGCGCTGCCACAGGGCGAGGAGGGGGTCGTCGCTATTGCGAAGGCTGGACTGGGCGGCCATGCTGCCGCATCGTTCGCCGGTCGACCAGGGGGCAGTCTAGAGAGACGCGGACATGGTGTTGCTGAGGGCTGCGGCGGTCGGTCGTGCGCCGTGGCCAGAGCCTCGGTCTTGGCTGGCATGTGAAGGGCGATGACGGCACCGCGCCACGCCTCCCCGGCCACAACCCCGGATTTTCGCGCTCGTATCGGCACGTGACAGCCCGTCGCCGTCTGGAGAAGACATCACTGCGCGTTGAGGTGATTGCTGGAACGTGGCTGCTCAGAACGACTTGCTTTTGTGCGCGCGGGGGATATCCATTGCGCGCGCCCCGAAGCACCCCCAAACTCCGTGACCGATGCCTGCGCACATAACGACGGCTCTATCAACACAAGGCCGAGACGCGGCTACTCGTCGCTCTCGCTGCCGTCCTCCTCGCCGTCAACCTCCATCTCATCGCCATCGTCCCCATCGCTCCCGCTCTCCTCGCCGTCGTCCTCCTCGAATCCCTCAAACTCGCCCCTCCTCTCCTTTTCCTTCTCCGCCCTCTCCTCCTGCTTCTTCTTCTCCTCTTCTTTCCTGCCCTCCTCGATTAACCGTGCCTTCTCCTCGCGCGTCTTGCGTTGGCCGACAACGTACGCGCCCAGCGGCGTCTTCTCCCACTCCACCTCCTTGAGGAAGCCCTCGACGCCAGCGCGGTTGTTCGGTGCGAACTCGACCTTTGCGCGGCGCTCCTCGATCCAGCGCGTGTTGGTCTCGAGCTTCTGGATGATGAGGCCGATGGCGGTGTTGACCTTGCTGTTCTTGTTGCCCTTGGTCTTATTGCTGACGTCCTTGACCCAGCGCTTCAGCATGACGAGCACCGGGAGCGCGAGTTCCGGGAAGGCGATGTTCTTGGACCAGAGGACGAAGAACTCGGCAAGGAGCTCCGCCACCTGCTCGCCCACCCCGTCCTGGTACACGCGCGTCCGCAGGTACGTCTTGGGCGCGCGGATGCTGGTCGGGAAGTCGATGGGCTTGAGCGTTGCTGGCTTCGGCGGCTTGCGCATCTCCGCCGAGTTGAGCACTTCGTACAGCGCCGGCGCAATCGGGATGTAGGTCGACGTGGAGAGAGTGATGCGTAGCAACGCGCGAATTATTTGAAAGCGCAGCGGGAAGTACTGTGCGGTCGGAATGAGGCGCATCGCGCCCATGGAAACTTGCACAATCGGGTAGATGAGGGGACGGAGAGGTGATTCCTTGCCAGACTCAGCTTCGCGCATTGTGTCGCAGTGGCTGGACACAACACGCGACCAGAAGTCGAGCGAGTGCACGTACTGCCAGTTGTATACTGTCTTGTACGACTCCTTCGACTTGTTCGTGATGCTCGATCGGAGGTGGATGGCGAGCTGGCGGATGAATGTGAAGCCGGTTGTGTAGCCAATGTTAGGATCCAGGCCCCAGAGCTCTGCGGCCGAGTTCTTCATCAAGTTCACGCCTGCGATGGTGTGGATGGTGGTGTTGCGGCTGCCCTGGACGAAGCCCTGGTAGACAGCCTTCAGGGTTGCCTCCTTGATACCAGCATCTCCAATGACAATAAGTCTTCGCAGAACCAGGAAAGCTGCGATCCTAGAGGCTTCTCCGTTGGATGAATCGGCCCATATCGACACAACAGTCTTCGCCATGTCGCGGACGAGCTTCTTGAAGGAGAGAATGTATGGTAGGAGAGGGACGAGAGAGGTCAGGGTCATTCGGAGGGTGGCGGCGTCGGACAGGCTGCCAAGGAGATGCATAACAGAGGTTGCGTGAGACTTGAGCATAGGGGTCATGTTGCTGTACTTCTTGCCCTCGGTGTGGACGCGCCTGGATGCTGTCAGCAACTGTAAACAATCGCCTGATTTCTCGTTCGCTTACACTTTGCCGTTGTTCGACTCCTTGACGGGAAGGTGGTGTTGGAGGACCTCCGGAACGCGGTTCAGAGCCAGCACAAGCAGCTCGTGGTAGACTTGACCATATCAGCAGCGATTCTCCCACATATTCCGAAATGTAACATACCATCTGGATTCGAGATAGCGTACTTGTACTCCTTGCCATCCTCTTCGTTCAGGTGGGCGGCGGCACGGAACGCCAGAACGACTTCCTTGGTGGCACGAAGAGAGTGCTTCTCAGCCATGGCAGTACTCCATTTCTTGACCAATGCCTTTGTGACCTCATTGCTGGCCATGTCTTCCACCTCGTCGTCAGAGTCGTCCTTCTTCTTGCTCTTCTTCTTCTCCTTCTTCTGCTTCTTCTTGGGTGTTTCTTCCGCCTCGCTGCCGCTGAGCTCGTCGATCTCGGCCAGGTCGGCATCCTCGGCAAAGTCCAGCAGCTCAGGATCGTTCTCCTTCATGAACTTGTAGAACTCGGGGTCCTTCTTCTTGAGCTCCTCCAGCTGCTTCTTGTGCGCATCGATGTCGCCGTCCGACTCGGCCTCGGAGCCGCTATCGTCTGCCACAGGGTTCGCATCGATCGAGTCGTCCGACAAGGCAGCCGCATCCTCATCGTCGCTGGCAGCAGGCTCGGTGCGCTTGCGCTTCCCGGTCTTCGAGGGCACGTCCTTCTGCTTCTTCTGCTTCTTGGGCTTGGGCTCCTCGGGGATGTCGAAACCGCCCTGGAAGAAATCGTCGACGGTCATGTCGCCAAAGGGGTTGGCATCCTCCTGTTGCCTCGCGCGCTTGGCCTTGTTCTCGGCCTCGACATCGCTGGCAACCTCGTTGTCCTCGGCGCGGCGGGCCTTGCGCTTCTCTTTGATCTGCACGCGCTGCTTGATTTTCTTGCCCTCCTTGCGGCGCTTGAGCGTGTCCTTCAGGTGGTTCTTCTCGAACTTCTTGGTGCTCTTGGATTGGGCCATTTTGTCGGGGTGGGCCGAGGGGTGGTCGCGCGCAGCATGGGCGTGGGACGCGGGTTGAAAGTTCTGGGAAATTTTGTAGCTAGCGCCGCGCAGCATCCCGGTCGCTTGGCGGCGGTGCCAGTGCCAGTGCTGCGGAGCGGAGAAGCTCACGCCTCGAGCCCGCAACGCCGCCAGTCCACCGTCAACCCCTCCAGCCCCGCCATGTACGCCCAGAGACAGCTGCCGTACGCGCCCACGCCCTACAGCTACACGCCGACCTCTGCTCTGTCGGCTACGATCAGTCTCGATGAGGTTCGTCCGTCCGGCAGTCCGTCGCGCGCGCATTCCGCCTAACCCAGGCCACCACAGGAAGTGAAACTGTCTACCACGAGCGCCGAGCGCGATCTGTACGAGTCGCTGGCCGAGATATACAGCATCATTGTCACCCTCGACGCCCTCGAGAAAGCCTACTTGAAGGACTCGATCCACGAGAACGAGTACACGGATACGTGCAGCCGGCTGCTGAAGCAATACAAGTCCAACCTCGCCAATGAGACGGTGTCGAACGCATTCGTAGACCTGGACACGTTCAAGCGCGAGTGGGATGTACGTTCATCGCGGCCTCTCCGCTGCGCCCGAGCTAATGCTGCAACAGCTCGACTGCCCCCGCGCGACCGAACGCCTGCGGGTCGGCATCCCCGCCACGGTCGAGCAGCCGTCGCACAAGCCGGCCGCGCCTGGCAACGACTCTGCAGATGCGACGCTGGTTGTCACTGCCACGGAGAACTTCATCACGCTGCTGGACGCCATCAAGATGGGGCTGCTTGCGAAGGATGTGCTCCACCCGATCCTCGGCGACATCATCCAGTCGGTGAACAGGGTGACGGACAAGGAATTCGAGAACAAGGGCAAGATCATCCAGTGGTTGATCACGCTGAATCAGATGAAGGCTGCGGACACGCTGTCGGAGGACCAAGCGCGCGAGTTCCACTTCGACATGGACCAGGCGTACTACGGGTTCAAGGATGTGTTGAAATGAGGCGGCGGGCGAGTTCTGCCCTGGAGTGGCGGGCCCTTTGTGGTCGCGAAGGGTGTCTGAGAGGAGCCAGACCCAGACCCAGACCGAGACCTCGCCGGCGCGGCAGTGGCTATCGGCGAATCGGCGCTTTGGCCACGCCCTAGTTTTCCCCCACGATACCGCCTCCAGATCGCCGCCTCCCTGCCTCTGCTCTCCCACCGCAAGTCATGGATGATGAGGACAGAGAAAGGAACGGCGAGGTCCTGCATGGTATGGCAATCTACACATGCAGTGCGAGAGCTTCAACTAACAACACCAGTGCTGGACCTCCCGCAGCTCTACACAAGGCCCTCCGCCCAAGAATTACTCAACACGCTTACTCTGCTGACCTCGGAGCCGCCGTCATGGGAAGGAAGCGACACCGAAGACGAAGACACACCTATGGCCGTCAAGTCCGCTCGTCGACAGAGCATCAGCGCCACGAGAGCCCAGCCCGTACAAATCAACCCGGAGGGCCTTACCACCTATCTTACGAGGATAATCGCAAGCAATCTGCGCTGGATCGAGGACGATTCCGTAAAAGAGGAAATCTGGGAGGCGGCGAGCATCCGCCTGAGCGAGCGCTCCGGCCGGACTGCCATGGGAGCGATATCGCGCAAGTTTCGGATTCCCGCGGCGAAGGACGGGCCCAGCGAGGATATTTCGATCCACGAGCCTGCGCTGACAGCAGACAACCTTGGGCTGAAGACCTGGGCGTCATCATACCTCCTGTCGCGACGCCTCTGGCGATTAGCCGCTGACGCGGACAGTCTTCCTTCAGCGAAGGGCCTCCCTCCGCACTCGGTGCTCGAGCTGGGATCTGGGACCGGTCTGGTCGGACTTTCCGCTGCAATGGTTCTGGGCACGGATGTGCTCCTCACAGATTTACCTGAAATAGTCGAGAACCTAGACCGTAATGCTCTCGCAAACGAAGAGGTGCTTGCAAGACACAATGGAACCGTCCATACTGCGGCGCTCGACTGGACGGAGCCATCGAGCATGACACTTTCGACGAAAGCCGTGAAGGAGGCTGACTATCAGGATAGCCAACGTTTTCGCTTTATCTTCGTTGCGGATCCTCTTTACTCGCCTGACCATCCGGGCTGGCTAGTGCAGGCGATATCAGCCCGACTCTCGCGCGATGCCACCGCTAGGGTGGTCGTCGAGCTTCCTCTTCGCACAGCTTATCAACCGCAGGTCGAAGACTTCCTCCACAAGATGCAGGCGACAGGACTGAAGGTCTGCAACGAGGGATACGAGACGGGATACGACGATTGGGGTAGCCAAGGTGGACGCAAAGCCGTGCGTTGCTGGTGGACCGTCTGGAGCTGGAAGACAGCATATGCCGGCGAGGCTCATGCAGTTGAGCACGACGAGCAGTCGGTGCGCGCAGAAGACATGGGAGACTCTCACCAGCAGCTGTTGGCTGAGTTCGCGAAACTGGACGACTTGAATTGAGATGGCATTTGCATTTTACCGGCAGCCAGGCGCTTGGGATTCCCTAGAAAGCGGCGGCTGATGGCAAGAGTGGTTCTAGAATTTCGGTAGCCTTTTTTTCAGGATCACAAGATAAGGAGCATAGATCACCTAGACGTAGAAGCAATAGAGCTAGATCCTCCAGCTGGACCCTTTCTCTCGTGTCGCGATACCTGCTGCCGGGCGGATAAAGTGGGCGGATAAATGCGCCCGCTGGGAATTTGCCCGCCGCACCGCCGGTCGCCCACCGGGGACCCGCTCAACGTCACAGCTCCGCCGCGTCGCCCGCCGCCGTGGGGAGCTGCACGGGTCGAATGATGCTCGCTGGGATCATGTTGTCTTCTCTCCACCACCCCTCCCTCCGCGAAAGAACCTGAGCTCTCTCCCTCCCCTCTCTCCTCCTCATCCCATTCCTCCTCTCGCACATCCGATCACAGGCTCAAACCAATTGCGCTGCTAGCAACAATGGCTGAGGTACGCACGCCCCGCAATGGCTGCCCCGCTGCGACGCAGCTGCCCCGCCAACTTCCCACCGCTGAGCTGATACGTGCGAACAACGCCCACAGAACCTCTCCTTCGTCCTCGAGAAGCCGGGAAGCGTCAAGTACGAAGACAGGCCCGTGCCGCAGCTCAAGAGCGAGCACGACGTGATTGTGAGCTGCCCCTCGGATCGGACACCATCTTTCTTCTTCGAAAACACCACCCGCTAACACCGCCCCTCCCAGGTCAACGTCAAGTACACCGGAATCTGCGGCAGCGATGTACGTATCTCCCGTCCCCTCACCCTCCGGGCCCCCACGCCCCAAGCCCGGCCCGCCTCTCGAGCCTAACACGGCGCAACGCAGGTCCACTACTGGGTCCACGGGCGCATCGGGGCGTTCGTGGTCGAGTCGCCGATGGTGCTGGGGCACGAGTCGTCGGGGGTGATCCACAGCGTCGGGGCGGCGGTCAAGACGCTCAAGGCGGGCGACCGGGTGGCGATGGAGCCGGGCATCCCGTGCCGGCGCTGCGTGCGCTGCAAGGACGGCAACTACAACCTGTGCCCGGACATGGCGTTCGCCGCCACGCCGCCCTTCGACGGCACCCTGGCGAAGTACTACGCCCTGCCCGAAGACTTCTGCTACAAGCTGCCCGACACAGTGAGCCTCGAGGAGGGCGCCCTCGTCGAGCCCGCCGCCGTCGGCGTCCACATCTGCCGCATGGCGAAGGTCGCGCCTGGGGAGAGTGTTGTTGTGTTTGGCGCTGGCCCGATCGGCTTGCTGTGCTGCAAGGTTGCGCGCGAGGTGTTCGGCGCCACGAAGGTGGTGGCGGTCGATGTGAACGCGGAGCGCTTGAAGTTCGCGCAGGGCTACGCCGCGACGCATGTGTTCAGCAGCGAGAAGGTCTCGCCCGAGGAGAATGCGAAGAGGCTGGTGCAGGAGGCCGGGCTGGGCCCTGGCGCTGATGTGGTGATCGATGCGAGTGGCGCCGAGGTGTGCATCCAGACGGCCATCCATGTGGCGAGGGTCGGCGGCAGATTTACCCAGGGCGGCATGGGCAAGGTATGTGGTCTTCGCGCTGTTCCTGGCTGGGGGATGAGGCTTTGCTGTGCGATTTGCTGACACCTCCTGAACAGCCGGACATCGCTTTCCCCATCGGCGCTATGTGCGCGAAGGAGCTTCACGTCACGGGCAGCTTCCGCTACTCGTCCGGCGACTACCAGCTCGCCGTTGACATGATTGCGTCTGGGAAGCTGAGCGTCAAGGAGCTCATCAGCAAGAAGGTCACTTTCGAGGGCGCCGAGGAGGCGTTCAGCAACGTTAAGCAGGGCAATGGCATCAAGTGGCTCATTGAGGGCCCGAACTAAGGTGTGGGGTCGTGGTTGAGCGTCTGAGATGTTTTTTAAGAAATCGGATGTGGTGAGCGAGGCATAGGACGAGGAGTTTGTTGCGGTGGTCGCAAAATTGATATAGAGCATGATGGGCGCATGTGGTAATGAAAAATAGTAAATCGAAATTCCACTTAGTTCTATCTATTCTCAGCTACGATAAAGCATCAAGTGAGTCCAATAACCGTGCTCGTTCAGCTAGGCTTAGCCGTTCTTTGTTTGCATGCTTCTACGTTCTGCTACGGTGAAGATCCTCACGAGACCCCACGGACTCTTGCAGACTTCCGGTGTCAAAAATCCAAAGCTCCGATACGCAGCTCGGGGAGTCTCCAATATTAATTGATTCCCCCGTTCTTCTTTCGTGCGCTATGCTCAGTTTTGTTGGAGGCATTTGTATGTCGTTGCGACCCCAGGTTGAGCGATTCCGATCTCCGGACGGTCATGTCATCTTCGCATTCTGCCCAGGCTCTTCCCTTGTCTGACCGTTTCTGCGTATCTTCCTCTGCAATAAAGCTATTGATTGTTTCATAATATTCTAGCCAATTTTTCGTAGAGATCTTCTCTGCTTCTTTGGACTGAAAGACGCCATCGTAGCTTGCATCCGTCTCCGCAGACCTTACAGCTTTCGAAGACTTCGAAGATAGATACGCCCTCCTCGTAAGATTGAAATGCTTTGTAGGTTCTCTAGAATAGGATGGGTCTTCTGCAGACTTGAGTGCCAATCAGTCTGGACAGAAATACGTCACTGTTTCGAGCGGAAAGGTCTCTTGTACCGGGCAGCTGCAATATTAAAGTGGATGGATTCACGGTCCCATGAGTATGCAGTCGTCGCGGACATTTAGGACATGACTGCAGAGGGCGTAGCTGATTTGGCTGGTGGCACACGGGGAAGTTGTCTAGACCATTGGGCTGCTCGCTGATAGTGGCATTAGCAATCGCTGTCTTCTGAATGCCTGCTTATAATAGCTATTCCGCTACGCTCTCGTCATCTTAGTGCATCGTTGTCGCAACTCACAGAGCATCTTGCCAACGGAAAGACCTACAACGCATCTCGACCCCACCACACGCGCATGTGACAACACGCCTGTTGCAATCACGGATATACGACATGTGTAGAGGCCGTTGTATCTCCCAAAGCAAGAACAAAGCTCCGGATATGAGGTGTTCGGTTTCCTGAGCAATTTTAGCGGCGGTCATTGTGCGGACGTGAAGTGCTTGGGTGTTTTCAGACCAACAACGGTGCCTTGATCCTCACATTCTCCAGTACAATGAGTAAGAGTGAAATTCCATTCTTCTCAGTGGTTGTGCATTGGTGATTGCTTTGCTGCTGTTCCTCGCGAGTCCAGAAATGTCTAAGGCCAGGAATTAATCTTGCTGTGCGCTCTCTGTTGGAAATTCGTGGTGCACCGCACCCGCGCCCGTTCAGTTCTTCCGCAAGAGTCGGCGCACGGCGCGCTACTATCCCTGGTACTTATTCGACTTTCGCAAAGTTAAGGCAATTCCACCCCAGCAAGCTGGCGAAGTCAGTCAGGGCATGGGAGGCAAGACAGGTGGGCAAGAGCAAAGTAAACTAGTGAAGGGAAGGTAAGTCAAACAAGGTAGCTCTTCCTCGAGGCTCCAGTCATGCTGAAGTGCTCAACGAAAAGCAAGATGAACAACCAAAAGTTGGTTCGCGTCAGCCCGAGACAGTGCAATACGAGCGACACCGTGGTCAGCGACATGAACGAAGTTCAGCGGCCGCCAACCAGTTTCCAAAAACTGGTTTAATCACTGTGGTACCCTTAGGCACATCCTAGAGATTAAACTAAGAAGAACAGTTACTTCACTTGATCTTAGCCAAAAGGCGAAGAGAGCTGAAGAAGAAAGGGAGGTCCTGGGGCCAGGAGGAGGGGGGTTTATATGTGTGTGGGAGGTGGGGAGCTTGGGCCAGCACTTCGCCGGGGAAACGGTTTGCCGGGGTCTCCGGCTAGCCGCTTCCATGGTTTGCTAAGCTCAAAGGGGAGTTTGTAGTTGTTAGAGAGCGTGGCGGGGCATGCGTGGCAGCCCGTGGAAGGACGTGGCAGCCCGCGCTGTGAATTGGGACAGTATCCGGACACCGCAGGCCATTGGCTTTCACGACAGAGCCAAAGAGAATGGGCAACCCCTCGGCCCGTAACTTCATCATCCACCTTCATTGCCCCGCCAAGCTCCTCTCAGAGCTTTACCAAACCCTCGAACGCACAAAGAACTCACATTTTCTCAATTTGCGCAGCACCTTTAGGACTCCACTCCAACCTCCAATCTCTGCGACGTCTCTGAACCCCCGACCAACCACCAGGGAAACCTCCACACTCGCCGCACCACCACCGCGCCTTACACCTAGCCTCACCCTTCCCTATGCCTTCTGCGTCAAGTTATACAACTCCGCAAACGGATCGAAATGGCTATCCGTCCACATCTCATACTCCATCCCGTCCGCAACCTCCTTCGCCGTCTCCACCCCATACACCGCGCCCATCCACGCCAACGTCGCATCGATACCCGCGCTCACCCCGCTGCTCGACCACACCTTGACCTCGCCCTCCTCCTCGTCAACCACCCAGCGCGCCTCCGGGATCCAGTTGACCTGCTTGCGCAGCGCCGTCGTCGCGGCCCAGGACTTCTTGTTGGTGGTGGCGTTGCGGCCGTCCAGCACGCCGGCGCGCGCGGCCAGCCCGGCGCCGGTGCAGATGGTGATCAGGTACTGCAGGGAGGGGAAGACGTCGGCGACGAAGCCGATCGTGGCGTTGAGGTCGGGGGCGCGCGTGCCGAGGCCGCCGGGCACGAGCAGGACGTCGAGCGGCGGCGCGTCGGCGAGGGTGTGCGTCGGCACGACCGACTGCGAGAAGTTGCTGCCGGCGACGTTCACGGCGGCCATGCTGGGCGCGGTGGAGACCGGGTCGAGCGTGGTGGAGATCTGCGGGCCGTGCGTTAGCGGATAGGGGGGGAGGGAGCGCCCGGGTTGGGGCGTGGGAGGCCGGCGTACGAGGGCGAGGTTCATGGGGTGGTTCCAGGAGAGGATGTTGAGGGCGTCGAGGGGCCCGAAGACGTCGAGGGCTTGGAAGGCGGGGAAGAGGAGCATGCCGTAGTTGACGGGTACTGGGGGGATGGGCTTGTTAGCTATGGGGCCTGGAGAGCGCTGTTGGAGGCTACTTACGGGTCGAATTGGTGTGTCTTCCCTCGAGCTGTCTGGCATGGGTCGCAGGGCCGAAAGCCATGGCGTACAAGAAAAGGTACGTCAAGAGAGCGAAGGCCTCCTGGAGGCCAAAGGAGCGCGGCATTTTCGAATATAGCACTGTGGTGTCGTAACAAAAGCAGACTGCAGCGGTGGAAGAAACAGGGTATCGAAGACAGAATATAAATGGAGAAGAGGAGACCTCACACGCGAGCAGCTGGACGGGCTAGCTGAACGAGGAAACCCAAACTAGCGCTGCACGACCTGCAGGCAAGCAAAGTTGAGACTCGTCCAGTCTTGCAAAGACGTCGCTCGGCCGAGTTTTAAGTTACCGCGGGGATCTGGTCCTCCGCTCCTACCGGTGTTTCTATCGCCGACTAAATTGTCAAGGCGCTCCAGCGCAAACACAAAGTTTCGGGAAGCCGCATCTCGCGTCCAAGCACCGGCATCGCCCTACCGACGCCGCAATCTGGGGCGTCAGCAGTAAACGCTGCGAAACAAACGACATCTCACTTCCTGCAGGCGTTTCCGCGTTCTGAAACAGATCAGGAGGAATGACAACCTTGCTCTATTTGGAAACTGCTTGGCCGGATCCGGGTGCGCGGCAGTTTGAGCACGTTTCCTGAAACCTTTTTCAAAGGTGTTGACGCGCTGTCACCGCTCCACAGAGTCCTCCTGCCAATCCTTTGCCAGCGTAGATGCGGGATCTTGCGCGCAGGAGATCCGCCGACGGGCGGTGTAACGGCAGGCGCTGATTCGACCGCCTTGGCCTCTCTGAGAGCCAAGATGATTCAATAAGCGCACCCGGCCCGCCGGGCCCCCGGAACTTCGGTGCATTGCTGGCACCTTTCAATATCTGTGGCTCGCCCTTTTCTCCGTTGGCTTGCTGCTTTGGCAGATGAGGTGGTAGATGAGGGTATGCTTGTGACGAGCCGAAGAGTATCTTCGAGAGTCCAAGAGCGTCTAATCTGGCTCCAGCACTTCTTGCCTTTCTGGGCTAGCTCAAGCACTGGCCCCAAGCATGTTGCTGACATTGAGTGAACCGAACCAATGAATGAGAAAATACCTGGCAACAGCAGAGTCTGGACGGTAAAACAGCGGATGAAACGTCATGGGCTGATGAATTTCAAGCTCAACGGACTATCTATCAAATGCTACTTATGCCAGTCATCCTCTGCAGTGTCTCTTTGAGGAAATTGTCCCTGTACTCACTACGAAGTAGCACTTAGCGAGCAATTTTTTTTTTTCAGGCGTGGTCTTAGAAGATCGTAATCTTATTAAGGGAGACAGAACAATTGACAAAATCCAAAGGTCGAGCCCTGTGAGGAACAGTGGAAACGACACAAAAGTTCGAACCTATCTAGCAAACACACCTTTCCACGACATTGCCCATTTCTTCTCCACATTCGCTAGCTCCTCCTGACCACCCAGATCGCCTTCCAACCGGTGCGTACCATCGAGGCCTATTCGGTGAAATAAGATCTTCAGGAAAATCTTATTGCGGCGCAGCACCCCCGCCCCGGCCTCTCGCTAACGACACAGCCTGTGCAGACTTAGTTGGCGAGACGATCGTTCGCCAAACAAGCCGCACCTCCAGCGTCTCCACCAGACCCGCATCGCTCCGGTGGTGCAGCCGGTGCAGGCGACGACGACAACCCCACTGCCCCACCAAGGCCTCCACCATCTCCGCTTCCCAGCAGTTCGGCCAACAGGCCCATATCCGCCGGTGACGCGCTGCTCGTTTCCAACCACAGTGTCCGAGCCTTGCGTCTGTGTCTGCGGGTCTAGATCGCCCAGGTCCGAATAAGATGGGTGAAGCCTACCTCGCTCTCACGATGTTCTCGCTCCATTCAGACAGAGGCTGCACTGTGGAGGTGCTATGGTTGGATTGAGCGGTAGTTGTAGTGGAGGAACTTTCCAGATCGTAGCTGTAGATGATTACGGGTGTTGTTGACGAGGGTTGTTTAAGTCTCTGCAATGAGCCCGGCTTGGATTTGTCGCCAGGGCCTTCCATAATGTCGTCTTTCCTACCGATAAACATTCTCTGCCCGAAGTAGAGAATTTGAGCTAGGCCCAGTGTTGGAGAGAATTTGTCCGATAATTATCAGTTGTGTTGTATACAAGCTGTACGTAGGTGCTGAAATATTGGGGGCTCGTAGGATGTTCTCTATTTGTACTTCAGCGCCTGAGTGGCTAGCGCGTTTCTTGGATCTCAAACGAGCAGTGCAAACCCATCCAGTGCCGAATCATGAAGCGTCATTCATAGTCGAGCGCTGGTTAGCAGCAGTGATACTCGGGGATCAGCCAAGAACAAGGCTTAAATCCGCAGCGGGTGCAGGATCCAGACGCGGCTGAGGGACGAGCCACGGTCCGTTTCCGGCGATACTGACTGAAGTAGCCTCCAGCGTCAGAGCACGCGCGGACGACGATCCGCTGGGATGGCCCGGCGTTAAAATGTGAAGCTGCAAACCTTGCGGTGAATCAAAGTGCGGCGTGGCAATCACAGGCTCCGCATCGAGCGGGGGTGCTGGAAAGCCTCTTGCGAGATGGAGAGCCGCAGGAGCCCAGCCAAGAAGGCGTCTGAGGTCGCACAGGTTCAACGGGAGCCAGTGCCGGGCGAGGTGGGAGACATGACTGGAGGGGACGCAGGCTCCGCGTGGGGTGCGCGCCTACGAGGAGACATGTTCGAGGCCGGCGAACTGAGCGTCTTTCAGGGCGAGACGGTGTCCTGCGCGGTACCTGATGGAGGTCGCGCGGGTGGAGGTGTTTCGGCGGGCGGAGGCGGAGGGCGATGGGCGGGCGATGCGATCGGGCCCATGCCGTCAGGCTGCTCTGCATCGCGGGCTCGCGGCCGGAGCTGTCACCGCGCGCGGCGGGGCAGCCACACAGCGGCTCCCGCGCGCGGGCTGTGAAACGGCTCGCTGGGCGAGGGCGCGGCGCGCTGCTCGATGCGACGGGCAGCCGAGGCGGGCGGCCGGAACGGGGCTGGCGCAGCTGGCGGGCGCGCAGCGGGAGCAGAGCGTGCGAGACAGCCGCGCTGAGGTGCAGGCGGGCGCGGCTGACTGGAGCGTGGCGAGGCCTTGGTGGGCCGGATCGTGATTCGAGCGCGGCGCGCAGATCCATCTGGAGAAGCTGCACGGCGACTCGCCCAGCGCGCACGGCCGCTTTGACGGCGATCGCCCACCAAACCGCCCTCCCCAAAACCCACGCCCTGCCCAGCCAGGCTCGCGCGCCCGCCGCACCGCAGAGCGCACCACGGCGCCCCTCGACCGCTGCCCTTGGACCCCGCCGCCGCCGCTGCAATTGCTCGCAATTGCGTGCCTCGAGGCCGCCGCCACCGCATCGCCGTCCGCCAGGTGCACGCGGCACCCCTGCCACCTCCGGCATCGCGCCTAGGCGTAGCTGCGTGCTAGCCGCACTAGACGGCCCCACGAGCCTGCAACCACGCCCGCTCTCCAGGCCGTCGTCGCCGCTTCCTCAGTCCTGACGCTGTCTCGCCTGTCCAGCCTGCAGCAGCCTGTCGCCCAGCAGTGGTAGGCATGCGACGCTGCCCCCGAGCCAGACCGCCCCGCCGCAATCCACATGAATAACCCGCCGTCAATCTTCACAGGACTGCCCGGCTCGCACGACGACGACTCCAGCCCCGACACCCGCCGCCTCTCGACGCCCGAGTACCGCGCAACGCTCCAAGACCGCCCGCCGCCCGCCCCAAAACCCCCGGCCGCATGGCTCGACGCGAACCCCCAAGAAGCCCGTGAATCAGATCCACCCTCCGGACGCGTCCTCCCGCCGGCGCGCCCGCTTAAGTCTGTCGCTGATTCGTTTGTCACTCCTTCGAAGCCCGCCGAGAAGCGCTCGTTCGCGCGCCAGTCCTGTGCCCACAAGCACTCCCAAAGCGAGCCTCTCCACAAGCGCCGCAAGCTCCATTCGCACTCGCGCTCGCGCCACACCCTCGACTCTTTCGACTTCGCCCCGTCCTTCGACCGCAAGCATCCCCCGTCTCCTCTGTTCTTTTCTCATACAAAGCGCGTCCGTCCCCAGTTGCCCGCTCGTTTCTCGAGCTCCGAGGCCGCTGCGAGGATGTTGAGCAATGCGCGTGAGGATAGCGGCATCAAGACAGTCACTCTGGCGCGCGGCACGTACACTGGCTCGAGCCCCTCGACTCGCACGTCTGTCGATCGCTCGAGCCTACCGCCCGGATCGCCCGAGATTCGGGAAAAGCCCGACGTGCCGCGCGGCCTGAGCAGCGTGGGCATTGGAGAGTTGCTGGAGCAGGATGGGCGGCCAACTTTCATTGTGGATCTGGGCGAGCCTGCAAACTACGGCCCGGGATACTTGAATATAGTCTTCGCCAATTCAGCTCTGCGCGCAAGCATCGGCCTTCTCGACCTCGTGACCGGCAAGGTTGTAAATGACTCCCAGGATTCTGCCGTGTTCAAGGCCTTCGCTCAGTTCAAAACCTGGGCGCTGAGCGCTGTCGCACACGGCGAGTCTCTGGAGGTCTGCATCCCCGGAATCCTCTACAGCGGCTTGTCATGGACCATCTACACGCTCCGGAAAAGATATCGCGTCATCAGCGGCAGCTACCCTGCGTCCCCCACGCCAACCACGGTGTCATCTCTGCCGAGTTCTGTCGCAGCTCAGCAGCCTGTCTCGGCAGGGAAGGTGGCAAGGGATGACAAACTGGGTCCCGGCGATACGGAAATCCTGGTTCTGCCAAGCACAGAAACCGAAGCAACGGATTACTTTGGCTTGCCACCCGCTGCACCGGACAGGCCCACCACGCCCCAGACTGGCGGCACCACGACGACGAGCACGACCGCTGTCGACCTTCCAGACGCTCCGCAAACGCCAGCAGGCCTCACCGGCCGAATCTTTGGAACTACATCAGACGCATCCTCGATTGCCTCCCATCCCTCAATCACAAACGAGTGCGTACTCCGCGCTGCTGTTGCAGGCGATGTTGATTCATTTATAATAAGCAGTAATGACACGAATTCCAGGAAAGAAATTGGTTTCTTCGACTGGACTCGTCTACCCATCGACTCCGACCTCCCCCAGCACATCCAGTTTGCGCGCAGTGTTGACTGGGCTTCGACCCCACTTGGGCCGATTGAGTTCTGGTCAGCCGACCTGCGGCAAATGTGCAATCTAATCATGGCTAGCCCTCATCCCGCCGCTATGTACTGGGGGGATGATCTCGTCGCAATATACAACGAGGCATACGTGCTCCTCGCCGGTCAGAAACACCCGACGTTGATGGGGCAAAGTTATAGAGACGCGTGGGCAGAGATATGGGATGATGTGAAGGACGTTTTTGCTGGCGCGAAGCTCACTGGCCAAGCAACAATGAAGGTGAGTATTCACTAGCGGAATACGTCGGCTTGGTCAAAGTTAATCTTCTGCTTCTCAGGATGACGACTGCCTATTCATTAAACGGAGCAACTATCTTGAGGAAACCTATTTTTCCTGGGCCATAATACCGATGATCGGAGGCGATGGCACTGTCATGGGCCTCTATAATCCTGCGTTCGAGAAAACCCGACGGAAGATCGCAGAAAGACGGATGCTCACCCTCCGTGAGGTTGGCGAACGGACGGCTACAGCCCGAGACATCAAATCCTTCTGGGAACAAGTAATGAAAGCCCTGGCCAGCAACGAGCACGACACTCCGTTTGTTCTTTTGTACTCGGTCACGGATGAATCAGATAGCGATTCTTCCTCCATGCATTCGAGCAGCCTATTCGGTACGAAAACATGTCTGCTGGAAGGATCAATGGGCGTTCCAGCTGGGCATAGTTGCGCACCGGATCTTCTGGAGTTAAAGACGAGCATGGACGGGTTTGCCCCTGTTCTTCGCGAAGTAATGAAGACCGACAAGCCAGTTTTGCTGGAGATTGGCACCGGCGACCTGCCTTCAGAGATGATGGAAGGCATTGGAGGTCGCGGCTTTGAAGACCCTATCCGATCTGTCGTCGTTTGCCCCATACATCCGACCACCGGGGAGTCCATTCTTGGATTCTTGGTATTGGGCGTGAATCCCAGAAGGCCTTATGATGACGACTACAACCTATTTGTTCAGCTCCTAAGCAGACAACTGGCAACATCGCTGGCGTCAGTGGTTCTGTTTGAGGAGGAAATTCGTCGTGGCCAAAGAGCAGCGAAGCTGGCTGCATTGGACCGAATGGAGTTGTCTGAACAGCTGGCCGCCCGAACTCAAGAAGCAAGGGATAGTGAGACGAGATTTACTCGCATGGCGGAATTTTCGCCGGCGGGTCTGTTCATTGCCGATTCGGAGGGCCACATCATATACTGCAACGACACCTGGTATGAAATTTCCCGGGTTCCAAAGGATACAGCAAGTACAAACCGATGGATTGATGCTGTCAAGCCTGAAGACCAGCAGCTAGTGGTCAATCTATGGAGCGCCTTGGTTTCGAAGACCGAAGCAGTTACAGCAGAGTTCCGCTTCAAGACCCCGTGGGAAGATAAAAACGGAAACCGCACCGACACGTGGGTGCTTTTCAGTGCGTATCCAGAGAAGAATGCCCAAGGTACTCTTAAGAGTGTCTTTGGCACAATAACAAACATCAGCCAACAGAAATGGGCCGAGGGCTTCCAGAAGAGAAAGATGGAGGAGGCTGTGGAATTGAAGCGGCAGCAGGAAAACTTTATCGACATCACCTCCCACGAAATGAGGAATCCTCTGAGCGCCATCCTGCAGTGCGCCGACGAAATTTCATCCTCTCTCTACGACTTCCGGCAGAGTGGATCGAAGACGATTGATGAAGAGCTGGTGATCAGCAGTATCGATGCCGCTCAGACAATAGCGCTCTGCGCGCAGCACCAGAAGCGTATCGTGGATGATGTGCTGACCTTGAGCAAACTTGACTCTGCTATGCTTCTCGTCACTCCTGTCGACGTGCAGCCCCTGACGGTTGTCCAACGCGCGCTCAAGATGTTTGAGGGCGAACTACAGACCGCTGACATCCAGATGGAGTTTGTGGTGGATGATTCCTTCAGTCGACTCGGCGTAGATTGGGTCAGGCTGGATCCCTCTCGCGTGCTGCAGGTGCTCATTAATCTGACCACCAACGCCATCAAATTTACCACCACCGAATCCAGGCGGACGATCAAGGTCACGATTGCAGCATCGAAGGAGAAGTTTTCAACTCTCAAGAACAGACTCGTGAACTATTTCCCAACTCGGTCAAGGAGAGTTGACATGACGCAGAGCTCAGACTGGGGCAACGGTGAAGAGATCTACGTGGGATTCGCCGTACAGGACACTGGACGCGGGCTCAACGAGGAAGAGAAGAAGCTACTATTCTTGAGATTCTCCCAGGCTTCTCCACGGACACATGTCCAATACGGCGGCTCTGGCCTCGGCCTCTTCATTTCACGCGAGCTCACCGAGCTTCAAGGCGGCGAGATCGGCGTGTCATCCGAGGCTGGCAAGGGCAGCACTTTCGCGTTCTACGTAAAGGCACGTCGTAGCAGCCCGCCCGAGGACCCCGTGGAGCAGCTCCCCGTCTCCCTCTCCCGCGCCCCGAGCGACGCGCGCAACAAAGCCCGCAACCAGGAATCCCTCATCAAAACCAAGGACTTCGCCGCGCATGCGCCCTCGCGGCCCACCTCCGCCGCCAGCACCGCCAGCCAGAGAGCCAACACTCGCAAGGAAACCGTCGTCCTAATCGTCGAGGACAACCTCGTCAACCAGAAGGTCCTGCAGAAGCAGCTCAAGAACCAGGGCTTCACGGTGCACGTGGCAAACCACGGAGGCGAGTGCCTGGAGCAGCTGCGCCACTCGACGCACGCTTCCTCGCCGCAAGCTTCCGCTTCCCCGCCGCTCGAGCTGAGCGTCGTGCTCATGGACCAGGAGATGCCAGTCATGGACGGTCTGGCCTGCACCAGGACCATCCGCGAGTGGGAGCAGAAGGGCCGCCTCGTCAGGCACGTGCCGATCATCGCGGTGACGGCGAATGCCCGCGCCGAGCAGATCGCGCAGCTGCTCGCGGCGGGCATGGACGACGTCGTGAGCAAGCCGTTCCGCATCCCGGAGCTCGTGCCGAAGATTGAGGAGTTGGCGGCGAGGTTTAAGAACGAAGACGGGAAGGGGAGGTGAGGAGGTGGGGGGAAACGAGGGTCAAGAGGCGGAGGATTGTAGCATTATTGATGAATCGATTCGGATGGAAGCGTTGACTTTTAGTGAGACGGGTGAGAGGTATTTCTAGGCGTGGCGTACAAAGAAAATGGAGTATGGACGCGCACGACAAAATGTGGGACATGGGATATGGGATACGGGATCATGTCTGTCTTTTCATGTTTCATCTCCCTTTTTTTTTCCTTTTCTCTTTTTCCTGCATTCAAAGAATAGCGAGACTGTGTGTATTACTGATTCACTTTTTTGTTCCTTCACGTCCACCATAGATAGGAAGGCTATCTGTTTTCCCAATTTCTTCATCATATCATATCATACCCCGGCGGAGAGAGAGAAGGCGGAGGCGGTCGGCGCGGTTTGGGTCGGGTTGGGCCCGGGTGTTGCGGTTTGTTGGACTTTGCTGATTGTGTCTCTTGTTGTGCAGGTCATCTTTTGATCATGAGTCTTTAATCTTTAGAGGTGCCGGCGGGTTGGGACGGATGTACTTGAAGCACGAGCTGCGGTTTTGGCAGTGGGCTTGGTATTGCGTATTCAATTGCATGGATTGGGCGGCAAAAAAAAAAACGAATGTATGGTGGCATTGGTCGGAGGGGCATCGTATGAAGTTTGCAACGAAGATGCCGTTTGGGGAACTGAATACTTGGATCGTGGTGGCAACGTTCCCCGCCGCTTAATAGTAAACATCGGGGAGCGGTGGGCTCAAACGTAGAAGTCTATGGAGAGGATGTCAGAGGGCTCAAAGGCGTGTCACAGAAATTCAGGACTTCGCACCTTCGGAAAATAAAGAGAGCTGGCAGAATCTGAGCCGACGTACCAGCTTTCTGCAGATGAGGATGAAAATAGCGATGCGCATCTCGATCGATAGCAATCATTGCAGGCGCCGAAGTGCCCTTCGCCACGCCGTAACGTAGAGTTCAGCAGCAGTAAGTAAGCAGCCATCGCTATGAATCTGCATCCGATAGGGCTTGCAACTCCTCCGTCTCGGCTGCACTATAATTCTACATCCGACAAGGCTTGTAACTCCTCCATTGTGTCTGTCTGTGGAGTGCTGCAGGGGTTGCCGTGCCACTGGGATGTCGTTTCCGGCCGTCTTATCGTCGATCGTGCCCGCGCAAGGCTGACCATTCGACAATTAAATAGTTCTCATTTCCGCATTTCCCTTCACTTTCAGACTGCCAACATTCTTCAAACACGGCAATCAACGATAGACTTCAAGTTTAACGTGTGTTCTCTTGCGAGTTCAACTCGGCGACCCCTGCATCCTTCCCCACCAATCACAATCAATGCCCTCCGCCGAAGTCACCATCGCCTTGCTGTCGCTATTCACGCAAGTGCTTGGCCTTCTCTACACAATCTTTCATAATGCTGGAATAATTGACGGTAGGCATGCCCGTGGCTCCATCTTCCATAAGAATACCTTAATTGTCTCATTCGTTTTTCGTCAGACCATGGCCAGGAAAACTGGAGATGGATATTGGACGTCCAGGGTTTTCGCATTCCGCGTCGACAACCACAAGGTGAGTTCTGACGTTATATAGGTAAATATATGGAGTAGTGTTACTGATATAAAACTAGGAGTGCTTGCTCGAACGTGGAACACTGCAGTTCAGGTTGTACATGGTTGGGGATGATCATGCCGGAAAGAAACATGAGCTCCTCTAATTAAGCGAGCCACCCCTGCCTAAGAAGGAAAGCAGAAGAACGACCGTTTACCAAAAACCTGTTTCGGGCTAGACTCTTTCTTTTTCTTTTATATGAAGATGTCCAGTGCCTCTGGCGGCCTATCTACATCAGCAACATAGTCTCGGTAATATAACAGAAGATCTATGTTCAACCGTATATCTATATGGCTGTAAATCTATATTAAAGAAAGAAAAAGGATATCGGACTGGTTCCGTTTTTGTTTCGACTTCGAGATCAACTCAGTCGTGCTTAGCCTATATTGGACAATTCCCCGTGGTTGCAAAGATGCCCTCTCCCTTCTCAATCTTTTCTCTCAAAGTCCGCATATGTTCGGTATAGTAGTCAACACGGGCGCTGTTCCGATTCCAGTCTTCGATCTTCTCTGCCTTGCAGAATGTCTCCAACACCATGGAGAGCCAAGCCTCGTTTGTCATGTAGGGGAGCGCGCGCATGTAGGGCTCAACCGCAGGACCAATCTTCAGTTGCACCTGACAATTAAAGCTCGCGGATTGAATAACACCTGAAGTACGCCCACTGCACTTCTCTGCGTACTTCTTCAAGTGTGCCTCAACATCTGAGGGAGGAACACCATTTGCGAGAGTACCCCCGAGCTGCTTGCGGAGTTCAAACAAGAGGTTCGCGAAGCATGCCGCGGACTCAATGGCTTGGTTAGCTCCCATTGCCACGTGAGGTACCATCTGTCCATGTTTCTGTCAGTAGCCATCTTTTGCTTCACTGTTCAGTGAAGGTCATACCTTGTGTGCTGAATCGCCCAACACAAACATCCTCCCAGAATACCATGCATCGGCCACACCTTCCTCAAGTGGAGTCATGATAGCTGTCCGCCTATTCTCGAAAATGTCCGAGAACTTGACGCCGTCCGTGATGGTCGCGTGAGCTACCTTTGTGTAGGCAGCTTTAATGTCGGCATCGGTGTATCGCTTGGTCTTCCCGAATTCGACCGATGTCTTCAGATCCACAACGATAAACCAGTAAAGAGCACCACCCAAGCCAGAGAATATCAACGCCGATACGTCTTTCTGGTGGATTGTGAAGAACCGACCGGCCCCAATCTGTCGAAGGGGCCTGGACATGCCATATATGCAGGCGCACTTCGATGAGAAATCTAATGTACAGTGAGCAGAACCGCTCCCTCAAGATATGGTATGGGGGGTTTTGGCGTACTATCTGGAGTCATTTGAAGCTCCGGCAATGCTGCTTCGATCTCACGGCGAACAACGCTTCGGACGCCGTCAGCACCCGCCACGAAATCGCAGGTGATTTGCGTCCCGTCTATCGCAGTGATTGTGGCACTGAGGCTCAGGCTCAGTACTGAAGATACCCTCTTAGATGTTTGTATCCAAGTTTTGTCTTTGATTCCTGCATAGAGGATTTCGAGAACGCGCTGTCTTTCCATGAAGTAGCCCTGGTACCCAAGTCTTTGGGTAGGTGCGAGTATCAGCCGGCGCATAGTTTCCAAAGCGTAACGTCGGACTAGATAGAGAACTCACAGTTCTGGATAGGACCTCATGGCAGTCAGGGTATTGAATAGTGTGCCTTCGCCGTCGCGGTATTCCCAGCAATCATGCGGCACCGCGTACTCTTCAAGCTCGTCAATCAAGCCAAGCTGATCAAGAATGCGCAGGCCGTTAGGCATCAAACCAAGGCTGGCACCTTCGGGCGGAGCAATCTCGTCTCGCGCCTCCCAGAGGATGTACGAGATGCCTGACTGCTCAAGGATGTTTGCCAGTGTCAAGCCAGCAATGCCGCCTCCCACAATCCCGACGGTAACGTGTTCTTGGGACGACATACTGGAGAAACTCAAAAATTGACAACTACGACCCATCAAAAAATAAATTGTCTGCTATCTTATATAGGCCGTCAGGCGAAAATAAGGCGAGAATCGAGCGAGAACAAGGTAAGAACCAGGCGGGAAGTGTTCCTGCAGTTCTCGTTGATCCTCAAATTCCTATCTCAGGTCGGCCGAGCGGGACGGGCCGCCGCAGTCTTCGCACGAGCAACGAACGGCAGGGGGGCCAGAGGTCCAACTGAGGACGGAGCTCATCGGGGCCACCTCGGGACTGCGGGCCTGGCGTCCCCGTCCGCCCCGCCTCTCGGCCTCGCTCCTTCGGCACCTTCAACAGACCGTCTCGTCCCACTCGGCATCCCGATCTTCCCCCGCTTACCACATCTTCTCGGACCCGACCACTGGAGGAGCAGTCGAGGCTTGCCCCATTACCTCATTGCACATCCCATCCCGCCATGCCCCGCACTCAAACCCTGCCGCGGCCCTCCAAGGCTGCGGACTTAGCCACAAACTCCGCCAGGATTCTCCGCGGAGGAACACGCACATACTCGTATAAGAAATTTGGTGACACCACATAAGCATCGAGCTGACATTCCTTCTCCTCTGACTTAAACCGCCTGCTACGCCTACGCCCGAGCCCTGCAATGGCCCGCTCCACGCTTTTTGAGAATGGCACGGTGATTTCCTTCGACGATGTCAGCCAAAGCCTCAAAATCCTCCGCAACACGTCGGTGCTAGTGGTCGGGGACAGGATCGCCGCCATTTTTGACTCCGGCTCAGCCGACTCGGTGGAGATCCCAGCTGACACGGAGAAAGTGTCTGCTGCCAACAAGATCATCTCGCCCGGCTTTGTCGACACCCATCGCCACGGCTGGCAGACGGCGTTCAGGACGCTCGCGCCGAACACGACTCTTGCCCAGTACATACAGCGCTACGGGCAGTACGCCGTGACCACGGTCTTCACGCCCGAAGACGTCTACTACGGCCAACTTACCGGCATCTACGAAGCTCTTAACGCCGGCGTTACCTCGATCCTCGACCACGCTCACTCCACGTGGTCGGCCGGGGCAGCCGAAGCGTCGCTCAATGCCTCCATTGACAGCGGAGTCCGAATGTGGTGGTGCTACGGATTCGGGGCCTTCAACGACGAGCAGGCCGGCATCTTCAGCCAGCTCAGCCAATCCCCACGGCTGGCCGGGAGCACCGTGGAATACGGCATGGCCTTCGATTCCTGGAGCAGGGCCAAGCCGGAAGAGATCGAGAAAGTGAAGACCCTTGCCAGGTAAGCAGGACCTGCAGGCTCCCCACCCCCAAAGTCCGGCCGCACGTCCGCAACTAACGCGCAGGGGGGTGACTTCAGGGACGCGAAAATCTCAGCCTTCACGACGCACCACCTGGGCGGGCCGTGGATGTTCGACAACGGGCCGAGCACGCTCGCGCGGCACGGCTTCCTCGAGGACGTGCCCTTCCCGATCGTCTTCTCGCACGCGTCGTTCCTGCAGCCGGCCGACCGCGCGCTGCTGCGCCGGCACAACCACCACGTCTCCATCACGCCCGAGTCCGAGATGCACTACGGCCACGACCACCCCAACACCCCGTTCGTCCAGGACCAGGCCGCGCTCGGCGTCGACACCCACTTCACCTTCAGCACCGACATCGTCACCCAGGCCCGCCTGTGGCTGCAGGCCACCCGCCGCTCCCTGTACCGGCGCACGCTCGAGGGCTGGCAGATCCCGAACACGAACCCCATGAGCGCCAACCAGGCGTTCCTGCTCGCGACGAGGAACGGCGGGCTGGCGCTGCGGAGGGAGGACGTGGGCGTGGTGAAGGTCGGGGCGAAGGCCGATCTGGTGCTGTTTGACGGGACGTCGCCGAACATGCTGGGCTGGGTGGATCCGGTGGCGGCCATCATCCTGCATTCGAACGTGGGGGATGTGAAGGATGTGATGGTGGATGGGGAGTGGAGGAAGAGGGATGGGAAGCTGGTGTTGAAGCAGGACAGGGCGGAGGTGGAGGAGAAGTTTTTGAAGTCGGCGAGGAGAATCCAGAAAATTTGGGAGGAGACGCCGTTGCCGGTGCTTGATGGTGAATGGTCGATGGGTACCAAGTATGCGAAAACTGAGGAACAAAACGTCGTGCGGGGGGAGGGTACTGGTTACTGAGATGCTGAAACAAAAATGTGTGCTTAAAATTGCCTGAGGGTTACTTTATGTTCTATGGGTTGCATCCGGCCAATCGGACGATATTTGGGTTGCGTTTGTAATTACCTCGGAAAGAAGTGACTAAGATATCACAAGCATAAAGCCAAACTATAGGTTCTCGAATTGATGTCTGTCTCTGGTAACATTTTCAACAAGGGCTATTTTGCGCAAGGCTGAAGTGGGAATCTGAGCATCCACAGGCACGGCTCGTGACAGGAGTCGGCAATTCGAATTGACATAACTTCAAGTCCGTTTTATCGTTGGGGAATGTCTACGCTAATAGGCAGCTGCGCTGTGTAGCGATCATATTATGCTGACAAGACGCTTCTTGCTTTTGACTTTGACAACCCAGTCGCATAATTCCGCATATCCAACCCGTTGGAAGACAGATGAACCATCAACGACAGCCTTCAGAACCAACGCCATTCTGTCCACAGTATATCCAGAGCCCCCTTGCCTACCACCAAGTTCCAGAATCCAGAGCTTGTCTCCGGGTTTCACCTCATGTTCTGCGCCATCAACTGAGACAGACTCGTGTTGTGTGTCCGGATTGAATTGGAGACGGGAATTCATGTTTGTGATAAGCTGAAAGCTTCCGTCTGGGTTGACCAAGCACTCAGCTGCGGACATTGGTGCAGAGATGGTCAGAGATGCACCGCGGTTTGCTGGTCCATACGGATTCGAGGTTGCCGGTGTCCATGAGATGTTGATGATGTCGGCGTAGATCAGGGCTTGGGTAGATCTGGGACGCACTAGTGTCTCTAAGCCTTTGTAATTTACAGGCCCGGTGACAGAAGCCCAAGACCAAGAAGGGGCGTAGTAACTCTCATGCCGCTTACTCGGCTTGTCGGAAGTTGAGGTGCACCATAATAGATCTCGCACCATGTCGCTCTTCCAAAGACCGCAGATATAATCATCCTGCCTCATCCTACTCATGAGTGCAGCTATACCAGATAGAGCTGGAAGCCTGTCCGTGTCGTAGGTGATACACCGTTGCGTGAATTCAGTAACAATCTGATGCCATTCAAGCAAGGTTCCGTTGCAGGTTCCTGGTCCAAATGATGTGTAGTTTGGAGCACCGTTCTCGCTAGCCGTGGAGTACTCGTGAGTCCTTGGCTTTGGACTGCATTCGCAAACGTCTTCCGAGCAGCACTCCCACCACATCTCGAATCTGTTAAAATGCAGAATCCTGCGAGAGAGCATTCTCTCTTGGAAGGTCCAGGCACGGCTGTCGAGTGTGCCTTTGGCTGAACTTTTTCTCAGGCGCGATCCATGATGAAGCCATTTGAGTGTCTGGGCAGCCTGCCGGACAAAGATGGACCCGCTTTCCAGGTCTTCCACATGCAGCGGTTTTCCAACGTTCGACATCGGCCGAAAACAGCCTTCACGGCTATTCAAAGCCCCATCCGCGGCTATTGTGACTGTTGCATTTGCATAGTAATCACACATCAAAGCCGCCTCCTGGTTCCAGTCTTCCCCATCGTCCTGGATGATGCAGAGACTGTCGATCCAGATGTAGCGCAAGCCGAGCTGGCGAGTGATCATCAAAGCATCGGAGAAAGTTTCTGGCAAGTCTGCAAAGGGAATTGATCTGAGTCGATCCGTGATGGTAGAGGTTGTAGTCCGCAGCGGAACAATGCCGCCCCAGCAATGACTCAATATAGAGTATTCCTCTTTCTCTCCGCTGGAGACATGAAGGCGCGGACCATCGTCTGGAGAACCCACATATATCACTCGCTTCGGCAGAATACCGAGCCCAGAGGCACACTTCTCATGTCCTTTGAGACAACTTTCGAGCCAGTTCTTTGAAATAAGTCCGCACCGGTCTGACTTGGACGGTCGAGGTTCTGGAATTGTGGGTCCGATTACAGGCCACGGAGCTGAGGATCCTTTTTTGACGCAAACGTCAGTAACTCAAGAGCCAAAACAAGACAAGGGCCGCTTACCGGGGGTACAGTAAAGTTCCAGAGTGTACTCTTGAAGGTCATCGTTTCTGATATATGGCTCGACTGCGAAGGCCCTGAGACTCAGGGGTCCGTTGTGATGCATGTTATCCTGGCTGCTGGAATGGAAAGCCAAGTCAATGTAGCGCACCTTTCTTTCCGGAAGATGTGCCGCAATTGAATTGGTCAATACCTTGCAGCTTTTACAGCCGCCCACAGCAGCTGACTGCACAGCCTCCCATTCGGTGCGACTGTCCAATACAGTCTGCTGGTGTGACTTCTGTCTCCAAAGATCTTCTGCGAGATTTAAACAGACTCCACAATGACTAGATAGAAGATCCTGTTCGCTCATGCTTGTTTGTTCGAGAATCGAGATCTCGAGCCCACGTGATCTCTGTGGCAGGAACAGGTCAATTATGAGCAATAAACTCTTGCGGCTTGTACTGATGGCTTCGTGGGTGTTGTACGAAGGTTTTCTTCGCGAAGAGATCAAACGATAACAACGACTGTTCTGCCTGATGAGGCGGGGGTCGTGGCTGCTGCCTAGCGAGTCGGCGGGAACATTAAATTAGATTGCATGGGACGGGCCATCGAGGGCGGAATTCTGGGGACCAACTTCGTGCTCCGCCACCACGACAGGAATGGCGGAACCAAACTGATGCTCCCATTATTCGCAGATAGGAGGGCGGAACTCTTGGTATCACCCGCAAGTCCCGCTGGCGGAGCTACGGTGGGGCTTGGACAGCCTCGAAGCCAATCATCCCGACCGCCGCGGCCTGCGGGATCCGTAAATGGCTCACCGGATTATCAAGACTGTTCAATCAGCTGCTAGCCCATGCAGCAAGTAGAGTAGCATGCATGCATTGTGTCAGCCTGATGGGGAGCGCACTGACGGCGGAGTTCATGTAGCCACTCATAGAAAGACGTGTACAGATAGGCATTCCGCAGGAGGGGAAAGCGATAGTATTGACGGGGCGTACTTGCAGTATCATGCATGGCCTCGCAATTCGCCACTTCGCGTGATTTGAGGGAAATTTCTTGCGCGGACGAATGAGTGTCGTGAGCGAGGAGGGCGGGGCTCTTGGCCACCGCGCTTACCCATGTGCAACAGCATTCCAAGGCACGGCGGGGCGCAGCCTGGCGGAAGTCTCAGAAGTCCGCCCCGCTGACGGAATGGCTCTCTTAAAAAGCAAGGAGGGCGGGATTCCTGGCCTCCGCTCGCAAACTTATTTTTCCACGCACTCCACGCTCTCATCCCGCTTGGCTGATCTAAACAATATTTGAAAAGTTAACCATGACTTTATCTTCAGAAGCTATAATAGCCCTTCTTTCTCTCCTTGTTCAAATAATGGCACTATTCTGCGGGTATGGCCACGAAAACTTCGGCCAGCTTCGGGGTGAGTTGAAGCCAGTTTCCCTTGCCGTGGCATCGCTTCATGCTTACCACCTCTTAGCTCTTGTCCTTGGGACGTGGCACACTCTTTGCCGACTCGTTGACAAGACTGCCAAAGCAGCTTGCAAAGTCCTCCTCAGTTGTTATGCACACGGCAATGCGGTCGTCCTCTCCGTGTTGGTCCATCATTTCCTTTGTTCTCATGTTCATTGTCTGACAGGACCATCTAAAACTCGCATAGTGCCGCGCTCTTCCATTTCTGGTATCCATTTTGGGCAAACTTACGTGACCGGCTCGAGGCAACGGCGGAAATCAGTGCCTTACCTTGACATGAGCATCTTTACTCTTCTCATTCACGCGGCTATGCAACAATCTTCACTAGCCATCGGCCGGAAAACGTGAAGGGAAATGGAATAGTTACATATTTATCAACCATTTCCTGTTCTCATGTATTTATATTCAGCCGCTTACCAATGCGTTTAAAAGTCGTACAGCGACGATACATGATAGTCTGTCTACAATCGGCACAGGAGAGTCCTGAAAATAATTAAATTGGTGAAGACCTGCAAGTCCAATGAGAGGCATCACCGTCCGACCGCTCCAAGTAACCAAGGAGTTCGTGGTGCGCATGTTTGCAAGAATTACGGGGAAGTCCTAGAAAGACAACCGATGAGCAGCTGAAGAAGCAGTGCACAGCATCGCATGGGAGTTTGCCAGTTTTCCAAACTTTATTTCAAGATCTTACAACGCCTGGCCCCCTACCTTGGGTATCTTCCAAACAGCCGTTGAGAGTGCGCCATACGCCGTGCCAATTCAGTCCACTACACTTCTGTTCCGTATCAACCCTCACCCCACCTCCACCTCAATATTCACCCTCGCCTATGATTTCCCCCTCCCTCTGCATCTTCACTCCATCCACACCCATCCCTCACTCACCTATTCACCACCAACACATCCCCAAACCCCTTCTTCATCTTCGCCAACACCTCCCTCTCACTCATCCCCAACTCCGTGCATATCTCATCGAAGCAATGCAACCCATCCAAATACCTGGCGAGCGGCAACTCCCTCCCAAACCCTGTGCCACCGCCACCGCTCCCACCCGCCGTCGCCCCATCCGCCGCGCCGCCACCGCCATCCTCCGCATCCGAGTCCACGCGCCACGGGCTGCTGTAGCCGTTGTGGCCGCGCCAGCGGGCGCCGTGCAGGTGGTCGTAGCCGTCGTAGCTGGCCGTCGTGCCGGCGAGGGCGCCGGCCGACGTCGTGATGGCGTACTTGTGCACCCGGTACAGGAAGCCCTTGATGACGCCGAACGTGACCAGGCGGCGCACGTCGATGTGCGTGAGCAGCGCCGTGTTCTCCACAACCCACGCCCGCAGCGTCACGCCCTGCCGGAGCGACGAGTACAGCTGGATGAGAGTGTCGGCCGACACCACGGGCTGGTTGGGTGCCAGGATGAGGTTGGTCGTGGCGAAGGTGTGGACGGTGGACGAGTGCGTGCCGATGGTGGAGGAGCGATGCGGGCGTGGGAACGAGAGGAAAGACGAGGTTTGGGTTGGGCTGCCGCTTGCGGTTGTGGTGCCGGTGCCGGTGGTGGAGGAAGCGAGGGTGCTGCCGATGCTGGCTTTGCGGGAGTGGCCGTGGGACGGCTTGTGCGAGTCGCGCTTGAGCTCTTCGGGGAGCCCGCTTTCGCCGCTAATAGAGGCGTCGAGGAAGCGGGGGATCCTGACGTAGCGAGCACACTCGGCGAGGGCGGCTTCGTCGGTGAAAAAGTGTGCTATGATAGGGGTGGGTGCGTACATGGCGCCGAATTGGAAGATGTCGAGCAGCACGACGCAGTCGTAGTATACTAGGTGCTGGATGGCTTTCCGGGTAAGACCAAGATCTGTGTCGGCGAGCTGCGAGATGAAGGAGACGGAATTGATTCCATCAATGTACGGTAGTATTCGTGTGAGTGTTAGATCTGAAGAAAGAGTTGCACAGCGATTGCTGAAGGAATGCGGGTTCATGGCAGAAGGTGCGGTGTACATCTCGAGGTCGATGGTCAGAAGGGGAACATGCCATGCGTGAACAGGGGCCGGAGGCAAGCGTGTCGGGAAGAGCTTCAGGTTGATCGTGTTCGAATCATCTTGTATCTCTGTTAACGTGGTTGCAGCTCAAGTAACTCGGATGGGGGAAAAGAGTTGAGAACTCACCAATTGGGATCATGCACTCGCAGTAATTGTTTAGATCCTCCAAGATCATCTCGCATAGGGCGTACACCTTGCTACTCGTGCCCACCTCGGCCATCTCATCCAAGCTCAGCCCGTCCAACCCCAGTGACTGTACGGACTGATCTTCGCCCACGCTCTCGGCCACAGACGCAGCTCGTTCCATCCTCTTTATGCCCAATCCAACACTGAAGCTCCTCCCCGGATCTCCTAGCGCATCCCATGGAATGTCCTTCTCTTCCTTGCTCAGGAAGCTGCCCTGCTCTTCCAGATTGCGCAGCAGCTTGCCCAATTTGCGCACGACGCTCGCGTAGCTGTTCCAGTCCAGCAGGTCCTCTTCGACAACGAGGGCGAAGTTGAAGATGAACTGGTTGCGGTCGTATTTGCCATTGTAGTTGTTGATACAGACCGGGTAGCCGACGACGCGGTAGTGGTTGGAGCATACGGTGACGAGGCGATCGCAGAACTCCTGGCGTGGGATTACGTACTCCGAAACGTCGCTGAAGCTGAAGTAGGGGCTTGACTGAGCGCAGGGTGCTATTGAAGGCGTGATCGAGCCGTCGGGCACCTGGTGGAGGACGCGAGATCCTGGGCGCATGAGCGGTGTACTGGGAGCAAGGCTGCGCGACGCGTACCTTTCTCGGGATGGAACCGAGTGTAGAATATTGCCTTGATCATGGCTGCGAAACGTCTGCCAAGATCTTGTTGGTTGCCGCTGAATCTACGTGCAATTGTCGAGCTCCATGATCGGGTGGTGTCGATGAGTTGTGGTGGGGTTGGACGAGTCGCGTCAAGCAAGCTCGCGTGGACCAGCTTCCCTAAGCCCGCAATCTCCGACAACGAATGAAATCACGTGCATGCATATTGCAACGAAGCAGTCCAAAGCTAGAGTTGATAATCCATTTTCTGCCAGTGTGTTTGCCCACTCCATGATCCTTCCGCAAAACCGTCCTCTCCCCCGCACGCTTCCTTTTTCTTTTCGCCTCTGCCTTTTCAGGACTAGTTCCTCTTCTAGATATGCACATTGTCCTCCCAGGGAAGGGTGATATCTATGGTTGTTCCACATCCATTGAATACCTCTTGGGTTAAGCGTTTACCGATCCTTCTTGGGGACGCTGTCAGAACCAGAGACCTCGTCACCCAGACGGTTGTACTCGCGAGAGAGACCCTCGGCCTGCTTCTTGAGGTGCTCAATATCACGGTCCTTGTCGGCAAGCTCCTTCTTCAAGCGGCCAATTTCGCCAGCATCACCAGCCTTGCCGAGAGCAGACGAGCCCTTGCCCTTAGCAGCCGAGTCGCCCCTGAGCGACTTGTTCTCCTCCTCGAGGCGCAGGACGTCGAGGATCATGACGTAGGTGCGGTTGAGAATCAGCGACAGGAAGAGGGTGAAGCCGCACAGGTACATGTTGCGCTGCGAGTAGAACTTGCGGGCCTGGACCTCCATGCGCTCGGGGCCACCGATGACCGCGGCTCTGTTAATAACCCAAGTCAGCAATCACATTGAAGCTCGATACGTCATGGGAGGGAAACTAACCTGCCCTGCTTCTCTGCGCTAGAGGCCGCGGCGAGCTCAAGCTGGACGCGGTAGACACGGTTGACGCTGTCAATGAACAGAATCAGGATGAAGATGAAAGTAATCTGGCCATTTGTTTAGCGTGAGCCGTGTTTTCCAGGCGTAATCGTCACGCACCTTCATGCCATATTGTAGCTTCGCTATGAGGGGGCTCTCGGAGATGAAGGTGAAAAGCTTGCGACGCCAGGTGAACGGCAGAGGGACGATGAGTGACATGAAGACCACCATCTCCGCCACCAGGAGCATGAAAACCTGTAAGTGAGCGTATTAGCATTGCGTCAACCTGAGATGTCGCGTGTCCGCGTCGTGAGGGGTAATGGCACCAGCGAGGTGATCATCGTGATATGAGGAGCAACAGAGACAGAATCGCCTCAATGCCATCAAGTTGTATGCGCAGGCAGCTGCAGAGTTGAGGAAGTGGTTCGCGACGTACCAAGCTGTAGTAAAGCGTCATCGTTGCTTGTTGCTAGGCTGCCGAGGTGGAATGTTGTGATGTTCGCTTGGCGAGGGAGGAAGGTAGGAAGCAGCAGAAGCTGTCGAGGATGTCGATGAGCCTGAGATGTGTCTCTTGAGCAGGTTGTAGAGGTGCGGAAGCAGAGTGGTTGCCTGCGGTGTCGATGGAGGTTATGTGGCAGCAGGCGGGAAACGAAGCAAACGAACAAGCCAGGAATACGTCACATCGTGGTCCGTGCGTTCCGCGCCGGAACGACGAGGAAGCCTGCAAGCCTGCCTGGGTCTGGCCTCGCAACCTCACCAACCCCTCTGCGGCATCACCGCCACGCCGTCGTCATCCTCCCCCTCAGCTCCTTGCGTCACTAGACATGCCCGCAGGTACGTGCTTCCCGCGATCGCCTGCAAGTCCCCCCCTGGATTCATGATGAGCACGCTGGGGCCATAAGATTCCGCCCTCTCCGCGTTTGCTCCACTGGGCCAACTCCCATGTGCGGCTGGCATGTGACGGTGGGACTGATTTCAAAACCAGTTAACAACAACAATCTTCTCATTTGTCTGAAGTTATTCCTCATGCTTTGTCGTCTTCTACGATCGATTGTATCAGATCTTGACTGACACGACGTCCAGGAGTTTGACGCAGCCTCCTGCCCACGAAGAAATTGGTCTCGTAACATCGCGGCAAAACACAATATTGGACTTCGTGAGGCCTTCTGTAGTGATCTGCTTGGCACAAGCATGCGTGCACATGCACACCTTCAGTGTATTCAATTAACGTAATTGCGCTTTTCGAATGGAAAGTTGTCGCAAACAGCCGCCTCGACGGTGATCACACCCGTCACAAATCTCACGGTGGCAACATGGTCCACTCCCAAACGCCACCCAAATGCAACAATGCACCACGAATCCTGACAGATCCATGTTCTTCCCAGCCATGAGCCACCACGCGCCTTTGAAGAATTGATGCGAGAAAACGCCACTCCAGTCGAAAGATTCGTCTCCGTCGCCCATAGCACTACTACTCCTCAACCTCCGTCCAGCCCTCCTGCTCTTTCTCTGTGAACTTCTTCACGTTCTCCTCATCAAAGATGCTCTCCTTGGGGATTCCGGCCTTGCCGTAATCGACAACAGGGCCGATAACACTAGTCCAGCGCTCCTTCTTCTCCATAAGCGCACGAATCTCCTCGCCCAGGCCACGCGTATTCGAGCCACCGGCTCCGACCTGCACAACTGCATGGCTGCCGCCACCTGCACCTCCTGGTCGCTTGCTGTTCTTCTTTCCTTTGCCGAGGTTCCGGTTACGTTTAAGGTAGGCGGCATTGAGCTGGTTGTTGAGGTCATCCTCGATTGCGCAGTACTCTTGCTGCGCCATGCGATGCTGGGCAAGTTCAAGCAGCCGCCCTTTCCGCGCTCCATTGATAATCGACTGTTTCCGGAGCTCGTCCTGAAGATAGCGTAACCGCGCTGCAACTTCGTCATCAAAATGTCCATCGTAGTCGGGCTTGTCGTCTGCTGAGAGGAATCCAATGTGGATCAACTCCTGCATCGCACGTTCGTCCATTGATGCATAGTCGAGTTTGCTAGTCGGTGCACTCTTCCACAGGGCTTGGTTCGATTCAGGCATGTGTGTTGCGGGTTGTTGAGGTGCGGATGAAGAGTCCCCGCCTTCGCCGTCAATTTCCATATCGCCGTTGACAATTCCATTGGTTTCGCCAATGGAAGTGCGGCCTTCGGAGCGGAACGTGGACAAAAGTCGAGCAACTACTGGCCCGGGCGCTACCGCGTCGGTTTCGGCCAGGTCGTCGGTCATCATGTCCATGTTACCGCGGGGCTCATTCGGTGGAAGCTTCTCCGTTGGCGGGTCTATAGCCATAGCGCCATCTTCATCAGCCCAAATCTCCTTGTAGTGCCGGGGTCCACGTCGGGGCATCTGAAACGGTGTTACGCGATCACCCTACAGACAGGTCAGCTAACGTATTCGACTCAGGTGAAGTGAAGCTCACCCGTTCTTTCAGGAACGATAAATCCTCTTCTGTCAACGGGCGGACGTAAGGCTCGACGTAGTTGGCAAAGACGCCAGCGTTGACTTGTGTCTGTGGCTTTGGGTTGCTAAAGTCCTTATCCGGTGGTGTACCCGGAGTCAAGTCCTTCAGATCACTCCTCGGATAACGTGCCACACCAAGAATTTCCTTTTTCAACTCCTCAGGGGTATCCTCAGTGATGTCGCGAATGTGATATATTGTGGGGTCATCAAATTTGGTGGGATCGGGGCCGAAGGTTTGGTAGGCTGGTACTGCAGGTGCTTTCTCGGGTTGATGCGATCCTTCGGAGCCACTAGGAGACGCTGCGTTCTCCATGTTGCCAGTACCTGTGGCTGAAGGCGGAGGTTGCGAGATGGGCGAGGATATGGTTGAGGATGCATCTGCGAACTTGTTAGCCGCCAACTCAGGAATTAATTATTCGCGCAGGTCATAGAGAGGCTTTGGGCGATTGGGAACGTTGGCGATGTCTCATGCCGTTCTCGAGCCACATCGGCGCTGAAGATTTCCCACCATCCTGCCTAGGTAGCCTACGAGCCCCGAGTCGGGGGATTTTCCCACGTCTACGTAAACGACGCGGCGCCCCAGTCGAGGTATCGAGTGGCGGTACCCCCAGTGGTTTCTTTCTAGCGTCGCGACTCCGACTGCTGGTTCGGCTAGACATGATACAGAGAATGTGCGTAAACGATGCTGGGTAACAGTAGAGCGACAATTACTCGTGGTGACGCGCGGAACGAGCAGACCAAAGAGAGCAGCAGTGAAAGGTAACGACGGCGACAGAACGGCAAGAAGTTTCTAACGGAAGCGCGTCGCGCAGAGTTGCTCCTACCTTTGCCATCGGTCCCGTCCTGCCTGGCAAGGCCGTGCGCGCCTACCGCCGGCGGGCGGTCCTCGTCGGGCTCGCGCTTCTTCGACTTCTTCAATTTGTGCTTGCGCTCTTCTGCCTCGCGGTCGGCGCGTTCTTCGGCGTGCTGGTGTTCGAGACGGGCTTTGCGGCGCTGCATCAGGTGGCGCATGAACTTCTCGTTGGCCTCGCTGCGGGTGGTCTGGGCGGGCAGGAAGCGGTTCTTGACCTCCTCGAGCATGCTGTGGAGGGCCTCGGGCGAGGGGATGCCCTGGTTGTGGCCGCCATTGTTGAAGATGTCCTCGATGAAGACGTTCGACGGGCTGCCCAGGTGGTTCAGCGTGGACTGCATGCCGGAGGGCGAGGTGGTGTTGGGCTCGACGGACTGGTGCACGCCTCCGGCGGACGAGATCGGGGTGGTGTTGCGGCTGCGCGAGCGGCGGGCGTCGCGGCTGGAGCTGCCAGTCTTGCTCTTGCCTTTGCTCTGTGCCGCGGGCATGGTGTCGCGCGGTGTGGTGCTGCAAGCCGGGATGGGCTTAGTGGAACGCGTGCCGTGATGTCGCAGCGTTGTGGCTGCCAAGGCACGAGGTATCGATAACGCTGGAACAAGCTTCGAGGCGCCCGGGCGGCCGGGCCAAATCGAGAAGGGGCTGGGGATGCGCGCGCCAGAGCAGCCGGCACCTTGCCCTTGGGGCGGGCCTCCACACTGGACTGCTCGACGGCCCATCCACCGCACCCACCCCGACGCTCCGTGCGCGCCACCACCATTCCGGCCCAGCGCCTACGAACCGCTCGCCCTCCACGCTCCCACCGTCTCCCTCCACCTCTCGCCACCCGCCCTCCAGCACATGCGGTCCGCCTGTCTCCCTGACCGTCCTCGTCTCCGGACGTCGCAGGCCCAGCAGCCATGAGTACGTCACCCGCCGCATCCGCCTTACTCGCGCCGCCTCGCCGTGCGCTTATTGCTGAGCCTCGATGTCGGTGCTGACTCCACGCTTTTTGCTCCGGCCAGGCGCGCAGCAGATACAATTCCAGACAGCCGTGTTTCCCGGCAACGACGTTGGTGCCGACAATGTCACTCTCGTCGAGGTGAGTGCCGCACCACCCACCCAGCCGTCGAGTCCCGGGTACTGATCCGCCGTCGTGCAGGCCGCGTATGCCTTCTACTGGCCCGAGCCAGATGTGCGCACTCTCTCCACGAACGGCGTCAGTCTGGGCGAAAACATTGTCGGCCCACTGTACGTCCCGGAACTGTCGACCGACCAGTGCAAAAATGCCACCGCCGCATACGTCCCGTCCAACGTAACCCGTTTCCGCGACCTGCCGCCGACCAAGAACTACCACCAGGTTGCAATGGCCCCGTGGACCACTGCGCAATGTATTTATGAATTCCTCAATAGTGCGAGCGAAGATCCGTTGCTCCGTGCCTTCATCTTCTATCCTCCCAATGGTACATCAGAAATACCTCCTCCGGCGAACGATGCTCTGTGGGACCTCAACGACGGGGGTCACTGGAAGACAGATCACGACTTTGCAATATACGCTGTGCCAGGTGCCACGGGCCGTATTGTCATGGACGCCCTTGCGGCATACTCCGGCAATCTCACATCTGTACCGAATGGCCACGAACTCTCGGGCCAATATCATCCAAGCGACTACGTGCGGGAGATCGTGCAGATACCTACGAGTGAGTTATTCGATTAAACGTCAACCCTTCAATTACTCACAGATTTCAGACGGCGGAAACCAGCTCCCGAGCTTGTGGGTCTTCCTACTTATCGTCCTAGGTCTCATGATTCTAGCGATATGCGGCTCTTCTATCGGCGTTCACTGGCATCAAAAGAGAATGAGGAACCAACTGCGCGGCCGCGTCATCCGAGGCGAGGTGGACCTCGAAGCACTAGGGATTCGACGCCTTACCGTGCCTCAGGAGGTTTTAGACCGGATGCCTCTTTACGTCTACCACGCCGGGGCTGCCACACCTCAAGCCGAAGGAGAACCCAAGCCTGAAGGTGGCCTCGCAGCGTCTGCCGTGTCCGATCGCACAAGCGCATACTCACAACCAACCTGCGCCATATGTCTCGACGACTTTGTTGACAAAGAAACAACCGTACGCGAGCTCCCATGCCAACACATCTACCACCCGGACTGTATCGACAACTTCTTACGCGACAACTCTTCACTGTGCCCGCTATGCAAGAAGACGGTGCTTCCCCGAGGCTATTGCCCGGCAGTCATTACGAATGCAATGGTACGCAGGGAACGCTGGGTTCGTCGGGTGAGACAACGCGCCGCTGCGCGCGGCTTGCCTGAAGATCAGATGCGGCAAGAAGAGGAACGTGTCAGAATGGAAGAACGCACCCGAGGTGGGTTCATGACTTCACTGGCTGCATTGGTCCTGGGAGGGCACACGACAAGACAACGACCCGCAACTGCCGCCGACCTTGAGATGCAACAAACACACGCATCAACAACAGCAACTCGATCGGACGAATGTCCCGATCACGAGGTGGCAGCTCCTGTCCCTTCGCATGCTCGTTCGGCAGATTCGTCGGCCACGCCGGCGGCTGAGACTCCATCCGTCCCAAGTCCGTCTGATCGGCCTGCCGCAGGAACTGCCTCACGTCGCGAATGGGCACGACAGCGCGCGTTGGCCCTATTAGGCCGTGAAAACCGCCCGGACACCTCAACAGTCACAGACGATGAGGACGTCCCTGGACGTACCCGCTTTCGCAAAGCGCTTGGTCGCATTTGGCCGACGTTCGGGTAGCTCCGACACCAACGTGATCAACAGGCATTTCCAAATACTCACTTGTAATTTGTCGAGCGGCTTCCATATTCAAAACCCGCCGATCGAGAATTTTCTTGATTCGTCCTACTTTCCTTGGCTCGGTCTATCGAAGCCTCTCCTTCCTGGCGCATGAAAAAGCTTATTCTCAGCTCAAACTCGACAACATTACAGCAAGGAAGGAGAACAGGCAACCGAAGACAGCAGACTATGTGTTCCCAGCAACTTCTGAAGATACCCTCCCCTTTCTTTCTTTCTCTCTTTTTCCATTGATTGCGTCATCATCTTCTTGAAGCTGGAGAAAGTGGCAGTGCACACGCTGGGTGAATAGGCTTGGGTTTCCCTGGCGTTGGTTTTATCTGGACTCAATTTCTAGGATCGAAGTAACTAGGTTGTGACTTGTGACAGATTTCTCATATCCGCACACCTCTATCGCCCAGCACGGTGTCGGAGGTTTTATATCTGCGGTTCTCTTGCCTTGCCTTGCTTTGCTTTTTAACTCTCATGCTCTGCCTCTTTTATAGTGTCTTCTATCTGCTGTTTGCGTCGTAATCTTGACCGGAGAGGATGGCTTGGAAGATGGAGCGTCAGGCATATGTGAATCATGAGTCACACATATCGGAGTCGTAAGAAAGGAACGGAGGATGAAGCATTGCATGCGCGCCGGGTCGTGACATTGTATGGTTGAAATGATGGAAAGGAACCTCCAGGATGGGAATGGCACACGTGTGTACGCAACAGTTAGCAGAGATGGGTTAAGGTGGTGTTGGTAGCGAATTGATTTGATTACGAAATCGTTGATACTGTTGGCGTTTTCCATACTACCTTTGACTCATCTCAACGCGCATATGTGATTCTTGGCGAGACGTTTCTACGTAAGTTGAAGCGTTCGGTGGTGAATGGAGAAGATACCCGGGGAACTTAGCAAGAAGATCTTCAAGCAATCGCAAGACGAATGGGACCTGCATGCTCCTGGACACAATGGAAAACGCTAAAACATGCGCCAAGCTCCCGCTCCTATATTCGATAATTCCTACTACTCCCAAAAAGGCATTCTACATCTAGCATTTGCAACCACACATCTCAGATCCACCGAAAAATTTACACATCTAAATGTCCCATCTCTTCCCCCTCACTCCCATCTCTCCAACTCCCCAACCGCCCATCCTACGCCGCCCTCGTCTCCGCAATCTCTTCCTCCTCCCTCTCCCTCTCCCTCTCCTCCGCACTCTCATCCTCATGCCTCCTCTCCTGGCCGTCCTCGTCCTGATACCCCCTCCACCCGGTCCCCGCCTGCACGGCCAAGGCCACGACGCCCAGCACCACGGCGGCCAAGAACAGGCCCCTCAGCGCGTCCTCGTAGCCGCTGATGGCGACGGCCCTGTCGACGCCGTCCAGCTGCGCGACCAGGGCCGGGCTGCCCAGCAGGCGGCGGATGAGCTCTTCCTTGCCGGGCTGGTCGCGGGCGCGGAAGCCGCGGGCCAGGCTGTCGGCCAGCAGGCGGGCGAAGACGCCGCCGCCGATGGCGGAGCCGAAGCTGCCGGCGAAGCCGCGGAAGGTGGCGACGAGCGAGGTCAGGACGAAGTGGGTGGCGGGCGGGGTGAGGTGGAGGGCGTGGACGAGGGCGTAGTTGATGGCCGCGCCGGTGGTCAGCCCGTTGAGGAAGGTGAGCACGACGTAGAGCGGCGCCGGCGTGGCCGCGCGCGACGCGAGCCCGAGCGCGAGGAGCGTGACCGGGAAGAGCGACATGGCGATGAGCGTGGGCAGGTAGAAGCTGCCGGCGCGCCGGATGTGCAGGAAGCCGGCGAGGAGCCCGCCGCTGCCGAAGCCGAGGTTGGTCGGGATGAGGATGGAGCCGGCGGCGGCTGGGGACCAGAGGCGCACGCCTAGGGCGTAGACGGGCGTGTAGAAGAGGACGCTCCAGCGCGACATCATGAAGCCGAGGGTGGCGAGGCAGGTAAAGAGCGTGCCGCGAGATTTAAGGAGCGTAATGGGGATGATGGGGTCGCGGGCGAAGCGGAGTTCGGTGATGAGGAAGATAGGGAATAGTATGATGGAGAGGATGAGGGGGAGGAACAGGATCTTGGGACCGGATAGAGCGATGAGGAGGGTAGTAATAGAAGCAGTCTGCAGCATTGTCAGTATGGGAGGAGTTGCTATCCTCGAAGAGGGTCTTGGGCCTTACCAGTGTAATGGCTCCGGCGTAGTCGATTTGGTAGAGCTTCTGCTTTAGGGTCCGTGTGTCTCCCTTGCCAACACCGAGATGAGACGGAAGACTGAGGACAATGGTGATAGCTGCCAACACGCCAAGGGGGGTCTGCAGCCAGAAGACGGCTCTCTAAGTAGAATGTTAGGATGACTGTTCAATATTCGTGACGGCGCCGAGGAGACTTACCCATCCGAGGTTTGGCTCGATAGCACCTCCCAAAACGGCCCCGAGAGACACGCCGGACGTGACGATTGAGTTGACAACACCGAGGAACAGTCCACGGCTTTTCTCCCCGCCGACTGTAAGGACGATGATAATGGTTAGGGAGAGGATGCCTGCGCCGCCCAGGCCGGTTAGGGCGCGGCCGAAGAGGAACCATTCGACGGTGGGCGCGAAGGCAGTGACAAGACCACCCAGCGAGAAAAATACACTGGCGACGAAGATGCAACTTCTTGGGGAGAATATTTGACTAAGACGCCCAGCGAGCGGTGTGATACTTGACATGGGTACCTATGTGGAGTAAGTGGACTGTCTTCAAGTGCTTTATTGTGCAACAAGGATCTGCAAGCAATTTAGAGGAAGGTTGAAGCACCGGTTCAGATAGAACCGATGCCACTTCTTCTTCAATTCCGCAACTCTCCATACGCAAGTAACATGCTGTAGTTACAAGCGTCGGCGAATAGACGGCGCAGGCCAAGTCGTACAAGACGGATAGCCGAGGGAATAGACACAAGACGAATCGGCAGACACATACCAGATATGCTGAGGTAAACCAGCTGACCTGCTCGAAAGCATCCAGATCTGCAGCTATAGCAGACTGGGTGGTGGTCAATAGCGAAAAGTTGCATGCTGTGTCGTGATTAGCTGATGCTCTGAAGATACAAAGGCGACCAATGAGAAGCGGGCCGGAGAGCAGGGATCTGGATGCACAGGCGGGCATGGAGCAGCAGTGTTTCGGTCGGGGCCAGCAGAAGCCGTCTCAGCTGGATCCGGAAGGCAGAGCCCGACAAGTGCCAGCTCAGAAGAAACCGGCTTCGCCCAACTCCATTGGAAGCATTGAGCGCGAAGATAGACGCTGTTACACGTACCCTGCAGGAACATGATCAAGCCAAGAGAGGCAATAATGACGGTGCCTCTCACGACGGAGATTCTCGTGTCTTCAACATCGGGAGCATCCGAGACGGCCGTCTGGGCAGACTTGGTCGAGAGAGACGACGACGAGGGCCGGCGCAAGAGTGGGGATGTCTCTGTCGGCGTGGGCTCATGCTGGTCGACGGTCATGGCTGCGGGTTCGTGGGCTGGGCGGACGCGCAAAAGCGAGGAAGAGACATGGGGAAGGGACAAGGGACGGGCGGGACGGTGTGCTTGTCATGGCTTGTTGATAGAGGAATGGGGCGTTGAGGCGGATTACAAAGCCGCGTCGTGGGAGCTCCGTCCGGGGGCGTCCGCCAGCGAGCAGCTTGGGCCGGCCGGCGGACGGCAGAGTGACGACTGCCGGCTTGGCGTCGTGATGGCGCGTGCAGCTCCCCGGCCACTGCCCATCTGGCATCTTGACTCCCGCGCCGGGTGCCTGCGAGCTCCACGCCGCCCCATCCCGCCACCCACGACTGTCGCAACAGCTATGCGCACCCTGGCCTCGCGGTAGAATGCTCCCCGCGACAGGGACTCCCGACATCGAAGAATTGCCCCCCGCGCAATGAATCCACGCTCCCCGCGGCTTTGGCCGCTGCTGCGTACGCTCCCGCGCCGTGCACCATCCTCTCGGACCTGGCTGATTCTCCCGACTGCAGTGCTCGTCCTCCTCGTCGCCGCTCTCGTTTCGGCTCGCAGCCACGCGCACGAGGACCGTCCCGCAAGCCCTCACGATGACCACCACCTCCACCACCAGCAGGTGCTCGCAGACGCCAGCTGGCACAAGGAATCGCAAGGCAGTGCCGCCAGAGGTGCGCATTGCCTGATCCGCAGATGCGACGCAGTATACTGACCTGGTAGACCAGGCGCGTCCGAATTCGACCAAGCAACAGCCCTCCTCCGCAAGATCCGTCCTTCGAGCAGTCGTCTGACCACCCTCACGAAGCCCACCGGCGTGCTGGGCTCGACGGCCTACTATGCCAAGGAACTATTCTTCCTCCTATTCATGACCGGCCCGCCCCAGCGCGAGCTTTTGTCCGCCGATGACCAGCCAAAGAAGCTCAGCCAGCCCTTGGCCGAGGCCACCAAGTTGTTGGAGACTGCTGCCGCTGAGAAGAACCCCGACGCCATATACCTTCTCGCCGAAATGAACTTCCACGGAAACTATACCCACCCGCGCGATTATTCGGAGGCCTTCCGGAGATACCAGGAGCTGGCTGCTCTGAATGGAAACGCCACGGCCCAGCACATGCTTGGCCTGATGTACGCCACGGGTGTAGGTGGAGCTGTTGAGAAAGACCAGGCAAAAGCCATGCTCTACCACACTTTTGCAGCCGAGAACGGAGACATCAGGTCGCAGATGACCATTGCATACCGCCACCACACTGGTGTTGCTACCCCACGAGACTGCGAAGAAGCTGTGTATTGGTACAAGCAGGTTGCCGACAGGGCGGTGGAGTACATGCGGTCTGGTCCACCTGGAGGTCACATTATGATCAAGGAAGCATACCGTATTGCCGACGACGTTGGTGGAGTGTACGGTGAGGGTGCCAGTGTGAGCAGCGCCGGGCCAAACGCAAAAATAGGCGGCGCAGCTTCGGATACCCACGCATCGTTCGACGACGTTCTGGAATACTTGGATCTGATGTCCAGAAAGGGCGACCTCAAGGCAACTTTCAGTCTCGGCAAGCTCCACTACGATGGTTCCAGAGAGCTCAAGCGCGACCTCAAAGCCGCCAAGTCCTACTTCCTCGAAGTGGCAAGAGTGTACTGGAGCAAGGATGGTAGAGAGAACAAGGATATCCCTCCCGGTGCTGAACGCCTGGCCGCAAAAGCCGCTGGTTATCTTGGCCGTATGTTCCTTCGCGGTGAAGGTATTGAGCAGAGCTTCCCTATCGCAAAAACCTGGTTCCAACGCGGCGTCAAACACGCCGATTCCCTTTCCCAGTTTTCACTGGGCATCATGTACCTCGAGGGCCTTGGGGTTGAAGCGGACCCCCTCAGGGCGGCTGACTACTTTGCAGCGGCCGCTGATCAAGATCTGTCTGCTGCACAAGTTCGCCTTGGGGCTCTCTTCTTGGACCAAGGCGACGTTTCGACAGCAACCAAGTACTTTGATCTTGCTGCTCGCAACGGGCACTTCGAGGCATTCTACTATCTTGCTGAGCTTGCTAACCAAGGAGTCGGCCGTGATAAGTCTTGCGGTATGGCTGTCACATACTACAAGATAGTCTCCGAAAAGGCCGAGTCGGTGGTGTCCCCCATCCGCGAAGCAAACGAAGCTTACGAAGCCGGTGACTTGGAGGACGCGCTCATTAGCTATATGATGGCCGCCGAACAAGGCTTTGAGGCTGGACAAGCCAATGTTGCCTATCTTCTCGACCAGTCTCGACCACGTCTGTCACTCGATAAGTTCCTGCCTATCGCCAAGCGCAAAGTCAAGCTTGTCGGAGATGCCGCTCTTGCGCTCATTTATTGGACGCGCTCGGCCAAGCAGTCTAACATTGACTCGATGGTCAAGATGGGTGACTACTACCTGGATGGGCTGGGCACGCCGGACGGTTCTGATCAAGAGAAGGCCGCAGCGTGCTATCAAGCGGCCGCTGAGACGATGCAGAGTGCACAGGCTTTCTGGAACCTTGGCTGGATGCATGAGAATGGCGTCGGCTTAGACCAGGACTTCCACTTAGCAAAGCGCTTCTATGATCAAGCGCTGGAGACGAATAGGGAGGCTTATTTGCCAGTTAGGCTTGCACTATTGAAGCTTAGGGCAAGGAGCTGGTGGAACACTGCCACTCATGGCAAGATTAATTCCATCCAAGATGATCCCGGTACGTAGTTCTTCTCGCTTTCTAGACTTTCTCCGGACTTTATAACCTGGAGCTTCTTTTTCATGGCTGTAGCCTTTGGACCAGAGTGTCTTCACCTACATGCCCATGCCCAAGAACCGCTTGTCACTAACCTTAATTCTGCAGAACCCTCCAAACCCCGCTCCCTCACCGAGTGGCTTACCGCCTTCCTCGAGGCCGATGTCGCCGCCTACTACGAGAACATGGAAGTGGACGACTGGGAAGATGGTACCGGCTTTGGCGACGAGTACTATGATGAGATCGACGAGAGCATCATCGATACGCTCGTCATCCTCGGCCTAGCAGGCATCCTGGCTTTCCTCGTGTATTACCGCAACCAAGCAGCCGAGCGCGCCAGGCGTCTACGCGAACAGCAGCAACAACTGCAGCAACAGCAGGCGCAGGGTCAGCATGGTCAACAACAGCAACAGGATGGTGTACAGCCTGACGGTGGCTTCTTCCCACCGCCTGACGACCCGAACTTTAATGCCTGGGTGGCCGGGGGTGTGGGGCATTGATGCTAGTCGCTCTGCCGCTGTTGTTTGGTTTACATGTTGTTTCTGTCACTGCCGACACGGCGGTGGAAGTGGATACCCAGATCCCATGTCGCGGAGTAAGTACGGTACAACGAATAGGCATTTAGGCATTACAGGCGTTTTGAGAATGGAAAATCTCTCTGATTATGTGTCTGTGGGAATGCTTCCATGATGCACGTTGATCAAACTTGCCATCCAGCTGATCACGCGCGTTGAGTGCATATGCTACTGAGGAATCAGCCGATTGTAGGCAGGAGCCCTGGCGTAAATAAGCGTTAAGTCCCAATCTCCATACAAGCTTGGGCCAGGTAGTAAAGCATTCTGATTGTCAAGCTATCGAAGCGGCATGGAGAAGCGCCAAGCATGTCCACGCTGCTTTACTCCGGTTGACTTTCAAGACAGTGAATTGCCAGAAGGACCGGATGGCTCCGGAGAGGACAGGCTGGGAGCGGCTGGAGACGGGATAAAGATTCGATCCGAAGGATCCTGAGAGGACTGGGCCAAAACTCAGTATGAGCGAAAAATGATTGGAAGTCGGCACCCACCATCAAGCATTTAGCCTGATTAGGAAACGCGAAAGTAGCTTTGGCGTAAGCCTGAGTCCCATAGATAGCAGCCCTCTGACATGGCCGGCTAGATGGACAAGCCATTGAGTTTAAACACAATTGACTGACAGGGGATCAGGAGAAATTCCGAAAAGGTGTATAAACGGGGTGCGGTGAATGATGCGCCTGAGTATTCCTCCCGAGGTATATAAACACATCGATTCCAACCCTCCGGCATCAAGGCGACACACGAAGACGGCAAGAAACGAAAGACAGAACCACCACCAACCAGACGAAGATTGCTAGCGAAGACCTTGCCACCAAATACCGGCGCTACATCGGCCAGTGCAACAGGCACAAAACCGATGACCTCAGCGAGTTCCTGCACGACAGGATGACTGTCAACGGCAAGCCGCGCTCACGCATCGAGATGCAGAAACGTCTGGCGGCCAACATAGCAGCGGCTTCAGACTACACCTACCGCATAGATAAGCTGCTCGTCAACGGGAACGATGTTGCCGTCAGAAACATCATCATAGCCACGCCGACGGCGGATCTTTTTGGTGTCAAGCCAACCGGGAAACAAGTCGAGATTCCACAGCATGTCTTTTACAAGTTCGAGGAAGGAAAGATTCGAGACATTTGGGTGATGTTCGATACTTCTGGCGCACAAGCGTAGTTGGGTAAAGGGCTGTCCATGCGAGCCAAAGTCGGGTCGGCGGGACGAGGTGGATGCATTTCTGCTTGTTCCTGCAGGAGTCTTGTCAGGTAGCAAAGAGCTTGGATGTTCGCTTCTCAGGGAACCAATTGCTGCAGAAAATCTTCGACGGTTATATGTCTCCGAATGTGCAGCCGAACAGGCTCTTGTCACTGTCACATGTGTGCCGAAGGATGCGAGGGGAAAGGAAGGCGCGGAAAGGATGGAGGGAGCGCTCGGCTCAGCAGGCGAACCGGAGACGGGCGGAGCTGTCGAGCTTAGCTCCAGGCCCCAGCTCCAGCTCCAGCTCCAGCTCCAGCTCAAGCTCCAGCTAGCTGCAGCTCCATCGCCACGAACTCCAGAGCACCTGCCAACGTCCCTTTCACGATGGCGAGCAACGGAACACACTCAGAACCCCCCAGGTTCTTCAATTACCCCGATCCCAAGGCTGTGGACCTCCCGTACAAGAGCCCGGACGCGCCAAAGAACCCCGTCGTACGGGGGCTGCCGCTCTACTACGGAGCTTCGCTGTACGCAAGGGCACCGCCAGCAAACCAACAAGACACGGCATTGGCACTAACGCACAACACCACCCGCTAGCATATCATCCGTCGGCTTCGTCCAGAACCACCTCTGGAACAACACCGGCTTCAACCGCCTGCGCGGCCGCCCCGAGCTCGACGACGTTGCTCCGCGCTACGACCCCACCGTCGTCCCCATCGCCTCCACCAGCACCAACCTCGCCTCCGAAGATGCCTCCGCCGCAGCCGCAGACCAGACACCTCGCCTCCCTCCCGCGACCGCCAATGGCCGCTTCCACTCCATCCACGACTATCACGACGCCTACAAGACCGGCCGCACAACCCCCACCGCCGTGGTCGAAGCCCTCCTCCCGCTCATCCGCCGCGACGTCCCCAAACCCACCCCGCACGCCACCGCCTGGGTCGAGCTGCGCGAAGACCTGATCCTCTCCGCGGCCGCCGCGTCCACCGCGCGCTATGCCGCCGGCAAGCCGCTGGGCGTGCTGGACGGCGTGCCCGTCTCGGTCAAGGACGAGGTCGACCTCGCCGGCTACCACAAGCGCATCGGCACGCTCCGCGACTTCTCGCACGGCGGCCGCGCCGAGACATCCTTCTGCGTCGCGCAGTGGGAAGCCGCGGGCGCCGTGGTGGTCGGCAAGCTCACGATGCACGAGCTGGGGCTCGACACGACCAACAACAACCCCAACGCCAACCACGGCACGCCCCTCAACCCGCACAACCCGCACTACTACACGGGCGGCAGCTCGGGCGGCAGCGGCTACGCCGTGGGCGCCGGCCTGCTGCCCTTCGCGCTGGGCGCCGACGGCGGCGGCTCGATCCGCATCCCGGCCAACTACTGCGGCGTGTACGGGCTGAAGCCCTCGCACGGCCGCGTGTCCGGCCGCCCGACCCCGAGCCTCGCCGCCTCGACCGGCGTGCTGGGCCCGCTGGCCGCGAACGTGGCCGACCTGGAGGTGGCGTACCGCGTCATGGCGACGCCGGACGCGCTGCACGCCTCGTCCGCGCTGTTCGCCGCGCCCAGCAGCAGCACCGCCGGCGCAGCAACCTCCTCCTCTCCCTCCCGCCCCAAGACCATCGGCATCTGCAAGCCGTGGTTCTCCCGCGCCGACCCGGCCGTCCGCGACGCCGTCCAGCGCTGCGTCGACCACCTCGCGTCCACGCGCGGCTACGCCGTCGTCGACGTCGCGCTGCCCCTCCTCTCCGAGGGCCAGTCGGCGCACGCGCTCACCATCCTGGCCGAGATCGCGTCGGGGTTCCCGGACGTGGCCGGGCTGACGCCGGCCAACAAGGTGCTCATCAGCGTCGGGTCGCGCGCGGGCGCCGTCGACCTGCTGCAGGCGCAGAAGGTGCGCGCGCTGCTGATGCAGCACCTGGCCGCGCTGCACCGCCGCCACCCCGGCCTGGTCGTCGTCACGCCCACGACGCCCAACGCCGGCTGGCACATCGCCGGCGGCCCTGGCGACCTGAAGTACGGCGTCAGCGACGGGAACATGAGCATCAGGAGCATGGAGTACGTGTGGATGGCCAACTTCACCGGCTGTCCGGCGCTGAGCGCGCCGGTGGGCTACGCCGATCCGGTGGAGGGGGAGGGGAAGATCCCGATCGGGCTGATGGGCATGGGCGAGTGGGGCAGCGAGGATGCGCTGTTGGCCTTTGGCTACGATGTCGAGGAGTACTTGAACACTGGGCTCGAAGGCGGGAGGCGGAGGCCGGACGCGTGGGTTGATGTGCTGAAGTTGGCGACGGAAGGCTCGAAGTGAGAGTTCGCGGATGCATAGGTACGTGATGGCTTGGCTGTTGTGTGGTCATGCCATGCAATGCTTGTAGCTGTCTACGTAAAAAGACGATTTAGTCAACGTACCTCGCTGTGCAAGCGCTTGCTCATCTTGCTCGTCAGCAGTCGAATCCAACACGCTCAATGAGGTTAGTCGGAGTCCAGCAAGAAAGGCATGCACCTCTCGGAAGAAGATTGGTAACAGCGTAAGCAGAGAGCTGTGATTGAGGATCTGAGGAATCAGTCTGTACCAGCAGCGGTGAGAGAGAGAGGGTTGTTAGCTTGAAAAATAAAAGCATCGGGGCCATGAAAAGTACGCTAATAAGGAAAGACCACATACAAACTAGGCCATCTACTAGAGGAAAGAGGCTGCTGGCGGGGCTTCTTCTGTTCGGCCTTGAGCTGCTTGCTGCAGCAACTTTCTCGAGCTTCAGTAGCCCTCAACAAGTGGCATAGCAACGAGTTACCAGACGTTGCCATCCTCACTGCAGATTCCATCCAGCCACAGTTGCTGGGGAGTCACCACGTAGTCCTGGATCGGCGTGTTCCTGGCGAGTTTCTCCATGCACGTCGCCTCAGCCTCCTTCTTTGGCTCCCCGGATACTGCGTTCACACCCCCGACGTAGATCTTGATCGCGAATGGATGCTTGGCGTTGTCGGGGACTCTGACCGTGCGGTGGAAGGAGATTCGCAAAATTTCCTTGTTGCGAGTTCCCTCAAGGATGCTGGCCTTGTCATCATCGTCCAGTAGAATGCGCAGCGACTTGTGTAGCTCACCTGAAGGCTGATCATCGATGACCTGCCTGAATCAAGTGAGATGGGTAGTCTACTTACGGTGACGAAGCCACGGTGGGCAGACAACCCTGGTGACCTCATGCAACAGCGCCGAGGCTAGACAAGTGAAGAAAAACACGGTGCGAGGTGTGAGGTCGAAGAAAGGCGAGGAGGGAGTGAGGTTGGACTCGCAAGACGGAATAGGATGCAGAAGGGGGTGACCGCCAGACGCGTCACCAGCACGCACAAGGACCGCACAAAGAGAAGTCTCACACCCTTCAATCCACACGAATAGCTCCTTGCCCTGATCCCTCGCGGGCTGGGTGTTTGGAATACAAGCGACATGCACTCGGAGGTGGCAGTGAGATTGCGCAGCCGAAGAAAAGCTGAATTGCTGCAAGTTTGCGGTCTAGAGTTTTGAGCTACCTACTGCCAATGATCCCACGCATCTCCATGCGCGTGGAGAACTGGAAGGACGTTTGTGGCTTGGCTGCGCCGTGTGGTCAATTTTCGGAGGTCCCGTCTCGCCATCTCGATTCGAGCAAGACTTGTCTAATTGAAATCGCTAGCAAGCAAACCCGTACATAGAACTGCTGCCTTCCTGATGTCGTACCGTCCGAATGCTATCCTGATATCATAGCATGCCCAGAAAAATCATTAATTTTGGCTCCTGTCCTGATGACAAGCCCCACGTTCGCAAGCAATCTACAAGTCGGCGTCCTCCTCGTCGGGCAGAGGCATGTTGGAGGCAGCCTCCATCTCCTTCTGGTACTGCTCCAGAACCGCCTGGTCAACCTGGACCTCCGGGGGAGCGAGGGCGGGGGCGGCAACGAATTCCTGTGATTTGCGGGTCAGCGCTTCTCCGTCGATGCTGGTTGGCTGAAATACATACCAGAGTCTGGTTGCCGACGAGCTTCCTGGCGAGCCAGAGGAAGGGCTTCTCGAAGTTGTAGTTCGACTTGGCCGAGATGTCGTAGTACTGGAGGTTCTTCTTGCGGTGGAAGGTGATGGTCTTGGCCTTCACCTTGCGCTCCTTCACATCAACCTTGTTGCCGCAGAGGACGATCGGAATGTTCTCGCAGACACGGACGAGGTCACCTACAGGAAATCAGTATTGCGTTCAGGTCGGATTTTGGGTCGCGGAAACTCACGGTGCCAGTTGGGAACGTTCTTGTAGGTAATGCGGGAGGTCACATCGAACATGATGATACCGCACTGGCCGTTGATGTAGTAGCCATCGCGCAGACCACCGAACTTCTCCTGACCGGCGGTGTCCCAGACGTCGAACTGGATGGCGCCGAGGTTCTGTCCATTGGTAAGTATTCGCTCGACGGAAATCGTTATCAGGCGCTAAGGGGGGCGTACGGTGGTGAAGCCGAGAGGGTGGACCTCGACACCGAGGGTGGCAATGTACTTCTTCTCGAACTCGCCCGTCAAGTGGCGCTTGACGAAGGTGGTCTGGAGGTCGAAACGGTTAGTGGGACAGGTCGCAAAGGTTTTGAGGGGTTGTCGCGTTGGCATGACGCAACACGAGCGGCGGGAAGCGCCCGCACGCGAGGTTTTGCTGGACATACCTTTCCGGTACCGCCGTCACCGACGAGGACCAGCTTGAAGGTCGGCGGAGCCTGCGAAGCGTCGGCCATGGTGTGGGAGGAGATGTGGCGGGGTCGTGAAGTTGGTGTCGGTTGTTTGGACCTAGAGGGCGGGGCCGATTAGTCGCTTTTCTTTTAAGGACCGTCGGTGCAGCGCGGGCACGGGCGGTCGCAGGGTGTCAAGCAAGACTCACACGAAAAAAGAAAGCTGTGGGTGAGACGCGGCGCCTCGAAGATGGTCGTGGGGCAAAAGGACAGGGTGGGAGTGAGGTGGTCGGAAGATTTGTTGTGAGGGTCGGTGATCAGCCTTTGCTCTCAGCTAGCGGCGCACGTGACTGTTTACATCAGGAAAAATTCGCCAAGGCTGCCGGCGGCCGATTGAGTTGGCAAGGCAGCAGGCGATCGCAGCGCCAGCCTGCTTATTCTCTGCACTTTTGCTGCACTTTCGCTGCACTTTTGCTGCGGCCCTAAGCCCCAATTCGAGGGCTTCGCGCATGCGCCTCCGCGCCATCAATTCATAATAGTACACTGTCCCATTCCTCCCGTGCCACGCAGTCGCCTCCGCCCAACGCCGCTGTCCATGCATGCCGTCTACAGCGGCAATAAGTGGCAGCCCAACATCCCTCTGCCGCCCCAGTTGCGCCGCGGTGTCAGCTGCAGGTCTAGCTGCCCGGCGCTCTCGCCCTCTCTGGCCACCCGGATCGCTATCGGCCTCTGGTCCCGATCCGTCAGTTGCCGACCGATGGTTTGAACAGCGCCTTTGGGACGGCCAACTCACCTCTACGTTCTGCGCCACCGTCTCGGCAAGCTTGCTGAGCTTCTCGTGGTTCATCCAATTGACGTCGCCAAACTTCAGTATCTTGTCCCCGGCCTTCAGGCCTGCGCTGTCCGCCGGGCTGCCAGACACCACGTCGTTGACCTTTGCGAAAGGTGCCTGCAGAGCCGCATCGTCCGTGCTGCTGGTGCCTGCGCCGCTCGATGTGCCTGCTGCGCCTGCCACGCTGGCGGCCTCTGCCAGAGACGCATGGTGCGCATGCAGACCGCGCTCGATCTTGTCGTAGAGACCCTTGAGATCGTTCTGGAGGTGTATTATCCGCGCGCGCGTTGTACGAACTGACGAGCGAGATTAGCCGTGTCCCGGCAGCGATGGGGTGGTAAGGTACGCACTCTGCGCGATGTCGATGTCATCTCTGGGATAGCCGTCGAACGTGGTTAAGCTGGTCCTCATGTTCACGCCATGCTGGGCGCAGGAAGGCTTGGTCAGCGAGGGCTTCTGCCTGCACATGAATGCTACCTACGGAATCGAGAACCGAGCTCAGCGCCGACAGCTCGCCCTGCACGCGGTCCTTCTCGGCCATGAGCTCGGTGAGCGACATGTCCCGCTTGGCCACTCCATTGGAGGCGCCGCTGGTGGGGCCAGAGACCACCGACGGAGTGTGCAAGTCGTCCATGTGGAGGCCCATCGGTTGCTTCGAGTCGGCGGCGGCAGGCAGGGAGAGGTGTGCGCACTTGGTGGGTGTTGCGGTTGGACCGCTGCTGGGTGCTTCTCGAGCTTGTGAGCTCAGAATTCCAGAAGGCAGACAGACGCGCCAGAGCTCCCACACGATAGCGGGGAAGACGCCGAGGTTTAGGCGTCAGCCCTGCCCGCCGGGCTTCCGCGCCTGGCGCCGCCGGTGTGCCTGCAGGCCTGACTCGCCTCTCGTTTCCTCCAACACCACAACGCCGGTCTCGTATAGGCGTTAATTGCTATCATTTCACGATCTCCCCATGCGCCAAGCCTGCGAAACACGTGCGCCCGTGCGCTATCCCTACATTTATTGCGCGAAGCTAGAGTGGCGATCCCCAGCGACGTCTGCGGCAATAATCTGCGCAACCTGATCAATCTGAGTTGCGCCAACTGCTTCTGCACACTGTTGTCGACCCGCCCAGAACCATGTGCCCCAGCACGGGTCTCGTTGCTGCGAGGCGCCGGCCATCGGAGCCTTGATGGCCCGGCGGTGGAAGACAGGCCCGCCTGGCAATGTCTCATCCACTGCGCTCCTGCTCTCCACGGTGGCTACCCTGTCGCGGGTTGTCAGGCCCGCGCCTTAATTCACTTCGTCTGCCCTCCTGCTTCTTTCAAGCGAGTGAGTGAGTACTGGTACTCCTGGCTCTTTCCCCTTCTTCTTTCGCGCCTAGTTGAGCTTGCCGCACTGCCATGCACCTTTTCTCTTCCTCGTCGCATCAGCTTTTATCTCTCATGTCCCGCCGCAAGCCAATGCTCCGCCTGTGATCTGTCGAGCTTTGGCTACCCCCAGCCATGACATACACCCTCTCGGTGCCGGCGCAAAGCCCGCTCAAGCGGTCCTTCAGCGAGACGCCTTACTTACGCCCAGCCTCGCCTCTATCCAGCGAATCTGTCAACACTGTCCGGCGTTGTAAACCTAGCAATGTATCTGCTACCTCCCTTATCTCATTGGCTTCAATCAAAACTGGCCCGTGGCTCAAGACGAACGAGAATGCTCACCCGAAGCACTCGTCTCGGTCATTGCTAGATCTTATCAGCGAGCTGTCGGCCTCCGCCACGACGATCGAGACGCCGGACGACTGCTTTCCCGAGAAGATATCGTGGATCTCCAACATCCCTCTCCCACCGTCGCCAAACCTTCGCGAAGTCTTCAAAGAGACCACTGACTCGATTCATATCCCCGAGTCCGACGACAACGCCTCCTCGTCGCCGACCTCCACCTTCCAGGATGTGGCCTCCACCATTCAGGATGACACCGCATCTGAATCAGACTCAATCAGCTGGCCAATTGAGGTTCCAGAAGCCTTGAATGTATACAACATTGCATTCGACACGCCGCCTGCAGCGCAAGAGGACATTCTCCCAGATGATGCCTTACAAGACTGTGCTTCTTCAGTAGGCTCAGGTGAAAAGACGGCGCCTTTCAAGCGATGGGTCAGCACTCTTCGACGGCGCAACAAGCACCGTGGGAAAAATCCAGCTGCCCATCTTGAACGCTGGACTGTGGATGGATCGGAGACGGAATACCCGAAGCCGACGGTGGAGCATACACCCAAGCGTTATGGCCACAAGAAGTCCGCATCTCTGACGTCGTCCCTCGCTTTCGTGACTGCGGTGAAATCAGCATCCGTCACGCTAGCAAGTACTAGCATTGCCCCCCTCACCAGGTTCGGTACCAAGCGCAGTCGTGCTAGCCATGCCCATCAGGGAAGCGCAGTGTCCGATACAGCTATGACTCCAGTCATGGACGAACGAGTCCTGGAACGGGCAAAGCATCGGCGAAGAATTTTAGAAGAGATAATCGCTTCTGAGGAAGGATATATTGGAGACCTCAAGGTCCTTGCCAACGTAAGCCCTCAACTCGTACTGTTAAACACCGCGAGATACTGACTTTCCACAAAAAGGTCTACCTCTCGGTCCTGGCGTCAACCCCTACTGTGACGAGTCAGACACGAACTGCGATCCATCGGAATGTGTCACAGATCCTCCAAATCCACGAAGATCTTCTAGGAGAGCTTCACAAAGTTGTGCCCAATTCAGAGTACACACATGACGATAGCACAAGCAGTCCTCGGCCCCGGAAGATGAAGCATTCCAGGTGGCACAGTGTTGACGTTGTGCCGGGACGAGTCGTCGGACTGGCCGTCAGTCGCAGGCAGCAACGCCACTCTTTTGATCTTGGCAAGTCAGAAGAACCAACCCCCGTTGCTTTAACCGCAGACACGAAGACTGTGGCAGATATTGCAAGACTGTTTGAGAGATACATGAAGAGGTTTTTTGCATACGAGGAGTACAGTGCACAATTCGAGTCCGTTAGCGGCGAACTGGAATCGTCGCACAGAACAATTTCCGCATGGCAAGATTACGAAAGGGGCATTGAAGCACTATCCAGCACGCTTGTATCAGACAACAAGAAGGACACGAGTGGCAGGAAAGGTCTTACGTTGGCAGATCTTCTAATCAAGCCAATCCAACGACCATCCAAGTACCCATTGTTCTTCGCCGACCTGCTCAAGCACACGCCAGTCGCCGATGACCCGGTCGCCCATGCGGAGCTGGAGAAAACCTACTACCGTCTCAAAGATGCCAACCAAGAAATCAACAATGCCAAAGATGACCCGGTCACGCGGAGGCTAATCGAGACCACATGGCTCCTGCAGGATCGCTTAGTATTTCCTGAGGACCAGGCTCTTCCTCGTGCTCTTTTGACACGATTGCTCGGGCACGTCTCGCTTTGCGGGATCCTGCATGTGACCTACCAAACGAGCGAGCGGATCGAAGGGAAGTACATGCTCTGCATCCTCTTCAAGTCTTGTCTTTTGCTTGCACAGGTCGACAAGAGTTCCTCGAGCTACGAAGTTGTCGCCACCATCACCTTGGCCAACGGCAGCATTGAATCTCCAGACAACGGAAGAGGCCTGCAATGCCATACCGCTCCATTCACGTGGAAGCTTTTGTTTGAGTCTGGTCAACGCCTGTATGAAGTCATCCTTAGTGCTTGTTCAGCTGAGGAAGAAGAGGTGTGGAAGACCAATTTACGCTCGCGGGTTGCAGCCGAGAACAATGATCTTTTTGAAGGTAGAAGCAGCGTGCAGGATGTATTCTCTTCTCTGTCTCTTGATTTGAAGAGCATCGGTACCACCTTCGGCCAGACAAGCAACTTCACTCGTAGACTGTCGATTCGTCGAGCCGCGACACTCGGGCCCAAGGTCCACCCTTTGCAGGTCATCATCAAGAATACGCAGGCGCAGAAAAGATCGGACTCAGCTCATTCTACAGCCTCTCTTCCCGTAGGACGCTCGCAATCGCAGCTATCCTCAGCTACCATTATACCTACCCTCGCACCCCGTCGAGGAGAGAGGATACGTTTGGAGACCGCCATCAGTGATGTGTGGACGAAAGACACACTCCCGTATCCTGGCATGGGACCGAGACGCGGCGACAATCCCATTCGAGCTTCGGCAAACTCGGTGATGCGCAAGCTCAGCATGGCAAGCATTACGAGTAATTTCTCCAGGCGGTCGGACTTCTCGAAACGGTCTGGGAGCTACGCCAGTCTCAGCCAGCTCCGCAGAGAAGAAGCAGGAAGGTCGAGGCCGCGGAGAAAAACACCAACATCTGCGATGAGGAGGTCTGTCTCCGTTCCCGGGATCAAGGTCGACTTTCACAGCGCACCGACAGCCTTCCTTCCTGCCGATTTTGAACTTGTCACCCCTCTGAACGATGCCAAAGGCAGACGACGCAGCAACCGGGCCTACTTATCGGAAAGGGGAAACGAGCGCATTGTTGCTCCTGGAGTACTACCCCGTGCGATGAGTTTGTCTCCATCGCCAAGACCTCCATCCTTCTCGCTCAGCAAGAAGCTTTCTTTGCCAGCGCTTGTTGAAAAGTCTACTGTCGACCTGCCGGCGCAGGTCAAGCAAAAGGAGAAGTCAACACCGGAGAGATCCACTGTCAGCCTCCAACCACCTCCACGCGATACAACTCCAACATCGTCGCCTCTCAAGCGCTTCATCAAACCTCGCACTAGGCTCTTCAAATTCTGGGCTCGTAATGAAACGAACAAGGCGGCCCTGGCCTCCTCCAGGGCATCCACTTCAGCCTCGACTCCATGAGTACATTAATGACGGTTATTTTTGGGCAAGCCCAAGGGATTTTGGGATATGATATCATTGGGAACTGTAGAGGCTTGGCGCAATGAACGAGTTGGAGAGGGCTTTGGACGCTTCGTTGGCTGTGGGGATGTAGGCGGGCGCATGGAAGGCGCAGATCGCTGCTTTTCTTTTTTTCGGCAACAGGATTTATCGGCACGGCGCAGGCGGGAGATTGCGCAACAGGCATGCAAGGTACCCGCGAAGGGCTTGGGGTTTGGAAGCCGGATGGGCTTCCAGAGCGACGCTGGCCTCTCTTCGCTCTCTTTTCTTTGTGTTTAATGTTGTATTGGATAGAAGGTTGTAGTACAATCATATCCCTGCGTCATCAGTAACTTCGGACGAGCCCGGGCGGAGAGCGTGGGGAATGGATGATTGCGTGTAGATTGGGCGTTGACGTGATGCAGCAGAAATGCATGGAAGACGTGTCTCGCATGAGGGCATCAATGGCGGGGCAGGGCTGGAGGGGCCAGGTTTGCGATCACAGCAAGGCAGCTGGGCATGTGCTCCGTGCGTAGCTCCTATGACGTCGATGTCCGCTGCTGTGCTACAAAACCCCTCGTCATCCCACCAAACTCCTCGCGTACACCTTGCGTTTCACCTCTGCAGCAGCAAAGAATAAACACACTGCCGCCTCACACTTCTTCTACAACCCAGCTTTTCCTCTTTACACACACAACACCACCACAATGCCTAAGGGAGCCGACACTCAGACCAAGGTCCACTACAAGGGCAAGGAGGATGACTTCATCATCTTCGTTGACTCCCAGAAGGCCGTCCAGGACTGGAAGGAGGACAAGTCTGTTCCTCTGGCGCAGGTCGTGAACGGCTGGAAGGTCTTCGTCACCCACAAGTGAGCTTCCCGAGCCCCATCACGCGACACGCTCTTCGCGCGTCACCCCGCCTCGGGGTCGCGGCTAAACTCCTGGCGCGCTGGCTTCTTCGTCTCGTTTAAAGAGACTGAGCAACAGCTAACATATCATCAACCCACTAGGCACGGCACTCAGGGCGTCCTCGACACCGCATCCAACTCGGCGCTCGACAACGAGTTCGGCACGCACAAGGATGAAGACGTTGTGAAGCAGATCCTCGAGAAGGGCGACGTTCAGTCAGTAGAGGTACGTTTATCTAACTCTCCCACGCCAATTCACCCGAGATGCAGCAGCTAACAGCAATTCCCACGAACAGGAGAAGGGCCGCCAGGGCGACACCAACATTTCTGGAGGAGCCACCGTCTCCCACGGCTACGGACAGTAGAGTCACAGGCGGCATTCTTCGGATATCCAAGGCGAAGCGGGGGAGGGGTTATTTCTTATTTCATGGCATGGCATATTTTCCTTAACTCAGCCACACGAAGGGCTGCAATCCTACCCCGCCGCATGCAGACATGCGATGAAGGCGGGGAAAACATCATAGTCAAGAGTCTCCTCCACTGCCGAGGAGATGATTATGAATGAAATGAAGTCTACGAGACGAGACAACAGTTCGTCGATTGCTTGTGAATGAGTGAGGGGCTGGAGCGTGACTGCCCCGCCATTCTCGTCAGCTCTCCAAGGCGGGACGGATGATGTGCACACGATTACGTCATCGCGGGGTGATCCGCCAGTCACACGTGTCGTGAGCCTCAGGCACCCTCACATTTCATCTCATCTGGTTGCCATTGACACAGAGCCGCTGTCGAGTAGGCCTCTTGTTGGTTTTTGTCGCTTTATTTGGGCCATTTCCGCTACTCAGTCTTCCGTTTCGTGTCAGACATCCCTGGCGTCATGGGACTTTGGATCTCTACTAAGACGGGAAAAACGGCATCCCTCTTCTCCAAGCGCTGCTCGTCTTCGCGCTCATCTGGCAGCCGGGGCCCACATCCAGCTCAGCTTGTTGCAGAAATTCACCGGGCAGTATTGGAGAGGCGAACGGTCAGAGTAGGATTAGTGGCGCATTCCGGATCCTTCCCGTGCCACCACCACCACCGCACTCCTAGAGCTGCAGCTGTACGAGATCCTTGGCACCATGCTGCGTCACGTCGGAAGACCTCACGCTCTGGGCCGTTCGTAGGAACGCAGTGCTGGACGAGTGGAGAGACATTTGAATACTTTTTTCCCATTTTGGTGGGGTCATGTCTTTCGTGCGATTTTCTGACGCGCGTGACGCTGCTCCGATCCTCCTTGTGGAGCCGTGCCGCTAACTCAGAGCAACCGTTTTTTTTTTTTGCCATGCGCTGACCTGATTCATTATTTGCGGGCGTGCGTGGAGATTTTGGCTTTTCGGTCCGCCGGGAGGTAACGCTTGGAGCGTTTTGTGGGGAAGCGACCGAGAGTACATGAAGAGCATTGTGGAGATGTAAATGCTCCACGATCGTTTAGCAAAGAACCAAGACCTGTGTTCAACAAAGTTCAACTTCAATCGTCTGGTTGACACAACCGTTGAACTTAAGATCTTAAAATGATGAAGCGTGAATCCCATGGAAGCATCAAGTCCGAGACAGTGTAGATGAAGGAAAGTATATTTAGCGACGTGCTTAGTGGTTGAGACGACTTCATAGCTGAGAAGGCAGGGCCTGAAACGTGACAAACCCAATTAAACTCTGAACCTCTTCGATGCGTTCGATCTTTGGCGGTGGAGGCAACAAGGTGCGAATTAGCTGGTGAGCTGGAACTGAAAACGGGAAGGAAAGCGTTCAGCACGAAGTTTAACGATCACATGTCACCAGTCCCTGGCATCTGGACGCCGAGTCAGCAGAATCGTGTGGTCGGAGATTTGATGGGCAGCAGGTATACTTCCAAACTTATGCATAAGTACACTTTAAGACGCTCAAGCTTCTGCAGCTGCTGGCCGAGCGTCGAGTCTGGGCGCTGGGTTTCTATACTGGCGGAGCGACCTCCACGTGGGAAGCGAGTCGGCCAGCGAAACATGTTCGAAATTTCATTATGTTGCGCGCGTAAAGATAGGATAGTTCCGGAGTCAGGGCGCCAATCTCCCTTGCGGCCGTGGCCAAGAGCACTCCGCTTCACTTATCTTGGCCACGGCAATTGGAAGGACGCGAGCAGAGTGAACAGCGAGCAGAACCATCGGCGCCATCCGTCTGCCACAACGATAGCAGACAACGGATGATTTTCCCCAATGTCGTCTCAGGAGTCGCAACCCTGCCCCAGATCCAGCCTTAGCAGGTGGGCGCATACACGCAGGACTCGACGCCGCGGCTACGTGTTGCACGCGAGCATGATCCCTTACCGCAGCGTCTCCACCTGCAGTAGCGAGAGGGCGGCGGACCCTCCCTCTCCGCACCCTGGATCCCAGGGTGCAGCTGGGAGTCCGGGGAAGCGGTGCAGGCAACGAGCCCCAGCGGCAGGGCCGCAGAAACGCAAAATTGCGTGTGGGCGAATCAGCACGGCCGCGCTCGCTGGATCGCTGGCTCGGGCCTCGCCTGGCGGTCACATGGGCCCCGGTCCGGACAGGAATTCCATGCATGAGACGGCTGCAGCGGGCTTCCAGAAGGGCGGTTGCGTCGCTGGGGCGGCTTCGATACGGGTGCGCGCGAAGATACCGCGGGCCAGAACCGCGGAGTAAGCGACGCCACTGCGAGTGCGATCGTTGCCGCATCGGGGGTTCAGCGCCGGCACTTCTTTATCGCAGCGGGCAGCGCGGGCAAATCAGCGGGCGTGCGAGTGCCGGCGCAACACGTCCGGGCCAGCCGGGGGGAGCTCAGGCTGGCCCGGCACGACGAGAGGCAGCGATAGGATTGATAAGGGCGCGTCTATCGAGGCATGAAAAAGCGAGCGCGGCGAGATCACGCCCGCCCGCCCTGGGCGCTGGGGCAAAGTGGGCCGGAGGTGGCCGACTGCTGAGCCGCCCTGGCGCCGATGTAACGGACGTTAGCTGGATGGGGAAGTTGCCAAGGGTGCCGCCCGGTACGCGGCTTCGAGATAGCTGCGGCGGTCGCGGCGGCCGTGGGAGGGCCTGGTCAGCTCGAGTCGCGCGCCGGCGTGCTATTTACTGCAGCGCCCGTCCTGCGCGACGTGAGAAGAGACCTCACGCGCCAGCCAGTCCTCCTCCGCCGCCGTCGCTCTCCCAGGCCTCAACGTGCCCCCCCAATCCCACCATGGCTGCCGAGCATAACTCGTCGCCGCAGCTGCACGTCGCGGCCAATAGCGACCCTGCCCTGGACGTGTCGCGCGAGCACCACCACCCGCACCTACACCACGACGACTTTGCCGAGAAGGGCCACAAGGACGAAATCGCCTACTCGGCCGGCACCACGCAAGACCCGCCGCGGATCCCCGCCGAGTCCGAGCTGCACCACCGCAACGTGCCCGAGAAGAACATGGAGAAGGAGGGCATCATCGACATCGACGACGCCGAGAAGGGCAGCACCAGCCCCGTCACCACCGCGCGCGGCGAGGAGGAGAAGAAGCGCGGCCCCGTCGGCCGCTTCTACGCCCGGTTCCGCATCTTCTTCCACCTGTTCATCTGGCTGTTCTTCACCGGGTAGGTGGCCACGTCTTTTTGCGCGATCTGATTTTTGCTCTGCGTTGTGCCGAGTGGCGTGTCCGGCGGTGTCGCGAGGGTCTGGCAAAAAAAAAAACTTGCAAGATCTCGCCGCGCGCGCTCTCACGAGAGACGGCGGTGCATGACGCGTATCTCGCCGAAGCTTTGGGCTGACAATGGCACGACAGATGGTGGATCGCCAGCTTGGTCCTGCACCGCAACGACAAGAACTGGATCATTCCGTTTTTGTTCTACCTGTGCATCACCCTGCGCCTGCTCTTTTTCCACGTCCCCATTACGATTGTCACGAAGCCCATGCACTTCGTATGGAACAACACGGGGGTTCGCTTTGCTGCGCTCATCCCCGAGAAGCTGAGGCTGCCGCTTTCCGCTGCGCTGGTCTTCGCCGTTTTCATCGTCGGCACCTTTGCTAGTGAGGAGAGCGAGGACAACACCAGGGACAACCGCGCCATCAGCATTGTGGGGCTGCTCCTCTTCATCGCTATTCTGTGGGCCACCTCCAGGAACAGGAAGGCTATCGTGTGGCACACCGTTATTGTTGGTATGCTCATGCAGTACATCGTTGCCCTGTTCGTCCTGCGCACCACGGCTGGATTGTAAGTTGCCTGTGATTCTCGAACTTGATGTGCCGGCGTTAACCTCTCTGCAGCGACATCTTCAACTTCATCTCGACTCTCGCCCGTGAGCTGCTGAGCTTCGCCGACGAGGGTACCGCTTTCTTGACCTCGTCCGACGTCACTTCAACCATCCACTGGTTCCTCATCACTGTGCTGCCGGCCATCATCTTCTTCGTCTCCCTCGTGCAGCTCCTGTACTACATGGGCCTTATCCAGTGGTTCATTGGCAAGTTCGCCTCGTTCTTCTTCTGGAGCATGAAGATCTCCGGTGCCGAGGCCGTTGTCGCTGCCGCTTCTCCCTTCATCGGACAGGGTGAATCCGCCATGCTAATCAAGCCCTTCGTTGCCCACCTTACCATGGCCGAGATCCATCAGGTCATGTGCTCTGGTTTCGCCACCATCGCTGGTTCCGTGCTGGTCTCGTACATCAGCATGGGTGTCAACGCTCAGGCTCTTGTGTCGTCCTGTGTCATGAGTATTCCGGCTTCGATCGCCATGAGCAAGCTCCGCTACCCCGAGACGGAGGAGACGCTTACTGCTGGCCGCGTGGTCGTTCCTGACGACGATGAGCACCGTGCGGCCAACTTCCTGCATGCGTTCGCCAACGGTGCCTGGCTTGGTCTGAAGATTGCCGGCATGATTCTTGCCAACCTTCTCTGCATTATCGCCCTCATTGCCCTGATTGATGGCCTGCTCACTTGGTGGGGTCGCTGTAAGTGCACATGTGTTGTCCCTCGAACCTGAAAGACAGAAGCTGATTTTTCGCAGACATTAACCTTGACGGCGACTATGACCTGACGCTCGAGCTCATCCTCGGCTACCTCTTCTACCCCGTCGCCTTCCTGCTGGGTGTCAGCCGCGGCAATGGCGGCAGGGATCTCCTCCACGTTGGCCGTCTCATTGGCATCAAGATTGTCGCCAACGAGTTCGTCGCCTACACGGCGCTTACGACTGATACGCTGTACGCCGACCTCACCGACCGCTCCCGCCTCATTGCCACGTACGCGCTCTGTGGTTTCGGTAACATCGGCTCTCTGGGTAACCAGATCGGTGTGCTGTCGCAGCTGTCTCCCAGCCGTTCCGGCGACGTGTCGAGAGTGGCCATCAGCGCGCTGCTCACCGGTATCCTGGCCACGCTTTCGTCGGCCAGCATTGCCGGTATGGTCATCATCGACCAGAAGACGTTCTTCACCCCGACCACGTCCTAGTAGAGCGGCGCAGAGACTGGGGGTTGGTTGGCGGCGTGTTTTGGAGGATGTGTCTGAGCATGTGTTTTAATACCCTACTCTATTCGGATGACGTGACGTGAAAAAAAATGGGTGGTATTTCATTCTATTTAGATGCCCGCGGAGCCTGCTCGAGACGAGAGGCTGGAGGCTGGTATCTTGGATACCCAAAAGAAATGCATAACGTTCCGATCTCGCTTGCATCGTCGCGCCCCGCTGCTGGCTTTAAGGTGTCGTCGGGCGAGGCTGCGCCATCGGGTTTCTGGTTAGGCTGGGCGTGTGCACATGCTATTCGGGCTGTACATACGAGGAGCCCCTTGCCAAGATACACGCGGCAATTGCAGAGCATGCGTCACGTAGAAACTTGCTCAAACGGCCTAAGGCAGCGTCTTAGTCGGCACATTCGGGCGGTCCGAGGCGGCCCGAGCGCTGCCAGCTGACAGCCACCAGCCAACGGCCGCGCTGTGTGCTGCCCGTCCACTCAACTCCCCGTCCTCCTCGCTTACATCACCCCGCCGTGCCCAGACCTCGCCCGCGCAGAAGTGATGTCCACTGGGGACATACAAGCAGGCGTCCCAGGCACCGCGCAGTCTCCGGCCCACATATCGAACGGCTGACAGCCGCCGCCGCCCACACGTCCGAAACCACCATCGAACATCCCCTTCAGGTCGCACACCATATCGGCCCGGTCACCATGGCCGCGCACCTCGCAAGCTTCGACTTCGCCAGCATGTCTGAGCTGGCACCGCCCATTCCCGCCGGAGGACCGCTCAGCGCTGGCGCCGCCGCCGCTGCGGCAGGCGCAATGGATGCCCAGCAGCTGTCGTCCTCGTCGTCCGGCGGCAAGCAGCCCATCCCGTTGGCGTGCGTCGCCTGTCGCTCCAAGCATCTCAAGTGCAGCGGCGGCGAGCCGTGCTCCAGATGCGCCGCCGACGGGACCGAGTGCAGCTACGTCAAGTCGCGCAGGGTGAGGGCTCGTCTCTTCCTCCTTCCTCCCCTCTCCTTGCCGCCCCTGCACCCCGCGCGTCTTCCTGGGTGTCGAGAGGGGTGCGAGGGAGCGTTCTTGGCTGCCGTGGGTAGGGCTAACGATCGCCGCAGGGGTACAAAGGCCCGCGGAAGCGGACTGCTGGTGAGCAGCTGGGCCGCCCTCCCCCACGAGAGCCGTGTGCGGACCGACAGGGTGCGTGGGAAACATGTCCGATGACCTCCCCGCGCTGGTATCTGGCTTTCTGCATTCTGACCGCCCTTTGCAGGTTCCGTAACCGAGCAGGCGACGACGGCGGGCTTCTCGGCAAGCCCGCCCGAGCAGCAGCATTCGCCGGCGTTCCCCGCGCTGGAGGTGCTCACCGGCGGCGATCAGGCGTCGTCGCCCTCGCAGTTGAACTGCTTCGCGTTCCAGGCGCCAGAGGACATGGCCGTGGCCGCGCAGAACCAGGTCGCCGTGGCGCCGAAGACGACGTCGGGCCAGCAGGTGGGCTGCAACAACTTGAGCATGGTGACCAGCGCTTTCTTTACCTTCTTCGCCGCTGCGCATCCGTTCCTGCTGCCGCGGCAATATCTGCTCGATCTTCTCCGCAACAAGCGTCTTCCGCATCTTGAGCTCGCGATCCAGTACATCGGGTCATGTTACCTGCCGCAGGCGTCGACACAGATGCTGGATGAGGCGCTCAACCATGCTCTGTTTCAGCAGAACCAACCAAGAGACGGCTCCATGGTCCAAGCTCTGCTGCTCTATTCTATTGGCCTCAAGTCAAATGACAAGTCATCAACAGCAGATGAGATGCTGTCGCAGGCGATTGACATTGCTCTCGCAATTGGCATGAACGACCGGGAATTTTCCATCCGGAATGGCTCGGGTAACCGCGTGTTGGAGGAGAGCTGGAGACGGACGTGGTGGGAGCTGTATGTCGTGGATGGTTTCTTTGCGGGTGTCAGCCAGCGCACCAACTTCCGCTTGAGGGATGTGTTGACGGACGTCCCGCTGCCGTGCGAGGAGGTTGAGTATGAGTCAGGGGTAAGTTGCCGGTGTCTCTACAACTGTCAACGGCTGCTGACAAACGCATACTAGTACATCCCTGTGCCGAGAACTTTTGAGGAATATGACGATGCAGCTTTCGCGGATGACGATGTCGAATTCTCGTCTTTTGCATACCGCATCGATTCCGTCCGGAATTTGGGCAAGGTCCTTGCCGTGACGAGTATAGATGTCCTTGATATCCGCGCGATAGAGGGGGCTGATGCTTATCTCGTCAACTGGGCGCTGCATCTTCCGAACAGTAAAAGAGAGACGATTTCCAGGGATGGGCAGCTGGATCATATGCTCTTCCAAGCGCACATGATCGCTAATGCGTAAGTGAAACTACGCGCCCCTCAATCGGCTACAACCGCAGCAACTCTGACATCCTATCCAGAAGCACAATCCTCCTCCACAAACCGCGCTCCAATCTCGACGAATACCGTAGCGCTGACGACATCCGCACGTGCGTCCGCCAGTGCTCCCCACTCATCTCGACCCAAACCCGCGAGACGCACACGGCCAAGTGCATGGACGCGTCGCAGCGGCTCTCACAGCTGGTGCGGCTGCCATGCCCGCTCACGCGCCTCACGCCCTTCTTCACCTGCGCCGTCGTCATGTCGTCGGTCGTCTACCTGTCGGCCTGGTCGTTCGTGGCGCCGCAGTCGGACGGCTCGGCGGCGCAGGACAGCACGCCGCTGGCGGGCTCGTGCGGGCCGGCCACGGACGCGGCGCTCAAGGAGCTGATCCGGCTCAACATGGGGGCGCTGAAGAACCTAGCCGGGCAGTGGCCGCTGGCGCGCACGGCGGCGGGGCAGGTGCGCGGCGTGGCGGGCGAGCTGTTCCGGGCGAAGAAGGAGGTCCGGCGGCTGTGGAACGAGGTCGCGGCCGAGGACATCCTGCGCATGATCGAGGACGCGGCGAGCGAGAGCGGGAGCGGGAGCGGGAGCTTCCCGGCCGGTGGTGAGGTGGTGGGGACGAGCGGGCAGGGGCAGGGGCAGGGGCAGGGGTGTGGGGTTACTGCGGCGTGAGGAGGAGGTGTTTGGGAGTGGTGGTGCTGCTTGGGCTTTTTTGTTCGGCGTAAATCGGTCGGTGGGCGGGACGGATGTATTATACCAAGGCGACGGCTGGCGTTTTTTAAGGGTTGGGAATGGGGGGGCCTGGGCGTTTGAGGGTGGTTCTGAGATCTCTCCACTTCTGTCAGACCAGATCTTGTCTTTTTTTCTTCTAAATAGTAGCTCACGCGATGCATGATTCATAGGTATGGTCGGCAACGGCAGAGTTAAATATTACTTCTCTCTTCTTGAATTTGGACTTTCTCAGTGACAGGCGAGTACGTCAGGAACATGGGAGCTCGCACTCTCTACTACTGCAGCTCAACACTTTCTCTGCGCCCTCCTGGTCCTTGTCCATTGGAAGGGTGGTCCATCAAGATTGGAAAGCCTTCCTTCGCATCAGCATCATGGTGGAATGGTGCAGGCCGGCGAGGCTGCTTGACGAGAGAGATCATCAAGCAGTCGCGTACTTGGCCGGCGAGTTGCGGGAGGAGAGACGCAAGCGATCACACAGACCGGGAACGGCGCAAGAGGAGAAAGCGAAAATACAGTATTGCATCCTCACAGACGAGGGAAATTAAGTGGAGTTCATGCGCTAGAGGCTCATGCTCAGCGAAGAAAGACAGACCTGAGGTTCAGAGCGGTCCTGCTTTTTTGTAGCGGGGTGGGAAGGGTTGCGGAGGTCACGGGCAGGTCGTTGGGGAAGACCTGAGGAGGTCGTCAGCAGAGCCGCGGCGAAGCACCGCTGGGTGGACGCTTGCTGTTCTGGTTGTCTGTGGAGCAGGGATGGCGAGTGGTCACGAGTGGGAGTGGTTTGGCGGTGGATGGCGCTTGCTTAAAAGAGGGGAGTCTAGTCGGCGCTGTTTTCTTTGCTGCGAAGACCTTATCTGACGCATTCTGGAGCGACTAAATGGTTCGGCATAGCGACTGGAGCTACCGATGAGTGTACCGGACCAAGACTCCTTGGGCACAACTTCGTCTTTGGTGTCCTACTCGTCCGCCAGGGGAATGTGGTCGGAGAAACGCATAGCGAGGCAATGGGACAGGGAATTGACGAAGTGTAGTCGAGTATCTTTTGTACTTGATGATACTCTACAGCAGCAATGGTGACCGGGTCTTCATCTTGAGTGATCTCAGAGCTTAAGAGCACATCCCGACGGTGGCATGTCGTCTCTTCAACATACGAGCACTATTCCCCGGCCTTGTCGAGGCCGCAGATTGGTGTACGTATTACGGCGTTTGAGGACTTCTTGCCTAAATACAGCAATTGCACCCACTATCCGCATGCTTTTCCACACCTCCCTCACATCATCTGCACCTCCAACAAACACCTCCTCACGCCGCCCTCCCCCATCTCCACGCCAGAATTCTCCACATCCGCCACCACCGCGCCCCTTGCGGCACACTCCTCCTTGAAGGCATCCACGCCGCCGCCAACGCCGAAGTACACCCTCTTAGCAGCGACGATGGCCTTCCCGACGCGCACGCGGCGCAGCAGGGCGACGCAGGCGTCGGCGAAGGCGGCCAGGGCGGCGGGCGAGTAGATGGTCTCGCTGGCCAGCAGCAGCGTGCTCATGGGCTCGGCCGACGGCACCAGCGCGGCGAAGCCCGGCGCCGGCGCCCACGAGCCCGACACCAGCGTCAGCGTCAGCGGCGCCTGCCGCAGCGCGGCCCCGAAGCCGGCGACCAGCGCGGGCGTGAGGTAGAGGTCGCCGTGGTCGGAGCCGGCGTCGCCGAAGGGGTTGGGGGCCGAGGGCGCGAAGAGCGGCGAGTCGGCTGGCAGGGTCGAGGCCCAGGTGAGGAGGAGGTTGGGGAGCGTGACGAGGCGGAGGACGGAGGCGTTGTAGTCGGCGAGGGTGAGGTAGAGGGGGAGGGATTGCGTGAGGGCGTAGTGGAAGAGGACGAGGGTGGGGATGGCGGTGCCGCAGCCGAGCTGTGGTTGGTGTGAGTTGGGTTTCGTATTTCTGAGGGGTCTCTTACCTCGATTACGTGGTCGACGCGGCAGAGGTCGTCGAGGTCTTTGCGCGGGCCGCGGTCGAGCAGCAGCTTGGCGAGGTCGATGCTGCACTCCCAGGTCTTGAAGCCGCCTTCGTAGATGTTGGTGCGGATGTCGGACTCGTCCAGGCCGGCCATGGGGTTGGAGGTCGTGCCGTCGTCCTCGGCCATCAGCTGGATGCGGATGTCGAACAGCTCGCGCCGGGGGAGACTGAGCTTCTTGCCTGAGGGGGCCTCGATCTCCTGGATGGCATAGGAGATCTTGTCCGGCAGGGTTTGGAGCTGCGGAGTTGGATCCTCAGTCTTGGTCCTTCGGAGCAGTTTCCGGCATAGGCAGAAAGGAAATACGAGCAGATGACGGCAGGAAAAACAGGCAGAGTTGATCAACGACTGGCTGATCGGAAGAATAGAAGACGCATAGACAGCCTGGAAGACGAGATAAGAAGAGAGCGAGGACGTACCAGATCGGCAACATTGTGTGTCTGGGCTGGAAGCAGGGCGGCGTCAGGCTGTGCAGGCGTCGACGTCGAGGCGGGCGGGGCTGCGGGCACAGCAGGCGAGCCCTGGTCTACATCTGGGTCGACCTCTATGTCGTCGCCCGAGAAGCCAAAACTAAATGGTTGGGCCATGGTGGGTGTGGTGGAGGTCGAAGGTCCAAGGCGCGACGCTGATCGACGAATCTTTTTTCGGAACCGAGAGGGGCCGGCCGATTCTAGTCGTTGCCGGTTTCAACGCGGCCCGGCAGCGGGATCTCGGCCACTCGTTCTGGCGATGCTTCGGACATCAGCAGCTCTCTCACATCCGCGCTCGGCTCGTGGCAAAGCATCGCTCGTGTCATTGAAACGACTCGGTATTCCAGACAAACACTGCACACACCATGCACACAGCTGGTCGTGAGATGCACGGAATGAGACATGCCCTGCTGCTGCTCAGACAACTGAGCCAATTGGATACTGTCTGAAACAATGACAGGCTTGAGCTTAACCCAACGATTCCAGCTGCCACTATCTGGGAATGTTTAGACTCGGTCAGGTGCGCCACGGCGCTAAAGAACAAAGAAAGAAAACAAAAGCCGACACTGTGTTCGTGATCTTATTTAGTTTAATTTTGGAAATTGCCATTCCAGGCTTTCTTGATGCGGAAGTGTGAGTCTAGCCTGGGATGCGCCGCAACATCAGTTCGAAGTCCTGTGCCCTAGATATCCGATTCTGCACAGGAGAACTTGGAAAGCGACGTTGCTCCGATTAAATAGGTATGCCTTTAAGCAGGAGGTATTTCGGGTGAATGGCTGCCTTGGCAGCGGAGTCCGATCACGACCATGCTCAGTCACAAGCTTGGAGGAGGGCAAGGCAAGATGAGCCTGTGGCTGGACCGTCGCTTTCACAGTGTGTTAAGGCATTTCACTCTGGACTACCAGGTCTTACCAGCCACCCTTGCCAGCAGCACATAAAACCAAGCACTTTCTTTTCTCTACATCTACGCCAACTTCCTACTGCTCCTCGGCTTCATGAACGCCGAACTCCTTTCCAGCTGCGTCGACTTCAGCAGCTTGGATTACAGCCATTGATACAACTGCCCCAGACACTCCGAGAGCATCAACAGTCAACTCCAACACCAGCTCAGAACTTGAAAACCAAACACACACCATCTTCGCAAAAATGGTCGACCCCACCGACAAAGGGATCTGCAACATCCCACTCCCCACCCGGGCCATCTTCTCCAAAGTTCAGCGCCACCTCTCTTCTCTCCTCCCAACCCGCAGCACCAACAGCTCGGCTGCTTCCTCGCCCACCCTGCTCACCACGGATCCCTCCCTCAGCTACACCCTACCAGGCCCCTACGCCAACTACCTCGTACACGCCACCCACCGCCTGCACAACCACTACACCCCGGACACCCTCATCACCCAGCTCCGCACCAACGCCCACGCGCTCATGCAGTACCGCCTGCACCAAGACTACACGCGGCACCTCCCACGCGCGGCGAAGAAGCACTTCCTCGCGCAGCGGGCCACGCTCTCGCACCAGCTGTTCGCGAGCACCACCATCCCATGGGCGGAGATCTCCGCGCACCTGTCGCGCGAGGCGGTCGAGGAGACGGGGGCGTCGGCGGGGGGGCGGGCGGCGGGGGCGACGCCGTGGACAGACGGGGTGCGGGCGGCGGCGGCGGCGAGCGGGGTGCCGGCGCGCTTCCTGGCGTGGGAGGTGGGCGAGCGCGTGCGGCGCGGCGACGAGGGCGTGGCCGACGGCGTGGCCGAGCTGGTCGCCCGCCGCGACTGGTGCGCCGCCGGCCACCGCGTCGTCGACGACCTGCGCGACCTGGGCCTGGCCTTCTCCGTCGAGGAGAAGGAGGCTGGCGAGAAGGAGAGGATGAGGCGCGCTGTCGAGAGGGTGCGGGATCGGTACTTTTACGTGTGCGTCTTGGAGGAGTGGCATCTGGAGATCAGGGCCCGCATGGAGATGTTCGGCGGGAAGAGGGCGAAGAGGGGAAAGTTTCTGCGCTTCTGAGGGGTTTGGGGTGACGGGAGGGGCGTCAGTGAAGACTGGGACATGAGAAAGCTCCATAGGAGTGGTTGGCTATGATTATGATCAACGAATACGGGACGTGTAATGCGTCATGACGGCCGGGAATTGTGGGTAGATAAAAACCTTCAAAGCTCTGCCTTCTTGCTTTGTGTGCTTGTACCCAGTTTTCCTGCCATCGAACCCAGCCTCGGGCCTCGCGAGTCCATCACTGCTGGTCAGAGGGACTATTGCTGAACAGGCTTACTCCGCTTCTTGTTTTCCGGGATAGCCACCTTTTAATCCCCTTCATAGACCAAGAGGAATCTTTTCAGTCATCCTTCAACACAGCAACTTTAAGGATCCTCAGCACTGTATCATCATCATTTTGAGCTCTTCTCCACCATTGCAGAGTATTGATGCAATACTTCATAACGATTCCCGTCCACAATATGTCCCAGAAGACTTGAAGGACGTTCTGTGATGTAGTCAACTTGTGCCAAGGGAACGAGCCAGGAAACGCAGTATAAATCATCAGTCCCAAGGGTACGAGGATGTTTACTGCCGCACGTTGGCTCACAGACCACCACGGTAATTAACACTTCACAACGTCTGGGAACATGAAGTGATATCAACAAAGGATAATAGCCAGCCTCATTCTTCATCTGAACATATGTACCGGAAAGAGAACTACCTACAGAGAACGAGACACACACCACCGCCACCCCTCCAACCCCCACACCCCGCTCACAGCGAGTTCACCACCGCAGTGTACGCAGCCTTTGGCGAGAAGTTGGCGTCGAACAGCAGGGGGGTGCTGCTGGCCCGCCAGGAGTCCGGGTCGCGCACGCCCCACACGGTGATGCCGACGCAGTTCGCGACGTCGAGGCAGGCCTTGGTGGCGGCCACGTAGTCGGCGGCGGCGGCGCCGACGATGTCGAGCTCGGTGATGGCGCACTCGGACGCGGCCGCGCACAGCGCCTTCATGGCCGCCTGCGTGCCCGCGCCCTGGCCCGCCTGCAGGTGCGACTGCGAGCCGATGCCGTCGATGGGGACGCCGGCGGCGCGCCAGGCCTTGACCTTGGCGATCAGCCCGGTGGTTTTGGCGTACGTGGCGCTGTCGAGGCTGGTTGGGGTGGGTTAGTCGGGTGGGTTGCCCCGCGGGGGAGGGAGGGAGGGGGTTGGCTCACTTGTAGTCGTTGATGTAGAGCTTCGCGTTGGGGTCGGCGGCGCGCGCGGCCTCGAAGGCGATGCGGACGAAGTCCTCGCCGAGGACGTTGTAGAAGACGGAGGAGCGGAAGCTGCCGTCTTCGTTGAAGATCTCGTTCACGACGTCCTGGGAGCGGTCAGCACGGTAGTCTCTCGCTGCTGGCGGGAAAGGCGGCTCACCCAGGCGTAGATCTTGCCCTTCCAGCGGCCCATCTCGGCGGAGATGTGGTTCTGCATGACGGTGGTGAGGGTAGCCTTGTCGGAGATACTGCTGACCCAGCTGGGCAGCTGCGAGTGCCACACGGTGGTGTGACCGCGGATAAGCTTGTTGTTGGTCGTGGCCCAGTTGACCAGGTAGTCAGCCGTGGCCCAGTTGAACGAGTTGCGCGATGGCTCGATGGCGTCCCACTTCATGCTGTTCTCCGGCGTGACCTGCCCGAACTCCCGCTGGATGACGGCGGCGTTCTGGCCCGCAGTGAGGCGGTTCTGGTCAGTAGCCACGCCGAAGTACTTCTTGCCATGCGCCTTGAATTTGGCGTCCAGCCCACCGGTTGCGGTGGACGTGGGAGCGTTAGCAGTGGTGCTGGTGGCTGTGGTAAGTGTTGTGGGCGCCGGCGCGGCTGACCCCTGCTGGCACTGCAGATGTGATGTCAGCGTAAACCCCAGCTCTGCAGTAATGGAGAGAACACACCTGCGAGTACCATTGGTTCACAGACACGCATGTGTAGCCAGACACACAAGTGGTCTCACCACTCCAACCCGAACCTCCGCACTGACCCCAGGCGGGCACGGCGGCGAATGTGGCCGGCACAGCTGCCAGCAGCAACAGAGCGGCGTTTTGATGCATTGCGGACTTGTGCTATCGAAAGTGCAAGGAACGAAGTGAGTGAGGGTAGACCAGCTGTGAAGAAGAGGAAAGGATGTGCGGGAGTGAAGGGCCAAGCATCAGTCCGTCGCAGGGAGCGGTCAATTTATATCGACTTGCTGTATACGAGAAGCCACCGGAGTATTGCATGAATGCAACTCCAAGAGAGACTATCACCAACTAACGGCATCTCCACTCTCCAAGCCCTTGGCGGCATAGCAAAGCCGAATTGGTAGGCGGCAGAGCCCACCAGGGCGACATTCGGCTGAAGTCCCACTCTGTCCAGCCCCATTTCTATTCGGCTGGGAGGCGATGGAGAGCATCTTGTGATCAATTGACCGTAAAAGAGAGCACATATAACAGTACTAGCCGGAGTGGTGATTGCAGGGGCCGCCGTTTATTCTGCAGGTGCCACTGTGGCGTCCAGTGCTCGCTTACAGCAGTGTGCAGGGACTCCGAAAGGAGAAAGTCAAGAAAAGAAGCTTAAGTTTTGGCTGGCCAGTAATGCCGTGCTGCAGGCACATGAGGAGTATCGAATGTTCCGAACGTTCGCTGGTGATAGCCTAAATTGCTTCCCCCCACACGCGTGGTGGAACGAAGGGACGCTGGGCATGGCCGGAAATAGGCTAAAATGCCGCAAATCCGTGCGACGCTCGGATGTAGGATACGGTTTCCATATTGACTGCTGTTTCACCTTCGGGCGGTCTGACCTCGCCAGTCAGATGTCGATTTTCTGCCTGGAACTGCTCGTTCGAGGCGCGGGAGATCGATAACCGTGGCGAGGCGCACGGCATCGGCGGTTCGGAAGCCGCGGGCTGAAGACAGCGGGATACCCGAGAGCTTATTCTCGTGCCAGGCACACCTGTCGTTTCCTTTCGTTTCCTTTTCCCCTCGTTTGCCGTGGTGAATTTGTGATTTGTGGGGAAATCCACTACCCATGCCAGCTGCCGTCTGCATCAGCAGACGTGGCAAGCGAAGATGCCGAGGTGAGTATTACTTATTGCACAAAGCCTTGAAAAAAAAAAAGACCCAGTTTCGATTGATGCTTTCCAAGGTGTCTGGTCTTCTGGATCCGTACCCTCAGCGATATGGGAGTGCTGTCGTGTCTGTATTGTCCACCATGAACCGAAGCCATGCCCACGCTCTCTTATAAGTCGGACCTCACGCTAGTCAAATGGGCCCTATGTCCCCAAGCACCTGTTCAAGTGGCACTCTTAACCACTTTATCAATATCAAGTTCCTAAAAATATTCCTGGCTAGCTCGTAGAAAATCTGGTGGTCGGGTAGAGGTTTCCCAATAGTTTTATGTTATATTGGTCTGCTTTCTTCAAGGGAATACTCGATATCCATGCAAGTGTCAGTTTCGCTCACACGACAAAGCGCATACTTATAGTGCAGCTATGTTAGCCACGTTTATTCGACAGGAGCTCTTACCTGCGTGATTCGGACCTGGTGGAGATGGGAATGCACGCTTAGGGCGAGGCTAGAAACGATACTAATGGGCTTCGTCGCTCGCGCAGCCACAATGCGAAGTGGCCTGATGTCCGACGCCAATCAATCTTAATACTCGGAAACGGATGACAGACCAGAGGCGCTCGGAATAAGTAGAGTTGTGGGGAAATTGAGAGCCACCTGAGCAGGACTGCATGTTGGAACAATAATCGTGGCCGCGAGTGGGATCGTAGGAGGTCGCTAAATCGTGTCGACCATGGAGCTTTCGCTGCAGAGCATAAGCCCAGTTCCCAGCCGCATGCGGACCAAATACTCGTCTGGACGGCTGGGACATTTGGAGTGGGTAGGCGAATGGCCGATCGACACAGCCCCGCAGATGGACGTCAGATCGTACCTGAGATCAGGGTCCACTCTACACGTCATAATCTGAGTGGCACGGCGGATGAAAGAAGGCGATCATGAAAGGAAGCCCACACGCGCCTCTGCTCTCCACACCTGCTCCACACGCCTGTCGCAAGGCCGCGTCTCCACTGAGCATCGACGATCAGGGAAACAGTTTGAATGTCCAGACCATCGATGGCCAGCCTTAACGGTGAGTAACGAGGTTTAACCAGGCTGCAGGAGGACGTCATATCTGTACGCACAGATCAATGCGAGTCGTCCTGATGGCCTGAAGTTTGGTGTAATCGCGACGAACACGGAAAGACTAACGAACGAGTCTGCCAGTCTTCAAGAAGCCCCTGGCGCTCCACTCGACCAAGCCGATGACTGGGTTCTTGCGTAACGGCTACTGCGAAGTGCCTGTCGGGGACTACGGAAACCACAGTGTTGCAGGTAAGCAGATGCCATTGCGCTGCCGGCATTGGTGCATTATGAAAGGATTAGAAAACAATGTGCTGACAACGAGGCTACGCGCAGCCGAGGTAACGGATGAATTCCTAGACTTCTCAGCTTCACGCGGCAACGACCTCCGCGCCGCGGGCTTGACGGGAGGCTGCAAATGGTGCCTGTGCGCCAGCCGGTGGAAGGAAGCGTTGGACGCGCGCAAGAACGATCAGGATCCGCTAGTGCCAAGGTATGTTTCTAGGAGTAATCTCCAGATTCCAGAAGCTCCCACCCTGGAGGAAGATCGCCCGCGACGGGCTGGAGGATCTGGGGAACCGTCGGAGAATTGCTGCAGATCGATGGCTGGTTCGGGACGTGTCATTCTCCGGAGACAGTTCGCTGACGGGATTTTGGGCGTGATTTAGGGTGTTCCTGAACGCGACTAACGAGAAGGCGTTGGCGAAGGTCGACCTGGGCGACCTCAAGAAGTTCGCGGCAGATGAGGAAGCGTAGACCCAAACTCCACATCCGCCGGGGTCGAAAACGCCCGTCACGTCACGCACCCAGCCTGGAGCTGCGAGCTGAGGATGGACAGAGTAGCCTGAACACAGCCCCTTTCGCTTGTTGTCCCTGCTGGCTCGTGACTGGGGCGCGCTGCGACAGCGAGTGGACGTAGAACAACAACCACACTGCGAGCGCGCCTCCAGGTGTTTGATTACCTTGAGAGCTGCCTACTGGCCTGGGTCGGACTGCGCGGGACCTGAGCTTGAGATAGAGCCGGGCTTGCGCGTTCGATGCGGGTTTTGTGGGATCCGAAATTGACGGCTGCGTGCCTGACTTGGCTGCGTTAGGCCAAGCGGAGCAAGGTCGATGGCACGTCGGGGCGGCTGTGGCTCAGTGGTCGCAGGACTGCATGCGTGCATGGATGCAGGAGAAGGCACCGGCCGGGCCGCTGTCATCCATCGGGTCAGGGTCTGCAGGACAGCGTGCTGGGAGTCGGCGATCGAGGGCGGTGGATGCACGCGTCAGGGGAGCCGGCGGTGGTGTGCATCCCCTCTGCCCCAGACGGGCGGTCCCCTGGCTCGCCTCGCAGCGCCGAGAGAGCGGCCGACCCGCGTTGATCCCGGCGCTGCCGAACGCGACTTGGCCACCGTGCGAGCAGCGGCGCCTCACCACCATCAATCGCCCTCTGGCGCGCGGCTTTCTGCTTGGTTCGCGGGCGCAAGCAGCCCGCGCCCGTCATCCGCCCTTTTGGGCGCGCGGCTTGCGGCTCGCAGCCTGCAGCGCTGGGCCGCTACGCCCCTCTCAGGCACCGCAGTCGCTCGCCTGGCCTCTGCTTCAGCGCGCCAGTGGTACGCGCGGGGCACTATCGGCAGGCTACTCAGCTGCCAGCCACAGTCCGGCGAACTGCCCAGAATCATTAGAAGCCTTTGGCGATCTTGCAAGGAAATCTAGAAGTTCGCCGTCTCATGGCGCATCTGACGCACGGTAGCCGCTTTGGGATTAAGACTAGATGCTAGCAGGCCTCGCCCGCAAAACACCTCTTGAGCCGACCAGTGGGAGATCGAGCACTGCGAGATCGAGCTGATCCCGCCTTCCCCGGCGGCGTCCGCGCCCGTGCCTGGTGCCGCCTTTGGTAATAGATCTGTCCCCAACGACCTGGTCTGGGGCGCTACCGGACGAGCTACTCCCTCGACTCTCGCACGCTTCTTCAGGTCTTCAATTTGGAAGCCCTGGTGTGTCTGTGGTAGCGAAGGATTCCCACATGCTAGTGCGGATTGGAGTGGTGGCGGTCCGGAGAGATATGAGAACTCAGAAGTAGGTGCCTCCCGTCGCCGCGTTTGAAGACAGCGCTGCCCAACTTCCACCACCACACGCCGGACAGGGATTGCAATCCTCAGTCGTCGCAGCCCATCCTTTGGTTTCTTATACAGTCCTCGTCGGAGCCGCCTCCCTGTCCGCTACCCCCGTCCTTTCCTACTTCCGCAGCGCTGTCTTTGCGCAGCAGACAGCCATGTTCTACGACAGCGCGCCCAAGCTGGTTGCTGCCGTGATCATACTGGCGATACCGGCTTTCCTTCTCTTTGGTCTCCGGGTTTACGTTCGCCTGACGAGTGCGAAATGGGGTCTCGACGATTGGTTTATGGCGGCCGCGATGGTACGTGTCGAGGCGCAATCTTTGCATGCGCAGCGCTAACTCCGCTCCCCAGCCATTCTTTCTCCTGCTCACAATCAGCGCACTGCTCGCCGCTGACAATGGTGTTGGAGCGCTCGATAAAAACTTAACACCGGCAAGCATGATTTCAGGGTTGAAGGTACGTTGAATACCAACCACGAGACAGCCTTCGCAGAGTAAGAGACAGCGCAACGCTCTACAAGTATGAATCTGGATGAGTGAATGCAGTTCGTCGCTCAACGGATTTACACTTTCGCAGCTGCGATGCACCATCTCTTCCCTGAGGCACATATGACCGTCTGTGCAAGATACCCACATCGAGCAACATCTGACTGAGCGTGCAGTGGTTCTACCTGGCTCAATTATTCTTTTGCATCTCGATCCTGTTTGCCAAAGTTAGCATTGCACTACAGCTCGTCCGCATCGCATCTCAGAAGAGGGCATACCTGCTCGGGCTGTATGCAATCATCGGCGTGATTGTGGTCTCGCTCTCCTTCACGACAATCTACCTGCTGGCGCGGTGCAATCCAATCAAGTAGGTTCCAGGAACGCAGGCACCAGATGGCATCAGCCGGATGCTAATATTCCTCCAGAGCCAACTGGAATTCAGCAACGCCCGGCGCGAAGTGTTTGCCGTCTCTCGGACTCACCATCGTCAGCTTCGTCCAGTCCGGAGTAAACATCATCACCGACTGGCTCTGCGCTGTTCTGTAAGCGCTCTTGAATGACCGAACGAGGACAGAACTGACAGCGGCTAGGCCCATCCCTCTTCTCTGGGACGTGAAGATGAACACAAACACGAAGATCTCTGTGGTCGGGCTGCTTGGCCTTGGAGTCTTGTAAGTGGCCGCAGGGACAGAAGAACGAACGCGTTTGCGCTGACATTCCTACAGCGCCAGCGTCTCGGCCATGATTCGGTTGAACTACACCGTTAGCTACATGAACCCTGAGGAGAACTATCTCTGTGAGTTTCCCCGCATCCGGGGACACAGCGCCCGCAGCTCCCGGTACCAGGGACAAAGCTGACCCCTGGCGTGCAGATGGAGTCGTGAACCTTGTCATCTGGGCGTACGCAGAAATCGGCATCGCTGTGATCTGCGGCAGCACGGCGTGCCTGCGGCCGCTGTTCTCTTCTGTCTTCAAGTTCGGCAGCAGCTCCGACCACCGCGACACGTTCACGCTCCAGAGCAGAAAGCCGCGCTCGCGGAGCTACAACGGCGTCAAGGTGCCGAGCGTCGACTCGCGCACGGCGAAACAGGGCCTGGTGATCACCGAGTGCCACGGCGCCGGGCGGGCGGGCAGCGACGCCGACAGCGCGTCGATGAAGGACAACGACAGCCAGGTGCAGATTATGGAGGGCACCGGCATCCACGTGAGATACGAGGTTGACCAGCGGTAGCGCGCAATGAGACGGAGCGAGCGACAGGAGACGGCGCAGGCGGTGTTGGCGGGTGGGCTGCAGGCTTGGGCACCTTGGCGCGGCCGGGGGCCGACGAGGCGGGCGTGGAGACGGGTCTGGGGCGCACGTGGGCCGCTGTACAGTAGCACAAAACCATCAGCTAGATTTGCGCAGCACCCGCCGGCCGTGTGCGCTCGCGTCGCGCGAGCGGTGAAGTCATCCGCGCTGCGCCTCGCGGCGGGCTGGTGACCAGGCGGGCGCGGTCGATGCGTCCCGCCAAGCTCCGCCGCACCGGAGGCCCAGAGCTGTGCTCCACTTGCGCGACTCCGCCCTGTCAGCCCGTTCAGACCCAGGGCTCCGGCTGTGCTGGTCCGACCCTTAAGCCGCTACTCGCTCACCCACAGGCCTCCCGCATCTGTCCACTGCAGCCGTTTCCACCTCCGTCCATCACCCCCATCCCACTCGGCGCCAAATCCCGCCCTTTCGACGATCGCTACCCTCCTCCGTCCACCCTCGCTCTGCCGTCGCCCGCCGGCGCCGCTCCCGTCGCTCGCTCGTGCCTGCTTACTCGACCCGCCCGCGCCAGCAGCCGTGTCCCAGGCTGCGCCCTCGTCGCTGCAAAAGCGTCGCACGCCCGCGATCCCTTGCATTGCCTGCGCCCACGCGAAACACTCGCGGGAGCTTCTGCGCCACGCTCAAACCCGCAGCTGTGTCGCCTGTCCGCTTGGCCCGAGTGTGCCGCGACTCACAGCTCCCAAGAACGCGCGCGAGAGATTAGCCCGGCCTTGTGTCGCCTCCACTGCGCAGTTAGGGCTCGACTGCGCGGCAGCCTTACTCCCTCCCAACACCGCCCACCGCGCCTCTTCTACAACAACCTCCGCCCACCAGCCGCGCGAGGCGGCACAACACCGTCAAGATTTACCATCACGAGTCACGCGCATCCCTCCTCGGAGGCCAGAGCATCGACCGGCTATATCAGCCTCCCACCATCGAGACCCTGCCAGGAGGCTACCGCGATCGAGAAGGCCTGACCGCGACACCGGGCGTGCGCCCGCAGACCAGCAAAATGTACCGACCGACAACCACATGGACCTGGGCATTCCTGCTCACCGCATTACTACAAGCCGTCGTCGCTCTGGCTCTGGAAGCGTATGTCGCACCCGCACCCGCGCCCACACGTCGACTGCGGAGGCCCTCGGAGCCCCGGGTCGCGCGCAGCCTCGCGATTCATGACTGACGTCGACTTGCACAGGTACATCTTCGCCAAGTTCCAGCTTTCGCTGCACCAGGACGCCGAGAAGTTCCCCCAGGCGAAAACGATCCCCACCTATCTTTCCGTCTTCATGTTTGGGTACATCTACCAGATGGTCCTGGTCTACGATGCCCTCCGCCTTAAGAACACCATTCAGGTCATTGGCCTCTGCATCTACAACGTCGGGATCCTGGTGTACGCGTCCATTCAAATGGACCAGATCAACGACGCCGTCGTCGAGCTGAAGAAGTACAACATGATCAACCCGGGATTTTGGGACGATATCAAGCCATTCCTGATTGTCGAGCCTTGCCTGATGGCTTTCGGCACCATCCTGATGTCCTTTGTTGCCTGGAAGCTGTACGACGAGTTTGCCTGGACAATCTACAAGCACATCAGCGCCGATCTGAGACTGAAGCGCAGGTATCTGACGTATCAGGTAAGCAGGGATGCTGTTGACATTTTTAGCACACACGTGCTTACGTTGGCTTCCAGATCTACATCGCCCTTCTCAAGTTCGACTTCTTCTTCTTCCTTGGTTTCACTGTGCAGTTCCTCGTCGTCGTCGGTAATACCACGGATGCCGAATTCTACCTCACCATCGCTGCTGTCCCCATCACTATCATCCTGCTGCTCCTGGCGGCATACTGGACGCAGAAGGAGAACGTGCTTGGCATGGCCGCCATTATCGTACGTATTGCTCAGTGTAAATATCCTCCACATGCTAACCTGTGCAGACCATCTACTTCGGCGCGCTTGCCTACTTCCTTTTCAAGCTTGTCCGTATGTACGGTACCGACACACGCCGTGTCAACGACTACTCGCCAGCGCGCCGGTCGCTTACGACTTTCGCCATCATTACCATCCTCCTGCTACTGGTTACCATCATCATTGCTTGCATGTGCACACACAACTTCAACAAGGGCCTCAAGCCGCATATCGCGAAGCGGAAGGTCCCCGACCTTGAAGAGCACAAGTACACGACCGAGATGCCCGCAATCGCCGGTCCCATGCCGAGCAGGATGACAATCGATTGATGTGTTCATCACGTACTCGACCCCACCCTGCAGCCGGTGGTACGATTACTCGATACGTTCAATCATAGCATGTACAATGGATTTTCAGTCTTTCCTTTAGGGGTTGAAACCGGGGCACGGGGAACTCATGGCGACGGCGTTATGCGGTGCACATCGGCGAAAAAACAGGAAAACCGGCCACTTCGTTTGCCATAATGGAGGCAAACTAATCGCATTCCCCAATTCGATCCGACCGAGCTCTGGACTTGGAGGGAAATGTGGGGGCCGGATATGTTTTTTCTTTTTGAAAGGATACCAGAGGGATTGCTTGATTTTGCAGATTTTTGCTCTTTTCGGGCTGTGTTATTTTGGATTCTAAAGCGGATTGAAAGACTCTTTGCCAATCGCAAGAGCTTTCAACTACGGCCGATCTGTTCCTTTGAATTTTCTTTGGATACTGGTGTTTTCCCCCAGTCTGCGTAGTACTCATACCCATCCTCCTGTTATCCACTGCCTGCAGTGTGTGCTTGTTTCTTTTTATAGGTCTGCCATGTCACGAAGTCCATGCTTTGAGGGACGGGGGTTTTCGTCATCCTGGCAAATTGCACTCCAAGGCCCACGTGCCTTTCATTACAGCTCGCACTACTCTCCGTTTTTCTCCATTCTCCCACCGCATCGTCAAACACTAGAAGGAAAATGCTTATTTGTGCATTTGGCCCCTTCCCACGAAGTCAGCCTTTAGAAAACAAAATTTCCACGAGAAAGACATTTCCACACCGCTCGCGCGTAACACAACAAACCTTTAAACCTTTTTCTCCACATTTTCAGCCTCCACTGCTGCCTTCAACCCGGCCCCAACGCGCAAAGCTTGGCGCATAGGCTTGGCCGCAACGGCCGGCCCGAACCCACACTCCTGCTAGCACTTCATTTTCCCCAGAGGGCTAGTGTCCAAAAGTAATGTCCTCCAAACCGGAGCTTCATCACTCGCCGGTGATCACATCTTCGCTTCGCAAACCAGCACACACTGGAAAGCCCAGCGCATGCTTCTTCACCCCCAACGACAGCGTGACATGCGGATCCCGAACACACCGCAGGACGCCGCGGCGCGGCCCAACGCGCCGACGCGCTCGCCTTCCCCTTCATTAACGGCCTCCGGCGGCCGCGCCGCGCCGCGCCGCACCGCGCGCGCACGCGCACGCGCATACACGGGCTGTTGGTGTGAGGTGATCTGTCCTGTTCCGCGCGCTTTCTGCGCCCTCGTGCCCTCTCCCCGGCCGGTCCGTGTGCGCTTTTAAATTGCTCTGCTCCCCGCCTCGGGTCCTGGGTGATTGACCTTCCGCGCCCTGGGCGACGTGCCAGCCCGGCCCGCCACACCTGGGGAAGCTGTGCTTAGCGCGAGGCGGAGGGGGAGGGCGAGGTGGGATGGCTGTGTCAGGCGCTAGGGAAGACAGCTGCTCTTTTTTTTTTTTGTTGGACTTCGAGCAATGACTGCCGTTGCCGCAGCTCACTCTAGGTGCGAGAAAACGCCGCCCTTTAGCGTGGGGGAGAGACACGGAGAAGCAGAGATACGAGCGGAAAAACCAGCGTCCTCGGCCATCGGATCTGCGCAGAGCAGTCTCTCCACTGTTTCCCGCTGAGTACCGTCGTCGTCATCGTCGTCACCCACGCCTTCGAAGATGAGACCGGGACGTTGAAAGCCGACACACCGAAGTCTTTTGTCTATCTATACGTCTTGAATGTGCATGTGTCTATCTACCGATGTACTGTGCCAACCGCCTCTACGTCTTTTTTTTTTTGTCGTCTATGCAAGCTTTCTTTCTTGACAGTGTGATGATGATAGGGATTGGGGTGTGTGGGGTGGTGGCTCCACAACAACGCAGACCGCAGCCGTGCAAGCCCCTTCGGCGATGCCGAACGGGTTTCGTTCGCGTCGGGTTGTGTCAGTTGTCGCAGCTGCCGAGTGACCCGTGCCGCTCTTACCGGTTGCGTGGAAAGGAAATGGAAAAAACCGAGGGAAGAACCGAGAGAGGAAAGAATGGAATAATCTGATACACCTGCTTCAGCAGCCCGGCTCCGATCAACCAGCCCTGTGACCGATTTGCCCTGCCCTGCTGCTGGGCTGTGCTGTGCCGCGTGTCTGCACGGGCCCACGCCGTCGCTGCTTTTGCTTGCTTCCGTGCAGGCGCACCACCACGCCGCATCCCATGCCCATCAAACACGCCTGTCTCTTTTGCTCCCCCCTTGGACCCGCCGCCGCCGCCATGCTATTTTCTAATTGGTTCTTTCTGAAACGTCGCAGCTGGCCATTAAAAGCTTGGTGTTGTACTTAGTTCGTAGGTGACGTACGCCTCCGACTCGTGTCTCCGTGAAGGGCATGAGGTGCACGGAAGGATCCGACGACGGAGACACAGCAGGAGAGTGAGGGAGTTTCGTGGAGCAGGTTTTCTCGGTCGTCGTGAAGAAAAGGAACGGCTCATTCCTTCTTCTCGGCAGCCAGAGGGCCGGCCTCGGTGCCAGCCGCTTTGGCGCCGCCTTGGGAGTTGAGGAAGCTGAGGTAGCAGTTCCAGCCTGCGGGAGAGAACACGTTCGGCGTTAGCAACCCGTAAATCCGCACCGCCTTTCGCTCCTTATCGCCCCACACAAACATCGACGTCCGAGCGGATAGAGCTCTAGAACTCGGGTGGAGACCAGCTACTTACCCAGAGAAATGACGTTGACGACCAGAACGCGGTGCTCAAGCGGGACGAACTTGAAGTTGGCGACTTGCACGAAGGGCCAGACCATCCAGTTCTTGGTGAGGGCAGGCCCGTAGGTGGAGGCGAGCTTCTCCTTGGGGCTGCCGCCCTCGAGCACGGCCATGGTCGACAGGAAAAGGCACATGTTGGTGGGAGCAAAGAGGAACTGGTCGGCGGCCACGCGGGCCAGGATGGTGCCGTTGGTCGACTTCAGCTGGATGCGCTGCAGCGCCTTGAACCATGTCGTCGCAGCCGGACCGAAGATGACTGCGGGAGCCGAGTTGCAATGTCAGCTGGTGTCTCCAAGGCCTGCCTCCCATCCTTGGCAGGGATTCTCGGTGGCGAATCGAGAAGTTTGCGTGCTGGAGCATCACTTACTGCCACCGTAGCCAGCCATACGGGCGGTGCGGTCCCACTCATGCTGCTTCCAGCCCTTGCGCTCGACAATCTGCTGAGCCATGGTGTCTCCAGTCGCGAAGAGAATCTATAACACGTCCATAACCCGTCAGCTCACGCTCCCTCGCTGTGTATGCCTTATCTCGGCCATTTATGCAGGTTTCCGCCGGAAAGGTTTGAGCGGTCGCAGACAGGAGGCATTGGGCGGTCGGGCAGCACGGAGGACGCGTGCAGAGAGGAGAGAGGAGACGTACGGCGGTGGTGATGCTCTGGGTCAGCAGCGGGCGCTGAGCGAGCTTCAATTGGTACCTGTGTGCATATCGACATCAGCTTCGAGACCCTGCGACCGGGGGTCCTAGATGACGGCAAACGTACCAGCGGAGCATTTTGGCGACGGTCTTGCGGATCAAAGAGGCGAGCGGTGTCGGGCCAGGAGTGGCGGCTTTGGTGAATAGCGATGGCGGAGGAGTTAAGTTGATCAGGAGACGGCAAAGGGGCTGGGCTGATGGACTGGATATTGTAAGCTTTCTCGAGCTCTGTGATCTCGGATGGTTGCGAGTCAGCCACGATGGCGTCGCGCACTGTTCAAGGGGCCCGCCTGGGCTTGGCGCGTAGTCCCCCGGCTTCCCGCTCTGGGGATCCCTTCCGCGCGCCTGCTCCGACGGCGCGCCGCCATCCTCCCTCACCAACACCGTGTGTCTTGCCGCATCTGCGCTTGCTCCTCGTGTCGCCTCCTTTCCGGCTCTGGCCTTGCCTCATTGAGCTGCATCGCTTCTCGCACGCCCTCGCCCATCGCCAATGGGTGCGCAATGCCGGCCGTCTCACTTCCGAATACCAGGCCATTTCCCACAGCCCTGAAGGCTGCTCGTCTCTCACTGCTCAGGCGCGGTTTTCACGTACACAGCCATGGTCTCTTCGTGCCTACCAGCCTGGTTCGGTCGCCAACCTCTCGGCCACGGAGAGCCTTTGAGGCTTCTTTGAATCCAAGCAGCATGTCAGCCCGGCGGGCGCTGTTTACCGACACGCTACCAACTGTACTGGTGCCACCTGCCATCTTCCTTGCCTGCTTCATCGGGTTGTGGTCTTACAAGATCATCATGACCATTATCTTTCAGAATAAGTTCATCTACATGCCTTACATGCCGCCATTTGCTCGTTCGGAGAAGATCGAGGACTATGCGGCTGCTTGTAGGCCTGTCTGTTGGGAGGAGAAAAGAATCAAGTCCTTGGATAGGACGAGGATTTCTCTTTGCGTTGGAAGCACACCGGAGAAATCAAGCAACGCTCAGAAGACCACCCGGAAACATGTCGTCATCATATACTTCCAAGGGTATGTGCATTAATTTCTACACGTCTTGGGCGAACTGGTTGTAATGACTGCATGTAGCAATGGTGCTTCTCTACCACCAAGATTACCAGAATTGACAGGCGTGCTCAAAGCGCTGCAAAAGAATCCGAAGGAGAAGAACGCAGAGTACAGCATCGTCGCGTTGTCGTACCGGGGCTTCTGGACTTCCAAAGGCAAAGCGTCCCAGAAAGGCATTGAGCAGGATGCTCAGGCAACCTTAGCTTGGGTCCAAGAGAACTACTCTTGCGCTCGAGTTGTGCTCTGGGGTCAGAGTCTAGGAGCAGGTGTAGCAGCAAACTTGGTTGCCCAACAACTCAAATCAGCATCGCACGCGGTTACTTCTGGTATGCAGCAGGACATCGCGGGCCTGATTCTGGAGACGCCTTTCATTGGGATAAAAGAGATGCTCCTCGCACTTTACCCCCAGAGGTGGCTTCCGTATCGCTACCTTTGGCCCTTCTTGCGCAGCTGGTGGGACAACGACGCCGCACTTCGGACCATCGCAGCTTTAAAAGGCAAACGGAAGGTGCCAATACAGATGATTACAGCAGCAAGGGATGAGGTCGTCCCGGAAGGCCACGCGCATCATCTTTACACACTTTGTAAGGAACTGCAATTGGATGTCCGGCGCCGGGAGGTCCTCGGAGCTCTGCACAATGAAGTCCTAACCAAACCAGATGGCCGAGGCTCTGTCGTTTCCTTCGTCCAAGAGGTTAGCGGCTGATAGGTATCATGAGCCTGCTAGAAACACAGTATGAGTACTACTACGTCATAAGGTCACTGTGGACTAAGAACAATGGCGCGGACGGTTCAACCTCCTGTCTCACCTACGCCGAACATTCGAGAGAGCTCTATCCCAGTTCTGCATTGAAGGCTTGTCCTCGAGCTCCCGATCTACGGAAACCAACGTTGTCCTACAACGAACACCCTTGCGGCACCGTTGTTCGCGAAGACGCTCGCGTTAGTGTGAAGGTACAGCCTTCTTTGAGTCGACAATGGACGAGATGTCTCAGTCATCCACCAGACCTCCGCTCATAATTGGGGGTTCGACAATGCTCGACAATAGATTGCAGTATCTGAGACAGTCGCACATCATCAATCCATTGTGGTGTCTCACATGGTCTGCAGCGCGGCTATATCCCTTCAACGCTTCTCCGCTGGCATTCTGGAAACTCTTCAACGACGTTCACTTCCTATGAGCTTCGCGGGCCTTCTAATAAGGAATCGCCACTAATCTACTTCATAAGTCCTCCCTTCAGCCCCAACCGCTTCTTCTGGTCATATCTCCTCTTGCCAACATCCGATGACGATCATCAGCAGACCTCCGTCTTGGCAAGAGAGCATTCTCTTTACCATCTCAGCTGAAGGCGAAATAAGATCTCTGAAGTCCCCTCTTCCTTTCCCGCATCGGCCTTCTGCTTCAGCCTCACCTGGACCGGTGTGCACCAGCCCGCTGAAGAAGAGGTTTCCACAGGAAGATCTTCGCAGCGCCAATCTCGAAGTCAAACCCATAAGGAGCCAGCGGTCCAGCTCAGGAGCACCGTCATCATTCAGCCTCAATAGCACGCCAAACACTGGATTGTTCTCTGATACGCTCAATACCTCGATCGATTTTGGTTCAGCGGACCGGACGGTCACTGGTGACAGCAGAACATGCAATCACCGAGAGAGATCCATCACCAGTACTGCCATTGGCATAGCACGATCCACCTATGTCCAGTTAGGCCTGCAGAGACGCTACTGGGATCCTCCGCTCCATTCACAACATCACGGACTAATAGCCCATCAGTACCTCGGTGGTTCAAACAGCATACCCAAGGCCACAGCTCTCACGGACATCAATATCAGAGGTGATCCAATACGTATGTGTACGTCAGATTTTGACGTTGGGCCGCGCGGGCTCAAAGTAGGGTCCTGTCTGTTTCTCAACCTACCTTATGGAGCCAACGATGCTTGTAGCCTGCAGATCAGAATGAAGGATGGAAGCCCAGCTGACCAGCCAAGATTACTCCTCGAAGTTGCAGCTGCGGTTGTTGACACGGGCACTGGTAAGAAGAGATGGCGACTTTGCACCCAGCACGATGTTACAGATATAATCAACGACATAGCCAGGAAGCGCCTTGCTTCAGAGGGAGCTTCGAGCCCGAGCATCCAGAACAGCAGACCATCATCAGAAGCAGATTCTCCCAGCTCACTCGGCTCAGCCGACGCCAACATCTTCGACTGGACCGCCTTCACTGAGGAAGAACTCCACCAGAGCCCTTCCCGCATTCCTCAAGCCACACAAAACGACAACGGCCGCCCTGTCTCAACCACACCATCCCGCTCCTCCCGCAGCCACCGCCTCTCCGGCGCCACCCTCGTTCCCAGCATCCAATCGTCCGCCCGCTCAACCCTCATCGCCACTCCATCCCCCGCACCCCACGTCTCCCGCTCCGCACCACCGCGGCACCAGCGCACCTCGGTCACTCCGCCACCGCCAGCACCATCGCCGCCCGCCGCCCTCCTCGCCACCACCCCGCCCGCCGACACCCGCGCCTTCCTCGACCTCGCCCGCGCCATCAAGCGCGCCCACGCGTCCTCGTTCTTCGTGCTCGTCCCGCTGCGCCGCCGCCCGCCCGTCGCCAACCACGGCCGCGCCCGCGCATCCGCCGTCCGTCCCCCCGCGGGCACCGTCACCGCCACCACCGCCGTCCCTGCCTTGCTCGACCACGCCGTCGAGTTCGTCTCGGTGGATTTGGCGGAGCGGCCGGGGGTGCTGGCGAGGGTGTTGGGCGGGGCGGTGGGACGGTTGGGGGAGGGGCTGAGGCGGGGGAAGGCGTTTGTTTGGGAGGGGGAGGGGAGGGACCGGAGGGTGGAGTGCGTGCCGGTTGGGGACGGGAGGGAGGTGTGGTGGGTTTGTTTTGTGAGGTGAGGTGAGGGGGGTGGATGGGTGGAGGTGGGTGAGGTGGCGGGATCAATGCGCGTCCGAGTGGCAGCGTGGAGTTGGGAGCTGTGATCGGGAGGATTTTGCTGGGTCGCCGGGGCGAGATGCCGTTGCAGAACGGGCTCGCGGGGCGCAGCCTTCGGGTGTGCGGGAGAGAAAAAAGGATCGATTCAGGCATCTCGAAGCGCACAGTTGGGGAAAGTCTCCTGGAGTTACTGTTTCGAACATTGTTTTGATGAATGTCTTGAGTTACACTTTCAACGCCTTGCCTAACGTGGATTCTTGCACGTTTCCTGGCTCGCTCAGCGCTTCTGCACCCTTAGCCACACCCGGAAGTGAATCGATCGCACCCATGGAACTGAGGCATACGATTTAGAGCAGGAGAAGTAAAGAGACAACATCGGCATCAACAACAAGTCTCCACGAATCTCTCGCGGTTCCGGAGACATGCTGGCTGGGAACTGAAAAAGAGAAAAAGGGACGCACGGGTGGGTGACCTCCGGCGGAATCGAACGCAAAAAAGTCAGCACCTCTTGGGTGCCTATTAAACTCCCTTTCGGGTGTTTTCCCCGCCCTTCTCGGGCGTGGTCGGGGCTAATTTCACGATTGCTACTTTATTAAAGCGCCGCGCCATGGGCCAGCTTGCCTGCGAATGTGCTAGGACGCTCGGAACCTTTAGGTCGATGGATAAAGCTGCGGTAGCGGCAATTATAACGTGTAGAAAGGTTAGTGTGCGCTGGAAATATTTTCAAGCATGTGTTCGATTGCAACTGATGCGGGAGACTGGAAAGTACATGGGGTTCCTTTATTACAGATCCTATAGCCCAGGTTCGCGATCTTAAGAGACGGCACTTCGATCTCATTCTCGGCCTGGAAACTCATGCAGCACAAACGGAATAGCGCTGACCGAATCACGCGCAGCCGACGCACCAATCAACAGGGGAGGATCGGTGCGTCGACGACACAGATCAAACCTCACTGTCCTTTCAAGACCCCAGCAGCGAGCGATATACGTTTGCTTTGTTATTTTTATTTCATCCCTCCTACCGGACCTCCCCCACCATCCAGATATCTCCTATCCATCTACCCTTTCTCTCCCATTGCCAATCTCCAGCGCCATTCGCGCCCCCGATATCGAGTACCAAATTAGGTGAAGATAGAGAGAAAAGAAACAGAAAGCAGGAAAGACGGACGAGAGAAGCCTCGACGGCCGTGTTTGCAATTTAGCGAGGCGCCCGCTCCGGTAAATGTATGTGACTCCGTGAGACGCCTGGCAGACGGAAAGAAAAAAAGCGATGTACAAAAAACTCCGATCCGTTCTCCCCAGCGCCGGTGATACAGAAGCGAGCGTGACGTCCTTGTCCAAATCTGATACAGTAGGGAGAGATACCGGCGGTGCGTGCTTAGCCCGCCGTGGCGGGAGAGACTGACGTTGCAACCCCAGCAGCAGAGAGCGGGAGGACAGACCCGGAGACGGCCTTGCCAGCAGGGCTACCCCACGGCCGACCACAAGGGCGCGCGCTCCAACCGAGAAAGGCAGCCTTCCCGGCGACGGCGGCGCCCCGCCTCATATCTCGGTCCAATGCACCTCCTCCATCTCCTCGTACTCGACCCTCCTGCTCGCCCTCGCGCCCCCGTCCTCCAGCCTCCTCACCTCCCCCCCTCCTCCTCCTCCTCCCCCCTCCCCCATCCGCGTCCCCAGCCTCGCCTTGATCCTCTTCCCAAACTTGGCGAGGCCGGACGGCTGCGGCGGCCGCGGCGCCGTCTGGCCCCGCTGCACCGCCGGGTCCGCGGCTGCGACTGCTGCTCCGCCGCGGTCGGCGCCGCTCATGCTGCGCGTCGACGTCTGCCGCCGCACCGGGCTGGGGATCTCGTCCATGCTGCGGGCGCGCTGGACCTGCTGCTGCTGCTGCTGCTGCGCCGTGGGCGGCTGGACCGAGAGGCTGCACCGGCAGCGGGGGCAGCACTGGACGAGGCGCTCGTCCTCGTCGTCCCCGTCCTCCTCGTAGTCATCGTCATCCTCCAGCTCGGACGGGAAGGCGCCGGGCGAGAAGGGCGTGACGGGCGGGCTGGGCGGGGCGGTCGCGACGGAGAGGCGGAAGAAGTGCGAGGCGCGCGCCGCCGACGGCTCGTCCGGGTCCGACGAGTAGCGCTTGGGGGTGGTGGTGGTGGTGGTGCTGGTGGTGGAGGACGAGGAGGGCCGCGACGAGGGCGTCTTGGAGAGAGGCTCGTAGCGCTGCGAGCGGCTGCTGAAGCTGTTCTCGGGCGAGGTAGGCCCACGCGGGAGGCCGTGGTGGGAGAGGGGGAGGCGGAGTTGCGGGTGGGTGGAGAGGGGCCGCGAGAAGGACGAGGCGGGTGGGGAGTAGGTGGAGCCGGAGGAGGACGAGGCGGGGCGGGTCTGGTGTTGCGCCGCCATGGTGGAGGCTGGCGGGTGGTGGGCGGTGGGCGGTTGGTGGTTGCGGTGGATGGATTGAAACAACGAGGCGGCTTGTTTGGAAGGAAACAAACGCTGGGCCGGAGGGATTGGCAGGGCGCGTGTGCGAAAGAAGAGGGCCGTTGGAGCGGGGCCCCAACAGAGTTTCAAGAAAGCAAAAGTCGGGTAGGGACAGGCTGAGGTTGGCTGGCGGAGGGCTCAGCAGGCGGCGCAGCAGGCGCAGTGCAGGCCAGGCAGCTCTGCAGCCGGCTCGACTCGAGCGATACGCACACCGCAGACAGGCAGCAGCCGAGACGTCAGACCGCGGCTACACAAGCACTGCAGAGAGGACGTGAGAGAGGTTGTGCTGGGTGCTGGAGCTGGCGCGAGGCAGACCCGGGTTATACAGCAGCAGCGCGCAGCCGGCCGGGCATTTGCTGGCGGCCGCACGCCTGCTCGGCGTCCCCACCGCGGGCTGGGCGGGCGGGCTCGCTGCGCTGCACACGAGCTCGCGGCGCATGGGTGGTGAGGGCGCGATATTGCGGCGCGAGCAGGAGGGTGTGTTCAGCAGCGCCCAAGAGGGAAGTGCGTCTCGTAGGCGCCCGGCGGCCTGAGCGGGCGGGCGCCCTGCACCGGGGCCCGCGCCCAATCGCAGCCGCCGCCGCGCTGGCCACCGGGCAGCAGGGCGACGCGGCGACGAGCGCGCGGTTTGACAGAGCGCTAAGCCCGCAGGCACGCGGCGGCGGAATCAGATGATGCGCGCGCCGCCGCCCTCCCCAAGGCACAGACAAGGCTTGTTTTGCGGAACGTCGTCAGCGGCCGCCGCGCCGCCGCCAATCACGGCGCCGCCAGCTGCTGGCCGCGCGCTGCACGCGAGCTGCGCCGAACGTCTGGAAAGGCACCCTTCACATGCCATTGGCCGCGCCCAGGCGCGCTGAGATCGCCCGTCCTGGCTTCCTGAGTCCGGCAGGTGGATGCGCGGCGGGCCCGGTGCGTGCTGCCTGCTGCCACGGCCACTGCCACTGCCACTGCTGCTCCGCAAGCGCAAGCGCCGCCCAGCAGGCCCTCGGCCGGCGATCGCGCGGCGATCATGGCCGCGGCCAACGGGGAGCGCGCGGGACGCCGATGCGCCGGCCGATGCGATGGCGAGATGGCCCGATGGCGTCAGCCGCTGCAGAAGAGGGAGCAAAGCTTGGGGCGCGAGCCAAGCGGCTGCGGGTAGGCGCCTCTGTGGGGCCGTTGCTGCTAATTGCTGCTAATTCCGCTATATATGGAACGCCTGGCCGCTCGCGCGCTCCACCACACCTGTTTCACTTGCTGCAACCAGCGCGCTCTCTGCTCTCGTGCAGTCCTCGCCGCAGGTCCAGAACCGCGTCGTTCTGTTTGATCTCCGCCGAAACTTTCGCAAGCGTGTCCGCCCGCCGAGTCGTGCGGGCCCAGCGCCCTCTCTGGTAGCGGCATTGACTGTGATGCTATTCGCCACACCTACTCCAAGCTAACCTTCGTGCACAAAAGGAATCGAACTGAGCTTTAATGCCTCATCGTATGACTCGTCTGGGAAAGGAAAATGCCGTGCTGGCTGCGTAGACTTTCTCTAAATCCTCGTGCCCATTACCTCCACCTCCCGAGCGACTCAACCAAAACCTAAATTGCCGATGCTTCTTTGAACTTTTGAAAATAGCCGACATCTGATGCGCTCCGTCCACCGTCCACTGGCCTCCTCATCACGGCCACGGCCCATGATTGACCACTCGACGCCTCCGGCACTCCGCCGACTGGTTCGTCTCCTCCTCGCATGAAGCAAGGTCCGACACATTCCACTTCGAAGGTGAAAATTCACCGGGCCGAGTGTGCGCACGCTATTGGAAGTCCACCCCGGGTCGGATTATCGTTCGAATGCGGATGACTTTGGTCGGTCCAGCCCGAAGCGAGCCGGTCGTCGAGCTGAGCCCGGAAGCGAAGAGCTTGCGCTACTGAAAAGGGTATCGTAGAATCCAATTTCTTCGTCACGTCTTTCTCCCGCCGGCAAACGCCGCAGCCCATGGAAAACAAAAAAAAAGACTGAACGAGAAGAGGGAAATAGCAAAAGAAAGGACGTCAGCCTTCGAGTCTGCTGACCACGCCTGATGCAATGCAGCAGCCCATGTAGGTGAGGAAGATGAGGATGAAGCTCCATATCTGGAGCGCAATCCGGCTTCTAGCCAGTTTCGCATGGAGGAACCATTGCATGGTCAGGCCGATCAACGCAGCAATGACGGAGCCGACAAAGTTCATGGCCTTGCTACCGAAGTAGCCTCTTGCGAATGCGTTCATGCCATTGGCTCGTTTTGAGAGCACGAAGGCCCACACCGCCCCCATGACGCACTCTTCAATGACGAAGATGGCCGCGGCAACAGTCAATAGGATGGTTGTGAGCGATATCTCCCGTGCTCGCCCCATCAACGTCAGGTCTTCCACACTCCGGTCGAATGCCGAGCCACCTTTGATGAATGGCATGTCGCTGTCCGCAGTGGGTAGGCTTCGTCGAGAGAATCGAGTCGACATGCGTTCGGGTATGTCCTTCAGACCGCCGACGAACATCGATTTGTTGACATGCCAGCTGAGACCGTTGTACCGCGCTGGATCCTTGTGGTCGGGATACGGTATGTAGCTATTGAAGTAGCCACGGTCCAAGCTGACCTCGCTGTCAGGGGTGGACCGGCTGGTCAGGGTCGTTGATGGTTGTCGTTGAGGGAAGCCATTCTGATTGAGGAAAGACACGACAGATGGATTACTGCTGCTACGATTGTTTGATCGAGGAGTGGCAGAACGAGGATCGACGACGCGAGGATCAACTGCACGAGGGTCGACAGGTCTTGCGGCTTGAGGCGGTCCTCTGGCCGCTTGGGGAGGCGCTCGAGGATATGTGTCCATGGTGCTTGTGGAGTATTCCGTCTCGTCGAGGGATATGTAGGATGCTCTGGGGCTGTCGTGCGCATCTGGCCGGACGGGACGGGTGGGAGCATGCTTTCGCCGAAAGCTTCCCACCCGTCCAGGCATGGCTACCACGGGCCGGGTCTGGCCATTTGGCCCGTATGTGGTTTGCAGGACATCAATGGTGTCGGAAATTTGCCTGGTGGACATCTCTCCCGGAGAGCTTTGCAGGCAGAAGTGAAGGACATTTGCGAGTCAAAATATGGGGGCTATGGGGAATAAGATTAAGCAGACAGATCAAGAAAGATATGCTAAGCACTGGTCAACCTTAACTTTGCATAACGTACTGGCGTCCAGAGTCAAGGTTTTCTGGAACGAGGCCAAGCCGCACACTGTAACACCGAACACGTAACTTGAGCGCGCTTTCCTGGGCGTCGAGGCGGGCGGCAGGGCCCATCCTCCCGCATGTGGCTTGTTCTGTTACCTCGCCCGAAAACCCCGAACAAGATCTAGTGGCTGGAGGTGGGCTTAGCGCGCTGTCTGTAGATGCTATTTGTGTTTGCTGGTCGGGAGGACCCTGTCGGGCAAATCTATCCCAATCCAGGTACAGCGTCTCTGGTACACGGCTGAGGCAGCTTGCGGCAAGCAATGCTGTAGGCCGTGGTCTTGATCGAGCAACAAGCTTTTGAGGCTCACGGCAGCAGCGCCTCATCAAGCAGCTGCTCATTCCCGGACGGTGGTTACTGCTGGACCGGCTGCCGTTGGTTTCCCGTGAAGCGTATTCAGCTGTTCGTTGTTTGCGTTTCCACATCGTCTGCTTTGAATCACCGCCGGCGGATCCTGAATCCGAGCGAGGCCGAGCGTGGCTGCACCGGCATTGCGGGATGAGACGGCGAGGCGCCGAGAATGCGCATTGAGGCTAGCCCCGCGGAGGAGACTGCAACGGTTTCGAGAGGCGTACTCGGAAGGGCTGCAGCTCGGCGAGGCAGCTGCGTCATTGGCGAGCCAACTGCCGCCGGGCCGATGCCAATTTGTCTGAGGCAGTGTGCTCGTGGACTCGGGCGTGGCTGTCGTCACAGCGCGCAGATTGGGTTCCTGGCGTGGAGGGGGACGAGTTCATGGAGCGTGAGGCGCAGGAAGTGTCAGAGTGAGAGACGCGCGATGGTGGTTTGGTGCACCGCCAGCCCAACGCCATCCTTGGCCCTGCCCATTTCGCTTGCGTTTCCGGACACCGTTAGCGCAGCCTTCCTCTTCCTCCGCGCCTCGGTCTCCAGCCACGCCTGAGCTCGCACTCATCGTCTCGTTCCATCAACACCCTCCCACTATCCTCAAATCGGCATCGTCGCATCACTGAAGCGCAAACCTTCAACGGAAGCGTTGTTTCCGGAGCATGTGGCCCGGAGGATTTGAGTGCAAGCTACGGAGTACATCTCGCGCCTTAGCCAAATCTTCGTTCCAGACCCTCGTTTCCATCTCACATGGCCATCCTTTCGAGACTCACGTTAGTAGGGCACCCGGCGAGTGGACTGGAGCTTGAGAGCGCCCCTCTCCATCAATGAGCCGGCAGGACCGACGACTATGTTCTCTCTCGCTAAGATGGCCAGAAAAACGCCGACATACTTCGGCGGACTCTGAATGAGAGGATAGCTTGTTCCTGTGCTTGAAAGCCCAGCTATCCCTTCTTGGGAATCTATCCACGGGATCAGTTGGCGCATCCATCAGCTCACGAGTCAACATCTCATCCGTCATCACGAGGTCTCACTGAAAGAGATCTCCGATCCAGATCTCACTGTACTCGCTGCTCCGAAGCAGACACAAGACTTGCGGGACTTGCGGGATTTGTGGTGCAGGATGCGATCGTGGACAATAGATGAAAACTATTGAATAGGCAAGACGCGTACACGTTTGGAGGACGAGAGAAGGCGGTTTGAGAAGAATAACATACTAACCGCGCTCAGACACCGTGATGAAAAGTCCACCAATTGCGATGCTGAGAGCAACACAGCTTGGTCTCTTTCGGAAGGAAAATGCGCACCACCTCCCAAACTCGAAACCATCGATTCCAAGGTCACACTTCTCAACGGTTGCGCGGCCAATCAGCGTTGGAATGTAAAATGAGAGCATCCTACTCAAGAAGTTGAGGCGTTCGTCTGTATAAGAACCTGAAGCGAGCCACGCGGGAATATTATCCGGATGCAGACTTCAAACTTCAGCCCCCCACGTCTTGATGCGCTGCAGCTGTTGCAGTACTTTGCGGACTGGACACAGCACCTATGGAGACTGTGCTCGTCTATGTGTAGTGCAGCCACTGATGCAAGCGCCACGTCTGTCAGACACACAACCCCCGGTCGGCCGGTCGGCCGACCGCGATAACTTCTCTCGGGAACAAGCACTTCTCATTCTATTGCGATACCGCACAAAAGGACTTGCACCGCTCATAACCGGGAACTGCATGTTGCGCTATTCAGCGTGCGAAACAAGTGCCAGCAGATTAGGGGCGTTCCTTGCGCATGCGACTGCAGTGATGTTCTTTCCTGATCAACATTCTTTTGCCCCCTTGAGCTGCGACAGGTCTCCGGGGTCCGCGGAATTCTCACATCGGAGTGCCTCTCTCATAAGAAGCGCTCAAGGAGAGAACAAATGGCGCGTTTACATGATTGACACTGGTCATTATCGTAGTGGTTGACCCACGCAACTGTCAAACAAGAGCCACAGGGCGTGCTTTTGACAATCTGTTACGCAACGAAATGCACTCATTGGGCGTCCAAGGTTCTCCACGAGCAACGTCAATACTTCAACCGAAATCTAAATCGGCCTCACGACAGGATTTTAACATCTGCTCATCAGACCGACCATCCGGGGGCTTCTCCTGAGCTCCACATAGGGGCTCATGACGTGAAGGGGGTTCCCCTGGACTCGATCGATCACGGCTTTCACATCCACGTTAGAAAGTACCTTTGGAGCCGGAGGGTTCACGAAGTCATCAAACGTGGCGCAGGAACTGTTTGAGAGGTCGACTAAGGCTCACTACAGCTACAGGCCTGGTTGGACCATCGGCCCGGGTTAAAGATGTGTTTCGCCTGCAAGCAATCGTACTCGGATTGGCCATCGCTTTTTCGGGGCTACAAGATCCGAATGCTCCACGCATTTCACAAATATCGGGTGCTAACTCTCATTGTTGAGAACTTTCAAAGGGTCTTACCTTCACCATGCTCAAGCGGGTGAGGGAGCCGTTGTCACATCACCCCGAGTATCAAAATGACGACGACAGCAAGCCACGCCAGTGGTCTGAGTAAGGGAGACAGCTTTCACATGGCGAGCATGTGTGCATCATGTAAGCAGCGACGAAACAATTGGCCATGTTGCGAGCAGTTGAGCAGTTTATTTGGCGGCCGACACGATTGGCCATATTGACAGCAGCGTGGCAGATGCCTAGCGCATGACAGGCTGGCTGGCGCTTGGTAATCGGCGGCGCCCTACGCGCGACACGGGTTGACAACCAATGACGACGCCTCCTTTGAACTAAAATTGCCGACAACGCCTCTGACATGTCCACCGCTCGGGAGTTCCCTATAGGCAAGAGAAGACGGATACGTGAGAAGGCCGCAAAATTTTCTCATCACGCCGGGCAGAGTTTGCTCCGCTAACACCAGGCGCAGCCGCAGGAGAGATTGCAGTCGTGAGGTGCCGCGCGAAAAGCTGCTAACGGGAAGTGGTAGCGGGGTGGTGCGGACGGCGTCGCTTGGCGCTCCGCAGTCGGCAGCGCTCCCGTGTCTGCCTACGCCGACTACTCCGAGCCTGAGGAACCCCGAACGCCGTCGGCGCGGATGACTCCCAGCATGCTGTTTTCGACCATGGGGAAAACGGCTCACGAAGTCTAGAGCCGAACGCACAGCCAGCGCGTTGCACCAATGACGCCGGCAGCCATCTGTGCAGCCCCGGCCAGGCAAGGAGTTGCCTCGATGATGCCATGCGCAGCGGTGCTTGGAAACACGGAAATTGAAACCGCCATGCGCACTCGCAACCATGGCATCATGTAGGGCTGAGCTTTGTCAGAGGCCGATATGTCAGCAGGGCGTCAGCTGCAGGCGCGGAGAGCAGCGTGGCTTTTGGGCAGGGCGTCAGTTCGACAAGCGGCCGAGTCAGACGCGCAGCAGATGGGCGGTGGGCGTGTTTTGTGGCGCTGCTGGTGCGCGGCAGCCGCTGCGCTTGTCACCCTCGTCCCCTCTCTCCACGCCCTGCGCACGGCCCGAGCAAGCTGCATGCTCTTTTTGGGACACCACCCCAGAGCCCGCTCCACGGTGACTCAGATCGACGCCGCCGAAGCCAGCCTCCACGCCCTTGCACACGCTTGGATCGACGCCGTAGACTTTTGTTTAAAAGACACGCCCGCCGCCGCCGTCAGCACCCCTCACTTTATCTCTCCAGATTCGAGACGCCCGAACAGGCAGCCTGTCGCGCCCTTTATCCGAACCCCGGCCTGCTAGCTATCGCACCATCCCCGACCACCGCGCACCGCACACCGCGGCTGCCTGAACGGTTCTTTGTTTCCACCATTCCCGCCGCGCATTCCCCCCGCATCATGACGCGTCGCGGCTCCAGCATGTCGTCGTACGCGCCGTCAATCGCAAACAGCTCCATCTCCATCAAGATGCGGAACCTGGCCATGCAGGGCAAGCCCGTCGTCGACATCTCGCTGAAGGGCGAGGCTGGCCGCCACGGCAGCTACGTCACTTCGTTTTCGACCATGGACAAGCTGGAGGGCGAGGTGGCTGTCACTGCCCCGCACGACACCAGGTTCGATGACATAGAGATCGCATTTGTCGGTACGTACTTTCTTGGAGCTCAGCCAAGCCCTGCCACGCTGCACCAGCTGACCCGATTTCCTTATCACAGGCCAAAGCGAAACCTTTGTGGACAAGTTCTCGACGGCGCCAACCATGTCCTCGCGGACCGACGCCGGCCATCTGTTCCTTAAACTTCGCCAGCCCATCGACGAGTCGACACTGCCAATGCCACGCATCGCTGAGGCCGGTCGCACCTACACCTTCCCCTTCACCTTTGTCATTCCCGACCAGCTTCTGCCGAAGGCCTGCCAGCGTTACGCAAATGACCAGGTCCGCGCCGCACATCTGCAGGTGCCCCCAAGCATGGGCGACACCTCCATTTCCGGCCACGGCGGCAAGCTGCTCGACGATCTCACCCCAGAGATGGCAAGGATCTCTTATGCCATCAAGGTGACCATCACGCGCGAGCGCGAGACCGACGGCAAGATTGTAACGCTTGTTGACAAGACCAAGAAAGTGCGCGTCAAGCCAGCCTTTGAGGAGCAGCCACCTCTTGTCGTAGGATCCAACGATGCCGACTACCGGCTTAGGGAGGAGAAGACCATCCGCAAGGGCGTCTTCAAGGGCAAGCTGGGCAAGCTGGTCATGGAGACGCAGCAGCCACGCAGCCTGCGCATCCCTGGCGCCCGCACGGCAGAGGATCGCCCCATCACCACCTCCGCCAAGGTCGTCCTACGCTTCGATCCCGCCGATGAGGACTGCCTGCCGCCAAGGCTGGGCAACTTGAGCAGTAAGCTCAAGGTCACCACCTTCTTCGCCACCACGCCACGCCGCCAATTCCCATGCCGCGAGCAAGTTCTGCTCGACATCTCTCAAGGAATCTTCTCGGAGATGCTGCCGCTCTCCTCGCGCTGCATGGCCGCCGCGCAGTGGCAGAAGCACACACCCACCGCCGAGACCGCCACATCCCCCGCCGTCTCGCGCCGCGACTCCGGCGTCAGCGACTGCTCCGACTCCTCCAGCAAGCAGAACGTCCCCGAGCCCTCGACCGCCTACGCCGGCCGCTCCTACTATACAGCCAACCTGCTCATCCCCATCCAGCTCCCGACCAACAAGACCTTCGTCCCGACCTTCCACTCCTGCCTCGTCTCCCGCGTCTACCGCCTCGACCTCTCCCTCTCCACGTCCGCCACCACCTCGCTCTCGCTCAAGGTGCCGCTGCAGGTCTCGGCCGAGGGCAGCGCCGAGGGCGCGTCCGAGAGCGCCGAGCGCGAGTCCAGCCAGGCCGTCGCGCGCGAGGCCGCCGCCGCGCTGCACGACGTGTTCGCGCCGCGCAGCGTGGCGCCGCCGAGCGCAGAGTTCCTGGAGGGCAGCCAGATGGACGCCAGGCCGCCCGGCTACGAGGCCTTCGTGGGAGCCCAGGCTGGCGGCGTCGAGACGACGGTCAGGGTCATGGGGTGACCGCGATGAGGCAGCCCTGGTCCTTTTTGGAACTTCGCCGGCTTCAAGTCGTTTTCTTTAATCGTGGGAATTCTTTTTTTTTTGGGCGGAGTTTGTGGGCTTTGTGGAAAATGGGAGAATATTGGCTCGAAGATATCCTGGAAAAGATTGATTGGCTGCTGGGCTGGAATGTGCATGGCTCATGGGCGGCATGGAACGAGGATGCCGAAATTGGAAACCACGAAAAGAACGGGAAAAAGGAGTTCGGTTTCGGAGTTGGTTTCTTGCTTGATATTTTTCTGCTTGCGATAGCGGTCGAGGATACCCCAAATACCCGCATACTAGAGTGTTTTAATCACAATGGTTTTTAATTCCGATTGGTTGGCTGCGATGAGCGTGCGCGTGACTCGATGGGTCGGGCAGGTGGAGGGCAGGGGGGTTGGTAGATAAGACTGGATCCTTGTAGGCTTGCTTCTGAGCTCGTCGTCACTGTTGTTGCTCTTGGACTCGGCGGCCTGGAGATATTCCTTCATGCGAGTCTTTCAACATCATGGGTGATACTGACCACATCACGGTTGTCTGTACTGCGCCATCTTACCCCTTCTAGACGTCTCTCAGGCGAGTTCGATTATTCAGCGAGGAGACTTGATCGCCCACTCCAGCAACGGCCCCTCATCATGGCCAGCCAAATGACCAAACCTCGACGCTCTGTATCTTCCCTGCATATTGATGCGCTTCGCTCGTGCCGAGACACAGGCCCTATTCCTTAGCGGCCTGACGAGGGCGAGGAACGAAATACATCTTTGGAGCGATCCTCGGGAGAGGACACAGTGATTTCAGCATGTAGAGGTATGCCGTTCCTTATTATTGGTAGAGAGACATAGCTAGTGTTGTCGTTCAACAGATGGATGTGCGGTGTGTAGCTGGTTTTAAGCCGGTGAGGGCACGGTCGGGGATGTGGCAGGATTGCTGCGTGGTTGCGATGATCATGTGCGCGGGGTTCACGTGGGAGTGCTTTTGCGATAGACCAGGAGGGCCACGTGGAGTTGTTTAAGAGGTACAAATATTGTTTATTGCTTCGCTATTCTCTGGTATGGAACGAGCGAAGTCTTCTGTAGATTTTTATGAGTACAACGGATATCAGATGCTCGAGGCCCATGCCCGCGCAACATTGTCTCTAGCGCTAGAACGTGGCACGAGTAAAATGTTCACCAGACCGTCAATACGGCTTTCAGCCGTTCCCGGCGCAGAAGAACTAAAATAGAAGCTTAGCGAAGCTTTCTGTACCTCAACACAGCCTCCATCGTCAAGTTGAAATATCTCAAACAGAAATCATGCAATACTTTGGCCTACACACTACGCTTCAAACTTTTGTGTCCCTGGATCTAGTTCTGGAGGAGCTCCAAAATCCTGAGATAGTCCAAATGTCTGCTCGTTAGTAGAAACTGAATGCAGTTTTTCTGTCTTTTCTCTTTTTTTTTTTTTTTCATGTGAGTGCATCATTCCCGGATTCTGATATCCACCAAGATGACAACTAAGTAGTTTTGCATTATATCACCTTTAAATACTGTTGCACAGCGTTGACATGGCGAGAGTTACCAGCAGTCCAGGTGCCTGGTAATGTTTTAATGCAACAGGACAGACGAGCAAGTAGAGCGACATAAACAGCTGCGCGAAAGACAGTCCCAGTGACTTGATGTAATGAAAGACTTAATAGAGAGAGCTAAACCACTTGATGAGATCTCCACAACGGGCTACGGAAGAAATGGACTGCATTAACTCGTGGAAAGTCAACGTTACGTTCTTGTTACTTATACTAACCAACGGGAGATTCGCTCGCCTCTTGCTGAGCTTCTAACATTACAGATCATGGATTTCTTGCTTGAATAATTTTCAAGTGAGGCAAAATGCCTGTCGCTCTTGAATCCCGCGGAGTTGCGGAGCTGGTACATGTTGAGACTTACGTTCACTTTATCAAGCTAGTGTCCACCATCATGCCATCTTATTGCTTACAATGTCCATCTCGAAAGCCGGAGAACCCCGCCACCGTGCTGGCTTCACGCCCTGTCACGGATTCCCGAAGAGGACGTCAGCAGTAAGCTCTCTATTGGAGTGTACAAAGAGAGGAATGATTAATCAAAGGAAGAAAAAGGAAAAAGAAGAAGACACCATATATGCTTGCTCGTTAAGTAGAAGGTACAAGTTGGAAAAACACGCTTTTATGCTTCAGAGGAAGTTCAAGGCCGACAATTCAGGCGGCTGAGATTATGCTCAACGGCTCCATGCTCCGCAGCCCGGCGTGTGCCTGGTGTAGCACATGGAACTGTTCATTCTACAGTTTTGGGCAGAGACGGTCATGATTGATGAACCGGTGTCTCATGTTCTGGGGATCTTGGAGGGAACGTGCTTGCTTTTAACCGCTTCCTTATAGTTCGTCCCTCAGCAATGATCTTAATGGCTACACTGTCTTTGTGTGGGGAACGATACCTCAGAACTGCTTTACTTTTGAGATCTCCACAATGGGAACTATCGGTTGGCGGTCGTGCATCCTGCGGTGATGGGTCTTTGTGGAATTGGGGATCATCGTGCATATTAAGACGCGATAATGTTGATGGTGAGAAATAATTGACCTCGATAAAGCATACCACGCTATCCAAGCTCCGACACCTTGCCAGTGTAACCAAGTAATACAGCTCTACATCAAGTAGAGTGAAAGATGAACCGAGATTGTACAGGATGTTGTTGTTGAATGGTACAGGGAGAAAAACAGAAGTACAAGAGAATACAGAGCAACCTCCACAGTACCGTTTCCGAAAGTCGTTGCCGCCAAGTTCCTACCTATACCAGTGTGCTCGAAACGCCGGAAACCCAGAAAATCACGAGAAGTTTGAGAAAGCGGAGTGCCTCACATATAGGAGGCACTTCGGAGCAGCAGTCATGCAGCACGAGGAAGGCATGAAGCTTGACTCCACCGCGACTGACTCAGTCAGCCTCGAAGCGTCCATCCGGGCAGCCAAGGGAGCTCCAGCTCCCCGCGTATGGCTTCCTTCCGCAGACGCGGCGCCGCAGCCCTCCCGGCCGCGCACCATCACCCACCGGAGCTACCACCGCACAGCACCGCCACACCTAAACGAAGCTGCACAACATATCAGCCCTGTCCACCCATGCGTCCCACCATCTACGTGAAGAGAGAGGAGAGAAGAAAAAATCAAGTCAAACATACCACGTCACCCCACCGCCCACCACAACCCCCCTCCACAGCAGATCGGCCTCCTCAAAACCCTCCACATCCAATAGATCCTCGTCGCCCGAGTACTTGCACCGTAGCACCTTGGCCGTCGCCGCGTCCTCCACGTTGACCGGCAGGAAGGAAAACAGCTCCACCAGCGCGGACCAGTAGCGCGAGAGCGCGGACTGTTGGTCGCGAGACATCACGGGCGAAGCTTGTGTGCTCGTTCTCGCCGTGGGCTTCCCTTTCCGAAAAGGGTAAGAAGCTGCGGGTTGGGAAAATTTTCTCGCAGAGACGATCTGCGGGCCCCGGCGGGAGATGATGGATTTGAGCTGTTGATGCCGCGGAACGGTCCCCTCGATGGCGGCACTCCGGGACCGGATTTTGTGGGAATGGTGTATGCGGGACCGGGGGTGTTCTCGTCACAGCGGGGAGGTTCTGCTGGTTTTCTCTCTCTTGCTTGTCTTTTTTTCCTTCGGCTCTCGCGTCGTGACGGCAACGTGAATGAATCGCCGCGCAGGAACAAGCGAGCTTAGGGCTCCGGAACGACAGGACGAGGTTTCTTCGCTGCGGTTGTGTGGGGAAGGGTTCGGCGTTTGCGTGGCGTGGTTGCCTTTTGTTTTCCTTGACCGGTGACGAGGGGACTGGGCTAGACTGCGTCCGACGAAAAGACTCCGGAACGTTGGGGATGAGAGGGCAGTTGCAACAACAAGAGGATCTGGAGATGGCGCTGGCTGGCGGAGACGAAGGCGGCGAGTTCACGACCATTTATCGCAGACACAGACGCTCAGCGCACGAACACCCTCCTGCGCTGCGCTGCGCTGCCAGGCAGCCTACGTAGCACTCACCGCGCGCTCACCGCAAAAGCATCGAGGCATTGAGGCTGCTGTCAGCCCTGCCCTGTTTGCTGCGCCGTTGTGCTGCCATGTCAGCCAACAGGCGTACGTGTATACCCATCACGCTCGCCTCGCCTCTGCAACGCACGGTTCGCCCGCAAAGTGCTGTGAGTTGTTCAAAGGTTGTGAAGTTGTTGGAGGAAGATCACTTCCCGATTCTCTCTCCAATTCCGAACCGCGCTTTCTACATCTCAAAAATAATTCCTCTGCATGAGCATGAGCCACCATAAGGCCGGCTGCTGTCTGCAATCCTCATCCAACGCGGACTATTACCCCGTCCGAGCAGGCTTTCTCGCCAGCGTATATGCAAAAGTGACAGTACAGCCCAGCAACAAAGAAGAAAACGAAAGACAAATCACCGGCCCGTGCGACCCATGCAGAAGACGGACCCACAAAGAGGATTCTATCGGACGTGGAAAGGAAAAAGAAGCAGGAACGAACGCGCGCGGACTAAGCGGCCACCCGTGGGGTATCGCAAACGACTTTACTTCTATCAGGCTTCCTGCGATCTTCTGGAAGAATAGGGTATCTCCTCCACTTGAGCACGTTCAAGTGCGCGAACATTTGGTCGAAACAATGAGGGAAAACATAGCACCTTCCAAACACCGTGATCCCGTGATGATTGCATGAACGCCAACGAGTTTCTCAGGTGTTGTTTTCCAAGACCAGGACATAATGAAACAAACATAGGAAACGGGTGTCAGCGAGTGACAGTAAAACAGTGATCAGTCAATCAGTCGTACAGCTTCTCATACGGCCCCACACCATCACGCACCGGCTGCCGTAGTTTCCGGCGGCGGCTCGATCCTGATCTGCGGCTCCGTGCGAACAGGGCTGTCGCCGGCCTCAGCCAGGCTCTCCCTCAGCGCGTCGACGTCGAGCTCGTCCTGCTTGACGACGACCTTGCACGGCGCCTTCGCGCCCTTGGCGAACCCCAGAATAGGGCCGGCTTGGTTGACGCCTGGGTTGCGCAGCTTGAACGACTTGGAGCGCTGGGGCACCTTTGCAGAACTCGACGGGACATCCGTGCCAGCGGTCGACGATGAGTTGGTAGAGGATTCCGTGCTCGAGCTGCCCGCACGGCCGTCTTTTGTCGTCGGAGCCTGCGCGTCGGGCGACAGCGAAGTCGTGGTTGCTGTGCTGGCAGCGGCTTCTGCAGCAGTGGCTTCAGCTGCGCGAGTCGGTGTGGGAGCGAAGCCCCACTTCCCAAAAACCCATCCGCCCACTTTGCGCCCGATGCCTCCGCCCGAGTTGCTCTGCTTGGGCCGAGAACCTGAGCCACCGTTGCGCTGATCCGCCGCAAAGCCTGAGAGGAGACTCCGGTGCGCGGCGCTAGCGTCTTGGTCGTGGCGGTAGGAGATGCTCGGACGAGCGACCATGTTGCTAAGACTGGCGATCGCCTGAGAAGAGGGGCTGCTAGGCGAAAAGAACACCTGCGATGGGCGGGCGTGCACAGAGATGTCCATGCCACGCACCGAGAGGAGAGACTCGTGCGATGTGGCGCGGCGCAGCCCGTGGCCGACCTGACCGTTCGTGTACATGTCATCGCTGAATTCGGAGTCTTGCGCTTCGGGCGTTGGCGTGTTGGTACCAGAAACGTCAGCGTTGGAAGACGTCTCCTGTTCTTCCGTGATGACATCTTGATAGATTGGGGAGAGGTTGTCAAGCTCCTCTTCAGAGATGCGTAAAGATGGGTTTGCGTTGATTTCAATAGTCGGGGCAGCCTTGTGAATCTTGAAAGCTGCAGGTGTCGTGAGGGTCCTGGCGGGACCTTTTCCCCTGGTATTGATAGGGGTAAAATCAGGCGATCCCGGGTCGTTGTTGCTCTCGGGGCTCGTTGGTCGTGAAGAATCCTGTCCCGCATCACTGTACATGCGGTCGAAAATAGATGAGGTGCGTCGTGAATAGGGAGAGCTGGGCACCGACGACGGGGCAATCGAGACCCCAGTTTGATGGCTTGCGACGGACCAGCGGTGGGCGTGTTTGGTGCTAGGAATGGTAACAGCAGTCTGTGAAAGGATTGTTGCGGCGGAAGAGGGAGTCGTAGGTCTAGGGCTAGAGATAGAGGAGCGCGGCGTGTGCAGGGCGGAGGGAGGCGCAAAGTGACTGGGAGTAACAACACTTCGCCTCTTCTTTGACGATTTCCGCTGAAGGTGTCCCCTGGGCTTCGGTGGGTCCTTTGGAGTGGACGGTGCGGCATGGTAGTGGTGGTGAACGTGGAGTTGGCGCGGCTCCTTGGGAGTCTCCTGCGGTGCGTCCATGTCCAGGCCGATCAGCTCATTCTGCAGACTTGGCCCGCTCGGCTCCTCTGAGGCCTCGCTCATCGGCTGGTGGAGCAGAAGTTGCTCTCTTAGCCTCTCGACCTCGTCGTTCGAGTTCATGAGCATATCTCGTAGCTCCACGATGCCAAGCTGGAGATTCGCGTTGTCCTGAAGGATGTCCTTGACGAAGTGCGAAACCACGTTCGTGCCAGTCTTGTCATGGTGGCCTGCCTTTGCGGCAGCGGCGCCCTTTAGTCTGCCCGCAGCGGTCTCCAGCTCGCGTTCGACGGCCCGCCGCCTTTCCATGCGGCTCACGACCTCCACATGGCGTTCCCGCTCCTCCTTCGCCTCCTTCTCGATCCGCTCGACCTGCTCGGTCAGGACAGCGATGGTCTGCTCTGCCTTCCTCCAGCGCTTGATAGCAGACTTCTCCTCACCAGCCGTTGTGTGTAGCTTGTTCGTGAGCTCCATCTGCTCCTTTTCCAGCTCGGCGAGTTGTCGCTCCAGGCTCTCGGCGCGAGCGGCGAGGTTCGTCATGCGCTGCAGCTCCTCTTGTGTTTCCATGAGAGCAGCAGTCAGCTCGTGGCAGTGGGAGTCGGTTTCGGAGGCGGCATTGTTGAGGGCTTCGAGCTGGTCCAGCAGAGCGCGATTCTCCTGGACGGTCCTCGCGTTGCGGGCCTCGAGGTCGGCCTTTTCGTGTTCCAGGGTCTCTATTTTGGCGGCCATACGACGCCGCTCCGCCTCGCTGTCGGCGATGTATGCTTCATGGCGTTGGAGAAGAGCCTGCAAGCAGAAGGTCAGCGAGGCGAGCATAATAACGGCCTAATTAGACTGCAAATGACTGCGCACGGGGATGCGCTACAGGGTGCACGCCTTAATTAGGCCGGTGGTGGTGTGCTTGGATCTTGGCCTAATCTCAGAGGGAGATCGTGGAGGAAGGCCAGGGATGGGCGGAGCGGGCGCCAGACGAAGAGAATGCAACGTGTTTGCTGCATCGTGGGACAGGTCGTACGTACCTGGCCAAGCTGGGCGGCGGTTTGCACGTCGCGCTCGAGGCTCTCGAGCAGCTCCCCGTTGTGGCTCAGGAATGCGCAGTCGGTGCGGCCACAACAACACTGCGGAATGGTTTGCGTAGGGCCGGTGCGCGGGCTCACTGGCTCGTCCATGGTGAGGGCTGATACGAGGAATGCTGGCGTGTGGCCCTTTTAGCCTCCATCAGCACCTGTCGAGGAAAGGGTGCCTCCGGGGCGGGCTGGGGTTGATGTTTAGGAGCGCGTGGGAGGGCGCGGGCGCAGACGAGTGTTTGGGTGGAGACAGCGATGTTCGCTGCGCCGGGCCAGGAACCGGTTGAGCATGGCGCAGGCGCACAGCAGGCCGGCGTCCAGTGCTGAAAGCCGCGCTGCTCTGACTCGGCGCTGAGCCCTGAGCGACACTGCGACCTGACCGCCGCGCCCAGCCACACGCTACCCGCGGCGGGGCCTCGTGACACCCGCGGCGCTGCCAGCAGGGCAGCGTCCCTCATGACGTTTTACCGCCGCTCGCCTGCTGTCCGCGGCCAGACACTCGCGGCCGGCGCGCTCAATGGGCGGGAGGCTCGCGCTTCCGTCCAAGCGCCCGGCTGGCGATGCGCTCGTACTCGCCATTCGCTGCCTGCGTGCCGTATCGCCGACGCACCGGACGCAGGGCTCTCGCATCTCTGCACACGCGGGAATGCCGGCCGTGAGCATGCCAGATCGCGTTAGTGCTGCTAGTCTACCAGTACCTGCACCGCCCAACGCCCGTTGACGTTGAACGTCTGCCCTACGACTTAGACCTGCTGCCCCTGTGGCAAACCACGGCCAACCACGGCTTCGTCCCGTTCCGGCCCCGACCTGTGAGCCCTGAGCCCTGAGCCTGAGCCTGAGCCTGAGCCCTAAGCCTCACTGCGCCCCTGCAGGAGCCATGCGAAACTTTTGCTCGCAGCCCGAGCACGCTTAGTCAAGCCGAAATCCCAACCGCCTCTGCTTCTTCGATTGCGTCGGCATCTCGTCTAGCATGATGACGTCGCCGTCGTCGCTCTCCGCCGGCTCCTCGTCACTCTGCGCGAGCCCAACGTCGCCAGCAAGTTCGTCGATGAACTGATCCGCAGCCGCCTCGTCGTCCATGTCCACGTCCATGCTCGCCCCTGCGTTCTTCTTCAACATGCTGTGGCTGCGCTTGCGGACTTCCGGCAACTCTTCGAGTTCCTCATCTTGCTCTTCTGGGACATTGATGGCCAGCCACGAGCTAGTCAGAGGCGTGCTGCCGCTGCCTCGCCGCAAGGGCCGCTCGTTGCGTAACGCCTTCCTCAGCGCAAGCTTATCCTCGAGCCCGGCACTCCCCTCCATTATTTTGATCGTCTTGCGCCAAGTTTTTGGGTCGCGAGATTTGTCGTGCCTGCCGACTTCCAGCCCGTTCACGGTTGCAAGATCCAATGCTTCCGCGCGACTGTCACCCCAAAACCAAGATTTTCCTTTGTCGATTTTAAGGTAGTTGTGCGACGAATAGTGTCGCGAGCGATAAATGCCTTCAACACCCCTTGATAATCCCGGGCCTTGATCATCGTCAAAGCCGGAAGATTTAGACGGAAACAAGAGGTCCATCGCCTCAGCCTCGAAGCAGCGGCCGAGAACTCGGCTAAATGGAATGCGTAGACTCTTCTCCGGAGCGTGCAGCCAGTACCATTCCTCGTCATAGCCGCCAAGCGGCGATCCATTTCTTTCTGTTTCCGTGAGTGGAATACGGCTCGCTGCGCGCGTAGGATCCAGTGTATAGGCTTTTCCAGTGATATGAACAGCAGAATTGTAGGGATGCTTTTGATCGTAGTCGTCGTCACTTGCAGTGTCCAGATTCATCAGGTTCAGCTTGATCGACGTGATTTGCAGGACGTCCGTGACTGCAGCACCTTGCTGGTTCGGCATAAGGCGCACAGTGTCCCCGGTCAGCAGCAGTTCCGAACCGATGTAAATGCCTCTGCAGGTGATCGACGCCGTTGGCCACGTGCCCTTGAAATGCTGCCTTTCCACGAGCGAGAAAGACGACATTGCAGTAAACGCATGTGTGATCGTAGGATGCCAATCAGTCTCGGGAACGCCACGAAGGAATTCGGACCAGAAAATGAAAGGACGTATCGCACTTAGCGGGAGATACTTGTGCTGCTTTGACCAGTGTTTGTCTGCGTTGTTAGGATCAGGTATTGGCTCAACTCTGAATCCAGAATAATTGCGCTGAGACTGTTTGTTAGTTTCACTGACTAGGTCTTCAACCAGAGCGGGTTCAGCTGCTGGCTGTGAGACTATGCCAGCTTCCCAGCGTGGATGGGGTCCGAAACGGTTCGCAGCAATGCTCCAGACCTTGTACTCTCCAGTGCTTTCGTCGAAACAAATCTGTGTCGTGCCGAGGGCCAGGCTGCGGACGAACAGGACCACTTCTCCAGGCCGAGGGACCCACTGTCCCTGCTTTGAAACTTGATCAAGTAGTGGTGGAAGGCAGCTACGTTCAGCTCGCCAGTCCATGCTCATAGTTTCCTTGATGGGTTCGTTGACCCGACCGTCACGCCGCAGCTTGTTGATCAAAATGCGATAGATGTCCGGCGTACCCTCATCATCGGTGCGCAGTTCGGATGTGTCGACCTGGCGAGGTCTGCCTTTGAATTTCTGCAGTGTAGTCTGTACTGGCGCGACGGTCCCCTGCTTGGCGCTTGATCGAGACACTGGCTGGGCTTTAGCCTTGCCGCCTCCGCTGTTGCAGACTGTGCACGGACATCCAAAGTTACTGCCGTGATTGTTCATGAGGTGGAGAAAATGGGGGAAGAATCTGTTGGGTGAGTCGAATGTTTTGTTGTCCGGATGGCCATATGCCCATCTGTCGATGTGTTGGGGAGCATTCTTTCTCGCTCTGCCCCAGACCGTATACCCATGCGGCAATTGGTCTAATACGTATGTAACTCCTGCATGGATGATCAGCCAGGATTCTTCATTACTCGCCGATCAGGGCGCCCAAGGTTCCGAAAGACTACGGGAATCCTATTGTCTTCCTTCGGGGACAGCTCTCCGCGGATAGGGATCGCGCGCCGAGCGATCTGTGATTGCCCTGGATGCCTCCCGCATTCGAGCCTCTTAGTGCTTGGCGCGTATCCGGGCTGTAGACGCGGTCTTTGTGCTACACAAAGCCTGGGGGCAGGCAAGATGGGCGCGGATCGACAACGGGACAGATGGCATTGCATACCCACCTTTGACGTACTCTCCTCGCTCTTTCATCCAAGACTCAGCCAGCTTCTCCAAGTAAACGGTAGGCGGATTGTGAAGCCGATAGTCCGCGCGAGTCGGGCGATGCGTCGGGTCGCCATCTGAAACATCCACAATCGGGACGACCACGGTACCTGCATATGGGGCCATGCCGGGCTGGTCTGGAGTGACGCTGTGCCGGGCGGACGCGTAATTGAAATAGATTGACTGCTGTTGTCGGCCGAGGGACGAAGACGGAAGAGAGCTCCGGCGGCGGCGTGACAAGAGAAGGGATAGCTGAGGCCAGTAAGGTTGGTGAGGCCGAAGATGAGCCTACGGTCCGAAGAAGCAAAGACGGAAAGCGTGATGGACGCGACGGTGGCAGAGTCGGGCAGAGATGGACGGCTCGACAAGATGTGAGACGCGCCGCCCCGCAGAAACCACGCGCTCGCAGGCGGAGGTGCAGGCGGGCGAGCGTAGGCGACCCCGCTGGTGCAGTCACGCCCGCGGACGAGCCAGGCGATGCTCCTTGGTGGTGAGCTAGGGCGGCTGTGCGAGAACCGCTCAGGGCAGTTTCCAAACACCGCTTGGCGAGTGGGGCTCGGCCCGCGCTCTTATGCGCGACCGGCCCCTGCATAGGGTAACACGAGAGTTAAAGCTGGCTGCGGCGCAACCACCACAACCCTGCCGCCCGTCGCAAACACCACAGCCGTCGTGGGCTTGACGGCGCCCGCATACCCGCCCGGGGAGACGCTGAATGTTTCAGATCGCGCCGCCGCAGACTCCCGCACCACCTGCCGTTCGTAGGGCTCCTCGCTCGCGCTTTCGGCCTGATCGACTCGTTTGCATTCCGTGTCTGAAGCGAGCGGCTGCACGCTATCCCAAACTCGCGCGTGCGATCTCCCATGCGTGCGTCTGATTGGCACGCCCCCGCCCGTGCTGCCCATGGGCTGCTCATTTCAATATCGTGGCGCCTCCAACTCGCAATTACTGCCTCCTGTCTCGTGGTCGACATGGAAATCGCATGAGCCGGCGTCGTGAATCAGGTCTCCACCGACCTACATGGCCGGGATCGACCGCCTACATATACCAATTGCCCGCCTCACAGCCTCCAAATCCCGGTTCCGTCCCGTCTTCCCTCTCGCAATGCGCCGCCTCGCCTGAAACCCATTGGAGAGCCTGTCTCCAGACTATGCCGCGGCCGCCAACCAGGAAAGCTTGCCGTCCGCCCCTTTCGGTTATCCACCTTCCCGGTCGATCTTGACAGCCTCGCCCAAGCATACCGCGCTGGAACACTGCGCGTAGGATCAACCATGAAGCTATTTAATCAGAAGGGCTCCCTTCGGGAGATCATCGTGCCTGCTGAGAAGAAAATCTCAACACCAGCAGGCCAGCGCCTCTCCACCATCATGGACCACCGTGCGCCGCCAATTCCGCCTCGCTCCATCCTGCGCAACAACAAGAACCTCAACGACATCGAAGAGTCGTCAACAAGCAGCGTGCTTGGAAGCAAGGGCGGCCAATCCTACAGTACCGCGTGGTCGGAGGGAGGACTCTTCAGTAAAGACGCGAAATTGGATGCGTTGAGGAACAACCGGCACATCGCGAAGCGCGGAGGATGGGGGAGATTACTCCTCATAGTGGCAATCATCGTTGCCGCTATCATCGCCCTGGCGCTCGGGCTGGTCTTCGGCTTGCAGAAGACCAAGAGCAACAACAGGTATGATTGGCTGCCGCCAAGCGCCATTTGTCAATGGCTGCCGCTAACTTTCAGCTCAGTAACAACTCGAGTAGCAGCTCCTCTTCTGCAGCTGACTCTTCAAACAACGACCAAAGTAACGGCTCGACTCGGACATCTTCCGGTTCGAGTTCGACCAGCACTGCCAGTGCCGATTTCCCGCTTGGAACGTATTCGTTTTCCACCTTCCTCGATACGGTTACGACGGAGTGTGTCTCGAACGAGGACACCTGGAACTGCTACCCGTATGTTATTTACAACAGCAACAAGCAGAAGGCCTTGACGACCTTCAATTGGGTCATCACCGGCTCCAAAGGAGACTACAAAATCTCATCAACCGACAACCCTTTGTCGCTTGAGTTTGACGAAGTGGATCTTCCTCTCTACAGCGAGGGACAGGACAGCGAGCGCTACCACTTCCAGTTCACAATGGACAAGAAGGTTGTCCCTCAAACATCCATCACCGATGACGGGTCCTCTGCCGTGTGCTATTTCAACTCCACGACTTTCACGGGCTACCTTTACACAAAAATGGAGAAGGACTATCCGACAGACGATGACTCAAGCAACGCCTGGCCATACGCAGTCCGCGCCGAGCAGACCATCGGAGGCGGGGACGATGTGCCCAACTGCTACAAGACAGTGAATGGGCGCATCACAGAACAGATCACCAGCAACATTACGGCCATGGGCGCAAGCACGCTCTGCAGCTGCATGTACAGAAATTACCTCACGAAATAGCGCAGCACCAGCGTGAGCGTCTTCAGTTATCTGTACCACTTGGGACTTTACCCACACACTTTCATTGTATTCGCACGGCATTTCACGCACGCACGCATGATATGCCGATCAGTTCAGTCATGGCAAGCGAGGAGTTGAGGGGTTTTTGGATTGCAGTGGATTCATGGATATTTCACGGCTTCGGGATGGGCGGTAATACCAAACTTGTGATTCTAGAACAGCTATATACCACACAGCTAAGCAGAACAAAGGCGGACGACGGTTTCGTCGAGCAACCAAGCTGCGTCGCACAGAAACACGATTGCGGGTGAGACATTGCAATTGGCGAGAGACGACTGGCCGATAAGGCCGCTGACACATCAAGAGCGCCGCCCCGGTCTCGGGCCCACCCACAGCCCCGCCGTGACATGATGTAGACCATGTTTTTTTGGCCGATGACTGTGACTCGGCGCTGGCGCATCAAATAACAACCACCCAGACCCCGCCAAAGAAGGGCATCGCTCACTTCCAGAACGTCGCGACATCATGGCGTTCCCGTTCCTGCCGTCAATTGACCTTCAGTCCTACGCCAGCCCCGCACAAGGGCTGGACGCGCAGGCTCTCTCCTACGTCGGCGCCGTTTTCACCATCGTCACGCCAGCCAACATCGACGATGCATTCTCCTTCCTGCGCGAGACCTTTGGCGTCTTCGCCACCCACTTCGAGGCCTCCGCGCTCGAAGACGTCTCCGATCTCGTCTCGCTGCTCGACGCCGGCGCCGCCAAGGTCTTCGTGACCGCGTCGCAACTGCAGCAGCTCCGCACCGTCTCCAACATCGACCTCGACCGCATCGTGCTCGCCATCTCCGGACAGTCCAAGCAGGAGCTCATCGACACGCTCGGTGGCACCACCGTTGGCGTGTATGCGCAAAACGTCAAGGACGTCGAGCTGGAATTGGCCTACCTGAAGGAGTACGGCACCGACGACAGGCCCGCCGTTTTCACCTCGTTCGCGCAGCCGAGGCTCGAGAATGCGCTCGAGGTCGCGAAGCTGTCCGGCACCCCGATCATCCCCGCCGCGCTTCTCACCGTCGACGTCAAGGCGGAGTCCCAGCTGATCCCGGTCGGCAAGCTTCTGCTGGCCAATGCCACGAGCGACAGGCCCGATGGCCTTTTCACGACTCTCGTCACGGATGAGAGGGGAATTGCGCTGGGCCTCGTATACAGCAGTGAGGAGAGCGTGCAAGAGAGCTTGCGCACCGGTCGCGGCGTCTACCAGAGCCGAAAGAGGGGTCTGTGGTACAAGGGCGAGAGCAGCGGTGATGTCCAGGAGCTTGTCAAGGTATCGCTGGACTGCGATTCTGACTGCCTGAGCTTTGTTGTCAGGCAGAAGGGCAGAGGTAAGTATTAGAGAGGTCTGAAGTCAGGCGATGCCGTCACTAATATTTTTCAGGTTTCTGCCACCTCGCCACCGCAAGCTGCTTCGGCCACTACCGGGGACTGTCGAAGCTCCAGCAGACCCTTCAGAGCCGCAAGGCTTCTGCTCCCGAAGGCTCGTACACTGCCCGCCTGTTCAACGACCCGCAGATGCTGAAGGCCAAGATCATGGAGGAGGCTCAGGAGTTGGTTGAGGCGAAGACCAAGGAGGAGGTTGCATTCGAGGCTGCAGACTTGTTCTACTTCGCCCTGACGAAGTGCGTTGCTGCTGGTGTGTCCCTCGAGGATGTTGAGAGGAACCTGGACGCCAAGAGCGTGAAGATCAAGAGGAGAAAGGGTGATGCGAAGGGCCCTTGGGCGGAGAAGCTGGGCGTCAACAACGGTGCTGCCCAGGAGAATGGTGCGAAGGAGACTGTGAAGGAAGCTGCCTCAGTTCCTAAGAGCCAGGACGATCCTGCAGGGACCAAGGACGGCAAAATCCTGATGAGGCGTATCATTACCGCGGAACAGTCCCCTGAGTCCGTCGAGAAGGCTCTCCAGAGGCCGTCACAGCGCTCTGCAGACAGAATTCTCGGTATTGTGAACCCCATCGTCCAGAACGTCCGCGAGCGGGGAGATGCCGCGGTTCTGGAATACACTCACAAGTTTGAGAAGGCAACGTCTCTTACGTCTCCTGTCCTCAAGGCGCCTTTCCCTCGCAGTATGATGCAGCTGCCCCCGGAGACTATCGCTGCCATCGACATTTCTTTCGAAAACATCCGCAAGTTCCACGCAGCTCAAAAAGAAGAGAAGCCGCTTGAGATTGAGACCATGCCCGGTGTCAAGTGCTCGCGCTTCGTCCGTCCCATCGAGCGTGTTGGTCTGTATGTCCCTGGCGGTACTGCTGTCCTGCCTTCCAGCGCTCTGATGCTGGGTGTTCCCGCCATGGTTGCTGGCTGCAAGAAGATCGTCATCGCTTCCCCACCCCGCGCCGATGGTTCCGTCACCCCCGAGATCGTCTACTGCGCCGCAAAGGTCGGTGCGGAGAGCATTGTCCTGGCTGGAGGTGCACAAGCTGTCGCTGCCATGGCATACGGAACTGAGAGCGTCACTAAGGTCGACAAGATTCTCGGTCCTGGCAACCAGTTCGTCACGACGGCCAAGATGATCGTCTCCAACGACACCAGCGCCGGCGTCAGCATTGACATGCCCGCCGGACCCAGTGAAGTCCTCGTCATCGCCGATAAGACGGCCAACCCTGCGTTCGTTGCCTCTGACCTGCTCTCCCAGGCCGAGCACGGTGTCGACTCGCAGGTCGTGCTCATTGCCGTTGACCTCAACGAGCAGGAGCTGCAGGCCATTGAGGACGAACTCCACAAGCAAGCCATGGCTCTTCCCCGTGTTGACATTGTCAGGGGCGCCATCGAGCACTCGGTCACCCTCGTCGTCAAGGATATCAATGAGGCAATGGTTCTGAGCAACATGTACGCGCCTGAGCACTTGATTCTGCAGGTTGAGGATGCAGTGCAGGTCAGGGAGATGGTCGACAATGCTGGCAGTGTCTTCGTTGGTCCTTGGACACCTGAGAGTGTTGGCGATTACTCGGCTGGTGTCAACCACTCGTTGCGTAAGCTTCCCCCCTACTTGTGCAACTTACCTTCACCTAAGTCATATGGCTAACCATTTCACAGCTACCTACGGCTACGCCAAGCAGTACTCCGGCGTCAACCTCGGCTCCTACGTCAAGCACATCACTAGCTCGAACCTGACCGCCGAGGGCCTGAGGAACGTCGGCACGGCTGTCATGCAGCTTGCCAAGGTTGAGGAATTGGAGGCTCACCGGAGGGCGGTGAGTATAAGGCTGGCTTACATGAATGGCGAGGCGACGGCTTAGAGGGGATAAAGTAAAGGGAATCGGAAAAAGGGATGACCAGGTTTCTTTTGGCTTACGAGCACGAAAGTTGATGGAGATCATAAAAAAAGCGTGTGTGTGTATATATTTGTGTGTCTTCGCGCGGACATAGTATAGATCTATTTATGAGAGCAACATTACTATCACGGCCCGTCCCGGGTACACCTCATGATCGCCGGTGTCTCAAGCTCCTCGTCCAGGTTGAGATGCGACGAACACAGCAGTGCCACTATAGGTGAGGCCACGGTGTGATGGCCTAGTCCACCAATATTCCGATACCCTCCTTCCGAATACCAATATGGACCTTTATGAAAGAGCTTGGGAAAATATGGATGGGTGTTGATGTTGGATGGGGTCACAACTGTGAGTACAGGTGTGCGTGTAGGCGTGGGTGGACGAGGCGCTTCTGGAGAAGTCAGCAACTCGAACTGTCCTATACACCGCTCAGTCGCCAAAGGAACGCTACCAAGATACCTGTCGGTCCATCGAGGAGCATTTTCAACTTCCGTCTGCATCGCGCGGCCACTGCGACCCAGTCTCGCCGGAGTCTGGAAATTTGAATGAGTGATTGGATGGGAGGAGCCTTGGTGAGGCGATTTGAGCAATACCTTGGGAACCCGAGGCATCCTGGTCGGCGGAGCCGGTGATGGCCGTTTCTGGCATCGACGCATGAGATAGCGTATTAAGGCTTTTGAGATGAATATCGCAAGAGCTTGGAAAGCGTGCAGGGCCGGAGGTTGAGGATGATGCATCTCTGTACTCAGCAAGAGATGCATTTTAAGACAGCCAGGTCGCACGGTGCGTGCGACGCCGCCAGCACATGCCTTGGTTCTAGGCCATTTTGACCGGTCTGTCCGTCTGGACGCCTCTCCAACCCCTACAGAGTGCGTGAGATCGGCCTCAGTAATATCGCGCGCACTGATTGGGTGCCCTGAAGGCTTCCTTCCATCAACGACCTACCCGATGCCTGCAGGTGTTCCCACCATGGCTCTCTGACGGAGCGCACCTCCATACACACTATCGGCTATCGTCGCAACATATTTCTATACCGTAGGGTTTCCGATAGGTCAGTCACTTGAGCTGGCTTACCGAAGGGGTTTGGATTCTGGCAGTGGCGCGCCGGTTGCTCATGACGACATTGCGACACATCGTCGCTGCTGCTTTCTTAAAGCAGTAGGTTAATGCCTTCTTTTCTTACGCCGTAGTAACGCACCGCCTCTTACGTATCATATCTGGCTTATTCAAGTTCTGTCTCTTCTGACATTCCCGTTCAGCCTCGGCAGTGTAGAGCCGCTCACGCCGAAGTGAATCAGCCTCGCTACTCTTCAAAGACTCATGAGACCATTTTTTGCTGCCGGTGCGGCGTAAGCAATCTTCCGCTGATCAGTGAGAGTTCCGGCTGTTCTGTAAAGGGGGTTCTTCGGGCTGAGCGCTGCGCCGCTACGCCTCTGCGCCTCTGCGTAGCTGCGTGGCTGACGTGCTCTTACGGCCGTAAGCTAAGGCGCCTAAGTGGTCCATTATCAGCCTTGCGACAACACATCCGTGGGCTGTACTGCTTCTTCCGGTTTCTTCCTTTCCTTTTTCCCCCTCAACGACTGGCATGTTTGTGATGACTGAACCACCAAACCTGAGATATTCGCCGATGTCTAAAGTTGACCTTCATGAGTGAGTAAGAGTTGGAGAGAGGTAGGTGATTTGAGATGAACCATCGAGTAGGCAACAAAGTGCGGAAGCAGCAGATAAGGTGCCTTTGAAAAATGTCAGCAATCTGTTCTGTCATCTGCAGGCCAAAAAAAAGGCCGGTAGAATTCCCAGCGAGACCCTGGAGATTCCGGGTCTCAATTGCCATTCGATAACAACCCAATCCTCAAGACAGTAGAATCGAGTACTCACAAAAGTAAGTAGGGTTGGTAGGTCTGGTAGATAAGAGTGAGAAGGAGCCGAACATGGGATCTTTCTTGCCTTTCATATCGAACTTCCTTCACCCCGCCGGCATTCTGGGAGTAATGTGGCTGAATCCTATGCTCCTTTCGCCTTCTCACTCCAGTCTCATCATGCAGCAGACATTCAGAATGGAAATTAAGCCAAGCGGGTTTAGTCAGATTGAGTTCAGCTTGGACTGCGAACCACTCGATGCACCAATCAGACCTCTGTCACATGAAATATCGTTGACCTATCACAACACGGAGGTCCGACTCTTCCTTGGAAAGAAGAACTTGACTGATGTAGTCCTTACGGGTGATAGCAGACCAAAAGGCTCGTGGATAGAACCTTTCACTGCCCTGAGTACCGATCATCCGAGACGTAATGGCCCCTGCTGGTTAGCGGTCTGAAGCTCTGTTCGAATACATTAATGAGTAGAGAATAAACACAGAAGTTCATGCCGGTGCGAAACTGGTGCTTCCACGTACAATATTGGTTTAAAGGAGTTCGTTACTACTTGTGCCGTACATAAGCTTTCATAAAGTGAATAGAACCAGCAGGCATGTGCACAGGTTGGGTCAGACAGTGAATTGCAGTATTTTGGCTAGGCCAAATTAAAATAAACTACTTTTGAGACCAGTTAAAGCCTACAAGCGAAGGTAAGTTAACCAGATTAAGCCCCGCAATGTGGGGATGGAAGGGTCAAGTTAAGGAAGGGGGAGCACTGGTTTAGTCAGCACCCTACGTGCGTGTGATGCTTCTCAAAAGCTAAGAAGAAGGCTAAGAGCACTGGGAGGGGTGGTTGGGATTCATTAATAACGTCTTCGATGGGTTTTTCTTCTCAAATTTAGCAGCCGTAGGGCTTTTGGAGGAGAGCACGATATGATTTGGGACCGTGCGGAGTTGAAATGCTCAGTAAAATAGCTTCCGCTCATACCGAGTGTTTGTTGCATTGTAATAAATGATTCAGCTCCGTGCGAGGGGCTAAGTATCGAGCGTATTATCCTTTGCTTCTCTACGTCTTCACCCTCTACCAACTTCACCGATCTCAGCGCTCGAGGCCCGGAACTATAACGCAACATTCAATATTTTACATTTCACCTCTCTTCGAACCTCACCAAATGTGATTCATCCTCGATGACCGGGAAATCGGCCTCTTTCCTTCCACAACTTCTATTGCGCCTCTCCACTCGAAGACGGTGCGTTCTGGATATTTCCGCTGTACGATTCCCACACCCACGAAGACACCGTACTTCTACGTGTGGAATTTGTGTTTTGGACGGAGGAAGAGCCGTGTGGGTGAGAATTTGTGTTCGCAAGTCTGTGGAACAGCGTGTCAGTGTCACTGGCTTTCCCCTCGGCGTCTCACACTTGATCGGCACCTCGAACCGTCTTTTCGGATATGTGTATAGGAACTACAGGCGCTCCGATGAACTTACCTGTCAAACTTGGATAGACTGACACTTGGTGGCATTGTCTGGAGCCCGCAACCAGATCCCTTCAACTTCCGCCTGCGTCCCGCGGCCACCCTGACTGTAAGCCACTCGATTCTGGAAAATTTAGTTAGACCATGAATTACAATGAAAATACTATGAACGCGTGTTACCTTGATAATTGGGTTTCAAGGAATGCATCGCAGTTGGCAACAAGTGTAGTTTGTGGTGGATTTACGGTGTTTGAATGCCAGTTCGGGTGCCCTCGAGAGATGTTGGAGATGCAAGTTCGACACTTGACAGTACGGGGTCAAAGATTTTTCGGCCGGAAAATGATCAGCCTTATGGAGGCATGGTGGGCGCGCACCATTTTAAATACAGCGGTTAGAATTTGCCGCCGCGGCTTCGCCGGCACGCCGTCCTCGTGAGAATATCGGCGTCGTCATCCAGGTTGACATTTTTGGACACGGCGTTTCAGAAGTATGCCTTGCGGGAGACGCGATTACCAAGAAGGCGGCCTAGGGAATTTTGGCTCCGTTGCTGATAGGTGAGGCGTGGCCAGTGCTTACTCAGGACGCTCCTTTTCTGCCTGGCCGCCAAGTGGCCACCTTCCTCAAGTTTGCCATCGTGCTCAGCTGGGCTGGGTATTGAAACTTGGCTTGTGGCAAAAGCGGGTAGACTGACGGCTGGGATTTCTGGGGGCCGGGTTCTCCGATAAGGCTGAACTGATCGGAGCCTGGAAGGGTTGTTTGGTGAAGTTGATCGGAGGATGTCTGATCCACCTAGTTTTAGGATGGTAGAGAAATCGAAACGATATCTTCAAGCCTGTGCTGATCATCTCAGGCGTTAATGCAGGAACGCCCGTTCAGCCATCGCGGCGATCCGCCTTGGGGCGGCTGGGCCTGTTCGGCTACCTGCGTGTGCTGACAGCTCCCCGTCAGCGCCGCCTACAGCCCTCCTCGCCCTCTCTGCCGCGCCTGAATGCTAGCCAATCACAGCCAGACCGCTATTTGGTTGCGCGTTATGATCAGCTGAGCTTCTCCGGCTTATCGTTAAAATGCGCCCCTCGCCCTCATTCCCAGCATCGCCCTGCGTTTCGCCCTTCGTGTGGCACTCCGCGTTGCCACTTCTTCAAGCTCACACAACAACCTTTCGCCCTTCTCTTTTTTTCCTGTCGCCCTTCGGTAACCCATGGTCTCGTTGTTGTGTAATACTACGGTTCAGTGAGGTGGAATGCTGCGCTACGTCGGTCGGCCGCAGTCAACACTTCTACAGTAAAGTCAGGAGTCAGGTTAGATGGAAAGTTTCCATGAATTCAACTGATTCGAACACTATTCTTTTCAAAGCACTATAGCCATGCTTGCGATCTATCGTAGCGCCAAACAATATTCCTCCCAAAGCGCGGTCTTCAAGGAACGCGGACCCAAAGAAACGGTTACATAATCTACACCAAGACCCCGAAGCCTGATAACGCTCTGATGGTACAATGTCTTATACAAGAGGTGTGGAAGTGGAAACAGAATTAAAGTCGGTCGGCATGTCTAGCGCAAGCACGTTGCTTGCGAGCAGACTGCCGCATGGCGAACATGTCTCTTGCCAGCTGAGAAGCATGCAAGGCCTGGATAGAGGGTCAGAGTTGATTTCTAAGAAGTGCTCGGGGGAAATCTTGCTTACCACGTCGGAAAATAAAGGCAAGACTTGGTAAGGGACGATTAATCAGGAGATCTGGTTGTCAAGAGCCGTAGGCGTCTCTGATCTTCCTGATATACTCCAATTCTGGGGCTAGTTGTGAGCTTCTCACAGACAGGGACAGAGATGGGTGTGTCAGATACGTACCTGAAGAACTCTTGTCGGACATTTTTTCTGTGTAGAGGTGCGGTAGAGCTACTCAAGATAGGCGAAAGGTTGTCTGGTTTGCGAGAGTATTCGGCGATAGTTCGAAGTCTCGGTGAGAGGTGAAGACTGTTTCGGATCTACATCTGATCGTCCCTGTGGATGTGAGGTCTTAAATATCAAGTCTGGGACAGAAGGGCGTCGCCGCAGAATGCCTTCTCAGGCACCCGCGGGCGGCCGTTGAGGCTTCGCACGCCCGGCAGCCCTGTCTTGGTCTGGGACGCCAAGGGCAGGCGTTTGTATGACGGGCGCATGGCCAGACGACCCTTACCCCAATAAGGAGCGGCCATCGAGGCTGACACTGCTCGGTCGAGGCGTTGAAACGTGCCGTCCCGGGGACCTCTGGCCAATGATGGATAGACACCGCCCCTTTTTCACGGGTTGGTCGCGCGCAACTGAGCGATACACTCATTGCGCAACTCTCGGTGTGCTCAATCTGATCAGTTGCTTGGGCAGTAAAGTCGGGCAAACAACAACTCATCGGGCGCAGCGCAGTGGCGATCGACGTGGCATGGCTGTGTAGAGTGTACCGGAGGCTCTCATCAGACCCAGATACATGGCGCTGGAGCGAGAGGCTCGATGCTCGATGCATTTGCCTGCCCGGCGGACCTGCATAAGGGCAAGCTTGCCTGCTCCTCCAATGTGATCATGTGGGACTTTGGAAAAGCCGGAGCAGCGAATGCAGGACGTGAAAGATTTCACCTACGCCCGTTTGGCGTGGGCGCACTCCAATGGCCGGGCGGGCGCTGCCGTCATGCTGGCAGGGTTGCCCGCAGCCTTGCATGGCATAGCCGCAGCCCAGCAGGAGGCTGTCCTGCGGGCCTGGAGTCACGCTGGCGTGCAACGTCGCGCCGCTCGATTTTCGCACACCGACGGAGACACAGCCTCGACGGCGCGCATGGAAATCCGCATCACTTCTGGCCGCACCGTGCTGTATGACGCATCTCCAGTGCGACACGCGGCCTCGACACATACTCGCTCTCTGCCGCGCCGGCTCTTCGTGCGAGCGCGCTGGCGTCGGCAGAAGCCCACCCAGGGCGTCACAAACTGCGCCACACGCACAAGGCATGCTGGAGTTCATGCATGGCGTTTGGCAAATCACAACACCAAGCTCGCCCATACACTCGTTTGGAGCAGGCCCGGCCAGCACAAGCACCGGCCACCGCCCACGCCTCGACGCGCCGTTCGAGCACCAGAGAAACAAACCGCCCACGTAGCGTTTGCCTGCAACATTGCCTGCCCGGCGCAGACACGAAGCCGTCATCGCACGCGTCGAGAACCCCCCCATGCAGCCAAACCCACCCTGCACGCCCGCCCTCCCAGCAACCGCAGGGCGACGACCGCTCGCCCTGTATCCGCGAGCAGGCAACCGGCCGCAAACCCGCCTGCCCGCCCGCCCCGCCTCGCCAATCCTTCAAGTCGCAACCGCGTGCGTCCGTCGAGGGGAAAGGCGCGCGCAACCCACATCCGCACGCCAAAAAAAAAAAAAAAACCACCCCCCACCCCCCCCTCGGGCCCAACCGTCCAGGCAGCCGCTGACCACCACCACCACCACCACCACCCTCCCGGACGCCTCCGCGCCTCCCGGCTGATTGGCCCCTCCCCCCTCCCCGCTCCATCATTTCCCACATGCGCGGACGACCGCCCTCGGCCGTGCGTGCCCGACAACGCGCGAGGGCCGGCCGGTTTGGGGCACACCGTTTGGGGCGGCCACGCACGGGTGCGACCATCCGCAACGCCTCGGCGCCACCGCCGGCCTGCGGATTTTTTGATTTTTTTTTTCTCGAAACGCGGGGCGGCGGCGGAGATGTGGTGCCTGGGGACGTCGGCGTCGCGCGCGCGCGGGCCTGGTCGAACAGAGCCCGGTCGGGGTGGAGCGGCGCTGGCCGGCCGCGGGCCGGGATGGATGGCGGTGGGGTGGGAGGCGGGCAGGCAGGCAGACTCACTCGTGTGTGCGCGGCTGGCGGGGTTGCCTTGTTTGGTTAGCCGCGGCGTTGGCGAGGGTCGGGGGTGCAGACAGGCGGCTGTGGGCATGGAGGGTGATGTGGATAAAGCTTGATTCAAGGTGCCGCCATCTGGGCTGTAGATTATGTTTGGATGTCGAAGGAGTGTGCTCCGCTCTTCTCAGAACAACCCAAAGCGCCGATCCCGACCTTCTCCTCCACGTCACACAGGGGAGCATGGTGACGCTGAGCAATCAAAAAACATTACATTTCCAAAGACCCAGGAACCCCCGTAGCAACCAACCATCCTCCAGGGACCGAGGTGCCATTCTCCAATACCCCGCAAATGCTTGCCAACCACCGCCTCTTATCTGGCCCCGTCTGGTAAACGCCGTTTGGTAATGATTCTAGTGATGCATAGAATGAAAGGAACTAAATTGCGCTTAGCAAGATTTCCTGCCTGCTGTCGGGGCATAAAGGACATACCATGTGGTAGTTCTCGGTAGAGACTGTGGAGTGTGATCTCCGAGATGTTTATCGTCGGCCACCGTCACGGGGCCAGTCGTCGCTGCCTGGGTATTTTCCTCTGAATTAGTGGTGGTGCACAGGGATTTGGAGGCATCTAGATAGAAACTAGGGACGTGTTGGTGGGCTGTGCGTACCGTTACCAGATTGCTTCGGGCCCATTGTCGAAGATTGTCCAAGGAGATTCAAAGTCGAAGATGGTGGAGGTTTATGAGCGAGTAAATTGGTTAACAAGAGCTGTTGAGTGTCTTGAGAGTTGCTTGGTTTGGATGGTTGTATGTTTCTGAGGACAGAACGTCGAGGGCTCTTATACCCATCCCAGGCTTAGGCAGCATCGCACTTCGGCGACTCTCCATTCTCCGTATCGGGATGATGCCCTATTTTTCAGCTTACAATTGCTTCTCATGTCTCTCTGGAATGCCACCAAGACCGCTAGTCCGTCGGCGGACTGACAAAGCATAGGTGTTGATGTGTCTGGAGGTTAGTCGACCCAGGGGTCGTTGCGCAAGCAATACTCGGTGTAATCCAGCTCCAGCAGCTGAATGGAGCTCTTTCCAAAATATCTCGCATATACGCCTCGCTTTCTCAGCCCTGGTGTGCCCGGAAACGCGGCCGGCGAGGCGGCCGCATGTTGTGTCACTACGTCCCGCGTGCTCGTGTCTGGCTTCCGCGGATGCGGTGCCACACATCCAGAAGAAGAAGAGATCGAACGCAGCGTCTCGCCACCCTGAAGAGAGCCTCCCGGGCCCTCGGGTTTTCTCAGCTGCCGCTCTCCTGAGTGGTTGCTTCCCGCTCAACTCCGGTAGGCACTCTTTTGCCTTCACTTGCTTCTTCCTATCCCGGATGTTCTTATTTTAGCAGCGAAACGGCTCACCGCATTTTTCATGAGTGTAATAATCCACCACGGCGATGACGTGTGCTTCTCTCGCATTTGCACTTGGCAAGTGACACTCAGAAATGGCCAGAAACCTGCGGAAGGGCCATCAGCATCTACCCGACACACTAAACACTGGTTCTTTGAGTAGTCAATAATAGACTACAGTGTTTAAGCTCTCTTCTTCATTCTCCACTTTTCACCTGAGCTCTCGGAAACCCTTCTCATCCACTTAGTGGTGGCAGTGAGCGTTACTCTTCTTCGCGTTCGCTTTCCAAATGTAGTTCGTAGTTGAATGCTGCGACGTGCCGTGGCAGGTCAGTCTCACAACAAATAAACCCTGGAAACAGCCCTGATCCTGTGACCTCTGGTTCCCAAGGGAGGCATCTCCTTGAAAATCCGTGACATCGCACCGTCATGCGCTCGACCTGGTAGTCTCATACACCTACAGCGATACCAGGCGGCTGCTTTCCCAGGGACAGTGGTCGGTTCAATGCTGAAGCGGTTTGACAAAGCATTGATTGTCCTGGAACAGAGACCAGCCTGGCGGTACCGCTTAATGAGACGCCGTGGGGTGGTATCTGGCTCGGTCGCGACATTGACGAGGCGCGGATCAAGAGATCTGGAATGAGCAGACTGATCAATCGGCCGTTAGTGGGCCCACGATGTCCAATGCCGTCGTCAGCATTGGGGAAATGCGAGCTCGTGTGCTTATACACGCTGAGGGCAGGATGCTTACCGCCTCGCCTAACACGCCGCTACGGGAGCTTAATTCGGGACGGTTGAAATCCAGAATCCCATTCCGACCACTGTGATAGAATCGAGTAAATGCTGTGAGACTTCTCAGAGTTTTCAGCGTGCACGAGGAACAGGCGCGCTGGCGCGCTAAACCGCGCTGCAAGGAGGGGTTTGCACATGCGCATGAGGAAACAGGCGCGCTTTGGAAGGTACCATCATTCTGTACTCATCTGTGCTACTGTCGATCTTCCCGCTGCAAGGGATCTTTGTCGGAGAATTTTTGCTTCGGTAATTCTGACTCACGGGCCGGCACACTGGGATCTGGCACCTCGATTACACGTCGGTCAGCTCTTCCGACATGTTGAACTGATACGAGGTCATACCGTGGGGGGGCTTGCGGAAGCGGTTTGTCGAATGTCAGGCGTCCACACGGATGCTTTTCCCTTTATTGGTCCCAAAAAAGATATTCGTGTGAAACGCAACCAATCCTAGGGGCCCAAGGTAGCTCTCTCCCGATCTCTGCGTAACCCTCATATGCACGCTTCTTGTTCCTGTCACCGCCGCCACGGTATGTGATCGCGACCTGCCACACCCGCGACTCGTCATACAAACCCGGCGTGCCACCAGTCTAATACATTCTTGGAGGAATGTACCGTAGCGGCGGATTTACGAGAAGTGGCGGACTGTGCCCTTCCGCGGGTTTGAGTCATAATCTTGCTTGCAAGGAGGGAGGGGAAGAAAACCAAGATGTGTAGATTGCTTTCCTTTATATATGCATACATTAGCCATCTCCAATATGAGCCCTTCGACAACCTTGCATCCAACAAGATAATTTTAGTTAGTGGTGCATCCGCCGCTGAAATGGAAGGAGTACTTCTTTCCAGCGTCGTCCTGACCGAGGTTGACGTCTCCAGAGACATTGCGAGACATCTGATTCTTCGCCTCGCGAGCCTTTTTGTCAATCCAATCTTGACAAGGATGGAAGTTCGACGCCGGCCCATGGTGCTTTTTCGGACTGCCAACATGTTCCACTGGACTCATTGGGGGCGGGAGCGGACTTCGGGTTGCGTCAGGGGACTTTGAAACATGGCCAGAGGTCTGCCGAGGCAAAGCAGGAGGTGAGGCCAAAGGCTCCGAGGACGTGGAGGCTTCGTTTCCGCAGCGGCCGCTGCTGGATCCGTTGATGGGCTGTTTCTTCATGTGCTCGACCACCCTCTCTGCGCTCTTGTCTGCCGGAAAGACGGGGTAGTCAACCCAGACGATCTTCCCATGATCGAGCAACAACGTCACGCGCTTGACCAGCCGCATATTTCCCCACTCGAACATGGGCAGACGCAAAGCCTCGCAGAAGGCGAAATGCTCATCACTGATAAGGTGATAGTTAAGACGCAGGTGCTCTTGGCAGATCTTCTGGTGCTCGGTGTCCTGGGTGCTGAGGCCAAAAATGTTGGAGATTTGCAGGCCCTTGAGCTGGGACGTCGCGGCTTTGAACGAGCAGGCCTGGGGCGTGCAGCCACGCGCGCCGGGAATGGCGTCCCAGTCGGAGGGGACGGGCTCCTTGGGCCTGCCCGTCCGCGGGTAGCAGAAAACGACGGTGAAGCCCTTGAGCTTCGACACGTCGACAGTCTTACCGTCCGTCGACACGAGCGGAACCGATGGCACGTCCATGCCCCACAGGTGGTCGCATTTGTGGTCGTCCACGGGCTTGGGGAGCCCCGGTGGGTACACGTCCTCGCTTGTGCCTGGGTATCGCGTCAGCGGTCAGCACAAGCTCGCCTGGTTGGAGGAATGGAGACGAACGATCGTACGGTTGCTGCGTCTGGTGCTCCATGGTCCTGTCGTGCACAGCTCGAGTCTTGGGAGACAGTGCCAGAGGGGTCTGCCAAGTCAACCGTCGCTGCTGTCTCCGCCATCTTAAGGGCCGGCCCGGCTTGCACGGCATAACAGTGCCGTCCCATGGCGGCCGAAAGCGTCAAGATGGCCAGAGGATGGTGTTGGAGGTCAAAGGAAGCTGTGAGACAGCAGCTCCGCCCGTGACAAGCGGTCCGAGTCATCGCGCGACGCGTGAGTGGCCAGGAATCAGGGCAGCTTTATCGATAAGGGGTGAGATTCCGCGTTACAGCGGAATGACGTCTTCGGACGCGCTGCGATCAGGTCATCACAACGCCTCTGATTCGCCAGACGGGCCTAGGCCTGGCATCGATGCATCATCGCAGCTGCAGCGACTCGCGCCCATTAAACTCCGTCCCCCACCTGCCGTCCGGAGCTGGTCCAATGGTCCTTGTCTCGTATCTACCCCTCCATAAGCCTCGCCCGTCTACGTGTTCATGCTCGCCAAGCGCCTCCCCTTCGCTTCTGCATCCAGGCGTCTATTTCTAAGACAAGCCCCCCGCTCTTCTCATTTCCTGCCATTCCAGTCGCGATTTCCCTTGTCCACATCCGCATCCAGAATGGCCCAAGAGTACAAGCTGAAGGACATTACGTCCATCAACCTCAAGAACGGCGAGAAGCAGGAAGCCGAGATCGAGGGCATTGAGAACGGCAAGGTCCTGCTCGTCAAAGTCCAGGATCAGATCCACGCAACCAGCCCCAACTGCACTCACTATGGCGCTCCTCTGGTGAAGGGCGTCCTTACCGGCGAGGGCCGACTCACCTGCCCCTGGCATGGAGGTATGACTTCATGACTTGCACGCCATGCTAGCCTCAGCTGACAACACTTCTAGCCTGTTTCAATGTCGCAACCGGTGACGTGGAAGACGCACCTGCTCTCGATCCTCTTGCTACCTTTGAGGTTATCCAGAAAGACGGAGGTGTGTACATCAAGGGCGAGGAGGCAACCATCAAGGCAAACAGGAGAACCCTCGGCTTCAAGTGCTCCGCTCAGGGCGCCGAGAAGGTCGTGGTGATTGGCGGGTAAGTGAAGGACCATCTACGCCGCACTCCGCTTCAATGCGCTGACGAGCTTTCGGCCTAAAGTGGCAGTGGCACTCTCGGTGCGATCGAGGGTCTCCGTGGAGGTGGATACACCGGCCACATCACAGTCCTCTCCCGCGAGGGCTACAGGCCCATTGACCGCACAAAGCTCTCCAAAGCTCTACTAGCAGATGTCTCCAAGGTCGCCTGGAGATCAGAGGAATGGTACAAGAATGCCTCGATAGACATCATCTATGACGAGGCTTCTGGCGTGGACTTTGGTGCCAAGAAGGTGTCCACCAAGTCCGGCAAGTCATACGACTACACCAAACTCGTTCTGGCAACCGGCGGCGCTCCCAGATGGTTGCCTCTGCCAGGATTGAAGGGTGATCTTGGGAACGTCTTCGTTCTGAGGTCTATTCCCGATACCCAAGGCATTGTCGGCGCCGTGGGCGATGATGGCGGCAAGAAAGTCGTGGTCATCGGAAGCTCCTTCATCGGCATGGAAGTCGCCAACTGCCTGGCAGGAAAGAAAAACGATGTCACCGTCATCGGCATGGAGAAGGCGCCGATGGAACGCGTCATGGGCGAGAAGGTCGGCAAGGTCTTCCAAGGCCTAATCGAGAAGAACGGGGTCAAGTTCTACATGGAGGCGTCTGTCGAGAAAGCCACGCCGTCTGAGAGCGACCCATCCAAGGTTGGTGCCGTTCATTTGAAGGACGGCACCGTCCTGGAGGCCGATGTCGTTATCGAAGGCGTCGGCGTTGCTCCGTCAACGGAGTTCCTCAAAGACAACAAGGCTATCGAGCTCCTGAAGGACGGCTCCATCAGCACGGACGAGTCGTTTACAGTCAAGGGCCTCAAGGACGTCTTTGCTATCGGCGACATCGCCACGTACCCGTACCACGGTCCTGGAGGGAACGGCTCGCCGGTCCGCATCGAACATTGGAACGTCGCACAGAACGCCGGTCGCTCCGTCGCAAATTCGATCAACAACCCTGGCTCCAAGCCCAAGCCCTTCATCCCTGTCTTCTGGTCAGCCCTGGGAAGCCAGCTGCGCTACTGCGGTAGCACGGTTGGCGGGTACGACGATGTGGTCATTCAGGGAGAGCCTGAGAAGCCGAGCTTTATTGCATACTACACCAGCGGTGAGACGGTCGTCGCCATGGCCAGTATGATGAAGGACCCCTATATGACCCAGACCGCGGAGCTCATGCGCAGGGGCAAGATGCCGACCAAGAGCGAGCTTGTGAAGGGCGTTGACATCCTAAACATCAACATCCCGGGAGAGATCAAGATTTGACGAACGTCGACGATGGTGACTTCGGAGGCACGACACGTTTAATGACTGTACATAAGATCATGAGAACTTTTTGCCTTTCGAGGACGGGAATGAAATATGACTTCGAATTGCCAATACAAGCTCATGCCAGTGCCTTGGACCCGCAGTTCTGCCGGCCTGGCCCGATCTCTGGGCACGCGGTCTTGAGATCGAGAATCGTTTCGGAAGGGTTTGATAACGCTCTGGGTCGGAACAGCCGAGTGAAGGGCATTCGGGTGCCGGATCAGGCCACAAGAGCTCCACAAGGCTGAACCGCACGTCTCGGACCGGCAATGTAGCGAGATGACGTGCAGGAAAAAAAAGAGGACCCACGCGCACACACACACGGCGGGCACGAACGCCATTTCTCTTGACTCGGAAGATCGTGTTGGTCACTGCACACGCGGTGCCTGATGATCTTTACTTCTTCCCCTTTCAGGAATGCTGCAGGGCTAGACCGCTCGCTGCTCTCCAAAGCTTGGGTGGCCAGGGTTCGCGTTCGGAGGCGCCTTGCCTCCGGAGAGAGCTCCCTCCTGCGGTGGCGAGCGAATGGGCGCTCCCGCACGCGCGCGCGAACGGCTGCCGAGAAAATTCTGCACGTACCGCTTTGCTGCTCCGTCGCCCAGTCGGAAAAGAGCCGACGCTGGCTGGCCGTCGCGCCGGAGGAAAGGGAGAGGGAAACGCGTGCGTGTGCATGTTTGTGCGTGGGCAGAGCACAGAGCCGCATCGCCAGCCAAAAGCGAAATGACGTGCATAGACAGTCGGCGCGGACTGCACTGCTGCAACGCGACTCGGGAAGTGGGCTTACGGCAATTTGTGAAGAGTCCTTTTCCATCGGTGTAGATGAGGGTGGGCAGTCGTGAGGGCCGGGAGCAGGTGCGAATCCCCGATATAAATGCGCGCGTGGAAGGTGCGTGATGGTGGAGGAAATGGCTGATGCCTGAGAAAGGAGGCCTCAGGGGCCCGTCGCTAACGGTGCGTGTCGGCCTTGGAACATTGGTCTTGCAGCGCAAAAATAGAGAACGATTGAGTGCAAAATAAAAATAGAGATTATGGGAGGCGGCAGGAGGGGCAGAGGGGCAGCGTCGTTTCAGTGAGGATGGAAATAGTTGCTTAGGCGAAGCCGAAGGTTCTAGGACGAATGCAGGCAAAGGCGTGAGGATAGGCGAAGAGGAGGTATAACAAGCTATAGGCGCTCACCTGCTCCTCCATCACCCCCACCAGCTTCCGCTGGCCAGCGGTTCGCCCCAGTTCTCAACCCTGCGAGGGGAGGCGTGCGGCCATCTCGCTATCCCGGCCCAGTGGAGGTGGGTATCTCCGCTCCAGGCTAACGGCGGTAAGTAAGGCGGCTCAGGTGGCGATGCATGGAGATCACCCGCGCTGGCAGTACCGCTCCCGCTTTCGGCAGTGCGCGGGAGGAGACGGAGGCTGGGCGCACATGACAGCTGGCAGTTCTGCCGGGGCCAGCGCGGGAGCTCTAGAAGGACTCTAGAAGGACGCCGGTGGCAGAGGTTGATTAGGAGGGCCGGCATCACGCTGGGAGGCGTGGACAGAGCGGCCGTTCAACCACGGGATTGGATGCCGACAGCGGAACCCGAGGCAGCCGTGTGGCAGCCCTCCGACGGATCGGCATGGAAATTGCTTTTCAGCGACGCCATCTCGAGCCGAGCCGCCGACGCGTCCTCTTCGTGTCAGTCACGTGTCTGCAGCGGCGAGCCAACGTCGCTGCCAACGGGCGGGCGGAGCATCTGCCCCGGGCGTTTCACGAACGCATGAACGGCTTCTGGACGTGCTCGTTATGCGCCCGCGACGACGTCATGGGACGGTTGCCGTGGGCGGCTGGGGTAGCCGGGCGGACCAGGACCGGCGCCGGCGGTGGGAGATTAACGTGCACGCATGGAGGGCGATGCGCCTCGGGCGGCGCGCGTTAGAGTTTGCGTGCAGCGCTGCGCTGTGTGTCTCTCGGAGCTGATTCCTGAACGGTAGGCGCGCACTGAGCAGCAGCCGGCAGGGCTGACCACCGGCAGACGTTGACGTTCTGAAGGAAAAAAAGCGCTCAGGCTCGCTGGCCGCCAGCAGGGCGCGCGCGGACTCGCGGTGACGTGCGCCGCGGCGCGCCGGTCAGTTGACGTTGGCGGAGCCGGGTTGCGGGCGCGATGGGATGCTGGAGCAACGTTGGGGCGTGAAAATAGATCAAGCCACTGCTGGCCGGGACTTGTGCGTCTGAAACGGGAGCTGCAGGGACAGGGATCCACGAGGCGGCTCCAACAGGTGCGCGATCTGCGAGTAATGCGGTGCCTCACTTCGCATCACGCCCGAAGCGCGCGCTGGGCTGGGCCGGCCGCGCGCAGCAGGATGCTGCCACCAGGCGGCGGGGAGTGGCAGCGGGAGATCGCACGTGGAGGCGGCCAGGCTGGGCAGCGCAGCGGAAGGAGATTAAAGCGACGGGCGCCAAGGCAGGACCTTAATATCGCTGGCCGCGCAGCCTGGTCGTCGGTATCGCGTTGCCGCCGCCGCAGCTGCAGGCACCGCTCGGGGTGCAAGACACGGCGCGCGCAAAGCGGAAGGTGCTGGCGGCGCGGGCCTGGCAGGCAAAAGCAGCGCGTTGGGCATACCGCTGGCTGCTAAGAGTGCTCGCCTAGCACTGCAGCAGGCGCGCGCGGCCGTGAAACAACGGTCATCCCAGGCGGTCGGGTGCTGCTTTTCAAATCCGCCTTTCGCGCGCGCTCGCGGCAGTGAGGGCAGCGGCGGCGGCGGGTATCGCGATCGCCGACAAGGCAATCTCGTCGCGGCCAGGACATCCCCGGCGCCAGCCACAGGCGTCGCAGATTGCTGATGTCAAGCCGAGTCGAGCGGGCGTTTGGCTGGCAGCGGGCGTGTGCGCCGGCAGCCCCCTGAAGCGCCCAGATATGCTGGCAGCCCGAGGCCCTTTCCTCGCGCGCGACGCTGAGCAGGAGATTACCCGTCGCGCAGCCAGCCCGCACGCAAGAGACGAGCCTACCTGCAGCAGCGCCGCTCCGCCAGCGACTCTCCACCACCACTCTCGCTCCCACGGCTCCCGCTGCCTGTCGCAGCTGCCAGCGCGCGCTCTCGCCCTCTGCCCGCAGCAGCCGCACGCCAATCACCGCGCGCAGCCAAGGTCCACTCTCGCTAAGGCACCCCAAGGGCAGCAGACAGACAGCTCGACCCAAAGCTGCATCGCGCCGCCAACCCATGTGAAGGCCCGCTCCAGCAGCCGCAGTCTCTCCTTGACCTTGCACCACCACCGACCGCTCTTCTGAGCTCCCCAGCCTAGCCTGCCAGCAGCGCCGCCCGACCGCGCCCGACGAGCCTCCGCACCCCGTGCAGCGAGTGCCCGCCAGCCTAGGAGCCAGCGCGTCGCTGAACCCTGATCGCCGAGCCGGTGCAGCCAGCACGATGTCCTCGGCCGCGGTGCAGCAGACCGGTCCCACCATTTCCAGCCGTAGCCAGTACCAGCAGCCGCCTCACGGCCGCGACCAGTACTACCAGCAGCAGCCTGCCCCGGCGCAGAGCTCGCCGACGCAGCAGAGGAACAAGTCGGCGCGCCCGAGTGGGAATGGCGAGCCCTCCACACCGCAACAATCGCAACATTACTCGCCGTCCGCCTCCAACACCTCCGACATGACAACCCCGCGCGCGCAGCCCGCCTCGTCGTCCACCCAGCCGTCGCCCGTCATCGCCTCGTCCCCGTACAATGCCCACACCGGCCCCGTGCCGCCGCCTCGCACCTCGTCCAACCATCGCACGTCCGCCCAGCCCGTACAAGACCCGTACCAGAGTCAACGATCTACAGATGAACGGCCGCCGTCGTCCCGCACCGCCTCGCAGAACATGAGGGAAGATCCTGCCAGCGCCGCCGCAAACGCTGCACAGCGCCGACGCCAGCCGTCTCGCGAGCAGCAAAACTACCAGTCCAGCACCTCGTCGTCGCGGACAAAGCAGACGCCCACCCACAGCCGCTCTGCAACCGCCGTCGGCACACCGCCGATGGGATCCAGCCTTCCCCGCGAGGAAAGCACGGTCATCAACCGCCTGGTCATCGCGGATCCCCAAGAGGACATTGCCCGCGAGCAGGCCCGCATGGCCGAAGGGCGGGGCGCTGACATCACGCCAATCACCGGACTGGGCCTGGTGGGGAACGAAGGTGTCGACGATGGTGGCCGGGGTGCAGGTAAGAGCCGGCAGGACCACTCCAGGGAGAAGCCGCGGCGAGAGACCAAGTTCGGCGACTACATCCTAGGCCAAACCCTAGGCGAAGGCGAGTTTGGCAAAGTCAAGATGGGGTGGAAGAAGGACGGTGGAGTCCAAGTCGCCATCAAGCTCATCCGGAGAGAAGTCCTCGGCTCCAATCCAAGCCGGCTGCCCAAGATCTACCGCGAGATCTCCATCCTGCGCGGGTTGCAGCACCCCAACATTGTGCGCCTGCACGAGATGGTGGAAACCGAGCGACACATCGGCATCATCCTGGAGTATGCATCCGGCGGCGAGCTGTTCGATTACATCCTCAACCACCGGTACCTGAAAGATAACTCGGCGCGCCGCCTGTTTGCCCAGCTGGTTTCTGGCGTAGGCTACCTGCACAAGAAGGGTATCGTGCACCGCGATCTCAAGCTTGAGAACCTTCTTCTCGACCGCAACAAGAACATCATCATCACCGATTTCGGCTTCGCCAACACGTTCGATCCCAACGACGAGCTTGGAGACGAAATCGAGTACAATCTCGGAAACAAGGACTTTGTGAAAAAGACTGGACTGGAGATTGTCGGCGAAAGCGGACATCGCCGCGGCGATCTCATGCAGACAAGTTGCGGCAGTCCTTGTTACGCTGCGCCAGAGTTGGTCGTCAGCGACTCATTATATACCGGCAGAAAAGTGGACGTCTGGAGCTGCGGCGTCATTTTGGTAAGGAAACATGGATCTCATCAGGCAGCAGCACCTCTTGACCGCTAACACATACCCAACCACGTGTAGTACGCTATGTTGGCAGGATACCTACCGTTTGACGACGACCCAGCCAACCCCGAAGGCGACAATATCAACCTCCTTTACAAGTATATCGTATCCACCCCCCTAACTTTCCCCGAATACGTCACTCCGCACGCACGCGACCTTTTGAAGCGAATCCTCGTCCCTGATCCGCGCAAGCGAGCCGACCTGTTCGAAGTCGCCAGGCACAGCTGGTTGAGCGAGTACGCGCATGTTGTTGGATTCATTACGAGCAGCACTACGACGTCCAGCGACATTGCCAACACGACCGTGCCGCCAGGTAAGACATACTTTTCGCGCATCGCTGCATGCCCCGCGAGATCTACAAATCGCGGCGACACTTGCAGTTCAGTTCAGGTATGGCTAACACTCTAATAGAGGACCCGTACGAAGTCCCGCAACTTGCTCGCAGCGCATCAGTCCGGGAAGCGAGCAAGCAACACACCTCTGTCGCCGCCGTTGGTGGCCTGACCCAGAAGCATGGCCACATCGATCAAAACGAGACGCCGGAAAAGCAGGGCAGGCGGGACGCCAAACGCAGAACGGTGCAAGTCGAATATGTTGCACCCCACACACAAACCCAAAGAGGCGGGGAGGCTTCAACGGCGACTGCACCTCCGTCGGTGCCCCTGTCGCAAGGTGGCGCACAGCGCACGCGCTCGAAGGTGGACAACCAGGGTCCTGTCGAAGTAGCCGACGGGTATGCTTCGTCAACATCCAGGACTCAACGCCGCCCTTCGACAGGATCTGCGCAACAGGTTCCGACCACCTCATCCCGCGGCGGGCGCGAGGGTCCTCGCTCCGTTTCAGACTCTCCTTTCGGAAATGCACCTGTCACCTCCTCTGCAAGACCATCCACGGGCGGCACCCTGGGTGGATCTTCAAGGCTTCCTTCTCGTGGAAACTCCTATGGTCAACCCGCGGCGGCCACTGTCGCTGCTACTAATGCCCAAGGCCGTTTCTCGCAGCCGAAGGGCAAGCAGTACGTCATTTCCGCCCCGATGCCGCAAGAACAGGATCCTTCAGGAACCATGGGACAGCCATCCACGCAAAGAATGCCGTCCGGCGGTTACCAGCAGCAGCAACAGGCAGAGGCGCAGCCCCACTCGCAGCGCAACAACAGCCACAAGCGGTCAAACACCGTTGGAGGTATTGGCGAGAAGATATTCAGGACGTCATTGTTTGGTGGAAGCTCCGGCTCAAAGCCGCAGAAGTCCTATCCTCCTGTCAGCATGAATAATTCCATCACCAGCGGTGACAGTGCAGGAAACAGGAAATCCACCGAGTCGTCCCGTCGCCCGTCGTTGAGCTTCAGCCGCAAGACCAGCGAAGGCGCTTCTGGAAGAGACAGGTCCTCGCGCAGATTCTCCTTGCTTCCAGCCTCATTTTCCATGAAGAGCTTCACTGGCGGAAACAAGGAGTCATCTGGCGCAGGTGACCGTCGTTCGATCGGCGCCGCAGGGCGGCAACGGGCATCATCCCGGCCTCAAATGGCCTTTGGGCGCGGGGAGAGCCCCTCGCCTAGCCAAAGTACCGGAAACACCATCCCCATCACCTACGAGGATCTGGACCGTCGCCCGACGCAAGACACGACTGATGTTCGCCAGAAGCGTAGAAGTCAAATGTCAACCAGAGGACCGACGTCAGCTCCGGCCGACCAAACGCAGTTCCAGGCCCGCCCGGCTTACCAGTACGAGGACAACACGATGCAGCAGTATCCCTCCAACTCGGAGCAGAGCAACGCCTACTACCACAACAACGAGTCGGACCTGTCATCCCAAGGTCCGCAGTCTCTGCCGTACCGTTCGCGCAACGCGCCGTACGACAGTGCGGAGGCAGTTTCGGAACCGCGGGAAGGACGGGCACGCGTGCTCCAGAAGAACCGTCGGTTCGCGGATGCGTACGAGGACCAGCAGCGCCATGCAGGTAGCTCTGGCGCGGCACGCAGAGTCATGGATCTCTTCCGCCGGCGCGGCAAGGCCAGGGGTGGTTGAAGGATCCAGGCGTGAACATTGGTTCGCTTTACCGTTGAGAAACCATAGATGTCGGGGCGTTCGCGTCTTGACGCTTCTCCTTGTGCTTGAGAGCGCGGTATTGGACAGCAAGTTGAGCGAGTTATAAATCGGTTCGCTGGCGCCAAGCAGAGCTGCATCGCTTCAGGGGAGAGTGCAATATCCGTACCGGTGGTAGGCTTCGTATTTTCTGCAGGTTGTTTTGCGTCTGAGGGAGGTTGGAATTGTGCACATGGCGGGTCTAAACAGCTTTTTCTTTAACTTCTCTTTTTTTCTGATTTCATGTCACAACACGACTTTTTCGTTTTTCATTTTCAGCACTGTCATGGCTTTCTCTCAAAGTTGTATTCCCTGGTTGCTTGCTTGCATCCGGTGGCGTTCAAGGGTTTGCGGGCCTGGCATCTGCGTGCGCTGGTTGTCAATGTTCTAGTACCCTCCCAGTTTCGAGCCTTTCAACACCGACAACAGACACCCGACTCCAGAGTGCCGTGTTCAATAATATCCCCGAGGCATGTTTCCTACCTTTCACCCGACAAATTCAAACCGTTTCCTTTCCTTGTTTGGATAAAGACAACAGGCGCCCGGTGCAGCAGGCGCAGCGTGGGGCTGATTTTTTTTTATACTTTTCTTTAATCGGGCGGTGGTCGGCGGGCGGGCAGGACATGGAGCGGAAGGAGTTTCTGGCGGGGGGCGCGCGAAGAAAACAAAAAAGAGGGGGCAGCCGCTGCGCAGCATGACTGCTGCTGCCGGCGCTCGGGGAGGCAGCAGTAGGCGTGATGGGCACGGCGGTCTTCCTAGCTCAGCCCTTCGGCCGTTCCGTCTCCAATCTACTACTGTACTTTTTCTTTTTCTCCACTTTTCAGATTTTGCAGACAGGGACGCGCGGTCGGAGATGCAGTTAGTTGGCGGGTGTGCAGAGAATTGGAATAGCTAGGTAATTACGAGCGGGCTTTTGGGATCCATGCCGTGGTGTCGAATGTTAGCTCGGGTGAGGGCGTGTCCATCAAGCTGTCCCGGGCCGACAGCTGGCCAATAGGCGGCCGGGCGGGTCCCCGCGGGATTGCCAACCCTGATGGCTGCATTCTGGCCAGCTCTCCACCGACTGCTGCCCGCCTCCGCCAGTGGACCGACTGCGGGGCGGAGCTGCTCCCCGCGCCCGCCGCCGTGCCATGCTCCGGCCACCGCGCGCGGAAAGGGCATTGTCGTCGCGCACGCGGTTTGCTGCTGCCGGCTCGACGCGTCTGGGACGTCGACGGGGTGGGCCATGACGCAGGCTCGCTGTGGCAGCTGCGCTAGAAGCACCGCAGAACGTTCCACGGCAAGCCGGCAGCGCGCGGCAGGCAGACTAGCGGGCCTGCTGTTGAGCGAGGCGTCTGGGGGCTTGGCCGGCTGGGTGGCGTGGTGGAGCTTGAGCTCGAGCGGGCTGCAGGCTTCTGTTGCTTGTGCCACCCGACCCCGCATCCAATATCCTGTTAAGCTCGACCCTCTCTACGCTGGACGCCCCATCGCCTGTGTTGCTGCGCGTGACCGCTGCGGCTCTTTCCTTTTGGTCGGATCCTGCCCTGGCGCGGCTGGCGGACTGCCAGGAGTCTGCTTTGGCCGCCGTCCCTGGTGCCGTCGACAAGCCATGCCGATCTACGATTTGGCGCTGTGGGCCCTGGGGTCCTGGGAAACCGTGTTCCCTCCGCTGCCGCCGGTGAGTGGTGCCATTGCCTGTCTCCTTGCTGTCAATGGCCGTCCGCGGAGCTGTCCGCGCTGTGGAGCCTCAATCTGCCGCTCTGGCGCCGGCTCTGGCGCTCCTCCCGCTTCGGGCAGTGCTTACCTGGCCGTTCATCTGTCTGCCCGTCCCTTCCCTCGCTTATGCAGCGCTGGCGCCTGTGCTTTGGTCCACCACCGTCATCACCGCGGGGTTTTCGCAGTGCGGGGAGCACCCTCCACCCATAGTGCGAGATGGCCTACATCACTGAGGTGCTTGGCGTTGAGCCCAATGGCAGCCGCAGCGGGATTTATAGCGCCTCTTTCCCGTCCCCAACCTGGTCTCGCACGCTTCCCTTCCTCGCCAGCACCACCTGCCCCGTGGAGACGGAGCTCCTTTCCTTGGCCTCTTCTCTCATAATCTATCTTCTCTCCCGCAATGGCACCTTCGCCGCTGCCCAGCTTGCGGGCATTGGCATGCTCGGTGCTGACACTTGCGAGCATTGCTCAGGCACAGTCGAACCCAAGCTCCTCCTCAGTTGGAGGTGATGGACTCACCGCGTCAGCCACTCCCTCCTCGAGTGCAACCGTCGGCACCGCCACTGTTGGTGGTACCGCCACGACGTACCGTCCAAAGTTCACTGTCCCGGCCAGCTCTGATGTCGGCCAAACCCTGATCCCGAACATCGAGGATCCTCAGGCTGTCGACGCTCAGACCGTATGTCCTGGCTACAGGGCATCCGGTGTGCATCGTGATGCCTACGGCTTCACTGCAACGCTCAGTCTGGCTGGAAAAGCTTGCAACGTGTACGGCACAGATATCGAGACTCTGAATCTCACGGTGCAATATCAAAATGCGGATCGCCTTGCCATCAACATTAGCCCGGCTCACATCGACAGCTCAAATTCCTCCTATTACATTCTCCCCGAGGAGGTTGTGCCTCGTCCCTCTCTGGATACCGATGCCGACTCGACAATTCAGGAGAATGACTTCCAGGTCGTTTGGAGCAACGACCCTAGCTTCTCCTTTACGGTCATCCGGCGCTCGACGGGTGACGTCATTTTCACCACTGAGGGCAGCGTTCTGGTGTACGAGAATCAGTTCATTGAGTTCGTCACGTCCATGCCAGAGGACTACAACATTTACGGCCTAGGCGAGCGCATCCACGGACTGCGTCTGGGAACCAACTTCACGGCCACCATTTACGCTGCCGATGTCGGAGATCCCATCGACGACAACATTTACGGAAGCCATCCCTTCTACCTGGATACCCGCTACTTCGAAGTTGACCCTGCGACGGGTAACTTGACTTATGTGGCCAACAGCAGTGAGACGTCTTCGAATGCTTCATACGTCTCATACTCCCACGGAGTGTTCCTGCGCAATGCTCATGGGCAGGAGATCCTGATGAGACCTGAGAACGTAACCTGGCGCACTCTTGGTGGAAGCATTGATCTGTTCTTCTTCGACGGACCGACGCAGCCAGAGGTCACGAAGCAGTACCAGTACGGCGCCATCGGCCTTCCGGTTATGCAGCAGTACTTCACATTCGGATATCACCAGTGCCGCTGGGGCTACGCCAATTGGTCTCAGTTCGAAGAGGTTGTTGACAACTTCGTGAAGTTTGATATTCCGTTGGAGAACCTCTGGTTGGACATCGACTACATGAAGGAGTACAGAGATTTCACTTCGGACCCGAACACCTTTCCTGTTGAGGAAGGTTTGAAGGTTTTGAAGCGCCTCCATGACGGTGGACGGCACTTCATCCCCATCGTGGACAGCGCTCTCTACATTCCGAACCCGGACAATGAGACGGACGCCTACGCTACGTACACTCGTGGTAATGAGTCAGGCGTTTTCCTTAAGAATCCTGACGGAAGTGAATACATCGGTGCCGTGTGGCCCGGTTACACTGTCTTTCCCGACTGGCTGGTTGACACTGCCGTTCCATGGTGGGCCGATGAGCTTGTCAGGTGGCATAAGGAAGTGCCTTTCGATGGCATCTGGATCGACATGTCTGAGGTCTCTTCCTTCTGCGTTGGTTCTTGCGGCTCTGGCAACCTCTCGCTCAATCCTGCTCACCCGCCATTCGCTCTTCCGGGTGAGCCAGGAAACGTCATCTATGACTTCCCCGAAGGCTTCAACATTACCAACGCGACAGAGGCTGCATCTGCCTCCTCAGCTTCCTCCAGCCAAGCTGCTGCAACCTCTGCAACTGCTTCAAGCTCTGGCACAACCAGCTACCTCCGGACTACCCCCACCCCTGGCGTGAGGGACGTCAACTATCCTCCCTATGTCATCGACAACGTTCAGGGAGATTTGGCTGTGCATGCCGTCTCGCCTAATGCTACACACTTCAACGGCGTGGAAGAGTACGACATGCACAACTTGTTCGGCCACCAGATCTTGAACGCTACTTATCAAGGCCTCCTCGACGTTTTCCCCGGTAAGAGGCCTTTCATCATTGGCCGCTCAACCTTTGCCGGATCCGGAAAGTGGGCAGGTCATTGGGGTGGTGACAAGTAAGCAATCGACATATGCGCTTGGATGAGACTCAACTGACTTTTGTTCGTAGCTACTCCAAGTGGGCTTACATGTACTTCAGCATCCCGCAGGCGCTGGCATTCAGTCTTTTTGGCATTCCTATGTTCGGTGTTGACACATGCGGCTTCAACGGCAACAGTGACGAAGAACTGTGCAACCGCTGGATGCAGCTGTCTGCATTCTTCCCGTTTTACAGGAACCACAACACGTTGAGTGCAAAGTCACAAGAGCCTTATAGTAAGCTTTCTCTTCTACCAACTCGGTCATTGCAGTTCCCTGACACTTAGCCAGTCTGGTCCTCTGTCATCGACGCCAGCAAGAAAGCTATGGCCATCCGCTATGCCCTCCTCCCCTACATGTACACGCTCTTCCACCAAGCCCACACGACCGGCAGCACCGTCATGCGCGCCCTTGCGTGGGAGTTCCCGCACGACCCTTCCCTCGCCAACACGGACACGCAGTTCCTCCTCGGGCCCTCCCTCCTCATCACCCCCGTCCTCGCCCCCAACACCTCCACCGTCTCCGGCGTCTTCCCCGGCGCACCCGCCGAGAAGTGGTACGACTGGTACACCCACGAAGCCATCTCCGCCAAGCCGGGCCAGAACGTCACGCTGGCCGCGCCGCTCGGCCACATCAACGTCCACGTCCGCGGCGGCAGCGTGCTGCCGATGCAGGAGCCGGCGCTGACGACGACGGCGGCACGGCGCACGCCGTGGGCGCTACTCGTCGCGCTCAGCGCGCAGGGTGCCGCGGCCGGCAGCCTGTACCTCGACGACGGCGAGAGCATCGCGCCGAACGCGTCGCTGAGCGTGGCGTTCGTGGCTGAGGCGGGCCGATTGCACGCGAGCGCCGTGGGCGAGTGGCGCGACGGGAACGCCCTGGCGAACGTGACGGTCCTAGGCGTAGCCGAGGAGCCGGCGAACGTGACCCTCAATGGGGTCGAGGTGGGGAGCAAGAGCAAGGCCTGGAACGGGACGAGCGGGGTGTTGGAGGTGACGGGGTTGGATGGGATTCTGAAGGGGGGCGCGTGGGATGAGGATTGGGTGTTGGAGTGGTAAGAGGGGGGGATTCAAAAGAAATCGAACGGGTCGGGAAATTGTAAGAGAAAAAAGATTGGATCGGATAAGATTGAAGACGGGAAGATTTTGGTAAAAAGATATCGGGAGATGGGAAGATTCGGTGGGTTTGGTAATGGGCTTCATGACTGAGACGAGACCTGAAAAATGGAGGGTTTGTTGATGTGCTCCCCTCAACGATACATTCTTTTGATAGTATTTCTAGACTGTGGAATCTATTGCTCTCCGGAATATGTCCCGATTGCCTCCAGAGCTGCGGCAAGAGAAGGGTTCATGATTGGCCGCCGCCTATCGGGGCAGCATACGACTGCAGGCGGCTGAGCTGCGGATCATGCACCTGTGATGCCTTTTGATATGGGTAAGCAATTCCACGACGACGCTATCGAAGTAGTGTAATCGAACGCAGCAAGCCACATCCTATCAATCAGGCTCGGACCTGGCCGCCTCACTCGCCCACGGCGGTAGCACGGCGACGCCCGAAGAACTCTACCAGGCTGGCCTGCCGCCCGTATGGACGCCGACTCGAACGCACAAAAGCGGCGAGGTACGGCTCGCCACTTACAGGGCTGCGCACGGTGAGCTGGCAAGGACAGCGAGGACACCGCCCATCGGGCATGGGGATGAGGCTCAACTGTTGCCGAAGTACGTACTTTCCGGGTAGATGCATGAAGATTTCCGGATCGGGTTGAGTCGTTGACGAATCAAATCATGGTGGTGGTACCGGCACGGTTGATTGGCAATCCGCAACCTGCCTGCGACCTGCACTGCGCGGTCACGCCGCTCGCCCGTCGAGTTGTAGCAATTGTATCCCCTAGGGTCAGCGGTAGAAACGAAGATGATAGGCTGGGGGTGTGGAGTGGCATCGAGGACGTGCATGCCAAGGACGGGCATGCGACACAGTGACACTGCATGAACTCCGGGAATTTTCTCATGTCTGCAATGAGTGTTCAGATGACAGCCGAAGAGGCTCCAACCGGTCAAGAGAGATAGGCAACAAGCAAGACACTCTTGCAAAGCACCTGGCCGGCTTAGTCCATCAAGCTATGCTTGAAACGCCAGCTTAAGTTCACGTAGATCCCAGACCGCAAGAATCCCTAGTCTAGCACCTTTGAATCAAACGCATCATTGCAGGCTTTGACTTCTCATTCAGCCATGCCTCAAAGCTCCACTTCCGGCAACACAAGTACGGCGTGCCAGCGCATGTCCGGATCACAAGGTACGGCAGATCCCGAGGCCGATTTCCCCTTTTGCTGAACATTTCTCGGTTCCTCCGCTGATATCGCTTTAGTTCAAAATGACGTTACCAGACCAAAAGGGGATTGGCCCAGAGATGCTAGTGGAAGTTGATTTGTTGTCGTTGGGCTTCGACTCCCGCAGAAGGCTTGGTAATGTCGGGGGGTATGAGATATGGTTCGGGGATCCACGAACAGTCCCATTATTTCATAGTCTCCAAACTCTACTCAATTCAAATGTCGAATGCGCCCAAAAAGCAGGAAAACATCGATTGACCATCTCATGAAAGTAAGCGGGTCAAACTGGACCGCAGGGTTCGCCATAAACAATCCAGTCAGTCGCTATTCGCTATAACTGATAGCGTTAGTTTTATCAAACACTCTATTGATCTTTCAACTCAGACAGTCCAGTTCAGGAAATTTCTCACGTTAAGTTACTAATTAACTAAACTGATTACGCCTATGCGTTCTTCTACACGGTTTCTACGCGGTTTCTACATATTACTATATAAGACTTATTATATTAGGTCAAGCAAGGTACCAGACCATCCAAGCCCTGCATGCCCATGCGGCTGGCATAGACAAACTCCAAAGCATATCCTCTTGTTCTGTCCTCACTTCCAAGCAGGCAGAGCCCAGATGCTTTATAAAGCTCAAACTACAGACTACCGCACTCTGCTGACAACAAAGAAAGGAGTCTATGCGGCTACGGAGTGGTTTCTAAAGCTGGGGCTGCTAGGCCAATTTAGCCTGGCGAAGGAAATAGACCGGGAAAACCAAGAGGACCAGGAGGACCCAGTGGACCAAGGAGACTAGGATGGAATGAGAGAGCTAGGAATCAATACCTAGGGTAATTGTAGGACTGCCACAGCAGCCACTACTGGTAAGCAGAAAAACGGGAAAAGAAGGGGTAACGCACCCAATATAAAGAGAGGAGAGGTTTTCTACCTAGGAAAGGTTTTCCCCCTCGTGTAAACTACTATAGATAGCCTACCCCGCATGGACCCGTAAGGGAGCTAAATCGGGAAGAAAATGAATTTATTTATATTAGGTCTATTTTTAAGTATTCTACGTCTATCTATATACTTATAAAGTTCTAAAAGAGAAAATAAGGAAGAAAAACCTACGATACTAAGCTTGGTATTGAGAAATCCCTAGAAACCTCTTACGTGTCTTCTTACTCCGACTTCCGTGTCTATATAGGAAATTACTGGAATGTAGTAGGGAAATTACTAGAATGTAATGATATCATCGGAATGTATGACGCTATGCCTATACTAGGCAAAGGAGCCTCTATTAGTTAAGCGTAATAATCTCTATTTCATCAAATATTTGTTTGTAAAAATAATAACAGTCCAATCAGACCAGTTCTTGCCCTCTGACTTAGCAAGTAATCAGTTTTGGCGGTAATAAATGCTATGGTGGTTTATGGCGAACCCTGCTGGGCCGGAGGCAGTGCAGCAACGAATTACAGCAAATCGATGGCATATACCCCAGCAGAAGCCATCAACTTCGGCCAAGCCACTTCCGTCAGTAGTGAGCAACAATTGATTCATACACAAGAAAAGGCGAGGGCTGCTTCCAATCCTATTAAAACGGCTGGCCAGACTGCAGCTCACAACGCACCAGCTGTCACAGCCACCAACACCGGTCTCCCGCCTGATAAACGTTCCCAAGGTCTTGATGCGTGTGGATCAGACCGCTTCCCTAGATCCAGAACACGACGAAGCTTCAACACTGCCACCACTCCTCGTAGTCGATTCCGTCCAAAGAGGCGGTCAGGGTCAGATGAGGTTCTTATCCCAGTCGGGATGAGAACGTAAGCCAGGGTGCACAATCTCACTTGGTCCGCAGTAATAGGTAAGGCTAACCAATCAGCTTCAGTCACATGTCGAGGTCACTGAGGCATGAGGTACTTTGATGATCGAAGTTGCTGTTCACTAAGCTTCAGCCGTGAAAAACAGATCCGACTGAATCTCCCTGCCTTCTTTCCTCCGCTTTTCTACGCCGAAGACGTGAAAGGGGACCACTGTAAATGGTCGAAGTACACGTTTATAGATTGAGTCGGTCCACGGTGGTCGTGCCGTGGCAGTGTCAGATCTTGTGCGCATGCCCAGCTACTTGGACTTCAACAACTCAGCTTCCGCCGGCATCCCGGGGCCAATCTTCATCCAGCTGCGTGGCCTCAGACGGATAAGATTGGTCGCGTTCAAACTGATGATCTTGGCACAAATCAGCTTCCTTACAGCCCTGCGCGCTCAGGCTTACCGCCGCAGTGTTCTAAGGTCTTTGAAGCCTTTCGAGGGTCCACCCATAGTATCTCTACCTGACCACATCCGACACTTTTACTAAAGAAATACATCTCTATTTTCGTAGGCCCCAGAGTCGTACGACCTTCGTGCCACATTTCTTGCGGAACAGAGACAGGCGTGAATGCAGACTTGATCCTTCACAACTGTCTGTCTAAGCAGGGGGCCGAGCGCAGCGATTTGCATATATCGGGTGGCTCAGCCGTTCTACGGGGCATTTGCCGGGCAAGCCGATTGGGCCCCCCGGTGAAGGGCGACGTGCACTGTGAGATGCAAGATTGCGGACCGCCAGGCCGCGGCGGGTGAACAGGTTGGCTGCGGGCGCCGGGCCACAAGTCTCGGGACTACTAGTAGTGCTATCCCAGTGAAAACCCGAGGCAGAGGGGCGCGTGCAGGTTTCACGACACAAGGTTTGTGGCCGTGGACGCTTGGTGCATGCAAAAGCGTTGGTCTCGTCTGCGCAACCAGGGGGTTCCAGCAATCAAGCGCTGTCAATCAATGTTCGCAGCGCTATCAATCAAGAGAGCACCGGGCGCCGCTTGTCAATCCGGCGCCTTAGTAAGTAAGCCCCGCCTTTGCGCAGCGAGTCTTGAGCTAGCCTTGTGCCAAGACGGGCTTAGGAGATTTGGAAGCCCTGGGCGGAACATCTTCATAAACACCGCTCCTGCAAGGAAATTAATCACTAATCCTTCCATAGACCAGAATGAACTTTGAACAGTGAATGAATGATATGATCTAATTCCTGAAAGAACGTCTGTGCATAAGCGTTCCATGTCATGCAACTATTACAAAAGTAACCTACAATGCCGTAGTGATATCGTGCCCAAAAACAAATAAAAATAAAAATAATACAACGAATCGAAGCTGAGACAAGGAAAGATGCGTGTTACCGACAGGCATGACAGACACTTTTCACCACAAACGCCCCCTCCAGGCCCCATGGTAAGGTCGGGGCCCTCCCCACCCTTTTTGACACAACGCAAGGAAAGAAAAAACGCCGCCAGCTCGCTACACGAAATCCCCGGGCCCGCCCCTCTTCCGGGGCGGGTACTCGGGCACGGCGTTCAGCTCCTTCTGGCTCTCCGTGTCCTCGGCGCTGTCCCTGCTCCGCTCGCGCTCGACGACGCGCCACCAGCTCTTCCGCTTCTCCTTGCCCTCGGCCTGCTCGCCGCCGGGCACGCGCTCCTCCGTCACCTGCAGCACCTCGGTCCCCTTGACGATGCCGCCGGCGGTGCCGCGCCCGCCGATGGCCGTGCCGGGTGGGCTGGGGCTGCCGCCGGCCTTGGTGACCTTGGTCACCATCTCGAAGTCGCCGTCCGTCTCGGTGCGCAGCAGGCTCCACGGCCCGCCGCGCGAGCCGCTGCGGCCGCGCGACTGGTTGTCCGACGGCCACACCGTCTTCTGCTGCTTGTTGCTGATGCCGCCCGGCGTGAGGTTGTGCGACGGCGTGTTGCGCCCCGTGCCGTACGAGTTGAAGCTGGCCGTCACCATGCGGAAGAGCGGCCGGAGCGTGGCGAGCGAGCCGGCGGTGATGGCCAGGCCTTGCTCCGTGTCGGACCAGATGGCGATGTCGACGGTGGCGTCTGGGGTGGAGGGGTTAGTCTTGCTTTCTTTTTCTTTTTTTCTTTTTTTTTTTGGAAAAGTGAGGATGAGCGGGGTTGTGATGATGTGGGGCACTCACAGAGAAAGTCGGGGTTCTTGAAGTCCTTAATGTAGGCCATGCGGACGAGGACAGCGGAGGAGGCGCTGTTGGGATGGTTTAGTCATCTGTTCAGGGGGCAGCGAGGGGAAGCGGGGTACGTACATGCAAGCCATGCTCAGAATGGGGATCAGGGCGATCTTCAAGCTCTTCCTCATGTTCAGGTTCCACACGAGGAAGATGGGAAGGATTCCGAAAGTGAAGTCGCAGATGGCCGAGATAGTGCCGTACAGATAGGTCAGGGCCATGATGACCTCGACTGGGATGCAGGTGCCCTTTTCGCCGATGGTCTGGGTCCAGAAGTACGAGATGGGGTTGCATTGGAAAAGAGTGACAAAGAAGAAGACGGCGCCGGTGAGCACGGTCAGGCCCATGACGGTCCAAATAATCCAGACGTGGATGCGGTGGACAGTGAGACGTAACAGGAAGTAGCCAATGCTGATTTTGGCGGAGATCATGGTCAGGCAGTAGGCGACGTAGCAGAGCCACCAGTACTGGGTTCAGATGTCAGTGGACAGCCTTGAGCGCACTGGCGGGAGTGACCTACTCGCATGGCCTTCATGGCGTTCTCTGGCTCGAGAGTGTTCATGTGGCGGCCAGTGCCGTAGTGGATGCCGCCAATGGCGCATGTTGCGAACATGATGTGCGTAAGCTGGCGAACGCGGTCAGTGACACGGAGTCGGGCAGTTTCTCGCTCCGCGGACGTACTGTTGCGGCCACCATGAACCAGTCGTCGATGCCGAATGCCTTGACAACGCCGAGGCGGACGTAGACCCTGAGCACAGTGGAGATGAAGGCCATGCCGACCATCACGGCGCACACGTAAAGGAGCTCCGGGCCGCGGTTGTCCGAGGAAGCCATGGTTGCGGTGTTCCGAGGGGTGTTGCGAGGGGTCGAGGAGCAGACAGCAGCGAGATCACGGCGGTGGAGGCCTCACAGCCCGGCAGCGTGGTTCGTAGGACGGAGGCGAGTCACTCAGATCAGGAGCTGGTCGTGAGGGGACGTGGGCGGACGACTCGGGGACGGAGGACCCAGGGATGGGAGCCGATAAAGTACAGATGCGAGGCGGCAAGTGGCTTGCCAGATCCGCAGGAGTACCCTGCAGAGGCGGGCAAACGCGTGGGCGAGCCGGGGCGCTGGAAATCAGGCCAGCCAGATGCGTGCGCTTGTGCGCGGGTGCTTGTGTCGACGGCGCCAGCGGGCTGGAGAGCTCAGTTCAAGAAGAGCAGAACGGGCCTCGAGCAAGTGCCGAACGCGGTAATCGCAGCACGCAGAGGCCCAACGGATGAGCGCGCGCTAGCCCAGAGAGGCGCTGTCACCGGGCTGTCAAGGCGTCGGGCGGCGACCCCTGCACTGATCCTGTGCCGGTTTGGCGGCGGACGGGGAGGCCAGCCCGGCACGCAGCGGCGAGCGGGCGCCCGGCTGCTGCGCTGCGGCCCAGCGCCGGCAGCTGGTGGAGGCATCGCAGCAGCACCGTCGCGCGTCGTCGGCCGTCGAGATCGGCGGCGAGCGAGCAGCAGCGCGGCTGGCGGGACCGCTGGATCAGGCATGGCCGATCAGCCGCCGCGCAGGGGCCGCGGCTGGCGTGCTCGCTAGTCGCGTGCTATCAAGTGCCAGGCCCCTTGGTGGCGCTGAATTCGCCGATCGCCTCGACGCTGCCGACCTGCTGCTTTCCGGCCGCCGGCGAGCGCCCCGTCGCGGGCAGCAGTGCCCGTCCAGCTGCCCAATGCGACCGCAGCGCGCTCGTCGGTTTCAGGTGCGCGGCGATGTGCCCTCGCCAGCAGCCTGGTCGCGCGTCGTTGCGCTGCCGAGGCCGCTGCAGCCGGGTTCATGACTGGCTGCGCTGAGCTTGATAACTTTAACCTGCTCCTCGGTCCCCCACGGCGCGGAGGGGCTCGGGATGCGCAACTGCCGGCTGCACCGCAGATAAAGTGTGGCTGCTGACGGCGGACTGGCGGTCGCAGGCCGGCGAGATGCTGTCCAGCGGGCGCGGGCGCGTGGCCGCGTCTGGTGGTGCGGCGATCACTGCCCGGGCGGCGGCTGGAAGGATGAGGACGCGTGAACGGTCGACGACGGTAGCCACTTTGTCGCGCGGCGGCAGGGCTAGCGCCAGGGCGCGGGTGCGGGTGCGGATTTAGAGGCGGATGGGGAGACAGGTGCGGAGCCTGGGCGGGTGAAACGGCCTGGCGTGGTGGTGAAGAGTGGGCCCACGGACCAGCCGCTCTGGGCCGTGCCCCTGATGGCCAGGCACCGCCTGCGTCCACACTCCTTCCACGGTCCCGCGTCCTCCGCCCCCCGCCCTCACGTGTGCCCAGCCTCAACGGACTGCTCCCTCCCGTCCCGCGGTTGACCTGGTTCCGCCAATTTCGCATTAAACTTTCCTAGTCTTGTCGGCAGAAGCCCATGCGTGGGGTTGCATTGGCCATGGCCGTGGCCGTGGCCGTGGCCGTGGCCCTGACGAAGGGGCCATGATTGCTTTTGCCCGGATCCTCCTCCGCAGCCCGTTCCCGACGGGCTATTGATGCACGCCTGCTGGGGGCAGATCGGCAAGTCTGCTATTTGTTTGGCTTGGCAGCTATTACTACAGTGCTCCAGCATCGCAGCTGCGGTCGCAATAGACTCGGTCTGTCCCCCGCAGTCGAGTCATGCCATGGCCCGCCGCAACAGGAGGCAGGATGGCGCTGGTGGTGGCCCGTCAGATGCGCAGCTCCGTCCCAGCGCTCCCCGAAGTGGCCGTTCTTACGGTCCCAGATCTACAGACTCCCACTACGTCGTCGATCAGGCCATTCAGATCCTCTGCCTACGTGTGCGTAGCACGCAAGTGCGGTCACACCATAATTCTGCGTGGTTGTCTCAGTGGCTTCCGCCATCTCACAGCAATGGCGTGGTTGCGGCAACGCTAAGCTTTCCCGCAGGATGGACTAACGGTGCACGCCGCCCGATCGGGGAAACAGACGATGCCTGGTTCCGTTCTTGTCGCGGGGATGGCCACTCTTACGCTTTGAGGGAATGAAATTGCCTGGAGCAGCTGCCTTGGAACGAACACCATGCGGCATCTGTGGCTGCCCGCCCGCTCGAGCACTGTTCTGGCGTTCTGCAGCTCAGGGCAGCGCTATGCAAGGGTGGACACGCACTTGGGAGCCGCTCGGGCTCATATGCAGGAACGGTGAAGTGCTGTCTTCGTGAATGGTTGGCGGAAATTTTCCCCGACCCATGCCACCGGAAAACTCAACCGTGCAAAGTCACGGGGGGTAAGCCAGGATTTGGTAAAGATCCATGTGCTCCGTGCCCTCTGCCACTTCAGCGTAGCAGCGATAGCCATCAGATCCCAGTGCCAGTCTCGAACCTTGACGTCCTTCGAGCTTTGCCACCTTCCAGCACGGCACGGGAACACATTCGCGGAGTCAAGCTACAGCCGCAGGGACTGTCAAGCTTTCGGGCCGGACACGTTACACCTTCCACTTCTTGCCAGACCTGCCCTCAAAGTGTCAAAGTGTCAAACCAACCTGCTCTGGTTCCTCTGGTAATCCCACTAGAGCTTTTGATTCTGATGGAGGCCGTCACTGCTGCTTCCCGTCCTCAGCCGCACCACTAGCCCATAATCCTCCTCATAATCATCCACCAGCACTCACTGTTCCTCCCAACCCCTATGCCGCAACTCGGCCGTGCCTAGTAGCTGATGATCTCTATGTCCTGACGGTCGGCAAATTGGGAAAAATTCGATGCCGCCGCACTAGCATTCCGATCCTATGCTGCACTCGAGGGGTGGCCACGGGTGATGGGCGCTCCGGATCATGCACACTTGGCAGGTGCCCGATACTCTACAGAGGGAGGTGAGCAGGCAGTGGAGCTCGTCAGGGCCTCTGGCAGCCAGACATGATTCTGGGAGATGCTAGAGCTGTCAGCTGGTGGCAGCGATGTTGCTGTGGTGGAGAACACCATGACATGCTTTTCCGGGTTTGAAAACTCAGCTTGACTTCACTGCACCCACCTCCATTCCAAGCAGTGGCAGCACGGCTGTCCATCAGACGGCCAAGAGAATGAATGTTGTCCCTCTCACTATCCAGAGCGCACTCACTCGCCCCTTCCCATTTTTCGAGTACAGAACCGAGAAACCTTCCTCTGACAATCAGGCCCCTTTTCAAAATCCTGTTGCAGTGACAAACGCCGCCACCGTCTCCCAGCCCCCCACAACCGCATCCGCCGCAACTGCGCACCATCATCATTCTCCTCCAACCCCCATCACCAGAGCCTCCCGCCTACCTTCCTCACCTCTCCCTCCTAGAGACTTCTACAACACCACCGCGAGCGAAAGTATCTGGAAATCTCTAGCTGGGAGTAAGAAGACGAAGACGGACCAACACAACAGTGCTCTCCGTCAATTCCCTTGTCGCTGTCGGGCAAGCCGGCCGATGTACAACAGCTGGGAGGCATGGGCGCTGAGGTTTAAACCTAGGGCCCTCGCCTATCCACGAGACCTTCAGAGCCCTAGTACTGTCACGCGGCCGTAATGCTCACGAGGCACTTCCACTCGAGCTGAGGCGATGGTTGTGAGGTGTTGACCAACCCGACGTCGGTGTCGCGGAGGGTTTGAACGCCAAACTTAATCAAGGACTGGAGATACATTTGACGAATGGAGGAGATGGCTGGCTGCCGGAAGTACTGTGCAAGGCGAAATTGTGGTGGGCATTGTCCGCCGTGGGATTGGAACGTTTGATCCCTGTTACTTTGCCGCGGCGCTCCTGTGGGCTGGCGGTGGGGGCTGCTTTTTCGAGCTCAGTCCGCTCTCACAAGATCGATAGATGACAACTGATATCGCTATTGATGATATTTGACACGCTCGAACGATGAACATAGCACACTCGACAGCAATACGGAAGGAGGGAGTGAGAAACGGAGTAAAGCCGCTGCACAGGAGTCAGGAACCCGGGAGAAAAGTGACGACAAGGGAGAAACGCCGTATCACGCAGGAAGTCCGGCACACCGAGTCGCTTGGTAGACCATGATCTCTACCTGGGTGTTGTCAGGTAGGACAGTTCTCATACGAAGGTGGAGAGGCCAGGAGCTTTCATTAGTGAAGGCTCCACATCTCCACAAGCCACACGCTGGTTTAAATTTTTCAAAAGGAACCTGAAAATGGAATGGTATCGGGCCGCAGGTGCGGAGTAGCGGCCAATGAAGTAGGATCGCGGAACTCGTTTCTTTTTATGGAGAAAGGGTCACTCAAGCAATACCATCATTAAGATGCAAGGCTTTTCTTTCTGCTTCATCAGAGTTTTCAGGCGTCCGATTACCAATTGATCAACTGGTTCATGCGCGGAGTGACTTTCCACATCAAAGTCCCCGATATCGGCGCGAGATGCTCGACACGCACATGCACCGAGCCTAGGACGGATGTCAAGTCTTTCTGAGAACTTGGATCAAGCTGTACGCATTCTAAAAATATTTCTTTTATTTCCCAAAAATCATTTCTGTTACTACAAAAATGGTGGGTGGATATGTGGGAGAGTAGTCAATGGTAGGTACACTCATCCATGACAGTCTTCTTAGCATCCACAATCCGAACATTAGCGAGGCGGCCAGTACCACAGTTATTCCTCAATTCAGTTGCTTTAAGTCTTTGAGATGTCCACGCTTTGGATGCTTCCCGCCGGAGAGTGAAGGTTACCGTTCTGGGATGATGCGGAGATCATTCGGGCCGTCAACAACGCTCTTTACGTACCTAAGAACGGTGCCCGCGGACCGAGCCATCGACACTGCGTCTGAGCTCTGGAGCCGTTGACAAATTAGTGTACCAAGGCCATGAGATGGATCATCCATGTTTCGCTGGTCTGATTGCGGCTGCTACCGTTCGCGCCTATGTGGTCAGTTCGCAAAGGGCTGCAATAAATTCATACTCTTCACACATGGGCAGTCGGATCATTGGTCTGGACTCAAGGCATTCAGATGCGCATTGATAGAAATGCAAACACCATTCGGGCGCTCATGAGCGTATGCGAGTGTTTTACTACTTTTGAATCAGTCACTTAAACTCTCTTAGAACTGGAATTCGTAATGTGCGCCTGAGCCAGATGGGAAAATATCTACACATATATTGACCTTGTTATTACAAACAAATAGCCACATTATGGTATGATAGTATTTCAAAATAACCCGGAAGTTGAAGGGGATATAGTCAAATGTTTGGTCTACGTAGTCAATGAGAGAAGCCCCGTCGACGAGCTAGATTATGGTCATATACGAGCCTGTGGATTTAGAGGGAGGCGTGGAGGAGCTGGTACAGGCCTGTGATTGAACTTCACTGCTTTAAGCCACCAGCTTTAATTCGGCCAATTTGGGAGGGAGAGGAGAGTAACGCGAAATAAAATGGCCATCGGGTGGGAGGGAAATGGTATTATCGAAACGAACAAGGCAGACAGGAGCGGCAAGTGTGATTACTGAAACCGCGAAGGTATGTCAGCACGGCACATTTTGCAGCAAGGACGACAGAGGTTGATGTGAGGTCCAGACAGGGGATTCTCGGGCTACGAGTGGCTGGTGAAACCCCAAGCGCAGTGTGGCGGGCAGAATGTGTTTCCAGAAAGCAGCGGCGCAGTGAGGAGGCGGTTATGCGCTAATCGATAAGACGGTTGCATGACGTCAGTGGGGAAAAGTCGGCGGCCCCTCGCGGCAACAGCGAAGGCGTCGCAGGCTGTCAACTGCCGGCCCGCTTCGTGCTGCTGTCATCGCAGCACGCGGTGGAGCCCATAACACCGCCGCATATGCTCCGCGGCTGACCTCTGGTGCGTACCATCGAATTGGCTAAAGTCGATCTCGTTTCCCCATCGCGCGATTCATGACGTTGCCGCATTGTTCCAGCTGCAAGCCCTGCTGCGCTCTGCCGAGCACTCCCAGCGGTTATGTCACGATGATTTGCTGCTGCATATGAAGTTGCTCTTGTCCACAGTCACTGCCTGCCAACACAGCTCTCCTCTTCACTCTCACGCTGCTGCTCCTACTTCCTCGTGCAGCGCAGCACACACCTTGAACCCAAAGCATCCAGCTAATATGGCTTTGTCCCAAGCAGCCTGGAAAGCCGAGGAGGCAATCGGCCACGACACCAATGCCACCACCGCCCAGGACGTCACGAACCCCGGGTTGGACAACAACAAGTATGGTGACACCAGCGAGAAGATGAAGGCGCTGGCCTGGATGGGTAAGAACAAGGTTGAGATGATCGAAGCCCCGAAGCCCAAGGTTATCGAGCCGCGCGACGTCATCCTCAAGGTCACCGGCAGTACCGTCTGTGGCAGCGACCTGCACCTGCTCCATGGCGCGATTGTCGAGCTGAAGAAGGGAGACATCCTGGGCCATGAGTTCTGCGGTGTCGTCGACGAGACGGGATCCGAGGTCAAGGGCTTGACCAAGGGCCAGAGAGTCGTGGCCTCGTTCCAGATCGCGTGCGGTGATGTACATGCTACCCGCACCCACTCTGGGGATCTATGGCACTGACGGCCACTCTTCCAGTGCTACTTCTGCAAGAACAAGCTCTCCTCGCAATGCGAGAAGACGAACTCCAACACCATCGAGAACGCCATGTACGGCGGCCGGACCGCCGGCATGTTCGGCTACAGTCACTTCACTGGCGGCTTTGCTGGTGGCCAGGCCGAGTACGTTCGCGTGCCGTACGGCGATGTTAACCTTCTCAAACTCCCCGACCACGTCCCGGATGAGAAGGGCCTGTACCTCTCTGACGTCCTGGCAACATCATGGAACTGCGTGGTGGACACCGCCGTCTACGAAGGAGACGTCGTTGCCATTTGGGGCGCCGGCCCCATCGGCCAGATGTGCGTCGAGTTCGCATTCCTCCAGGGGGCAAGGCGTGTCATCGTCGTCGACGCCAACTGGCGGCTTGACTTCATCAAGCAGAAGTATCCCAAGGCGGAGACGCTGAACTACTCCACGCTCGGCAAGGGCGAGACGGTGACGAGCAAGCTGAAGGAGATGGTCGACGGCCGTGGTCCTGATGTTGCGCTCGAGTGCGTCGCCGGCGAGTACGCGAAGGGATGGGCGCACTATTTTGAGATGCAGCTGGGCATGGAGACGGACACCAGTGAGATCGTCAACGAGATGATCACCAGTGTCAGGAACTTTGGCCGCTGCGGTATCACCGGTGTCTATGCCGGTTTCGTGAGTGTCCTCTGTCTCCGCGCTGCTTGGATGCTGGTACTGACTGCCTCGACAGACCAACCATTTCAACATCGGATCTCTGATGGAGCGCGGGATCCGCCTGATCGGCAACGGCCAGGCACCGGTCCATCTCTACTGGGAGAAGCTGCTCAAGATGATCCAGGAGGACAAGATCCACCCACTGGACATGGTCTCGCATCGTGTGGATATAGCAGACCTGGACAAGGTTTACTACAAGTTCGAGGCCAGAGAGGATGGCATGCAGAAGGTGTTCGTCCAGACGAGGTTCTCGGCACCGCCTTGCGCAGGAAGCCCGGAGTTGACAAGATACTGAGGCTCAGACGAATGAAGTTGCGATGATGAGTGCATAACAGCACGAGAAATATGGCGGGAGCTATCTTTTTGGTTAGAAATGTCGAGCAAATATTGCATGTAGAGATTGTAATAAATACACGATGAGATGCAGGACAAGGTGCTGGGTTGACCGTTGGTGGATTTGAAGCGAGAAAGCCGACCAAGAGTCACCTTGATGTCTCACGCTTGAGCTTGGCAAGACCGCCAGCATTACTGCGTAGGTACTCGAGCTCCTCTCGACAGCGCTGGGTGAGACAAAACCACGCCTGCGCATCTCAACCCGATCCTCCCGTCCCAGGCGCGCAGCGGGTACCTGAGCACACAAGCTTTGAGGCTGAGCACCACCCGCCTGGCGCCGATCAGGATTTTGTGGCCCCCGGCGCATCAGTGACGTAGGTGGAGCGCTCCGAACAAACCGCCCAACCTGGCCGCCAGCAAATAACAACCCGCCTCAATCATCCCAAGTGCCCAATCTCTGGAACCTAACAAGCTCTCGGTCTCTTCCGAAGTTATTGGCGTGGGATCCGTCATGGCGCATGTCGACGCCCACGACGGAAGCCGCTGCCATCCGCTCTGCGCCAGCTTTGACACCCGCGCTTTTCTGACAGCAGCTCCCACGGTGCTGGCCGTTCATTCTGCTACTTCTTCTTGTTCCCCTTCTTTTGTTCGACACATGGCCCAATTGGGCGGTCGGCGCACCTCATATTCCTGAGCTGGTCACACGCCTCAGACCTGCTACTTCCCCAAGCCCGCCAAACCGCCCTACACCCCCCACCATCCACGGTCCCCTCCACAGCTCGCCAGGGACAAAAACACAACCCCAGCCCACCATGTCCTTCCCCGCCCACATCACCGGCCAAAAAAGCCACGACGACAACCCCCACCGCCCCCGCCGCCGCCGCAGCAGCGCCGCCGCCCTCCCCGCCAGCGGCCAGGTCCCGCGCGCGAAGAAGCCCAAAACCCGCCCTCCCAGCAGCCTCCGCGACAAGCTGGGCTTCCTGCACGGCACGCTCCCCAAATACACCGGTCCGTACAGCGTAAGCTCGCCCTCCCCCCCAACCACCAAACCACCTCCACTCACCCAACCCTCCCGCGCAGGTCGGCACCATGGACATCGAGACCCCCGCCCAACACCCGGCCTCCTTCTCGCACATCGCGCGCGCGGGGCGGCCGCTCCTCCGGCACGAGACCACGCTGCTCGCGCTCTACTACCCCAGCTCGCCGCGCGCGGTCGGGCGGGGCGCGGCCCCGCCCGACGGCGCCAGGACGTGGTCGCGCTCGACGTGGCTGCCGCGGCCGCGGCGGCGCGTGGCCGCCGGGTACGGCCGGTTCGCCGGCATGGGCGAGGCGGCGGCGGTGCCGTGGTTCGCGGCCACGACCATGTTCACGAAGCTGCCGGGGTTCAGGAACGCGCCGCTGGCCGGGGAGGAGCGGCCGGTGCGGAGGGGGATACCGGGGCCGCCGCGGACGGCAGGGGTGGAGGAGGAGGAGGGGGAGATGGGGTGGGAGGACGAGGGTGAGGAGGGGAGGGTGGGTGGCCAGGCGCCAAAGTGCCCGCTCCTGGTCTTCAGCCACGGGCTGGGCGGCAACCGCACCGCGTACTCGAGCGTGTGCGGCGAGTTCGCGTCGCACGGGTTCGTGGTCGTGGCGCTCGAGCACCGCGACGGCAGCGGGCCGCGCACCTACGTCAACCACCCGCACCAGGCGCCGTGCGTGAAAGCCCGGCTGCCGTCGGTCGCGGAAGACGACGACGAGAATGATGGCGACGGCCGGCCCTGCCGCTGCCCCGTCGACCGCAAGGCCGGCCACGACCGCATCGACTACATCTTCCCCAAGAACAACCCCATCGACACGTCGCCGCACGCCGAGAAGGGCGTCGACCACGAGCTGCGCGCCGCGCAGATCGCGCTGCGCCTGGCCGAGATCGAGGCCGCGTACCACGTCGTCGAGCTCATCGCCGCCGGCCGCGGCGAGCACGTCGCGGCGGCCAACCTGCGCACCAAGGGCCACGTCGGCGCCAGCTCGCGCGGGCTGGACGGGGTCGACTGGGAGGGCTGGGCCGGGCGGGTGCACACGCAGGATGTGACGGTGGTGGGGCACTCGTTCGGGGCGGCGACGGCGGTCGAGATGCTGCGCGGAAAGCAGCGCGAGCGCTTCGCGTGGTGTACACAGGGCGTCATGTACGACATCTGGGGCGCTGCGGTGCAGCCGGTGCCGGGCGGCGGGGGCGAAGACGGCGAGGACCCGGACGAAGAAGAGCAGCAGCAGCAAAGCGACGCCCTCTCTGCGACGGAGGAGAAGAAGCGGCGCAGCGCCGCGACCAGCAACGACCCCTCGGACGTCGCCACCACCACCACCGGCCAGAACACCATCGCCTGCCCCCTCCTCGGCATCAACTCCGAGGCCTTCATGTACTGGCCCTCCAACTTCGCCACGGCCACCAGCCTCGTCCGCTCCGCCCTCGACGGGCCCGACCCCTGCCCCGCCTGGCTGCTCACCCTCCGCGGCACCGTCCACGTCTCCCAGTCCGACTTCAGCCTGCTGTACCCCCACGTCTGCGGCTTCTTCCTCAAGCAGACGGCCAACCCGCGGCGCGCCATGGATCTCAACATCGACGCCAGCCTGGACTTCCTGGCCAGGGTGCTGCCGGCGCGGCACGCGCAGGCGCTGCGGCGGGCGGTCGCGAGCGGAGGCAGCGGGGGCGGCGGCGGCGAGAAGCTGCTCGACGCGCCCGTCGTGGACGAGGTGCCGGACGACAGGCGGCCCGAGGAGAAGTGGATCGGCGGGCGGTTGCGCGTGCCGCACGAGTTCAGGAGCAGGGTGGTGCCGAAGCTGGCGCGGAAGGTGAAGCGCCAGAGGAGGAAGGGGGAAGAGGACGAGGGGGCTTGGGATGAGGTGTGGATGCATGAGAAGAGCGGGGAGGAGGAGGTGAGGAGGTACAGGGAGAGGCGCGGCTGGCGTGGGAGCAGGAAGACGGGGGAAGACGGGAGGGAAACGAAGCGGAAACATGATATGCTAAGCCTGGGAGGCGACGGCGAGGAGCGGCACGATACCACAGAGCGGAGTGAAGATAGCTCCATGACTTTGAGAGGAGATAAGCCGATAGATACCGATTAGATCCATGCTTTTCAGCCCGTCAACTCCTGTTAATATGATGTGTTTTTTATCTTTACACTAACCATCAGCTGCAGAACCCTCTCCATAAAGAACCTCAGAGATAAAGTGGAGATAAAGTAATGGGAAACAAACGAAACGGGTAAGATTTCCAATATTACTCCCATCGCCCGGCCAACACCTTGCTGTTTGGTATAGATAGATCCAATTCGACACTCTCATTCCTCCGCTCAACATATTGGTTTTCGTGCCGAGTTGGCAAATTTGTTCCAGTACGAGTATAAAAAGTAGTAAGGAGCAAAGGGAAATCGCGTTGCAGTCTTTTTGTAAGAGCTCTTCCAGACTGCGATCCTCATCTCTAATGGCCATTCTTCTGTTCATGCTGGCTTAGCCCGGACCTATATGCTGGTGAAGCTGGCTATTCCTTGACGGTGGCGCAGGGCGGCAGAAGCCTTCGGTCCGTAGACATTTCACATGGTGTCTTCATGGCATGGCGACGAATCTTGTATCGTTCCTACTCTTCGGGGCGGCTGGGTCGTGGAGGCGGGAGATGAGCAGATTCGCTACTGATTAGTTGTTGGTAGGGGTGTATTCCGTAGCTCTGGTTTGCGGAAGAGGCGGCCTGGGTCCACGGGTCCTGTGGTTTGGCAAATGAAATGCCGAAATTTCTGGAAGTCTTTAAAAAGCCTCGATGATTGCAGCCCGCAAGGCGTAGTGAATGTCAGCGCGACGGAATCCTGGGCCGCGGCCGATACAAACGCCGCGCTTGATCAAACCTGAGTACAAGTCAGCTGTTGGAACTGGGAATTGTAATCCCAGCGAGTCGGTGCTGTCCTTGATAGCCGGTTGGATAGTATCAACTTACCATTGATAAAGCGCTGCACGTCAATTGTGACACTCCTGTTCTGTCTCCGCTCTTCAACCTGATCACCGGTTGCGACGTTCAGGCCATAATCATTCGGATCAACCTGGTTGTTGCCCATCCATGCGAGATCCAAATCGTAGAAGCGGTCCCACTCGTCATATCTGGTCGGGTTGACAGGCTGGAACTCTCCCAGGGCCATGGGGCAGTTGTCATTCAGCTTCTGCGCAGCCTGTTGCAGGATGGAAGCACTATCAGGGGTGCTAGGACCATTAGAGATGGATCCTCTGCCGTGGGTTCCACTACTGCCTGTGGTTCCTGGCACGCTAGCACTGCCTGGCAAGCTCCCTTGCGGCGGGCTACTTGCGGCTGCTGCGCCTCCGAATTGGGTTTGAGGAGAAGTCATGTTGTTCGTGGCTGCCAGATGGTTCGGGGCGAACTGGTCAAGTGGTTCGCCTAAGACACCCGCCTCTGAGTCAGGGTGCGCATTTTCACCTTGTGGGTTCTGAGCGCGAGCAAGGGCGTCGAGAGTCCTGACGGCGGCTTCCGCAAAGGAGGCCTGGGCATCGATGTGCACGCCCAACTCTTCAAGATAGCCCTCCACATCCTGACTGTCGAACCATTCGCCGCCATAGGTGACCATATCATCTTCCAGTTGCGGCGTGATGATAATATCTGGCCTGTTACTTCTTCGCAATTCCTCGAGCTGAACTCTGGTGGCATATGGTCCAATGCGGCGGATGGTCCAGTCTGACTGGCGTGGTAGCACTCGGCCATTGTCGTCACGTGCGGGATAGTGCGTTCCAGCTCCTCCAAGGTGGAGGAAAGGAGAGTTGAGGAAATCGAGTGGTTGGAGGACATTGTGTTGGAGAAGGCTTCTGAAGTCTCTGAGAAGCTCGTCACGGGACGAGTAGTGCCGGCACAGGCGGAAGACACGGTTAAAATCGCTGGGCCGCAGATGGGCAGTCGAGAGTAAATGAAATGCTCGCTCGAGACAAGCTCGTTGCAAACGACGCGAAAAAGTTAATTCTTGGAAGGAATAGGTGAAGCTGGGTTGAATGGCGCTTGTCCTCGGGGATGGGATCAGCGTCGAAACCTGTGTGAATGGAGCGTATGTGCGTGTCCGAGCAGGAGCCTGCATGGCGTACTGGCTGTTCTGGTTGTTCTCATTCGTGTTCTGTGGCGCAAAATCTTCGGGTCGGAAGACATTCACTGTGTCGACTTCGTTGATGCCACGAAATGGGTAGGAGGGAGTGAAAGTGCTGGCCTGAGATTGACGAGGTTCAGTAATCATTGGCCCCCTTGAAGCTTCCAGATTTGAAGCTGACAAGCTAGGGAGATCCAACCCTGAGTAGAAATCGGCGTTCTGTCCATACATGGGCGTCTCGGACTCATCGCTGATTCTGTAGTAGCCCATGCCAATGTGGGTTGCTTGAGAATTCATTTGCGCCTGCACTCGCGCTTGCGCTTCCACATTCGGTGGTTGCGCTACATTCTGCCGAGGCTGAGCCACATCTTGATAGCTGCGGCTGGAAATGTCAGGTGCGGCGGCGGCGACTTGCGGGGTAGCAGAAGGCTCAGAGCCTTCTTGGCTGTCTTCGCGCTCGTCCTCGCTCGACACAGTCTTTGCTGTTCGAGACAAGTTGACGAAGGTCTCAGTAGTCTCCTTGAGCTCAGACGCAAGATGAGGTCGCAAGGCAAAGATGTCCGATTGCATTGCCTGGTCGTTGAAGCGCAAAAAGGAGTGGTTCATGCCGTCTATGACTGATTGAAGCTGTTCCACCTGCTTCTGCAGAGAGGAAATGGTCATCTCCTTCCGCTGGCGATAGGCCCGCTGGGCCAGGCGGATTTGCGTGCGACGGCGCTGTGCCGGCGTTAGTCGACGAACCATGTACGGCGGTGGCATGGCGATGGTCGTTTTATGGTGAACAAGTAGACATGGAAGCAAAAATTGGGAATTATTGAAGGTTTCGGGATTAGGAGAAAAGCTGGTGGAGTGCGACGATGTGCATTGGGAACCACTCCGGGGTAGCAGGACAGCACGCGTCTGGCGGCGTGCCACCACTAGTGCGAGGAGAATTTGTGATGAGTGATCCAAAGCGGGATCGAATTTCTTGATTACTCACATCAGCGGCAGTCTCATCCTGCGTGTCCACCTTCGGTCTGCCCCTTTGCTTCTTGCCCTTGGTGATGGGTTCTGCAGACGCGGTGGAATTCCTGGCCCGCTTTTTGGTAGGGCGCTCATCGCTCTCGGAGCCCATGGTGACGTTGGGTAGATCGCCGCCGGCGGAAGTCGTGGGGGACGTGCCTTTCGAATGAATAATATTCAGACTCGGGTCAGAGAGAGTCACGCAGGCTGGATGCGGGTCTCCGTCTCTTTAGGAAGCAAGCGGCGCGCGTCGGCGCTCCGGCGTTGGCTTATAAACGGCCTCGACTGACGTGCAATTATAGCCTCGTTTCTCCGCAGTGGCCCCTTGGTAATCCGCCTAGTGCCACGGCGTCAGAGTCAGGTCGGCGAAGCCCTCGAGCGGCGGGATGGGTTGCCCCGCGACCGCGCGCGCTTGCGTGTGCTGGGCGGCGGTGATTGGGCCGGCGGAATGCGTCTACGGGCTGAGCGATGGCGCGTGCAGAGTCAGGTCGGAGGAGATTAGCCACGGCGCGGGCGGGAGAGCTGTAGGCAGGACGCGTTCACACCCCGTGAGGAGTTACGGAGTGGTGCGAGGAGGTGCTCAGGGCGCTGTTCACTAATCACGCCCCCGTTGCGTTCGGCTTTTTGCGGCTAGGGCTTAGCGGCTCCACGCCACAGCCCGCAACGGGCAGCGCATCCGCCACGATCTCCCGCCAGAGACGCGGTCATCCACCGCTGCTCCACACCCGGGGCGCTGGAGTCTTTGGAATCAGGTTGCAAGGCAGGGTTCTCATGTCTCGTCTATTAATCCGAGCCGTGCTACTCCTCCCCACTGTCCTCGTCCCCGCTAACTCCGTCGTCCTCCGCTTCCTCGCGTATCAGCGGCACAAACCTAAAGTCGACGAAGCTGACCTGCCCGCCGTCGACCTCTATCATGAACTGCAGGCTGAGAACCCCTTGGTTGTCTCCGCGTATGCTGACCTTTGTTGCCGACGCCATGGCGCGCGCTGCCGCCTTGATCAACCCAAATCGGTAGGTGTAGACCACGCGGTGAGCTACCTGGAACGTCTCCAGCAGCGTTGCGTCATGCTGCTTCGATCCGTCCTGCCTGTCCTGCGCTGTTGGTGCCTTGCCATCCTCCGGCCTGCTAAACTCCACGACAGTACTTCCCAGTGTCCCCGTGGCGCTCAGTGAAAAGAAAGGTGCAGTTGGACTGGCTCTGAGCGCCAGCTTCTCCGGATTAGTGCTACTTAATTCCGTGATGGCGTCATGCAAGAACGAGCTCCGCATGATTATCTTCATCGCTAGCTCGTCTCTGGCAAAAGGAATGTCTTCATCCTCGGCCTCATCCAGTTCAAAGGTCGTCAGTTCGCAAGTTGTAGTTACTCCGGCCTCCTCAAGGACGATCTTCAATGGCGAACCAGGCGCATCGTACGAGACACGGCATACGGACGTCATCCCAAGCACCCTGTTATCGAAGGCATTGGTTCCGCCTCGCGCACTGAATGTCGAGTATGGGTTCCGCTGGTTTGGGTCGGTGAGACCGAAGATCTGCAATGTCTCGAGGAGCGATGGGAGAGAAACTGTGAATGCAGGAACTTCGTTGGTGCCGTCATCATTATCGGCGTCAAAGGGGGAGCTCGGGCGCGGCGCGTTGTACTGAAAGGTGGTGAAGAGTGCCTTGTCCAGAAAAGCGAATCCTACGCATGGTCAGACATAGCATGCGCGAGTCCATCACCTCCGCATACCTTGCATGACACGATGGTCCTCGGCGCTGAACCTAAGCCCATCCTCACTGATCTCAACGCGCACTTTCTGCGCAAATCCAATGCATCGTAGCAGTATGAATAGCTGGCGGGCCGAACTGGACACAGCGCTGAGAATTGGCGGGCTCTCTGCAGTGTCGGACATTTTGGAGGTGTGATCTAGTCGGTGCTGTCCTGCTGCCTGGAGAAGACTTTGTGGAAGGAATCTTGCGGTATATTGTATTCCCGAAGTTATTGCATAGCCCAGCTTAACGTACACGAGACTTCCGACGGCGCCCTGCTGAATGAGAAAAGGAATTGTATTTTATACGTAAACGCCGGCCGCGCAGATCATGTAGACAGCTCCGAAGCTGCACCAGTCAGTAACAGTTCGTATTGGAGAGGCGCAGGGTCAAATACCCAAAGGCCAGCGAGGCAGGGACGCCGAGGACAGGCAGCGTGACGATGGACCGGGCTGTCGCCTTGTCAGCATGCGCAGGCCCGTCAATTGCAGCCTGGTTCTTCTTACTGAGGCCGAAGATGCCAGTGAGGATGAACGCTGTGCCGTAGGGTCAGCCAAAGTCCGGGCAGCAGTTCGCGACGCGCGTACCAGTCAGGAGCAGCAGAAAGCCGACGATGAATTGAGCGTTCTTGGAGACGGAGGGGTAGTAGGGCTGGGCGGCAGACGCCTCCCAGATATCGAGCAGTGGCGACTGGGCAGACATGGATGTGGCGGAGCGAGCGTAGCGGGGGCGTTGAGGCTCAAGGTAAACGCACCTGGAGAGCGCGACGGCAGACAGCTGCGTTCGGTTGCGTATACGTGGTGTTGCTGGGCCAGCCCTAACTAGGCCGCGCGGAGACAGCGGCCGGGCGCACCAAGCCAGGCCCGAGCGCACCCAGCGTGGCGGCCCGGCAGGCTTGAGAACTTGGACGGAGCGCTTGGAGGCCGCTGCCAGCCTCATCCTGAGCGCATCAGTTCATTGTCCGCCTCGCTCAGGCTCACAGGGCAGGCTCACCCGCTCGCATCGCATGCTTTTTCCATGACTGTGTGCCCACCGACGTAACCAATCCGGATGGCCTCCGCTGTTAACCAGGCCCTTCACGTTCTCAGCAACCCTCCTCATTCCTCCCCCTCGTCCTCCACCATTCCCGTTTCCACCACCGCGTCCAACACCACCTTCGTCATGTCGGCCAGCTCGGCCAGCTCGGCCAGCCCCGTGCTGCGCAGGCGCAGCGGGAAGAATGAAGGCTACCGCCCCAAGATTGTCACCACCGTCGGCGCCAAACCCGCCTGCCTGGTCAACGCCTCCGTGACCTACGTCGGCAACGACCAAATTTATGCCTTCGGCGGTTTCGATCAGTACACCGACGAGGGTGAGTGATGTGCCCACGCCGCGACGCTCGACACGCAGCGCATCTAATGCATCGCAGTCTACAACCATGTGCTCCGTCTGAATCTCCAGACCCGCCAGTGGAACCTGGTCGACAACTACGGCGACATTCCGGGTGTTCGCATGGGTACGTGCCGCGCCGAAACCGTCGCATATTTGACCATTCGCTCACTTGTCCAACAGGCCACACTGCCAGTCTGTGGCAGGGTAACAGGCTGCTCGTGTTTGGTGGTGAGAACGAGCACCGCACCTACCTTCACGATGTTATTATCTTCGACCTGCAGAGCGCCCACTGGACCCAGCCCGACATCCACGGCACTCCTCCCAAGGGCCGTGCCCGCCACTCAGCCGTCATCCACGACGACAAGCTCTTCATCTTGGGTGGCATGAGCGGTGCCGACAACTACGTCCTCGACGACATCTGCTACCTGGACCTCAAGACGTGGACCTGGTCCCGTACTTGGCGGTTTGTCCCGCGCTACGACCACACAAGCTGGGTTTGGGACGGCAAGATTTGGGTGTTCGGAGGACTTGGAGAGGACATGGAGAAGACGAGCGAAATTTGGTGGCTGGACATCCGCGGCAGCCCTGCATTCGAGGCTGCCATGGCATACGGCACACCTGGCAGGGGAACCGTGGGAAGGACTCGGGACTCGAATTCATCGACTTGGCGTAATCAACTGACCACAGGCAATACTGGATATGCTGCGAACTCAAGCAGCGTTCAGACCAACCCCGCCCACATGTCTGGCCACAGGCCACTGTTCGCGCCGGGAGCCATCTCCTCGTTGAAATTCGTTGCCAGCCAGAACCTTCCGACGCAAGCGCTGGGCACCCACTTCCATGTCTTTACCTCTGGCCAGCTTGTCGACTTCGTTACGCCGGCGTCCGTCATGTCATCGTGTGACATCAGTCTTTCGACGCTGGACCTTGACACTCTGCGCTGGCACAAGCTTGCTGATGGCAAAGACATGTTCCCTCCCAATTATCGCTGGCACTACTGCACCCTCAACGAAGATGGCACCCACGCGTGGTTGCTCGGCTGTCCAACTGACCCTGCTAACACCGGCGACGCCACTGGCGAGTACCTCAGCGACGTGTTGCCCATCGACCTTACCAAATTTGGCTTGCTCGGCAACTCTCTTACACATGAGACCCGCGCCGAAGTTCACAAGCTTCCGTCTTCAGATGCGAACGAGAATTCGCCGCTTTCAGGAATCGGAGCAGACTTGGCCAAGGTTTTCGACCAGCCCCCAGAGACCGGAAGCGGTGTGGACTTCCAGATCACAGCCGAGCGCGATTTCGACGACGACTATGATGATGATGTCTCTGTCGTCGGTGAATCATCATTGGCGCAAGAGTCTGCGCCGATCCACGTCCACAAGATGATATTGCAGGCACGCTGGCCTCATTTCGCTCGCATGTATGCGTCACAGATGCTCGAGTTCCACACCAAGAAGATGCACATTCCGGAGCCGTACAGCACAGTTCGAGCGTTCTTGCATTATCTGTACACCGACAGTATTGCCCCTCGCGCCAGTAACGGCCCCTCGCTCCGTGATGTAGCTGGTATGCTTGTCATGGCAAACATCTACGTTATGCCTCGCTTGCGCATCCTCTGCGTCAACAGACTGCACAAAGAGCTGGACGTCGAGCATGCAGCGATTATCTGGGAGCGCGCCAACACTGCCGGCGAAAATTGGCTGAAAGAGAGGGCTGCAGACTTCTGCATGACGTACTGGGGCAAAATTGTGCGCACCAAGGGCTTCCGCACTCTGCCGAAGCGCAGTCTTCTCGAGCTCTGCGACGAAGTGGACGATCACGGTCGCGTCCTCAGCGGCGAGGAGCTGGAGGCACTTGGAGCCCTTGCTGGCATTAAGTATCCTGGTCGTGAAGGCCGCAAGCGCAGCGCTGGAGTGCTGACGGGCGACGACATTGAGGAAGGTGAGAACGACGATGATGAAGGCATGGAAATCTCCTAAGTTGACGCTACACTGATGTTTTTTTTTTTTGACAGAGCTTGATGTATTCGCGGCTCTTCGCTTGTCTGTCGCTTTTCCTTGACGACTTTCTCTGGTTCACGAAAGGACGAAAACAGTATTTAATCAGGCTTGGGCAGCATGGCTATGGCGCTTTACGAAAAATTGCGGAGGGCATTGCTTTCACACGGGCGTGTTTTCCAAGGCCGGAGGTACGTGGAAGGACATCGGAGTTTTATTTATGGCTGGGACAACGAAACTGGACATTTTCACGATCAGCGCAGGGAATAGATCGCGTGGCTTCTCATGAATTACTTCAAAAACAGCCGGCAGCGTAGCTTTCAGCAACACTTGACCACGAATTGGGAACGGCCCAGACGAGTGTGCTGTGATTCCGGGTAAAATGGGCCAGGGGCCGGTGCGGCGGCGGTGCGGGTTGGCCTGCCCCTCTTTCTGCGACGTCACCTGGCTACCCCGCGGTGGCCCCGTTGACTGGACCCACGCTTCCTCGATCCACAGGCGGAAAAATTCAGGCCAACGCGGCAACGCGAAGCGCCGAGCTCGACGGCCAATGGCCAGGCCCCAAGGCCGCCCGGTGCGACAGACATCGTGAGGTTTGGTCTCGTGGTCGTGGGGCTCCGGGTCCCACCCGCTCCCACCTTCCGGTGGGCGGCGTGGGCCCGCGAAGCTGTGGCCCACGGTCCGGCCAGCTGTCCAGCTGCTCCCCCATCGTGCAAAGACACGCCCGCGGAAGCCCGCCGAATTCATCGCGCCCACCGCGAGATCTCCTGAGTCCCTGCAGATTCAAAAGCTTATTCGCTTGCCCTCTTGAAGCTGGGATCGGCAGGTCTGCGTGTCTTTTTTCCTCCCCGCCAACAGAGCTCCTCCTCCCCGCCCACCCCCTCCGACAGCTGTCTTGTGAACCACCGCAAAAATGTCGACCGCCATGACCAGCACCACAACCGTCGAGCCCTCCAAGCCGAACATTGGCGTCTACACTAACCCCAACCATGACCTGTGGGTGGCGGAGGCCCAGCCGACGCTGGAGCAGGTCAAGAGCGGCGCAGCACTGAAGCAGGGCGAGGTCACGGTTGCGGTGAAGAGCACTGGCATCTGCGGGTTTGTTTCCCTCCCTTCGCGCAGTTGCTCCCCTCACAAGACCATTTCGGCGTTACTGACACGGATCCCCTCCTGCCTCACAGATCAGACGTGCACTTCTGGCACGCGGGCTGCATCGGGCCCATGATCGTCAAGGGCGACCACATCCTCGGCCACGAATCCTCGGGCGTGGTGATAGCCACGCACCCGTCGGTCACCTCGCTCAAGGCGGGCGACCGGGTGGCCGTCGAGCCCAACATCCCGTGCCACCAGTGCGGGCCGTGCCTGATCGGGCGGTACAACGGGTGCGAGAACGACCGGTTCCTGTCGACGCCGCCGGAGGCGGGCCTGCTGCGCCGCTACGTCAACCACCCGGCCATCTGGTGCCACAAGCTGCCCGACCACATGAGCTACGAGGACGGCGCCATGCTCGAGCCGCTGGCCGTCGCCCTCGCCGGCATGCAGCGCGCCCACATCCAGCTCGGCGACCCCGTGCTCGTCTGCGGCGCCGGCCCCATCGGCCTCATGACGCTGCTCTGCTGCCGCGCCGCCGGCGCCGAGCCCCTCGTCATCACCGACATCGACGAGGGCCGCCTCAAGTTCGCGGCCGAGCTGGTGCCGGGCGTGCGCACGCACAAGGTCGAGTTCTCCCACACACCCGAGCAGTTCGCGGAGGCGGTGGTGAAGAAGATGGACGGCAACGAGCCGGGCGTGGCCATGGAGTGCACCGGCGTCGAGAGCAGCATCGCCGGCGCCATCCAGGCGGCCAAGTTCGGCGGCAAGGTTTTCGTCATTGGCGTCGGCAAGAGCGAGATCAAGATCCCCTTCATGCGCCTCTCCACCCGCGAGGTCGACCTGCAGTTCCAGTACCGCTACTGCAACCAGTGGCCCCGCGCCATCCGTCTGGTCGCCGGTGGTGTTATCGATCTGAAGAAGCTGGTCACGCACCGCTTCAGCCTGGAGGATGCGGTCAAGGCCTTCGCGACGGCATCGGACCCGAAGACGGGCGCGATCAAGGTGCAGATTCAGAGCTATGATTAGACGGGATGAACTTGGTAGATGATACTTGCGGGGAGTCGTTGAGCATACGGTGTTTTTGGCCTTGAGACTGGGTGGGTGGGCTGTGTTGGGTTCAGAGACTATGATGATATTGATGAGCATAGATTGACATCTCACGAGAGCGTTTCGGAATAGATTGGTCTACTTTTTCACGTTCATGAAGAGAGGTCCTGAGAATGGCAAATGGTCTCGCTAGATGCTGAAGTCAGTAGACATTTGTTATATCATTAACTTTCGGTCTTCATCCTACTCGATCAAAAGCTAATCTTTCCGCTGCATCCTCTTCCTCCAAACCTGAGCACAGAGTCAGAGGTACACAATCAGAAGCACTCATGCAACAATTCTTTGGAGCTTAACGCCCTGCTATCCTCTGCCAATATTGTCCACCGGGCCTCCGATATCAAGAAAAGCAGCAGCATGAACTCACCTGGATTACCGGGCGAATACGACCAACTAAATACTATGATGCAACTATCCAGCATCTTCCTAAAATTTACTCATCATTACCGGCGCTGATGTCGTAGAGACAGTCTCTATTACACGACCAGCCCAGTGCGACTTACGTCGATCAATTCTCATCAGTCACTAGAGCCATGTTCACTGTTTCTCCAAACATTGAGGTATCTTGGAAGCTGTCATATACCTGAATTTCTATCAATTCCGCTGATTAGCAACTTTTGCATCGTATAGAAACTCCGTAAGACCCAAAGCCAGTATTTTCCAGTCACTGTTCACCCTACCTGCGCCTGTCATAATCTCGGTCTCGGTCATCACGCCTGTAGCGATCTCGACTCCTGTCACGTCTCCGGTCATCGCGGTACCTATCGCGGCTCCTGTCCCTCCTGCGATCATCACGGTTGTTCTCGCCACGATAGCTGTCACTGTCCCGATAATCTGATCCTCGCTGATCCGTGTTCCTATCTCTCCTCGGGCTCCTGCTCCTGTCGCGCTGCTGGCGTCTTTCATTCTTGTCGAACACCAGACCATATTTCTTGGAACCGCTGTCGCGGTCATCGGGGTACTCGGCGCGGTACTGTCTCTTCTTCTCCAGACTTGCAACACCGCCGAACCCGCCTCCATGTGCATGCTGGCGCTTGGAATTGGTGGCGTCGCGCCACAGGTTCGAGAGCTTTGAGACACTTTGCGAGAAGTCCACGTGGATGCGGTGGTCATCGATCAGCACGTCCTGCATCTTGAAATATGCCTGTTCGCAAGACTTCTTCTCTTCGAACTCGATGAAGGCGTACTGAAGGCTGTCGCCTGTCTGCCTGTCACGGATGACCTCACATGACAGAATCTTGCCGAAGCGGGAAAAGATAAGCTCCAGGTCTTCGTCTTGTGTGACCGGATTGAGCTTGCAAACGAACAGGACGTTCTCCGGTGGCTTGACCTCGGCAAACGGCAAATCACCCATCATTTCAAGGGTCAAGGCTTGTGCGCGCGCTTCTCTCTCACGTCGCAACCTTTCCACCTGTTCCTGATCCATGTTCTCGTCCAGATCTTCGTCGTCCCGGATCCGCACCGTGGCCAGTTGCGCTTGAGTGGGGACAGGGCTCTCTGGGGGCTCTGCAAGGCCAGAAGGGTCTGGGAATGGATCGTCTAGGACGATAGTGTGTCGTATCCTTATATCTTTCAGAGGTCGTCCGTTATCGTCAATGAAGGCGGTGTTGATCTTCTCAAGCGCATCGAAGCCCTCCACCACAGTGCCGAAAACGGCAGCCTTCCCGTCCAGGTACTCCAGGTTCTCCCCGAGTGTAACGATGAACTGGCTGCCGGCCAGGCGCGCATCCGGATCAGCCGACGATGGCACGGTAGCCATGCTGACGGTGCCTCTCTCGACATGCTTGAGCTTCGGGTGGAACTCGGGTACGAACGTCTTTCTGGAGGAGTTCTGGGGATCGAGCAGGCCCCATATGGACGAGCCCCCGTCGCTGTCCTTCGAATCGGGGCCGAGGGGATCGCCGGTCTGGAAGGAGAAATCGCGCTGGACGGAGTGGACGGGGGCGTAGTTGTAGTATTTAATCTTGCAGAGCTTCAGGAAGCTGGAGGACAGGGGGAACGGCTTAGTAGGCGTGTTCAGCATCCAATGGCCAGGCGGGAGGCGGAGCGAACTTACTTCTCACAGCATTTCGGGGCCTCGCTCACCAGCAGGTCGATGACGATGTCGCCGACGCTGGTTTCAAGTAACACGGACATGGCGGTGACGCGGACACAGACGGCAGCCGCTGAGGGTCATGCGCGAGCAGAGCGACGGGCGCGGGCTGGTGCAACGCGGAGGATGCGACGAGAGGAGGCGGCTCTCTGCAACGGAACTTTGACGGCGGAGCTCGTCGACGCGACATCACCGCGCGCCGATCCGGGCCGCGCTAGGCCGCTTCGGGCAGGGCATGGTCTGCTGCACCTGCTTGCTGCTTCTTCAGCGGCCCTGCCCTGCTGCGCTGCCTCCCTCCATCGCTCTGCTGACCGTCACGCTGCGCTCCCTGCCATCTGCAATCGCCTCCGCTCTGACATTGCGTCCGTCGCGCATCTTCTCCTCCTGCCGCTCTTTCGTGTCACCTCAGGCGCTCCTCTAATCTGTGCAGGCCACCCCCGCTGCGACGCTCGCACGCCAACGTCGCGGTGATTTGATGCTACTATTCTGGACTCGTCCGCTCCGACACAATCACTGCAGCCGCGGCAGTGTCGAGTAACAGTCACCGTGAAGGCTGCCGGCTGGCAAGCATGCCGATTCGATTGAGCCCTGTTGACTGACCGGTAGAGCTGCAGCAAGACGCGCCACAGCTTCGGGATGCTGCTGCAAAGGATGACCACCCCCGGCCAGCGAGGGCCCTCCTGCAAGTCATGCCCTGGACGATGCCGCCGTCGGGCGGCCAGCCGCTGTCTTGCGCGTCGATCGAGCGTCTTCGCGGCCCCGGACTGTTGAGGGCTATCTGCTGCCGCGGAACGGCACGCAGCCTCATCTCGGACTATCGCGTGTGCTGGTTTCATACGCCCGCCCTGCGCGCCCAGTGCGTGCCCCAGGCTGCCGTCCGCATGCACTGCGCTTCGCTCGCGCGTGAGCTTTCGTTTGCATTGCAGCCGTCGGAAACTATGCAAGGCTGCGTCCTTCACCCTCCCTTTTCACCAAGTCTTCTGCGCCTATCTCTGCCCGTCTCTCCTTGATTTGCCCCCCGCTTGCACAGCTGCCGGCTCGTCCGCATGTACCTGCTTCCCCGCAGCCTGTGTCATGCCCTCTCGCCTTTTGTTTGTCTCACCCCGCCTGGACTTCTCCATGTTTGGTAGGACTTGGTCCCACCGGCACATGGTCTGGAAGGCACGATACCTGTATGGTACCTGCCGCTCTTCTGGGAGATGACGCCAGCCCTGCATGCACGCCTTCACACCTGACGCCTTTCTGCGCTTCAAAACCGTATCCATGCAGACGCGCTTGATAGCTTGCAGCTTGAGAGATGCAGAGCGCTCCTCGAGGTCTCCGCCCCGTGATCATGTGGTACGTTGAGGAGTCCTTTCCGGCACCGATTTTGCCACGGGCTACCAATGCAGCGCTACCGCAAGGTACCTCTGCTAGCAGTTGCTGCATTTCTGCAAGCATGCCCAGATCGCGTCAGGCTCGCGATCTTCCAGGCGAGATGGTTAGCTTAGGCCGAGAATATTCAACGAGTGCGGGATGCCGAACAATCCAGGACGACAACCACGCCAGGCTCCACCCGTGCACCTTCACGCTCCTGTCGGAGAATGTCAACAGCGCGGCAGGCGGCAAAAGTAATATGGACAGTCGCACGGGCCGCCTCAGCCCATCTCTGGCACTGTCAGCGCTGACTTGACTGCAATGCGGCACGGCATGTTGACGCTTAAAGATTTTCCGGGCATTTGTGGCGCGACCACATGAAACCTTCAGGCCCAATGGTCTCAAAGGCCTCAGCTCCCTCACTAACCCCCACAGCTGCTGTAACAGCGCTTGATTGGGCTTTTTGCGTTGTGGATCGCTGCCGAACGGCTACGTGCAGCCACTCAGCTCTTATTGGACTCGCTTTACGACCCCTGTGGATCTCACCCTACCGTATCAAAAGTACTCGCCGTCCCGGGTTTGCTTGGCCCCTTCTGCAGCCACCCTAGGGCCCTGGATCTCAGCGCTGTAATGTCCGCCAGGAAGTCTCACGCTTCCCTGTTATCCGTCGGTCAAGAGGCGTCTATCCGCGAGACGAGGCTGTCTGGTCGACATGCTGTCTCGGTGCCTCAACCATATGCTGGAGGGTGGATTTCCCCTGGAATTGACATCATGGCGATCGCGGATGATCTTCAGAATCGAGCTCCCCTGAACACGGCTACTTGCTTGGTTGGCGTTCCCCATCACAAATATTCAGGGAACCGATTGCCGATGTCGTTTGCTTTACTTAATCGGCGAGTGACGAAACATGGATCTGCCGCCAAGCCGTTCATTTGTACAGACAGGGTCCATTATGCATAGTCATGTTTGCCTCCCATCCGCTGTTCCGGTCCCAGAATGTCTGCGCCGTGTCAGAGCCACAGGATGCGTCGCGCACGAGCCCTTCCCCACTGGCGTCTCGGACGAGTTATCCGGATGTCGCTCTCTTACGCCGACTTGGAGCGGAAGACTCTGTTACACTTTCCTTCGGCCCTTGTTCACGCACTGCCTGCTCTGTGTCACCTCCAGGCCGGAAGCGTCAGCCTTTTCATCTGATCTGGATGCCAGAGGACGCTCGGGGTATGGGGCGTAATCTTTCGATTGCTCAATGCAAATGTTTCTGTGCGTGTTGTTTGTCTCATTAGCTGCCGGTCTGGCCTATGTCTCCCGGGGTCGAGATGAAGCAAATGGGTCAAGCTGCGTGAGAAAGGCTGGCCGCCTGGATATGTACGAACTTTAGCAGAGTTCCTCAGCTCGTCCGGTCTCTCTCACATCGGCGCTGTCATTCAAGGCCCCTGACCAGGTAAAATTCAACACAACAGTGGTGGCACGTTTCACTTAGTTGCGGACGTACTGAAGAGACCGTTGTGGCTTGTCCAGGATTAGCCCGTGCTCCCTTGGCGATGAAATGGATCATGCAATCTGGCGGGCGTATCTACCCGTGTCGCCCAAGCGCTGTCTTGTGCGAGAGAGGGGCAATGGGCTTGATACCTCCTGGCTAGGATGGATCAGGCATGGCCAATACCCGGTACTCAGCCTGACGTGCACTGCCCACAAGCATATTTGCGGCCCAGAGTAAGCCAAGCAGCGTCTGCATCTTTGGCCATCTGCGTCTAGCAATCGCAAATAAGCATTGGGCCAAAGCACTCCACCACAGATCACCCATCTATAATACCCATGCACCCCCGGAACCCCATGATCTAGCTCTCTACCCTGCATAAGCTTTGGCCGACTCTGTCTCTACCGTGACCAAAACCACCCTCAGCCACGGTCGAGCATCAGGATCATCCCAGACCAGAGCGTCGTCACCTCACGATCAATCGGAGCGCAAACGCAAACCCGCAGTTCCCCTTCGGCGGTACCTGCAGGGCAACTTCCGTTCGTTGTTCCTCCCCACGGGCGCAGATCTCGAATGCAGTCTTCGCCCTAATAAACCTTCAGGCCATGAATGACTTTGAGCGCTACCGTCGGTGTTCTCCTCTCGGCTCTCTACAACACTACTCCTGGGGCGACAGAGCCATGCCGATGGCTGTCTCTCACGCTATGCGATCGGATGTGCGCGCTTGCCCAACCCGCCAGAACCGCAATGTCCTCCCTCCCGAACCCGAGCCTGAGCCCAGCAACGGGCAGCCGAGACGTCGCATCGCGGTTGCTGTAAGTTACGCTTGGAGCTTTGCCTGGCCCCTCCGATCAGCTGCGGATCCCTCTGGGTGAGCGGCGGCCCGCCTGCGATCAGGGCCGAACCAAACAGTACCGTGTCGGAGGCTAACGATTGCCTGCAGTGCGCGCGTTGCCGCAAAAGAAAGATCCGCTGCAGCGGCGACCCGGGCAACAACACAGGCTGCCAGAACTGTCGCGCTGCCGGCGCCGATATCAGCGCCTGTCAGTTTCACAGAGTGCGTCCAACCCTTCGCCGCAACGCCATCGTTTGAGCTGACGTGCGCAGGTCGGTTCCTACATTCCGGGACCCCAGATGTACACCTATCCAAATGCCCTGTCATCGGGCCAAAATCTCTCAATGGGCAACGTGTACCACAATCATTCCAGCGACTACTCCTACAGCCCGCATCCCAAGGGCATGATCCCGACAAGGGCATATCCGAGCTACAGCCCGGTGGGCTATGGTGACGAGTCCCCGACCGAAGCCTACGGGTACCACCCTTTGCCACTTCCAGGTAACGACATGTTTGCAGGGCTTTTTGGTGGCGGGCAAGACTCCATGCGAAGCTGGAATACCATGAACCAGAAGCAGACGGTGCCAAGCACTATGTACCTCGATGAGCCCTCCACGGCTTCGTACAGCAGCCTGCAGCTGCCGTATCTGAACAACACTCCGGTCACGCGTCAACCGACTGTGACAGCAGACAATATGTCGGCCTTCAGCATGAATTCCTTGCAGTCCTCCCTGGTCTCCCCGTCTGCACCTCACTCGTCGCTGCCGTCCTCCCTCGAAAACCGTCACCTGCCGATACCTACAGCAACCCGCATGCAGGCCCCTCCCTCCACAGAAATGCATTTGAGAGCTCAGCCGACCTCAGCTGTCTCAACAGCCCATGCGCTGTCCTACACAAAAGCCTCTATGGCCTGGAACCCAGAGTCCGCAGTGCAGGATAATCGCCAGAATACTTCGAGCGCAGCTTCAGCATGCCAGCTGTTGAGCGCGCCCGATGCAAAGTCATCCGCACCATCTTCTCTCCAAGAGTCGGCCGGCATCAGCTACATTCCTGTTGCGAACAGCAGCCCGGACACGTCTTCAAACCCAAGCTCCTCCACAGTGTACACGCCGAGCTCACTCTCCGGTGCAACTCCGTCCTCTTTAGATGAGAAGTACTCAACCTCTGGTAGCAATGCCGTTCAGCCGTCTGGCGCGAACAGAGAGGACGGCCTTCCCCGCAGTGACTCGACTAACAGCCTCGCGTATTACAATACGGAATGTTCCTCTGGCAAGCGTAACGCTTCCAATGAACAGTCTTCCCAGGAAGGTGCTCTGGTTAGCGGGCAAAGATACGCACCGCTTCAGCCGCAGACACACCATACGTCTGCGGGCCTTGACCAGCTTCGAAGGAACTCATTTGACCAGCATCATGCCGTTCCAAGCCACAGGACTTCGGTCTCGAGTCTCAATGACCGCCGTTTCTGAGGGACGAACCATTGATGCAAATGCTTCACAGCTTTCATGTGCCAGTTTTACTGCAACCATATTCTTTTGTTCAAGTGGTTGCAACTGCAGATGGCTTTACTCTTTTGATAGTTTCTGTCGCTATCTTTCTCCTTTATTACCCATCCTGTAGTCCCTTTTGCTCATTGCGGTCGTCTTACGCGATCTCCCATGCCATCTGGCTCCCCTTTTGTTTTCATCGCTTCCGGCTTCTCTCACGGCCGTTTAAAATAACAAGAAATATTCCCAGCATTGTCCCCACCTCTTCCATTTCACAGCAGACCGTATGATATCTTTCATCTACGCAGCGAACCTTATCCTCTCCTTCTTTTCCCTACCGGTGTCTGGTGCATGGTACATGGAATGGAAAAGGGATGGAACAAAAAAGAACGGTGTTTCCTCACAGGGCGTTTTCGCAATCTCTCTCTTTTCATTCCTACTAATGCATCGTCTCCTCGCATCAAGCTCCTACGCACACATGTCACAAGCATAATATAAGGCGTACGCGGACTGAACACAAAGCGACGCGCAAAGGATTGCAATCTGCTGGCTGCAGTAACAGGAGTTGGAAACAGCATGATAAAAGGCAAACGGGCATGGAAGCAGGCGTGACACGGATTATTCTTCTTCTTTCCATATGAATTCTCTATCACTTCCTTCGCCAAAAGAAAGAGCTTGTTTCTATGGGATCTGACACTGGAGTCGCTCCAACATCTTTATCGCCCTTTTTCCTCTTTCCCGACTCCGACCTTCTGCTCGATTTTTCAATCTTACGATCGTTCCTGGCGGCAATCTGTACTTTTACATACAACTACCCCTACCAGTCGACGCCAGGGCCGCTCGTTAAGCAAGATTTGGTTTGTGAAAGCTGCAGATCGAACCCAGCTTCCTTACAATAATCTATGAATTAATCACATTTATGAACATCCCTTACTATTTACTACATTGCCGTTAATTTACCTTGTGATTTCCTAGAGCTTAATCGGGTTTCAGTAATTCCGCCTCATCCTCGTGCAGCGATGGTGGTTTGCCACAACGGATATGTGCCACGAAAACCGCTCGTCCTTGGCCGCGGGTTGGCAACGCTCGAAGCAGGAAAAAGCTCCGAGAGGGCTCCTCCCAAAGATCGGCTACGGAAAATACAATCCCGATCCATCACGCTCCCGCATGCATATCGATATTGATGATGTCAGTGGTGCACGAATTGATGTTTAATAAATGACCTCTAAGTTGCTTAATAGTATTGTCCGCGCGAACATCGCCACAGATTTCTGCAACCACGTCTCAACATTTCCTCACCCGCAGGAACCAGAGCCCACACCATCTACTGACATCCAGCAGCACCATGCCCCTCCTCCCCACCCTTCTCCGAACCCTCATCGCCTGCGCGTCCGTCCTCGGCGCCACAGCGCAAGCCATCCAGCCCAACTACACCTCCCCCCTCGGCGTCCAGATCTACAACCCACCCCAGAGCTTCGAGCCCACCGGGCCGTGGAGCCTCATGGCGCGCGCAGGTTCCACGCTCTACATCTCCGGTAACGCACGCCCCCACCCCATCCAGCAACAAAAAGCGATTGAGACGAAGCAAAAAGAAAAAAAAAGAAAAAGAAACCAAAAGCCGAGCACGGAATTGACGGACCCCCCAAGGCATGCGCGGCTTCCACCCCGCCAACTCGACGCTCGTCGCGCCCGCCGGGCCCACCTCCGACCCGGGCTCCTTTTACCCACGCATCCGCCAGGCGTTCGTCAACATGGCGCAGCTGGCGCGGCTGGGCGGCAGCGATCTGGTGGGTGTGATCTTTTTTTTTTCCCCACCCTCTCATCGTTGTTCCCCGTTCCGAACTCCGGTCCAGTCCGGGCCCCCCTCGTTGATTGGCTTTTTGCTTGCCAGACTTCGTGCGTCCGGCTGGTCGTCTACGTGAACGACATGTACCGCTGGCGGCCGATCGTGAACCGCGTGACCGAGGAGCTGTGGGGGGAGGCGAATGGGGGCGTGTATGCGGTGAGGAGCATTGTCGAGGTGCAGCGGTTGAATGATGATGATGTGGTGGAGGTGGAGGGGACGTTTTGGGTTGGGTGAGGTACGGTGGGTGATTGGGCGAGATGAGGGGTTCCGGGAGAGGAATGAAAATTGGATAGACAGTGGTTGAGGTGGAATGGCGCATGGCAAGGAGGTTCAACGATGATAGCCAATCCAGATCGATCAGCATTGTGCGTACTTTCGAAAGTTTTACATCTCCATTTCCTACATAGCAACCAATCACCCACCGACCACCATCCCCTCCCAGATGAGCAATATGGAAGCAGAAAAAAGGTTCGGTAATAACCAATAAGCTGTCTCCTGCGGCTCATTTTTTTTTAATCTGCTATTTTCTTCTTGGTCGTCCAGAAATACAAATCTCGAGGGTAATTTTATTAGTCAAACTTCTTCGCCGCCACCGTCGCCCTCTTCCCATTTTCGTGCAACGTCAACCAACTGCTGCTGTCACCGACTCCACCCCGCTCTGATTGTAATTTGATTGCATCCCACCAACGCCCTGCAAATGCTGATCCCCGGTGTTTGTGTAAGAGTCAAAGAGAAAAGTATTCGGAAGAGAATGCCGCCTTGCCTGAAGCTAAGGCAGTGCAAAATCACTAAAAATGGTAAAAATAGCTTCCAATTAACAGGCAGATGTTCGACGTACGTTTACTGCCTGACGCTGTACCCGCTGCGCTTGGTGTACATCCTCGACGCGATGTTCATACTCGCCAGCTCCTGGAACAGCAGCTTGGCGGCGTACGGGATGTAAATCTGCGCGATCTTCGTCTTGTTCTTGCAGGGACGGCATTCGAATTGGTTGCGCTTGAGATTGCTGTATCGTTCCACTCTGTTACTACTTGGTGTTGACTGGAAGGGGGGGCAGGGAGTTGGGAACTTACGCAATGGGGGTCATCAGACCGCAAATTTCGCAAATGTGAACGCGGTATGCGTCCGACACTTCGAACAGACGCTCCTTCAAGAAAGCACTGGCACCGTGTGAGATCATGCAATCACGTTCCATCTCTCCGAAACGCAGACCACCATCTCTGGCACGACCTTCGACGGGTTGGCGGGTGAGAATCTGGACGGGGCCACGAGCACGTGCGTGGATCTTGTCGTCGACCATGTGGCGCAGACGCTGGTAGTAGGTCGGACCCAAGAAGACTTGTGCGGTGAGCTTCTTGCCGGTGTGACCGTTGTACATGACCTCGAAGCCACGGCTCTGGTAGCCGTGCTCACGCAGCAGCGATGACACTTGCGTGACGGTGACGTCTGTGAAAGGAGTCGCATCACCTTCCTGACCACGGAGGGCACCGACCTTAGAGAGCAGACACTCGATCAAATGAGCAATGGTCATACGAGACGGAATGGCGTGCGGGTTGATGATGATATCAGGGGTGAGACCCTCGCGCGTGAACGGCATGTCCTCGTGGCGGTAAGTGATACCAATGGTACCCTTTTGACCGTGACGCGAGGCGAACTTGTCTCCGATCTGGGGAATTTTGGTCGTTCTTGTCCGGACCTTGACGAACTTCAGACCGTCACTGTTCGTCGTCAGAAGCACCGAATCAACGATACCGTTCTCGGTGCTACGCAGAGGAGTGGAGACGTCGCGCTTGATGTGCATCTTGGTCCTCTGGCCAAGCTCTTCCGCATCCGGAGCAATAGGGGCAGTCTTTCCAATAATGATATCTTCACCAGAAACACGGACGCCAGGTGCCACAACACCATCGTCATCCAGCTTGTCGTAAGTTCCGTGCTTGAGCCTCATCGTGTCGCTTCGCAGAGGCTTCTCGAACTGCTCGACAACCGCCATACCGACCTTCTTCTCCTGGTCGGTGTAAGAGCGGTAGAAGAGACTGCGGAAGAGACCACGGTCGATACTGCTCTGGTTCATGATGACGGAATCTTCCTGGTTGTAACCAGAGTAACAAGCAATGGCGACGATGGCGTTCTGTCCGGCTGGCAATTCACGGAACCTAAGGTATTCCATGGACCGAGTCGTCGCAAGAGGCTTCTGAGGGTAGTAAAGGACGTTGACCATCGTATCCATACGCAGCTCGTAGTTTGTAAGGCAGACACCCATGGCCTGCTTACCCATGGCGGATTGGTAGGTGTTACGAGGAGACTGGTTGTGATCGGGGAACGGAATGATGCTAGCACAAATTCCGAGAATCATACTGGGATGGATCTCGCAATGCGTGTATTGCTTGACACTCGGGTTGGGAGCCGGGACGACACGCTCGTGAGGATCCCTGTTCCGCTTGCTCTCTTCGTCTTCTTCGTCGATAATGCCTTGACGAGCCCGGTGGTGCGCCCTCAAATCGTCAGGAGTCATGGTAATCATCGCCACCTCCTCTTCTTCCGCATCCATGTACTCGACCACACCGCTCTGCAGCAACCCCTTCCAGCCATACCTCTTCTCATCTCTTTCATCATCATTCATTCCAGAAACGTCAATTTCTTGATCTGCCTCCAGTTTGTCGATGTGCTCTCGGGCCAAGACCAAGTTCCCCTTATTCGGGCTGAATGGATCGTCGTCAATGATGAAGAGAGGCCTGCACACCCGACCGGCATCGGTGAAAATCTTGAACTCCCTGTCACGGACATCACGAATAAGACTCATTTCCGCAGACAGAGTGCCGTCTCGGCGCAGCTTCTTAACGACGGAGACAAGCTGGGTTGGGTCACGATGAACACCAACCCAGACACCGTTGATGAAAATCTTGGTGGCGTTTGGCGAGACATTCGGCTCGTACTCTTCGAGGAGCTCCATGTTCCGCTGGGTCATGAAGTCCTGAATGGGAGTGACGTCGCTACCAACGGTGACGTTGCACATCAGTGACAGGTTCTTCACCAGGCCACAAGCTTGTCCTTCTGGCGTTTCTGCAGGGCAAACGAGGCCCCAGTGAGTGTTATGCAGCTGACGCGGCTTTGCAAGCTTGCCATCGCGGCCGATAGGCGTGTTGGTACGCCTCAAATGCGACAGCGTGGAGGAGTAGGTGTATCTGTTCAACACCTGGGAGACGCCAGCCTTACTCGAGGCGGCCTTCTTCTGGTCTCCCCAGTTTCCGGTAGCGAGGGAGTACTTCAACCCGTTTGTGATGGTTCCTTGCTTGACGGCAGATTGAAGAGAGAAAGGGCGGCCGGCCTCAATGCATTTCTTGAGGTAGTTGTAGACATCCCTCGTCAGCTTCAGGAAAAGAGAGCGGAAGAGATTTGCAAGAAGCGGTCCGGCAAGATCAAGACGCTTCTTTCCAAAGTGATCTCTGTCGTCCTCGTCACGGCGTCCAAGATGGCATTGGAGCAGGCGGTAAATCATGTAACCAAGGAAGAATGCCTTCTTCGTCTCGCTGCCCTCCGCCTGAGAGATGTGAGGCAAGAACTCCTTCTGGATGATGTCGCGTGCAAGCTTCACACGCTCACGCTTCGTTCCACCGGTGCTAGGGTTGCTGCCTCTCCTACCGATGAAATCCAAAGCGCTCACCCGGTCCTGAATCAGAACGGATTCTTCGATGGAGGGCCTAATAGCCTCCATCACTTGTGTGTCGTTCTTGTCGAAGCAGATGTGACTGATGATGTCCTCGTCCGAAACAATACCAAGAGCGCGGAAGACGATGGGGATCGGAATGTCGGCCTTCACGTAGGGCAACGTTGCGTACAGGCAAGCACCCTGCCCTTCCTTCCACAGCTGAGGCTTTTCGTAGAGCTTCAGGGTCATGGAGGAAAGCAGACGGGAACCCTTCTCGACGGCACTCCTAATTTCTGCGATCCACGGGGTCGGACTTTGCCTCTTCCTGAAAACCTGGACGATGTTTGCTGCGCTTCTCTCCTGAGCAATCAAGACCTTCTCACTGCCGTTGATGACAAAGTATCCTCCCTGGTCATACGGGCACTCGCTGTGGGCGTAAAGTTGCTCGTCGGTCAAGTTACGAAGGCCGCAAACGAACGACTTCAACATGACGGGCAGCTTTCCAAAGAAGACGTTCTCCTTCTCGGTTTGGCTGTCAACCTCCCAGACAAGTTCAGTGGCACCAGCGCCAGTGCCCTCCTCCTCCTCGTCCATGTCACCGGAAGGGGCGATGAGCCGCTCGCGGGCAACGGAGGTCTTGGTGGTCATTTCGCTGATCATGGCGGACGAGTAGGTGAGGTTCCGGAGACGCGCCTCGTGCGGGTAGAGGTCTCTTGTGACACCGCCATCGGTGAGAGAAGGGCGCGCCATCTTGACCGCGCCAAAGTTCACCTCATACCGCCTCTTGATAATAGGATCCGGATCGTTCTCATCCACGGGCGGGGTGTGGTCCAAGGTGATGGCGCCCATGTTCTCAACGACATTGGGCAGTGTGTTCTTGACGAACTCATCGTAGGAATCGATCTGCTGTGAGACAAGACCTTTCTCCTCGAAGAAGGCAGAAATGACCGTCCAGCAGTCCTCCGCCGTGATGGTGTCCTCGAACTCCTCCTCGTAATTCATCTCGTTATCATCGTAGCCGTTCGCGTAACTCATGTTGGCGGCGGATTACTAGCGACGGTGGCCAGCGTGCAGAGGCAAACGGTATCGGAGGCCAGTCAGACGTGCGCGCCAGAGCGCGTCGGAGCGGACTATATTCCTCGAAGAGCTCGCGCGCAGGGGGCGACAGGCGAGCGACGGCGGGTGCGGCGTGGGGGGCGAAGCTGCGGGCGCGCGACGGAGGATGCAGCGAGCGCGCAGGCGCAGACGGGAGGAGGTGGAGGTAGGTGGACGGGGTTGAAGGAAGGCGTGTGTCCTCAAAGAGAGGTGAAGTGCTGCACACGCAGAGCGGATCGCCGCCGCCCAGCCGCAGCGCGCACGGGCCACTACGACATTATTCATCCCCAACGCCGGAGTATATCCGTGATGCTCCGCCAACAGACCCCTTCGCTCACCATAATGTCAATGACGGAATATCTGCGGGAACTCAGAGTGCAAGGGTTTTGTGTGTTTCTACACGAATCGATCCCGCCGACCAATATTGAGGTCTAGAGCCAGTACCCATCCCAAACCAAAACTTCCTGCAGAGCCTCAAATTCCTAGAACATCAAAGGAAATCGTCGCCATTCTGGCGGTCCGGCTTTTGGCCTCTCATAGCTTGCTCTGGCCTTCCTGCGGCACCTTAACCACAACCTTTCCCCAAGTATTTCTGCCTCCCAAGGCAGCCAATGCGTCCGGCACACTCTCCAAGCCAACAAATTCTTTATCCGTAAAGCAGGTCCCTCTGAATTTACCAGCCTCCATCAAGTCAAAAATACCCTGCCAGACCTTTGCGGCCACCGCCGGGTCGCGCGCCGCCTGGGCTCCCCAAAACAAGCCTACGACGCTGCAGTTCTTCAGAAGAATGCGGTTCGTTGCCACCTTCTCGATAGGACCTCCAGCGAATCCAATGACCAAAAGACGTCCATCCCAGGCAATGCACTTCATAGACTGAGCAATCAGGCCTACTGAGTCGTACACGATGTCCACACCTCGGCCCTTCGGTGTCAGCTTCTTCACCAATTCTGGCCAGTTTTCTTGTCTGTAGTCGATGATGTGGTCTGCGCCGAAAGACTTCGCGACTTCCAGCTTCCGAGCAGTACCTGCTGTTGCAATGACGGTGGCGCCGAATGCCTTCGCGATCTGGACGGCAGCGAGGCCGACGCCTCCAGCTGCCGCGTGGATCAGAACGTAGTCGCCTTGCTTGATGTTCGCACGGTTGACGAGACCGGCATAGCTGGTCGGCGCGGTCACAAAGAGACCTGCTGCGTCGAAGAAGCTCCAGCCCTTGGGCATGGGCAGGATCTTGTCCTCATCCACAGCAATCTTCGTGGCGTAGCCTCCCTGGGAGCCTCCAAAGACCTTGTCGCCAACCTTGTACTTCGGCGTGCGGCCATTGGAAAGAGAAGCGGGTGCGTGGATGACAACGCCGGCGAATTCGGAGCCGGAAATCCACGGGAAGGGCGGCTGGGTCTGGTATTTGCCCTGGATCTGCAGGATATCGAAGAAGTTGCAGGCGGTCGCGTGGATTCCGACTACGTATTGGTCCGGCTTCGGCTCTGGGTCGGGCAGCTCGCTGACCCTGAGCTCGGACGGGGCCTGACTCTGTCAGCCGGCGCTCCTCGTGGAGTGGCAACGCAGCGGGTGTCAACGAACCTTGACGTACTTGGAAACCTGGATGCCGCGCATGGTCGAGGCAGACTGGGGGATGGGGAGGGCGAGACCAGCGGCTGCGACGTGGGTTTTGTTATGCGCACGCCGCTCGCAGCACAGCCGCGGCGGGCGCGGGTGCTGGGGGAGCTCCCCGCAGAGCGCCGCCAGCTGCCGAGGTTGGGGTCAGCCCGGCGAGGCTCAACCGCCAGGCCGCCAATGACGACAGCTGAAACATAAGCGCGCCCGCAGCCAGCGCCCGCAGCCAGCGCCCTTGGGCTGGGAGCCGGGAGCTGGGAGCTGGAGCTGCAGCGGGCAATGCTCAGGCCGGCCGCGAGGCTCTCGGCAGGGCCGTCGCGGCAGGGTGGAGCAGCAGTGCGGGCGCGCTCAGAGCCTGGCGCGGCGGGCCGTGCTCCTCGCTCTGCATGGAAGCCTCAATGGAAGCCTCCAGAGCGCAGCCTGCCAACCGCCGCCTGTTTGTCCGCTGACTACGCGCCCTCCCGCCTCCAGCGCTGCGACCATTCCTAGACCCTCCCAACCCAATCGCCCGCTCTGCCCGCACCCTCTCCCAGCCCGCCCCGCGCAGCCCACCCCCCAGCAGTGTTGTCGCGCACCGGCCAGGGTTCTGTCATCATCACCTGCGTCACACCCTTCTCCGCCACCCCTCCGCCCACCAGCCTCAACACCGCTCAACCCGCAGCAATGGCCGACGACGCCGGCCAGTCCGACGAATACGTCACGTTCAACGTCAAGTCCTCCAGCGACGCCAAGTACACCTTGACTCTCCCGCGCAGCACCACCGTTGCCGACCTGAAAGGGAAGCTCGCGACCTCCGAATACGCCGACACTCCCGCCGAGCGCCAGCGCCTGATCTACTCTGGCCGCGTCCTCAAGGACCATGACACGCTTGAGACCACCAAGATCAAGGACGGCAACACGGTGCATCTTGTGAAGAGCGCCGCCAGCAATGCGCGCCAGAACCCCGCCGCCCAGGGCTCCAGCGCCACGCCCTCAGGAGCCGGCACTCCGAGAAGCAACGTCCCAACAAGCTTCGCCACGGGCACCGGCAACGATCCTCTGGCCGGCCTGACTGGTGCACGGTATGCCGGCATGATGGGCCTTCCCGGCGCAGGCACATTCGGCCCTGACGGTGGTGTGAGTCCCACCCCCATCCTTATCTCCACGCTGTTGAGAGTCGCCATAGCAGCTAACACAAGTGCAGATGGGTGCGCCGCCCGACCCTGACCAGCTCCTCCGCCAGCTCGAAGACCCGAACACCCTGCAGCTCATGACCGAAGCCATGAACAACCCCATCGTCATCCAGCAGATCCGCAACAGCCCCATGTTCCGCAACAACCCAATGATGCAGCAGATGTTCGACAACCCTGCCTTCCGCCGCATGCTGACGGACCCGGAAGTGATACGGCAGCAGATGCAGATGGCGCGATCCTTTGGTGGCGTGGGAGGTCCTGGTGGCGGAAACTCCGCCTTCCCAGCGCCCGGCGTCACCAACACGACTCCGCAAGGTCAGAACACTGACACGGGTAGCACGACAACGGGCGATGCCACGACGGCGACTCCAAATCAGCCCAACACCACAGGCGCTACGAACCCGCCGCCCAACCCGTTTGCTATGTTCGGTCCCCCAGGTGCAGGTGCAGGCGCAGGCGCAGGCGCAGGCGGTGCAGCAGGAAACCCTTTCGCTGCGCTCTTTGGCCCGCCCCCAACAGGCTCGCCTATGCCCGGCCAGAACCAGGAAGGTCAAGATGCGAACGCGGCGAACCCCTTCGGCAATCTGTTCGGCGGCGCCGGTGCCGGCGCCGCACCCGGTGGCACAGGAAGCCCGTTTCAGGCAGCCGCGCAGAACATGATGCAGAACCCCGAGGCGATGCGCGCCGCGATGCAGATGCTTGGTCTCGCTCCCCCCGGCGCTGGTGGCGAGGGTAACACGCCTGGTGCAGCTGGTGGTGACGCGAACGCCGCTGCCAACCCTTTCGCCGGCCTGTTCGGCCCAGCTGGCGCCGGTGGCTTTCCACCAGCAGGCCCGCCTGACACCAGGCCACCGGAGGAACGCTACGCAGACCAGCTGAGGCAGCTGAACGACATGGGATTCTACGAATTTGAGAGGAACATCCAGGCGCTGAGGAGGAGCGGCGGCAGCGTGCAAGGTGCAGTCGAGTACTTGCTGAATAGCTCATGAGTGGCGTTAGCACCGGTCGATGAAGTTTACTTTTCACAAAACTTGCTGAACAAAAGTGGCAAGCCGGTACGATAGGATAGGATAGAGCGAGGAAAGTGGCGAGGGAGAATGGGATAATCGCCCGATGGCGTCGTGGTGATATACCTTTGGCTTTTCCGTTTCCGTTTCGGCGATTCGATATCAAACAGCATGGCTCTCTACACCTGCTCCCTCGCTATCATGAGTATCGTTTCCTGCTTTGGGTTTGCTAGGAGGGCTTCCATACGGGTGGCATTTACGATGAGATATCATCTATCGTGCGCATTTTCTATCGGGGACGTTCATGTCACATGTGTGAGTTGAGCAGGCGATCTGTCCGCGCTCATAGTTATATCACGGCAGTATTATACGAGGGATTTCTTATCAAGAATCTACTTGACAAATGCTCTCGAATCACATACGACATCAAGGTCTACAGGAGTTGCATTGGCTAACTCTACGCCGTAGTCTATCTCGCGATTCTTCAATATGCGAGAAGTTCAGAACAGTGAACGGATCGAACTGCTGTTGCCGAGAGTTGGGAGTGGCCGTAGGAATATTGTGTGCCTGGTAAGTAAGGAGTGTTACCATGCTAAGCCCTCAGCGTTTCTTGACATTACTGGAGCGCAAATTCCTATGGGGAAGCGCAATCATTCGACATCGTGCTCTGTCGGGCATCGCCTGCCGAAGTAATCGTCTCAGCAGAGGGCAAGCGGCAGGCAGTTGCGTCTATACCGGACAGGTCCTATGGCCACGCAAGTACATGATCAGGCAGGCACCCGTGATACGCGTAGAAAAAAGTGGCCAGATTGAAGTAGGTGGGGTTCCGGGAGTTCTGGCCTTGTAGTCACAATCCTACGCACGTAGAAACACCATCTGATCGTGGAATGGGTATCCCTGCTTCCGCCCGCACAGACAACCAATAATCATCCAAAGTACCTTATGTTCCGCGACCAAGCTATATAATAAGCAGAGCAAAGCAACAAACGCTATACCTTGCACAGTAACTACGAAACGGCCGTCTCTTCCGACACCCGTCGGGATTTCCATCGTGCCGTCGGGCTTGTCGGATTTGTCGAATTTCCTCGTGAATACCAATCTGAATTGACTTTGTGGCACCGGGAAGCCCATTGCGGGGTCAAACCGAGAACCTAGGAATCCGCAACTACTACGCAAAACATCTGATAGGAAGACTCAGTATTCCAGGTACCTCCACAGTCTACAAAAATGCATTTAAGTTTCAAGAGCGCTCAGGGTCCTCATTCAAGCCTTCTTCAAACTCACCAAGAGCAAGTCCCTCATGTCCAAAAAAGCAAGCATGCGCCTCAAAAGCCCTTTCATCGCACCCTTCATAGCCCTCGGCGGCAGCTCATCCGCGAGCTCTCTCTACCCTCGCCAACTCAACACGTCCTCCTCCACCGGTTCCGTCAACACCACGGCCCCAATTCCCCTGTCACAAAGCACCATCTCGCAGAACCAGGCGCCGTACGAGGAGGATGCGTCAAAGTACTATCTGGGCTACTACGACTCCGACTTCGCACGCCCGTTCGCTAAGTACTGGAACCCGAACGTGCTGCCCATCAGCGATGAGGTGCAGAAGGGGTTAAGCGAGAGCCCGAAGGCCAAACCGTTAGGTGAGTCTGCGCCTCACATACAACAAAGCATGAAGAAAAATTCTGACGGAGGACAGCATTCCCGGCAAGCCAAGCAAAGGACTACATGACGCGACCCGGCTACTTGCAGATGGAGAACGGGTACTCCGTAGGTGAGGACGGATCCGTCATGATCGCGGTGCGCACAGACATTCCCGACATCACGGGCGAGATGTACGACTGGTGGTTCGGATGGCACCTGGTCGACTCGGCGCGGTACAAGCTCTGGAACCCGGTGGCGCACCAGTACGCCTGGCGCTTCCCGGAGACGCTCGACTGGGCCAATAAGACGCTGCCACAGCGCTATATCGGGACCTTCTCACAGATCGATGAGTACATCGGGAACGATGCTCAGAAGATTACGATCGCGTTTGTTGATCCGGTTGTGCTGGGGTTTGAGAAGGAGAAGTGGGCGGAGCAGGGGATTGAAACGATCGTCACTGCCAGGATTCTGATTGGTGAGTGAGAGCTTCGGTGGTCCGCTGGACGGAGGTCTTTAATCATTGCTGATGTTTGATTGTGACAGGGCATTCTTCCGAACTCTTGGGGCCGGAGCAGTATCTCATCCATCAGGTTCGGCGCCGGGAGGATGGAAGCCGTGAGTTGAGGTCGAGATTTTGGTTGCAGGTCTTTACGCCGCAGATCGCGCATGATCTGTTGGTGCACTGCAGTATTGAGATGACCCGTAAGTGAAGCGCGGGGCCGAGAGAGATGATCGATTGAAGCGTATGTGCTGATGACAAGCAGACTTGAACTGCTTTCTCCCCGCCCTATTCCAGGAGTTCAAAGACACGCTTTGAAGTCGTGGATGGATGAACGGCTGTGCATGATAAAGCCTTCTTATTTATGTCGTACAGATATGGCGTAGTTATTCCGTACAAACTGAGCTTTCAAATGAATTAAAGGTCAGAGGCATCATGCTGGGAACCCTTATCACCAGGGATTCACGGAGTACATATCCCAGGTCTTTCTCCCTCTGCTCTGGTCAATCCAAAGCGAGCCCTATCCCAAGATCTTTTGATATTTGAATGAAGGCTTCACATCCTTATGCAGTTGCGCTTACGCTTCTCGGGACCAAACTGTGCTAACCGATGTTGAACTCATCATGGTATGTAGATTTGAAGAGCATAGTCGAAGGTATAGAACAATAGATAAAGGTCGTACCAGAAAGCGAAGAAGTAGCAAGTGAGGAGGAAATAAGATGACCGCGGTTGAGCCTTATGCGCGTCTCGAATACTGCACAAGCGCAGCTGACCTTGGTGGTCATTTGACGGCCCACACTCCCAACATTTACATTTCACCAAGCCCTAGAATCACTACCATGAACACCAGATTCTTTCCTTGACAAAGCCAGTCAATGAGGTTTCTATAATGTCATTATTTCGTCGCGGTCTTTGTCGGCGTAGAACACATGAACTTTCGTCGCATCACATGAAGTTTGACTGAGAAAAGCCCTTTCAAGATTCACATATAAATACAAACATTAATTGTAGAAGACCATATTCACTCAACACCCACCACGTCCGCACCCACCGCTGAAAATCTTCACGGTCTTTCCCGGTTGCAACATCACAACATCAGCGTCCCGGCCACGGAGAGTAAACACCAAAGACTTCTTGGTGATGTGCAGGAAAACATTCCTTAAATTCAGGTGCGGTTGCACCGTCCAGGTGTCTTTTGAACACTGCAGGCCCTACAGAGCTCAACACGACTGCCCAGTCACCCCTATATTCACACACTGCAGCACCACTTGTCCACAGTGTATCAAAAGCAAGAGGAAGTCCTCACCCAATGCTAAACTCCCGCCACGGTGGAGCAAGAGCTTCGGCCGAGGAGGAGGTAGGCATGGAATCAAGAAATGAGAAGCTCATACTTCCTTCGGTGTTGAGGGAACGGGTTTCAACTACTCTCATAAGCGGTCGATAGAACTCGCTTCTCTAATAGATGATCATAATATGTTTGTTCATGAAGCAGGTCCTTTATCACAACGTGACTCCCTCTGGCACACTCCTCCCTACCCACGCCACCAATCGCGCCCCTCAAAACGGCTCAATCGGCGTCGGCGTCGGCCAGTAACTCAAGTGAAACTCACAAATCCTGTCCTCCCTCAACTTGTACACGCCAAAGAACCGAAACGCCACCGCCTTGCCTTTTTTGAACTCGTAAAACGGCGAGCCCGGCGTGTCCTCCTTGGCGACGAACGCGGCGTCCACCTCGGCCATGATGATGTCGCCGTCCTGTACCACGAGGCGCGGGCGCAGCTCTTCTTTGACTTTGGAGTGCGCCGCGGCGAACATGGCCAGCACGGCGTCGCGGCCCTGCAGGTGCGCGTACGGCGCTTGCAGGATGACGTCGTCGGTGAAGAAGGCGGCTTTGGCGGACTCGTCGGCGTTGTTGTTGAAGGCGTCGATGTAGTCTTGGTACTTCATCTTCGGCGGGTGCGGATGGCTGGGCTGGTAGCGAGCGTCAGCTGGCTGGAGGACGCTTTAGGGTGGTGGTGGTGGTAGTTACTAAGAAGCTGATGAGATATATTCGCTGAACGGTTGTCCTCTCTTGAAAGTAGCGTTTCCGGGCACGGAAGCAAACTGGCTGAAACGGGAATATAATTACGCTAGACGGAAGTGTTCCGCCAACCACTAGCATGCGTGGGAAGGTTGGAGCGAGGAGATGATGCGGGGACCAATTCGGCATGTGGACCGGTACATGTACCGAGCCTCGGCAGCTTTTTGGTGCACCTTATTTAAGGTACGGGCCGCATCCATATAGATCTACTATAGATCGTATGCAATATTGGAGCTTTTAACGTCTTGCTATCTGGATCCTTGGTGACCATATTCTCGATCCAAGTTCCGCTTAAGAGTACCTGAACGGGCGAGACGAGAAAAGGTACGAATGGTGTTAGCAGGTGAAAATAAATGAGGCAGAGACGTGTTTACCGCAGTTCGTCCATTCCAAGCACTGACCATGTTGAGAATGCGGTGTCAGCCAATGATAGTTCTTTGGATTACACGAGTGCTGTGCTTCCACTCGCCATGTCACGGCGCCATAGCGTCATGCGGGGATGTTTGGGGTTCTTGAACCTCGGGTATTCCGTATTCGAGTCACGTCTCCAGTCTGAACAACACCACTGCGCTCCAGAGTCAAATCTCGACTTCTCAATCTGTTCGAAGCCAACTACAGTGTCTGGTAGGCCGGGTCCACACGCCTTAACCTCACTGTTGAGCTGCCGAAGCAAACGGTTGATATCACCAGTCAAAGCGGGTCCGCCGAAAAGTGGGATACGATGAGCTGTCCAGTGCATCGCAAGTATCCGCTACGACAGCCAAAGAACTACAGGCCTCCAGTCCCTCGGTGGTCGTTGAGATTACCTGCCGAGATCGACCGTGTCTACACGATTTACGTCGGCGTTCAACATCATGCGTCCAACACTTCGGCCCAAGGTGCGGCATCAAAAGCAAAAGAATCAATTTTGAGGTGGATAAGCGAAGTTCAACCAGAGTCACACGAAACCTTCACCGTCCTCGAAGGTGATGACGAGTTGGGTTCCGAAATCTGGGTATGCTACTTCACGGACTCCAACGCCTATGAGGACTCTGTGCGCAAGCTTTCTCTTGCTCAAATCCATGCTTCTTTGGCTACCAGCGGAAACGAGATCGGACTCTGGTGCGAGCGCTTTTCCACCGCAGCATCCCGGCTCGAGACGAACTACTCCGGTCTGGATTACCTTCCCGGGCTCGCAAGAATAGCCGGAACGAAGACGGCCGAGCACACGTATTCGGCCTACTGGGGCGCCGCCAGAGACCGCATTCCAGACTCCGGACACGACCTCTTCTCCAAAACCTCCGAACAGGACACAGCACCGCCGTGGATAGTTCCTCCGGGCCTCGGGCAGCGTCTTGTCGGGAGCAACTACGAGAACATGGTGCACATTCGGTCTGGGCAATTCTGGGAGAACTGCAACGACGAGGAATCTGAGGCGTACGAGACCAAGCTGGAGACAGTGCTGAGGGCCGGCCTGCGCTACTTGTGGGAGAATCCGCTGGACACCGGGACTATCGGGCTTAGACTCATGAGGAATGAGGGCCAGGCGGGACAGGTACTGAAGGAAACATGTGGGGTGGGATTCTTCCGGAGTTTGGGGGATCTGGAGTCGTGGGCAGAGAAACACCCGTCCCACAAGGCGATATACTTGGGAGCCATCAAGCACGCCAAGACGTTCGGCGCAGAGCGTAAGATGAGGACCTGGCATGAAGTATCGGTTTTGAAGGCTGGGGAGGCGCAGTTCGAGTATGTCAATTGTACGTCGAAGACCGGGGTAATCCGGTTCGTGGGTCTGGACGCGGAAGACATGTAGGCTGTTGTTCCGCGTTCTTGCAGTAGCTTCGGATGTCAGCGCTTTCGTCAAACTCTTGATCTTGGATGGTCTCTTACCCCGCGTGACACGGTGCTCGGTATCAGAAATTCTGAGACATCTTCTTTTTCTCGCCATTGCATTTCTGGTTCATGCCCAAAGCAACGAGCACCACCAGGAAGAGAGCAGCTGCGGTCATCTTGATGGCCGTCTTCCTCGCGTGAGCGAGAACTTCGATGAGTTCGCTCCGGTCCATTCCATGGGCGTCCTCAGCAGCATAGTAGGCTCTGGTGTCAGAGACCACGTCCCGACAGAAGGAGGGGATCTCGGAGGGATGGCGAAAGAGGCGGAAAAAGCGGCCCCAGAAGTCGCGCACGAGTCCGTCTTCGTACGAAGCCATTTGGATGGTGGCCAGAGGTGAGAAGCTGCAGGCAGGGTTGAAGGGACGCTTGCGGAGGGTGGGCAACGCCAAGGTGTCTGTTGGAGTGACGTAGCAAGGTGTGTTGTCTCCGGCAAGCGAGGCTGCGCAGGTGAGCGAGGAGCGTCAGTTCGAGGCGGAAGCGACGTTGGCCGGCTGCTCAGCCGCAGTGGAGCAGGGGGTCGTGCAATGCTGGGGCTTGGCTTGCCACAACTGGTTTAGTGCGGCTTTTTGGCTGTCCCACCCGCCGTTCCACAAGACCCGCCGTTGCGCGCCTTCCATTTCCTACGCACTGAGTCTGCTGAATATCCCATTCGTCCTCCTTGGAGCTTCTTGGGGATCGCTTTCTCGCGCTTCCTGGAGATCTTGAGATGCCCGTTCACCTGCCTAATCGGGCAAGCCAGCGCGGATCCTCATGTCTCAATCGAACAGCGTACGATGAATCACGTATTTGGGGGCTCGCGCCGGACATAAGTCTTCGGGCTGCTTTCTCGTGCGGTGCAGCCACCGTGTGAACGCTTATGTAGGATTCTAACAGGCACTGGCGAGGCGTGTAAATGCCTAAGCGGCTAAGCCCGCATGCACCATCGTCCAAAAGTGGCGTAGGGGCAGTAGGCAGCAGCACGCATGGACGCCCCCATTGTATGCAGCTGCGCGAGCATCTTGCTTGGAATAATGGGGCCGAATAGATGGTTGCATCTTGGGACTGAGTTCTCATGGACACATCACGCGCTGTATCACTATCCAGGCTCACACCTGTTCTTTCCTGGATGATATCAGAGTGGGACGTCGACTTAGGCAATGCAGCCTTGTCATTGTGTCTATCTCAAACACCCAACCCCTTGCCAAACTCTCCTCGTGGATTACTGGTCGCTTATTTATGTACGATAAGCAAGGCAGCAAGGCTGAAAATGAGGCGTGCGCCACGACCATGTATGGCATGTTGGCAGTACATCTGTTGGTCGGCACGCACTTAATTATCTGTGTGACAGCAGCCGGTCAACCTATCATGTCTTCGAGGTGGGCGCAGTCGGCCCCTGTCCAGAGGCTCTGCGTGCTTCGCGATAAGCAACGGGTGTGATACCCCAGTGTCGCCTAGAATAGACGCACGGTGCAAACATTCATAGCTAGCCAGGCACCCGCACCAGTGGTCCCGGTTCTAGCGTCTTGACTCCATTCCTCAGCTACATGTTTCACAGCCTCGTGAACCATGCTGCTCCAGCTTATTCAAATTCTACTCGTCGGTGGTGTATCATCTGTCCTTGCAGCTTCAGAGAATTCATTTTACTTTGCCTTCCCCGCCCTGTATGGTTCCATGCCCACTATACACGCTGGCGACATAGTCAACGTCACTTGGCTCTCCACCTACGATCAAACCGTTCTCCAGCTGTTCTGTGGCGGTCCAAGCGGTGTCAAAGGTACCTTCAACCCTTTACTGTTGCTTCTCTTCCTTCTCTTTCTTCTAAACAACATGCCGTATTAGTTGATGAAAGGTCCGGATTGGAAGCCAACGGTTATTCCACTTTCGTAGTCAATACTACATGGACAAGCCCCTGCCACTGGAGAATCAAGCCACAAGATAACTCCGATGTTGGGTTCAACAGCGGCACGATCATTGTGACCAACACCAGAGCAACTCCAGCCACCACATGGCAGCCCAGTGACGCAGTGCTGACGACGTGCCCTGCGTCCACGTCCTCTGCATCCGTGTCCACTATTTCCTCCATCGTGTCTACCACGGCCGCGGGAGACTGCAGCAATAAGCAAGCCCTTAACACTGGGGCGAGTATGGGTGTGGGAATCATTATCGGGACAGCCTTATCCGGTGCTGCAGCAGCCGGGTGGTTCGCACTTTGCATCCGGCGTCGCCGGCGAGGCGAACGAGAGATGAAAGTGGTTGGACCGTTGCACGATCACCAGGCGTACTACCAACAGCAAGCCTTACAGAACTTCCAGGAGCTTCATCCTTTCGCCATAGCTGAGGTTGAAGGCAACAACGGGCCGAGGCGAGACCCCCACTTGGCCGAGATGCCTTCCGATTCTGCGCAACCGAATCCAACAACAGGACAATGACCAGGGTCTGCGACCTGGTGTGATACGAGAAGCTGGTGAAGATATCTTTACAAATTGTTTTTCAAGTAGCCTTGGAATCCTTCAGGTCTAAGGAGTCCTACCGAGTGTGACTAGATGTGGTGACGCTGGTGTATAAAGGTCCGGTGTCTGGTGTGGAAGGGCTAAGTCTTAATAAGAGGTTCGGAAATGAAGTTGCCTAAACTGGAATAGTCAAGACAGCTAACCGTTAGTAGCACCTTGATGCTTAGCTTGACTCTGAAAGCACCCAAGATCACTTATGCTCACACAAACGATTGCATATAATTCAGAGAAGAGGTTTTTTATATTTGTTAATTAACTACGCCCCCAGGCAGACGGCACCGCCTGTCTGCCGTTCGCACCGCTGATGGTCTCCTTATCACCGTGACCACTGCGCGTGAACACCATCTTGCCCTGGGCACTCCTGATCTTCGTCCACTTGCGCCTACCTTTGACGACTCCGTGTCCCTTCTCCGAGCCTTGGGTTTGGCTCTGGACCCAGCATTTCTCGGCCGCATCTCCAGCACTCCCCTGCCCCGAATCCGAACTGCCCGAATGCTGCTGCTCTCCGTCCTCTCCATCATCGATGGTAGACCGTCCGTCTTCCAGCCTACTCGTGTGCAGTCCGTTCTCCTGTTTCTCCTCAATCCCCTTCTCCTCGCCCATCTCATCCGCAAACCTCACCGTCTTTCCCCCACCGCTCCTCATCCTAGCCATAAACTGCTCTCTAAACGTCTTATGTCTAGCCACCAATGCTGCCTCGGCCCTCCCATCCCCGACCGCGCCAGGGTTATGGTCCTCAGTCCTTGGCTTCGGCAACGCCAGCACGCTCGGCGGCATCAGCGCGTCGAACAGCGCCTTGTCAGCATACTCCGCCATGTTTTTCTGGAGACTCTGGCCGATCGCGTGGTCATCCGGCAGGTGGGATGGGATGCGATTGTCCGCGTAGGTGGGCTGGCTGTTGTTGTGGTGGTCCGTGGGGATGGGGACGTAGGGCTTGTCGCGCGGGAAGAAGGAAAGGTAGGAGAAGGACAAGGGTTGGTTGTCGGCGGCGAGGTGGGCGAGGAGGGCCGGGTCGACGTAGCGGGTGGGTGGTGGGCTGGCGCGTGCTGGGGCCGAGGGTGCTGTCGCCGGGCGGTCTGCGGCGGCAGCAGCGACGTGGTCGGAGGCTGTCCAGTCTTCTTTGTAGTACGGACGGTCGCTGTCGAAGAAAGGGAAGTCTGGGGCGGAGAGTTCGAATGATTTTGGTGGAGGATGGCTCTGGACGTGCGACAGAGGTGATGGGGCGTAGGGCGTGTCGGCGAAGTTCGGCGCATTGGGTACGAACTCCACGGCCGTTGGCGAGAGCGTCGATAGTCGTGGCGATTCTTGTTTGTCCTTGTTCTTGTGTTCAAAGTCTAAAAGTGGTGCAGCCTTTCAGTAGTTCGTTGCGCGATGGCGGAGAAGTGACGCTGGTTGCTTACGCCGATACCTGGGCATCGTGCCGGTTCTTTACAGTTGAAGAGCCCCGCGAAAATCGTCTATGGTAGGAAGGAGGAAGATCTGGTGAAGGACTGCAGGATTCCGGGTGCGAGTAAAGGCAGGGTGTAAAGTAGAAGAAGGTGGAAGGAAAGGAAAAAGAGAGAGCAGCGCCCAGCGCACACGGTGGCAGGCGAGCGGTTACATTCTTAAAGGTGAATGTAGCCGCTGCCGTGCAGTTTTGCGCCCTTCAAACACCGGGCTGAAGAAACCGCGCGGCTGTGGGCGTCATGGGTGCAGAGTCCGCAAACCGCCCGCCGCCCGCCGCCCGCCTCCCCTGCCGGCCAGAAAGACAAAAACCGACAACCGGGATCCTGACATCCAGTGGAGTATAAGAGACCATAGAAAGTACGGAGAGGACGCGTCTATCTCTTGCGCTTGTAGAGACATATTGGCTGGCGGAGCGCTTGGGAGTCGACAGATACATCATTGGCAAGGTAGCGGATGCTTTCCCTGGGGAAAATGGTGTTGAGGTGGTGGCCGCACGTGCCGCACTTGGATGCTCCAACGGCACCTGGCACTGCACGGACTCTCTTGAATCAGCTACCATTCCTTGGCGGTCTGACGTCAGTCATGCCATACAGGCTGTGATAAGAACCGACAATAGAGTGTTTGTGTTCTCAAACTTTGGGAACAACACAGACTGTAATATGGCGAGGAAACGAGGTCTTCCACAGCGTTTGCTCCTGGCGCGGGTAAACAGACATTCATGCATCCACCGCACATGATACTCGCCTCGGTATACACGGCACTCCACACATGCAAAACTGAATCATTTGAGGGGTTTAAATTTGCTCTACGGGTTACCCGCGAGATACCGTGCTATTCACGTTTCACTTATCTTCGTATCCTGAGCGTAGTGTGACCTTAGCCATACGCAATCTGATAATCTGGTATACCCCAACGCCAGTGCTGATGATGGCCAGCTTGCCCTCGTTTGATCATGCCAAGAGATTTGCCAAAGGGTGTTCAAGGAAAGTAAGAAAATAGAGGAAGAAAAAGCCCCTAAACCTTGGCAGGCCCAATAGGCCTGCCCCTCTTGGGCAGAGTCCAGGGCTTCTCGCAGACAATCTGGAAGAGCCGTCAGTACAGGATTCGACCAAATCAGAGCGTGGAAAGAACGTACCTCGCCCTCGCTGTATGCCCAGAAATACACTATCATGCCAATAATGTAGTACAGACCGGCATTTGTTCCCTGGTAGATCAAGAGAGCCACCAGCGCACTCAGAGGGTATATAATCAGACGGGTCTCAATCGAGCGGTGGAACGACGAGCCGGCGATGAAGCTGAGCGGCCACTCGTAGGCGAGCCCGAAGAGACCGAGGATGAGGTTGATAATTTGGAGGGCGGGAATGGGCTTCACAGCACCGTCGAGGTTCTTCGTGAGAAAGTCCCAGAAGATCTTGGGCCAGAAGAAGCCTTCAATTGCGGCGGCGACCTGGTCTGGAAGCCGTCAGTATGGTGAAGCAGCGCTGAGTGGCGTGAGACATACAGATTGCCGCGGTGAGCACAATCAGACGGGCCCAGTGGTTTTTGATTAGCTTGCCCATGGTGGCGGATTAAAAATTTGAGCGAATGTATAAGGTTGTGGAGAGAAACCCGACCAGCGGAGCGAACGAACGTGAGGCGCAAACTGAGCAGTCGTGCGGCGGCTGGAGCTCAGAAGCAGCCTCAGGACGGGCGCTGCTGGGTAGGTATATTCGCTACGGAGGTAAATGAGGCCTCTGCCCAGGAGGAGCTCCAAGCGTGGCGGAGGCGGTTTCGGTCTCAGAGTGTCGAGGAAGCCGGGCTGTAACGAAGTCGACGTCGGAGGACATGGCGGGCTTTAGGGCAGACAGCGGGCCCTAGGCGCTGGCATTGACGATGGGCAGCGGGGAGGACGCTCGCATGGATTTGGCGCATGGATGCGCTGTGGATGGCTGCAGGCAAGCGGCTGGCGTGCCTGGGCGGGGCTTGGCCGCCGCGCACACGGCCCAGCACAGCGCCCGCGCGCCGATTAAGCGCCCGCGGCCGAACCAGCGCACGCCACACCAGGGCCCAGCGGCCGCCCGCCCAGCCAACCACCGCCTGCAGCCCGCGGTGCAGCCTCCCGTCTCCGCAATTAGCACCATCGCCGGGCGCCCTGCACGCAAAATGTCACACCCGCCGGGGTCGTGACACCCGGCGCTGCTGCACCGATTGGCAGATCCGGCCAGCGCGGCGTCCACGCTACGCCCGCTCGACCTCGCCCACCGCTGACCGCTGCGGAGTGACTCGGCGCGTGCTGGGTGCAGAACGAGGCTGCCAACATCACTGTCACCACCCGCCCAGCTGTTCGCAGCAGCTCCGGCGCCGGCACATCCCGGCCGCGCCCAGCTCCCAGAGCCGCGCAGCAGGCGGTCTGACATCGTGCTCGCGGCGATCACCACCGCGGCGGTGGCATCGGCGAGACAGCAAGCTTCTCAGCCTCTGCCTCAGGTCTCAGCAGGCCCGGGAACTGGAATTGTCCAAGCCGTGCGCGGATCCATGAGGCAGCGCATGTTCGAGGCCGTTAGAGCCGGGGCTTGATTATGCATCGCACATCGTCACATCACTCACGGATGGCGGCGGTGCCGTCTCCACGGGCGTTATCGATACGGCGCCTGCAAAGAGCAATATTTCCAAGAGATGCTAAGGCTTTTGGCGAATGTATCCCGTGCAGAATCGCCGTCGGATGGGGCGCGCCGACAATGCCCGCGGCAGAGGCGTCTGCCATTGGCCGTGCGCGGCTGCTCGCTGCTGCAGGCACAGAGTGCGCGCCCGCGCAGCAGGAGGATTCGGGGCACATTCTAGAGCGCCGGGCGGCGTCAGCAGTCGCGGAGCGGGATCGATGGTGTTGAGTGCCGCGACTAATGGACCTGTCCGGTGATCAGCTTCTTTGCGCGGCTTTGGTGCGTCAGCCTCTATCGGCGGGCGCTGAGCGCTTCGAGGCGGGCGCCCGTTGGCTGGCCGGGGGAGGCGTCTTTTGGCGTCTGACAGGGGAGGCTGCACATCCCGCTCGCTAGCGAGCGAGTGGCCAGGGACAGCTGCAGTGCCTGTCACCGCCTTGCGCCCCATCCAGCCAACGCTCGACAGCTCCAAGGCACTCATCATGAAGCCCAGCCCGGCCATGGGGAGCTTCCGTGCCGTACAGAGCGAGCCGCAGGGATCGCTGCAGCTCGCAAACCTCCACGCCGTCCGCATCCACAGCCTGCTATCAATCCACTGCCTGCCGCCCCGTGGCTCCCCAACGCAGCTCGCCCGCCGCGCCCCGCGTCCGCCTCCGATCCTGCAGCCGTGAAGACAAATACTCGTTGAGCCGGTGATCGCTCGCGCCCCGTCTGGACGGCCGATCGCTTTTGCACGCCTCACACGTTCCTACGGCGCTTCACGTTTCGTCCGTCTACCACAGCAGCGCGTCTGAAGCGCTCGCGCCCCTCGAAAACACCAAGCGAGCGCCCATCGCCAGCTCGCCCGGATCCAGCACGTCACCCCCAGAGACACCAACGTCTTCGCCAGCTTGCGCCGATGCACACGAGGCTGCGAAGAACATAATCGCCGTCGTCCAATCGCGCCCAGCACCGCCGCGCCGCAGCTGCTTCAGCAGGCGCCCACCGACGCCCACCGCCTGCGTATACAAGACGGCCACGCCTACGCACCCCAGCGCTCACGCGGAGCTCACGCGGAGGCGAATTGCTGCGGCAAGACTTGAGCCTTCTCGGCAAGAGCTGGAAACTGGGCCAAAGAGGAAGCACTAAGAATTGAATATGTGCCTGGTCGGAGCGTCGCAGACTTGACACGCCTGTCAGACAGCATCGCGACGGGCCACCCCCTCGACTAGTCCCGCTCCCGCCACCCACCCGCCACCAGCCTCCACAACTGCATGATCGCCAGCGCCTTTCTGGACACTGCCCTGAAAATCCCCAGCCCGGCATTGTTGCGTCCTGAAGTAGCCATTCAAGCAACCGCCAAGCTCTCGCCCGGAACGATCGAAGAGCCTCTTTCCCGGTCTCACTTCCAGATCCTCCGCTTCTGCCGTCCAGACCCGCAAATTACAGCAAACCGCGCCGGCGCCTGAGCGCTGCCTGATCGCCCTCAGATTGCAGGCACGAGACAGTCTGCGCATCCGACTCCCCCGCCCGAGGCTCGCCCTAAAAAGCTTGTCCTTGTATCCCTCCCAGTCACTTAACGACCTTAACGAATCTCTGTTTTCCTTCTGGGATTCCTTTTCTTCCTTGCACTTCGCTGGTCGGTTGTCGCCTCTGCATACCCCCATCCATTCTTTTATGAATACCTATTTCGGCTCTACGCTCTTTTAATTACCTGGACACGAAGAAGCGTGTCTGCTTGCAGCTCGCATTCGATCCAACAATACCCAAGAACGGCCCCAGGCGTGTTGATTGTCGGTGGTTGAACGATCCGCTTTTCCCTCCAACAGACAACACCGCTGCGAATTGCCCAAGATGGCTGCATCGCGGTCGTGGACATCCCACTTCACATTGAGGAAGCTGTTCTTCTACTTCTTGTTCCATGGACTACACATCGGCCTCTTCGCCTTCGGCTGGTACGTCGCCTGAGCCTTTGGAATTGCGACAACAAGCTGACAACGAGACAGGTACAAGCAAGCATCGGACCAAAGGTTGGCCGCTCTGAACGGCCTTAAGTTCTCTGTCTGGATCTCTCGTGGTGCCGGTCTGGTCCTGTCTTTCGATGTCCTCTTCATCCTTCTGCCTATGTGCAGGACGCTTCTCCGCATCGTGCGCCCGAAGATTCGATGGCTACCCCTCGACGAATCCCAGTGGTTTCACAGACAAGTGGCCTATGCGATGCTTTTCTGGACGTGCTGGCATGTGCTTGCGCATTACGTGAAGTGAGTGTCTGGTATTTCTACGAAGAAGAAAAATACTGACAAAACTAGCTTCTTCAACGTTGAGAAGACCCAGGTCCGTCCGGAGCTGGCGGTTCAGATTCACTACGCGCAAGCTGGCGGCATCACTGGTCACATCATGCTACTATGTATGCTTCTTATCTACTCGACCGCACACCACAGAATTCGGCAACAGTCTTTCGAGACCTTCTGGTATACGCATCACCTGTTCATCCCGTTCCTTCTGGGCATGTACACGCATGCTACGGGCTGCTTCGTGAGAGACACCGTTCCGCCGTTCTCTCCGTTTGCTGGTGCCAACTTCTGGAACCACTGCATTGGCTACCAGGGCTGGCGTTGGGAGCTGTGGGGAGGTGGCATCTACCTGTTCGAGCGCCTCTACCGTGAGGTCAGGGCAAGGCGGGATACCCAGGTCGTGAAGGTCGTCAGGCATCCGTACGGTAAGTGCAGGTGGCGTTCTTTCTCCAGATCACAACTAATCAGATATACTAGACGCTGTTGAGATCCAGTTCACCAAGCCCTCGATGAAGTACAAGCCCGGCCAGTGGCTCTTCCTCAACTGCCCGTCTGTCAGCGGCTACCAGTGGCACCCGTTCACCATCACTTCTTGCCCGTACGATCCGTACATCTCGGTCCACGTTCGCCAAGTTGGTGATTTCACGCGCGCTCTCGCCGACGCTCTCGGTGCGGGCCCTGCTCAATCAAAGCTCTACGATGATATGGACCCTATGGGCATGTACGAAATCGCGCTGCAACACGGCCAGGAGATGCCTCAAATCCGCATCGACGGTCCGTACGGAGCGCCAGCTGAAGATGTCTTTGACAATGAAATCGCCGTCCTCATCGGTACAGGTATCGGTGTAACTCCCTGGGCTGCCATTCTCAAGAATATCTGGCACATGCGCCTTTCTCCCAACCCGCCCAAGCGTCTCCGCCGTGTCGAGTTCATCTGGGTGTGCAAGGACACTAGCTCTTTCGAATGGTTCCAGGCGCTGCTGTCGTCTCTAGAGGCCCAGTCCATGGGGTCTGCTGACCCCGATGGCAACGAGGATTTCCTCCGTATTCACACGTACCTGACGCAGAAGGTGGATGCTGACACCGCCAACAACATCGTTCTCAACTCGGTCGGCACTGACAAGGACCCCTTGACCGAGCTCAAGTCACGGACGAACTTCGGCCGCCCCGACTTCCCCAAGCTGCTTACCGGCATGCGTGATGGTATCATGACCCGCACTTATATGGGCGGTCTTGAGAGCAGCCTGCGCACCGACGTCGGAGTCTACTTCTGCGGTCCCAGCGTCGCTGCTCGTGACATCAAGAGGGCGTGCAAGACAGCAACATGTCCGGACGTGCGGTTCAGATTCTGGAAGGAGCACTTCTAAGTGCTCTTCTATCTTTCCTTCCACTGTCATGTCTTTATCAGAAGCGTTCTCAAGCGATCAGCGAAATGGAAGCTGAAGGAAGTTGGAGAAGCAATATCCGAGTTGTGTATTGATGCAGCAGATATGAGAAATCCGCCTGCGCTGTGGATGTATGGTCTTTTCTTCTGTTTTTGTTTTTTTGAACTTGATTCGTTCCGTCTCGTTCACGCTACAATCACCCCCTTCTCTATCCTTCCCGCCACCACCACCATCTAAATTCCGCCCGTATCTTGTAGCTTATAGTACCATCATCATCATCCGTTCCGGCCGGTAGGGATTTCCCGAGATATCCAACCCCAAATTCTGAAAGAAAAAAAACAAAGCGCATTCATTGCCGCTCAATTTCTGTTTAAACTTCACGGCTCGTCTGCTCTTGCTCCTACGTGATGTGAAATGCCATGTCCTGTTCTCAAACACCTAAGGACAAGCTTTCCAAAGGCTGAGCTTTATGCATAAATCCCTACTTCTATCATCGCGATGCTAGCTTTGGAGGCTTCCTAGGCTCCGGTGTTGCGTCACGAACTACTTGACGGAAAAAACCTGTTGGCAGCAATATGAAGGGGTAGCGTGGGGATCCACCTGGCCCTTGGCCTACGCCAATATACTTGCACGAAATTGTGCCAGACCCAGTCTGTAGAGCGCGCCGAGGTTAGCGCAACTTGACAAAGAGCGGTATATGTGGTTGCAACTCCATCGTCACACATGCACACGCACGACACAACACACCTCCCACGACAGGCCAAAAAGCTCCGTCGGCCCAACAAAGAACGGCAACCAGGCAGCCGAAAAACAACTACATGCCAAGGTGACAAATGCCATGACCGGACCGAGAAGTCGCTCTCTTGGCGCCGGTTTCACAATATCATGCATGCAGTTTTAGAGTTGCAGTGTTCCTGAATATCTCTTGCTCCCCATCCCGGTCATGGTCTTACAGTCCTTCCCGCACGTTCCTGGATTCGTTCTGGACCTACCCCGGTTTTTGATTATCTTTTTCTCTTTCTTTCCCGCCAATCAATATCCCCTGTCTCAGGAATATTCTCTTTGCCTGGGATCAGGGGGCGTCAATGCGATCGAGAGGACGACTTCCGCCCGCCCGCCCGTGTCGTGTGTGGGCTGTGGATCACACCAGTGTCTGCTCACCGTCATGTTGTGCACGTCGAGACGACGGTCGCCAGTGAAGACGCCTCTTTCCCACGGATCTGCACCGCATTGGTGACGCGCTGATTGCATACTTGCTTCATTGCTTCCGTGCTTCTAATTCAAATCCACGCGTGCCTCGACAAACCTCGGCATCGTTGCGAACATCAACATTCATACAGTCATACCGCAGCTTTTGCTTTTGCCCCCTTTTCCCCTCGCTCACTTCGCGTACGTGCCGTCGCTCTTCAGCTGGCTGTATCCGGGGTACTTCGCCAGCGCGCTCTCGTCCCACGCCTTCCCGCCCAGCTCGGGGCAGCCCAGGCCGTTGATGGCGGAGTTGAGCGCGTCGCCTAGCTGGCCCAGCGGCGCCGTCAGATCCTTGACCAGGCCCTTGAGCAGGTCGGGCGCGAACTGGAAGGCCGCCTGGAAGCCGAAGCAGGCGAGGTTGTTGCCCGACGTGAGCGTGGCGAGGTTGTAGAGCCCGCCCGTCAGGTCGGCCGGGTCGACGCCAGTGAAGGAGTTTGTGGTGCCGGTGTTGCCGCCGATGGAGAGGAACTGCGGGTGCTCGAGGGCGGCGGCGTTGAGCTGGGAGGGTGTCAGTCAAGGTCTGTTGGAGGTTTTGTTTGGGGGTCGGGTGGGGGAGGGGAGGACTGACGTCGAGAGCGAAGAAGGGGATGGTGTATTCGTCGCCGATGGCACGCTTATACCAGTTGTCGGGGATGCGTTCGTGGCCAGGGTTCTGTGGAGCCTCGTTGTTAGTGTGTTGTTCCCACTCTCTGTTATTGTGAAGTGGACAAGTGGCGGGCGGGTGATGTGATGACTTACATGCACTAAGTCGTCGTCCGGGCCGGTGAACCCGAAGAAGCTCTTCAGAACCTCCTTGGTCAGCACGCCCTCTGGGTTCTCGGCGCTTTTGTTGCTCATGAAGCGGTAGATGAACGTGTACGCTGCAGGCTGCACAAGAACACCTGAGAAGGGCGCGTTGAAGAAGTACGGGTTGTTCTCGATACTCTGCTGGAAACGCTCGACACGGAAATCGGTCAGCACGCCCAGCCCGTAGTTGGATTGGTCGTTAGGGATCGCGGCTTGTTTGGCGAAGAGGGCGTCCCACTGCGAGCGGACGACAGCGAAGTTGTTACCGCTATAGTGATGGGTGTCAGTCCTGTGTGCATGTGCGGTGGAAGGACGCAGGAGGCATGGATCAGGTCAGGACATACTACTGGTACAGGTCACCACGGGTAGGTGATACATCGGTCTCGTACTTGTTGTGCGAGCCCGAAAGGCCTTGAGGCTGCGTGAGGAGGTTGAGTAGGTCGGTGGTGGGTGGTGCGCCACCGATGGACCAACCAAGTCCATCACCGTCCATTACTGCGCCGTAAACAGACAGGAATGTGCCGAGATCAACGCCCATGCCGTATACTGAGCCCGCTTCAGTTGATGTTATGTGCGTATGGTAGTGAGCCTACTTACCCGAATTTGTGGCCTCCACAAACTGTGTGATAGTGGCAACGCCATTGCTAGACAGGGATAAGCACGTTGGTTGGGTGATCTCCATGTGTAAGAGGCTTACTGTGGTATGAAGTTACTGTGAAGTGTCAGTGTCTGATCTCCTTAAGGATTAAAAGAGTCCTTACTGGTTTGCTAGCGCATTAAGACCCGGGCATGGTCCTCGAATGTCTCCAGACCCAGGAGCCACGAAGGCGTGCTCTCCTGAAACATCAATCCTCTGTGCTTCGGCGTTGAAACCCGGGCTGATGCCATTGATTCTCTTCTCCTTGTGGGAGGTTTGCGCGGCGTATTGCTTTGCGAGAGCCGGAAAAGCGGAGGCTTGACCGGCAAGTGCAGCAGCACCCAGTGTGAACCAGGAAGAATGCATCTTGGGGATGATAGGGGTATAGGAAGAGAGGTTAAGGGGACGGGTTGCAAGGACACAGTCGCCCAGGGATGCCCTCTGTCGATCGGAACACAGGCGAACTGTATATATACGCGTCCATCACGAGTGCTTCATGGCGGTGTCCAAGGCACCAGACCGCCACAAACATCAGCGGCCTCTTTTCTTAACGCCGAGGGCGTGTGGTGGCCAGTCGAAGCGCCTCGGCATCTTTCCATCGTGCAAGGGCCCGGGCTGAACTGGAGAGGAGAAGAGGCGGCCGAACTACCCCACAAGTTGGCGGGTTCAACGAAGTGTACGCCATGCAAGGGAAGGTTGCCTGAGAGGGCAATTGATCTGATGGGCGACTTCCCGAAAGAGGCGCATGATCGGCCAGTGGCGTCAAGCTTATCATCTGAGTTGCAGCGCTAGAGAAGTGACGGCGAACCACGCGTGGAGAAAGCAACCAAAAGCAGCACGCGGAAGCCTGAGAAGGCGCACTAAGGCTAAAGTATTTCCACTTCTGGTTCACCCTCGCGCAGATCTCTGAGTAAGGCTGATTGCTGATTGGCCCAGTCGAAGGCTTTAGTTTGTTAGACTCGGGAGAGCTGATGCCGTTGCCATGTGCAGCATTGCGGCCGACCGCCATCCCCGGATTGCCTGTTGCGATGACGCGTTGGCGTAAGCAGGGCTCGCCTTTTTCTCCTTGCAGGGCCGAAGGGTGGCCGCGTTCTTGCTTGATTTTGGTTGACTGTTCCGAATGAGGCGGGCCTCCGGGGAGGCAAGCACCGCTTGGAAAGAAGGCCGCGAAGTTGGATGTTTGCAGGCAGATTCGCAAGAGTGCAACTATGTTGTCTCGTTTGGCGCGGTCGGTCGGACGGGGCTAGAAGGCGATGTCGAACAGATGACGATGGAGCCAAAGGCGGGCCGCGCGCCGGTGGATGCTCCTCCCGCGTCTTGGACACCATCTTCTTGTGCCCCGCACCCAAGACATCTTGCATGGTCTATCGCCGAGGCACAGTCTGTGCGGTCCAGCTGCAGTGGCGGCGAAGAAGCGCCTCAGTGTCTTGTGAAGCACGTCTGGTGGTATCCCTTCGGCCCTCCGTGACAGCTGAGACTGGGCCATATTGCATTTTCTAGGGCAGCCTGCATGTGATGGGGCATTTATTTTAGCCCGAGGCCGCAAACATGCATCCGGCATGAAAATGGGTTGACATTCTATTTCTGCAGTGCAACTAAGGCGCCACGCTGTGCAACCAGATCTTTCCCGAAACGCCAGTGCCGGCAACCGCGAATGCGACGACTGTTGTGGAAGAGGCGAGCGCGCGAGTAATATGAGTAAGATTCAGCGGACTGGCCGCCGTCGAGTGGATTTCACGCTGGCAGTCGGCGGACGACGAGAGATCGACAGTGGCCACGTGAGCGGAGAGGGCGGGTGAGAAAGGTACAAGAAGTTGGGCGGTTGCTGCTCACGCCGGGGAAGCGAGAGACCCCCAGAGAGCCGGGACCACACTGACCACTGCGCTGGACACGCGAACCGGGGAACGGTGACACGCAGGTGGCACGGGCAGGATGGCGCAAGCCAAGTGCCGGACGGACACGTGCCTGGCGCGTCGAGGAATACGGCCGGCGACAACTGCGACGAGTCCACGGAGCCCACGGCCTCATTTCGCTTCTTCCCCTCCAGGACGGCGATGACGATGCTGCCAAGCTGGACCAGGGCACGACGACGCGGCAGCTGACCGACCCCGAGATTGGCAGGCTGGCAGGGCAGCCACTGGTTGCGGCGGGAAGACGCTGACGCCGACGCTGGCGGCAGTGCAGCCGCCACAGCTCCACCGCGCGATTTCCAGCGGGCAACGGCCTGCGGCGGGCAGAGGGCGGGCGGGCTCAGGGTCCCGGCGAGGGCTGAGCGCGGAAGGTGCAGCTGTTCGCCGCCACCTCGCCGCCTGCCCTCCCCCAGTGCACGGTCCGTCTTCTGCGCCGGCCCCGAAGCTTAGCATGGCCTTAGGTCGTTTTCGGCCGCCGCAGGCCTCGACTGCTCGACCACCACTGTGGAAACATCGCAGAGCCCTCCAAAGCCGCCAAAACACCCAGTTTTTCAGCTTAGGCATTCCCTCGACTTGCCTGTTGCGGTGCTGCCGCGCGGGTGCCGCTGCCTGCAGTCGCGATATTCGCGCACCCACGCCCTTTGTCATGTAACATTTCAGCTAGCCTGCCTTTGTCAAGGCCGTCAGACGAAAATGCCTCAGCTAGCCGTTTCTCCATCCAGACACACCGCCGCAGCCAGGGCCTGCCAGCAGCAAGATCGTGTCTCTCCGCGCCAGATCTCAACCGACAGGATCTGGAGGAAACCACACAGCCACGACGCACCGTCAATCCCCAGAAAATCCCGCACCACGAGCGCCGTCGCGATGACATGCGCCGTCCGCGGCACTCTCCAGTATATGAGCTCTCAATTCAACGTGCATCCTCGCTGCTTCCCTCGCTTTTCCCGCTCTCGTGCGTCGCCTGCTGCCCTGCGTTCCAGCAGTTGCTCCTTGTCTTCACTCTCTGCCCGCCTGTGAAACGCCCGGAGAAAACTCCTGCCCCTTTCTCGCACCCATGACCGAAGCAAGCTCTGCCGCCCAGCCCACCCAGCCTCCCAGGGACCTGGATGATGACCCCGACATCATATCCAGAGTTCCGCCTCGCATTCGCTATGCTGAGGACGTCGAGGCTGCCCCTCGCAGGAACCTGCGTCGCCGCGACTCCAATGACTCCGCCTTATCCGCTCGCACCTCGCGCTCTTTTGCCCGTCGCGAGGTTGACCCAAGCGTCGCCCTGCCCATTCAATTCCGCACTCTGTAGGCCGCCTCCGTTCTCCACGACCATTCCCGACTCCTGGGCTGACACCTGTCAGCTCTTTCAACGTTGAACAGAGCCAGGCTAGGGACATCGATGACCTCGACCTCAAGGCTAAGTCCAAGAAGAAGCAGGAAGAGGATTTCGGTGAGTGTGCAACCATTCTTGGACCTGTGCGGATGCAGTGCTAACGTCGCAGACTACGCCTCGGTTGACTGGCACAAGATCACACCCAATGAACTATGCCTCCGCTTGTCAACTTCCTTCCAACAAGGTCTCTCGAAGGATGCTGCTGCTCGGAAACTCAAGGAATACGGTCCCAACGTTCCCTCGCCTCCCCCCTCAACATGGTTTCGCAAATTGATAGGATACTTCTTCGGTGGCTTCGGGACCATCCTCCTGACTGCTTCGATTCTGGTCTTTGTCGCCTGGAAGCCACTGGGAGACCCTCCCGCTGTGGCTAACTTGGCCCTGGCTATCGTGCTGGCATTCGTCTTCTTCATACAGGCATTTTTCAATTTTTATCAGGGTAGGATCGTTAGCCGCTTTCGCCAATGACGCGACACTAACACAGAGACAGACTGGACGAGCTCTCGTGTCATGTCTTCCATTAAGACCATGCTTCCTGAGGAGTGCCTCATACTTCGCGACGGCACAAAGCAGCATCTTCAGGGTGCAGACATCGTTCCTGGAGACATCCTGTACATCAAGATGGGCGACAAGCTTCCAGCCGATGTCCGCTTCATTGAAGCCTCCCCAGACGCCAGGTTTGACCGTTCCATCCTCACTGGTGAAACAGTCCCTCTTCGTGGAACCGTTGATTCGGTGAGTCCAACATCTCTCTTTCAGTGCCAGGACTTTGCTGACGATGGCAGACTGATGAAAACTTCCTCGAAACTGCCTGCATAGGTATGGCTGGCACTCACTGTGTCTCTGGCTCCGCAGTGGGCATCGTCATCGGCACCGGCGACCGATCGGTCTTCGGCCGCCTTGCGAAGCTTACCAGCACCCCCAAGACTGGCCTGACTAGCCTCGAGCGGGAGATCTACTATTTCGTCGGCATTGTCGTTAGCATCATGATAACCATGGTGATCATCGTCATCTCTGTCTGGGCTGGTTGGCTCCGCAAAGACCACCCGGACTGGATCAACGTGCCTTTGCTCATTGTTGACTGTGTTAGCGTTGCCGTCGCATTCATTCCTGAGGTGCGTTCTCCCCTTCAACATTAACGAGGAGTCACTAACAACTTACCAGGGTCTTCCGATTGCCGTCACTGCGAGTTTGACCATCACTGCCAACATCATGAAGAAGAACTCGATTCTCTGCAAGTCTCTCAAGACCGTCGAGACACTTGGCTCCGTGAGCGTCATCTGCTCTGACAAGACTGGTACTTTGACCAAGAACCAGATGCGCGTGACCGACTGTCTTCTCGGGCGCGATGCACTGACTGCTACCGAAGCCGTTGGCAAGGTGCAGCTGTCGCGTGTTGCTGTTGACATCGTCGAGCCCTCTCTTGGCTGTAAGCAACTTGCTTTGGTCGGCGGCGTCTGTAATGCTGGCGAGTTCGATGCTTCCACGATGGACAAGCCGCTTTCCGAGCGCAAGATCAACGGGGACGCCACCGACACTGCTGTCCTGCGCTTCTCTGAAGGCCTTGTGTCCGTCCACGAGACTCGCCAGAAGTGGCGCAACATCTTCCGCGTCGCCTTCAACAGCAAGAACAAGTTCATGATCCAGGTTGCTCAGCGCGATGTCTACGAGCCTACCGATGACGCTTTGTTTGACAACGAGAACCCCAAGCCTGAAGACCAGGTGTTGATGATCAAGGGTGCCCCCGACATCTTGTTGCCGAGGTGTACGCGCTACATGGATTACGACGGCCACGCTCAGCTAATCGACGAAAGCGATAAGCGGCTCATTGAAGATGCTAAGAACATCTGGTCACGGCAAGGGAAGCGCGTGATCTTGTTGGCTCAGAGGATCCTCCCGGAGAAAGTTGCCGCCATGCCAGTCCAGTCGGTGGAGTACGAGAATGCCATCATGGAGCAGGCTGCGGGCGGTCTTCTGCTTATAGGCCTGGTTGCTATCGTCGATCCTCCCAGAGATGAGATTCCCGAGGTCGTGAGAACCCTGCGCGGTGCTGGCATTAAGATTTTCATGTAAGCACATTGCTACGCGTTGGACAACCACACGTCTTTCTAACATGTCATAGGGTTACCGGCGACTTTCAGCTGACGGCCGCTGCGATCGCTGCTGAGTGCGGCATCATTACCAACAGGCCGGAAGATATTGATGACATCTCTGCATTGTCACTGCATGCCGCTCCCCTCTCAGATGAGAAGGCCATGCAAGTGGTGCCCCCGGCGCCGAGCACCCCAGGCATGCTCCGCTCCCTCGTTCTCAGTGGTGGGGACATGGCCTCCCTTACTGAAGAACAGTGGGACGCACTCTGCAAGTATGATGAGATCGTCTTTGCGCGGACCACACCGGAGCAGAAGCTCAAAATTGTCACGGAGCTGCAAGCGCGCCACGAAACCGTCGGCATGACCGGAGACGGAGTCAACGATGCACCCTCACTCAAGCAAGCTGACATCGGTATCGCAATGGGCGGCGGCAGCGATATTGCCATCGAAGCGGCCGACATGGTGCTCCTCGAGTCCTTCTCGGCCGTAGTGGAGGCCGTCAAGTATGGCCGCGTCGTCTTCGACAACCTCAAGAAGACCATCTGCTATCTCCTGCCCGCCGGCTCCTTCTCCGAATTCTGGCCCGTCATGACCAACGTGCTCTTCGGCATGCCGCAGGTTCTTTCATCCTTCCTCATGATCATCATCTGCTGCTTCACCGACTGCGCCGCCGCGACGGCCATCGCGTACGAGAAGCCCGAGGCCGACGTGCTCCTGCAGCGCCCGCGCAACCCGCGCAAGGACCGGCTCGTCGACTGGAAGCTGATCTTCCACGCGTACGGCATCATCGGCGTCATGCAGTCCGTGTCCTCGTTCGCCATGTCGTACTGGTTCTGCCAACGCCAGGGCATCCCCTTCTCGACGCTCTGGTTCGGCTTCGGCGCCACGCCCGACGGCATGAGCGAGGAGCGCTACACGCAGATCCTCAACCAGGCGAGCTCAATCTACTTCGTCAACCTGGTCGTCATGCAGTGGTTCAACCTGATGGCCGTGCGCACGCGCCGCCTCAGCCTGCTCCAGCACCCCCCGCTCTGGGTCAAGGAGACGCGCAACCTGTGGCTCTTCCCGGCCATTGCCTTCTCGCTCGGCATCGCGTTCCTGTTCCTGTACCCGCCGAAGCTGCAGGAGGTGCTGGCGACGACCCAGGTGCCGGTCGAGCACTGGTTCCTGCCCATGGCGTTCGGTATGGGTATTCTGCTGCTGGATGAAGGGAGGAAGTATGCGGCCAGGAGGTGGCCGAAGAGCTTCGTTGCGAAGATGGCTTGGTAGTGATATCCCCGTTTTCTTTCCGCATGTTTGATGTTGCTTAAGAGCAAAGCTTGGTGTTTGTAGACGATAGAGTATATATAGAGAAGAGCTGGAACGACGAATGACCAAGACTTTACGGCCGCCCTGAACCCAAGAGCCACAACGCTCACGTGCCACAACGATAGATTTATACACAGCACCGCACGCACCTGTAGTCGCGTCTTCGCTTACACTCACAGGTGCATGAATACCCGTGGTTCTGCCACGATTTTCAGCCACAATCCACCTGGCAGCCCTATATCAGCCTCACCGGGGCCCTGTGTCTTCTTCTCCCGACAGCTCCGACTTTAGCGACGCTCGACCTTGCGCAACCGCTAACCAACGCTGCTAACTCGAGTGCCTTGCAAAGGACTTGAGAATCTTTTTTCTCAGCTCCCGGATAATTTCCATCAGCTTCGCCCTCGACTACCACACTTCGGCACGACCACAGCACCCGCGCAGCCTCAGCACCGCGCTCCTCGATCTCCTCTAAGACGTAGGTCGGCCAGAATTTCAACTTTCATAATCCAGCCGCTGACCTGAGCTGCAGTTCGCCGAAGGACGGGTACCCACCTCCAACACCCACCATGACACAGAAGGACAAGATCAGCCCCACCCACTCCACTCTGTGCTCCAACACGTCACCATCGGTAGCGCACTCCTTTTCGCAGGACAACCACCCTGAGAACAAATTCGGCCGGTCACCCCGCACTCATGAAGATGCCAACTGCACATCACACAACTCGGTAACTCCCTTGTTGTCGACCACCATCGCTGGCACATTCTCTAGCGCTGCAACGGACCACGCCATCCAGACAGAGATGACTCCACCGAAGGCCAGCAAATCCACCAGCACCCCAAAGAGACTCTGGCGCCGGGTCAAGCGCGTCTTGAGCGGCAAGAACAAATCTACGAAAGACCATCCCGTCCAAACGACAATAAACGACCACGTCCAAGCCCAAAACTGTGCCGATGGTCGCGCTTCCACACCTTGCACCCTTCCCACCAAGGAACGGACATCGCCCGAGTCTTTGGCCACCTCCATGTCAACGACCAGCGAGCCGCATGATGACTCGGACACGTCCAGCGCCACGACCGGCTGCATCACCGACGCCACCTCAGTCTGTGCCTGCGAGGATGCCGCGCAGCCGCAGCCAGCCGCGGAGGAGAAGCCCGCCACGGAGGAGGAGCCCGCCACGGAGGAGGAGCCCGCCGCGGAGGACAAGCCTGCCACCAGTGGCCAGTGCCTCCAGGTGCCCACGCCCACGCCCACTCCCAAGCCCCGCCAGCACAGATCCAGGATTCCTGTGCCGGTGCCCAAGCCAGCCACCAACGGCACCGAGTACGGCAGTCGCGTCCTGTCGGTGGCGAGGTCGAGCAGAGGCGAGCGAGCCGGCCCAGGCAATCCGCTGGCTGCTAGCAGGCGAGCAGGCGAGAGGAAGAGGACGATGGCTATTCCTGCGGCCGCCACGCGCGAGTAGGCGGCCGGCGGAGGACTCCGTCCGTGTGGACGGGGTAGGGAGCTGGGCAGGTAGCTGGTGAAGCAGCAGCAGCAGCAGCAGCAGTAGCTATCTTGAATGCCGGCCCCGCTCACAATATGACCGAAGCGCACCATGGGTGCAGTTGCAAGGCCTTTGGCTGTGCCTGTTCTCGAACCACGACTGTCGGCAGCAACACCTCGAACAGTTAGCAGGAGTTAGTACAGCAAACAGTGCTACTGCTCTTGACGTTCTCAGTGAGGGGCCATGAGCAGTGCTGGTTCGATCTCCACTCACCGCCACAAAGTGGCCATTCCGGTTCACCGGCGCTGAATCCAAGCCACACGCCCCCAACGAGGTCTGCCTCGGAAGTCGTGATGCGAGAGGAGCTGGAGACGTGTAGATTCTGGGTGGATTGTCTTTTTTTCCCTTCTTTGTTTCCGGCTCTTTTTTTTTTTTATCAAAAAGTATCCCGTTAGCGGGGCAGAAGATTTCCGCGTCAACGTCTTCAATTTTCTTCAACTGCCAACACCGTAACCCATATCTCTTCTCTAGGCGGGCCACGTCCCGAAGAACCATGGTATCGGCATTGGGAATATTCCTCTTCTGACTCTGCACTCTCCATAGACCCGACAGAACGGGGATAATTAGCAAAATCATGCCACACAATCCTTCATGCACAAAGCCAGTGACCCATCTATCGTTTCGACATCCCTCCAGCTGCATAACTCTAGAGCCGAAGTCTCCCCGCCAGGGCACTCAGATCCGGGGAGAGATCGGTACTGCCGCGTCGTCCAAATTAACATGAGGCCGTTCTGCGGGCCTACGACCTTGCCTTGCCGGCCTGCCGAAGAACAAGAAAAATGAGGCGGACCCGGAACCACGTTGAGCTGAACGGCAAAGGAAGATGGAAAGTATAAACCACGACAGCAGGCATTGCCGTGGGCCAATGACGCCATCGGCTGCATTCTGCCGACGGCCTTGCAGCAGAGATTCATTGGAGCATAAGCTTCGCGCTCGAAACTCGATCTCCATTAATTTTCGACCTCCGGAACCCTTTTGTGCCTTTCCGCCGCCCCCCTTCTCCGCTCGGGGTGACAGGATTTACCAGTGTGACGGGATCATAAGACGCGTCACATATATGCAATAAACCCACACGACTTCGGACAATAGATCGGGCGCGCAGGGCGGGAGGGCATCGAAAAGCCAATAGCTCGGAGCTGGGAGAACTGAGGATGTCCACAAAAAAAAAAAATTAAGCATAATTAGAAGGACCGGATCTGTCTTACTCATCGTCAGTAAGCAAGAGTGAGGCTGCTCCACCGGTGGACGTTTGCGCCGAAATCCTCTCAAGGTTCGCGCCAGCAACACAATGCACTGATCTTGCAATTTCCAACGCTCTCTCCAATAACGGCGTGGGTCCGATCACTCGCATACTTCCATACTTTTGTACTAAAAATAAGTACACACTACTATCCTCGAAGGAGTATTACTCCCTCTTCGTACACAAGCTCGTATACTTCGGATCCTGCTCGACGGGAGTGGCCTTAGATACGAGGCGCAAGGTGCACACTTTAATTTTTTCGTGCCGTTTCCCTTCTCTGACCCGTTCCATAATGCCTCCAAACATAACGCCGAGCGCATCTGCCCAAAATACGCAGGTTGGCGCCCACACACGGTCCATCAATCTGCCACGTTCGAACCTGGTGCAAACAACAACAACAACAACAACAACAGCAACCCCAGGAGCCGTCCATTGCGATCTCCCGTTCCCTTACCCCATTTCTTTACCCCCCCTTTTTACCCCACCGCACCGTCGCCTTACCACACCCCATCGCCACACCCGTCCCTCAGAAGCCCAAAACCTTATTCGCCCGCGTCAACACATCCCTCTCCCCGGGACTCAACCCCCCGGCCTCCACCTCCCACCTCTCCAGCCCGAGCGCCCTCCTCCCCTCCGCGCCCGCCATGGCCGCGACGTCCGCCTCGGTCGGCCTGCCCGCGTGCGCGCTCTCGCCGGCGCCGCCGCCGAAGTCCGGGCTGGGGACGCCTCGCCGGAAGCAGTCGCGCTGGCGGGCCAGGAACGCGGCGTTGGCGGGCGTGAGCGGGCAGGCCGGGATGTACAGGACGGACGAGTCGGCGCGGCCGGCGTGGGTCTGGTCGACGGCGTGGATGCCGTCGCAGTGCCAGGACACGTAGTCGCCGGGCCGCACGCGCGGCACGTGCACCATGCTGCGCGCGAGGTCGAGGTGCGGGTGCAGCGCCGCGCGCAGCTCCTGACCCTGCCCGGGCGTGGCGCCCTGCAGCCACGACGATGGCGACGGCTCCAGCTGCCAGTTGGCCGCGTCGAGGAAGGCCGGGTCGAACACCTCCGTGGCCGGGTCGGCGGGCGGCCGCCGCGCCGTGAAGAAGGGCCGCAGCAGGATGTAGGCCGTGGCGCGCGAGAGGAGCGGGTTGACGAGGAGCGTGCCCTCGCCCGGCCCCGTCTCGCTCATGCTGAGCCAGCCCTGGAACATGCGGAACATGCTGCACGCGCCGATGCCCTGGTACATGTCCGACACGGCCGGGAGGCGGACGCTGGCCTCCCACGGGTCGTACTGCTCCCACTTGCCCGCGAAGATGGCGTCGTATACGCCGCCGCGGCCGTAGCCCTCGGGCTCCCACCGCTCTACGCTGCCGCCGTCGACGTGCGGGCCCAGCGCGAACTTGGCGTCGCCCGGTTGCCGGATGCGCAGACGGTCGGCGTAGGCGGCGGGGTGCCGCGTCGAGACGGGTGCGTGCGGATTCCGCGAGTGCCAGAAGGACATCAGGTAGCGCTGTGTGTTTAGCAGGTGCGGGTGCGTCCGCGCGCGCATCTGCGGTCGTGACCAGTACAGCTCGAAGACTTGCGGGTTGTCGGCCGGGAAGGCTGTCGAGGGGGTTAGCCGTAGTGACAACAGTATGACATGTATAGCTCAACGCTTTGAAATAGGTGTGCATAATCAATTGCGGTCTCAGCACTTACCCTTTGTGTGCGGATTCTTCCTGACATACTCCTCAATCTCCTCCTTGTAGCCGCGCGCCTCTTTCTCGTCCACCACTCCCCTCACGATGGCGACTCCGCGTTTCCGATGCTCGTCAACAAACTCTTGGCTCACCGTCCCGTCCACGATGTCCTTGTACTGCACTTCCGGCACGACCTTGCTGCCCGTCTCGACGATGTGCGGGATCTCGGTGCGCAGGTCCTTGAGCAGCCGCTCCCACGACGCGCGGATGGCGTCCTCGCGGCCGGCGATGAGCTGCTGCTTCAGCGTGGCGTAGCGCGGCTCAAGCGGCGTGAACTCCTTCCCGCTCAGCGAGGCGAACGCGTCCGAGATGTCGCCCTCGCGCTTCGGCGCCGCTGCGGGCGCGGTGGCGGCGGTGCGCGCGATGTGCAGAGTCGAGGGCAGCGAGGCGCGGGCGCGCACGCGCGACGTGTGGCGGAGTGTGGACAGCATGGTGGGGAGCTGTGCGAGAGCGCCGAGCGCGGCGGGGACGGATAAAGCGGGCGACGGGACGCACGCGGGCGGGCAATGCTACGCTGCGCTGCACTGGGCGCGGGAGGGGTGGCTGCGGTGGAGGCGATGCGTGCGGACTGCAGCGCTGGTTGGCAGGGCGCTTTATGTCGTGCCATGGCTGGGGCGCTCCACAGAGATCTCCGAGTGTGCGGAGAGCGGGAGTGCGGGAGTGCGGGAGTGCGGAGAGCGCAGCAGGCGGGCGGGTTGCCGCTGCCGGCGGGTGCGTTGCTGTTTGGGGTAACGTCGGGAGCGGCGCAGCAGGGCCGATCCTATTTGCTGCCGTCGATGGAGGGGCACGGCGCTGCAGGCGCGGGGCACCAGTCCAGCGTCCAACCGTCCGCCGTCGCGCGACCGCAGCGCCTCACCTCTCGCGATGCCGGCCCGCCGCTCCTTCGACCGCCTGCCGGCTGTCTGCCCCGCCGTCCGGCAGAATCGCCCGAGGCCAACGGTCGAGGGTGGCGAGGCGGCCGTGGGAGCCGCCATCAGCCTCAATCGCATCCTCCGTGTTCTGTTCAGGCAGTTCTGCCATGGCACGAGACGGCGTCGGCGGGTCGTCCTCCGTGGCTATATTGGAAGAAAAGAAGTGGAGCAGGCGCGCAACGCCGCATAAGAAGAGCCCGGCGCCCGTGTGAGCCCATCGCCATCGCGTTCGCTCGCATTCTCCGCGGACTGCCATTCTGAGACCCGCTCGATACTGTCCGCATCGATCTGGTGGGGCTGAATCCTGTGAACCAAACATCATGGCAGAGACAGTGCTCCCGAAGGACTTCCTGTGGGGCTTCGCAACCGCAAGGTCTGCTCTTCTTCTCCTGAGCCCTCCACGTGTGACGTCGTTGTTTCTTGTTCCTGAGCCGGAGCAAAGAGATACGCTTACCTGCAAATACTTACACTTTGCAGCTACCAAATCGAAGGAGCCCCCAAGGAAGATGGCCGCGGCGACAGCATCTGGGACACCTTCTGCCGCAAGCCCGGCAAGATCGCCGACGGCAGCAGCGGCGATGTGGCCTGCGACTCGTACCACCGGACTGCTGAGGACATCGCCCTCCTGAAGCAATGCCGCGCGAAAGCCTATCGCTTCTCCCTCTCCTGGTCCCGTATTATTCCCCTCGGCGGCCGCAATGACCCCATCAACGCAAAGGGCCTCCAGTACTATGTGAAGCTCGCCGACGACCTGATCGCTGCCGGCATCGTGCCCATGGTGACCCTGTACCACTGGGACCTTCCGGATGAGCTGGAGAAACGGTACGGCGGGCTTCTGAACAAGGAGGAATTCGTCGCCGACTACACACACTATGCGAGGGTTGTCTTCGAAGCTTTCGGTAGCAGAGTCAAGTACTGGATCACCTTCAACGAGCCGTGGTGCAGCTCCATCCTCGGTTACAGCACCGGGCTGTTCGCGCCGGGTAGGACGAGCGACCGCAACAAGAATCCCGAGGGCGACAGCTCGCGGGAGCCATGGATCGTCGGCCACAATCTGCTGATTGCCCACGCTTCCGCGGTGAAGGTGTACCGAGAGGAGTTCAAGGCGAAGGACGGTGGTCAGATTGGCATCACGCTGAACGGTAAGCTGAAACTTCCAAAAATACCCCAAACACCACGTACCACCAGACGGGATTGCACTAGGAGATGAGATGAACCTTGTGCTGTCGATCCTCGCCTGGACCTTCAGTCGTCCTCGGAACCGCAGTGCCTGTCGTTGGTATAGGCGGAAGCTTCGGGCCTATACGAACCTAGCCCGGACTACATGTCAGTTAGAGTTTTAAACTCGACAGGCCCGCCTCGCTTCCCTGTGCATCCCGTCTCGCGTCGTGGTGTGCGTGTGCGTGTGTGTGTGTGTGATGTAGGCGCAGATCGGCATCGCTAACTGCCTTGCAGGGGATTACATGTACCCATGGGACCCTGAGGACCCGCGTGATGTCGAAGCCGCCAACCGCAAGCATGAGTTCTCCATCTCCTGGTTTGCGGATCCCGTCTACTTCGGCAAGTACCCTGACAGCATGCGAGAGCAGCTTGGCAACCGTCTGCCGGAATTCACTTCCGAAGAGGCAGCGCTGGTCAAGGGCAGCAACGACTTCTATGGCATGAACCACTACTGCGCAAACTATGTCAAGCATGTCGAAAGCGAGCCGGACCCGAACGACTTCCTCGGAAACCTTGAATGCACTTTCTATAACAAGAAGGGCGAGTGTGTTGGACCAGAGACGCAGAGCCCGTGGCTCAGGCCGAACGGGCTGGGGTTCAGGAAGCTGCTCAAGTGGATAAGGTTCGTTTCGCCGGAAACTTTACCGGCCCCTGTCCCCGCGGCGGGAGGGTTAGCCGCGCCTGGAAACTAACGCTGGTGACATCAGTGACCGCTACGGGCGTCCGACCATCTACGTGACGGAGAACGGAACGAGCCTGAAGGGAGAGAACGACCTGCCGCTGGAGCAGCTGCTGGAAGACGATTTCCGGGTCCAGTACTTCGACGATTACATCCATGCGCTGGCCGACGCGTACAGCAAGGACGATGTTGACGTTCGAGGCTACATGGCTTGGTCACTGATGGAGTAAGCAGAGCGCCCAGAGACGCACAGAGACATCCGGCGGGATTCCGCGAGCTGACCACAATTCCCCGCAGTAACTTCGAGTGGGCGGAGGGATACGAGACTCGGTTTGGCGTGTGCTACGTCGACTACCAAGGGGAGCAGAAGAGATTCCCGAAGAAGAGCGCCAGGGCCATTGGAGAGATCTTCGATGGGCTGATGAGGGAGGGCTAGCTTGGCGGCCAGGACGAGGCATCAGACGAGATTGCGAGCAGGTTTCGCGGCGGACGTTCCCCCGGGTGGACGGTGAAAAGGGGCTATGCCGGCACGGCAGATGGGCGTAGTGTGTCGACTGCCGTGCCGGGGGACGGCGAAGACGTCAACACAAGGGCTGAGACGCTGGGTTTCGCCGCGAGGCGGCGGCATGCGGGTGCTGCTCTCCAACGGCGTGGCATGGCATGACAGCGGTAGCAACGGCGGGCGGGCGCACCACCACCCTGGCTCGCTAGCGAAAATGAGATCAATTTGCTGGCACTCGCCCCGCGCGCACCTGCTTTGGCACCAGCGCAGCGCCGACACAGCGCTGTTGCCCGTCTGGGAATTTGAAATAGGCGTAGCGCTAGCCGCCATCGGTCCTACTGGTATATTGGTGAACTGCAAGACCGCACTACGCTGGCTGTGTACGGCCGATAGGGGCCACGGTTGCCGGTGGCAGCTGTGCCGGCGCTATCGTCGGGCCTTCTGAAGACGCGCAGCTGCTCGCTACCAGAGTTGCGCAGGGCAGCCGGTGTGGGCGCGGGCGCAGGCGCAGGCGCAGGCGCGCGAGCGTGGTGGTGCCTGGCACCGCTGGCAACCTGGTTTGCCGCAGACGTGTGGCCGGCGAGAGCAAGGCTGAAACGCCCGTGCACCCGTGCGCCCGCGCCGCGGCGGGGCCTCTCTCGGAGACTCCCCTCTCCGCTCAGCGGCGCCGGAGGAATCTCCGCCGGCCGACGACGCTGAGATGGCGGTATGGGCAGAGGCAGCCAACCTTGCCCCCTCGCTCGCGCAGGCCGGCGTGCGGCGCGGGGCGGGAGACATGTCACCTGGCGGTCTGCCCCAGCCGGCGCAGCTCTTGGGCCGCGTCGTCGGCCAGCCTTGGGCGGAGCGCGGTGGTCCGCGGCGGCGGCGGTGGTGCTCGCGGCATGGCGCTGGCGCTGGCGCTGATGCTGGTGCTGGGGCTGGCGCGCCGCCGGAAGAAGCTCCATCCTGGCTGGCGGGAGGCCGCTGCGCGAGTCGCGAGGCGGGCGGCCCTCAGGTACGCCCGCCCGCGCCTTGCTGCTGTCGGCCGGCTGCGCGCACACTCCGTCTAAGCCCTAAAACCCCAGGCCGTGCGCGCTGCGTGGTGGACGTGGGCGTGGGCGTGGGCGTGGGCGTCGACGAGGGGGGCCTGCGCTGGCTCGGCAGCGCTTAGCCAAAAACCCCGGTTCCGAGCTCGCCAGATCTGCAGGACGATTGCAGCCCAACGTCTGCATCGCCCGCGACAATATCGCAACACGAACACCGCCGTTTCAGGGTCCTGCTGCGCGCTCCGGGCGTGCCTTATGCGCGCGGTGCTATAGACGGCGACGACGGCCATGCACGCCCGCCGTTGGACGCGGCCGCGTGGCGTGGTGCTCGCAGCAGAGCAGGCCACATGGTCCGACTTTTCCTCTCCGCCTGCCTCACCATGCTCCGCGCCGCCAATGGCGGCGCCGCGGCAGACGCGTTTGGCGGGCGGGAGGGAGTGCTGTTTAGCTGTGGTTGCACTTGCATAGAGCGTGTTGCGCAATCCTGGGACGCACTGTGCAGCCCGCAGCAGCCCCCCGATGGCACCCGTGTGCCAGACGCGGTTGTGCGAAGCGCCGAGTGGCCAGCCGACGCGCAGCGCCGCTGAAATCACCGAGCAGAGGCGCACTGGGCAACCGCTCGCCGTGAAGAAAGCCAGCATGCACCAGCGATCGGCGGTGTCAAGGCCGGAAGCGTCCATGCCATCCCTCCACGGCAGCGCGCGATGACGACGGGCATCTGGGTAGCGAACCTGGATCTTGGCCTTCCCTTGACCTCACCTTGGTGCGCAAGAGCGCTCGTGAGGCATTTTCCGCCACGTTCCCTGCCCCGGGCTGGCCGCCCGCGCCAGTGCTCCCGCCGCCCATGCTGCATCGAGTCCACGATAGCGAGCGCGCTGCCCTCAGTGCCATGCCCCGCCCAGTGCGCTGAAACGGGCGCGGCGGAGAGCGTTCAGACGGGGTGTGCGGGCGGACTTGCGCGTCTGGCCGCACGCCTCTGCGGTGCCCCCTGCGTGCCGCTGGCGAGCCTGTGCGGTTCCGCCGCGCAGGCTGGGCGCTGAGTGCGGGCGCGGTGGTGGTGATGGTGGTGGTGTTGGGCGGCCGGCATCCCGCTCCATGCGGCCCAAAATGGAAACGCTCAATGTGAGACGTCTGCGGCGTGCGTCCCGCCAGCTGCTGCGAGAAACACACTACGCCCACGCTTGTCGTCCGCCGGGGCATCGCGTCGGGCGCCCTCCCCGGCTCCCTCTCGAGCCGGAGCTCGAGCGTGCGTTCCGCCGCGGGCTGAGCGGCCACGCCCCGCGGGCAGCCCGGCCAGCGCAGGGCACACGCGCCGGCGCCGCCGCACCCCCAGCTGCTCGTGTCCGCCGCGCTGCTGTCTCGCCGCGAGGCCCGTCGCCCGTCGCCCGTCGCCCGCCGCCCGTCACCCGTCGCCGTCACCGCCCTCGCCGGCCGCGCGCGCAGGCCCCGATCGCGGGCGCGCCGGCCACGGGCCTGACCGGTTGGCGGAGCCCTCTGGCGGCGACCCTTGCGCCTGGGCAGCCGCTGCTTGGGCGCCAAGCCGGCCGTTGGCCAGAGTGCCTGGCGATCTCCACCAGCCCGCGCCGGGCTGCTCAGCATTTGCCGGCCGCGTCGAGGCTCCGTCGAGCCACGTGCGGCGCCGGCACATTTGGGCTCTGCCGGCTGGGCCGGCCGGCCGCTGGGCGAACAGACTTTGGCGCAGACAGGCCTGTGACGCGGTGCCCTGCGTGCGAAGCGAGCTGGTGGCGTGGGAGCGGACGCCAGTCGGGGCGTCCAGCGTGTGCTGCCATGTGGCCGGCGCAGGGGTCTTCCACGGCAGTGGATGCGCGCGGCGGCAGGCATCATTGGCGGCGGAGCTCTATCGCGATCAGCCCGTCCAATTTGACGCGGCGTCGACGAAGGATCTGTGTCGGCGCATTGTTAGGCACGTTGTCCTAGGGCATGGGATGTCCCGTCGCGCGCGCCGCACAGGCGTCGGAGATCTGGACGCGCGCCGCCCTCCCTGCGCCGTTTGCGCTGCCCGCGTGCCCGGCTGGCGCAGCGCGCAGCTGGGGTGCGCCCGCGTCGCCGGCGATTGGGCCGCCGCTACTGCACAGGCTGCGCTGGTGAGCGCGCACGCCGGCCGACAGTGGCATCGAAACGGCTTCCTCCCGAGGCCACGCCAAGCCATGTCAAGCGTCTCGAAAATTCCAAACTGAAACCCCTTCCCCGCAAAGAGGCGCACGTGTGCGGACCATCGTCTTGGAAACCGAAGGGAGCGAGCGCGCGCAAGCCTCACTCGCATCACAGAAGAGCCGGCGCCAGTGCGCCGCTGCGATCTGACCATAGGCGTAGCCTGCGCCCTCACCTGATAGTCCTAGCCCTTCCCAGGCCCTGGCCACACACCTGGTGCGGGCGTTGTCGATGGATCCTCAGTGCCATTTCTCCTGATCTGCTGCGCGCGCATTATTGCAGAAACTTATCTGCAACCGTGGTGGCCCGGCTGCCAACTTTCGCCCGCCTACAAGTACCCATATACGCACCGCTGGCCCCCCACATACCTCGCACTTTTCCCTCACCGCCGCCCCACGTGCGGAATGTCCATGACCACAGCCATAAGACCGCTACGCAGTCCCATCGAGTGCCGGAGTCGCTATTCAATGAGTACCCAGTCGAACCCCAGCATCTCGTCCGTCAAGACGACGCCCTCGTACGAGGGCCAGTCGTCGGACGCCGACTCGAAGAAAAATTCGACGCCCACGTCCGCCACCGCCGCCGGCTCGTCCGCCGCGGCCAACGCCCAACAACAGAGCAATGCCGCGCAGCCCGGCGCCAAGCGGCGGCCGTCAAGAGCAGGGACGCGCAGTGTCAGCACGCTGACGGCCGCCCAGCTGGAGCGCAAGCGGGCCAACGACCGCGAGGCGCAGCGGGCCATCCGCCAGCGCACCAAGGACCACATCGAGAGCCTGGAGAGACGGGTGGCCGAGCTCACGGCGCGCGAGCAGGCCAACGGCCGCGTGCACGAGATCATGCAGCGCAACGAGGAGCTCGAGCAGGAGAACGCCATCCTGCGGCAGCGCCTCAACCACGCCCTCGCGGCCCTCGGCCAGGCCGGCTACGCGGAGAGCAATGGTATGTTGCTGAGCCACGGCCCCGTCTACAACTTCTACGCCGGGCGGTACGACGCGCGTTGAGCGGCCGGCGGGGAAAAAGCAAAACTGGCGGGTTGGCTGACAGTTCCGCGTGGTGCAGGCCTGCCAAGCGAAAGCAACATCCTTGCCACGAGCGGCGCACCGTCGCCCAGCGACAGAATACACATCATGAACCAGCCGCGGCCGTCGTCGACGCCCACGGCGCGCAGCGTGCCGAACGTGACGGGCGCGAGCGTGCCCAACGTGCCCTCGCAGGCCGACCAGTGGCATCACCCGCACGCCAACCCGCACGCCCACCCCGGATACAGCGCCGCGCCCTCCACCACCGGAGCAGACTCCGCCCCGCCCGTCGACGTTGCCGCGCCGCCGGATGCCATGCGCTGGAGCCCGCACGGCCAGCACGTCAGCAACGCCGTCTCCGTCGCCGAGGGCAGCATGCACCCCGTCGACAGCTCGGTGCCGCACCAGATGGGCTACGGCGGCTACGTGCTGGACCCCAACGGCCGCCCCGTGCAGTCGCAGTACGAGGCGCAGAGCCAGCAGATGGGCTACAGCCATCTGCCCGTGTCCAACCCGCCGCCGGCCCCGCCCTCCTACCACGACCAGCGCCATCTCCCGGTCCAGATGCCCAACCCCCCGTCGTCTTACTCGCAGTACCCCCAGCCGCAGAGCTACATCCCCTCGTCGCACCACGGAGAGCCGATGATCCAGCGGTCGCCGATGGAGGGCCAGCACATGATGTACAGCATCCCGTCGAACGTGAAGCCGGAGCAATGAACCGGCCGAGGATGAAGGGAAGGATAGGAACTTTACGCACACCGGCCGTTGCGCACCCGCCGCGTCACCAGGGCCGCATGTGCGGTGAGGCGACTCTCAACGCTGGGAGATTCTTGCGCAGGCACCGCCTCCGTCACCGGCTTCGGCTGAGCGTCGCACGCAGGCGCGATCGGATTTGGCACTCTAACCGGGGTAGCAGTCGGCAGAGTGCCCCTCCACGGCGCCGCATGAACCGCGCAGCCCGCGTCAAGAGCGCATCAAAAACGCATCAAAGATAGGAGCTGTTTGTATCACCTAACAGTAATACGAAGGACCGCAATATCAACACCATTATTCTATGCCGCCCTCATCCGTCCTACGTCATCACCCATGCGAGAACTGTTTTTTCTTAACCCTCAGGAAAAAGAACGCAATCTCGGGATCAACAGGCACCTTGTAGGGAAATTACCGCGTCCAAGGCTCTCAGGCCCTCGGATACTGACTCGTGGACGGTCGACTCTTCCAGACTCCCCAACACCCTGATGGACGTTCTGCCGGTCCATGCTCCGCGGCCTTGGATGGGATGACCCGGCACGGCCCCAGCTGACCGTGGACCGTTGCTCCGGACCCCGGATCCCGACACTGACTCGGCTGCGCGTATCAGGACAATTTATGCACGTCTTGGGCAGCAACGCCGGCCTGCTGTTCGCGGATCCTGGCCAGGATCCCCGGATACTGCCGAGGGAAGCAAATGCGTCAGCGAATCACCTTCGTTCGCGCCGATACGTCGACCAAGGGGGGGTTTAAGATTGCACTTTGCCCTTTCCTCGCTCTCTCACCACCAGTGCACCACCTCCGCCAGGTTCGGCTGATCTGCCCCCGGGACACGAGGACGGCCCGAATGTGCGTGTGCGATAGGCCGCAGGGGGCTGTGGGAGGAGGAAAAGGGAAGCGACAGTCGCCGATGGGGACTACTGTGAGGGCTGAAGGCAGATCACTCACCCATTTCTCACCGACATCCGGATGGCTCCGGACCCGGTTCACCAATGTCGCCTCGCCCAGATGGCCCCACCGGCCCTTCACAAAGGCAAAGTCGACCTTGTCGTCGCGCCTTTCGCGCTTCAGGCCCCGCACTGCCTCAGGCACGTCCATCTCCTCAAAGCGCGCGTCGTAGCTCACGCCCTGGAAGAATGGGATACTAAAGCGGGGCCCCTCTCCGCAACGTGGGCTGAGGACCCTGTGCGTCGTCGACGCGCATACGCCCTGCGTGATGGCCTCCATCCCTTGACCTATCGCAACCACCAACGTGTTGGCTTTCGGCGGGCAGTCTATCCACTCGCCCGCCGCGTTCAGAGCCTGCAACCCACGATGCGGCGAAGCCTGCAGCAGATAGGAGGTGAGCATGCTGTCCTTGTGTGGGCCCACACCCTGGCGCGCGATCTCATCCCCGTCATCCACGTCCGGTGATACCTCCGGATATTTCACCACCTTCAGCTTGTGCTGCTGGTCGGCGTCGAAGAATCGGTCGAACGCGTCGGCCCGCAGCCCGATTGCCTCGGCTATCAGCGACGTGAAGAAGGTGCTGATGCCCGACATGGCCCGCATGTACTCCTCGAACACCGGACGGAAACGCGGGAGGTCCTGCGGCGACGGCCACTGGTTCGGCGCGCGCATGTTGTAATAAAGGGGTGCGTCTGGGCCTGGGAGATCATGCGGTGTGGACAGGTCGAGCTGCTCGCGGTGGTCGATGTGCATCGCAGTCGTCTCGTTGTCGAGCTGCAGTGGAGGGAAATGGATCGCGTTAGAACCGCGTCAACCGCAAGAAAAAAAAAATTACGACGAACCAGAAACAAACTCGGAAAAAAGCAAAAACCAGCGCGAAAAAAGCATATCCTCTTCTTTGTTCATACGGTGTGCCTTTATTTTGGGGTGGTGTTGGTGTTTGGGATAGACCATTCCTGCAGGCTTCGCAGCCTATCTACATGTTTCCCTTCTCTTGGAGCCTTTTTGGGCTCCCATCATTCTTCCTTCTCCATCGCATCATATCTTCCTTTTTTTTTCTACTGCTAATAGACAAGGGCGGCAAATAGACTGGGTTAGGGGTTTCTCCTTTGGAAGCAAAGATACCACAAGTAGCAAAAACACTGTAACAACTCGGGATACAAAGCATTCTGTTTCGGGGAAAATGTAAGAAAAGGGAAATTCATCAGTCGTCCTTCGCCGACGATTTTTCATCAAAAACATCATGAGACCTCTTGTCTACCTGGTGAAATGCAATATAATGGGATGCATGCATGCACACGCAATGCACTTTATCGAGTCTAAGCAACCACTCAATGCTGACGGCCGGGCCGTGCCGTCCGTGTGGGATGCATACAGCCCCCTCTATTTTTTTTCCACACACAACCACCCCCACACACAGTACAGGTAGGCAAAAAAGCAACGGTAACGCCGAAGTGTGCATATGAGTAATCATGCTGGCACGTATCTCGTCCAACGAGACGGTGGTAGCAGTTGCATAAAGCGTCATCGAAAGGAAAAAGCACGCAAGCGGATAGGCGAACGAGAACACACGAACACGCAAAAAAAGAGACGCAAAATTGAAGAGCGAGAGTCAAAAAGCGAGCAAACTTACCCTACTCCAACCCAGAAAGCTGTTCTCGTTCTTCATCTCGATGCGCTCCTTCTCCTCGAGCGGCAGGCGGTCGAAGAAGCCGACGCCCTCGCGCACCACCTGGTCCAGCAGGACCGGCGGCAAGCTCGGCTCCCCGGCCACGTCCAGGTACAGGAAGCCGACGCCCAGCAGGGCGTCGCGCAGCGCCGCCAGGAAGGCGGGCTTGGTGGCCGGGTCGCGGGCGAGCGCGAGCGGCAGCGTTGGGATGCTGCTGAATGTCTCGGATGCGGCGACCGTCATGATGCTTGTGGCTGGCTGGGCGCTGCGAGCTGCCTGATCGAGGAAGGGAGGATGGGAGCTTCAGTGCGTTGCAGGTACGTATCTTTTGTCGCTGCTGTGCCTCTCTCGCCTGTCTCTTTCGGGATGTGGAGGGATGGACCGACAGGGTAGGCCGTTGGATGCGAGATGAGCCGATGTGAAGCTGAGGCACAGAGGTTTGGAGATTGGGAGGGCACGCTTGGCGCGCAACGCGCGATGATGAAATTGGCTGGTAAGTGCGTCTAGCGTCCTTTCCGTCGAACGTCGTTGGTTCGTTTTCGTTTTAGGACCAACGGCTGGCAGCGGGAAGGTTTTGGTGGCAGATTTGTTTCCAATCTCGAACAGAAGATATCTGAGACACAGACAGGGAACCTCGCGCGTGTGAGGAGAGAAACTTCGATGCCCGTTTTTCTCTTTCCAGTCCTGGAACGCGTCGTTTCTAAAATTGGGAGGCAGACTTATAGATAGACGGGTATATGAAAGGAAGTTGAAACGAGACTGAGGAAGAATCAGACTAGAGTTTGAGGGGTATGAGGAAAAAAAGAAAACGTGGCTGGTCGTCGGAGAATGTAGGAAAGTCGTGACGGTTGTAAAGTCATTCGTTGCGCGTTCTCGTTTCCGCAGGTGGGAAGTGTCGCGAAGAGCAGTCAGTTGCGATCATCCTGCTCGTCGCTGACGCAACCAGTGAACCTTAGCTGCAGCTGCCCTGTGTGCTGCCTCGGGTTGGCGTGGTTGGTTCAAGCTACAGTAGCCTGCGCTTCTTGGGGTCACCACACCCCCTCCCGCGAAAGCTACCCCTCCCCGCGGCCCCCTCCTCCACCCTCCCCCAGGCCCAGGCGGATGGAAACCCTCCTCCGTCTCCCACAGCCCCTGCACGACCTAGCCCTTCGGCTTGCCCTCCCTTGCCTAGAGAGCGGCCCAGCCAGAAGGGGGGCGGAGCGGAGAAGGGAAAGTGAATCCCTTCCCGTCCTCTCCCCTGGCCTCGGTCCCCGAGTTGTTTTCGCTCGGGTCGCGGCTAGTAATCGCGGATGTAGTAGACGAAGGCGCCGAGAGCGACAGACTTGACGAGGAGGACGCAAATGGAAGAGATGAGCGGGATGAGCAGCATCCTCGGCGTTCTGCTTTCGGGTTTCGGTTTGTCAGAGGCGTTTGATGTGCAGTTGGGTGGGAATCCAATCGCAGTTGTGCTGATGATAGAGGTGATAGTGTGCCAGTTCTGTGGAGAAATGCACGCCCACGCCGGCCTTTTTGAATTTGGCTGGCCATCGCATCCCTTCGCTGCGTTAGCAGGCTGGAGTTATGCGTCGCGTGCGCATTCTCGTGCCAGTCGCTGGGAATACACCACAAGCAGCCCTGCGCAACGGCAGGGCGACGGCTGTGAGGCTGGCTGGCACGCACAGTCAGCAAGCTACTGCGCAGCAGCACGCGCGCGGGGTCGCCTGGGCGCCGCGGCACGTGAGCCAGCGCCGGCGTGGGAGGTGGGATGGAGGCTGGCGGCGTGCGTATGTGGCGTCAGGCGTTGTGCGCCGGCTGGTGGGCGGCGATGCGGATGCCACAGTGCAGGCGGCCGCATCTGCAGGCGCCGGCTGCCCAGGCAGAAAGCAGCGAAAGTCGTGGCCACCGATCGGGGCCCCCGCCGCGGCGTTTCTGCTCGATTCTGTCGCGCGCCCGCCCCATCGCTCACCGACACCACGGACTGGGTTTATGCCGTGCGACCTCGGCTGCCCGGCCGGCGAGCGTGCCTGCGCATGCAGCCTGCGTGCCTCCGCTCGACGTCTTAGGTGCCCGCGCCGCCTGCGGCCTAGTGGCTGAGTTGTTTAATCCGACTGACCGCTTCGACGGCTGCTGGCTTCATCCCATCGCCGCCGTTGTCGCCTCGATCGAGCGGTGGTAGGTCTCCCTGGTACGCGCGTCGCTCATCGACGGCTGGGAGCGGAGGACGAACCTGGGTAGAGAAGTTGCCACCGCCGCTCCTACTAATCCGTGCAACACGTCAGAACACCCGACTGAAGGTCGGCCAGCCAGCGCGCAGACCGTTGTGTGGAGTTGAAGCAAAAGCGCACCTGAAACACGTCGAACCATCTAGATGTACGCCTCAACACCCGTGGAACAAACCATAGAGCACCACTCCACAGCGTTGAGAGCTTATCACGTATCTCCATTCCGCAGCCCAGTCGGGCTCTAAAAGAAGCTACCGCTATAGGCTGCTAGGGTCTAATTGTAGTAGGTTTCCCGTTGCCCGACTTCCCTGTCGTCAAAGAATTTCTAGAAGCCTCCCGATCCCTGTAGGAGCTGAGAGGAGCTGCGCCCTGAATGCAACGCCTTCCGAGTGAACCCGCTAACCATGCCGTGATCCTGATGCCGCCCCGTGGGTCTCTTGTTTTCCCCATTCGTGGCTGCCCAAATACTCCGGTTCAAACGCCGAGTCCCCGTTCCGAAAGAAATTTCGCCGTCGTCTGCACTGCCGTCGTCCGTGTTGCCGTCTGTGTTGCCGTCTGTGTTGCCGTCTGTGTTGCCGTCTGTGTTGCCGTCTGTGTTGCCGTCCGTGTTGCCGTCCGTGTGGTCGCTGTGCCAGACCACACTGCGTTGCCCTGCATGCTCCCTTGGTCGATGCGCATGCAGCAGCCCGCTCCGCACGGCTCTTTACTAGCGTTCACGCGTATGGCGCAAGGCGCTGGTGTGGGCTCGGTTCCTCCAGGAACTTCTGCCAGGCCCGCATCTGCTCCTCGTGGCTCATCTGAATGGGACCTGCGGTGAGACGGGGTGTCAGCTGCCGCAATTTCTCCCAAACGGGATGCATGGAGTGAGACGACTTACGCGGCGACACCGCGAGCTTGGGCGATCCTTCAGAGAGGGTCTTGCGTGCAGCTGTCTGGATCGCAGCTTCGATGTTGCGGGGTGTCGTGGTGGGGCGGACCGCATTCAGAGCGGTGCGCAGGTTGAGTAGTGTCGTCTTGAGCCAGCGCAACATGTTTACAGCGATGTGTCGGAAAGGCGTGGGATTGATAGGATTTCGCAAGCGTTGAAATGGGTGAGGTGGTCGTTTGCAAGTGTTTGTTCGTTGTTGAGAGATACTGTGGGTATGTCGTTGCGAAGAAAGGGTCCTGTACCAGCGGTACCTATGGCTCGCGGGGCGTTCGAATTTTCAGAAACCGGGACGTTTGTCAAAGGAGTGACTGCGCGCAGATATGCTATATCACGGGCGGGTGATCGGAGAGCCTCGCGCGCGCGGGGCCAGGATGAAGGGAAGGTGAAAGTGAGGCTGGTATCTGAGGTACCGTCCCTGAGGTATCCAAACTATTCTGGAAAGTGCTACCAACTCGTAATGTCGTGAAGTCCTGCCACGCCCGAAAATTAAACTACTGTAGAAGGAAAGAATGCCTGGCGAATGCTCCAGCAATGGCCCAGCCTGTGTATCTATCATCGCTTCTCGTTCACGTACTGTCCCTGCAGCGCCTGCCCTGCGAGCGGTTCGCCAATGCCAGAGCTTCCGCTCTGTGGCACAGCATTGCCAAAGCCGACCACGCCACCAGTTGCATCAGATCCAGCAGCCGGCTGGCCCGAGCCCAGGTTGTCATTGACGGCCCCGGACTGGATTGCACCATGCGCCTTCTTCATGTCTTCGTCGGGAATGACACCGCCATCACCACCGCCCACCACAACCTCACCACCACCCTTAACTTTACCCACAACCATGCCCTTGGCGACGGACTTCAGCACGGCACGACGCGAGACACCAGTGACGTCAATGTAGACGAGACCGACATTCTTAACGCCGCCAGCAAGCTCGGCGGTAAGGTTTCCTGCATCTTGACCGTACTTGTGTCCAACTACCTGGGAGGCTGCTGCGCCGCTAGCCCCCAACAACTTCTTGCCGGAATACTCAAGGCCGTCGGCGACGGTGGAGAAGGCAATCATAGACTTGTTCAGGAAGCCTGGCTTGTAGCCTTCGCCCCTCTCCTTGCCCTTGTTTTTTCCAGAAAGCTGTGCGCCAAAATTCTGTGCGTACTTGGTAGCCTGACCAACAGTCTTCGCAGACAGAGATGCAGCGCCGTAGGTGAATTCGTGGATCTTTCTTACACGATCATGTGTAGTCGGCTTGAAGGTCACAGGCTTCTGATTGGGCTTGGTCTTCTGGGTGAACTGCGACGCGCCAGAGGTCATGGCGTCACTCAGATAAGTGGAGCCGGTGACGATCAGCCTTGATGCCGCAGCCGCATTCTGTACCAGGGACGAGTCCTTGTAGGCAGGGTGCCGGGCCATGCGCAAATATTCCTCAGAGATGGGACGCACGTCGACGTGTTTGCCGTCTGCAGAGATCTCCACCTCAACAGGATCTTTGCGATGGTCAGCAAATGGTTTGGAGTATCTCCCCGAAAGGATCTCACTCTTTGAGCCGGGCTTCAGCCTCGGGTCTTCATCGATCATAGCCCCATCTGCGAGCTCTCCTACGACGCTGCCGTTCTCCTCGTCCACGAGGACGATATGTCCATGCTGACCCTTGCCTGTACCCTCGACATAGCCCTGGCCGGGCTTGTAGTCGGCTGGATTGTAGCCTGGCAGACCACCCTTCTCCGTGCTAGGGGCCTGTGCGCGCTCGAGGAACGCAGTGCATTGTGCCAGGATTGTCTCAAAGGTGTCGACGTCCTCCTGTGTAACACCGTGGCCGAGTGGCGGGAACTCAATGCGCGTAAATGCGCCGCTGTCGGGGCCGAGATCCCAACGCGGGATCAGGTAGCTGCTCGGCGGCTGGTGATAGATCTGCGTCGTCGCGGGAAGGGGGAGGTCCAGCTCGGGCGGCAGGTTCAAGTGCAGGTAGAAGTCTTCCTCGGGCGCGTCGTTGGCGGTGCGCGCAGCGGGGTCGGCGAACGGGCTCGAGGTGGGCACCATCAGCAGCGACAGCGTCTGTGGGCCCGATGGCGTCAGGGAGTCCTCCTCGCCATTCTGGATGTGGTGGGCTTTGATTCCAGAGATGGAGTAGAGTAAGCGGGGGTCGTTGTGGCTGGCCATCGCGCTCTGCGTTCGGTGGCAAAGAGTGGGAGGAGCAAAGGGTCGGCGGCGCAATGTCGAGCGAAAAGCCGGGCAGCGCTCCCAGTTTTATTGCGCGCTGGCGTAGTGTTGGGCGAGGGGAGATTTCTTGGAGACGACGTGCTCTAGACGCCGTCCAAGAACTGGAGGCGCTTGCACAGCCACGCTTTCCCCCCATACGTCACGCCGTCGCGCTTAGGGAGCGCACCCCTCGCCTCTCAGCCTGGAGCTCCCGCTGCGACACTGGCACTAGGCTCCCGCCGGCAAGGGTCCAGAAGGCGAGCCACACCCGCACCGCCACATGTGGCGCGCTACTCACGCTCACGCGCGCTCGAGCGTTTTGCCGCTCTTTCACCGCTGCAAATTGCCATCTTGCGACTCTGAAGTGGGGCTGCGCAGCTGCTTTTCCCCCCAAGACCGCTCGCTTTTCCGCCTGTCTCTGGTCGCTGCTCCTTTGTGCCTTCCCAAGACCTCGCCCAGCCTGCTCGCCACCCATCCGACGCTTGTGCAACGCTCGTCGTCGCGCGCCAAACCACTCCAGGTACCGCAGCCGATCAACACCGCCCCAATTTGCGCGCGCTCACGCACCACATGCAGTTTCAGCGTTGCCCGGCCCTGGCTGCTCGCCAGCTGTCCGCCAAAATTCCGGCCTCCACGAGCCTGCTCCGTCATTCCACTGAGCTCTGCCTGGCTGCCCACCTGCAGCCAGAGCAGGCCCTGCCTTTCACCACGTACCCAACGCAAGACCTCGCATCCGGACAGGAGCCGCTCCCGCACTCAGGATGGTGGAGCCACACGTGCGAGTCCGACCCTCCCTCCTTGGCCCTGTCCGGAGGCTCGTTCGAGTCCTGCGCCGCAATCTGCCCCCGCTGAACTTCATCACTCTGCACTATGCCTATTTTTTCATCACCTGTCTCCTTTCCGCAGTCATCTTCTGGGGTGCTTCCACTCCTGCCAAGAGCGTCAGCTTCACTGACTCGCTCTTCCTCTGCGTGAGCGCCATGACACTGGCTGGCCTCAATACCGTTAATCTCTCCGAGCTGAACACCTTCCAGCAAGTCATGCTGTTCCTGCTGATCATTGCCGGCTCGGCCATTTTCGTCTCGGCGTTTGTCGTGCATGTCCGGAGAAAGGCCTTCGAGGCAAAGATTTGCAAGGTGGCCGAGGATCAGAAGGAGAAGCGCGGGAGACGCAGGTTCTCTCTGAGTAGGCCTCGTTCAAGGCGCTCGCTCTCACGTGGCCGTCCGCGTTCTGGTGCTAATGATCACAGGGATCCAGATGCAGCAGTTGTTGAAGGGACTGGGAAGCATGCTGCAAATGACGCTACTGGACTCGGAAACATGTATCCCGTACCCAGCACCGTGGAAAGCAATCAGGATCCCGGCGATGCGACTCAGAAGGAAACGCAGGGCCAAGTTGGTGGTCTGAGTAAAGATGATCACATAAGCTTCAGCCCTGAAGCCCTGGGAAACACGAGTCGTGATCTGCGGCCGCGGCGCCACAGCCACAGGCTGTTGAATATGCAAGGGGTCGGCGCGCGCTCCAACGCCAGCCTGCACAGGCGCCATAGCCCTACGGGCCGGGACTCCGTCTACGCATCGAGATCTCAGGCCATCGACGATGACGACAATGACGAGCACGAGAGCACTTTACACGCGAAGGATCAATCGATCCAAGCTTCGCAGAACTTTCCCTCTTCGGGCTTCTCGGGCCTCGTTGGACGAAATTCCCAGTTCCACCACCTGACTGAAGAGGAACGACAAGCCCTCGGCGGCGCAGAATACAAGGCCATCAAATTCCTTTCCGTCATCGTTCCGCTGTACTTTGTGCTTTGGCAGCTGCTATCCTGCATCGGCCTGGGGGCGTACGTTGCAATCAACAGGCCGGAGACAGCTCTAAACAATGGGCTCAATCCTTGGTGAGTGGTAATCTCCGCTAATGCATGGATCTTGTCAGAATGTAGGACCGCTGTCAAGTCCACATGTTCCTTGCCTAGGAGCTTCTATCTCCCGCCAACTTTTCGAACGGACACTGTTCTCTTATTGCAAAGTTTGGTCAGGATTACGTACTGATGTAAAACAGGTGGGTGGGCGCTTTCAATGCTGTCTCAGCTTTCAACAACTCCGGAATGAGTTTACTGGATGCCAACATGACTGCATTTCAAACGGCCTACTACATGCTCCTCACGATGGGCCTACTGATTCTTGCTGGCAACACATGTTACCCTGTATTCCTGCGCCTCATTATCTGGTCGATTCGAAGATTCTTACCACGGTCGGAACGTTGGGATGACCTCCGCCACACTCTTCAGTTCCTACTCGATCATCCGAGGCGGTGCTACACTAATCTGTTTCCTTCGCAGCACACATGGTGGCTCTTGCTGTCCGTCATCACTCTCAATGGCATTGATTGGGCTGCATTTGAGATCTTGAACATTGGAAACAAAGCCATCAACGATCTGCCAACGGCAGCAGAAGTTATTGACGGACTTTTCCAAGCTCTCGCAGTGCGTTCTGGTGGGTTTTATGTCGTCCCAATTCCTACGGTCCGCATCAGCCTGCAAGTTCTATACGTCATCATGATGTACATCTCGGTCTATCCAGTGGTCATCACGATGCGCAATTCCAACGTCTATGAAGAGCGCAGCTTGGGTATCTACGACGACGACCCTTATCTCGACCATGCCAACGGAGGTGAGGAGAAGAAGTCTTCAGTATTCGGCTTCATCCGAGACCGCCTCACTGGAACGTCGAGTGGGGAGCAGACGAAAGGCTATTTTGTGCAGCAGCAATTGCGTGCACAGTTGGCGCATGATCTCTGGTGGCTCGTACTGGCTGTCTTCGTCATCATGATCATCGAGGGCGGGCAGTTTGAGCGCGATCCAGCCAACTTCTCCGTCTTCAACGTTATTTTCGAGACGGTCAGCGGGTATGGTTGCGTGGGTGTCTCAGTGGGCGTGACGTACGATGCGTTCAGCTTCTGCGGCAGCTGGCACAAGCTCAGCAAGCTGGTCCTCTGTGCAGTAATGCTCAGAGGCAGGCACAGGGGTCTTCCGGTTGCAATTGACAAGGCGGTGCTGTTGCCAAGTGAGGCGCAGTATCAGGCCGAAGAGGAGGACGCGCAGCTCCGCATGGAGAGGACGGTCAGCCGACATGGCATGGCGTAAGCGGTTCTGGGGACAGAAGCTGTATCTATGTACATACACATACAGGGTCCGGAAGAGGTGGATAGATAAGAGCTGGGCAGCTGTCGGGCAGCTGAGTCAGTGGCGGCGGGAGTGCCTTCAAGAGGTGGCGCCTGACTATAGCGGCATTGCCGAATAGATATGCGGCTAGGAGTCAGCATCTCAGCACCTCCGAGTCGTGGACGTGTCGTAGCACTATGCACCATCCCTGCGGCAATCGCGCACCCCTGCGGCCGATCTCCGCGAGCCGTGAAGTCGACATCGTGGGATGCGGCGCTGAGTCGCCATGGAGTCGGGGCCGTGTGTCGTGCCTTGCCGGCCGCGACTCGACCGGCGACTCAGGCCACGCCAGGGACCACGATCCTCCTCGGCATCCCGAGCCCCACGTGGCTGTGGAGCCGGACGAACCGCAGGCCCTCGACTCAGCCAGAGCTTGTCCTCAGCCGCGCCGCGCTGCGCCCTAGGAAGGGGGGCGCGAGGGGCGCACATCCCGCTCCCTAGCGCGCATCCCCGGCCGCCGTGGACCCTTATTTCCGTCCATCTCCGCTGACGGGCAGCGGAAACGCGCGCGCGCTCTGCAGCAGCACGCGGCGGAGAGGACGGCCAGCCGCCTGCGACGCCCGAGTCATGCAGCGCAGCCGCCTTCCACTCCACCCGTCCCGCTCGTCTCGCGCCGCCACACCCAACCAACACCCAACCCTCGCCGGCCGAGGCGAACACCAGCCCGCCACCGCCGCCGCGTCCGCCACCGCACCCGCCCGCACAATGGCCAGCTGTGAGTCCGCCCGCCCGCCGACCCGCACCGCGCACCCCTCCTCCCGCCCCCCCAATCCCGCGTCCCCTCCCCGGCCCGACTCAACGCACCTCCCGACACCAGGCGGACGAAAAGCGCACGGATTGATGACATCACGCTCCCCGCAGACCTCACCACCACCTTCACCACCACCGTCAGCGTCGCCCTCCCGCCCGGCACCGCCAGGCAAGACGCCGTCCGCCTCCTGCACGACCACGCCCTCGTCATCGAGCTCGGCCCGCTGCTCGCCCGGTACGCCCGCGTCGAGGATGACGACCCCGGCAGCGAGCGGGCGCAGGGAAGCCCGCCGCCCCCGCCCGGCGTCGACAGGTACACGATCACGGAGAAGCTGGCGTACCTGCCGTGGGGGCTGTGGGACGGCGAGCTGGACGTCAGGGCCGAGTTTGTGGATACCGCGGACGGGGTGAGGACGACGGCGAGGGCGCCGCTGGGGTTTGTGGGCGTGGGGGAGTGGGTGGTGAAGGATGGGGAGGGCGGAGGGTTGGTGCTCGAGGAGACGGTGAGGTCGACGTGTCCGGTGGGGATGAGGTGGTTTGTGGAGGGGACGATGAGGAGGAGCCACGAGACGCTGCTGGCGAGGTTTGTGGAGAGGTTGAAGGAGAAGAAGGAGAGCGGGAGTACGTGAGGAGAGAGGCGGGCGAGAGGCGCGTTGCGCGAATGGTGAGGATTTCGAGAATGAACTTGATCACTGTTGACTGATGACCAAAGAGGGGCTTTCTCAGGCAAATGGATCCGTTCCGTATTTTGTACCGTTACGCATGGTGCTTCTATTGCTCTTTTTCTTCTAGTCGTCGAAAATATAGTTGCTTTCTGTCTTCCGCCCGATGTAGGGGCCATCTACTAAGTCTCCATTCAGAGCCTCGATCTTGACAAATTAATGGTGTGCAGCTCTGTTGGCGAGGAGCATACTCGTCAAGTTGGCGATGAATTTCTTGATAGTCGGAAATGACTGCATTTGAAAGATTGCCCACAAGTCCGACGGAACAAACGAAAACCAGAGAAAGATCTCATGGCTTTACTTAGAAATAAGATACTTTGTATATACTATTTTTGAATGTAGATATAGATAGTGTAGTATATTCTACAGTGCATCGACCTGTGCACCGAGCAAGGCGTCCCACGATATGTCGCCAGTGACTACACAGGCGACTACCGGGAGCTCTAACACGGCAAAATTATCGAGAAGAACCCGATAAAGAACGTCATGAAGTACCTGGAGGACGAGCCGGAGGTATAAATATGAAATCACCGTGTATAAACGAAGTGGCTACAGGGTATACGCGGCGACTAATTGAAAACAAGTTCGATTTGTAGCTGGATGATACTAAAACCTGTAGGGTTTCGGAAGAGGATTCAAAGAAGCTACTAAAAGTGGTGGGAGGGGAGAGCGGAGGTACCATAAGTGATAAACCGGGACTTGCCATACCCAAACGCACAGATGCCATGGACCTTTGAGCTCTCGCAGAAAAGCTATTCCTGGAAATTTCCGCTCAAGATTGCGTGTAGCGCCAGTCCATGGCGGCATTAAGAACATGTCCAAATAGCCATCTACGCGTGCTCCGGCTCCTCTGTAGCGCCTTCAGCGTGCTCCGCAGCACGCTCCAGCTGTTCATCGCGCGCACGCAGGATATCTCTAGCTTCTAGAAAGACTCTATTAGCAGCATTCCCTTATGAAACAGTCCGATTGTTTCCAGGAGCTACTCACGGACGGTAACGCGGCCATCCCGTCGGGCGTGAATCGCAGCTCCTTCGAATATGGAGATGAGATGTGCCTCAGAGACTTCGTGGAGAGCATCGAGCGCAGAACCCTGAAAGTGATAGCCATCTCTGAAGTCCTGGAGGATCTCACGGCACAGCCGCTTGATGGCGACGTCGCGGGTGTAGAGTTGGTTGACCGAGGGTGCAACGGCGTGGTTCGCGGCCTCGGCTTCGGCAGCGGCGGTGTTCGTTTGAGGGACGTCCGGGTTGTTGCCGCTTGCGGAGTAGCCCGGGGCTCCTGGCGTTGGGGGTCAGCGGTGAGAGAGGAGGGGGTGAGGTTGTGGGCGTACCTGCGAGGCTTCGTTCCTGACATTCACGCTGCATGTTGCCCATTGGCTGGTCCTGGTTATTGGAGTTCTGCATCATGCGACTTCTGATTGCTTGTATCGGCGCAAAGTCTGGTGTAGGTTAGCTTGAGGTGATTAGGAATTTATATTGGTGAGCGGTAACGAGGGTCAGGCTCCCTGTCATCTGATGGCCAGGCAGGTGAACTTGAGGCGAGGCAAGCCAGCTGATTTGACTCTTACGTTTTAGATAAGGGTTTAAGCTGTCCCCAGGGGTAGCCGTACGGATTTTCGTTTACAGTGCCGAGAGTTGCTTGAGAGAAAGCAGAGGTGGTCATATCCAGGACAGGCGAAGGCGATTAGATTGCTACCAGGAAGCGAAAGTGCAGCGAACAGAACTCGTAAAGGTAGCAGAAAAGTTGTAGAATGACCGAGCAAACGATCTGGACTTCCCGTGGCGTGAATGATGTGCCCGATGTCGTCAGCTTCTAAGCTGATTGTTGAATTATGCTCAAATATGATGAACGCCAGTATATGCCCTTCCGTACATAACAAAGGTCAAGCCGGCTTACTCGCTTTATTGAATACCAATTTGCTTTGAATTGTTCTTTTCCGGCCCACGGCTATTGCAAAAAGCCGATCAGCGTGCCCAGCATATCCTTGAGCATCAGCTCTCCTTCACTTAATTCATCTCCACTGATTCCGTTTACCTGCTCCTGCAAAGTCGCCTTCACGTCTTTCAAGCTCTCGTCCCTGTCGGCCAGCAACTCGACAATTCTCTTCCTAGCACCGCCATCCTCGGCTACCAGCCACGCCAGGATCACGTCAATGGTCTGCAAGCAAAACAACCCGCCATCCACACGCCGCAAAAACCACTCATCGGCGAGCTCCTCACGCGCCTCGGGCCTAAGCTCCGCCTGCTCACGCTTGATCTGCTGCTCTACGGCCACCACTCGAGACGAGTAATCGCGACGCAGCTGGACGAGACGCGTGATCTTGTCGTAGTCCTTCTCGACGAACTTGGCCAAGGTTCTGATTCTTCCGGCACTATCACCAGGTAAGCTCCGCAACAAGGCTGCCAGGATGCCAATCAGGTGTTCTGTATTTGCACTGTCCTGCTTCTTCATGAACATGCCAAAAACGGTCTTCAGGCCGGCAGCCTCGACGAGATGCTCGCAGACGGCTGCGGCGCCAGTGGGGGGACCGCCCAGTGCATGGTCCAGCAGACGCAATGCGCGTGGCTTTGCGAACTTGCTGTCCCGAAGCATGATCAGACAGAGCTCAATGCCCTCGGCCTCGACAAACTTGGCTTTGCCGTCCGCTTCGTCGACGAGGCAGGTCAAGCAGTCGAACAGATTCTCAGCAAATTCCTCCTCGTCGGAGTCTTTTGCCGGGTCCCGCTTGCGATAAAACGCTAGCAGTTGAAGGAGTGTATCCACGCCGTCGAGAGCAATGAAGGAGAGGCGGTTCGGTACGGAGTTCTGGACGAGGATAGCAAGGTCTTCGGCAGCGTACTGCTTGTTCTGCGACACTGGTGATTCTCTCCTTTGGGCACGGGACGAGAGCCATTTCATAAGCGCAGTGTCCTTGCCCAGGATTTCCGAGATGGTAGTGTTAGAAGCCAGATTCTCGACGATTTCCAGCGAGTGGTAGACGCCACTCCTGTCTGCCTCGTTCCCCTCGTCCAATCGCTCGAGATTTGACACCATCAGACTCAGCAAGTCTGCTTCCAGCATCGCGTTCACAAGCGCGTCCCAGTGTTCCTGTTCTGCCTCCACGTCCTCGTCCGTCAACTCGGATATAATCTCAATAGCATCGATTGCGATATCCGTGTTCTCGTGGGCCAGCAAGCTCACAAGACTTCCTGCGCAGCCAAGCTTCGCAAACTCTCCGTATAGCTCTGGGTGTTCGGACAGCACGCTGAGCGACTTGATGTCGGCGTCGAGGTCGGCCTCGGAGGCCATGAATTTCTGGGGCTCCTCCTCGAACTTGGCGCGTAGCTCGGCGTTCTTGGAGATCTTCTTCTCGAAGTTGAGGGCCAGCTTCCGCAGCCAGGACCTGTCAATGGTCTCGGGCACGAAGGGCTGCTCGTCGGCGCGGTCGACGTAGTTCATGGCCGAGGCCGTGTTCTCGTCGACGCCGCCGCCGAAGAAGCGGCCCTCCTCGTCTTCGTCGCCATAGTCCTGCTCGTCGCCGTCGCCGTCGTCGTCGGGCGGCGGGGCGGGGCCTGCCTCCAGGTCGTCGTCGTCGTCGGCGGCGTCCTCGACGGTTGCGCGGGCCTTGCCCTTCGCGTCGCCATTGGGCTGGAGCTTCTGGGACTTGTAGACCTGGTCGGGGTTGGTGATGGGCTCGAGCTTGCGCTTGTTGCTGGGCAGGTGGGGCTTCTTGAACAGGTCGTCGATGCTGCTCATGGTCGCGGAGAGCGCGGGCGGGCGGTGCGGGAGAGGGAGCTTTGGGGCGGTGGAGAGTCGCAAAAGCTTGGAGCTCTGTCGGCGCTTCAGGCGCGCGCTTTCACCGACGCCGCCGGCCAGCCAGTAGCGCGCTGCGGGATGCCCGGTGTCAAGCACGCCTGCACCTGTGCCGGGACTGCTGACACGGACACGGATCCCGAGGGACTCCACCGCCGGACTGCCCAGACCCGGATGCTCCTGGGCTGGATGCGCTGTCGGGCGCTGTGTCTGCCTCTGCCTCTGCCTCTGCCAGCCCTACGCCCCGCGCCCCACACTTGACAGCGCGATCAACACCGACGCGTCTCCCCGTCCTCACCGCGTCGCCCGCTCCCCGCCTGCGCTGCCCGCCATGCCGCACACCAAGTCGGCTGCTGAGCTCCTGGAGCTCGGCAGGGCGTACTACAGCGAGCGGAGCTACGAGAAGGCTCTCAAGGCATTCGTGGAAGTCTGTGACGCGCTCAATCCGCCATAAGCCATGCTGACGACGTCCCCAGGCCTTCGGCGCGTCTGCCTCGGGCGACCTCAAGTTTCTTGACATGGCTGTTGCCTGCTACATCAAGCTTGGCGACCTGACTTCTGCGCTGTCCGCAGCCCGGAGGATGACCAAACACCAAGCCGGGGATGCACGTGGCTACCTCCGCATGGCCCAGGTCCTGCACCAGCAAGAGAAGCCTGAAATGGCTCTTGAGGTCTACAAGCTGGGCCTGCGCCGCTGTCCAAGCGAATCGCCCGAGAAGCTTCGTGTACGTGCCGCATTCCCCGTCTTCCCAGCTCTGGGGTGCTGATGCTGGCAGTTGCTGCAAGCCAAACGCGACGAACTGACCCGGAAGCTGAGCAAACCGAAATCCCAAGACCCCATCGTCGTGCTTCCCGCCGAGATCATGGACTTGGTAATGGAGCATTTGAGTTTCAAGCACAAAGTGTACGGGCTCAAAGCACCTCCATTGCATCGCCATCGCACTGATGTATTACCTCAGCACCTGCCTCAGAGTGTCGAAGAACTGGAGAGACTTCCTGTCACATCAGCCATCTCTGTGGGCTGAGCTCGATCTATCTCTCGCCCGCAGGCCCGTGCCGCAGTCTTTTGTCCGCAACTGCATCTACCGCTCCAAGGACAAGAAGACGTCACAGTTCCTGTTACGCACCGCCAAGTTCAATCGCATGAAGGATCCAGAGATGGTCATGAAGCTTGTCAAAGCCTGCCGCAATCTCGAGGCCCTTGAATTCCTGGGCTCTGAGCTTTCTGGCTCCTCCATCAAGGACCCCGTTGCGCTCTGCAGCGGCCTCCGCTCCCTCAGGCTCGGCAAGGCTGCTGTCATCACATTGGATGCTGTCACTCAAATCCTCAAAAGCAGGCCCACACTTGCCACTGCGGAGTTCGAAAACATTGAGGCTCGACGAGACGCCACATGGGACACAGACCTGCCGAATCTGCAGACTCTCTCTTTTGGTGCTGGGAACGTTCAGGAAATCGGCGTCCATGTTCTCTCCACGGTCAGTATGCTGCTCATTACGTTCCACGGCGATCGCGCTAATCACATAGTGTACAGCACCAACTTGTGAATCGCATTCCGAATATCAAATCACTGACCATGACTGGCTGGAAATACCACATGGGTCTTGCAGTCGACGCCAACTTCAGCGAGCTCGAGCATCTTGAAAGCTTGCATCTCACGAACACCTTCTTTGCATGGCAGCCTCGCTTACCCAAATCCATCAAGCATCTCACCTTGACAGCCAGCTGGGGGTGGGGCAGCACACTGTCCATGCAAAGGATGCTCGAGATTGACCTGCCAATCATCGAAGAGCTCAATTACATCAACGAGGGGTCCGAAAGAGACAACTCTCGACGTTTCATCCACACTTTGCTGCAGAAAACAGACCACGGAGCCGCTGAGGATGCTTCGTATCAGCTTGGAAATGGGGAAATCCTGTACCATCTCAAGAATCACTCTCTACGGAAATTTTCATTGGAACGCTGCCCGTTGGGCTCTTCTGGCAAGCTTATCAAGATCCTTGAAGGCATCCCTCGGCTTCACCACGTCGAGGACTTGACGCTCGTGCAAGCTGAATTCCAAGACGAGGCTATTTTTGCCCAAGCGATCATCGGTACGTCTTTGGCGCTCTGGAAATCTTAGTGATTTGTCGCACGTGGCTGACGGTGAAAACAGACAACTTCCACAACATCAAACGGCTCAGCATTCCGAGCTGTAAAATAACAGGCGTGGGCGTGAAAATGCTCATCAAGGATCTACGAGAACGAGCATCGTCTAATGCAGTAGGCGACCAGCAGCAGGTCCGCCCTGGCTTGGAGTATTTGAACTTGGATTGGTGCACTAGTATCTCCCCGGATGCTGTTGAGTGGGCACGCGGCCAGGGCGTTGAGGTGGCATGGAGAACGACGCCGCCAAAGGCGTCAGGGAAGAAGATCAGGTATACTTGAAGCGGTTGCACAGAACTACCATGACGGAGAGGCGCAGGTTCCGAGGACGTTATTAATTTCGAGAATGATACCACACAGACCGCAGTAAGGCATGAAATTGGGAGGTGTCGATTGCGCGGAGACACTAAGTATACCTGCCGTTCTCTCAGAAGACCACAGGCCAGCAATGCGAGCAGAAGGAGCAAAAGAGCTCCCGACCCAACCATCCCCTCACTCCAGACCTTCATAAATCGCCGCCTCCACCTCCCCCACCAACTTCACCCAGTCCTCATCCAACCACGGCAAGAAGTTCGAAATCACCACCACCCCCAACCCGGCCTCCGGATCCGCCCACCACTCCGAATTCTTCACCCCATACCACCACGTGCTCCCTCCGCGCCTGCCCTTCCTCCCTCCACCCACGACCGGCCCCTTCTCCCCGGCCACCGCCGCCCCGGCAACCGTCACGCCCACCGCGCCCTCCAGCACCGCGTCCCTCGTCATCGGCGTGACCGCCGGCACCCTCCCCTCAAACGCCACGCCGTCGGGCAGCTGGTTCTCGAAGAACAGCGCCGCGCTCTCCGGGCTGAGCAGCCGGTGCCCGGTGGCGGGCGAGGCGCCGCCGGCGAGCAGCGTCGCGAGCAGCGCGCAGAAGTCGGGCGCCGTGGACGCGAGCCCGGAGCCGCCGATGTAGCGGTGGTGGCCGGAGGACGGGAAGAAGGGGCCCGGGTGCGAGGGCGGGGGGCCGGAGTGCGAGAGCGAGGCGTCGGGCGTCAGGCGGCCGGGGTTGGCGGGGTCGAGTTTGGTGTAGCTGGGGAAGACGTTGGGGGAGGACTTGGGAGGGTTAGAGGGGAGGGGTTCGACGCTTGGAAGAAGGAGGGGAGAGGGGAGCGCTTACAGCGGGAGGCATGTGCGCGTCGAAGCAGGACGAGTCCATGCCGAGCGGCTTGAAGATGTGCTCCGTGCAGTAGTCCTGCATGTTCTGCCCGCTCAGGCGCTCGACCAGCACGGTCGCCCAGTCCTGGCCGACGCCGTACTGCCTGTGTCCCCCCGTCCGCATCAGCAAACCGAATCCCCCATCTCACCCTCTCTCCTTCCTCTCCGAGCGCACTCACCACTTCACCCCCGGCTCGCCCGCCAGCGGAAACCCCTTCATCGTCTCCCAGAACCCCGGCCCCACCTCAAAGTTCCCCATCAACCCCCCCTCCAGCCCCGCCACATACCGCAGCATCCCCTCATCGAAGATCGAGATCCCCGTCCCGTTCGAGTGCGTCACCAGCTGCCTGACCGTGAAGCCCGCGTCGCTCCGCCTCCGCCCCACGACCGGCGCCCCCGTCGCGGCGTCGAAGCCGGCCAGCACGCGCTTCCCCAGCAGCTCCGGCAGCGTGTCGGCCACGACGTCCGCGGCGTCGAGGCTGGGGATGCGGCCGCGCTCGACGAGCTGCATGACGGCGACGGAGACGACCAGCTTGCAGAACGACCACAGGTGCACGACGTCCGTGTCGGCGAGCGCGTGCGACTTGGGCTCGGCGTCGCCGTCGGTCGGCGCGGCGGTGACGGTGCCTGAGGCCACGGAGAGGAGCGCCGTGTTGCGGGCGTCGACCGCGCGGACGATGGCGCCGGGGATGGCGCCCGCGGCGACGGCGGCGTCGAGGAGGGCTTGGATTTTGGGGGCGGTGGAGGGGTTGAGGGATGGCATGGTTGGGCCGGGTTGGGTGGTTTACTGGTGGTTCTTTGGTGGGAGGGAGGAATTGAGGGGAAAGGTTGGAGCTGAGAAGGAGTGGAAGAAGGTTAGTTGGGGATGAGTGGGGTTTTGGTGGGCAGAGAGTGCTGATTAGATGATTGTTTTTCCTGAGACTGCTTATGGAGCTCATTTCCTCATCAGGAACGACAAACATGGGTTTGGTGGCGGGGCATCGTCAGCACTATAAGCATTCGTACATGCATCTACATCACGTCAGCACCATATCGGGAAAAGCCGTGGCTACGCCGCACATTAGAAAGTAAAAGTGGATCAAGTTACAGGAAAGATAGACGTGGAAAACTCAGAGGGGATTTATCGACTGATAATGTAGAAATACAGGATTACAGTGATTTAGACCAGAATCCGTTCTTGGATGCCGGCAGCCGATTACCGGCATTAGCATGCCCACAATGCTAGCTGCAACACCCTCAATAGAGTATCGCGATGAGGACAGCATGTGTAAAAGACTCAATGGTGTAACCGGCCCTCAAGACTGGCCCACGCGGCCCTTTCCCAACGCAACGACATTCTTCAGCGTGCCAAACGGCTGCACATCCGCAATCCTGCTCGTTCCTGAGAACAGCATGACTATCCTGTCGATCCCACAGCCCCAACCCCCCGTCGGCGGCAGGCCCCACTCAAGCGCTTCGATGTAGCTCTCATCAACGCCTCTGTCTGTCAGGACCTTCTCTACCGGGTCTCGGTGCAGCTGCTGCTGCTCGAACTTGCGGCGCTGCTCAAATGGCGAGTTCTCCTCCTCATATGCGTTGACGTACTCGCGACCTTGGATGAAGAGCTCCACCCGTCGCGAGAGCACTTGACCGGTTGATTGGTCTGTGAAGTGCTTGGCGAGAGGCGACATGACTTCCGGGTGATACATGATGAAGGTGGGCTCGATGCAGAGGGGTTCGATGTATTGTGCTGCGAGCTCGTCTAGGAGGCGTGGTAAGGTGGCGTCTTCAGGGAGTGGTAGTTCGAGTTCGTTGAAGAGGGCTACGACATCCTCAAAAGCCGTAGGAGTTTTTAGATCGGGGAGACGGCGGCCAATGGCTTTTTCGATGGTAGGGACAAACTCGAGGCGCTTAAATGGAGCCTGAAGATTGACAGCAGGAAGCGTGGTGTTGTTCCGGACAATACTGTTCTCTTCCGCAATTTTTTCGGCCGTGGTCTTAAGGACGGTGAAGAGGTTTTCAGTTCGCTGGATGAGGTCTTCGAGAATGGCGTACGGTTCGTAGAATTCGCAGATTGTGAATTCAGGATTATGGGTGGCATCGATGCCTGGAGATCCACATTAGTTTACATAAGGGGCGAAGATGTCAAAGTCATCCAGATGAATGCTTCAACTTCTGTGCGGTTGCAACGTACCCTCGTTCCTGAACACGGTGCCAATCTCATACACCCTCTCGCCGGAGCCAATGACCAGCCGCTTTAGGAAGAGCTCCGGGGCTATCCTCAGGGTGAGGGGGTCATCGGGGAACTCATTGGCACTGGTCTCGAAAGGTCTCGCAGACGCTCCGCCCGCGCCCGCCGTCAGAATCGGCGTGCTGACCTCGAGAAATCCATCGCCGTCGAAGAACTTCCTCAGCGAGCCGATGATGCTGGAGCGGATGCGCTGGGTAGCGGCGCGGCGCTGATGAACGAGAAAGTCTACATGTGGCTGGCGGGCCAGAGTCTCCGGGTTCTCGACGTCATCGGGGATCTGGTGCAGAGACGGGGCCAGGCATGTTGGCACCTCAGTAGCCAGGATTGAAAGCTCTCCGGTAGTTGTCCTGGTCGGATGGCCGGTCACGGCTTTGGGACATTTGTCATTACGATGTTTCTAGCTAGCTAGCCGTCTGGAGCCTTACCGAAGATGTCTCCTTTGCGTGCCAGTTTGGAGAAGCGCGTGAAGTCCGCCTTCGGCACGCCATGCTTCTCAAGGACACCAAAGTTGCACAGGCCTTGGATGGTATGGCCCCTGTCGTAGATGTCGACGAAGACAAGCTTGGAGCCAGATGAGCGGCGGGAAGTCACCCTTCCTGGACCCGTCAGCCCAAGCCCCGGTGAAAGAAGTGCAAGCCACTCAGGGTGTAGACAACAGTCGCATGATCTCTCAGATGGCACACTCAATTTGCAGAAATCTCTCCTTCGTATTACAAAAGCTATCGATGCACATACCAAGAACTGTCACCGTCACATCCGTCCTGACCTCATCGTTCTTCAAGCGGGCGAACACCTCGTGCACGCGTCGTACACTTGTCCGGTCTGCCTTGTGCGGGTTCAGCGGGTAGTATGCTGCCAGGTCACCCGCCTGCTCCAATTGCTTGACGCGTTTCTCATAGTCGTGCGTGACGTTCGTTGCGTCTGGGGACTTGGACGTCGTCTGCGCGAAGCGACGTTGGAACGAGAGGTAGGCCCTCGCTTGCTCAGGCTTTACAGAGCGCTGGAGCGTGCGGCGGAGATACGGGCGGAGTAAGCGACACGAGCTGCTCATTCTGAAGGTGGTATGGTTAGCACCGCGAAACCGTGTAAGACGCGGGTAGAATGAGTGTGGCAAGAGGAGTGTCAGATTGGGTAAAGGTAATGTGTGAAATCAACCGCCGTAGCGTCATTCGCAACGGTTCTTTTAATCCATTCATCACGAAGCTCCGTGGGTGTCTGTTTGAAAGCAGCAGGAATTGTGCGACTTACCTGTCCGGTGTGCGCCTCCACGAGAGCGGGAGACGTGGAGGCGAAGGAAGCGGCGACAGACGACGCCGCTCAGAAAAATATGCGCGATGCGCAGTGGTCCAAGCTCCCGCATCCAAGGGTTTAGTCGCGGCCGCGGCTCGCCAGGCAGGTGCGCGGTGGTGCGGCAGCGACTAAATTTCGGCAGCGCCGAGCCGAACGACGACATCACAGCGCCAGCCGCTGCGGCCGACGCTCTCCAACCTGCGCTCCAGCACCAGCCCGCCGCCGTTCGCAACACCACCGCGCCCCTCTCCGCACCACCACTCGCCGTCGCCCCTCCACACACCCATCCAAGATGTCCTTCTCCCTGTTCGGCGGCCGTCCGCAGCCCTCGTCGGAGCAGAAAATCGCCGCCGCCGAGACTGAGATTGAGATGGTGTCCGACATGTTCAACCGGTATGCGCTGCCATCCCCCTCCCTCGGCCTCCGCCATTCGTATCTCAATCCCCCGGTCGCACGCATCAATTGATTCCCTGCGGCATTGGTCCAACTGCCCCCGCTGACGTCTTGCGCGCCTGGTTGCTGTAGTCTCGTGCAAAGCTGCACCAAGAAGTGCATCCCGACGACGTACCGCGAGGCCGAGCTCGACAAGGGCGAGTCCGTCTGCCTCGACCGCTGCGTCAGCAAGTTCTTCGACGTCCACACCAAGGTCAGCGAGAAGATGCAGGGCGAGGCCGCCGCCAGACAAGGTGGCGCCGGTGGCATGTTCGGCATGTAAAGAGCAAGCGCCCTTCGTTCGACCAGGAAGAGGGAGTGCTGGAAGAATGCGTGGCACATACGGGTATGGTATCCCCGTCTTGGATGGTGAGAACTGGAGGTCGCGTGGACCAAAGGGTATGGCGATTGAACTCCTCTCGGCGGCGCGTCAAAGTTCTGGTTGGGATAACGGAAACTTTTTGTGCAGCACAGGCTGTTAGGGTGTGTGTGGAAAAGCTCGGGGTTTCCTGGGGATTGTTTATTGCACGAGCGCCTGTCAGCATGTGATTATTGGCGTAGGACACGGACGCATGCGAATTCTTCTCCACTTGTTGTATGATTAGACAACGGCTTTCCATGCCGTCTTCATCAAAAATATCATCTAGTCTATGAACGGACTGGTATCGAGTCTCCGTACATAAGGCTTTTGTATCTACCCAAAAACGCCGTTCCTTATTTTCCAAATGTAAGCACAGCTTTCATAATGCTTCAGCTGCCGAAATGCTCGGAATGACGTCGAAGCACTTATGCGTCTTTCTTCTTCAGCGCCTCGGGGAGAGTAGCGACCTTCTCGTTGAAAAGCTTCTCCGCATCAACCCACACCCTCGCGGAGCTCTTGTCCTTGAGCTGTAGCAAGCTCTCGAGCAAGCCAGCACTGAAGGACTCGGAAGCTTCGCGGGGAAGGAGGGAAGGCAGGTGGTCGATACTACAGAGAGTCAGTTGTGATCCACGAGACGGCTACAGTTCCAACTTACGAAATGACAGAAAGAGGAATGTCGTTCTTGTCGTTCTTGACCTCAACCGGCACGGTGGGCTTGTCGAAAGTAGTGTTGATGGTGTAGACGGGAATAGGGTTGTGGGGGTTGGTGGTGTCGCAAGAGACATCGCAGACAACGCTCAGCTTGCGGCCAGGAGCCGAAAGAACATCGTTGTTGATGAAGGGAGGAATCGGCTGGGAGAGGTAGATCTATAGTACATTAGCAATTGGGTCCTTCGGGACTATGGCACAACCGCAGCCTACCGCGTTGACAAAGATATCCTGGTCCACGATCTCCTGGTACGGGCCCTGCCTGTCCTTGGTCTCGTTGATGTCCCATTTGACGAGGCTGCTCTCGGGAAGACCAGCCTTGACGAACAGGTCAACGGCGCCACGACCGCAGCGACCCAAAGCACCCATGATGAAAGCGGTGGGCTTGCGGCCAATGATCTTCTCGCCAGTAGCGACGTCCTCCGCAATCTGCTTGACCAGCTCCTCCTCGTTCAGGTAGTATCCGCGGCCCTCGGTGAACTGCTCGACGCCGGGCAGCTGCTGGCCAGGGTGCTGGAGCTGCCAGGCCCACATCTTGACGGCGAGGGCAGCACCTGCGAAGCCAGCGTGGTAGCCAAAGGCGCTGACCCTGCGTCCTTGCTCATCGACCAGGAACTCCAGGTCGTACAGCACACCGCCGCCGCGCGGGAAGCGCGACAGAACCTGCTGCCAGCCACCCTGGCCCTTGTAGCAGTGGCTGAAGGCAATGTGGTCGTTGGTCAAGGGGAATGTCTCCTCCTCGATCTCCTTCAGGCCCAGGATCATCTTGGAGCCCGGGGCAGCAGTCTTCCAGCTGCCCTCGGGCACCAGAGTCGCGCCAGCGGCCTCGTACTCGGCGTCCTCGAAGATACGGCGGAACTCGGGCTTGGTCGACGAGCGCTCGACCTCGACGGGGTAGCCGGCCTTGACCAGCGCCTCAATGGTCGAGGGCGCGAACGAGCGGTGCTCGAGCGGCTTGGTCTCCGCGCGGAGGAGGATGGTGGGGTGTGCCGACATGCTGCGCGGGTATGTGTGGTTGTTTTTCAAAGCCTGCGAGGGGCAATTGGGAGGATGCGAGAGACGAGAGGTGTCCGGAGGCAAAGAGTTGGTGCAATGGTGTTGTGGAGAGAGAGCGCTGGGGCGGGAGCCCGAGAAAAAGTGTCAACTGAGCTTGGAGGGGTGACTCAATCCCGCAGCAGCGCCTCCGACCCCGGCGGGGCTGCGACTGTCCACCACGCCCTACGCATCCACTCATCAAATCATCTCCCACCAATTCGCTCGTCTGTCATTCGATATCAGCTCACCTCCGATTCCCCGCCGCTATCCCAGTCCTCGATATACTCGCACGATGAGTCTTCCATTGTTACCATGTCGGCGTGACCACGGCTCTTCTCGCAATGCGTCATCCGGACCACGGCAGTCGACAATGTCCTGCCTTTTGGCATTTGAGAACAGTGCATATACGCGTGGCTGGGCAGGGCTCGGATCTTGCAATCTAGAGAATCTGCTCACGTGCATTACTCTTTCCATGTTCTCAAATCGTGCGGCTTGCAATGGTCTAGTCTTCTACTTGCCGCCGTAGACATCCTTGACTATTTGGAGAGAGTCGGTCAAAGTGTCCATGTCCATACTAGTGAGTAGACTGGCCGGTGGAGCTCGCCAGACTTGTGGTTTTGGTCAAATACTTCTTCTGAAGTGGCTATGTGAAAGACCATGCACCATGTTCTGCACAGTCATCGTCACTGCCTCTACAACATCTTTGCGTGTGTCGCATCAACCAGACAACTACACAGAGAGTTCAGGCTTCCGCCCGGATGCCAAAGTAGATTGAGGCTTGCACAATCGTCTTCCAGATGACACGTTCAGCTCCGCTCGTGCAATCATTCTGTTGCAGTACCTCGTAAATTGATCACGTCGGTTGACGAAGCTGCACACACACACAGTCTCTCTACACATGATCAGCACTGCAATCTCCCGCTAACCCTACCCCTCACAGAAAGACTGTAGTGTTCATCTCGATGGGCCGCTCCTAGACCTCATCACCCCCAGCAGTGTTGCAACCCCATGGTCACAAGCCAGAGCCGAACGAGACTGCCGATGCGGCTAAATGCTTGTACGTCCTAGGTGAACCAAAGCTACCCCAATTCCAGTAACCTTAGGCGTTCTAACGTCATAATATAGAGTGTCAGACTTAATTCGAACAGCGATCGACCCTCGGCAAGTGCGAATCTCCCGAACTTTGCTCTTTTAGTGGCGTGCCTCGGCTTTTTAGTTGTTGTTATACACTCCCCACGCTTTAGGATTCAGCACCATCCCCGCTCAAGAAACCCCCCCGTTTCACTTTAGAAGGCTAGGCGACGGTTGACAACGGTCGCCTAGCCGTATGTAGTTAATATCTGTGTACGCGTTACCAATTTGACTTTGTGAAGCGCCATAGAGGGGGGCAGAAAGCTTGCTTCTTCCCTTGAACAAAGCACTTGCCTTTGCTTATTTATGCCTTGGCTTGATCTCCTCTTTGAGCGTTGAAGGAGGACACAGCGGCAGTCTGAGTAGTTCTTAAGAGCGAGGCCTACTCTTTGAGCGTCTTGGACGACAAGTTCCTTCGTCTGATCCATTCAGAATGTTTCGCGGATCACTTGCAGTAAGCATGCATTACCCCAGCTTTCGGTGGTTACTCCGTTGCTAATAATAGAAAGATGAAGACCTCCACCGTTCTTCTCTTCTCCCTCTGCTCTAGCTTAAGCATTGGAAGTCCACTGGCTAAGCGTCAAGATCCTGGACCGTCTAGTGAGTCCAGCCACTATTCTCAGCGGGTCTTGAAATACTGACAACCTGTCTTCAAGTTTCCAATGAACTCTTCTCTTTGTTCGTCCGCTACGCGGATTTCTCAGCAGCAGCATATGCGTCGGATTGCCCGAATCCTCCCTTCGGAGCTACCATCACCCACCAAATTAACAATGCGGACACCGATACCCAGGGTTTCGTCGCCCGAGCCGATGACATGAAGGAAATCGTCTTGGCATTCCGGGGCACGTCCAACCTCGCAGATTTTGGGACAGACTTCGCCCAAGAGCTGGTTGACTACCAGTCGACTGGCGTGACTGGATGCAATGGCTGCCAGGTTCGTAAACTACTCTGTGTCAATATTCCTTGGGAGAGCGAACCTCACCGCAACAATACAACTAATCACCCCTCCCACCACAGGCCCACAAAGGCTTCCTGGCCGCCTGGAACAGTGTTGCTCAAGAATCACTCGACGCTGTCAATGCCCAGCTCTCCGCCAACCCAGGGTATGTTGAATCCCTTCTCCAAATCGCAGCAAATGCTCACAAACGGCCTAGGTATAACGTCACTATCACCGGCCACTCACTCGGTGCATCACTAGCCGCGCTCGCCACGCTCACCTTCGACGGCTCTGGTATCGACGTGACGACATACACTTTCGGCGAGCCACGCACCGGCAACCCGGCGTGGGCCGACTTCGTCGACCAAAAGGCACCTCAGGGCAAGATGTTCCGCGTCACGCACGCCAACGACGGCGTGCCCCAGACCATCCCGACCTCCGATGGCTATCGTCACCACTCGACCGAGTTCTGGCAGAAAGACCAGGCGACGCCCGCGGGTGTTTTCCAATGCTCGGGACAAGAGCCTGAGGTGAGTTTTCTTCAGATAGATATTTTCTTCCAAGCTTTGTCGTGAGAAGTGCAAAGAAGCTGACGGCCATGCTTTTTTCAATATGAAGGACTGCAACAATTCGGTCAGAGGCACCGGTCTGGGCGCGAATGGCATCGGTATCAACGCGGCTCACCTCGAGTACATGGGTGTGTCGACTGGCGATCCCTTGGATGCTGGGTCTACAGCCTGCAATGGAAAACCGCCGAGCATTCTCGAGACCATTGGCGGCTTCCTGGGAATCGGAAAGAATGACTGAGGAAGTAATGAGGGGACGTTCAAGGCTTACCGTTCCGGGACCGCGACTTCTCGGTGGATCTCTCCGGGAAAACCTTTATGATTGAATGTATTGTACTTTTCTTGCATATTTTTCGAATAGCTGTGTGTTTTTGGATGGATTCTTGCAATTGGACAGCTGTGTAACAGGAAAAGAAACCAAGAGTCTTCCATTGGTCTCCAGGTCAGCGTGACATATTCGAGTATATCCAACGGCAAGTTGAAGCAATCACTACAATGAAAACTGTAGATCAATTCGTGTTGTTTTGCATCCGGATAAATGCTTCAAATCTCTACGTATGGGATAATGTTCTATCGTAGTATAGTCGCGATCCTGTCCGTGAGATGAGATCTTGGCACACAAATCACACTGGGTAAATGTTAACCCGGGCTTCTGGCTGGTGTGCGTGAAATGCAGTCCGTGATCGGATCGAAATCGATGACACCTGAGTACGTGGGTACACAGTTTGCGCAAGAGTAAATGATTCGATCTCGCAAATTCTGGTGAATTAGTGGGTAATGTGAAAGAGTAAGATAGCCTGCGGCAAGCCCAGGTACTCAAAGGACCCAACCTCTGTTAATTTTGACAAAAGTAGCTCTTGTGCTCTGCCATTGGTGGCAGTCCTGTGTCAAAGGGCAAATCGAGGCTTTGCAGTCCGAATCAAGTGTTGCTGTACAAAAGGCATCCATTTATCGCGCCAGTAAACCATACACATGTCTATTTCTCCTCCACCTGTTGCTTCGCGGTCCAGATCCTCTTGACAGCTTCGGTGATGCCGACGTCGTTCGTCTCGAACTCGTACACGCCGTAGGCCACAAGCAGGGTGCCCGCGTTCAGAAGCCAGCTGAAGAACTTGAACATGCCCGGCACTCTGTACTTGGGCAGGTAGTCGATGATCAGTGCCCTGCGCAAATTAGCAATTATTTCGGTGCTGAGGATTCAGTTGCTGCGTACTGGAAGCCGATGTGCGAGTGGAGGACGAGGAGGGCGCCGAAAACGGCATCGGTGACCGGGTGCAGGGTGCCCGCAGCGAAGGGGGCGACGGTGAGAGGAACCAGAGCAACAGCGATGAGTCTGCGCGGCCGCGTTAGTTGTTTTCATGGACGGTGCAATGGCGTCCCACCTCTCGAAGGACCAGTGGTAGCTGCCGTGGGAGGCCGACGTCGGCGGGACGGGGGCAGGGTCATTGGCGGTGCCTTCAATGCGCTGCGGCAGCGGCGGGAGAATGGCCCTGCTGGCGGAGGCGTGGAAGGGCGCGACCCTCGCGGCGGGGAGGGCGTCGCGAACGAAGGAGGGCTTCGCGGGCGTGCGGGCCAGCGGGGAGCTGAGGCGGAAGGCCGCCGCAGCGGGCGCCCTCGTGGCAAGCAGGCGCGAGGCGGGCGCGGCCTGGCAGGCACGCAGCGTCGGGCGCACGATAGAAGCCATTGTGATCGCGATGGAGAGTGCAGGAGGACCGCGAGTGCGAGCACCCGAAGCCGTCGACATCACCGTGCGAATGCCGAGGTCACCCGCTGATCGTGCCAAGAAATAGTAAGCAGCGGCTGATTGGCTGGAGCCCTAGGACGGACGGCCTGCAAAATCGCCAAAGCAACATCACTGCACGGCTGCAGCATCCGACCACCCCATTCCCATCCCTCCGCATCCCGCCGTATCCTCCTCGCATACCTCGCCATGGCTTCTCGGCGGCTAGCGTTCAACCTGCAGCAGGCCATGCGCAGCCGCGCGGCCCTCAGCTCCGTCCGGTCGCCGTTGACCAGAGGGCTGGCTACTCCGCTCAGCTACGGCGCGAAGACGGAGTCCACCACCCTCAGCAACGGCTTCACGGTATGCGCCATCGCGCACTGTCCGCTGTGCCTCCGCTGACCCAATTGACACCAGATCGCCACCGAACACTCGCCCTGGGCTCAGACCTCGACCGTTGGCGTGTGGATCGACGCCGGCAGCCGCGCGGAGACGGACAAGACCAATGGCACTGCGCACTTCCTGGAGCACCTTGCCTTCAAGGTACGAGGCCCCGTGGAGCCTCTGGATGGATGGAGCTGAGACAATCGTGTACAGGGCACCCAGAAGCGCACCCAGCAGCAGCTCGAGCTCGAGATCGAGAACATGGGTGGTCACCTCAACGCCTACACTTCGGTGCGTCCGCCCGCCCGCCTGCCCCGAGAGTATTTCTGATTCCAAGCAGCGTGAGAACACCGTCTACTACGCCAAGTCTTTCAACTCCGACGTCCCGAACACCGTCGACATCCTCGCCGATATTCTCCAGAACTCCAAGCTCGAGAGCTCTGCCATTGAGCGTGAGCGTGATGTCATTCTCCGCGAGCAGGAGGAGGTCGACAAGCAACTTGAGGAGGTCGTTTTCGACCACCTTCACGCTACCGCTTTCCAGGGCCAGCCCCTCGGCAGGACCATTTTGGGCCCCAAGGAGAACATCCAGTCTATTCAGCGCGACGACCTCGAGAACTACATCAAGACCAACTACACTGCCGACCGCATGGTCCTTGTTGGCGCCGGTGGCATTCCCCACGAGCAGCTGGTCGAGCTTGCCGAGAAGCACTTCGCTGGCCTCCCCAGTGCGCCCCCGGCCGGTCTCTCCTCCATCGCCGCCGCTCAGAAGGCCAAGCCCGACTTCGTCGGCTCTGAGGTCAGGATCCGTGACGACACCATGCCCACCGCCAACATTGCCATTGCTGTTGAGGGTGTTAGCTGGAAGGATGATGACTATTTCACCGCGCTCGTTGCCCAGGCCATTGTTGGCAACTGGGACCGCGCCATGGGCAGCTCCCCCTACCTCGGCAGCAAGCTCAGCACTTTCGTCCACAACAACAACCTGGCCAACAGCTTCATGAGCTTCTCTACCAGCTACAGTGATACTGGGTAAGATTTGAACATTGAATGGCTATTATGAATCGAGGGTTTTAACGTAATCTGCAGTCTCTGGGGTATCTACCTCGTTACCGACAACGTTACTCGCATCGACGATCTCGTCCACTTCACTCTCCGCGAGTGGTCCCGCCTGTCGTTCAACGTCACCGAGGCCGAGACCGAGCGCGCCAAGGCCCAGCTCAAGGCTTCCATCCTTCTGTCGCTGGACGGCACGACCGCTACCGCCGAGGACATTGGTCGCCAGATCATCACCACTGGCCGCCGTCTTGCTCCGGAGGAGGTTGAGCGTGTTGTCGGTGCCATCACGGAGAAGGACGTCATGGACTTCGCGCAAAGAAAGCTGTGGGACCGCGACATTGCCATCAGCGGTGTCGGTCAGATCGAGGGCCTGCTGGATTACGCCAGGATCAGGAGCGACATGAGCAGGAACGTGAGCTAAATGGTGGAATAACGATGTACCCATAAGTAGCGGATATAGAAGAGAGGACGTGTGTAAACTTAGCCCCTTAGTTTCCTTGCTGTACAAATCCCCTTTTGTCATTCATGAAGTAGATGTGTACGGGACACGAGGGGCGAAAAACGAGGCACGGCAAGAAGCCACCATGCATCGCTTTAGATCGTTCAGCGGTCAGTCATCATGGCCGTGCACGTAGACGATGACGACAGAAAAACAACGGCAAAGGTGAGCAATCACTTGGGCATTTTGTTCGGATTCGGATGTGCAGCGCCGTAGCACGAATGTCCGGGTCTGGGTTGATGCTTGCATCCTCGCGAGCCTTTAATCTGCACGTTTGAAGCGCCATGTAAGTGCAGTGACACGACATGCACCATCGTACCTGAGCGGCATGTTGAATCCATGTCTAGCGAGGCTCTGGTCCGTCGGAACTGTGTGGAATGCGCTGGATGAGAATCGGAGCTTTTCGGGTGAGTGTCCGCTTACCCGAAGGATCCCCGTCCACAAACGCGATGACAAGCGTTTCGCGGAACCTACATGGCGGATCACAAGATGTTGGCGAATATCACGGACGCTTCGCCTAGTATTGCAACAGCAAGGCGATCAGGCATAGGGAGCTGGGGCATTCACGCAGGCGCAAAAGGGCAGTAATCAATGCGCCAATATCATCCGGACGGATGCCTCAGCTCCCCATGCCGTTCTGTTTGTCGAAAACACCTCCAGACGTGAGCATGAAGCGCAAGGCGCATAGTCTTCGCAAAGGAATGATTGATGCAGATGCAGTATTTAACAACCTTGAAGAGTTCAATTGACCTTCATGGGCCTTTCCTCAATGCTACGGCTTTCAAAAGATATGACTACAGATAACCGCGAAAGGGTCGATTTGTTTGAGGTATATTAGGAGTGGCGGACAGGCTTAGTTCTGCTCACCGCCCTGCTCCCTCGTGAGGTCGTCGCTGTTAAAACGCAAAAGTTAGCTCTTTCAACTCCGAGGTCGGCGGGGCTGCGAGGGGGGATACGAACATGTGCTTGTCCAGCTCGTCGAGGTGCTCCCTCTGCTTCTTAAGCTTCTCCTTCAGCGCGAGAAGCCTGCGACATCGATTAGCCCGCGTTTCCTTTGGGAAAGATATTCTACAGCCCAGACGAGACTCACTTCCTCTTCTCCTCCTGGCGGATGTAGAGCTCCTCTTGGGCGGCCTCGCGCTTGGTAAAGGCGTCACTGCAACGGGGAGTCCATCAGTCATCGTGTCAAGCTGGCAGTCCAATCGGTTGGGAGAACATACCCAGCCTTCTCGCCGCCAGAACGGGTGGAGCCAGTGTCGCCAGCAGCCATAACGCGGATGGAGGTGCTGAACGGGCGGGCAGCCGCGGGGGTGCGGAGAGCGCGGGTGAAGGTAGTGCGGAGCATTGTGGTCGCTGGAAGCAGGTGAGCTTTCGGGTACAGGATTGATGGCGATTGGGAAGCCTTACGTCCTGCGGGTGGGAGTGGTGCGATGGATGTTCGGTTGGCGGCGTAGCAGACGAACCTGGCTGAAGCTTTGTCGAAGCTGCGGCTGCCACCTGCCGTGCCCAGGCCACCCGCCCAATGACGTTACCGGGGTATGCGCATCACGTGAGAGTGCACCCGCTCCTTCTCCGTCTGGAGACCCGGTGAGGAGATGTCTGGGGAAGAGCGGCAATGGGGTGATATGATTCACGCCCAGAGATCGCACGTGGCCGCATCGCCGAATGCAGACTGTAGCCGGTGCAAAAGCCCATGGGAAGTTGGATCGTCCTCGGGATGCGAGCATGCAGCAGGTAATAGGGCACGCGCAACTGGCCCAGACGAGGGCTTCAACTGCCCGTACGGCCCTGCTGTGCAAATTCGGCAAACCGACCAAGCAAGGACCCTGAGCAAGCCTCGCTGATCGACTGACGCGATGCTCGCCCGTGATCCTCGGGAGCCTGCGTCTGCTTCAGAGCGTTTCTCGACCGAGCGCCCAATCAGGCGCGCTGGTGCCCGGCCTGGACTTTGCGGGCACATCCCAGAGAGCGACATGGCAAAAATTACTGCCCGGGCAGGCGCGGTGCCGCCGGTGGAGGGGCAGGCCTCGAGCGCTCAGCGGACCGTCTGCGCCGTACCACCCAGGCGCGCTCCTGTGGAAGCCAGATGTCATAGACGCGCACGTGATATTGTCTTAGTGACCCTGATCTGCCCCTGAGATACCGGGCGCAGAACGGCGTTTGATGCTAAGCCGTTTGATGCACTCAGGGAGGTAAAGATACGGGCAGGTCTAGTCTAGTCGCATTGGGCACGCGCGCCTCCAGCCTTACCTGCTGGTGGTGGCCGCTGTGACGCGCAATGGCGCGCCTCCCGCGTGGCAGCGGCGCGGCTGGCTCTTGGGACTGCGAGCGCCCAACGGGCGGGCCTTCGGGCGGGCGCGCGTTGGCAGTGAGTCACGGCGCGGCGTGGTGCGGGTGCGCTGGCGTGTGTTGTTTGTATCGTTCGCACTTGACCGGCCAGGGCGGTGGGCGTAATGGCCAGCTGCTCGCTTATTAAGGCCCCTACCACTTCATCTTTGACTTCCACTCGAGCCCGATCGCCTCGAACGTCAACAAACACCCCTCGCCCGTCTCCAACCCATCCTCGCCCGCCCACCGTCGCCGCAGGCTCTATTTCTTCAGCGTCCACGTCCGCAGACCCTTCGCCTCCCCCTCCGTCGACCACTGCCACAGGCTTCCCATCAGGTGAGAAACAGCCCCGTCCTTTCGTCATTCGTTCAGCCTCCTGGGTCCTGCCCGTTGAGCGCTCCGCTCCAACTCGCTGCACGCCGCGCCATCCCGCGCCCACGATGCCGGCGCGAGTGCGACGCCGCGAGAAGTCGCAGGACGAGCCGACGCCTTGCGCGCCCACGTTGCCCCACACTGTCGACTTGCCTCCTTTACAACTGCACCCCTGCGACGAGACGCCCAGCGCCCGTCCCAACGGCGCGATCCGCACTTGCCATCGCTCCAGTGCCGTCTCTGCCTGCAGCTGCAGCCGCAGGCTGTGCAGCCCGCTTCTCTGCGCCGGGCGATGGTGATTGCGACGCGCCGGCCACTCTGCCCCGCGATCCGCTTCGTTCATACCTTCCTCCGAACTCCGGCGCCAGCCCACGGCAGCGCATCACGCCCACCCATCTCGCTGCACATTGCCACATCGCAACCCTCGCTGACGCTGACTTTCGCGATCCCGCAGAACACACATTTCCACGTCACCATGAGTAGCTACGAGAACTCCGTCTACCTGGCCAAGCTCGCCGAGCAGGCCGAGCGCTATGAGGGTATGTACCGCTGTGCCTCCGTCTCCTTGAATTCACCGAGCTGACGCAGCCCGCAGAGATGGTCGAGAACATGAAGACTGTCGCCTCCGCAGACCAGGAGCTCACCGTTGAGGAGCGGAATCTCCTCTCTGTCGCCTACAAGAACGTCATCGGTGCGCGCCGTGCTTCCTGGAGAATCGTCACCTCGATCGAGCAGAAGGAGGAGTCCAAGGGCAACGAGTCTCAGGTTGGCTTGATCAAGGAGTACCGCCAGAAGATCGAGGCCGAGCTCGCCAAGATCTGCGAGGACATCCTGGAGGTTCTGGACAAGCACCTCATCCCCTCTGCGCAGAGCGGCGAGTCCAAGGTCTTCTACCACAAGATGTAAGATCCACCCGCGCACGCGCCTCAGACGGCAGACTAACGGAAATCCGCAAAACAGGAAGGGTGACTACCACCGTTACCTCGCTGAGTTCGCCATTGGTGATAAGCGCAAGACCTCCGCCGACAAGTCCCTCGAGGCTTACAAGGCCGCCACCGAGGTTGCCCAGACCGACCTTGCGCCCACTCACCCCATCCGCCTTGGTCTCGCTCTGAACTTCTCCGTCTTCTACTACGAGATCCTGAACTCGCCCGACCAGGCGTGCCACCTCGCCAAGCAGGCATTCGATGACGCCATTGCTGGTAAGTAGTGCTGTCGAGCCTCTACACGCCAAGACACTGACAATCTCGACAGAGCTCGACACCCTGAGCGAGGAGAGCTACAAGGACTCCACCCTCATCATGCAGCTGCTCCGTGACAACCTGGTAAGCAACACGGGTCCCCCCACAATGATCGTCCACTAACACAGCCGCAGACCCTGTGGACCTCTTCCGAGGCCGAGCCTGCTGCTGAGTCTGCAGCGGAGGCGCCCAAGGAGGGTGCCGCCGCCGAGGCTCCCGCTGCCACTGAGGAGGCTAAGCCCGCAGCCGAGTAAGCGTCTTTCAACGTCACGTTCCGGTGACTGGTGTGATGGGGGTTTCATAGTTGGCATTCCATTGGACGAGGATCAAAAAAGCGCCACACAAGGGTTTCCTTGAGTCGGCAAAGTGGGGCTGTATCGGTCTTTCTTTGCTTCTAAAGATTCCGTTCAAATTTGCTTAAACCCTAGAAGTTTGCGATAACCCCCGGTCTCCTTTTCCCCTTTTCTTACCCTACGGCCCTCAATCCCCCTTTGTCGTCCACATCACGATAGCACGTTTTGCTCTCTGTACGGTCTTAGACCCCTTCATGAAATCAAATGCCAAAGAACTAAGGATTTTAATCAATCCTCCCCTGCAGAACGGTCGTTGCGCGTTTGGACAGTTTGCTTTTATTCCTCGACGTACTTTTTCCCTGACGTTTTCCGCGATTGCGTGGTTCGTAGAGAGGGAGGTGGGAGGTGTTCTGGAAGGTCGAGCTAGAATCGACATGGAAAATGGGAAGAAGGTTCTAGGGTAGATCATCAATGAGTCTTGTCTTTTTTACTTTTGACATGTGACGATCCAGCATGGACGTTTCTTCTCGTCGTCCAACACCAGCACCAACGTCAACATCAACCGTGCTGGCAAGCATTGGACGCAAGAAGGTCAGGGAGAAGAAGAGTGACAAGGGACAAGGCGAGAAATGAACAAGCGGATCTTCAGATCTGCCTTGCAGAGAGGGGTTGCTGCATCCATTGGCTGGCGTGAAAGAGACACACTTTTCGACGGCGCCGACCCGGTACAGAAGAACCATGCCCAGATGTCTGAAGCCAAAGCTCTCTCATCATGAAGCACGCAAAGGTGCTTTCGAGCAACGGTGTGTCAAAGCCATCCGGACGGCTGGCTTCGACAGCTACGCGTGTCGAAAAGGCAAATTCGCGCTAGGCAGCCGCCCGGTGCAGCAACCCCTCTGTGTGCATCTGGTTTACTGATCGAGAGAAGGGGGGCGAGGGAGAAAGGGAGGCGAAATATATATAGGGCTAGCCCAGCGGTAGGGCGGCGGCGGCGTCAACCGCGCCTTTTTTTTTTCGATTATCGAAGGGAGTGGAGCATGGCATGGCAAGGCAAGGCAAGGCAGGGCGTGGCAGGGCGCGGCATGGCATGTTCCTTCTTTGGGGAGGAGGACTCTTGGGACCGTGGATGCCCAACTGTTGGGCACGAAGCGCGGCACGTCGTCATTCGCCTCGAAGGGGCTTGAAACACATCTTAAGCCGTCGATCAGGAAGGGGACGAGAAGATTGTGCGGTTCGGTGCGGCTGGCCAGGCGATGCCAAGGAGGTGCGTGTCTGCGTCCGTGTCTGCGAGCTCGGGGCACGTATGTGTAAGGCAGACGACGGAAGAAAGTGCAAGCGCAAACGATCGTGAGTGATGGAAACACCGTCCGTTCGAAAATCATTCCAGTCCTCTTCTTCGGACGATCTCGCTGGTCCTTCATGTGCCCTTAGCTTTTCTTTCCTTCTTCACTCTCGGGTACAATACGAAGGCGCACTGGTCCTTTGGTCACACATGCGTTTGACGATGAAGAGGAAGATCTGGTTCCAATAATTTTCTTTTTTTTTTCCGTTTGATTAAGGGAAGCTAAAGCCACCTTTCCCGCTTCCCCGGGTATATGGTGCGTGTTGGTCAGGGCGTTTGGGCGTATCGGCTTCGCACCGCTCCGCAAGTCTCGGACCAGCCCGTCTGCCCCTCTCCCTGCCAGCTGCCCTACAGCCGGGCTGACCGACGAATGGAGCGGACGCCTTTGACTGGGGGGCATCGGTGATGATTGGAGGGGGGAAGGCGACGGGCGATGAGGAAGCTGGTTTGTGCGTTTACGTGCGAGTGGTGTTCCGTGACGCGGACAGCGGACGTAGACGCGAGTATCACACGCACGCTTAGGAATTTTTTCTTATGCGGGTGCCGAGTTCGTTCTTTCTTTGTGAAGCGAGATCGGGGTTCTATTCTGACAGCCGTCGGCGTCGCCCGTGTACGATAGGATCTCCCAGAATGTTGGGACGGGCCCATCGCTTGTCCCAGTGTTTTCTCGATGACTGGGCCCCGTAGGTGTATGCATACGCGTGCAAGATCTCAAGCCACAAAGGAGCATGATGCTGTATGCGTAGACCCGACCGATCGGCTAAAGGGACTGAGGGACCGACAGGGTCTGCATGCGGGGGCCTGTACTGTGGGAATGGTGTCTGAAGCAGAGGGAAGGTGTCTCGAGGCGGGCGTTTCTTGGCCCAGCTTCGTGATGAAAAGATGGCATTGAGGCGAGGGGAGAGAGCTTGACTGCCCTTCGGACGCCCCGACGAGCTGGATGTTGGGAGAAGAAGCACAGGCAAAGAAGGACCACGCGGTCTTGTCGCAATACATTTTTCTTCGACGTAAATAGTTGAGACATCTATGCGGACGCGAGAAGGGTTGGACGAAAGAGCCAAACCTGCCGGAAAAAGTGCTCTAACTCCCCATGTGTCTTATGATAACGTCCGAACTGACCGCCGACAGACATGAGAAGACAACATCGAGGCGTTGTCTGTCGGTGATACTGACGGAGTACGTGTACCGGCTGGATGATGCAAGTTTAAACGGTAAGGCTTAGGCGGCGGCGGGTGCATATGTCCCCTCCTCATGAGCAAAGAAGCAGAGAAGGTGCTGTGAATCAGTAATGCGTGCGTTGTCCACGCCGGGGCTGATGGGCTGAGGGAGCCTAGAACCGAGTCTATCCCATTCAACTCCACTATCTCTTGTCTCTCTTCCCGCCTGCTGCGCCTCCACCCAATCGCTCCACTTCTTGACCCTGGTCTCAGAGATTGTGAAGAGCGAAGGCATGCCGCGTCTACATGTAGTGCCGTGGACCCCGTTTTTTTGCGGCGTAGAGGTGTAGTGAGAGACAGGGGTTGTCCTCATGTGCCCGTCACCTTCCGATTCGTGGAGGGACCAGGAGCCGTTCAATTGGGCAGGTCGCTTGGCTCTTCATCGCTCGATCCCCTCTGGCTGGTGCTTTATTGCGTATGTCGCTCTTTTCCCAGATCCGCGGATTGGATGAAAAACAATCGAGCGGCGGCTGCGGCGCTGCTGCACATACATCTCGCTTGCACGGTGAACTTACATGGGAAGATGCCCTCCCACGTGGGAAACAGGGTGTCATGGGGCGGAGGATCCTCGTTCGGTGGCATTCGTCGTGGTCTCGGCAATGGGCAACGAGAGAGCTGAGGGGCGGCTCCAGTCGCAAAGAAGGTTTAATTTGTTGTTTCTGGAAGGAGTTTTTTCTTCTCCGTTGGCGGGGCCGCTGCTCTCTGGCCCGGCGATGGGATTTGCCGCATCGTGGATCTGCTTCCTTCGCCCTACGGGGCGGCGGGAGCTGTTGAATAAGAGTGCGGTGGTTTCCGCTGACCAGACTCGAAGGGGGATGGGAGAGAGAGCTGGGACACGGCGGTGAGCGATGTGGCGAGCACTGAGCAGCAGCACCGTCGCTGCCGTGACAGCACGTTTGGCCGTGGTTGCGCTGGGCGGGGGAAAATCACTCGCATGAGGCCTGACTCTCGCCCCGGCCGCGCGAGTAGGACTGGTCCGTTCCTTTCCCTTTTCACGACGGACCAAGACGGTGTGGTGATGAGGCAGGAACGGTCCCTGACTAGGCCCGCCCCAGGCACGACCTGCAGATCTGCAGCAGCGCTCGCTCGCGGGGCACTGGGCAATTTGCAATGGCGCTGGCGCTCCACGGCCGCAGCGCAGCGCTGCTGGCAAAATCCTGCCCGGTCTCGTGAGCGGCGCATCGACACGCATCGTCACCAATACTCAATCGTAGACTGGGTGCTGGCCATGGCGGCGGGCCATCGCTGCCTCCAGCACGCGCACTCTGCTACACCTGCGGCCCCGGCTGCCGCGACATGGATATGGCTGCATGCGCCATGACTTCTGACGTCCTCCCCGCTCCGCCTCCTGGGCCTCGGGCGCCTGCTCCCCAGGTCCGCTCCAAAAGCAAAGTCGATGACGCTGGAGTCGTACGCAGGCACGTATGCTGGGCTCGTATCCAAGCGGCTGCGCCCGCAGCCGGCTGCCCGTCAAGCGGCAAGCGTCCAGCCCGCAGCCGAAAGCCGCGCGCCGTTGCCATACAACGTGCGTGTCGGCCGGGCACAGCCTCGCGGCAGGGCATAGCGCATGATGCTACAGCGGAGTGGCGATGCGGCGGGCGGGTTCGTAAGGCTTCCCAATGTCAAGCCGGGGATTGTCGCCCGCGCCCTCAGGTGACGGTGACGGACGCCCAGGCGGCGGGCGGGCGTCTGATGAGCACGCCTTCTGGGGTTGAGGAGCTTGCCAGCATTGCCAGGCGAGGCGCGTTAGGGACATCCTTGCCAGGCGGTTCGCCCGCGGGCTTGCCGGCCGGCGAAAAGACGAGGTGGATTGTGCGCAAACGGCCGGCCGCGATGCGCCCGCGGCGACGGCGACGGCGACGGTGGCGGGCCTTGTTCTGCCCAGCGACGCGGTGGGCGGGCGGGCGGGCGGACTCCTGGGCCAGCTCACAGCTCACACAGGCAGCGGCGGTGCGTGGGAGGCGAGGGGCGCGAGGGCGGTTTGTGTGAACAGCGCAGAAAAAATCGGGCGCGATGCGAATGGCGGTGTTGAGAGTGAGGCAGACGGGCGTCAAGCGAGCACCATCACGGCTCCGGCGCTGGTCCATGGGGCATTGCGCTGCTGCCCCCCGCCCAAGCAGTTGGCACAGCGCGCCTTGTCATGGCACCACGTCTGCTGGCGGGCGCCCTGTCCATGCCCCCATGGCTGCGCGGTTCGCCAGCGTGCCCGGCGCGCGACGGCAATCAAACCGGGCCGAAGCTGCGGATGGCGATGGGCGTGACACTGGACAAGCGGCGGCTCCGGAGCCTGAGTCGCGGCGGCCACTGCGTGCGGGTGCCCGGCCACCGCATCCTGGCCTCCAGCGCCGTCTCGTGCTGAGGGAGCGGCAGGACTGCAGCAGCACGAGCGGCGGCGGCAGCTGGCAGAGCTCTCGGGCGTCTGCGAGCGCTGCGTGCTGGCGGCGGAGATTGCGCGTGCCGGCCAGGCTGCGCGAGATTTGTGGCTTACTGATCGGCTTGCTCAGCAGCGCGTCGCGGAGACGAAAGATGGGGGGGCTTCTGCGATCCTTCTGCGCACGCTGTGCTCCGCGGGCGGCTGCATGGAAGGCCACGACGGTCCAAATATACTACTACTGCTTGCAGTAAGTCAGGCAGCCTCCGCGTCCGCCCCGCCACGTGTGAGGATGCCTCTTCAGAGCACGGCGTAGGCTGAAAGGAGCAACCGCCCGCCCGCATCCCGGCCGCCGGCCTTGCATAATCTCCTTTTGTAAAGCTCCTATGCCCTTAATATAAGCTTCTTGCCTCCTGCTAAATATCGATAAGGAGATCGCTCCGAGCGGCGTCGACTCGGGCAGCTCGGCTCCATCCGAGCCCTGCTGGCGCCGCGCGACACTGGCAAACGTTGGCGAGGGATGGGGCGCGCGCAAGGGCGGAGGCCGCGTATCCTTGTGACCTGTGCGACCCAGACGCTCGGGAGACAGAGGAAACGGAGCTTTTGCCAGTGGTCACGTCGCTCTGACACCGGGGATTTTTCTCTGGCTCCTGCATGAAATCATGGCCCAGAGGTTGATTGAGCGGAGGCGCGGAACGCACGGCACGCACGCGACGGCGCGACGCGAGACACAGGCAAGACAGGAGAGCGGGCAGCGGGCGGCGCGCGGCGGGCGGCGAGCGGCGAGCGGCGAGCGGAGGGCCGACGGGCGTTCATGTAGGTCAAGAGTGCATCCACGTCGCCCACCTCCCCGCGAGGCGGCGCGGCTGGCGGCTCGCGGGCAGCTGCGCTCCACCGCACACCGGCGCGGCTCAACCAGCCTGGCATCGGCGCCTGCATGGCCGGAAGGAAGGGCACTTCGGTGCCAGCTCTGGCGGCAGGGTGCGCTGGTAGCGTGGTGAGGTGTGGTGCCGGGTGGGGTTCGCGCGTACTCCGGGCAGATTGGGGCATGGCACCGGCGCGCCGCTGGCACGCTGGGCTGGCTCGCAAGCGGCGGAGCGCTGCCTTCCAGCGAAGATCGCTATCTTTTGCCGAGCGGAAATTGACCATGCTGGCGCGCGGCAGCACGCGTGCGGGAGGCGCACGCCGGGCGCGCAGGGAGCAATGAGGTCATGCAGCAGGCAGCGTAGGGCAAAAGGGCGGTCACTGTTTCGAAGTGCGGTTTGATGAGGCCCGTCCAAGGGTCGGCCAGGCGGCGCACGGGCGCGCGCGGCCAGGCGGGCTGGGGGCATGTCGCACGCTGCGTCGTCGACGCCGCACAGCATGCCCGGCCAATGGGCGGCTGCCTTGGCACCGCGCCGGACCCTGAGCCTTTTGACATCATCGCGGCGCGCGCGAGTAAGCGTGCTGCAGCCGATCCGCGCCCCGGCCGCCGCCCTTGCCCGCCGCCGCGCGAGCACGCGGCCGCCCAGCGCGACGCCAGCGGAATCCGCATTGCTGCGTGCGGCGGGCGGCGGTGCGGCGGGTGCGCTGGTCGCGGCGAGGGCGAGGGTGCTGCGGTGCGCGCGACGGCCATCTCCCCGGCGAGCCGGCGGGCGATCTGGCGAGGAGCGCGGCGCCTGTTCAGGGAAAACGGCCGATATCCACACGGCCATGCGTCATAAGGGCGCTGACTCTCGCTTTCCCAAATGATCCCTGGCGCGCCCTGCTAACCTCCCGCCCACAGCGCGCTGCCAGCCCATTACCGCCGCTGCGCCCGTCCCGACGCCGCTGCATCGCTCCTTGTCCTTGCGCCCTGCACGACGGCACTGCACTCCACCACACTCCAACACCACCGCCCAGCCGCAGCTTCATCTTCCACGCTTCGCCCGCCGTTCCACGCGCCCGCCCCGACCACCAGCGCCAGGCGTATCCACCCAGCACGCACATGCTGCCGCTGCCCGAAACAGGGTCAGGGTCCACTGCTGCTCTATTTGCCTAGCGCCTGGCTCGCTCCAGCACCAAAATCTGCGTGCTCCACGTTACCGCGCCGGCGCCTGGTAGTCTGCACGCCTTTCCCGCCTGCCTGCTGCGCTAGCCGCTACTTCATATCGACTTCTCACCTTTCCCACCCAGCGACGCCTCGAGACCACCCTTGGCAAGCCAACCACCACCGCCGCCACCCACTCTTCACCTGCCATCACCACCCACGCCGCGCCGCATCATGTCTGCGCCCCAGCAGCTCGACGCCGCACCCACCTCGGCCATGCCGCAGGCCGCCAATGACCCGCACAGCACCTCGGCCATCATCGACGACGAGTACGTGAGCCCCGCCTCGTCGTCGTCGTCCATCAACGAGGCCGGCCAGGCCTCGCACCTGCCCCGGCCAAAGCTGGGCAGCCGCAAGTCCAGCGGCACCATCATCATCCCGCGCGACAGCCCCCAGGTCGAGCTCGGCGAGGAGGAGGAGGAGTACGACGAGAACGATGCCCGGACCATGAGCCCGAGGAGGACGAGCGAGGAGATCGAGAAGATCAGCCAGGAAGCGCGCGAGGCATTGATACAGTGAGTCGCAGCGACAGCGCCACCACCCCGCCGCCCCTTACTGACCAGTCGCACCACCAGACAAGCAAAGGCCCTCCAGGCCAGCCTGCTCAGCATCGTCGACCGCGTCGAGTCGGTGCGATGCGAACACGAAAAGCTGGAAGGGGGCAACCGCTTCCTGCAGTCGTACGTCACAATGCCCAAGGAGCGATCCGACACACTTGCCGTCGAAGATGCTGACTTTAATCCCAGCTACATTGGCGAGCTCATGCAGACCAGCAAGCTCACCGCTGCCGGCGCTGCAAAGGCAAAGGTATCCAAGGGCCGTCCCATTAAACATTAAATAATCCGCCCGCTCTGCCCTCACTGCTAGCGATGTGGTGCGATACGACCACAGCTTCCATCCTCAACGACACCATCCTTCGCACGCGAGCAACACCCACGCCACTGTCGTCACTGGCATCGCGTCTCCGGCGGAAGCAGCTCCGCGTGCTGTCTCCAATGACGGAGTAGCACACACCCTCATCAATATCGATCCTTCAACACGGCTGAAACGACGCTTAATCGCTGCTCGGAAGTCCCCGGCCACTCCCCATCAGAATGCAGCCACCACCGAACGCTTCCGGGAAGCGTGTCGCTCTCACCATCCACCTACACTCTACCATGGCGACTGGATGCTCGTCCCTTGTCGCGTTTACGAAGCGTGCATAGCGAAAGGCTCGTCGGCGTTTAATCGGTGCACGCATGTTTGCTTGTTGGTCTCATTTCTCGGCTTCAAAATCACACCATTACCACACACTCAAAACCTTCGCTCCACTCGCTGTACAGACATCAATTGCTCACTACCCTTTACGACACCATCTTCGTCGCATTTCCTTCCGTCGTCGGCCCATCACCGCCTGGTCGTCGACGAGACGACGGAAACCACTTCATAGGGATACCCTAGGGCACGAGGAGTACACCATCACTGGCGTTTGTTGTTTTCGTCTTATTTTCGGGTTTCCTGACACTGTATTCTTTTCCTCACTTTGTCCTTTTAGCATGGCGATTGCTATGTCGGTTTTGTGTTTACTCCAGCGGTTTTTGGGATCACGGATCTGCTTCGGTTTCTATCGCATTTTTCCTTTATCACTCGGGGAGGCTTGGAAAGAAGAGTAGTCATTATTGGGTTACGCTCTAACATATTGGGTTGAGGGGAACGGATTGCAGCACGAGAACTGGGAGAGTGAGACGGAGCTACCGTGACGGGACCGGCTCGCAGTGGATTGCAACAGTGCATGGAGAGTTTAAGCATTCATGTGAATGAGTGCTTCAATTGCCCTGTGTCTCACTGTTGTGGTACTTGACAGACCGAGCCCGTACACGACACGCCCTCCCACACATGCCCCGCCACCGGAGGGGCGGCGGGTGGATTATACGGAAACGCTCATTGCTGGAGACGGGAAAAAGCATGAGCCGCACAGGAGCAGCATGGAGTCCTACGAGACATGGCCGCCTCTGAGCGATATATTTTTGGCCTATTGTGTTTGCCTGGCATCAGCCCTCGGATGAGCGGCGTATGGCTATTAGAAGAACTTAGGATTATACCCGTTTCCTTTCTATTGTCTTTCAAGCGGTTTCGAATCGAAAGAAAATTCCGGACGAAAAGGTTTCATGTTCTTTTCCTCTGCTCCGGATTCATGCAAAAAAGCGATCTTCATCTTCCTCTACGGGGCCTGCCGGGTTTCTCTTTCCCCACCGTGTACGCGGCGGGCAGCATCTCCACAGCCCGGGCCGCTCATGTGGTTAGCTATTGTACGAATGTGTAAGAGTAGGGCGACTATGCAAGCTGCCGTGAGACGCCGGTTCTTCAGTTCGCATCCCTGCACACACCTGTTCCACCTGCCATGGCGGTGCCCCATTGCCAACGCTGATCATCCACCGAGCAGGTGGCCTTGCTGCCGCCGATGACCTCCTCCTGCACCTCCCATAGGGGAGCACCTCATGGAGCTTTTCTGAGACGACTGATCGTCGCTCTTTATGCGGGGAGAGGCGGCGGCTGCTGTGACACGACTCCCCTGCGGCGCGTTGAGATTCTCTATGTTGGTCCATCATTTCTTCTTCTCCTCCGCCTATCTGCGGCATGTTGCGCGTGTGTGCAAGGTACCATCACACATTATGGAGCACTGGGGCTTCCTGCTACACTTACTTGCTCTCTCCACACTCTAGCGTGACACGCACATGCGGGTCCACTCATTTTCTTCTTTGCTCGATGACCTCTTGGTTGCGACATATACACATCATCATCCCGCTTTTCTCTCGTTTCTTCCTCCCTCCCCCTCCCTCCCTCTCTCCCACCGCAAAGCACGCAATTTGCGCGGCCGAGCGGGAAACTCCCACACAGCCACCTGCAACTTGTCCTTCTCTGCTTCCGCCATGTCCCACGTTGCCTGAGTAAGTGAGACGCAGCAGCCGGGTGGACAGAGTAACGCCGGGACTAAACGTAGCTCGCCTCACTTAACACTCCACATCCCATCGGACGTCCGAGAGGGATCTTTTTCTGATGCTCATGGGGCCATAATCTCCGTTAGCATTTCACGCACGATGACTGATACTCATCGGACGAGCCCTCGCGAGATCTCCGAGAGGAAAGTTTAAAAGAACATAGGCTCACGATGCGCAGGAAAAAAAAAAAGATGCACGCGAGTTTCACCGGCGCGCCAGGAAGCGGTGGCTTTGCAGCCCTCTGGGCTCTGGTTGCGGCAGGAAGAATTTTCAGGCGTCCCGCCACGAAGGGAAAAAGTCACGTCTTTCGAGCGGTTTTCCCGACGTTCGGGGAATTCGGGGCGACCGCTGTTGAGTTGTATCTACACACGTACTGACCGGGGGGGCTGGAGGGGTTGCTGCGGGCAGGGAAGCCGTAGATAATCGGGTTCACCGGGGAACGGGGGACGAGGCGCCCTTATTCTCCCGTTCGCTGGACTGCTGTGGGCAGCGGAACCGAAGAGAGGGACGAAGACGTGAGAGATTGGCGGAGAGATTGGCAGCGAGGTTGGGGGAGCAGAGGGCTGCGTGTGTGTTCGGGTGCCGGATATGTGAGATGATGTACAGAGCTAAGCCGGCATTGCGCAAGTTTGGACGGCCATTGGACGGCGGGGCTGGGGGGGATGGAAAGAACGGAAGCTTGGGGACCAAGTGACAGGGCGCATGCAGTAATGACGATGAAGATCATGATGCGTATGTGTTTCATCGCCCAAGGGTATATTTCTGGTCCTGCTCGCCGCTGGTCGGGGACGTCCCCTGCTTTTGGAACTGCCTCCCCCTCATAAGCCGACGGCGGGCGAACCAGAGGCGCGGACGAGGGCGCATAACATATGAACCCAGAGGCTTATAACTTGACTCGACATCATCGTGCTTCCCATTTTCTCCGGTATTGGTGGCCGGGAGAGACGAGCGCCCGGGCGGGCGGCGTGCTGCTGGGAACAAGGTCTCGCGTGCTAACGATACATGGCGCGAGGATGGTTTCCTGTTTGCTTTGTCCACGACGATCGGCGCGGGCTGTCGTGGATGATCGCCGGTGGTTTTGCTGCTGCTCGCCAATGCGCGGCAGGCAGCCAATCACGGGCGGCGCGAGCGCGATGGTCGCTCTGGCGCTGGCAACGGTTAGCCATCCGCCCATCGTCACCGTCCGCCCACACGTCTGCTGCCAGCCAGCGCTCGGCGCCGATCATGGCATGCTGATCACAACCGGTCAGCGACGGGGGGTGCGTGTGAGCGCGTCCTGGAGGCGGCGGCGGACGTGAGGGGCGCGCGGCTGCGCCGTTCGGCGGCATGGCGCGGCGAGCGGCGGCGGCGGCAGCAGCGAAACGGGGCCGCGACGGCGAGGCAAGGCAGCGCTGGCGCTGGCGCTCGCAAACCACCGCCACTGCTGCTCCCACGAACGGCCACGCAGCCCACCCGCCCCCAGCGCATGATCGCTAGGAGGACTCCGCCGTGCACCGAGGACGCTGCGGCGCTAGCGGGCGGAGGCAAAGGGGACGGAGGGGCCGCAGGCAGGTGGGCACGCGCCGCGCGCGGCTGAGGGATGCTGCGACGACGGGCTCCGCTTCGTGTTGGCGTCGACTGCTCTGCGCACGCAAAGCGGAGCCGGCCGCTGGGCTACCTCCCCGTTGGAACGGCGGCAGCTTCACCGTCCACAGGCAGCGCGACGCCGGCGGGAGCACAAATCATCGAGTGGAGCTGCAGCCCGTAGATCACTGACGGTCAGCAAGCACCAGCACCGTCGATCCGCGCAAGGCAGAGCTGCTCTTGTGCGATGTGAGCAGATGCGCGGTTACGTCGAGCCCGCGCGGTGCGGCGTGCGGCGGCAGCGGGCTCGCGGGCGGGTGGCTGGCGGCGGGCTGCTGGCTGAGCTCAGCCGGACGTGGGCTTGGGCGAGGCGACAGCGAGTTGGGCGGCGCTACACAGGCTCGCAAGAGGCGGCTGCAGGCGGTCGGATGCGGCCTCGGGGGCCTGTGTAACCCGGTCGCTGGGCGCTGAAGAAGATTCGCCGCCGCCTTCTGCCGCCGCTTGGGGCGGGGCCATGGCAGCCGTTGTAAGATTCCGTGCGCCTTCTGCGCGCAGGATTCGCGGAAGGCCGCTTGGCCGGGCCAGAGCAGGCGTGCCGATCGCGCGCTGGCGGAGGAGGAGGAGGTGGTGGTGTGGGCAGCGCGCCGCGGAGGCCGATGACGCAGGGTCCGTTGCGGCTGCTGGCTGCTGCAATGCGGGCAGGCCCAAGTGCAAGCCCAGTGCGCGCTGCGCCGGCAGAGCCTCCTGCGACCACCGCGGCCGCCAGCGTCGAGCGCGCAGTCCGTTTCTCGAAGCCGGTGTGACGCTGCCGCCACAGCACCCGATGCATTTCGGAGCGCCAAACGCGCTTTGCCGGCTGCGTGGGATGCCAGACGTGCATGCTGCATGTGCCGCCGCCCTCGTCTACGCGTACCTCGCGATGCCCTCACGTGGGATTGACTGAGTCGCCCAGGGAGTACAAACCGGCGCTGCAGCCGGCCTTGGCCGTCTGGCGTCGAGGCATTCGTCCGGACGCAGGCGCCGTCTGCCAGCCATACCAGAGTCACCCGGACGGCCTGCTTCCACCTCCCGTGAGGGCTGTTGCCTCGCGCTAATCTGCATCGCAGCATAGCAGTGCAGTGCAGCAGCCGAAGCGCGGGCAGCTGTGGGCTGTGCCATCCAGCCATTCGCCGGCAACTCCTCCGGCTTCACCGCGAGGGAGATCCGTCCTGCCGTTTGACTGCTCGACTATCTTGCATATTGCAGCATGCTCAGGGATGCTGCCAACATTCGGCTTGCTGCGCTCTGTCCGGCGTGATGTCTGCTTCGGATCAGGATCTCAAGCCACCATGCACAGCGCGGCGCTGAGGGAATCACTGACGAGCTATTGACGAGGGCCTGTTGCTATTGGCCCGCGGTCGACCACTCGTATCCGCTTCTAGGAGGTCTATAACGAGCGCGCCAGCCGCAGGATGGGATGAGATACACTTCCTCAGCAGCACGCGTCCTCGCCCGCTGCAGCGCTGCTCGCGGCGACGATTGGCCCATCTCGCTGCCTGCTGCATCTGTATCTTGCTCGCCCATGCATAGCGTGATTGGGTTTGTCACCCTCCACCCTTGCTCCAAGCACTCCTCTGGCTGGAGTGCGCCTCTTAGCAAACACTTTCATCATGCCATCCCTCTTGCTCACCGGAAGCGGCGACCGCTTGGATGAGGTGATGTCCACGTTTGAAACTTCGATTCTCCACTTTCGCTGCAGCGCAAGCGCAGAAAACGTGGCTTTCAGGACTCCATCGCGCTGCGGCCCGCGTCCGCAGCCGGCGCAAGCCATGAGCCGGGATGGCCCATGGAGGAAGTCGCCCACATCGACGACTCCGTTTCTGCATGGAAACACCAGGAGAAGAGGAAGGACAGAGATGTGGAGAACGGGTGTGGGCTTTCTTTTTTCTCCTTCGCGCGCCCACGTTGTGTGCCCGCGCGCGTGGCGCCCCCCTTCCAGAAGGGCCGGCCTTGCATGAAGGCATGAAGGGCATCCCAGCCAGACACATCTCCACCTCTTCGAAAGAGGAAGAAGAGAGAACAAGAGCAAGAGGCTGTCTTCACTGCCCCTCACCACGGGCATCGTAGTTGTCTCCTCTTTTCCATCTTCTCCGCCCTTTCTCTCTCCCTCTCTCTTTTCTTGCCATGCCCCAGCTTCTTCTCGTCACCATGCTCTCCCCCAGATATGCTCCACCTCCACCACCGTACGTGGACAGTGGACAGGCAACCATGAAAATCATAAACGGAGAAACCCTTTTTGCATTCCCAACAAAGCAAACGCACCTTTCCGCTCCGTAAACCGACCAAAAAAAGCAGCATAAGCCAGGCAGCAGTTCATTCAAGCGCCAGCACACACACAACGCGCGGACGCGGAGCCGCAAATTTTTTTCTCGCGCGGCCAACACTCCACATGTGTCGTGGTCTCCCACAGGCACGCAGGCACGCAGGTTAAAAAAAGGAAAAAGAAAAAGGCATCAGCCCATTTACAATAATCGTATCACGCACATGCGTGCGCGCAGCACACTACACCAAACCGTCTCCATCCAGTCCGCCTGCCTAGCGCTCCCGAAGGATTGCTTCCCCATCCACATCAGCCAGGGACACGGGCTGCGGCTACGGCGATGGCGGCGAATCTTTTTTTTCTCTCTCTTGTTGTCTCCCCTGCTGAAAGGAAATCTCCGCTTCCCGCGCCGCCGCGGTTTTGGGAAGCGCCCGGGGAGACCGGCTGCAAGATTTGGGGTGTGTGGGTGGATGCACGTGTGCGTGTGTGCGCGCCGGTGGAGCGAAGCCGGTCAGGCTGTGCCTCTCTCCCCCTCCCTGCCTCCCCAGTCGTTGCCCCTCCCTCCGTGCAGGTAGCCACGGGCAGGCAGGCAGGAAGGCAAGCAAGCAAGCAAGCTGCTTGCAGCCCAACCGGCGGGCTATCCTGGACTTCCTTATCTTTACTCATCATCCGTCTCGAGGGTGGACAAGGGGCGGAGAGGACGGGCGGGCGGGCGGGGGAGGGGGACGGCGGGTGGTCAACGTGCAGCGCGGATGAATCAGTCACGACCGCGGTCGGGGAAGAGGCATCCTGGATTAACGCGGCACGTGCAGGAGCAGAGAAGTGCTGCTGCCCATTGAGGCGGGCGGAGAGGAGCGGTGTTGCATGAGAGTGGGCTCCGCTCTCCGTATCCCGCATCGTGGGAAACCAACCAACCGGCTGTGGCTGTGGGTTGCGCATTCAGTCTTCTCGTCTAGGCATGCTTCTTCGCAGAGAGGACGAGGAGGCGTCGGGCGGGCATGTCGAGGCGAGTGTCGAAGTGCGGAGAAAGATGGTACGGGGGATGCTGAGCGCGGTCTCCCCGCGCTCGCCCTAGCCCTCGCCTACGCCCTCTTCTCCTCCTTTCTCCAGCGCTTCGCCTGTGCGAACGGCAGGCAGGTGAGACCTGGGCTGGACTGAGACAGACAGTCGCAATATCGTCTTCGATAGAGAGGGCAGGAAAGTAGGCGGGCAAGGCAAGCAGCAGAGCGCCGGCATCAGTGGTAGCCTGCGACGCGTATTGCTACTGCATGTGTATGTGCGTAGCTGACTCGGCGCCGGACCGATAGCCAGGAAAAGTCCACATGCATCAGCTGCTTTTTCCTTTTCTTCCCATCCAAATCATGGGACTCTCGCTTGTCTTTTCCGCTCGGAACAAAGCGAAGAACCCGGTCGATAAAGCTTGTTTTGCTTCGCCAAGGGTAATGCTGACAACAGCTTCATTTCTCTTTTTTGGGGTGTCTGGTCCGCCGCCTCCTTTTCGTTCTATCCTACAATCCTACCTCGCCTGGCTCGATGTCCATCCTTCGTCTGTGCTGACTGTACGTGCCAAGTGTGAACCGAAGCTTGATGCCAATAAATCCCTTGTCCCTTGAACGCCAGTGGCCTTTGCCCGTGGACAAAGACTTTAGTCGAAACAAACCCCTCCAGCACGCTCTGTCGACTGCTCTACTCATAATTGAGACTAGAATTAATTTCACTTTAACGGCGGCCCATGAAAGAGCGGTAGAAATCGTCGGCAGCATCGTTGCCAAGGACAGCTTGGCCGTTGACACGGAAGCTCTGAGCTTCCTTCTGTGCTTGGGCGACCTTGGAGTGGAGCTCAGCAGCGCCTGTGTCGATGGCCTGGAGCTGAGAGAGGTGGTTGTTGAGAACACGAACAACCTGGGACAGCTGTTGAAATCATTGTTAGTGCAAACTTGCTTGAGCACAACGAAGGGTTAACGTACCGGGTCGTCAGGCTTATCCGTCTTGCTGAGAGTCGCCGAGACACTGTTGATCTCCTCTATCATGTCGGACAAATCCTTATTAAGGTCGTTCAGACGATCAGAGAGCTTCTCCGCCAATTTGTAGCTAAGGAAATGTTAGCAAGTCTTCTTACGACCGATATGGGAGTTAAAATGTGCTAGAATCTCCCTAATCGCACTTTGATGGGTTGTCGTAGGGGTTAAGTAAGACTTACGTCCTTTCCCGCTCCTGATCCGGTCCCTGCAGTCCCTCCGAGCTGCCAACCATCTTCTCCATCAACTCGTCAACCTCCTTTTCGTAGTTGTCCAGCCACCTGGACAGCTCAGCCTGGTCATTCTCAACGGCCGTCAGCTGTCGCTCAACCTCTTCCGTGTCCTTACGAGCTTGGAAAGTCTTGCTGTAGAGCTTGGAAATCTTGTCGCTGTTCTCCACCAGCATGCGATCCCATTCTGCGACTTGCTTCGCCTGGTTCTGGAAGCTCTTCTGGTACTTGGAAAGGTCCGTGGCCCAGCGGGTGATGATCTCATCCATGGACTTGTTCTTGAGGCGGGACTGGGCACTGGGCGGTTGGCCGGCCACAGAGGCACCTAGATTGCCATTCCCTGCTGTAGCAGGAGCCGGGGTGCTAGTCGCGCCAGAAGTTGCCGTAGCTGCGGGCTGAGAGGTGGATGCAGTGGAATTCTGACCCGTGGTGGAGCCCAGGCTGAAAGCAGGAGCGGCGCTGGCGGTGGTGGAGGATTGCAGAGTGGCAGAGCTTTGAGCGGGAGTTGCACCTCCAAGTTTGAATGCACTCGAGGCAGCAGGGGTCGGTGCAGCAGGAGTTGCCTGGCTAGCACCTGTGGATGCAGGTGTCTCAGCGGGCTTGTTGAACAGACCGAATCCACCCGTGGTCGCCGGAGTCTGAGGTGCGCCTCCGGCTGTGGATGCTGCTTCTTTGTTGTCCTTAGCCCCGCCACCAAAAAGACCACCTGAAGAAGGAGCACTAGCACCAGGGCTGAACAAGCTTGGCTTGTCCGCAGCGGTGGTTGTTGCAGGCTGCGACCCTGCCGGCTGCGAACTGGCGCCACCAAGAGGGAACGGCGTAGAGGATGCTGGCGCCCCAGGAGTAGACTGGCCGGAAGAAGCAGCGCCGGCCAGAGTGAATGGCGACGAAGGCTTGTTTCCTGTCGAGGAGCCCAGGCTGAACAGGCCGGAGCTTGCTGGCTTTGCCGCATCCTGAGACTGCGCAGGTTGCGAAGAGGCCGCAGCGTTGCCACCTAGACTGAAAGCAGGTTTGTTCCCTGTGGAGCCTCCTAGGTTGAACATGCTTCCACCGCTCTGGCCCTGCGTCGGCGTGGATGCGCTGGGCGCAGTAGCGGCTGGAGCAGATTGAGCGCCACTAGTCGACGAGCCTCCCAATCCGCCAAATAGACCACCGGAAGGCTTAGCAGCATTGTTGCTGCCCCCGCCGAGTCCTCCAAATGGGCTTGCAGTAGAAGGTGTGCCAGAGGTCTGCTGTGCTGAAGTCTGCGTGCTGAACGAGAAGCCGCCGGTAGAGCTTGCGGGAGGTGGGCCAGCTGGGGTGGTTGATCCAGGGAAAGAAAACGTGGGCTTCGCTGGAGTCGTCGATGGAGCAGAGCCGGGTGTAGCACCCCCAGTCTTGAACGGAGAACTGCTACCGCCGCCGCCAAAGAGGCCGGCGCCACTGCCGCTGCCGCTGCCGCCGCCGTGGCCACCGCTGCTACCACTGCCAGCGGTAGCTCCACCGAAGAGTGACGGCTGTGATGCGCCCGACGAGGCTTGGTTCCCGGCGCTGCCGAAAAGGCTACCTCCCGAGGCGCCTGGTGTACTCGACGAACCTTGGCCAGCGCTAGCACCAAAAAGACCGCCGGTGCTGGCGGCAGGTTTGTTTCCAGTGCTGTTGCCAAACAAGCCGCCGCCGGACGCGTTGTTGTTGGCGGATCCGAAGAGCGAGCCCGAGCTAGCGCCGCCGAAGCTGAACTTCGGCGGGTCCTTGGAAGCGTCGTTCGACATGGCGGGCGAGATGACGGCGGAGCGAGATGCTTGGGTCGCAGAGCGCGGCTGCGAATGCGGCGCGACGAGACGAGGCGGGCGGCGCGTGGGTGCGCGAATGCTCCGGCAATGGGCAGCGACGCGACGGGGGCGCGAGATGAAGCGCGCGGAGCACGAGGGCGGTGGAATTGGGGGAAGAGTTGGCGTTGGCGCGCAGAGGAGGTGCGGTGCTGCCCGTGTAGCTTCTATCTGCATCTGTTTTGGCCGGGCCAGAGCTGGCAGGCCTGCACGGAACAACGCTTAATCCGGGGCTGGCTGGCGATCATGCCCCAATCCCGCAGCGGCCAGGCTGATCCATTACACCCACGTCGACCACAGCCCTCCCTCAGCCTCAGCTCTACGTCCTCTTCGAATAATCCAACGATCCTCGTTGGCCCACCTATATACCTCCCTAAAACGCGCGCAATCCAAGTCCACCATGTCGGACCTGGAGCCTCCACGAAAGAGCGTGGAGCTGCAGGATCCCGGTGCCCATGAGCTAGGTTAGCCCGCGCCCTTTCTGTCTGCGTCCGCAAGAGTCGCCAGTGCATCGCTCGACTTGCCCGCGTATCTCTCACTCCAAGGCACGCGTCGTTGCTTTGACGCTGACCGCGGTGCTTTCGGTCTCGCCGTTTTGCCTTGGCTTGCTTCCCCGCAGCCCAGCACATCTACCCCTTCATATCGCATTACTCCCCCCGCACATGAAGCTATATATCTTGCACCAACTGACGAGCTGCCTAGAATCTTCCGAAGGAGAAGAACATTTCTCTGATGCCTCGGAAGGCCGCGACTCGGCCGCCGACCGATCCTCCATGGTGTCCCCGGTACCTGTCACGCGCGTCGAGAAGGTTGACGATACGCCCAGCCACGGAGAGGTCCCGGGCACACCGGCATACACTATGAGGATGCAAGATGCAGTTCCGGACGAGGTGGAGATCGTTCCAGAAGGCACCCGTAGCCGGAGCATGTCGAGGTTGAGTGCCTCGGATCGCCCGTCGACCCCGCTGTCCCCCGGCGGAACGCCCATCCCTAAGACGGTCGTCGAGAGGGTCGATGACAAGCCAAGCTATGGGGAGATTCCCGGGACCGAGGCATACGAGCATCACCGGGCCGATGCTGTTCCCGATGTCATCCTCAAGGTTCCAGAACCGCCCAAAGGTTAGTGACACAAGTTTTTGTTTTCTGGTTTCGTCAGCGAACCATTGACGGGACAAGGATCGCCAACTGCCTCTGATAGATCGGACCAAGTAGACGACGATGCCGCCCCTGCCGCCCCTGCCGCCGACACCGATGATGACAAACCTGAGGAGGATTTCGGAACTTCTCATGTTTCGGAGCCTGCTCATGAATCGAAAACGGGAGATGACAATCATGAGTTCGGCGATGACTTTGACGACTTTGAGGAAGGCGGGGAGGATGACTTCGGAGACGACTTTGGTGATTTCGATGATGGCTTCCAAAATGCGGAAGATGAAACCGCCGATGCTTTTGAAGAGCCTGCCCCTCCACCTCCTGTATCCGACCCCTTACCTTCACTTGTAAGTAACGAGTGTCTATTTATAAATGAATTTCTTTCCATAGAGATACTGTTAGCCGACGAGAAAATGCAAGAGCCCGCTGACACCACTGCCACTGCAGCCCATTCCCAACTTCGACGATCTTGATGATACAATGGACATTCTGAATGCCAGTCAGCCCTTCGTGGACAAGATCTTCGAATCATCCTTACCGGATCATCCGACAATAGAGCAAGAGAACAACCCATCCCTACTGTCAGAAAGAAGTTTGTCTCTGTGGGCTCAGTTGGTAGCCCCGCCGCCTCTGCAGCCGCCGAACTGGGTTCGCTCGCGCATCAGACGGCTATTTCTCGTCTCTCTGGGAGTTCCAGTGGATCTCGATGAGATCCTACCTGCCAGCAAGCAAAAGAAGTTGATACTACCTTCCATCAACATCCCGGGAGAACGTTCCCCACGGGTATCATCCGACGAGCGAGCGAACGGTGCGGTGTCCAGATTAAAGAAAGAGGGCAACGACTCGTCAACATCAGTCAATTCATCCTCGTCGAAAACGGAGCGCAAAAGACGTGGCCCACCACCTCCTCCGGAATTCGATATCACCGCCGTCACCATGCTCTGCTCCACCACGGACGCTGCTCTCCAAAATTTCACGGTCAGAGAGCTCAAGGGCCACGTCAAGAAGCTCCAAGAGCTGCAGAAGCGGGCAGACGAGGTCTTGGATTATTGGGTTAAGCGCAAGGAAAGCGCCATCGGGGACAAGGAAGCGTTCGAGGGTGTCATTGAAAACCTCGTGAAGCACGCCAAGAAAGTGAGGAAATGAAGCGATGAGGCTCTGGTGGTGAAGGAGCTCGGCCCCAGTCGCCAAAGGCGTTAGCGAACGCACATCGGTGAAGGAAGCATGTATACCCCCGCGTACTATAGCTAATATCTGCTCCAATGAGGGCGACGGTCGTTGTCCGACCGGAAATACACTAAATACTCGCATGCCTGTTTTTCAGCCGGGTGTCGGGGACCTTTCATGGCAGGACCACGGGCTGCCTGTTGATCAAGCACTCGTCTGGCTTGGCGGTGGCCTAGTGCTGGAGTGCTGGAGTGATCATTCCTCCATCCGCCAATCCGCAGTGCCGGCATGAGACCCTTTGTCCCCACTTTACTCCCTCGCCACAGGCGGTGGGCAGCCGGCGGCGTCGGCAAGGGCATCAAGTGGATGATTTGTTGCTAAAGATTGACAGCTCCCATGCTCACCGGCACGCCCATCACACAGGCTTCGCCGGTTTCCACATGGCGGCGGCGTGGCAATGGCTTTCCGGCACGCTACCAACCGCACTTGCACCCAACGGCAGCTGCAAGAGAGGAGGCCCGTTCCGGAGGTCACCTGCCGGATCGACGTGGTCGCGGTCCAAGCTCCATGATGGACCGATCTTTTTCAGTACGCAGCAAGTGGTGGTGTCGACACCGAGGATTATCCAAGGAACCAAGGCAGCCCAGGGCGTAATGAGAGATGGTTTATCTCCGGATGCCGTAATCCGTATGTCGTACGGATGCTCGGCGGCGCGCACATGGCGACGTTGCAGCGCCGCACGCCACGACCCACGGCGCGGCGGCTATCTGGCGGGTGGTGCCGGCTGTCGAGTTTTCCCTGGGCTTGGGAACCCACGGAACCCACCCCACAGACGTGTGCAAGCGCACTACGTAGTCGGCTGGCTTTTGGGGCGGAGCGCGCGCTGGGAGGCCGATTCGGGCCGAGATTGTGGTGGGATTGGATCTTCGCTCGCGGTTGAGACTGGGTGCGGTGAGATTGGCAGGCAGATCTGCTCACCGTCGAGTAGATAGGTAGCGCTGAGGTAGAAATCCGAGCCCATCGTCATCCGCGTAGCTAACGGCGCCCAAGCAGCCCGGGCTGCAAGGCTGCGCAAGGCAGCGTTAGAGCGCGGGCAGAGGCGCCCTGGACCCTGTCGCAGAGTCAGCGCAGGCAGACGGCCGTCGTGCGCCTAACCGTCCCCAGCGCGCGATCGGCGGAGCTTAAAGCTGTGCGCAGCGCCTGAAACGACGCGACGGAGACTCGTGTGTACCGGCAGCGGTGGAGCTGCACAGCACGTCGTCGCAAACACCGCACCTTGGCTGCGTCTCGTGCGTCCTCCGCTCGAGACGGCGACGCGAGCGGGCGTTGACTGCGTGCGCGCACACACACCCCGACGGGGCCCGCCAGCGAATCGCGGCCGAGCTCCCTGCGCCGCTCGTATTCCCTGCCCGCCTGCCAGATGGAGCCTCGAGTCATAGGCGGCCTTTCATTGCCCGCCAACCGCGCCCTGCGATTGGTGCGTCAGCGCGAGTGCTCGGAAGCCGCGAAGCCGCGCGTGGGCGGCTTTCGAGCCGGCGGCCGTTACGCAGGCGGCTGCAGTATCGACGATGTGCACTGCGCGCGCGAGACGGGCGGAAAGGGGTTGTGACGGCTCGTCATCTGGCTAGTGGCGGCGCGGAGGGTTTGTTTCCACTTGACAGCAGCCCTGTATGGCTCGCAGCGTCGGCGCAGCGCCACAGCCCAGCGCCTGCTAGCACCGCTCGCCTTTCACCCGGACTGGCGAGGCGCGCGCGCCCTCTCCAAGGGTCAGATCGCGGGCCCCAAGAATTGCGACCACGAGGCGCGCTGGCAGACGCCTGCCATGGGATTCCTGGCAAGCGTCCGCCCGCCTAGCCACGCCTCTTTGTCGCTGTCCGCCAGCACGCCCGCCCGCTTAGCGCACGGCCCCTGTGTCGTCGGGCGGCGTGCTCACACTACGTCAGAAATTGGCCAAAGCCCATCGCGGCGGCGTTAAACCTTTGTCGGGTCCTCTAGCCCCCCTGGTCGGTCGGGGCACGATTCGCCTAGATACGCTCTAGAGTGGCCGCCCATCGAGTGCAGGCGAAGCGTTCTGCATTGCGACTGCCTCTCCACCACGCTCCTTTTTTCGTGCGCTGCGCCGTTGCGAAGACCCTTCACCCTCGGGCTAGGGCTGTTTTGCTTCTTCCGCTTCCACTTCCTCACCCTCCTGCGGTGCCCTCCTGCACCGCCTCGCCACCCATCCATCTGTCCCCAAGCCTGCGCTCCCCGCCGTCGTACGAGCAGCCTCACGACCCTCCAGTCCGCGGACCAGCACCACAACCCATAGCGACTCTCTGGCCCAATGCACGGTGCGAGAACCACGCTGTAGACGTGCGTCATAACGATGTCTCACGACGAGACTGCCTCAGCGCTCGTCGCTATCCTGTCGAACCTTGCAAAGCAGCATGATCCGCAAGTCGACAGGTCCTTCCCCGGCCAGGTTGCGGCCAACGGCGGGAAGGCTGCTCCGTTGACGCTGCCCGGCCCCGACAGCGAGACGAAGCGGGCGCTCGAGCGCGAAATCGCCGCCTTGTCGTCGCGCGTCCAGTATCTTGAGGCGAAAGCCCGGACGGTCGACAACAACACCTTTCCCATCACCCCGGGCGAACCAAACCTCTACTCTCCTTTCCCGGGTGAAACCCACCAGCTGCAGACACCGCAGAGCCGCGCGATTGCTGGGCGAGACCGACAGGCCTCGTGGGTCACAAACTGGCTGAAGGAGAAGGAGACGCCCGGCGAGCGCGCGGTCCCCGCGGCGCAGCTCACGGAGGACCAGCTGGCCTATCTGCGCGACCACTTGAACAAGCAGGCCGAGCAGATCCAAAGCCAGCGGGAGCACATAGACAGCCTCAGCGCCGAGGTTACCCGGCAACTCCGGGACCAGGATAAGGCTTTCGGCCACGGTATCGAGGACATCGGGGCTCTCAAGCGAGAGCTGCAGAAGCACCAGCAGGCCAACCTGGCCTTCCAAAAGGCTCTACGGGAAATTGGTAGCATTGTCACGGCGGTCGCCCATGGTGACCTGAGCAAAAAGGTTTTGATTCACGCTAAGGAAATGGACCCTGAAATCACGACTTTCAAACGCACTATCAACACCATGGTGGACCAGCTTCAGGATTTCGCCAGCCAGGTCACCAACCTGGCCAAGGAGGTCGGCACTGAGGGCCGCCTCGGTGGCCAGGCTGTCCTGACGGGCGTCGACGGTATTTGGGCCGAGTTGACCAACAGCGGTAGGTTGTAAATATTTCACAGAAGGGGGTTGCTACTAACCAGCCGCAGTGAACGACATGGCACGGAATCTCACGGAACAGGTGCGAGAAATCGCAGTAGTCACAACGGCAGTCGCCCACGGTGATCTCAGTCGCAAGATCGAGCGTCCTGCGAGGGGAGAGATCTTGCAGCTCCAGGAAACGATCAACACCATGGTGGACCAACTCCGTTCTTTTGCATCAGAAGTCACAAGAGTCGCTCGCGATGTCGGTGTCGAAGGTATTCTCGGTGGACAGGCAAGAATAGAAGGCGTCCAGGGCATGTGGAACGATCTCACCATCAACGTCAACGCCATGGCTTTAAATCTCACGACACAAGTGCGCGATATCGCTCAAGTCACAACAGCCGTCGCTCAGGGCAATCTTACGCGTAAGGTTTCGGCGGAGTGCAAGGGCGAGATTGCGGAACTCAAGAACACCATCAACTCCATGGTTGACCAACTACAACAATTTGCACACGAGGTCACCAAGATTGCCAGAGAAGTCGGTACTGAGGGTCGCCTTGGTGGGCAGGCTAGAGTACACGGCGTTGAGGGCACCTGGAAGGACCTGACGGAGAACGTCAACGGTATGGCCGATAATCTCACAACCCAAGTCAGAGAGATTGCAGAAGTCACAACTGCAGTCGCTCGAGGCGATCTCAGTAAAAAGATCAAGGCCGAAGTCAGAGGTGAAATTTTGGCATTAAAAATCACCATCAACACCATGGTGGACCGTTTGAACGATTTCGCATACCAGGTCAGCAAGGTCGCTCGAGAGGTCGGCACAGAAGGAAAGTTAGGAGGTCAGGCCGAAGTGGAGAATGTTGAAGGCAAATGGAAGGATTTGACCGACAACGTCAACACGATGGCGCAGAACTTGACTCTCCAGGTGCGCAGTATATCGGACGTCACGAGCGCTCTTTCTCGCGGAGATTTGACACGCCGCGTGCATGTCGATGCAGAAGGAGAAATTCGACTTCTCAAAGACACGATCAACGACATGGTTGCAAGACTGGACGAATGGTCTCTTGCTGTCAAACGTGTCGCGCGAGATGTCGGAGTCGACGGAAAGATGGGTGGCCAGGCCGAGGTTGAAGGCATCACTGGACGCTGGAAAGAGATCACTGCGGACGTCAACACGATGGCTCAGAACTTAACATCGCAAGTGAGGGCCTTTGGAGACATCACCCAGGCTGCCACGGATGGCAAATTTACTCAGATTACCGTTGAAGCCGCGGGTGAGATGGACGAGCTCAAACGCAAGATCAACAAAATGGTTTCCAGCTTGCGGGAGAGTATTCAAAGGAACACTGCAGCGAGGGAAGCTGCAGAGCTGGCCAACAAGACCAAGTCCGAATTCTTGGCGAACATGTCGCACGAAATCCGAACGCCAATGAACGGTATCATCGGCATGACCCAGCTCACCCTCGATACGGATCTCACGCACTCGCAGCGAGAGATGCTTACGATCGTCCACAATCTCGCTGGCCAACTTCTCACCATCATCGACGATATTCTGGATATTTCCAAGATTGAAGCCAATCGCATGGTCATGGAAGAGATTCCGTTCTCCCTCCGCGGCACCATCTTCAACGCCCTCAAGTCGCTGTCATCCCGAGCCAACGAGCGGAGACTCAACCTTGCATACCAGGTTGACAGCTCCGTTCCTGACTATGTCATCGGTGACTCGTTCAGGCTCAGGCAGATCATTCTCAATCTCGTTGGTAACGCGATCAAGTTCACCGAGCATGGAGAAGTCAAGGTTGCCATTTCCATGGCACCTCAAATCGACTGCAAGCCCGACCAGTACATCTTCAAGTTCGCCGTGTCCGATACCGGCATCGGTATCCACGGGGATAAGCTCAACCTTATCTTCGACACCTTCCAGCAGGCCGACGGCTCTACGACAAGGAAGTTTGGTGGCACGGGCTTGGGTCTTTCTATCTCCAAGCGTCTCGTCACCCTCATGGGTGGCAGGATGTGGGTTGAATCAGAGTTCGGCTGCGGCAGCACCTTCTACTTCACGTGCAAGGTCAGACTCGGAAACCCGGACATCAGCGCCATCCAACCTCAGCTTTCCCCGTACAGCAAACACACTGTGCTCTTCATCGACCAAGGAAAGACTGGCTATGGCGAGGAGATTGTCAACCATCTCAAGGCCCTCGACCTCCGTCCGCATGTCATCCACACGGACGAGAACACACCCCTGTCGGAGATTCCAAGCCCCGGCAAGCACGCTTACGACTGTGTCATTGTTGACTGCAATTTGACTGCGCGCAAGCTTCGCGGTGAGGAACGGTTCAAGTACATTCCGCTGGTCATGGTTACCCCAAGAGTCGCCATTAGCCTGAAGTCCGCTTTGGAAGACGGAATCTCGAGCTTCATCACCACTCCTTGCCTGCCCATTGACTTGGGCAATGCCTTGATTCCAGCCCTGGATGGTCGGGCCGCTCCTCTCATCTCTAATCAATCCAAGTCCTTCAACATACTTCTGGCAGAAGACAATGCGGTCAACCAACGCCTGGCCGTCAAGATCCTGCAGAAGTACCATCACAATGTCACTGTCGCCAACAACGGTCTGGAAGCTTTCGAACAGATCAAGAAGACGAAGTACGACGTTGTCCTCATGGATGTGCAAATGCCGGTAATGGGAGGTTTCGAGGCCACTGCCAAGATCAGGGAGTATGAGCGCGAGCACCATCTCACGCCGACTCCTGTCATTGCGCTTACGGCGCACGCAATGGTTGGCGATAGGGAGAAGTGCCTGCAAGCCCAGATGGATGTAAGGAGCCGCCAGTCCATCAATCATTTGTTTTGAAATACTGACAAGTAACAGGACTACCTGTCGAAACCACTCAAACAAAACCAGCTCATACAAACAATCTTACGCTGCGCTACTCTTGGCGGAGCACTGCTTGAGCAAGACAGGCAGCGGATGGCTCTTTCTCAGAACGAGAAGGATGAATATGGTGGCAACAAGGAATCCGAGCAAACGACGGATGGTACGCCCCAGGCCACACCCAGAGGTACGGCACGCCGGCCACAACTCGACGCCCGCGGATACACCGAAACGGGTGCGGCGGGTAAAGAGAGTCCGAAGCTACTGGCTGCAGATCAATCCGACCACGTGGACAGGGTAAGAGCACTCCCTCGGCGATAGAAGACTAAGCAGCGGCTAATTCAATTGCAGCTCCTCCTCAGATCGCACAGTAGCTGATGACCTCTCCGTCTCACATGTGAGAAAACGAAAGTCAAATCAGTTACGCTGACTTGACTTGTAGGCGACATGCGATAGTATTCGTTCGCCACCGAGTCCGGCGCGAACCACTCGTTTGATCGCGCGGCCTCGCGGCAATCGACAACCACCAACTCGCCACCCGCAAGAAAGAAAGAAAGAAAGAAGCGCATACTTCCTCCGGCTTGACATCTCCTTTGGTTAACGAGCGTATACTATCTATTTTCTCGTGTACCTACGTTGCTCGACATTTGCTTTTTCCTCTGGCGCGTCCCATGCAGTTATATTCGAGTCGCGGGACAATAGTCTCAGCTGGGGATTTCCTTTTTTTGTGTTCTGCTCGGCGTTCAGCAACAATTCACTCGGAGCGGATGGATTCTTGATTATTATCTTGGCTCAGGACGGGACTGGGATGTGAAGCTTTTCTTGGTCATCTCCTCTTTTGGTAACCTCGCTTTTGGTACTCTTCTCTGCGTTCTGTTGGCTTCAAGTCTTGACTTTGTGCTTGTCGTCTTGCGCCAGTCCACCCCCGCGGGGCGGGCTGGAGTTAGAATGTGGGGGAGAGTGAGCCCAAGGCAGCGCGCATGGTCAAGGCATTCTTTGCGACGGCGATGGGAAAAGATAGGAAGGCAGGCAAGGGAACGGACTGATCCCGGCGGAGTCCAAGGCGGGAGGCGAAAGGCACATATGATTTTTCTTTTGGCATGAATTATCGAAGATCGTCGCTGTTGGCTGCTGCACAGTTTTATTCCTGACTATTTCCTTGCACGTCTCGAAGGCATGCGCTTCGGGATCAGACAAGGCTGTTACGCCTTCCACGACTCGGTGCGACGAGCGGTGCGGTCTGTTCAGCGAGAAGACGACACTCGATGTAGCTCGGCAGTATACCAGTCTTGTTCGATGTGCACTTTCCTGGGGGGTGGCGCGGCAGACGTTGCGCGCGGTGGGTTTGGGCCGGCCAGTTGGTGATTTGGAATCCTGAGTAGCTGATGATCCTCATTTCTCAGGCGCATGTCGGGACGTGTGATACAACGGGAATGGCTTGACGCTCCTGCTGGAGAGGTGAGGAGCTCGCTTGCTCGCGTGGGGTTGTTTGCTGCTGCACTCGAACGGATTAGCTAGGGCTGTTTCCAAACGGCTGCGCGCCCATCAGCGGCGCAGGGAGGCCTGAGCAGCGGATAGATTGGCATGTGACCTGGGGACTGCACGACGGGCAGCTGAGCGGCGCTCGCGGAGGTGATTCGTCGCGCCCGGGTGCGTCTATCCGGAGCTGAGGACAATCTCAGCTCAAGGGCAGCCTAGAGGGGGCGGCTAGCGAGGCAAGGCAGGGCTGCGGACGGGACTGCACCCACAGACAAGTGCCCGCCCGCTTGAGCCCCCAGGCTGCGGCGCCGGACGCCCTGAATAGCTCACGACGGGGCGCGGGCTTCGTTGCCTTTGTGCTAGGCTGGCTCTGAGGCCGGCGGCGCGCTGGATCCCCAGATTGTCTCACCGGGCGCGCTGCATTGAAGGTGGCATGCTGTGCGCCCGCGACGCCGTCCAGCCTTATGCTGCGCTGACGCTGAAAGGGCCTATTTAAGTCTCACGGCCGTTTTCTTTGTTCGCAAGCCCTCGCCGCGGCATGAGCGACGGTGTTGGTGTCAGCCCTCGGCTTGCCTCTCGCACCCCCGGCCGCGCGTGTGCGTCATTGGTTGGCCTCCAGCTGCGCGACCGCTCACTTTTTGGCCCACGAGCCGCGTCGCCAACCCCCGACATCCGCAGCCTCGCTGGCGTCTCTGCATCCTCACGCTCTCTGCACCCCTCGAAGCGGTGGCGCTCGCGGTGTCTTCGTCGCTCGCTCACGCCGCGGCCCACGTGAACGCGTGGGCGTCGTGGATCGCGCCAACCCAATTCGCGTCACCCCAGCCCGGGGCGCACCACCAGCGCCTCCTTCCTCCGGGCGAGTGACCTCACCCGAGGCCTCTGCTGGCCGCGCCGCCCTTCGCGTCGATTCTGCTGCTCTCTGCGTGCCTCCCCGCGCCGCTTTGGTGCCGCGCTCGCCGCAACCCGCCTCCTTCCAGCATAGCTGCCGGACCCGGGCGGCTTCCCGCATGCTACCATGAGCAGCCTTGCCCCCAACGCCTCGGCGGAAGAGGTGCAGGACGAGATCGCCTTCACCATCATTCTCCTCGAGACCCTCGACCCGGACTCCGATTCGTACTGGCAAGACAAGGTCACTCGGGAGGCCGAGCTCGCCGACCTGCAGTCACGTCTCGACGCCCTCCAGCGGAACATGGCAGGCCCTTCGTACACAAACGGCCAGTCCACACGGCCTTCCCTCTTCCAACCCAATGGCTCCTACCAGCAGTTCAACGAGCCGGCTTCCCTCTATCCCCCTACCGGCGCTCGCAAGCGCCCCAGAACCCTCGAAGACACTCTTGCTGCTGACCATGCGAACAAGTCAAGCCGAACCACGCCAAGTCCCTCCGCTACCACTCCGGGCACCTCGAGCTCGAACGACTCATTCCCGGAGCTTTTCGAGACTTGGCCTCCGCAAGCTCAGGCTGGTGGGGTGAGGCAGGCACACTCGTCACTCAACCATGTGATAGAACCACAGAGGCAAAGTGAAGCTCAGGCAGCTCGAGCCAGAGCAGCGGAACAGGCTAGGCAAGAGGCGGAGAACTCGCAGGCTTGGAACATGCAAAACATGGCGAGGCAGCAGTACCAGCAACACATGCAACACCCACCGCCTCCTCAGCCTCAGGCGCTGCCCAGCATGATGGTCCAGTCACCCCCCATGGGCTCTCATTCGCAGAACGGCACTTCCTCCCGGCTTTTTAATAGAGACGGGCCCTATCAGGTTCCCCTTCGGGCTTCTCACCAGAGTCCACCTTTCCAGCGTTCGACCTCTTCCCAATCCCTGCATACCAACAGCCCCCGGCAAACCCCCCAACGACTTCCGTCGATGCACAGCCCAGCGATTCCGCGGTCCATGTCCTCGCAGTCCATTAAGACTGAGAATTCCAGGCATACACCCCTGCGGATGCCACCAGTCTCTAGCATGAGCACACAGCGCCCACCGTTGAGATCTCCCGCAAACACTTTCCAAGCTGGTTCGAGTAGACCCCGCACTAACGACCAACCTGTTGAGATCATCGACCTCTGCGGTGACAGTGATTCAGACTCGGATATCCAGGAAGTCACTCCCTGGCAGAATCGCAATAGGACGCAGGCGTTTGGGAACTCGAACGGCTTTCCACCAAGGCAGTCGCAGCAGACTAACGGCTACGCCTCCTCTGGGCAGAACCGATATGGTCCAGTTCCGAATGCCTTCCAGCTGCCCAGTACAGGGGGTGCAAGGACTCCAAGCGGACAGTCGATCTATGGTACCCTGCGAAATTCCCTTCACAACCCGATGTTGATTGATGACTACGATGATTATCTAGAAGTCATTGAGAACCCGTCTACTCGGGGGAATTACGTACCTGGTGGGCCCTCGGGGTTTGCTCCATACCTTGGTAGCAGCCAGAGGCAGAATCCATTTCCCTACTCAGCAGGAGACGATGGTATGGGCTATATGCCAGGATCATATCCCGGATTCGCGGACCCTGGCGATATATTCAATCGCCAACAAGACTGGCACGACCGTTATGGTGGGTCTGGGCAGCACAATCAAGACACATTGAACGAAGAGCTCAGAAAACTGCTTGGCAACGTTCGCCCTGATGATGATATTCCACCAGAACTGCGCCTTTCTACTCCGGAGGCTATGGCTGTCTCGTTGATGGAGCACCAAAAGTTGGGTGTGTCCTGGATGAAGAGCATGGAAGAAGGCACCAACAAAGGCAGTATTCTTGCGGACGAAATGGGTCTCGGCAAAACTGTGCAGGCTCTATCGTTGATTGTGTCGAGACCATCCGAGGACCCTTCGCGGAAGACTACCCTCGTAGTTGCGCCTGTTGCATTGATGCGCCAATGGGAGCGGGAGATCAAGACGAAAGTCAAGGGCGGCAATCATGCCTTGCGCGTAATCACCTACCATGGATCGAAAAAGCGGTCCTTCAAAGATCTCAGGGAGTACGATGTCGTCTTGACCTCATTCGGCACGGTAGCTTCAGAATACAGCAAGAAGGAGAGAATCAGGGAGTTCGAGGCTCGCGATCCTGATAATCCAGATGCACCGGCAAGGCCAAAGATGCCGAAGGACGACGACTACGTCCTACTCGGAAAGAATTCCCTCTGGTATAGAATCATCCTCGACGAAGCTCACAACATAAGGAACAAGGAGACCAAGACATCGAAAGCCTGCTGTGAGCTGCAGGCGATCTATCGTCTGTGCATGACGGGCACTCCGATGATGAACAGGACCGATGAACTGTACGGCTTGGTCAGATTCCTTCGCATCCAGCCGTACTGCGAATGGGGCCACTTCAGGCGAGATATCAAAGCTTCGCTTGAGAAAGGTACTCACGCAGTCAAGCAAGATGGAATGCGGAAGCTCCAGGCTTTGCTGAAGGCAATTCTCCTTCGCCGCACGCAGGAGTCCAAGATCGACGGCAAGGTCATCTTCGAACTCCCGGAGAAAAAAATCAACCGGGTTCACGTTAGCTTCGATGCAGAACAGCAGGCTTTCTACAACGCGCTTGAAAGCAAGACCCAGCTCAAGTTCAACAAGTACCTCAAAGCGGGCACTGTTGGCAAGCAGTACTCGCACATTCTGGTTCTGTTGCTTCGCCTGCGACAAGCGTGCTGTCACCCTCACCTCCTCAAGGACTTTGCCGAGCCAGCTGGCGACATTTCGGAAGAGAGCCTGCTTGACTTTGCGCGACAGCTGGGCCCGGATGTCGTTGAACGTATCAAGGCAGAGGATGGTGCATTCAGCTGTCCTATTTGCCTGGATGGCGTGGAGAATCCAGCCATCTTCTTACCTTGCGGCCACAACGCTTGCACCGAGTGCTTTGCAAGGATCACGTCTGAACCTGCTCGAGGCGACGAAGGATACAAGTGTCCTAACTGCCGCGGAAAGCTTGATCCGAAAAGAATCACCGACTACTACTCGTTCAAGAAAGTCCACATGCCCGATGCTCATCCAGCTGACGACGACGAATCCTTTGTCAAAGAAGAGGCGTATGCTAGTAGCGACTCGGAGAGCTATTCGGATAACGATGGAGAGGAAGATGACCTCAACGGTTTCATTGTGCCGGATGACGTGATTGACGGCCCCGGCCCCGAGCGTCTGAAACAGAAGCCTAAGAAATCGAAAGGCAAAGAAAAGATGGTCGATGATTCGAAAGGCAAGGAAAAGATGGTCGATGGCTCACCGAAGCAGAAGAAGACACTTGCACAACTTCGTAGGGAAGCTCACAGGAATCGAGCCGCCAAGCGCCGCTATTTCAGACGTCTGTGCAAAGACTGGGTCACCAGCGCGAAGGTGGACCGCACCATCGAACTAGTTCGGGACATCAAGAAGGCGGATCCCACTGAGAAGACGCTTATCTTCTCTCAATTCACCAGTCTCCTTGACATCCTTGAACTTCCCTTGGCCCGGGAGCAGCACGAGTACACTCGTTTGGACGGCAGCATGTCTGTTGATATGCGCAATGACGCTGTCAACCGCTTCATTGACAGTCCTTCCTGCAACGTCTTGCTTGTATCACTGAAGGCTGGCAACGCTGGTCTGAACCTGAATGCAGCATCACAAGTCATCATCCTAGACCCTTTTTGGAATCCATACGTTGAGTACCAAGCCATTGGCCGCGCTCATCGCCTTGGCCAAACCAGACCTGTCACGGTTCATCGTATCTTGGTGCCAGAAACGGTCGAAGACCGCATCATGGAACTTCAGCGCAAGAAAGAAGAGCTCATCACAATGGCGTTGGACGAGAACGCAGGAAGGAACATTTCCAGGTTGGGCGTGCAGGAGTTGTCGTATCTTTTTGTAGGTTTCCATGGTCTTCGTTCTCATTCATTCTGTTTCCCTGGGTTGAACTGACTGTTGCCATTAGGGAGTGCGAACCACCATGCCCAACAGCCACGGAGAGTAAGCCATGCTCCACACGGCCCCCCCTCGCGTCAATTCTCATACCTTCTACTCTGCCTGGTCAATACGTGGACAGACTCTACTTTGTCGTTCGTCTTTCTGGATGCTTTAATTGCTATGCTTGCTTGCGAACTCGGAAAGGGGGTAGGTCACTTTAAAAAAGGTTACGCGAACACAGCATATGATACCCCCCGGCATGTTTATGGTTTCCCTCAGTTATGACGAGTTTCCTTTGGATGGTGCGCTCTTGCTTCATGTATCAACCTCATTTTCTCCAGCGATTTTTTCTTTCACGACGGCGGTCAAGTCGCTCATCCGGATGAAGTTGGCGCATGCCGCACAGCACTTTTGCATCTGGATGGATTCCACATCCCACATGATTAGATGGCATTCCCAAGCTCAGGTGGTTAGTGGGGCCTCGGACTACGTTTTGCTCTCGTCCCTTTCGTCAGAAAGAAGCAGGAGAGCCCAGAAAGAGGGCACGGACACACAATATATACAGGGAATAGGCAACACGGATCATCTTCTTTCTTTGATTTTTCTGTAGGGGGAGGCTAGACAAAAACCAATTTCTGATTTTTCTTTGTGTTGTTCTTGGCTGGTTAAGGGTATATGTCAAGTTAATGTTGTGTTCCTCAACGGTATCTGACTGGGTAAAATGAAGTACTCCGCAGTAATTTGCAGTTATTCGTTTGCAGGCGCCCCATGTCTGCGGCTACTGTGTTGATTATGACTTGAATCCATATCTGCTGAGGGTTACGCCACGTTCTTTCTCATCTAGGCAGCGATCCGTGGTGAGTAATATGCTAGTCTCACCCACAGAGACAAATGAGTCAACTCTCGTAGTTCGGTAGCGGTTTAGTCGACCAGCGCCGGCATAGTACGTCCGTACCGCGAACCAGGTCGAAGACCCTTGCTCCAGCCTTCCCAGGCAGCCGGCGGCGAGACGGACGGGTAGGCAAGGGCCGACCCACAGACGGACCGGACCACTCCTGCATGGGCGAGAGTCATTGCCGCCCCGTTCCCACGCCGGGTTTTCGGGGTGGCTTGCTATTATTATGCGGGTTTCGATAAATGCGTAGGGCAGGGCTGTGGCGCGGCGGGCATTTCAGTGCTCGGGTGTGGCATCGGGAGGGGGCAGTGAAGTTTCGGTGACTATAGTGAATGGGTTCTATTGGGGGGCCTGAGTGGCGGTGCGGGCTGGGTGGTTTGGGGAGAGACGAGGGATGGGTGTTGTGAGCGGGCATTTACAGGTGGATGTAGAGAGCGTGCAGCTGCGCAGGGATTTTTTGTCTTGACGGTGGGACAAGGCGAGCGTGGTTTGCGTTAAGAGGTGACGAGAGTATAAAATATTGGAGTGTTGTTGCTGTCGGTGTTTTTCAACAATAAGGTCTTCAATAGTAATGATCCATAGTGTTTCTTATTTTACCACCATTAAAGTGCATAATGTGTCTGAATGTGTAGTGAGGTATAGAATATAAGCACTTTTTTTCGTTGTCGGCCTATCTGAACGCATCTACCGCTTGGATGAATGCTTCAACTATGCATGCCTGGAAAATCAATAGAACATCATTCATTAAAACCAAAATAGAGGAGCCGTAGCCCTTGATGCCCGTACACAGCCAAATAGATCTCCCGTAAGAACAGAAGTGAAATAGAGGAAACGCCGGCCCATGCATAGTGAAAGTCTCTAGCGCTCTAATCCGCCAATCCCATTAGAGCCTCCAGCTCCTCAGGACTTAGGGTACTCTTCCTTCTTTTCGCTCGGCCCTTTACGTTGCTCCTTCGCGGCGTTCTTCTAGCCCGCATGTTGATATTGTCGTTCTCTTCTACGACAGAGATCTCCTCGGTCTTTTGCTTGGATTCTTCTTCGACTCTTACTGCAGCAGCCGCTGCGGTTGCGGCATCTTCTGCTTCTTTGGCTGCCAGATCTAGTTTCTCCTGGACGGTCAATTTCGGAGAGCGTTCGTCTTCATGGGGAAGAGGGGATGAACGACGCTTGCGAGTCTGTATGAGAGAACGAGTCAGTCTATGTAAATGCCGTTGAAGTTGAACACGTAAGCTAACGTGTTGGGGGTGTTGATGCTCTCGTCGTAGCAAACAGTGATGGGGGTGCTGCATGAGTGGCGTCTTGTGATAGGTGAAGGAATGGAGAATCATACACTACGTGGGATTCCACTTTCGCGAGGCGTAGGCTTGCTGCGTTGCTCAGATGAAGGTTGCCGTTGTGGTCTGCTTGTAGATTGAGGCTTGTTCGTGGAAGAAGGCCTCGAGCTAGGCCTAGATCCAGGTTTGGAGCCGGGTCTGGATCCAGGCTTGACCAGGTCGACCTCAGAGGTGTTCTCGTCGGCCGAGGCGTGATACGAAGGTGTATTGTTGTTTGAAGGCGCAAATATAACCTTGCGTGGCGACCTCGTATTGCCATCCGATTCTCGCAGAGCGTGGTGTGGTGTAGGCTCCAGCTTGATATCGAAAAGATCCGTCTTCCTATCCTCGGACAAAGGCTTCTCAGGGGAAGGAAGTGCCGGTTCATTGTCGATGTCGTCGATCTCTTCGTCATCCATGTCAACCTCGCTGTCTATTTCTCCTTCGTCCTCCTCTTCCTCTTCCGCCACGGAAGCAAGCATATCTCCTGGTCCGAGGCCCATCCTCAATTCGTCGAGAGTGATGGTATCGCCTCCGTCCATCATGCGCTGTCTCCAACCCTGCATCATCACGACGACATCGCGCCACCTAGCCTCCATCTTTTCCCAGCCTTCGCGCAGCTTGATAATTTCCTCCTCCCGCGACTCGACTTCCGAGATTGACACAAAGTTGGGGTTCGTTAGGAGACTGCGCAGGTTTTCGAGCACATGGTCCATGTCTGTAGCCAGAGCTTCGTAAGATGTGGGAAGTGCGTGCAGCATGGAGTCTTCGCCATCTTCATGGGCTGATTCTGCGTTGGGTTCACTCTGACCGTGTTCAGGCATGCCCTGCAGCTCTCTCAATGTCGCAAGCGTGCTTCTGACCAAGCCAATGAGATTATCGTTTTCATCGCTGAGGCCTTGGCTTAGCTGAGTCAGGAACTCAGTGGTCTCCTGCTTCAGGCTGTATTCGGCGTCATCAACACTGGGCATATCCTCGTCCCTGCCCAAGCCAGCTGGGCCGCTGCCGGTTGAGCCGGGAGTGATCGTGATGCTTGCGCCCACCAAGCCCGTCCTGTTGCCTCGCTGCTGCGCGGTGAGGTGTGTTTTCAGTCGTTGGATCTGGACGTCGCGTTTGCGGACATCGTTGGCGCAGGCGGTGCGGACCTGCTGGACAGTGGTCTTAAGACGGAGCATCTCCTCGCGCAAGGAACGGGCGGAGCTCTCGGCGGAGCGGAGTGCATTTTTGGCGGAGCGTTCAGATGACTGGGAGAGCGAGAGTTGGCGCTGGAGGTCCTCGCTGCGCTGCTGCAGACGCTCGATGGTGGTGGTGGCCTTCTGGTTGTCGGCGCGGACGGCGCGCAGCGTCTGGCTGAGAGAGTCGCGCTGGTCTTGCTCACGCTGCGGAAGGGCAATGGGGTCAGCGGGGGGCACATGCAGCGGTGCAAGGGCGCGCGTACGTCTCTCCGCAGGATCAGGTCGTGCACGAGGTTGATGATCTGGGCCATGGTCTCTTGCTTGCCGCCCTCGGCCTTGGACGGGTGGGCGAACTCGAGCGGCTTGCCATTGCGCAGCAGACCGCGGGCCAGCAGCAGGTTGTTGAGGTAGGCGGACGCGCTCTTCAGGCTTTGGGAATCCATCGGGAGGCTGGGGGAGCGCGCGTTGGCGGGCGGGCGGCGGCGGCGGCGGTGGTGTTGGAGGGCTTGTCGCGCAGTGCCCGCGGGCTGTAAACACAGGCGTTGCCAGGTGCGCCCGCGCTCGGCCTCGGCGCGCTACGCGGCCTGAGCCTGCGACTGATCCTTGCCGCCAGGTGCACACCCCCGCGACTCTGGCCGTTGCAGACGCAGCTCCGCTCCGTGCAGACAGAGATTTTGCCACTCCGTTAGATCTGGTAGCTAGAGAATTACGTGCATCCGCATGCCTGTTCCTGCCCTTCCCCAGCCGTGCCAGCGCCAGCGCTCGGGCTCTTCCCGGCCACGGCTGCGAGGCTCGTTCGCCTCGCACGGCGCGATAGCGCTTCACGTGACCTCCTCGAAGTTTTTCATCGACCTCCGGCCAACCTCACCCCCCAAAAACTGCCTTCGTTGCCAGAGGGTCGCGTGCGCTCACCATATCCTCCGAGCCTGAGCGACGACCAGCGACGTGGCGGTGCCAGTTCCCACCAGCTCGGCGCGCCGTCTCCTCCGTTCGGCCAACAACGCCTTCACCCGAGCTGTTGAGCCACCCAGCCAAGTCACGCTTTTCAACACCTCACACACCATGTCTGGCGAAGGCGAGATCGTGCCAACCGAGCCTCTCTCGGCAGCTCCGGCTTCCGTCCCGAAGAACCCGCTGGACGAGTCCGTTTCCTTAGCGCCGCCTCCACCTGGAACCGTCACCACTGAATCGGCTCACCCGCCTCAACCGCCGCTGCCTGGAGACTCCGCTATGACCAAAGCTGAGAAGGTCGAGCGCCACGGCTTTCCCGAACCGTCGTCTCCGGGCCAGGGAGGTTCAGGTGAGTTTGAGAGCTCCCCGGCCAAGCGCATCAAGTTGGAAAAAGGTATCCGTGATTGAAATCACTCTCGTCCACTGCGGCGTATGCTGACGTAGCTGACACAGGCCAAGCGAGCACCAATGGCCGGGATAGGCAGAAGGGGGTTGCGCCGATCAAGCCCGAGTAAGTCTAAGGACTATGACGCTGTTCTGGGACGCCTTTCCGGCTAATGACTCGCTAGGTATCTTGTCGACCCAGCCTCTCTGAGACACGGTCGAGTCGTGGCCCAGAAGGACCCGGACGATGACGCTGCTGAGGCATCGAAGCATGCTGCCCATGACGGTGAGCAAAAGGGCGGCAGACGGGCCAAGAAGGATAAAGAGAGGGGCCAGAACAAGGCTCGGGAGCATAACAAAGCTCGCGACGCCCTCCAGCTCTGTTCGACCGTGGCCTTCAGCAATGAGTTCTCCCCCAAAGAATGCACCTTCGGAGCCAAGTGCAAGTATGAGCATGACATCCGGAAGTACCTCAAGGAAGGTAAACGCGAGGATCTCTCAACTTTCAAGATATGCCCCGTATGGGATGTCAGAGGCTGGTGCAGCGCTGGCTGGAAATGTCGACTCGTGGGCACCCACTCGGAAGAGCGGGCGCTCCCCGATGGTCGCAAGGAACTCGTCCTCATCGAAGATCCCGAGCGCAAGGCTAGGGCTGATAAGGCAAAGGCGGAGCTGGGTGACGAACTTGGTCACGTCAACGTCGTGTCAGCACAAGCGAAGATCAACCTGAGCAAGAAGAAGACGAAGACACCAAAGGCCGACGCCTATCTACAGTACCTAAGCCAGTTCACGGAAGATGCGAAGAAGAAGGATACTGCTCCAGCCACCCCCGCGGAAGATGGGAACGCAGACCCCAAGGAGGCCAGAGAAGACAACAGAGCGCAATACAAAGAGCCTCCTTTCCTGCCGTCAGAGAAACGCCGGATTTACTATGGACCGGAAACTCCCGTCCTAGCTCCCCTGACGACACAGGGCAATCTCCCGTTCAGGCGCCTCTGCGTGGACCTTGGCGCACAGGTTACCTGGTCGGAAATGGCGATGGGCATGCCACTGGTTCAAGGAGCGAAGAGCGAGTGGGCTTTGATCAAAGCTCACGAGTCGGAAGCTACGCCGCCGAGGTTTTTGGGCAAGCATGACGTCGTTGCGGGTTACGATAACAGTAAAGACTTCAAGTTCGGCGCCCAGATTGCGGGGAACAAGCCGTGGATCGCGCTCAAGACCGTCGAAGTTCTCACCGCCCTGGCACCCCACCTTCGCGCTATCGATCTCAACTGTGGCTGTCCGATAGACCTCGTGTACCGGCAGGGCGCCGGATCTGCTCTACTCGACGCACAAGGAAAGCTTGACAAGATGCTACGCGGCATGAACGCCGTTTCCGAGCAGATCCCCATCACCGTCAAGATCCGCATGGGGGTCAAGGACAATGAGCCCACGGCAGAGAAGCTGGTACAAAGGCTGGTTCTTGGCACCCCGGAGGCTCGTAAGTCTGGGGAAGGGCCTTGTGGTGTCGCTGCTATCACTCTCCACGGTAGGAGTCGCCAGCAGCGCTACACCAGATCGGCCGATTGGGGATATATCTCAGAAGTCGCAGCGCTGATCAACCGGCTCAATGCCGAAAAGGCCGCGATGATTGACACGGCCACGGATGTCGATCCGCGGCACCTGCCTAATGGCGGCAAAGTTTACTTTGTTGGTAACGGCGATTGCTACTCGCACGTGGACTACTACCGGGACATCAACGAGCACAAGGTCGATTCGGTCATGGTGGCGCGCGGAGCGCTTATCAAGCCGTGGATCTTTGAGGAGATCGAGAAGGACCAGTACCTCGATAAGCGGTCATCTGAGCGACTGACGTACATTGAGAAGTTCGTCAAATACGGTCTGGAGACGTGGGGGTCTGACGAGATGGGTGTCGGCACGACTCGTCGCTTCTTGCTCGAGTGGTTGAGCTTCACTTGCCGATACACGCCGATCGGCCTGTTAGAGCACCTGCCGCCGAACATCCAAGACCGGGCGCCGGCGTTTAAGGGCCGCGACGACATGGAGACGCTCCTGGCCTCGGACAATTACAAGGACTGGATCACGATCAGTGAGATGTTCCTTGGCAAGGCGCCTGAAACGTTCAAATTCACGCCGAAACACAAGTCGAATGCGTATGAGATCGAGGCGGAGGGATAGGAGGCATCACACCGGTAGGGCAGCCAGGATGCACGAGGTTAGTTCCTGAGGTAGTGCGACATCATCATACTATTCACACACGGGCAGTTGAAGCATTTGTCCGAATGCAAGTGCGCAGTGACGTCGAAGCTAAGACTATGCGGAGGGAATATAGCGATTGTCCAGCAAGTTATGCACGTGTTGCAGCTCTTGCCGAGCCGACCAACATTATACATGGGAGCTAGAGCATTCGGCCGAATACGAAAGCCTAGCACAGATTACGCAACACTCAGCTTCGTCTTGCCTTTGAGGCAGTACCAACACTTTTGCCGACCTTTCGTTGCAATGCTATTCGTGTTTGCTGCGCTGCGCTGGCAGCCCAAAAGGGAAGGCTGGAAGGCTGCTTTACTAGGATGGCTGGACAGCGAGAGGGGCTGGGATCACACTGAGGCTCCGCGTCATTGTTGGGCGGACGCCCTGGGCTGACTAGGCTGGATCTCTGCGGAGCTTGTCTGCCCCTCGGACAGGGCCGCCGGGGTCACTTTCAGGGACTTGGGATTGCGTTATAGCCGACGGCAGCTTATTGCGGCTGTTTGGCGCGCTGCCCCACGAGGCGGTCACGCCGCGGCCGGCCGTTTTCGAGGCTGAAGAACGGCAATGAGGCTCTGGATGACAACGCAAAATCAGTAATCATGCGGAAGCCCTAGACGCCGAGTGTGGGATGCAAGCACGTGCACGGCGTTTAGTGTGGACAGGACCAGGGTAAGGGTTCATCCAGTCTGACCGCCGAGGCGACGAGCTGGGTCGCGCGACGCAGCGCTGGCATTGGCAGCCATCGTCAGGCGTTATGCAGATTGGCAGCGTTCGCTACAGCATGCCCGAAAAAGGGCGTGGTGCGCGCAATGGAAATTGACGACCTCCGCGTGGTCGGCGTGACACAGCACAGCATCAGGCCTGGCCGAGGTGCTTGGATGCAGCAGATCATGGACCAAGCACTCGCATGCGCACGGCGAGCTGCTCTGGCCGATCGTCCGCGCAGCAGGCCGGCGCAGCGGAGCAGCGGAGCAGCGCTGGCAGGAGGGCCGCAGGAACAAGAAGGTTCAGCGCGTCAGCGCTCCGCGCATCGCGCCATCTTCGCACGGCGGCGGGAGACGGGTCCTCGGGCTCTCTGGGGAAGGGCTCCCGCCCGCGGCGGGCTTGTTGTCGCGCGGCAGGCGGTGTTGCGGTGCGCGGCCAGTGCAGTGGGTCGGCGAAGAGTCCGGCGGCGCTCTGAGCGGCTGCTGGCTGAAACCAACCGCGCGGCGGCCGTGCGGGCGCTGCGAGAGGCGCTCCGAGAAAAGCACGGCGACGGCGCAGTGGGTGGGCTCTCAGGGTCTCAGTCGTCGCTTGGGCGGGCGATGCAGGCTGCTACCAGGCGCCGGCGCGGGCGGCGTCGTCGTGCTGGAGCAAACGTGGATCGCCGCGCATGCAGGCCCGGCACCCGCAGAGTCATTGACCAGCAGCGATGAAGTCACTCCCTCGCGCGAAGCGAGGGGCGCACCCGCCGGCGCGCCGCTGTGCCTTGGTGACGGCAGGGCAGGCGGCGGGCACGTCGAGGTCGCACGCAGCGCGCGCCCGCCGTTGATGCGGCCTTGCCGTGGCAAGATCTCCACATGGACCGCACGTGTGCGCCCCAGACCCATACTGGACGCCCGGCGGCCGCTTCCAGAAGAAACGCCTGGCGGTAGTGCGGTAGTCACGCAGCGGTGCCCTGGCCGGGGCGTGTGGCGGGCCCGCGGCCGGCTGCAAACCATCCAGCCTGTAGGGCCGAAGCCAGTGAGAACCAGCCGCGACAACTCGCGGCATCCTGGAGCGCAGCGTCGCTTTAATGCCCGGCCGCGCTGCCTTTCCGCGACGCCCATCCGCCCTCGCAGCAGCTCCAGCAGCGCCAGCAGCATCCGCAGCCGCCCCAGCGCCCGCAGCAGCAGGCACAAGCAGCGCGCCCGCAGCGCCGTCACATGCGATCCGTGTTCCGCGCCCGCCCATTACGCACTCCCGCCAGACACGCAGCCTGCCCTCAGCCCGCAGCCCGCAGCCGCAGCCTGGTTCCGCCGTAGCTAGCCCCCCCGCCGTTCATTGGCCCGTCCCACGGCAAAGCGCCCGCGGCGAGTCACCGTTCGCGCTGAGCATTTACCTAACGGCCCTCTCCTCGCCCTCGCACCCGCTCCGTTAATTTGCCTGGCTCGCGCGCCGTAGTCTGCCAAAGCAAAGCGCCGCATTCCGCCTGCTTGGTTCGATCCGGCTCCACTGACTCGAGCCGATCCTACACGCAGCCCGATTGACATAACCGTCCGTCCGCGCTCCACCGCGAAGCTGGCTTCACACACGCCGCCTCCTCTCTCCCACTCCCCCAACTCCCTCACCACCGACCGTGACCGCGAGAGCACCGTCGACCCCACGCCTGTCACCACTCCCGTCTTCCGCCACCCAGAGCCTGCCGTCGGGCGCCCCAAGAAGGAGAGGGACCTCTACTTCTCCTGGCACCGCTCCGCAGACGCCGCCACTGACCGCCCGCACGACGCCGACCAGCTCGAGTTCGACGGCGACATCCTGTTCGACGACGCCGGCGACTGCCCCCTCCCGCTGTTTCCCGCCTCGCCTCCGGCTTCTGGGGTCGAGCAGCAAGCATACCCGCACCGCCACGCATCCCAACGTGCGGCACAGATGGCGGCCCTCGACGGTCCCGTTGACATCTCCACCGTCCGGCAGAACTCAACCTCGCCGCGGAACCAGACCTCCACGCTCAGTGCCGCTCTCCAGGGCGCTGCCGCACAGCCCATAGCCACGCCGACCTCGGCTCCTCGGAGTGGCAACGAAGGCCGTCTGAGCGTCGGCGGCCGCCAGGACTCCATCAGCCATGTCGGCTCATACTACGGCACTGGGGCTCGCCCCATCTCGATGAAAGATCGCCCGCGGCGAGAGAGCACCACTGCCGGCAGCCTGCTCAACGGCATGAGCTGGGGCGGTGTCTCCGTCGGAAGCTGGATCAGAGACGAGTACGTATCCAATCCCCTATCTGCAGCCACCCCATCTCTCCCAGAAGACACCAGGGTTGCCTGGAGGCACCTGGATCGAATTTCTTGTGCCGGCTCGCACCCCTTGGCTGGCTACGTCATTCGCTTCTCACAGGCCACCCACCAGGCATCTTCCATGCGATTAATCCACTTTCGATCATGTTCACATCTAACCATTGTTGAATAGTATCGTTATGGCTGGCACATCGCCATACGCCTTCGGCCGCTCGCCTTCCTTCCACTCTTCCTCGTATCTGCCCAAGATGGAGGCCAATTTCATGAAGGACTTCAATTGCTGCGGCCTCACGCTGGATTCGCTGCACGAGCTGCTGCAGCACTTCGAAGAATGCCACGCCGCCCCCTCTGCAACCATGCAGAGGCCGTCCATTTCCGGTCAGGGTGGCTTCAACAATGGCGGAAGAAATTCCATCTCTTCCGGCGGCATCAACCCTCAGCAGGCTGAGAACCAGCAAATACCCAACCAGCAGAACGGCTTCCGCCCGTCGCAGTTCCAGAACAATCAGCAATTCGCGAGCAACGGCTTCAACAAAAGCCAGCTGTCGACCGTGCAGGACATGGACACGCTGGAAGACATGGAAATGGATGACCCGCAAACACCGATGGGCGGCGCTCCGCAGCAGCAATTCAACTCGCAACCCCCGCAGTTCGGTCAGAACAACGACCGGCAGCCGCAGCTAAACATTGGTCTCGCGAATAACGTTCAAAATCAGGCTTTCAGGACATCCACCCCGACCACGCCCAACACCAGCCACCCAGGCTTCCCTCTCCAGAACAACCCTACAGTGTCGTCAGTAAACACGCCGACGCTTGGCGCCGCTGGCCAGTCGCAGAAAACACCAGATTCCTCGGTACCGGGCACTCCCGGCGAGTTTGACCAGGACCTCAGTAACTATTTCGGCGGCCTGCCAATGGGTATGAACGGGCAAATGATGCAAGGCAACAACATGGACTTCGGAAACATGGGCTTCAATGCCAACGGATACGATGGTTTCGATGGCACAATAGACCAACCGGCCAAGCGGCTGTACAGCAAGCAAGGCGGAGGGCTGACGCCACAGCAGCTGCAGTTCGCGCTCCGGCAAGGCAAGCTTGGCACGGACAGCGAACTTGCGAAGCAGCTACGCGCACAACAGCTGCTCATGGCTAACGGCGGCATGTTTCCCGGCGAGGAGATTAAGCCGTTCAAATGCCCCGTCATTGGGTGCGAAAAGGCTTACAAGAACCAGAACGGTCTCAAGTACCACAAGCAGGTGAGTAGATGGCTCCTGATGACACAAAAAAACTCGGTGATCTCCATTACTGACGCTCGGATTCCTGCACAGCACGGACACCAGAACCAACAGCTTAAGGAAAACGCCGATGGCACCTTTTCCATTGTCGATCCGGAGACTTCCGTGCCATACCCCGGCACCGTCGGCATGGAGAAAGAAAAGCCGTACCGTTGCGAGACATGCGGCAAGCGGTACAAGAACCTCAACGGTCTCAAGTACCACCGCGCGCACTCTCCGCCCTGCAATCCGGAGCTGAAGCTCAACGCGATGAACCTCGTCGGCCTGGCGCAAAATATGCAGGGCATGAACGTCAATGTCGCCGGTGCAGGCCTAGCAGGGATGGGCGATGGCATGTTCTGATCCTACTCACCTGACTCGTCCATACGATATCCTCATTCCGCTTGAACGACGCATCGTCTCGAAGGCATCTGCATCGCGAGACGAGCCGTGCTACGATTCATATTCCCCACGTTTTATGGACATCCTTACCGGACTGCTTACGCGGGGCGTTCCTTCAACTATTATAGAAGGCTTGATTTTCCCTGTTTTCTGATTGAGATGAAGTTTTGCAAATAGAATGGCTGGTTGGATTTGCCTTCGATTCTCAAAAGGAGGAGTGAAAAAAGAATGGCTCCGTTCAGGGCAGTCTCTTTTTGGCCTTCGCTCTGCGCAGACTCCCCCCTCTTGTTTGCTCTTCTCTGCAGAAGCATCTTGGCTTCTGCTATCATCAGCAGCATAGCGTGGAGCGGGATTCTGTCATTTCTACTTTCTCTCTTATACCTGTCGACTCTTCCGCTGCACTCGTCCGGAAATCCTTCATCCAAGGTGAAGGGTCATTTCCTACGATGTGGAAGACGCCAGTTCTTTCACCCAGTTCATTTTTACACTTCCTTCTATCTTATTTTTTTGTTCGCGAAACAAACACGGCGTGGGACATTGGGGCGAACTCTCTGCTTTGCTATTCCCTCTCGAAGTTCACAAAGTTTTGGGCAGGCGTTTATGCTTCTTGTTGACACATTCGGGGATCGAAAAACAAAAAAGTTGCTTTCTTCCTTTTCATTCTTCTATATCTCTCTCTCCGATCAGAGTATAAAATCAATTTGGCGGGTTCATCATTCCCTCCTCTCGTACTATTCCTTATTTCCGCCTCTACGAATTTCGAAACCATTTACTTTGCTCGATCGATGCCAGAGTGCGTCAGCTTCGAAACTCGGTGTAAAATCCACAACGCATCACACGCGGAACCGAAGGATCAGAGTTAGCCGATATGGTATGGATATCGTGCAGTTTCCAAGTCCAGGCAACCACCTCAGCTCCTACGCGTGCTATAGGAGAACCATCGATGGCGGACGCCGGTGGGCAGTTCCAGACTCCGATGCCACTAGCCGACCGCTGCTCGGCCGTACCATAACCGATCCGACTCCGAAGCGCGACTACCGAAGAAGCAGCTCGTCCGAATCCCTTACTTCTTAGGCTACCACTGGAAACCTTGAACCTTGTTTCCGGTGGCCGCGGCTACCACCTGGTACAGCCGGAGTCTAGAGAACACTCAAACGGACAGCAAACACTTGTATTGAGCCTCGGAGGGCGGAAGAGCTTCGGAGCCGCTGCGCCGGTCAGGGAGCGGGAGATATGCACTGGGTTGCGGCGAGAACAGTCAAAGATGGCGCTGTTTCGGCATGCTATCAGAGCACAGTGCCGATGATGACCGAGAAGTGCATTGCTTGGCTGCAGTTATTTCTGGCCGGCGCGCATGTCGAATTGACACGTTCATACAGGTGTACCATTGTCCAGATCAGAACCTCAATCCCAACGTGTCGCAGGCCATGGTGATAGCGGCCCTAGTCAAAGAAGCATCCGTCCTTCACGGCAATCGCTGGCCGCAAACTCCAGTCTCAGTTCCCATTGGCCCGACCCTGAATCCAATGTCATGGAACGCGCAGGGTCTTGGCTATTGATCGTACTGATTTCGGTTCCTTATCGGTCTTCTCGTGCGATATTTACTTCCAGCCGCCATCTTTATCGACATTTTGCTCCATGCAATCGGACCTACTTCGTATACTGTACCTCCGCTCCAGTAAAGGAAAGCTCTACCACACACACCCACGGAACTGAATGCGTCGGGAGAGGAACACTCTGCGCGACGACGGCGCAATCTGAGTAATCAGTGCAGCGGAACCGCAGTTGCAGCTTTGGTGCATCGAGCGTTTGAGTTGGTTGTTTAATTTCCGACACAAGGGGCCTTATAGAGGGGCAGCGTTGAATATAGGTACAACACCTACTCCTACAGGGCCCCGCATCCTCGAGAAAACGGTTGGATATAGGAACCCAACCCCACCCTCGCTCCTCCCCCTTTCCCCACTCCCCTACGCTGGCTCCTTTTAGATCCCAACAGAAATGGCTAATAACGGCGGCGCGCCTCGCATCGCGCCGCCGTTCAGCTTGCATGGCATGTGCATGGCGTCGCACCGGGGCGGCGCCACCAACCGTGAGCGTTTAAAACCGTTGCCGGTATCCTCCGTGTCTGTCCGTACGGAGTATGGTGCGTGTGGCTGCTGTATGCACGATGATTCCCTGCTCCTCCGCCTGCAGGTCGCGTGCGCCAATGGCCCTGTTGTGTGCGACCACAGACGCACACATGCAAGCTGCAGTGCATGTTCTACACAGCACCCTCCACATTCCGATGCTGCCCACATGCCTACACGTGCATGGATACACACAAACGCTGCTGTCAAGAAACTCAAACCCCACGTGGCAATCCTGGGCTACATACGTAGTTCTGGGCTGGTGCCACCGACTCGGCGGCGCGCGAGACAAACCAAAGAGCATCAGCCTTTCGAACGACCCACAAAATCGTCCCTGGTTCGCACGCAAAACCGCGGACATGACCTAGGAAACACGTGTCTCTCATGCAGGGCGAGAGTCAGCAAGCCCAGGCATTATAAGGTTTTGGTTTGGCTCTCGGGTAACGCACATCAGCGCAACCGCCAAAGGGGCACTCGTAAAAAAGGAAATAAAACATGGTTCGCTTCGAGCACGTTAAAACCTTGAGCGCTTTGCTCTTTGGAAATCCCCTGCCGTGCCGCACTCTGACTCAAAGCCCCACTCCCATACCGACAGTTCATGTGCCTTTTTTTCCCCTCATGATTCAAGTCTGCGAGGCTAGGGTCTTGGTCCGCCTTGTGCTTTTTTTTTCTTCCCACCCCTCTCGTTCTTCCCAGGGAACCGGTGTTCAATAGGCACCTCCACTCTTTAAACTTTGGGGCCAATGCACGACCAAGGGAAAGAAAGAGAAAAAAAACAGCCAACGAGCCGACCGCGTCTTCGGTGGACCCTCCCCCCCACACCTGCTCTCCGCGGTCCTCTCGCCCAATCGGCATACCCAGAGACGCGTATACTTTGATACTTTGCCGTCGGCCTAGCGCAGGCTGCGACCTCGCGAAAGGCGAGGCCGGCGGCATTGCCCGATTCGGCAACTTCGTGCCCATGGGCGTGGGCATCGGTGGGAAGAGCGAGAGCGGGGAGAGAAGGGAAGGTCCAAGAGGGAGCGGAAGGAAATTTAGGGTTGAGGTTAGGCAGGAGCGCGTGGCTAGCGTGTGGAGCCTCGTTACGGGCTGCGCCGTGAGATCCGCCTTCCTTGGAGGTGGGCGGGCGGGTGGATGTCGCGTCATCGCGGGTGATGACGACTGCTGGCTCGGTGGGCTGCGGGTGGAAGAAGGGGGAGATCGCGCTGACGTCTTGCACAGAGATCCGCCGGTTGTAGGGATACGGTGCTAGCTATCTATAATGGTCGTTGTATGTACGTGGGTATGTCTCGCGTGTCTGTAATACATTTAAGTCTGGTCGTTAAGGGCATGTGCGTCTAAGGCATAAGGCATCCTCTCACCACCACCACCCCTCCTCCACCAGCTCACCAATTCGCCCCTAATCCTAGCCCCCTCACGAACCTCACATCCGCCGCCTGTCTCTCCAGCGCCCTCCGCATCGTCCGCCCGTACTCACGCTCTCTTGCGCGCCTCGCCGCCTCCTCCGCGCTCTCAACACGTTCCTCGAAATCTCCCTGGTCAAACAGAGGGCGCGTGCCGAAGCCAAGCAGACCGACGCGGCCATCACCGGTCCAGACGACGAGGTCGTCCTTGTTGAGCTCGGCGCTGAGGTGCGTGCTGTCCGTCGCGCTGCGGTGCAGTGTCGGCACCAGCTTCTGGACGATGTCACCTTCGCCGTGCTGCTGGGTTGGCGCAGAGAACAGCGTTCCGACGTCGAAGGGGCTGTCCACACGGGGAGGCTGGTCGCCGTGCTGGGGCGGTTCTGCGGGCCGGTCCGGGTTGATGTTGTAGGAGCGAATGGGCGTGAAGCCGTCGCGCTCCATCCACTTGATGTTCCCGTCGCCGTCGCTGTAGACGAGACGCGCGCCATGCGTGGATACGCTCAGGAGCTTGGAGGAGGAGGCCGTCTGCCGGTTTTGGATGCAGGCGCCCCGGTTGCGCACTGCGGAGCCGGTGTCGCTGGATAGGATGGTGTGGCGCGGGTCGGGCGATAGGCCGAAGAGCTCAAGCGAGCCTTTGCCCTTGTATTCGCCGGCGGCTACAATCGTGTGGCCAGTGACGGAAGGATCCTTGTGGATCGAGTTGTTCATGTACATGCTGTGGAACCCAAGACTGCGGGGGACGAACGGGTGGTGGATCAGCGCCATGGATGAGAGACGAGCGCCGGAGTGGACGGTTCCCCGTATGCGAGGAAAGAAGCGCCTGTCGTAGTTGAGCAGACTGGTGAAGCGGCCGGCTACCCAGATGTCTCCGTTACCGTCCCATTCGCGGTCGGGGAGGTGAAGAATGGACAGCGGGCCGGGCTCGGAGAGGACAGAGTGTTTGCGGCTGACGTTGCCGAGGAGGAGGTCGTCGAAGCTGCTCTGCGGGGGCGTTCCTGCAATAAGTTCGCACCGGACTGGGAGGTTTGACTCGTCACTGGCTTGCGGTTGGCGAGGATCATGCAGATGGATCGTCATGTTGGTGCCCACGGTGACCGGCGTCGGGTGCCTTGCTTCTGAGAGCGTCGTGATGGGGAAGGGGTACTTCGATTCAGAGACAATCTGGAGCGTATTGAGGTCGACCTCTTTCAGGACATTCAGGACGGCAAAGTAGCCTTTGTTCTGTCTATTGTCGATGGTAACGCACTCTACCGCGCCGGTCTCGGTCATGGCCGCCTTGCTCTCGGCGATGGGCGCATTGCCGGCGAGCAGCCCAGGCTCGGACCTGTCGATGATGGCGCCCTGCTTGGCGTCCGAGCCGTCTCTCTCCCGCTCGCCGACATCCCACACGCATATGCTCCCGTCGTCCAATGGCGCGAATATCCTGTCGGCCACCTGCATGCCCTCGTCGTAGTACACGCCGAGCCCGGTTGCCTCGCACGGCTCTTTGTCGCGGCCCGCTCCGTGGTGGGCCTGCTGCAGCCAGCTCACCTGAATCGGAGCGTGCCGTGCTACGAACTCCTCGTAGAAGCTGATCTTCTCGCCGGGATACGACGGATCCCAATTGGCAAAGGCGCGCTGGCGCTGGGCGACAGCCAGCCGGTGCGCGACCATCTCGGCGCTCGGGGCATCTTCGTTGTGCACGCTGGGCGGCGGGATTCTTTCTTCGACGGCGTGGGCGAGCTCGGCCATGTTCGGTGTCATGCGCGACATGAGCTGCTGGCGGCGGCGGATGGCCTCGGCGCGCGAGTGGTCGTAGCATATTGCCTTCCACAGCCGGTCATCGCGGGAGACGCGGAGGAAGCGGTGCGACACGGATTGGAGGTTTATGATGTCAAGGGGCACGAGAACTACGCAACGCTGTTAGCCGGGCTGCTCACGGCAATGCCCCGCCGGGCCAGAGTGGACTTGCAGGTTGCTATGTAGAGAACAAGCTCGTCCGGGAGCGTGTCCATGGTCGCGGCAGGGCGGAGAGCCAACTAGACAGCGCGGGCGCGAGAGACATGAGACGGGAGACGGCGAGGAGTGAGGGCGGGGAGTGAGGGCGAGGCATTGTTATACGAGTAGTGGCCAGGGACCGTCCTCAGACCCCGGATTGGCATCCCTGCTCGGCCCTTATCGCCGCCCTAAGGGTGTTATCGGCCTCTTTCGGCCTAGCCTGTCGGCGCACGCACTCGCCCAATCCGGACATCGTCCACAGCACCCTCTTCTCCCTCATTGTCCCATCGTCCTTTGCTGCCTGGAGCCCGGAGATGAGGTGGTTTAATCATCCCTCACATTGTCAGTGTTGGGCTGTCAATGGGATGTAAGGGTTGTGCATGTCGTCTTCACGGCTTTCCATTCGGTCACAGTTCTGGAACCTTCCAGCCACGTCTGATTCACTTCAATGCCATTATGACCTTTCGTAAAATTTTCCACAGCCAGAGACCCATATTCCTCTTGCAATTTATACCACTCAAAGGAAAGTGGCGGCAAATGAGCCAAAGAATGTTCAGTAGATCAGACGGCTTTGCGGGAAAGCCTCCGAGTCAACACTGCCTGACTTCGCCTGCTTACCGCTATCGAGTGTGGCATTTTATCACCCGGCATGAATTCGCTTTCATACTCCAGAGGTACCCGAGGACGCTTGTTCGATGAGACTAGATATCGTGGAAGCCACCGCGCTTGAATGATGAGACTAATGGAACGACGGACATCATATGACTAGCTTGCTTGACTACTAGAAACAAGGGTTGGAAGATTATAAGCAAGAAGATTGCGTTAACGAGCTCATTTGGTCTGGTGTCGTCCAACGAATTCACCGGCTTGTGGGTAATTGTGACTTTCCCGCAACCTAAACCCCTTCCAGCAACAGGAAAACCCCTTGGTCTATTCTGAATACCAAAACAGAACTCTTCGTACTTGTAATGTTCCAAGGCTCCTCGGGTAACCTCCATCATATTATTTTCTGCTCTGATCCCGTTTACAAGGCCCTGCAAAGCTACCGCGTCTAGGCAAACCGACATGTATTATACCCGAGACACCTACTGGCGTAACCCGAAACTTCCACAGTCTTCAAGCTTCCCTCTGTTCGAGCAACAGGTCCTACATGGCCTTCTCCAAAGCTAAAATGACAAAGCAGAAGCCTCTCGCCCCATTACAAAACTCCACCTCCCCTCCGATCCTCTCAAAACGCAGTCCCCCTCCCATTATACCCACCCTGCGGCGCAAACTTCAGCGGATCGAAGCAGACCACATTCCCGCCCAGCCGACTTTTCTTATCCCTCTCCTTCACCTGTGCCGCGATCCTCCGCGCCGCCGCCTCCCGATCTCGCTGTTGCTGCTTCGAGATGTGGAAGCGCTGCTTCGGGCTGGCGTGCTCGTTGAAGCCGTCGCGGTAGGGGTGCAGCTGGCAGCCCTCGCGGACGTTGAACCAGAACTTGCAGCCGGTGGCGGCGCACTTGGCGACGTGGCCGAGGTTGACGCAGCGCTGGCGGGACGTGTTTTTGCAGACGGTACTGTGGACGTTTTAGCGCATCGCGGCCCTCTGGGATGGCGTGGACGGGCGCCTGACCATTTGTGCGTGTTGGTCGATTTTCTTTGGATCTGGTCCATCGTGGACGGTAGGGCACTGTCGGGGCTAGCTTGTCATCGGTGTGTACGTGCAAACGGGCGCGCGATCGAGGTTGGTACGGACCTCCGGAGCATACAGGCAGCAATGGCGTGAAGTCGAGGACTGAGCAATGGCTTTCCACTCGAGTGGATTGCCCCGTCAAGCGTTCTTGAAGGTTGTTGATAATCAAAGGGTGCGAGAAGATGTTTATCGAAGGAGTGTTCGATCCCCCGTTTGCTCCTCGGGAATCTCTCTTTTCATTGGCGTTTTCTTCTTGCTTATGAGCAGCAGTCGACCGGCAAAGGAAAAGAGTTGCCTGGGGAAGCACGCCTCCTAAAACATTGAAGTCCAACAGTAGCGGTGAGTTCTGCACTGACAGCAGTGCACCGTGTCACTGCGGCGCCCGCAAAGTGACTGCAGATTCCCGTTCTCGGGTGCCTGCATGTCACGGGGCCTGCCATCGACCCCGAAGGGCTGGCAGGTATATCCAAGCGAAAAACTCTCCAGCTCTGAATGTGTAAGGGCAGTGATGACGGAAGAAATTGCAAATGTCAAAAACTGTCAGAGAGTTTGTGTCCGCATCGTAGAGCCCAGGTGTGCCCGGATGAAGACTCCGGCTCCGTGATCGTGAGGCTTGAGGCACACGCTTTGGGGTACCGTAGTACTATTCTTTGGAAAAGCCAACGAGCTTGGTTCAGGTCAGGTGCTAAAGGTTCAGTAATGAAGGCACATACAAATACGAGCTATACTGTGATTGCCAAGTGCCGTCTGGGAAATTTATTCTCGACCTCACGTATCCTGATTATCGCGGAGGGTGCCAAAGGATAGAATCTTAGCAAGATTATGTTGCTCAGAAAATCGGGCGAGATGTGTTAGCGAGGTGGCGAAGAGCTCGAACATTTGCTGTTACTTGGGAATGAGAATTGGTCGATGGCATGCGAAACGTGCACGAGAAAAAAAAAGAAAAAAAAAGGCCAGGCCGACTAACCACAATGGGCAATGTTCCAGCCAGGTCAACGAACTTTGAGCACTTTCTTGCTACGTGTGAGGAAGCAGAGTCGACGACAAATGAATGAAGCGTTATTAAACAGCTCAAAAGAATGACAAAGAACAACTCTTGCATGTGCCATTCAACAGAGTATTTGGAAGACATCTTAGATGATCTTATGTACAAGGTATGAAGTTCCGAGGGCAGAGTTACGGGAAACGACGATGGTCAAAGGCCCAATCGAGGCGGGTGCAAAGTGGAGGGGGCCAGCAATTGAGATGACGATGTACCTCGACGCGCAACGCCGTCAACGTGGGGCGTGTTTCAAGCGAATAGTGCCGCGTTGCAACGGTGCGATAGCGGAAGCACGCCAAACATCAGTGGCGTTCGTAAATCGTGTAATTATTGGCTTGAATACGTCCGTAAATCCAAGCGAAATCCAAGCGAGGCGCCGTCGCTGATAAAAAATAATCTGGCTGCGGAGACAGACCTGGGAATCTGATCTCTCTTCCTCTGCAGTTTCCATTCTACGAGCGGGGTGCCGTAGCCGTCGTTGATGCGGAACATGGACAGTTTGCGCCAGTCATCTGGAGTTGACGTATCCATTCGAATGGAGGGACATCTCGAATCTCTACGTGAGAAATACCTCCCCCAGGTAAGCTTTTCTGCGCATGGAAAAGCAGTTCTCGCTAATTGTCGGATGCATAGTCCCGGGACACGTCACCGTACGGCTTTTGGGCATAATGGACAGTCCTGCGTCTCGTCAGCAACAGTCTCCCAGCAGGTGGCATGAAGCTCACATCTGCCAGTAGTAATGTTTCTTTCGATCGACCATATCTTTCCGCACGTCTACCAAAAAGAGCTCCACGGCCTCTCTCGACCAGCCAAGAACTTTCGTCAGTAGCGCAAGGCTAATGCCCTGCAAACCCTGACTCAAGTTCTCGAACGTCCACCGCCCGAGCATTTTTTGCTTCTGACCCCTCGGCCAGGGACCAACAGCCCATTTCACGTACTGCTCGGTTATATTCAGGAAGCCCTGCTCCTTCATCTGCTGCGAGAACTTGTCGCTGGCAAGCGTGTCGATGCCGCACCTGCCGGCAGCCTCGTGCACCAAGATGGTCCATTTCTGCAGGGGATCGTCGTTTGTCACGCTGCCGTCGTCGCATCTCGTTGGCAGCTGCCCTTCCTGCAGCTCGATCCAGCCGCCGGGCTTCAGATGGTCGTAGCATTGCTCTATGAAGCGTTTCCAGTTGTGCATGCCGAGGCAGAGCATCCGGGCGTGTATGAAGTCGAATTTCTTCCCGTCAAAATCCCATTCTCTCTCCGCGTCGTCGACCAAGAAGCTTACATTGGGCGGCACCTGGACCATGTCAGCGGCGCCAACGGGGAAGCTCATTTCTGGGGGTTGCGCTTACCCACTCAGGTTGTATTGCTGAGAGATCGGTGCCAATGACCTGGGCGGAGGGATTCTCATCAGCAAATTCGATGGCCCAGATCCCAGAGCCAGTCCCAACGTCCAGGACATCGTTCACATCAAGCGGAACCGGGGCGGCGTGCAGGGAGCCGTCCAGGGTCAGGCGCCAAACATGGTGCTGCAGATCGAGACGATCTGCCTCGTCCTCGTCGTTGGGCAGCCAGTATGAGTCCTCCCTGAAGGCATGGTAGCGGCGGCCATGCTCGTACCGGTAGTTCACGATCTCGGAGTTGAGCGAGGTGGTGGTGGAGCCCGGCCGCGACGACGAGCCCAGGGCCGAGTCGGTGTCGGAGGCGGCGTGGCTGCTGCCGCTGCCCGAGGCGCTGTCGACATCGAGCTCGTAGGCGTAGCTCGGGAATGCGAGACCGGCAGGCTGGTCCTGGGGCGCGCCGGCGAGGTGGTGCTGCAGGGGCGAGTCCAGTAGCGGGGCGTGCGGCAGGGAGTGTTCAGGGACTGTTTCGCGCAGACCAGGCTGCGTCACTGGATGCTGCGCGGGCGCGGGCGCGGGCGGCGCGCTCGCAGGCGGGGAGCTGTGCGACATGGGGGACGCGTGCGGAGAGAGGTCGCGGTCGCGGTCGCGGTCGGCGTCGCGGGCGCGCAGGCGTGGGGAGCGCTCGCAGCGGCATGGTGGTGGTGGGCGGTGCTGTCCATCAGGTGGACGGCGCGGCGACAGGCGCTGGGTGGGAGCTGGCGGCAGCTGGGGTGCCAGAGCTGGAGCTGAGCTGGAGCTGCAGCGGCGCTGGCGCGGGCGCGGGCGCTGGCGGGCGCGCGGGTGCCTGGGGCCTGGGGCCTGGGGCAGCGACAAGCGACAAGCGACAAGCGACAAGCGACCCTGGAGCTTCGCGCGCAGGGGGTGGTCTCGCGCACGTGGAGACGCGGCGAGCGGTGCACTGAAGAGATCGCCCCGACCCGCGGCGCCGCTTATTCGAACAACGACGGGAACAACCTTGGCCTCGCCGCCTTCGCTCTTGCGCTTTCCCTGCGCAAGCTTGCCTGTTCCGCACCGAGTGGAGAGCTGGTCGCGCCGCCTGACGTGCCGTTGGCGCCGCCCGGGTTCAATCGCGCCTTCCGTCCGGTCCATTTCGGCTAAGGAGTACACTATGGGCGACGACTCCAGCATCCTGCACTTCGAGCCACCGCCCACCAAGGTGACGCGTGTGCGCCCCCAGCTGTCGTGCATTCCGTGCCGCCAAGGCAAGCTCAAATGCAACCGCCAGCATCCGGCCTGCGACCAGTGCGTGAAGCGCTCGCGCGAGGCTCAATGCAACTATGTGCCGCCGCCGCCCAAGGACCGCACCCGCAAGGCCAAGGACATGCGCGGCCGCATCCGCCACCTGGAGAGCCTGGTGGTCGACCTCATGAATGGCAAGGACCCGCGCGCCCTCTCGTTGAATCCTGCCGACCCGCAGTCCTCCTCCCGCCGCCTCCCTACTCCCGATCAGCCTTCTCCTGAGCACCATGCAGCTTCGGACGGCCCGAAAACCCACTCTAGCTCGGGCGACGACGATCTCAGCTTCCCTAGCGCCTTTGGCGCGCTGAAGATCAGCGATGAGGAGACCATGTACATGGGCGGCTCGCACTGGATGGCTGTGCTGAACGATGTAGGCGTCCGCTCACGTGCCCCTAGCTCCGACTGCACTGCTGACCCAAGGTAGATCAAAGAAGTCAAGAGCTTCCTGGAGTTCGAAGAAGAGGAAGAGCAAGAGTCTGAGAAGCCGGACAGCGAGGTCGACACAGAGCTTCCGCACCGCTACACCCTCATCGTTGGCTCCCCCAAACCACTTAGCAAGCGGGAGCTCCTGCAAAACCTGCCACCAAAAGCCGAAGTGGACAAGCTCGTGAACGTGTACCTCAGAGGCGGAGACCCGACGTCCATCATGTTCCACGAACCGACCTTCCGGGCAGAGTACGAACGGTTTTGGCAGAACCCTTCGGCATCACCCGTCATCTGGATTGCCCTCATTTACGGCATCCTTTGCCTGGCAACCATTTTTGCTTTGCGTCTTCCGCCTAGTGGACCAACTCCTCCCTCTCCGGAGGCGGTTTTGAAACAAGCAGCAAGATTTCACAATCTTTGCGCTTCTGCTGCAGTCCTCGGAGACTTTTCCAGGCCGAAGCCGTACTCGCTAGAGACGGTCATGCTCTACGCAGCCGCCGAATATCTTTCCGGCACTGGAGGTGGTGGAAGTCCGACGGATGTCTGGCATATTTTCGGAACTGTCATTCGCATAGCCCTGAGAATGGGTTATCATAGAGACCCGAGCCACTACGGAATCAGTCCATTCCATGGAGAGATGCGGAGACGGATCTGGTACCTCATCTACGGACTAGACGTTCTGTTATCGTTCTCTCTTGGCATGCCCTCGATTGCCCGAGGATTTCAAAGTGACACGAGGCTACCCCGTAACTTGCACAATGAAGACATGTCTCCGGGCATGACCGACTTACCGCCTGAGAGGCCTGACACGGAACTGACGCTCGTTTTGTATACGATTGCGAAAGCAAAACTTCTTTCTGTCTTCGCCCCGGCGGCTGATGCAGCGCACTCGGTCACTCCACCAACCTATCCGGAAATCATGGACCTCGATAATCGATTGGAGGAAATACACACGTCGATGCCGCGGGCCTATAGGATGAAAAGCCTCGAAGAGTCAGCTGGGGACCCGCCGGATGTTGTCATGAACCGGTTAAACCTGGAGCTTTTATACCAAAAGACTCGTTGTGTTCTGCATCGAACGTACCTGGCAAAAGCGCACACTGATTCGCGGTATGAGCATTCCAGAAGAGCATGCCTTGAGGCATCTCTAGCGTTGCTGGAACTTCAGACCATAATCTACCACGCATGTCAGCCAGGAGGTCAGCTCGTGCGTTGCAGCTGGTACTACGGGTCTTTGACAAGCCACGACTTCCTCCTGGCTGCCATGCTGCTTTGTCTGGAAGTAAATCTTTCACGGGAGACGAAGATAAAACAACCGGAGAGCTACAGCGAAGGACCATTCTCCTCTGTCGAAATATTCGGAGCGCTGGAGAACGCGACTCGGATCTGGGAGTCCTACGAGGATAGCTTAATTGATGCCAGTGACACTAAGAAAGCAGCCAAAGCATTCCGCCTGATTTTGGCGAAGCTCAAGGCAACACCGGCTGAGTTCGAGATGCAGGGAAGTGAAGTGGAAAGTATGCCTCAGCAGTGTGAGTACATGACATCTGACTTTTGATTGAGCAACTCACTAATGTGCACAGTCTCTGGGCATCCTCAGCAGTACAGCCACCCGCCGGTTCTCCCGTCAAATGGTCCTGGAATAGCATACCTACCCACACAAACAACGGCCCCAGTTGTCACCCAGGGCTACAGCATGGCACCTCAGGATCCTCTTGAAGGCATGCTCGAGATGCCACCAATTGACATCAATTGGGTAAGTCTGCGTGCCTTTGGTGGTCCAAGGTTCGTACCGTCTAATGGACAGCAGGATGCTTGGGATAAAAGCGTGCTTCCTTATGATGAGTACATGCACCATGAAGCGCAGCCATGGTCGATGCCTCCACAACCACCCAACATGGGCGGTCCATCGGCCTATCCGCACGGATACCCACCAAATATGGCGTACCACTACCAGCATCAGTAGCATTATGGTGGCCTCATCGCGAAAGGTAGACGAGAGATGACGCTTGACGACCGATCTCTGCGTCCAAGATCCTTGCTTCGTACCGACTTGGCGGCATGATTGGGAGAGTTCTCGCTCTATATCTTCAAGACATTTTAGTGCGACAAGGAATCAACGGCGTGGAACTCGAACAATTCCCAATCTCCTTCGACTGCAAAACCTATCCGGACGCCGAAGCATCTAGCACGGATCCACAGTCTTTTGAACGCCAAATTCTTAGGTCCTCTTGTTATGGTCCGACAAAACCTTCTCTTCAGGAGGTGTGCCTATTCCAAACTCTTCTCTCCTTGGATTTCTCTTTCTGACGGTCCCGTTGGTCCAGCGACGGGATGATTTTGTTGGAGGAGTAGGTATTGGGGAGATGGAGACCAAGTTGTGTTCATTTGAAATTCTCCAAGCGATTTAGAACTCTTCTCAACAAGAAGAGCTATATACTTGCTTCATGCGACGCTGTTCGCAGCTTCTTGGCTTCTAACAGGGAGCTTCCAGTCGATGAGACTCATATCTCGTGATGTTGGCCGACGATCAGGAGGCACGGCTAGTGCGGCAAAGGTGGCGTTCGCGTGCAAGTTCGGGCATATTTGCCCAAGCTATCGAGATGGCATGCCACCTCGTGCCGGCAGCGAGCGTTGCTGGAGAAGTCAAACCAATGTCAGAGTTTTCTCGCACTGATGCCCGATTCACAGGCCGGTTCGAAGCGCAAAGGTTTTCGGGAGTGAAGGAGGAGAACAGGAATTTTGTTGGTGGCAGATGTAGTCTTGCTTGTTCGGCTGCATATAGATATAATATTAGTGATCTTTCGGGTGTCCATGGCGACTGCGGGTTGGCGATAGAGGTCGGCGTCTCCACGCGAAGACGAGGGCAGCAAACTTGTTTTATGTGGCTTTCCTCCTTGTCCCAGCAGTACGGGCAATGCGCCGAGATAAGCCGAACATGACGAGTCCGGCTGAAAAGGGCAGTGGATAAGAGCTGGGAAAGCATAATTACAATTCCTATAAGAGCCTGGTCATCTACTTCCGGCAGGGTCTGTGCACATCGCACATCGGACATACAGAGCGGCATGGGCACAAGCCGGCATCCGACGATTGGCTATCACATCCTATATCGGCGATTCGCCATTCTGAACCTACAGGACGGCACATGCATAGCGGGAACGGGAACGGGGACACGCGGGTAGTGGTCGCAACGGCCCACTCCCGCCGTGGGCGAATGGGCTTGCCCCTTGAATGGGATCCTGCTGCGAGGGAAGCGCGGTTGGCGCTTTCAAAGACCGCCACATCGCCAAAGCCGCGTTGCTGTTGGACTGAGAGCAAGGACGTCAATTGGAGCCTTGCGGCCGGACAGAAAAAACCATTACGAGCGTCAGGACGCGTCCGGATGTAAAGGGACTATCTACGGCCGAGCCGCTGGGCAGCATGCACATTTTCGCAAATCTGGCTGCGGCTGCATGGCACAACCGTGCGGCACGCGAGATGCAGTGGGTCAGGCTCGGTTTCGCACCCGCGCAGCCTGATTCGTGGCGGCGCTGCGGGCTGAGCGACGTTGCTGGAGAAGGAGCACGGAGATGGGCGGGAGCGGTCGCCAGGGCGAGGGAGCGGCCGGCACGTGACCCCGTCATCATCGGCCCGCGGCGCCCTTCGCCCTTGCCGAGAACGTCGCCGCCACCGCTGCCGCGCAGGCCCCGGGCGGTTGCCGTGCCAACTGCCAAACACACTGCCATAAAGAGGCCTTTCAAAACTGTCGCTCGTCCGCGCTCCTGCCCTCCACCATCCCATCATCCTCACTCTCCACCCAAACGCACACCCCATCTACCTCCTCCAAATCCTCTCTGCACTTTCGAGCATTTGCATTTTCAGCAGCAGCATCCGACGCAAAAAAAAGCCTATCCGATTTACGCCCTAATACACCATGGCCTGCCCCTTGGTTATGAGCTCACCCTCGACCCCGGTTGGCATCAAGAGACAGACCCGCGCCCGCAACGACTCGCCCCAGACCCCCATCCGCAAGCTGGTCTTGCAGGAGGAGAAGCACGAGTCCATCCACGTTCCCTCGCCGCTCGGCTCGTCGTCGCGGAGCCGCCAGACGTCCAACGCCCAGAACCAGAAGTCCAACATCGCTCGCGATTCCCCCAAGAGCAGGAAGGCTGAGCTTGCCGTCTCCGAGTTCGCTCTTACGGGATCCGGCAACCCGACTCCAGTCACCGCCGGGAAGAAGACCAAGAAGGCCTCTTCATCCTCCGTCAAGCCGCGCCCGCAGAAGTCGACCCTCCGCGTGCCGCGCAACCCCACCGACCGCTTTATTCCTCAGCGCCTGACCTCTGAGGCCATTGACAACGTCAACGTCGCGAGGATATCGAAGCGTGGCGAGAACGCCCGGCCGTCTTCGAGGGAGAGTGCCGCTGAGGGTTCCGCTGTTCTGGCTTCTGCCGCCAACGACCTCAACATCTTCGGACCCAGCTCGTCGGAGGACGACCTGACGCAAGCTCTGGGACGTGTCAACCTAGACGACGACGAAGAGGAGGAGACTACCAAGAAGCCGTCGCCGAGGACAGTGGCATACCAGGACTCCCTGGCCCAAGCTTGCGACATGAACATCGGCTCGCGCATTCTCGAGTTTAAGCCCGCGGCACCGCAGTCCACCAAGCCGGTGGATCTTCGAGCGCAGTACAACCGCCCCCTCAAGGCTGTCAGCGGCCAGCTTCGTCGCCGCATCGCTTCGGCTCCCGAGAGGGTCCTCGATGCTCCCAGCATTGTCGATGACTACTACCTAAACCTCCTTGACTGGTCAGCTGGAAACCAGGTTGCTGTTGCTCTCGAGCGCGCCGTCTACATCTGGTCTGCCGACACCGGCTCCGTCAACTCCCTCTTCGAGACCTCGGACGACACCTACATCACGTCGGTCAAGTGGAGCGGCGATGGCGCCTACGTTGCCGCTGGACTGGACAATGGCGAGGTCCAGATCTGGGACGTCGAGGATGGCACCAAGCTGCGCAGCATGCATGGTCACCAGCAGCGCGTCGGTGTTATGGGATGGAACAAGCACCTCCTCTCCACCGGCGACCGTTCGGGCCTCATCATCAACCACGACGTGCGTGTCGCCGATCACAACGTTGCTGAGCTGAACGGCCACAGCCACGAGGTCTGCGGTCTGGAGTGGCGCTCCGACGGCCAGATGCTTGCGAGCGGTGGCAACGACAACCTCGTCAACATCTGGGATGCCCGTAACCTGGTCGAGGCCAAGCACACCAAGACCAACCACCACGCCGCCGTTAAGGCTCTTGCCTGGTGCCCTTGGCAGCTCAACCTCCTCGCCACCGGCGGTGGTTCCAACGACAGGCAGATCCACTTCTGGAACTCGACCACCGGGGCCCGTCTGAACTCGATCGACACGGGTAGCCAAGTCACCAGCATCAGGTGGTCCACCCACTACAAGGAGCTCGTCAGCACCGGCGGCTTCCCCAACAACGCGCTCTCGGTCTGGTCTTACCCGACTCTGGTCAAGAACATCGAGATCCCGGCCCACGAGCAGCGCATTCTCTTCAGCTGCCTCAGCCCTGATGGCCAGACCCTTGCCACCGCCTCGGCCGACGAGAACCTCAAGTTCTGGAAGCTGTTCGAGAAGAAGGCTGGCGCGTCTGCCATGTCTGCCAAGCCGCGTGCTCTGACTGCCCCCACCACCCAGATCCGCTAAAAGTGGCTGGACCGGCCGTTGACAATTACTAACCTACAGGATCACGACAAGATACCATTCATGGGTTGGGAGGCATGGCGTCTGGGACGGGATTTCATGTCTGACGATCTGGCTTAACGGATGGGCGTTTTCTGTAATTCTTCTTTGGTTATTGCTTGACTGGCAGGAGCTTGTACTTCAGATAGGATAGCTGGGCTACTAACACTACATAGCAGCGCTAATACAAGGCCCTGTGGGCTTCATTATACCGGTGGTGCACCCATGCCCTTGCGATTGCCCTGTGCGGACTAGCGTGAAACGCGATAAGATAAGATTTGCCGAAGTTCGGGTGACGGCGACGGTTCATCGACGACGCGCGCGCATCAACAGCTCGAGCTTGCGTCCTCTACCACCTTCGACTCCCGCACTCACCACCATGCTGTCCGGTAAGCCGCGCCCGCTCGCATCGTGTCGCCTGTGCTGACATGTCCGCGTCGCAACCAGGCGAGCAGCTACTGGAGCAGGCTGCCAAAGATGGCTCCATGGTTTCGTAAGTCTACCCGCCAGCCTCGAGCTTCGGACGGACACAATGCTGATGTCGACCCTAGCGAAGAGTGGCCGCGCGCCCTAGAAGTTGTGCTGTCGAGGCTAGAACACGTAGGCGCCACCACTGCCCAGTGCACAATCCAAACATGCCTTCCTTCTCGCGCGCCGCCGTGCATCAATCCCGCTCACCATTGAACGCTTCCGCACAGATCGTCTACAATGAATTCCCCACGCCCACCGTCCCGCCCCCGACCGCCGCCGAAAGAGACCGCTCGAAGACGCCCAGCAAGCCCGAAGGCAGCGGCAACGGCGGTGCAGGCCTGAGCCAGGAAACGCAGACGGCGGACAAGGAAAACGCGCCGCCAGCAGGAGGCGCCGCCGCCGCCGCAGCAGCAGCTCCCGGCGTCCAGAACACACCGTCGCCCCGGCCCGGCATGCAGACGCGCTCGGCATCCCATTCGCAACGAGAAGCATCGGCGGCGACGGCGCCAACACCCACGACGGCTGCGGAAGCGGAAGAGCCAGCGCAGCAGGAGGAGGACTCGCGGCTGCCAGCCGAGCTGGCGACGCTGTACGCGGCCATCACGGGCGCGCTGCGCAAGCAGTTCGCGACGGAGCCGCCGCACACGGTGCAGCGGCTGGCGGACCTGGTGCTGGCGCCGCGCACGCACTACCGGTTCCTGCCGCCGTACCTGCGCGCGCTGGACCGCGTGGTGTCGGTCAGCAGCACGACGGGCGTGTTCCCGCTGCCGCAGGCGGTGGTGCCGGTGGCGACGGGCATCCTGAACGGCATCACGCCGTCGAGCAGCACCACGGCGTCGTCCGCCTCCTCCTCCTCGTCGTCATCGTCCGCGCTCGGCAGCGACGAGAGCCTCGGCGGCGCCCTGCTGACGCCCATCCCGTGGCTGCAGAACCGCGAGGGCCGTGGCGGCTCGGCCGGCGCCAACAGCGAGCTCGTGTCCGAGAGCACGGAGATGGTGGACGGACCCAACGGCGCCGGCCGCATCGAGACGGTGTCGGTCGTCAACGGCGTGCTCGGGTCGACCGCCACACCCACGACGGCGGGCACGCCCGCGTCCGGCTCCAGCCCAGTGGCCATGACCGCCACCGCTGGCGCTCCTGCTGCCGCCGCGCCGACGGCCGAGGCCTTGCGCGAGGCGGGCGCCGTCACGCAGGGCGAGCTGCTGCGCCAAGAGCAGGAGGCTGGCGTCGTGCCCGTCGGCCAGAGCAACCCGCGCAACAGGAGCCTGTTGGCGGGTGGAGCCGGCGTGGCCGCGTCGACCGAGCAGAAGGAGGGCGAGGAGAAGGGCGAGACCGAGCAGCAGCACGAAGATGTCCCGCACGCCAGGGGGCCGGACGAGCTCGGCGTTGAGGATATGGGACCGCAGGCTAGCGGGCCGGGTAGCGGTATCAACCTGGAGGCGGCGGTGGGGAGGGCGCCGGTTGCCACGACCACGACCGCTGCGAAGAAGGAGGATGAGGGGGGCGAGGAGAAGGAGAAGAAGCCGGAGCAGCCGCTGAGTCCGGAGGCGGAGATGAAGGATGTGGGTGCGGAGGGGACGAAGGAGGAAGAGGGCAAGGAGAAGAGTGACGAGGTGGAGGAGGCGAAGAAAGAAGGCGAGAGCGACGACGACGACGAGGAGGAGGAGGAGGAGGAGGGGAAGAAGAAAGAGGGCGAAGAAGAGGGCAAGACTGCTGATACGGAGATGACGGATTGATGGAATTGAGGAGGTTGGGGATCATGGAGAGATTGATACTGTTTTCTCCTTTCTCGGATGCATGATAACGGCTTTCTGCTTTGCCTTCGGCTCGGCTCGGCGTTTAGAGAGGGCGTTTGGTGGCGTGTGGGGATCGTGGTACTGGGGTCGCGTATTGTCTGTCGCTTCTTGAGTTTTTTTTCTTTCTTTCTCCCGAATGTATGGTATCACCGTCTTTTTTTGCATTCTTCCTTTTCCCTCTCCTTCGTTCGCTAGCGTGCATCCATGGCTTCGAGAAAGACAGACATACGAAAATGATATTGATAGGATGGGATAGGAAAAGAATCAATAGGGTCTTTTACAAAGATCCTAGGGGTCGAGGTTGTGTGTTAGAGTACCAGGAAACATAGGCAGTTTGAGGACAAATGGAGACGGGGGTGTACAATGAGTGAAGGCTTCTTACGTGTGCGGTTGATGGACGATGCTCGCTGTTCGACAATGGTTCTAGCAAAATGAGTTATCCGTCTAGACAGGTCGAACGTCGGATGAAAACGCGAACGCCTTTCTCGTCACGGCAGGGTTATCACAGGAAACTGAGTGCAGTTGGCAGTATTGCAGCGACGCAGGCAACCCCTCCACAGCAGGATACGTTGCAAATGCATTGGATTGTTCCATATATATTTGCTCCGATGAACTAAGAGGTCCGTGATGTCAAATCATGGGGATCTATCTCCTCGTAACACACCCGTAAATGCCGTTTGTATCAACAAGGTGAATACCCCGCTCTCAAGGCCGTCCGATCATAGTGGTGAAAAGTAGGATGGCAAAAAAAAAAAAGAACGGCAAGTACCACACAACAGCGGGGTGAGCGACAGAATATGCAACTTGAAGAGCCTCGTAATATAATGGAAGGACTTGGGTTTGCATTACGATCAACGTACGACCACCTCACACCACACACACAAAAACCGCACAACGCCATCTCCAATCTCTCACGTACAGACAGCAGCAGAAAGGAGCTCCCACCTCAAACAAAAGCGTAAGCTAAAGAAGAACGAGCGCATGGTATATCCGATCGATTGTAACAAGACACAAAACAACGACATCGACAACAAAATCACCGTTCGAACACCATGCCAACAACGCCGTGTATAACGAGACCAGAACACGCAACGACACGCCACAGCAGCAGCAACAACAACAACAGTATTTTCCCGACTCCCACGCACTCTTTCAACAATCAGCGATCGCAGCACCGGAGCCGTCTCTTGGGAAGAGGAAGACCGGTCTTCTCTCCTACCAACGACCGATCACCCCACCTGCTGTGTAACACGACTCCACTCTCCCCCTACACCCCCCGTCTTCTTCCGTGCTCTCCACGTCACCACCGCCGCCAATCATTTGCACAACCGCACGCACGCCTCATCCATCCGTTCACCACCCATCGCACATGCACAATTCCGCCGCAACCATCCAGCTTCCTTGGTGGGAGGAGGACCAGGACCAGGACCGGGAAACGGGGACTCTGTTCTTCTCGACCTTTCGGAGGAAAGTGTGGTATAAATTAAAGTCGATTTTGTAGAACGCGGTTGACGACTTGGCAAAATAAAAGAGAAGAGAAGAAAAAACAACAAGGGCACTTTAACACCAACACGATTTCGACAGTAGTTTGCAGCAGCAAAGAGGAGAAAAGTATAAAAAGTCGCAGAGAGCTCTTCCCGTTCCGACCCATCCACCCAACAATCACACAACACGCCTCCCTTTCACCTATTGCCGGAAAGAGGAGACGGACCAAGATAAACAGTACTGAGAGAAAAAGTTTGGACACACATTCGGAAGTAGGAGAATTTTTGGGGAATATTGAGAAGTGAGACTTGACGCCCTCACGCAAGCAACGAAAAGTTTAGATACCAGATGCACCGCCCGTTCGCGACCCGCCAGCCTAGCGCAAGATCAAAAGACAGAAAACGACAAGAAAGTTAGGTTGATATCAGAGAAAAGGCATTGACGGTAGTGACCGCTCATTGAGGAAGCGCAGTCTATCCGATGCGTGTTTGGCGTGCACGGAAGTACTGTGCAAGGCAGGATAACATGTCTGTAGCTGAAAAATAATGCACAAGTGTTGCGTGTCCCATTCAGAAAATGCTGAGATGATCCATGAGGCCAGGAGACCTCAGCATCTGCAATAGGGCTGCGGCGATCCCCGAGGAAGCCGGAAAATGCTCGGAGACAAGGGAGCGAGAAGGGAGGACCATTGCGGACAAGAATCTAAATGTCGACAGGAATCCTGCTGGGAAACTCGTGAGATCGGATACCCGACGTTGAAGTCGTAATCATAGAGCGTCTGCTTCAACTCCGTCACCTAGGAAAGCCTGGTCGAATGAGAAAGTGTTCGGACCGCCGTCGTCAGTGTGCAAAAAGGTGTCGAAGTCGAAGTTCTCGAGGACGTCTCCGCTGTCCATAGAGCCGAAATCCAGGTTGAAACCACCGTTCTAGGAATAGTCAGTGAGCGGGCTGAAGTCAATTCAAATCTCTTAGAGCTTACGTTGTCGTTGCCGAGGTCGCCGAAAGGAGCGTTGGCATTGGGATCCATTGGAGGCTGAGCGGGCACCTGCGGAGGCTGGTTCGTGGGAACTGGGGGCTGCTGCTGCGGGTTGGGTTGTTGAGCTGTTGTAGACGGGTTACTAATGGATTTCTTTTGTTGCATAGGCGCAGATGGCGTACTAGGCGTAGGGGTTGGCGGAGGATTCTCGGCGTCCGATGCCGGAGTAGCACCCGTTGTTGAGCCCTTCTTGTTGGCGGCAGCACCAGTAGGAGGTTTGGCCGGGGGACCCTATAACTGCTTAGTTTGAAGTGATCAGAGATTTTATAATGCGTCCCACTGACCTTCTTATCATCAGCCTTGCCCTTCTTCTTCGGGTTGGCCTTGTTGGCTTGAGACGGGGTAGGAGGCTGGTTCTGCGGCTGGGCGGGTGAAGAGGGCTGCGTCCGGCCGTTTTCGTTAACGGTGGGAGCAGGCGGAGGCGGCATCTGCTGGTTCCGTTGCTGAGGAGTTCCCATCGGCGGCTGCTGTTGACCTTGCTGCATGCCCTGACCCTGCTGCGGGCCTTGTTGCTGTTGGCCCGGCATCATTTGCGGAGGTCCGCCCTGAGGCCACATCCCACCGTTCGGCATCCGACCATTGTTACGGGCGATCATCTCCAGTTGCTGAGGTGTCATCTGTCCTTGGTAGCCAGGATGTGAACTGGGCGGCCGCATCATACCGCCGTTGGCACCCATTTGTCCCTGGTAAAACTGCGGCGGCATACCAGGCGGCATCTGGTTCGGATCAAAGCCGTTTGGTAGCGGAGAGCTCCTGTTCTGAGGCATGGCTCCATCCGGCATGGGGGAGCCAGGCAAGCCGGCCTGGTTCAGCTTGGGCGTGCCGCGCTTCATCTGGTCATTGGGGCCTGGAGAGGGACCAGCCCTGCTGCCCTGAGGTGACATTGCCGGCGGAAATCCTGGTTGGCCGACCGGGCCGGAGGCGGGGTGCTGGGTGATGTTATCTTGCTCCTGGCGGGCCATCAGAAGACGCTTCTTGTTCTGTTGTTCCAACAGCATCAACTGCATTTGGTAGTCCTGCAGGGCATGGTTGCCGCCGGGCTGTTGGCCGGGAGCGCCTGGCTGCATGCGGGCACTGGCGTTGCCCTGGAAGAAGTCCTGGGAGCCATCCGCGCCTTGCTGTGCCATGGGCGAGTTTTGCATTCCGGCGTTGTTCATTTCCTTTGCCAATTGTTGGTTATTCAAGGCTGCTTTATGCTGCAAGGCAAGATTTTGAGCATATACCTGTAGACCCTTTGCCTGCACATTGGGATTCTGCCCCTGGAATGCACTGAACTGCTGCGGCGTCATGTTATTGGGGTCGATGCCATTTGCCATAAGCATTTGGCCGGCCTGGGCAGCAGATGCAGCAGTGGCGCCCATCTGCTGCGGCTGCATTCCTTGGCTTCTTGCACCAGGACCCATCTGCTGGCCGCCGAACCCATTCTCAAGACGTGGACGCTTGTTCGGCGAAGGCGCGTTCTCGGCGGAGCCGGGCGACTGCGGGCGCTGGTTCATGTCCATCTGCGATCCGTCCCGCTGCATCTGCTGGTTCTGCATCATCTGCTGCTGCTGGTTCTTCATCTGCTGGAGCTGCTGCGCGTTCCTACACCATGGCAAAAAGAGCCGTCAGTAACCCCGCTGCCGGGCCGGTGCACCTATGGGCCCACGTACACAGGTCCACGATTCTGCATCATCCTCATCTGCATCTCCTTGGCATTGGCGGGCATGCCCATCATGTTCCGGTACGGTTGCGCGTTATTTGTCATCATAAGACGCTGCTGACTTTCTTGCCTCATTTGGGCTTGTTGCTGCGGGCCAGGTCAGCGACAGTGTAGTGTGGGGAGGGATCCAGGGATAACAAACCCTGGTGTGAGCCAAGTATTGCAGTTGCGCTGAGCCGGGCTTCGAGCGCTGGCGTTGCGCGTTAAAAATGTCCCAGAACTGGGTCCACCAGTCAAACAAGAACGAGTTCTCAGAGGGATCGCTGGGGACGGCGGCGGGGGGCAGATCGTCAGGCCGCTTGTGCATCTCGTCCTTGCTGTCGGTGTCCATGTCATCCACGCCGTTCACATTGCGGCCGCCGGGGCTGGGCTTCGGGGCGGCGCCGGTGTTGATGACGAGCATTTCCTTGACTTGGCGGGCCAGATCCCATTGGTGGTTCTTGAGGAAGTAGTCGTAGATGTACGTGTTCAGCATCGTCTGCGGATCGTTGGAGCCGCGCGCGCCGCTGGCCTGCATGAGCGGTGTGCCGCCGACAGGGCCGCCCTGCTGCTGCATTGCGGCCATACTGGCCTGCTGCTGGTTCATCATGAGGGCGACGGGTTGTGGAGGGCGCGGATGCGCGGTCAAGAGAGTGGCGGTCCCTTCGCGGCCGTGGGGTGGGACTGCGGCGAAGAATGCAACGAACCCGCCTCAGGAGATGGGCGTGCTGTGCTGCAGCATGAGCGGGCGCGGCCTGGGTCGTCGCGGCGGCGGTCGTGCGATGCAGCGGCGTGAAGGCGAGGTCGGCGCTCCGGGTGTCGACGGCCGAGGTGGCCGCGGCTGGTGGTGGGTGCTGGGGGCGCGTTGGGCTCGCAGCGGGCGCTGGTCGCAGGGCGCAGGCGTGCGATCACGGCTGCGGCGCGTGGGCGATGGTGGTGGACGGGAGTCGGAGAGTCGCGGTGGGTGCTGAGTATCCTGATTCTGCTGCGCGCAATCAAATGGCGTCGCTAGCGAGGCGGCGACGTGTTACAGCAGACAGCGGGCGAGGGCGGCCGCGAGAGTAAAGATTTGCACGATGGCCACGCAGGGTATCAGCAGCGCAAGGCCGGGTAAGGAATTGCAGGTCGAGAGTGCGAGCTTAGCGGTTGGGGGGTGGGCGCGCCTTCATCGCCCTCCAGGCGCTGTCGATTGGGTGCGCACAGAATCACGAGGCACCGTCCGTCCAGCCCAGCCACCCGACACGACGGCCCCCCGCCGCCATCTGCGCCCGAGAAAACACATGCGCCGGGCTGCGCGCGCCCGGGAACATACGCTGTGTCTTTTTCGCGGCTATTCTATGTGTTCCGGCCAAAATCACGTGACTCCGCCGGGTCCTGCGTCTCTCCCGCCCTCTCCGCAGAGTCCAGGGGGTGGCGATCAGGGTATAGCACTCGTAGTATATTTAGATGACTTTCTCCGCCCAACGCCGCCAGGACGCCCCACCGTGCCCGTCGCTACACCGCTTGCTGCGTCTCTTGCTCAGCATGCCCGCTTCGTGCCTCCGCCAGCCGTTGGGGCGCCCGATTGCACCACCAGCCGCCGGCGGAGCCGTTTGCGCGCCTCTTGGCACCCTGCCTTCAAATTTACTCATCGTCGGGCGGGAGCTCGTCTTCGATGAACCTGACTAGCGTGATGCGCATCTCCGTGGTATCGTTGCCCCGGAGCACGTCACTGATGAAGTGAACTTCGACCTGCATTTGGACCTGAAATGGAGCTTAGCAATAGTGTGACCCAGCCGGTACGGCGTTTCGGAGTTTAACGGCGTCGGAGAGCCGACGGCACCGGATTATACTAACCATCTCCAATGCTCCGCGCAGAACTCCGCAGAGGATGTTAGAGTACCATAGTTCATCCTGCGCGCGGCCGTCGTCGGGTAGCTCGACAAAGTCCGCCAGTGGGTTCTCATCGAATATGAGAGAAAATTGCTTATTATCGCTCGTCCAGTTGGTGATCGTCGGCGTGATGTTTAGGAATATCTTGAAGCCGACCTAGAAAAAGAATCAGTACATTGTCACCAGGATGTTGATAGAGCCAGGTACGATCTCCGAGCTGCCGGGGCCAGCTCGGTCAGGAGATCCAGGCCCTGCATGAAGTCGCAATAGTCTGCCAACTTGCCACCGAGCATATTTCTGGCATCAAGGCTATGTAGAAGTAGTATCCGTACCTTCGAGATCATCTCGGCAACCTCACGGAAGCTAGAGCACGAGGTGGTGTTGGACTTGGCGAGGAAGTCCTCGATCAGGCGCAGGCCAATGTTGTATCCCATCTTGTCCAGCTGCCTGTTGACCTCAACATAGTCGCTATCAAAGTCCTTGCACAGCTGCGCCACGATCGTTCCGTAGGTAAGGGTGACTAGCTCGGCGTTGACCTTGTCGACGCGGGTTCTCGGAGGTGTCAGAAACGGCGGTGCATGTATAACGGTCGAGGGACTCACGACTTACTTCCAAACTCTGCGACATGTTAGCTCTTGCGCGCGCAAAGTGGGCGAGGGGCTCACTCTTCGCCCAGGCGGGCGGCCTTGGTAGAAGCCATAGCGTTCCTGGACACAGACGGTGCGCCCGGTCCTTAGTCGCAGCGAGATGAGAGACGTCGGGGCGGGCACATCAACCTGCCGTAACCGGAGAGGGTGGTCGATCCGGAGCAGCGTGATGTGCAGCGGTGGGATTTATGGGCGGTTGGATTGGATTTCCGAGTGAGAAGCCGCGGGTGGTCTGGGGTACAGTGACGCAGCCCTTCAGGAGCTCATCGGCCCGCGTTTGGCGCGCGTCTGTTTTAGCGCGTGGATCGCCGCCGAGGGCCGTAAACTTTGAGCGGGAGCTGCACATCTACCATCACCACCTCGACTGCCGCCCAAGCCCCCGCGCTCCCTCACCAACCACGCTCCCACACGCCGTCGCGACCATGTCTTCAGAAAAGCGCCCGGCTGCCGACTCTTTCGGCTCCAACCAGCTCGTGAAGAGGCAGCGTTCTGAGAACGAACTGGGCAACGAGGTGGCCATCACGAACAGCTCCGCAGGGAATGGCGCTCTCATTCAAGCTGTATGTCCTCTCTTCACACCCCTCTGCGTTCCTTGCCCTTGAGCTAAGGCGAGAAGCAAGGCGGACCATGGCTGATTTTGTAGGTGCCGCGCACGAGCGGGCTGCAAGCTCCCATCATGGAGCTTACAGGTACGTTTCTACCCGCGTGATACTCGCTCTCATCTCTTCTAACGCCAAAGCCCTCAGGACATTCCGGCGAGGTCTTCGCGACAAGATTCGACCCGACTGGCCAGCACATCGCATCCGGCTCCATGGATCGGAACATCCGTATGTATACCAAGCGCAGTTGGGGTGGATTGCAACCGTAGCTGAGACGGATTGACAGTGTTGTGGCGAACATACGGCCAATGCGAGAACTATGGCATCCTGAGCGGACACAAGGGCGCTGTTCTGGACCTGCACTGGTCGCGCGACTCTCGCGTCATCTTTTCGGCTTCGGCAGACATGATGTTGGCAAGCTGGGATCTTGAGACTGGTCAGAGGATACGGAGGCACGTAGGACACGAAGAGGTTATCAATTGCATGGATGTGAGCAAGCGCGGAGAGGAAATGCTGGTCAGCGGTTCGGATGACGGGTACATCGGGGTAAGCAGGGAACCGCAGCCTTGTCGCTGAGTGCCGAGATATTGATGCTGCGCAGATCTGGGATCCGAGACAGAAGGAGGCCGTCGACTTCATCGAGACCGAGTTCCCCGTCACCGCCATCGCCTTGGCAGAAGCTGGCAACGAGCTGTACACCGGCGGCATAGACAACGACATCAAAGTGTGGGACATGCGCAAGAAGGCCGTCGCATATTCGCTGCTGGGACACACCGACACCATCACGTCTCTGCAGGTTTCTCCGGATTCGCAGACGCTTCTGTCCAACTCACATGACTCCACTGTCAGGACCTGGGACATCCGGCCATTTGCGCCCACAGACCGCCACGTCAAGACGTACGACGGAGCCCCGACGGGCATGGAGAAGAACCTGCTAAAGGCCAGCTGGGACCCGAAGGGTCAGAAGATTGTGGCTGGAAGCGGTGACCGCACTGTCGTGGTCTGGGATGCGAACACTGGCAAGCTGCTCTACAAGCTTCCGGGACACAAGGGAGCCGTCAACGACGTGAGATTTTCGCCTCGTGACGAGCCAATCGGTAAGCACACCAGAAATACGCAGCATGCGGGAGGCATCCGAGTCGCTGATCGTTGCAGTTCTTTCTGGTTCATCGGACGGGATGCTCGTTCTTGGAGAGCTTGGCAAGTGAGGAGGACAGCTGCCGGAGTAGGCTAGCGGGCTATTCGAGGCTTTTGGTGTCACAGGAGCAGACCTTACATGCTGCAAATTAAAGCAGCCATTGAAGCTTCGCGTCGCCGCTGGCGCAGCTGAAGAGGAAACGCGCAGAAACGCGCGCGAACAGCAAAAGCGCTCTGGCGCGCGGCCGGCGGGAACAGACTGGGTGCAATTCGCGGCATAAAGCGTAGGTGCAGCGGCGGCCAGGGACGCGCAGGTAGTAATTTAAAGCAGGCAAACACGAGCTCGGTGCGGCGACGGTGGCTATATGTTCGGCGGCAGCCTGCGCGACCCGCGGCAGCGTGTTCGCAGATGCGGCGCCGGGGCGGAACGATAGGCGGACGGCGGCTGGCGCTGCTCTGGCTGAAGATCCCCGGCCTGTCGCGTGTTTCAGCGTCGCAACCTGAATCTCCACCGGGCACCACGCCCCCCGGGGAGAGGAACCTGACACAATGGCCCGGCCCTGGCATCTCATGCAGCATCAGGACCCTTGCGGGCTTCGTGCGACGGGACGGCTGCCGCTGCTTGTTTGACAAAGCTGCTCTTAACCCCGACCCATTGGGGCCTCGGCGGTCCCAGTTTCGCATTTCCTCTCGCCGCTGCCCTTCTGCGTGGCCCAGTGGGCCTTTTTCTTTTGTCTGTCTTTTGCTCAGTCTTTCGCTCGTGCAATCGACTGGCTGCGGCCATGCTTGCTTGGAGACCTCTCCGCCACGCCCGACCCACTCGTCCCCAGAGCTGCTAACCTTAAGCTTCGCGCAAAAGCCAATCGCTCGCCCACCCGCATGTACGCTCTCTCTTTCTGACTCCGGACCGGCTCCAGTCATTGGCTCCACGGCAAACGACGACAAGTGCCTGGGGAACCGCGCATCGGAGCGAACCCTCGCCCGGCCTATCGGCCTCTCCCGAGCTCTGCATCTGCTGGGCCTTCCTGGGCCGCTGTGGATGTAAACAATCCACGTGTCTGGCCCCAGCAGTGAGCCATTAATAATTCCGGCTGCCTCTTCTGCGCGACCCGCGACCTGTCAATACCTCAGGCCGCCCAGTAAACATTCGTTGTGCTGGCTGCTCGTGGGGACCGACGCGTAAACACACCCAAAAGCTCCAGGCACGCACGCGCAGGTCGACTTCAAGATGCCTATGCCTTTCCAGTTCCCTTTCTCAGTCCCTCTTTTCAACCGCGGGGCTGCGCGCCCGGAAGACACCCCACCACCGCCGGCCACCGCGTCCGTCGCGTCGTCGCCGTCCGCAGCCTCCTCCACGCCATCTACCATTTCCGCCGTCCAGTCACAGGTCCGCTCTTTGCTCTACGGAGGCTCGATATACGCCGACTCGCCCGCTCTTTCGAGCCGCAGCACACCAAAGCTCCCAAGCCTGGGCATTTTCCGCCGTGGACTGTCCACGCCGGGCAGCAATTCGTCCGAGGAAGAATTCCCGCGTGAATCGACCGAATCGCGCTCCCCTCTGCACCCGCAGCAGCACGTCGTCTCCTCGTATCGTCCCGCTGTCATACCCAGCCCTCAACATGGCGCTCCCGTTGCACCGCCAGCAGCATACCAACGAGATTCCTCGTTGTACGAGGGCGTGGATCCGGAGACAGCGCAGCTCGCCATCCTCATCAACCAGAGAGCCCGGAGAAGGCAACAGAGAGCATGGGTGAGGAGGCGGGGTTCGCGAAGGACCAGGAGCGGAAGCGGGGGTGCAAACGCATCATGGGGCATTCCTAACACGCCGGTGAGGAGGAAGGCAATGCTATGCCTGGGCAGCGGGATATTCCTTGCCATGGTTTTGACAACCTGTAAGTCGTCGGCTCGTGAAGCGTTTGTTGTATTTCATTCTGACACATCCAGACCTCTCGATCGCTCTCACCCGCCCCCGCACCGGCCAGGAAGTCCACGTTCTCTTCATTCTCATCATTCTCAGCACCACAATCCTTTTCTGCCATTCGCTGGTCCGACTGTGCATGTTGTCTTTCCGTCCTCAACGCGTGGACGAAATACCACGGATACCGGACATGGCTGGCCCCGAAGGCTTCCAGCCCGACCAACCTATACGGGTGCATTTAGCTCGGGACGAGGAGCTCGCTGAGGAAGCAGACCCTCCCGCCTTCATGGATCCTGAAAAGGAGATCCTCAAAGCCCCGCCTCCCGCCTACGGTCTCTGGCGCTGCAGTGTGGTAAGTACATCCGCAACAGCACAAGCTTTAACCTGTACTAACCGTTATGCCATCTTAGCCCATCAACCCGAACCTCCTCCACTGGCAACGCGTCGACAACCTCCATCCGCTTCGGCAGAACCCGTCGTCAGCCAACCCCGCCAACCAAGCGCCAAATCAGCTCCTCGACCCCTTCCAAACCCCAGATCTCCAGCAGCGGCGGCGGGGAAGCGGCGATGAGGAGAGCCAGGATGGGCCAAGACCACCGAGCTACATGTCGGACGACGGCGTGCGGTACGTGGTGGAGGCTGCTCCTCGATCGGTCGCACCAAATATTGAGCAGACCCTGAGTGACGTGCACCCCGCCTACCGCGGCGGGCTTGGCATCAGGTGACAGCAGCAGCAGTAGTGGTAGATGCATGTGTGGTGCGGGCATTTTCGAAAGGGCGTTGCATATTGTGAAAGAGGTGCGGCGCATGCAGGAAGATGAAAGATTCTTTTGGAGCATGTAAGGAGCTTCTGGTGTTTTGTTCAGCTGTTGGATATTTACGGGAGCATTCGGTGTCCGGGTGTTGTATGATATTGTAGTTGAGGCTTTGGCTTCACGGCATGCAAGAGATGAAGATGAAGATGGACGGATGGACGGTTGGGCGGGCGGTTGGAAGGAAAACTACGGAGAGGATACCCTAACGCGCGAGACGAGTCTACGTCGTCCTCTATCAAGTCGGAGCTCTGGTCAGTTCGGCAAGATGGAGACAACCTTTTGGGAGCTTCTCCCAAAAGGAAGAAAAGAACCACGTCAATTCAATCGTTTTTTGACTTTATGATCGTTTTGTTTGCAAGCTGTCACTTCTGCTATCGAATGTATGCTTATGAGCATATCACCTTGTTCTCTGCTAATTGTCCCAGTAGGCAAACTCTCCAAAGCTTCTCTTCCAGATTAGGCTTTCGCTGATTGTTGACACCCACCCATCCTCCTCCTCCTTTCCCTCTCTCCTCGTCAGCATGAACGACAACAACAACAACAACAACAACAACAACAACAACAAAAGGAGATTTCGGGTTCGGGTTCGCACTATCCGCGATCCAGGGCACCGACCACGCCCCCCCTCCCTCCACAACGGCCTTTTCGGCCCCCTGTTACCGCATCGGCCTCAGCAGCGTTTCGGACCACGGCAGCCCTGCACATCAAACGCGGAAGGATGATCGATCGCTTTAAGCGACGCCTCCACCCCCCCATCAAAGCCTTCCCCGGCGCTTTCCGCCGCTCGCCGGTCCCGCCGGAGCTTCCCGTGGACGTGTAACGGGTTCGTCCTGCGAAGGCGTGTGCGCGGGTGTTGGTGGAGTACACTTGTCGCGGAGAGGGGGGGGAGGGGGGGTTGCGACCATCAAACACGCGCCAAGAGGGAGCCGGACGCGGATGAAGGCCGGGGGTTTTTTCGGATTTCACCGTCGAAGGTTCCCTCCGGGTTTAGGTCCCGGTACAGTAGTTGCTTGCGGTCTTTGGTGTTGTTGTTATACCGGACGGATTATTATCGCGGAACCTAAACGTAGCCAAAACACGCGCTTTCTCGCCAAGGAACAATGCGCGAGGTGGAGTCGAGGCCCTGCTCGGGGCTGTTTTTCTTTTCCTTCCCTCTCGCCGTGGGTCTAGACGGTCTTTCGGGCTTCGGGGCGGAGGTGAGGCGCACGCGGTCAGCTACGCGCGGCTCGTTTCTTCTGAGGCCTCGATCCACCTGGAGATGGGGTTTGAGGGTGGGTGGTGTTTGAGTGGGAGGGGTGGATTGCGTGCGAGTGTGGGTGTTTGATCGTTGATCGTGAATGGGGGTGTGATGATGACGTGTTGGTTTTCTTCTCACATGCTTCTTTGTTGTTCGGGGGAAGTGTAGAAGAGGGATGGCCCTTGTGAGCGCAACCCATGAAACTGACGAGGGATAGATACGATGGTTGAGGTGATAGTAGTTGTTTTTAGATCAGCCGCGGCACGCAGGACGGGATCGCCGTCCAAAAGCCCAAGGAACAGCGGCATGCCTGCAGGTAGGTGTGATAGTGATTGCCTAGGTAGGCTATAGCCGCATAATCTTTCTCTATCAATCTACGTGTCTCTCGTCTATCTTTCGTTAGTCTCATCAGTTCTACTGTCTTTACCCAACCAACCACAACCCAGTTCGACATCCCTTGATCAGTATTCCCCCTGACATCATCAGTCAAAACTCAATCAGTACTTCACGCCCACCGTCCACCCGACCTTGATCACCCTTGCCGCCAAAAACGACGCCACAGAAAGGGCATACGTCGCGATGGTAAAGATCACAACGCCCCAGTACCGGCCGCCCACCGCGTTCAGCAGCGCGCCAGCGATCGGAATGCCGGTCAGCGTGCCGAAGCTCACGATGGTGTAGCACGTCGCATAGTACCGCCCGTACTGCGCCGTCTCGCACAGCTGGCCGACGCACACGGGCGTCAGCGAGATGTTGCTGCCGCTGGCCACGCCGAAGACGAAGGCGAACGCGATCGTCAGCCCGCGGACGGCCTGCCTGTCGTCGGACAGGGCGCCGACGGGCGCCATCACCGACGCGGGCAGCCACAGCGCGACGGTGGTGAGGAAGCACAGCGCCAGCGTGCCCACCATGCAGTTGAACCGGCCCCAGCGGTCCGCAAAGTAGCCCGGCGCCCAGCGGCCCACGCTGCTGCCGGCGTTGAGCACCGCGATCAGCTGGTACGCGAACGTCGAGGAGAAGGCGCCGTCGCCGGCCCCGAGCGCGAAGCTGGTCAGGTACGTGATCGGCACGAACAGCCCCCACTCCATGAAGAAGACGCCGGCCGTCACCAGCGCGAAGGCGCGGTCGCGGAAGATGCGGAAGTCCGGCAGCACCGACGAGCCCGGCTTGGGCGGCAGCCGCGACCGGATCAGCAGCTGCGCCACGCCGCACAGCAGGATGAAGATGAGCCCCAGGATGCGCGTCGCCCAGCCGAAGCCGACCTTCGGGAAGAGGGACTGGAGCATCAGCGGGAACACGACGCCTCCGATCGAGCCGCCCGCGGCGGCGGCGCCGGTGGCGACGCCACGCTTGAGCTGGAAGAAGTGGCCGATGCTGGAGATGGCCGGGGTGAAGATGAGGGAGGTGCCAATGCCGCCGAGGACGCCGAAGACGAGGAGGAATTGGTAGTACTCTGGAGGGGGTCGTCAGAGAAAGATCACGTGCGCAAGGGGATTGGAGTGGAGGTTGCGTACCCTCGCACACGCCGAGCAGCAGCATCGAGGCGACGAGCAGGACGTTTCCTGCAAGCACCAGGAGGCGCGGGCCATAGGCGTCGAAGATGGGGCCGATCTGGATGCCGCAGAAGAACGAGAGGAAGGTGTAGACGGAGAAGATCCAGCCAATGGTGCTCTCGTCGTAGTGGGACAGCTGGTGCGTGGCCAGATACGCTTGGAACGTGCCGATGGAGTTCCTGCCGATTTGCCGCAACGGTCAGCTTCCATGGCATGGCTGGAGCAGGTGGAAAGAGCCTGGCTCGGGGACAGCCGATGGCGAAATCGCCGGGGCAGACTCACATCATTCCGAACGAGGCAAGCATGCCGGAGAACGATCCAAGCACCACCAGCCACGCCTGCAGCCCGCCTTCGGGGTAGGTGTCCTCGTCGGCGGCAGACAGTGTGCTCGAGCCATCGGAGGACGGCGGCGAGGAGCCAGCGTCGCGCTCGGCATCCTCATACACCGGCGCCTGGAGCGGCTTCTCCTTGTCGGGGTCGGTCCATTCTTTGTCGGCCAAGGTCTGCTCGGAAGGGTCGCAGGTGGGCACCTGGTTGTCCTGGGCGGCGGGGGCGATGGGGTCGGTCGCGGTGATGCTCGCGCTGGTGCCGTGGTAGGGCGGTTCAATTGGTCCTGGCCTGCTGCCTTTGGGTTGTGTGTGCATTCGCCCCGGTGCCGGAGTGGTGTGGAATTGCGCAATGCGGTAAGTCTATGATCCCTGCTCTTTGCGGCGCGATTCGCTCTCGCTTCGTTCCCGTGCTCTCGAGCGTTTCGACCCACCAGCCTGCTGCCCGACAGCGAGGGAGCACGCCCGGCTTATATGGGCGGGGGCAGCGGTCTGCGCGCGCCGCGAAAGGGATGAAAAAAAGCGGGAAGAAAAAGTCGGGCAGTGTGTGGGGTTGCTGTCGAACCCCACAGAACGCCATCCATGCGCAATGAGTAATCGTATTCCCGTATGCGGCAAGTTTGCGCCAGCGCCTGGTGGGGATCAAGCCGCCCTCTGACCCGTGCCGCTCTGCCGGCTCGGCTCTGGCCTGCCCTGCCCGCCGCCTTGCTTGCGTGGGAGACGCTGTGCATTCGCAAATCCGCTGTGAAAAATACATTCGTGCCTGCCTCGAGCTATTTACGCGTCATGGGCCCTCTCAGGCGTCTTTAGTCAGGATCGGGCCAGGGTGTTTCGAGCGTCTGCGAAGGCACAGGTGAGGTCAGGAGTGACGTCTTGACCCACGGCCGCCGTCGGCAGACCGCTCCCTCGTTGGTCGCCGCTCTCCGCCGCCGCCCTTGACCGGACACTTCTTCCTGAATCGCCAGCGCCTGCCCAGGCACACCCGCCGAAAACCGCCCCGGAAAAAAGAAAACAGCAAGCCAGCACGTAAGCACCCATCCGCGTGGGAGTGCCATTCCCCACTGCTCGTTTGCGTGCGGACGAATACTTCAACTGCCCCCTGGTGAAGCTTGACTCGTTGGGGCAATTTCTCTCGGGCTGAGTAGCCTCTTGAAGCCTTGTCTGAGGGCCTCCTCCTCCCTCGCTCTGAGACCCCTCTCGCCAATACTTCGCCTCGTCATCCTGAGGTTGATGCGTGGGACCACGATGGCCATGATGAACTCAAGCATGCCCTCCTGCGCAGTGTCTTGGCCCACTGCGTCTGTGATGCGCTCGAAGAGATGCGACTTTGCCGTATACACGCAGTCTCCCTGTCCACCGCAGACCTCGTACATGTACCTGGCGTAGTCGGCGCGGTACCGCTCGTACTCTGCAGGCGAACAGAAGATGCCCTGCCAGTGCGGCCAGATGTAGTGGCCAGTGGTCTGCCAGTCCCGATGAAGGAATTCGGGAAATCGGCACCAGCCTACGAAAGCAGGGGTGGTCTCAGTGCGGTCCCAATCGAGTAGTGCCGTGACGTTGCCGTGCTCGTCGGCGAGGATGTTTTGGGAATCGAAGTCAGGAGGCGCGAGCACGAATCGCTCCACTTCGCCGTTCTTCGGGAAGGGCAGCTCATCGAGCAGCATCGAGAAGAGGCGGAAAGTTCCCAAGTTCTCATAAGTCTCCCGCCAGCTTCGGTTTGGATTGTGCTCAGAAGGCTCCGTCTCCTCTTTCCTCCATTCTTCAAGGCGCTGGCGGAGGAAAGCTTCCGAGCTGGTTTGCGGTTCATTTTCTAACCCGTCCACGAAGTCGAGAAAACTGGAGGTGCGGCTGGCTCCGAAGTTGAGGAGGTGGCAAGGGCCGACGGTCGGATTGTCGTCTTCTTCGGAGCAGAATTGGAGGGCCCCCATCTTGTCAAAGGCGAAATGGCGGAGCTCGGCAACAGCGGAAGCCATTGAACGCAGAATATTCTGACGCTTCTGCTCCAGGGGCAGTGGTCCATCCTCTTCGAACCACAAGTCTTGTACAGGGCGCCCTTCCAGGTAAAGCGTAACGATGTGAGGCGCGTGGATAGCATTGTCGAAGGTAGTGTCGTACGTGACTATCTCTCCGATGGGGCATTTGGTGTGCCTCTTGATATACTTCATGGTAAGCGCCTCAGTCCGGAGAGCCACGGCGTCCTTCTCAGTCCATGCGCCCTCCCAGCCACAGGCCGGGACGCGCACGCAGATCTTCAGGGTCTCGTGGTACTGGACAACGAAGACGCGGTTGTTCTCGCCTTTCATCTTTGCAGTGACCTTGATGTCGGAGCCGTCTTTGAGGATGTCTTTCGGAACGGATGAGCTCTTAGAGGCGACTTCAAGAGCCAGCCCGATCAGATCCTTGTCGGGGAGGCTGAGGATGGGACCCCATTTGGCTTGGCCTTTCCGATCCACCTGTGTCCCGGCGGGTGGCACTTCCTGTTTGGGCGCCATGTCTCCATGCTCTGACTTCCCGAGGCCGAGCATATGCAGCAGGACGTTGTGCACGACCCGGCCACGCTTCGTCTTGTGCGGGAGCGGGGTTGGAAAGCCCAGACTGGGACTAGGAATGTGAGGTGAGCACAGGGTAGGTGACGTGGCAGCAGACGGGCTGGTGGTTGGTGGTGAACTGGCCGGTGCGGACGGTGTGTTTTGCAGAAGGTGCGCTTTCGTCGCTTCCGGATTCAAGCTCTGGGTCGCCCTGACAAACACCTTCATGGACGGTCGAACATTCCTCTCCCTGCACGTTCGCGTCCAGATGAATGCTTCAACTGCTCGGGTGTGAATGGCACGCCCTTGTTGCAAATACTGCCCGGACTGGCCACCTGCAGAGTGCCTGTTCCTCTGAGAACGCCGTCGATACTTCCGCCTTTGTGAGCTGCGATTCTCCCACCTTCCGCAAAAGACAGACGGCTCCACCTCGCTCATGGGCAGTTGAGGCAGTCGTCCGGATACAAAAGTCGCTTGGTTAAATTACCAAAGCCATCTGGATGTATGTTTCAGCTCCCCACGCTTTTAGCACGCTTAAGGTTATCAAAGAGATTCGTGTACGTCCTTGATTGATGTGCTAAGGGGGCATACCCCAAAATGAGATCGTAATGAGGGCATCCCGATTCCACCGTCACGTAGCTGTCGGTTTAATTCCTAGCGTAGGCGAGTCCGTACCTCAGTTTCTGCTCGGCCGACCTGTCAGAACGAACTCGGGGGTTAGTTGTTTGCTCTTATCTTCTCTGTCGCCGTCTTTCTATATTTCATCATGTTCTCTTTCCTTCGGCTTCTCGACTCGTCCTTGCTTTGGATCTAAATTCCAGGACACTCTCACCAGCGGCATGGGAGCGCACTTGCGAGTTGGCTTTCCTCCTCACCCCATCCTCATCCTCCCCCCCATTCTTCTTTTTCTCCTCCTCCTCCAGCAGCAACATCTCCTCCGCCAGCCCATAGCTCCACCGCGGATCGTCGAACCGGCCTTCCAGCTCCCGGCCTCGCACGCGATACCACTCGCGCTCGCCCTCGTCGCGCGGCGCCTGCCCCGCGATCCACACGCCGTCATCAGAAGCGAGAGAGATGGAGCGGGGACGAGGGCGGGTGTGCTGTGGCTGTGCGTGGCCGTGGTGGGCGAGCACGGCGCGCGGGTCGTCGGCCAAGGACGCCAGGCTGCGCGTGGAGGTCCGGCAGGACCTTACGGACACACCGCTGTAGGTGGATGGAAGGTGGTTATTGCGGTAGTCGCTGGTGGCGGGTGAGGTGCTGCGCGGAGTTGCGTGGTTGTTGGATGGTGAGGTCAGTGTGGCGTTGTGAAGCTGAAGCGGGCTGGTGGTGATGGCCCTGTACGGCGCCTTCTTGGGGGAGTTGCTGACTTGTTCAGACATGGTGGTGGATTGCTTGACGTCGTGGGGGAATTTGCTCAATGGAGGATGATTAGCGCAGCAGATGTCCCAGCCTGAATGCCGGAGAGAGTGACGGCGAAAAGAGGAACGTGGTGGGTGAAGAAGGGAAGCTGAAAGGTAGGTGCTAGCACGTAGGCATGAATTCGGCCTACGACTCTCGGCGTTTCGTTTGTTTGTTTCGCTTACTACCATGGCCGAGGAGAGAGTGGCAAACCTTCAAAGTGGATGTCTAGCTAGGGCGTTGCGTGAAGCTCTCTCTTCTGAGAACAAAGGTGATCGAACATATACGCCCGCGGTCCCACTCCATTCTCTCATCCCAGGCCGTCTCTTGCAAAGCTAAAAAAAAGGCTACGTACATTGACAACAGAGGGACTCCATTCGACTTCGTCTTTGCCGTTGCCCTTTGCCTTTTCGAGTAAGTCCTTGGTGATGGAATAAGCTTTCTTGAGGGTAATGCGGACTCTGAACTCCTCAATCCCACTCTTCACCAGACTTTTACCTGTGCGATACAGTCTGCCTTGCCAACGGTCTTTTTTTCTCACATTCCTGTTTTCTTCCCATGTCTCATCCAACCATAGCTGCCACGTGACGATCAGCTCTACGAAGCGGAGATGGGGAAGGAAACCAGCCCTTCGGCTCCTCTCGACGTCGGCCATGAGCCTGAAAGTCCCATCGACAGTGGTTGCATGTGTGCACGGAATATTCAATGATAGCGATTCCAATGATTCAGGAAAGAACTCCTCACTAGGTGGTCCCTTCTCCATTTCGAGGCTCTGCAAGTCGTCAGGTGAAAACTCTGCTATGTTCGGGTCCAAAGGACCAAACAGAAAGACTCCGTTGACTCGAAGATGGCGCAGCTTGTGGAACTTTTTCAACGAGCCGATTGCCGAGGCGACTGGCAGTCCTTGGGAAATTTCGTGGGTCTCCAGAAGGTGGAACTCCAGGATGAGAGTCTCTAACGAATCCGTGTGGGACAACAACGCACGGCGGATCATGTTGCTGTCGACTCTTCCATTCCCCTCATTCCTATCTTCGGAGAAGGATAGGGCCAACACCTTTAATTGCCTGCACGCCCTAATGACCCTTACGAGGAACTCGTTGGAGAAGGATACCGCCTCTAGAATGAGGGTGTCCACATTGGATGCCAGCTCAGTCCAGCTCGGTATCCCTTTCCATGTTCCTGTAACGTATTGAAGCTCAAGGGTGCGGAGAGACGGAAGTCGCATGAAACTCTGAAGGGTCTGTTCGTTGTAGTTGCCGCCGTACGGAGCTCTGAATATAAGATGCTGCAGCTTTCTGAAAGGGCACTGTGGACCACTCCAAACTCCACTAGCTGCCAATTGGATCAACCTGAAAGCCCAGTCGTATATGTATGGATTGTGGTCCTCGGAATATCCGAATCTCAGTTCCAATTCTTTCAAATTGGGTGTGAGGACAAGGAGCATAGACAATAACGATCCTGGACAATTCAGTCTCGTTCTCAGTACTGCTAGTAAAAAAACCCTGAAACGAGCGCTGTCGAAGACTTTGACCTGACTAGCACACTCAACAACAGCGTCTCTAGCCCTTGGAACGTGGTCCTCATCCTCGTCCTCGTCCTCGTTCTGATCATCGTCCTCATCTTCGTTCTGATCCTCGTCCTCATCCTCGTCCTCATTCTCATCCTCATCCTCGAAGTCGAGTTCGAATTCTTCCACGACGGCGGTGTGGAAATGGGCAGCCAGGTCCGGGTTACGCATGATGGTAGCCAGCAGCGTGTGTAGATTGGATTCAAAAACAGATGACCATGGATCGATAGCGAAGGCCGAGTAGAGCAATGGGGTTGCGACTCGGTGGAACTTCCTGGACACCAGCGAGAATTGGTATAGATGCTTCTTTCCCCATTTCCAGGGATGTTCGCCGCCAGCCACGAAGAGATCGTGTCCATGGTATCCGATATCCGGGAGGTACTGGGCAACCTGGTCAAGCAACTCCTCCGGTAGGTCGTTGATGGTCGCCCTGACTGGCCTCGAGGGCTCGACTTCGGAGTCCAATTTTCGGCGTTTGCTGGGCCGGATATCAGCGGTTGACTGGGCGCCGCTCGCTGGAACGGGGTCCCAATCGGCGCTCTCCATGTTGCTGCTGACGCGTGAAAACAAGCGCGGTGCGGACCTTTTCGCAATTGATTGATGCGCTGGTTTTGGAGGCGGCAATAGTGATGAAAGACGTGGGAGGGGAGGACGAGCGGTGGAAATTGGAGATCGGTGCGGACTGCCCCTTGGCGTTGGCTGGGTGATTGTCGGGTGGCAGGGATGGGTGCTCGCACGTCGCTTGGCTTATCCAGCTGCTCGCCATCTGCGCCGTACCGGCTCGTCGCCGTCCCACCGAAGCATGCACTCGCAGTCAAGCTTCCTAGCACATTCTCCAGCGCACAAGGCGCTCTCCCTGTTCATTCACTGCGACCGCTCCAATCTTGTTCATCTTCTCCAAAGAAACATCATTGTCGTTTTTTTTCTCGTCCAGAAAGACACAGCCGGATATGGGCTGCATCGTACGTTTCGGCTTCAACTCCACGCGCCGTGGTTGGGTGGGGATGTGGAGGGCGGCCACGACTTTCCCGCGCCAAATGGTGGCTGCAGAACCGTCGGTGTTGCAGACTGCGAACGAGTCAGGCGCCATGGGGAAGTGCTCGTCTTGGATCCCAGGAATATCGGCAAAGGCCCCGCGCAGATGGGAATGTGTCGCGGTGGCAAAAGCCGGTCTTGGGGCTGCCTATGACGTTTGCACCACGTCGCCCACCACAAAACAGTCGTCCGCTCACCGTGCTGGTCGCACCGCTCCCCCATCTCTTCGCCATTTCTGAACTCCACCACAATGCCCCCGCAGGAGAAACCAATCACCGCCTACCCGAGCGTCGAGCTCGAGGAGCAGGACCAGGAGGGCGGTCCTGGCTTCGACTCGGAACTCAAGCCCGCCGCCAACTTCACCCAGCTGGAGTTCTGGTCCGACGACGCAAAGCCCTACTTGCAGGAGTATGAAGGCCGTGGCCTGCTGAAGGACAAGGCTGTCTTGATCACTGGCGGTGACTCGGGCATTGGCCGTTCCGTGGCCATCCTCATGGCACGGGAAGGCGCTGACATCTCCATTGTCTACCTGCCTGAGGAAGAGAGGGATGCTCAGTGGACCAAGCGCCAGGTCGAGAAGGCTGGCAGGAGGGCCAATCTCATGTCGCTGAACCTGCGCGAGGAGGACAACTGCAAGAAGGCCGTCGAGGGCCACGTCAAGGCTTTCGGCAAGCTGAACGTCTTGGTCAACAACAGTACGCTTTATGTCTGTCCGCTGCGCGTGCAATTAGCTCACACAGGATCACCCACACAGGCGCGATGCAGGAGATCTGCAACGAGTTCCGTGACATCAACCTTGAGGCCGTTGAGAAAACCTACCGGACCAACGTGCTCTCCATGTTTGCCATGACCAAGTTCGCTCTGCACCACATGAAGCGTGGCGATTGCGTAATCAATTCTGCTTCTGTTGCTGCCTACATGGGCAACCCCCAGCTCGTCGACTACTCCTCCACCAAAGGCGCCATTGCAACCTTCACGCGCTCTCTGGCCCAGCAGCAGGCAAAACACGGCATCAGAGTCAATGCAGTTGCTCCAGGAATCATGTAAGCATAGAGGCCAGACTACAGCAACAGTGTGTTCTGCTAACGTTTTCACAGCTGGACACCGCTTCAGCCAGCCACCAAGGGCAATCCTCCGGAGGTCATGAAGGGGCTGGGTGTTGGCGAAGCTCCACTCAACCGGCCAGGCATGCCCGTTGAGGTGGCCACTGCTTACGTCTTTCTGGCAAGTCCTTATGGAACGTACTTTACAGGCGAGGTTCTTCACGGCACTGGAGGCTTGGAGATGCAGGGCTGAGGTTCCCTCGATTGCGCGGGTTTAGAGGCGAATAAGTTAAGTAAAGATTTCTGAGCAAACATAGATTATGGCAATGGAGACTTCAGTCGTTCTTCGCGTTTCTCCCCCTTCGCACCCTTGGCTTGTTCTAATCATCTCTCCTCTTTCATTCTACGGCATTCTGGCCTGATGAGGTGATCGGCCAACGTTTTCTACAAGTGCCATTGATGAATACTTAAGAATGGTGAATGGAAGCTCCCGCTTGGAGTGGCAACGCGATTCCACCAGAAAGTTTTCTGCAACGCCATACTTCAATTGACGAACACGACACTTAAGGGCCTGCACACGAGCTTTGCTCCCCAGCCAGTTCTCAGACACTTCTCCACCTTCCATATTCCCGTGGGCGCCAAATCCAAACTACTCTTGAGAACGGCTGACACAATGTCGGACAGCAACTACGGTTGACGGGAAGTGGAGCATGTGGGCGGTGGTGTTTGCCAGACACGACAGCAGTAAACTCCTGCGATAAGTATCAAAAGCAAGCCAATACCACACTCTTACCATTGACGATGGATAGATTGATCTACTACCAGATTTTGAAACCTGTTGTGGCTGTACTGGGTTGTTGTCGTGGAAGTGATGATATTCGGCATCCCAGCTATGAGCTGTATCATTACTCACGCCTTAGACGCCTCTCTCCGCTTGAAGAGTTCTCGAAGGTGCATCGATGATTCAAGTGCCGGGTGTGACGCACCTCCTGAAAGGGAATTCACATGAGTACGCACGGCGGCCATTCCGTTCATCACACCTCCGCTTCTTCTTCGGACGTGCTTCCGAAGCCTCCCCGTCTGCCTATAAGTTTCCATTGTCTTCTGGTCACCGATCTTCCTTGTTCTACCTCCACCACTCGCCTTGGAAGTCCACTGCTTCCCTTTGTAACTGCAACTCTGAGGCCAAGCTATAAACCCAAAGCAATTTCTCATCCGCCATCTCCACGCTTCAAAGCACCATGAACAATACCAGCTCTGCGGGGTATGTACCAACAGACCCACTCAAACTTGGCGGCCCACTAACCACCTCTTTTGCAGCCGCGGCCAGAGTGCCTCCAACCCGACTCGTCGTAGCAATCAGTCTCATGGACAGGCCGATAGTGGAGCAAGCGGTACTGAACCTGCCGTCAGCATGCCTCCCAGGCCATTCAACTTTGGCCTATCGACGGACTTCCCGCAGCCTCTCCACGCGCCTTACCTTGACTCCTCCGCGACACTTCCTCCCCGTCAGCCCAGGGCCACCACAACGCCCTACAACGGTCCAGTGCACACTGACCCTCGCTACACCTACCCCAACGGTGCCACTCTGAATGAGAACCCACCTCCCTACAGTGAGATCATCTACTCCCCGGTTGGACCTCGCGACGGCTATCGCCCCTTCATCCATGGCCCTGCTCCTCCGTTCGACGCCGGCAGCGCGTTCGGACCCCGCCAGACTGGGCCCTACTTCACCAACCCGCCCCAATACCAGCCCGGTCACGGCGCACCCGCTGGCATGCAGAATGCCACCTATCCGACCACGTACGGACCAGCCGGCGTGTTCAGGCCGGCCAACAAGAGGACGACTCCGTTCGGCGGCCCCCTGCACCCGCACGTCACGGTCAAAGACGCGGACGAGAGGCGCGAGCAGCGGCACACGCGGCGCCGCAGCGAGGCCGACCAGCTCAGGCAGCTGCAGGCCACGGTCGCGAGCCTGCAGCAGCGCGTCGAGGAGCTCGAGACCGCCCACGCCCGCCACGTCTCCGGCCAGTCCGCCGCCTCCACCACCCCGTTCCCGCTGCCGCAGCACGTCCAACGCCTCGAGGCAAGAAGCGCCAGCGGCTCCCGCACCGATCTCGACAAGCTCCACCAGCAGTACGCGAAGATGGATCTCGGCGGCCGCTTCGCTCAGGACGACAATGTGACGACGGGTGCCGGCGAGGCCGCGGAAGCCGAGAGCGGGCTGAAGGAGGGCTCCGCTCCTGCCGCGGCGAGGGCGGGATCCAAGCCGAAGACTCGCGTCTCCGGGGGCAGGACGCAGTACCTGAAGGACAGGAGGGAGGACGACAGCAGCGACAGCAGCTTCGATAATGAGGAGGGCAGGGCGTTCTTGACTGCGAAGGGATGGTCCATGATGCAGAGCGAGTAGGCTGAAAAGAAGCTTAATTGCTGAGGGGGGAGGGGTGATTTCTTTCTTTCTTTGGTGATGTGAGGTGGAGCAGTATCGGAAGGACAGGATGACTGGTGTTCAAAGAACCATAGCGCAGCTGCGACGAGTTCATGCTGAAAACAGCGGAGGGAACATTAGAGCAGGCCCATACAATTGCATCCAAACGACCTTTTTGCTCCGTCCCCGGCGCCAGCGTGAAAATGATCTCTCACAGCAGAGGGGCAACTTGCATACATCACCACTCGTCTCTCTCAGACCACCGGCAACCCTGGCCAGTACGACAGCCGTCCAGAGCTTGGTAGGCGCATCTGCTCCCGCCGATCCCGGCGCGCATGAAAACAACATCCATACCCTACGCAGCCACCTTCCCGCCGCGGCCAACGTCGACACGTCCCGCGGGGCGCTCGCGCCGATAGCGCGCTCACGCGGCCGGGCTGATAAGCGAGCCGACTCGGGGAATGGGGGGAGCAGCCGCCGCGCTACGCCCGGACAGGAAAGAGACGGGGCCGCGGGATTGGCGAGGGCCGTATGCAACGGCGCCCCGCGGGAGGCGGTTTCTGGCGGCGCGGTGCCTGCGTGGCCCGCGCTTATCAATGGCGATGTCGGCATTGGCCGTGGTGCATATAGCGTGCTGCGTGCAGCTCTGGGTGCTGGCCGAGGAAAAGGCTCCGCAAGAGAGCAGCGGTGACGAAGGACGCGGCACCATGTCTGTTGTCTCAGTGGGCTCGTATGTGCTCCGCCTCCCCTGCGCCGCGAGCGGCAATGATGCTGACTGCAACAGAGGACAGCTGTCTGCGGAGGAGGTTGCTGGTTTGGCGAAGAGCGCGGGACTCGCCCTGTCTCCGGAGCATGTTGAGGATTACCGAACGCTTCTCGGCGGACTTGGTTCTGTTGTGGACTCTATAATAGCTCAAGCAGGTATGCCTGCTGCCTTCCGGATTTCTTGAAAGAGGAGTGACTGCTTGGTCACGGGCACAGGCTGCAGCACGGAAAGCTGGCGCTGACCCACGAACATAGACTACCAGCCGACAGTCGACTACGACAAATACCCGAGGAAAGATATCCACATCCCTCAGGATACTGACAAGGGAGGATGGGCAACCAAAGTGACGGCTTACTGCACTGCCCCGAAGAGTGACCTCCTAAAAGGCAAGACAGTGGCCCTGAAGGACAACATGGGCTTTGCAGGCGTGCGCTGCACCAATGGCACGAAAGCCGTGGACTGGACTCCCGAGATCGATGCCACGGTTGCCACTAGAATCATGGATGCGGGCGGCACGATAACTGGAAAAGCAAGTAAGTGACTCTCCACCAAACTATCGGGGACTCTTCTGAACAGCGGAAGCCTGCGAGAACTCGTGCATGGAAGCCGTCAGCGACACATCTATCACCGGCCCCGTGCACAACCCATACGCGGACGGCTACAGCAGCGGCGGAAGCAGCAGTGGAAGCGGCAGACTCGTGGCCACCGGCTCCGTGGACATGGCCATCGGTGGAGACCAAGGCGGCAGTATCCGCATCCCGGCGTCCTGTTGCGGTATCGTCGGTCTGAAGCCAACGTGGGGCCTTGTTCCATACACTGGCATTCTCAGTCTGGAGGCAACCATTGACCACACGGGTCCGATGACGAGGTCCGTAAGAGACAACGCACTGCTTCTGGAAGCCATTGCCGGTCCAGACGGGATCGATGACAGGCAATCAGCTTTCATGGATCCGGGTTCTGTGAAGTACGTTTCGAAACTCGATGGATTCCTCGAGAAGGACGGCCCGGAGTTGTTGAAAGGCATGAGGATCGGTGTTGTCGAGGAAGGCTTCTGGGGTTCGAATACGGATGTCGACGACGCCATCCGGAAAGCCACAGAGAAGTTCTCTCAGCTCGGGGCTTCTGTGGAAAAGGTCTCCGTGCCAACTCACAAGCTCGCCGGTGATCTGCTCATGTGTGGCCCGCTTTTGGCAGGGGCGAAGCCATGTCTCCTCAGCAATGCCCCTGGCCGCAAGCAGCTTTTCCTAACGGAACGGATGACCGTATCGGCGGAGAAGCTGTCACAACAGGCCTTTGATTCCCTCAGTGCTGGTGGCCAGAATCTGTACATGCGGCACCTGCTGGCGGAGCAGAAGTATGGGCCCTTCCTGCACGGAAAGTGCAGCAATCTGATCCGCAAATGCAGCGTAAGTGGCCCGGAAATGATTTCCTCCGTATTGCTGACGCTGAAAAACCATCGGCACAGGACGAGTACGACAAGGCGCTGGCGGAGTTTGACGTCCTGGTCATGCCAACCTTGCCGACGCCTCCGAGCAAGATGTTGACGGCAGAATCGACAGCTGGCCCGTTGGAGCGGCTTGCCCGCACAGCCGGATTCATTTCGAACACATCTCCATTCAATGGTAGGCGTGTGCAGACATGTAGAGAATAATCAGACACTCACCATCTTGCAGCTACCGGCCATCCGGCGTTGACGATTCCAGTGGGCTTCACGCCAGCCGTGGAGGACAGGTCAGTCATGCTGCCCGTGGGGCTGCAGATCGTTGGGAAGAAGTACTCCGAGCTGGACTGCTTCAAGGTCGGCGGGGCGTGGGAGAAGTCATTCAACTGGAAGGAGTGATGGATGCGACTTCGAGGCATCAGTCGTGCGGTACTGAAGGAAGAAGAAACGCAAATTGTATTATGACATCATACTGGCTGCTGTTCTACACGAAAGTCCGTTCCACTCTACAACGTACATCTTCTTCGCAGCCAATTACCGGCCTTCTTCGCCCAAGGTAACATCCATCGGTAGACTCGAAGTGCTCCTTCGGCCACAAGTCCTACGCTGAAGGCAATAAGGAGCCAGGTAAAGGAGCATAGCACCAGAATGAAAGCCCATAGCCATATTTCTGGTAGACCCGGGTCAGTTTCCAAGTCGTCCATCCGTGCCATGCAATATCTAGCACGTCCATAAATGAAAGGCCTGTCAAGGAACCAGCTCGCGACTGGGAGACTAGCGATTGTCCAAGTGCTCTGATGAGTGCTGGCTTTGGGTGGCCTCTCTGAATCCGGCAACGTCCACTGGTCTCCGAATTTGCCCTCCATTATATCTGGATCATATTTGACCTGAAGGTTCTTGCATTCATTTCCCAAGTCAGTGGCGTGCCCGATCTTCCAGCCCAAGCTCTTTCCACGGCAAAGAACCCACTCTGCTTGATCACGCCAATGCTGAACTCGGTGTGCGTCCAACTGCGACCAACTTTGATCGCTGGAGTGGACCAGGATGAGCGATATGGTCAACTCAGGCTTGGTTCTCCCAAGCTCCTCAAGCTCTGTCCAGAAGCAAGCGCTAGCTCTTGGACGATCCGTCTCACGCAAATTGTGCACGATGAGTGATATCAGTGTTGTCTTCCCCCAGCGGTACCGATATCCAGCCGGTGTATGTGTGATGAGGAACCCATTAAGAGGGAGAAGGAGATCAAGCTTCTTGACATTCGATTTCGCAATCCTTCTACACGTGGCGCGGACGGATTTTACCATTACGTCGTAGCCGTTCTCGTTGCTTCTGCCGCGACTGCTCCTGGGTATTCTGAAACCGCAGGTATTCCGGATGCTTTCGTAGACTCTGCGTAGTCCGTTACCACAACGATCCGACCGGGCACGATAGAAGTCCGTGCCGTAAATAACGAAAGGGACAGTAGTTGTGATGTGACGAAGATGTTGGATGTTGTCTGTCCCGATGGTGTGGAGGAAAGAATCCATAACGAAGAAGGCGTACTGTCCCGTCAAGGAGAAGTTTTCTCGGAATAGAACGCGTCTCGCTTCTTCGCTGATAGCCTTACTCAGGAGCAATAGCGTCATTCCTCCGATGCGATGCTTTGCTTGATCGTCTCTCAATGTGTTGTTCCAGATGCTGAAGTCCTGCCCGAGAAATTCCTTGTAGATCATGTTCCGGAGCTCTAAAGGTAATTCCATGAACTTCATGGTCTGGCGAGGAAGATTTTCCTGAAATAGAAGCATTTCATAGTCGGATAGCACCCAGTCCGTCTGCGGGAGGGCTCGCTCTCGTCTGCGCTCGGCACGGATGTCCGCCGCATGTGCGGTGTTCGCTGGCCTGGGATCCTTTGGGTTTGATGTGCTCATGGTGAAATGGTTGGGAAATGAAGTAATAGCTGTATGCCTCTTGTCGTATCCTGATGGCGTGGCTGACCTGCTCTCGCGGTGAAAGGCCACTGGGAAAGCTGTGCGACCTCTGCCCCCGCTTTCAGTGACCTTCCGCACCGAATTCTTATTTTGAAGGCTTGGGAAGACCCGAATCTCGTCTTTCCGTCCTGTGTTATAGTTGGGCTGACTTGGTTGAGACGCCCTGGTTTCTTGTTTGGGTACGATCGCTACCAAGGTTGGCGACGCCCCAACAACAACACTTCGCAAGTGCAGCATGAAGACTTGCAAATTCAGTGGGACAATGTTAGCAATCAAAACGATTCACTGACTCTATCCCCAATTGTGAATTGTTACTCAATATATGCGCCCGTTTCTTTGAACGGCACTTGTGATTGCCGACTATTCCAGAGCTTGGAGCGCAAATCCCTCCACCATGCAGCATTGCCGTTTGGCGGACATACACGTACCCCTTGGCACGTTCCATCGATCCCAGGAATCCACCGAAAAAGCCGCAGACCATCTAGTGCCGTCGTCAAGCAGGAGTAGATTGCGTCAGTCTTGAGGTTGCTCAGCGGTGCGCCTTCCGTCGCCCCATCAACCGTGGCCCACCCCAACACCGCGCACCTCCTCACAGCCCTCCCAGAACGGCCTGCAGCGCCTCCCCGCCAAACTCGTAGCCGAGGTCCCCGGCGCCGTCGACGTCCTTCTCCGTGTACCCGACCCTCCAGCCCAAGCGCCTCGCGCGGCGGAGCACCCACGCGTGCTTGCGCAGCCGGTCCGCCAGCGACGGGGCGTGCGGGTGCACCGGCCGAACCCACGCGTCATGCTCAAGGGTGTCCGAGACGACGACGAGCGAGATCTGCAGGGCGGGCAGCGCGCGGCGCAGCCCGTCCAGCGCGGCCCAGTAACCCTCGTCCGGGAAGGACTGGTCCAGCAGGGTGAACTGCACGACCGCGGAGAAGTACGAGGTCCACATCTGGCACGCCTGGTACGGGGCGCCGTCCTTGACGGCGAAGTGCTGCGGCAGGATCAGGTCGAGCCGGCGGAGGCCCGGGCAGCCGGCGAGCTGCTGGACGGCGTGCTTGAACGTGTTGGCGTGCGTGGTCAGGACCTGCTCGGAGGAGTGGGCGGCGACGTGGTCGGGGTCGGACAGGCCGGACTCGGCGATCGCCGCGTGCAGGTCCTTGAGCTTGGCCTCGGTGTCCGGAAACTGCACGCTGAATCCGCCGATCTGGTTGCTCGGGAGGAACGGGACGTGGACGGTGAGGTGGCGGAGCTGCTGCAGGAGTGCCGGCGAGCCCAGGAAGTGGAGGAAATGGTCGAGGACGAAGAAGCCGCTCGTGCCGGTGAAGAGGAGGTTGCGTTGGAGCATGAACTCCTTGACTTCGTCGTGGATCTGCTTGTTCAAGCACAGAAGCTTCGGAGCGACGTTGCTGGGCTTGGAGCGCATGGTATGGACGGCGATGGTCTCGCCGAAGACTTCCTCGTAGATCATGTGCCGGATATCGTAAGGCAGATCCATGTATGAGACCTTCCGCGGCCGGAGGCGATGCCTGTCCATGGCTGAAGTAGTGTCTTCCGTGTCTGCGGGTTGGGAAGAGCGGAGGTGCGGAGAGGAAGATTGCGTGCTTCAGTCTCCCTAATTATAGGTGGCCCAACCGGCAAGCGAGGCCGTGACAGGTAGTGACTGAGTTGGCAAATGTTTGGACATTTGTTAAAGCATTCACGCGCACGCCAAGACATAACAAGGTGCTTGATTCTCACCATAATGCTGAAGCAGCGGCTCAATATATACCTCTGAACGAAAGAGAACCAACTCACACTCAACCGCTCAAACAGTCGAAACCAGCCTCCTCTTCGAATCAAACGCAATCTGCGCCGTAAACATGCCCCGCCCGCCCTTGCCGTTCGACGCGTGAAACACCATCCTCTTCCCATCCGGCGAGATATCCGCGCCGCCCGGCGCATACAACCCGCCCATGCCCGTAACCGCGAACCTCGCCACCTTGGTGTACGGCCCGGCAACCCTGTCCGCAAAGGCGTAGGCGATGTCGTACTTCGACCCGGAGTAGCAGTTCGAGCTGTAGAACAGCACGTACTTGCCGTCGGCGGTGCGCGTCAGGCTCGGGGCCTCGACCAGCGGGCCGTCGGCGGGGTCGCGGTTCAGGATCTGGACGGGGGCGCCGGCCTTGGTGAGGCCGTCGGCGGGGCTGACCTGCTGCAGCATGATGGGCGTGGGCACGATGGGGCGGACGCCGTTGTTGCAGTTGCCGCCGCGGCCGATGTTGTTGCCGTCGACCTTGTACACGACGTACCGCTTGCCGTCCGCGTCCTTGAAGCCGGCCGCGTCGATGGCGCCGCCGGCCGCGGACGGGCACGCGAACGGCTCGGCCTGCGCGCGGAACGGCCCCGTGGGCTTGTCGGCCACGGCCGCGCCGATGCAGTGGCGGTTGAGGCCGGGGAGCTTGGCCGAGTAGTACATGACGTACTTGCCGTTGCCCGCCACGACCACGTCGGGAGCCCAGATGCCCGGCCGGCTCTGGTCCGCCCATCTGCCCGGGTTGGGGAGCGGCTCGAGCCCGCGGAGGAGGGTCCAGCTCTCGCCGTCTTTGGAGGTTGCGACTTGGGCGTTCACACCGTTGCCGGTTGTGGCGTAGGCGTACCATGTGCCATTGAAGATGGTGAATGCTGGGTCTGCGAAATTAGCGTCGATGACTTTCTTAACCTTGAATGCTTGTACGGGCTGAGGCGCAGGTTTCACAGGGACGTTTGCTGCGAGGGATGTGAGTGTGAAGACAGTCAGCAAAGCTGCTGCGATGAGGCGGGTGTTGAACATTTGTGTCCTTAAACGAGTGTATTTGTGGTCAGGATGTACCGAGTGACAAAGCGAGAGAACGTCTGCCGGCTGGCAAAATCTGAAGCGAGTGACTGAGTACAGATGACGGGTAGTATTGATGAAGCAGAAGAAGGGAATAATAACCTTATAGATCGAGTTCTTTCATGTCCTCCACCGCCCTCTGTTCAACTGCACTTCTTTGTCTCCTGCGGTTGCCACCTCACCTACCTACATAGCCGCAAGTCCAGACTAGGCTTCCAAGCCTGAAGCCTTTCTGCACCATATGCAAAAAGGTGGCGAAGAACCGAGCAGCAGGACGGAACTATCGATATGACAATTTGGCATGGGTGGTTGTCTTGACGGACCTCGAGGCTACGAGCGCCACCTGGCCGTCTGCCTTCTTTGAAGCCACGGTTGTTTGCTTTCCCGATCGGATTCAGCAGAACAGTAGGCCCGTGGATAATTGTCCACTCTATACAAATCCACTACCACCAAGTTTGCTGCACCAAGTCACAAAATGGATCAACTTCTAGCACCCATCACCAGATCGCGGAAGATCAACTTCAGAGGCGTCGAAGTGCGTGAAGATTTCGGCGTGCGCGCGAACAGGAAACCGACTCTGCAATGCAATCCAGCGTCGATCCATCCTACCGGGATCATGAGACCTTCAATCGGGGTGCACGTAAGATGCGGTTGTGCCTCAGTCGTCCAAGAAGCCGTGTCGCCCAATAACTGCTGTCCACAACGGAGGTATATCATCGACTAGTTGGCTTAATTGGATCATATTAGAACTACCGGCGAGTTTTGCATCATTGAATGAAACACCATGGGACCTGAGGGTGACTGAGCACTGGAAAATTGCGCTCCGAGAGGATTGGGCATGGGCCAGCTCTGCGCCGAGCGTCGAATTGGGGTCCAACATAAAGAAGTTGACAAGTAGGCCGGCTCTGTGACAACAAAGGACATGTGCCACCCAGTCTGCCAAGGATCCAGCCACGACCTGGCCCCGTGTAATAACAGGTGGGAAGAAAGGCGCCGCTGGTGCGGCTGAGGCTTGCCCTGACCTGGTAGTTGGAGTGAAACAGATAAGGCGGCTACCCGTGCCCTTAGACCAAAATCGCAAGGGACGGCCGGGATAGGAAGGAGAAGGAAAGAAACCATGATTGCAAAGGAGCTGTTTGACGGCGCATCAGAGCTGAGAAGAGGTGGCCTCTCACCGGGCTGTAACACAGCAGCATTGGCACATCGGCCGACCTGATCCCACTGTCAGCTGATTCGACTCGACGCAGCCGGATTCACTGCGAAACTTTGACAATGGCCATAATGTCCCGAACCCAACACGAGGAGCCAACAGAGGGCGCCATTGCCCGTGGAACGCACTTCCAATGAGCAGCGTGAAGAACATGCGGGGTTTGTGGCACGCTGAACATCGATGATCTTCTGCACGATGCACCAGATGCAGACGGCCCACACTGCCAATCGAATTGGGCTGGTTACACTGCGTGCAGGACCGAGGGGGCCAATGCTGCAAGCGCTGGCAGTTTGAGATGGGAACACCTTGCCATTGACCTCTCCTGGCCATGGCCCGCAAGCCTGCTCCGATCGTACAGCAGAGGATCAACTCACCGCTCCAGCGGTTGGGGCCAGGCTGCAGCAGACGTGCTCAATCACACGGGATGTGATGTGGAGAGGGGAAGTAGCAACGCCAGAGGAAGGACGGCGCATTGAGCAGGGATGCATCCGATGCATCCCCGCAGGGGGGGGCCGCACACCACCGGCAGACGATCAGTCAGTTGACCCGCGCCCAGAACTTTATCCGCGGTCGCGGGGCGTGAGTGGCCGGCAATTCTGGGGATTTTCAATGCGCATTGCACGACCCGGCGGGCGGTGCTCGTGTTCGAGAAGCCGGCGCAGAAAACGCTCGGGCGCCGGCACGGACGGCGAGGGGCGGCGAGGGGCGGCGAGGGGCGGCGAGGCAAATGCGGCAGGGCTGCAGAATGCGATGGTGTGCGGGCGAGCAGCATGGCAATTGCGCGGGCTGCACGTCAACCAGCCAGTCAACATGACGCCAGTTGAGCGGTGGCTGGTGGTCTGAGCGGCGAGTCAGCGGGCGGGGCTGGTGGATTTGGTGGGCGGCAGTGGCGGAGCGCCACGGAGCTTGTAGTTGGTGGTCTCTATAGCGGCCTGCAGGGATGTGAGGCTGAGGGAGGGGGGCCCAGCAACGGGAGGTTGGAAAATGGGCCGGTCGCATGGGCGGCTGAGCGCTGCTGACGACGAATGCCGTGAGCTGTGAGTAAAAGCTGGCTGTAACGCCGGGCCGGCGGCGGCTGGCGAGCGCTGCGGCGGCGCGTTGCTCCAGTCGACGCGCGCAAGCGCAGGTGCAGGCCGAGTGGGCTGGCGCGGCTGCGGCGATCGCGGGAGGGGTATCCTGTTCGCGCAGGAGACGCGAGATCTGCGCTCCGCGCCCGCTCGGCCTGGTGGCTCGCGGCGGCCGACGAGTGGCGCGCAGCAATACGACGGAAGCGATGGAAGCATCGCGGGCAGAAACCGTGGGGCGGCGCAAGCAGCGCGCGCATAGCTGGGTGGTGTCGGCGGGCGCGCGGAATGACGATAGACGTCTGGATAAGCGTTTCACAACTGCAGCAGAGGCCGCGGCGCAGCCTGTGGGCAGGCGCAGGTGAGGCCTGCCACGCCGGGTTCGGGCGGGCGCGGTGCCACGCTACGCGCCGACGACACCTCACTCACCACCGCCCGTCTCGAAACCCTCGAATCGCGATGTGCCCGGTGCAGTGTCGTCATGGCTCCATGCCGCCGCTCGCCAGCACGCCTGTCAACCACTCGCCCAGCGGTCTCGCGCGCGCCAGGGTGCGTGGCTGTGGGCGCCGCTTCCGGCGCGACTGGCGACCCCGACCCGACGCCGACACGGCTGCCCGCCGCTACTCGCTGCTGCGAGCGGCATATGCGACAGCCTCGCGGTCGCCGGCCCAGGATGCGCGGCCGCGTGGGAGCGAGCTGAGGGCCGGAGGTGCTGGCGACGGCGCGGTGGAGGCAGAGGGTACACGTACCTGAGCGCGCATGGCCCGTAGCGGAACCACTGTTTCCTTACCAACCACACGTCGCCCGGCGCTTTTTGGAGCCGCACACCGGCGCCGGCGTCGACGGCGCCCTCTCACCCACGCTCGCTCTGCCAAAGGCGGCAACGGCCGCGGAGGTCCGCTAGCCAGAGCTATTGACGGTAGATCTCGCGCAGGCGGGCGGCACAGCCCATGCTGGTGGATGCAGGATCGTTGCCCACACCTTGGCCCCGGCGGCCGCGCTGCCTGTCCGCCGGCTCGCCTGCCCGGCCGCCTGCTCGAGCTGCTCCCGTCAGAGAATGAGACAGGCGATGGGCGCGAGCGGAAGCGGCGCGGCTGCTCCCAGCAGCTGTGCGTGCTGGAGTCGAGGCCCCCCGGCAACCGGCTCGCAATGCGATTTGCGCGCCGGACGCGAGGGGGCTGGAATTCAGAAACAATGTCTCTTTGTCCGCCGCCCTCCACCGTCGCGCGGCTTGCACACGGCTAGGCTGGGGCGATCGCAGGCCCTACCCCACAGCCTGGGCGCGCCTTGCTGCTTGCGGTTTGATGCGCTCGAGTGCGCGGACGGCCGCCGCCGCGTCTTCACGCGCATCCGGCCATCCCAGCCAGACTGCCAGCTGCCAGACAGCTGCCAGCCTGTGTCATTGCCGCGCACCAGCCCACTGACTCCTGCAGGCTAGTGCTCCAGCCATCTGCTACCTTGCCGCCTTGCAGCGTACAAATACCTCATCGGCCGCACATCCATTCCGCCATCTCCCCCCATCAGCTCTGACAACAGTCCACCGGCCCTCCGTCCTCAGGCACTGTCGCTCTAGACCTGTTGAAAAGCCTTCGCTTGCCCACGACCCGCCGTCCACACCATCGTTAATCCACATAATACCTAATCGCCAGAATGAAGTACGCCGCCGCACTCGTTGCCCTTGCCGGCACCGCCTTGGCCCTTCCCCAACCCCAGGGGGTCACCCAGGACCTGAAGCCCACTGCTGCAGCTCCCTCTGGCTGCCAGCCTACCTGTACGTCCCAATTAGGCAGTCCGCGATACTTCGTCTTCAGTAATTAATCAGTGTTCCAGATGCCGGCTCGTTCAGCATCACCATCCTGAACGCAACCACCAACCAGGGCGTCTCCAAGCGCAACCTGTTGCCTCGTCAGGAAGAGTCCGGCGGCCCTGCCGACACCCTCCTGACCCTGACCCTTGCCGACGGCAAGTTGACCGACCAGCAAGGCCGTACCGGCTACATCGCCAGCAACTACCAGCTTCAGTTCGACAAGCCCCCGCAGGCCGGTACCATCTACAACGATGGATTCAGCGCTTGCGCCAACGGTTCCCTGGCCCTCGGTGGCTCGGCCGTCTTCTACGGTTGCCAGAGCGGTGAGGGCGCCAACAAGTTCTACAACTTCTATGACCGCAGCTGGGGCACCCTGTGCTCGCCCATCTACATCAACATCATCAAGGGCACCAGTGGCACTGCTGCTGCGAGCCAGAAGTCTGACGGCCAGCCCGCCGCCACCTCCGCCGTGAGCATCCGCTCCGATGGCCAGCCCGTGGCCACATCTGCTGTGTCGATCCGCTCTGACGGCCAGCCCGTTGCGCCCACTGCCGTTTCGATCCGCTCTGATGGTCAGCCCATTGCTCCCTCCGCCGTCTCCATTCGCTCGGATGGCCAGCCTGTTGCGCCCACCGCTGTTTCGATCCGCTCGGACGGCCAGCCCGTGGCCCCCTCCGCCGTCTCCATCCGCTCCGACGGCCAGCCCATCGTCCCCACCCCGGTCGCTCCCCAGACTCCCGTCTCCATCCGGTCCGACGGTCAGCCCATCGCCACCGGCGCTGGCACTCCGGCTCCCAGCCCGACCCCGGTTTCGATTCGCTCTGACGGCCAGCCCGTCGCGACCGGTGCTGCCACCCCGGTCTCCACCCCGACGGCGGTGTCGATCCGCTCTGATGGCCAGCCGATTGCGACCGCCGCCGGCACGCCCACCACCCCCGCCGCCTCCACGCCCACCCCGTCCCAGTTCACCGGTGCTGCCAACCGCGTCGGCAGCGGCGTTGCCCTTGTGGGTGCTGCCGTTGTCGCTGTCGCCATGCTGTAAGCATACCGAGTAGCTGCGCGGCAGGTCGAGGCTTCACTTCTACAGCGGTCCGGTCGGATCCGGCCGTCCGTGTCCACGTCGACACTCGCGCCCGCAAACGCCGACAAGACCGCGATGTTAATATTGAATTACGAATTTTTGGATTTGGGTTTGGTGAAGAATGGAAAACATGGCTCGGGTTGGATATTATGATTACCACGATCCTTGGAATGGAATACAGGTACATTGGCGAGGATTTGCATTATAGTCACTCCTGTTGAATAGCATAGCACCGGCATTAGCTATTATCACTACCTTATCAGTAGTTGGGCGGTTAGTTTAGGACTCCACAAGGGAGGCATAATCCTAATTCCACAATTCCTTACACACAATGCTTCCACTGCGGTGTTCACGAGATACCTGGTTTCTGTCACGGTCCTCACGGCGCAAGCCTAGACTGATGCCCTCCCGTCGCAATGAAAACATTGACATCGGCAATCTCGGCATATTCTCGCGGTGCCAGTGCCTGGCTTCCGGGTACCACCACAATCAGCAGAACAGGGTGGTCTGAAGAATGCAAGGAACATCAAACAGCATGAGCCCAGAATCTTGTCAGCCTGCATGTGAAACAACTCTTTTCCGTTGGCTTAATGCGTGCTCCGAACAATCTCCTGCCGCCGCGGTTTCACGTCCCAAGCAACCTTGCCATCTCCCCTCCGTTTTTCTTTTTCTCATTGGGCTCAGGCTGCATTGTTTTCCTCATTGCGCCTTGCTAAGGCTGTGCAGCGCGTGTACGCCACAATCGTCCATGCACGGGTATCCAGCTCCTTCCAGGCGGGAGGCAGAGTGGAAGCTCTCATCACAATTTCGTCCGCATTCCTCCCGCGCCGCCGCAAACAACACATGACACCAAAATCTCACGGGCCGTCCGTCCATCATGTGAATCCCCAATCTCGACCTGCATGGATGCAGGCGGCAGACAGACCCAAAAGCTTGATTCTTTCCTGCTCATATCGACAGGGCTACGCGTCCTTGTTTTTCTTCTGGGCCGATGCTCAAATTAGCAATTTTATTTTATGCGCTTCGGTTAAGCTTACGCTTTAAGCTCTTTCCCTGCCGGGACTGGGGGCAAACCGTGGTTCAGCGCCGTGCCCTGTATTCCTGCCCACCCCACGCGGTCGAAACGCGAGATGGCGGTACGCTAAGCATAAGCAGAGCGCCGCGCTAGGACCGACGCATGGACGACAGTGACAGGCCCTTGACATGACAGGCGTCGGCACTTGGGCCAGCCGGACGCTGGGTGCTGCTCTCGTGATGTTCTGTTTGATGGGGATGCGCGTTGCGCCGGTTGGTTTGGGGCAAGCGGCCTGGGCAGTGCGGCGGACGTGTTGGCGGTTGGCGTGGTTTTTGGCGCTGGTGTGAAGTTTTGCCGGAATGACGATGTGCCATCACATGCTGGTGGTACCCGAGGTACATACACGTATGTACTTGCGGTTCGCAGAGGGATGTGAAGAGACGGGCCCAAGAGAGTGTGTCCAGTGTGTCCCCGACAGGGGTTCCAGTCTCTTGTGGTCTTGACACATAGTTTCACACATGTTCCTTCAATTGCTAAATCATGCTCATCGATTATAAGCCAAGCTTTGCTTGGCGCTGTCTTTCCACAAGCATTACTGTTCGTAAAGAGGCCCTTTCCCTTTAATCCTGAATCCCCGTCTCTATTTTCAATTGCAGCAAACGCCCATAGTCAAAATTAAACCTCCTAGCATCGAAAAGCAAGAGGTGGAAGTGAAGGCAAGCAAGCATCTTAGAAGCTGGCCGAAGGGTCAGGGGCGATGCCAACCGGGATGGGAGACTTCTGCTGGCTCATGATGCCATCGAGGTTGCAGTTGATCCCGGTCGTCGGGGCGCCGCCAATGCAGGTAAACCAAGAGTCGTTGTCCTGGCGGTTGGAGGTGATGCGGACGCTGCCAGTGTAGACGTTGCTGTAGTAAGTTCTGTCAGCTTGTGCTCTCACTTAACGTCCTCCTGGAAATTTCTGCACGCAAGAGATGGGAATTGAAGTGAGGAACAGTTACTTACCCCTCGGAGAACTTGCGGCCAACCTCAATGGTGAAGCTGGCCTCGGTGTTGAACTCGGTGAACTTCCAGGCAAGGTTGGCGTCGTCGCAGAGGACCCAGTCGTCGGGATGGGTGCCGTAGACCCAGTTGGCGGTGCAGGTGGCGGTCTCGGGAATGGTGGACTCGGCGACGGCGCTGGGGTAGTTGATGACCAGCTCGATGGTGCTGTTGAACTCGGAACCGGGGGGCCAGGAGCCGTCGGCAATGCCGCTGTTCTTGCCCATGAAGTGGGTCTTGAGGGTCGAGATCTCGTACTGGGTGGTGGAGACATCGCGGTTGAGAAGAGCAGTGGGCATGGCGGAGACCGACGAGAGGAAGAAGCCGAGGACGGCGGTGGTGAGAGGAGTGAACTGCATGTTGGAGGTAATGGTGTTGAACGTGCAGTGCAGCGTTGGAGGATGGTCAGACGAAAGTGAAGGTATGAGGAAGGCCGGAGGACAGAAGGTATTTATGTCTTCGGTATAGCGAGGCCGGAGCGTCCAGCTGATGCTGTGATGGAGGCGATGACTGCATCCGAAGAAGGAAGCGTCGTGATATATACGCTCACAAACCGCCCCAGAGGAGCAAGCGCCGCTGCCTCCTGCAACCACCGGCCACCGTGTCTTCCATCTGCACGTCACCGGCCACCGTGCTGGAACCTTATCGAAGATCTACTGGCCAAGCTTCGAGGTCAAAAATAGAGTAACTGGAATCCATGTACGCCGCTCCCGCAAGTTTCCGCAGCAGACGGGCACACCGACACAACGGCGCGCCTTTCCCATTCGCGGCTCCAGCAGCCCAGAACGGTAACCGCGGCTACACCGCAGCTGCAAACCGCGATCGATGGAGCTTCTTTCCGAGAGCCGGACGGTGGGACGGGCTCGTGCGCTGGGGATGGCACAGTATCGTGCAGGTACGTGCAGCATGTAAGTCGCCACGCCAGCAACGCCAACACGAGGGAAGCGAAGCACAGAGCGCTGCCTGCAGCCAATCAGCAGGACTACGTGGGGAGTCGAAGCATCCATCCGAGTGGCTTTGGCTCTTTCCCATGCGTGCTCTTGCTTGCGGACGAATGCTTCAGCTCCCCACGGCCATCCTCAGCGTGGCTTCAGCCAATGTCTGGGGCTCCATATCAGCCCGCTCTCACCACCGGATCCTCCGCCCAGGGAACGGGCCAAAAGGGACGACGCAGCGTCTTGTACGACGCGGAACGGGCCCGTCAGGTTACAGCCAGAGCTGGGCCGCAGGCGCGGCGGATCCGCGCGGAGTGGTGGCCGGAGGGCTGCTCAGCCACTTCCCTTCAGCTCCCAGCCGCGCCCCCAGCCGCATCCCGCCGTCTTCTCGCTGACGGACTGGCGGGCTGACGATCTCCCGACGACAGGCTCGCCCGTTCCTGGAGGAGCATTCTGACGCGACAGGGCGCAAAATGTCCGCGGCCCCTTCCAGAACGTGGGCAGCCGCAGCACTCGTGCGCTGCGAGCACCAATGCCGCATGCCGCCGTCGACGGGCCTGTCCGCCCCGGTCGAAAACAACGGCTGCCCCTTGCGTCCTGTCCAGGGTAACGTCGCAGCGGGCGCGGCGGGTGGGCAGCGAGAGCGGAGCATCTGTTCGAGGAGACACATGCGGCGAGAGGCGATGAGCTGGCCGGCGGGCCTCACGGTCGCGGCGCAGTAGCGGCGTGCGATGGACGAGTGGCGCGGGTCAGTCTGTGCCGCGGCATCGCAGGGTAGCGCTCCGGTGCTTGAGTTCGCAGAAGACGGTTGAGCTGGCAAGCTTTTGGGTGGGACGGCGTGAGCTGTGAAGCTTTCGGGCGCTCGGCCGGCGCGCTCGCGTGGGCTGATCGCCTGTAGGGGTGCCACAACCACCACACGACAATCTAGCTGCAACGTTCCAGAGAATATCATCTCGTGCAGGACGTCGGACGTGTCTATTGAAGGTACCCCCACGAGAGCTGTCGCTTCCACCACCAATCCTCCGACCACGCCCGCTCGTTTTCCTCCGAGCTGCAAGGGCGCGCGGTGTAACCTCGCGTCAGCATGTTATTCGCACCCGTTTCCCAATACCTGCGTCCATCGTGTCAGCCCAATCAATCCGCCGCTGGTTTATTTATACTCACCTGGATCCTGATCGTTAAACAAACCCCGCCTCATTTCTTCCTCCTGGCCAACGCAAACCCCGCGCCTCACTTTCGCATCCTGGACCCATTGCAGTGGTGAGATAGCATAGCTGGGGAGAACCGGGCATGGACATCCCACGTAAGCCTCAGGGCATGCCGGGGGTGTCGCCCATACTCCTGTAAGGTACGGCTTACAGTGGCCAGGTCATGCACGTTGGCGCGGCAAGAGACCCTGGATTCTCTCAGGATCTCGTCTCATTCTTATTGGACGTTGGATACGCTCTTATAGTACCCCGTGATTGTCATTTAGAAACTCTCCTGCCGCCGTGGGTGTTTACCGTTTGCTTGTGCCGGCCATCCCGCTTCATAAACCGCAGGTGGCAAAAATGCGCCATGTCCACTGTCGTAATGTATTTATGTGTCCGAATGACCGCGAGCAAATCATCTTGGATGAAAGTTTGCTCGTGCCAAACGCGGACTGGCGTGAGGAGGGAAGAAAAGAAGAAGCGAAAGACAACGGCAGCTGAGGTGTGTTTGCCAGCTGCCCTGGAAGAAACCAACTCTGATGGGGATCGATATCATGGGTGATGTGTCTGATACCCTATCATAGGCTTACTGAGATTAAATGTTAGCAGTTCTTCAAATATATATTAGCAAGCTCTTCGCTCAGCCACTTGACCAGCTGTTAGTCTAGTTCCTCTGTAGATAAAAGTGAGGGAGGCGGAAATGGTTTACAGGCCGGGCTCAGTTCGAATCAAGCGTAGTAACCTCACTTGGACTGGCAAGGGTAGATTGGCATCTTTGCTGATTAATCCATTAGATATTCCATTTTGGTATGAAGAAAGTACAGACTCGTCATCCAACACCATCACGCCCAGAACACATCAAAACGCCCTTCAGACGCCAACATTATCCAAACAACCCACGTCCTCACGCAACCGGGCTCTCCTGCCCGCCCTCGCAGCTCAACGCCGTCGTCGAGCACGCCAAGCTCAAGCTCCCCGAGCTGTCTCCAATCCACACCTTGTACTCGCCCTCGACGTCGGGCACGACCCAGTTCTGGGCGACCACGTCCCAAACGCTCAGGTCCTTGCGCGTCAGGGCGAGCGTCAGCTCCGCGCTCTCGCCGGCGGCCAGCGTGGCCGTCTTGGCGAAGTCGCGCAGCTGGATGACCGGCGTGTCGTACGCGATGCCGGCCGGGAACTGGACGTACGCCTGGGCGACGGCCTTGCCGGGCGCGCTGCCCGTGTTGGTGACCGTGACCGTGACGTTGAAGACCGTGTCCCAGAGCGCCGGGTTGCCGCCCTGCGCGCCGCCCGCGGGCACGCCGGCGCGCTGCTCGGTGCTGTAGCCCTCCGGGTAGGGGTAGGTGGTTGTGTTGCGCTCGGCGTAGGCCGAGTCGGCGTCCGACTTGGACAGCCAGGAGTAGATGTAGCGCCAGATCTTGTTGAAGCCGTCAGGCTCGTAGGCCTCGGACGGCTGTGGGATGTCGGTCGAGTAGGTGGGGGTGCTGCCCTTGGCGGGGCGGGTGGGCGGCGTGGCGGTCAGAGCGGCGCCGGAAGAGATGGACGCGTCGAAGGAGAAGGTGGTGTAGCTGAGACCGTGGCCGAAGGCATAGCGGGGCGTGATGTTCTGCTTGTTGAGGTAGCGGTAGTCGATGTACAGGCCCTCCGAGAAGGTGTCCTGCGGCTGGCCCAGCTCGAAACCGACGATCCTGACGCTGTCCGGGAAGTCTGACTCCTGGTATGGGATGCTGTATGGCATGTGGCCGCTGGGGGATTCGTCACCGTAGAGGACATTGGTGAGAGATTCACCGGCTTCTTGGCCAGGCAGGTGCTGGAAGAGGACGGCCTTCACCGACGGCAGATCAATCCACTCCTCGAGCAGGATCGGTCCAACGGTCTGGACAATAACCACGACGGTGTCGTACTTGGCAGCGGCATCCTGGACAAGCTTGTCGCCGTTGTGCCATGCGTTCAGGCCAGACGCCGTGCGGTCTCCGGGGTTACCTTCGACAGACAGGTAGTTCTCACCGGAATCGGAGGTGATGAAAACCAGGGCAACGTCGCCGTCATTGACGACGGCATTGGATGGGAAGCTGTCGGTGTTGTATGCAGTCACGTTGCTTGCCCTTCCAGTCAGCGCAGTGATCGGGTCGTCGAGATACGGGAAGTTAGCGGTGCCAGATCCCCAGCCCATGCCGAGGGTTCCCTTATTGCAGGCCTTGTCACTGCAGGAGTTGATACCATCAGGGTTCTTCTCTTGAGCCGTTCCAAAAACCTTCAAGGGGGTGCTCTCACTGAGTGGCAGCGTGCCGTTCTCATTCTTCAGCATCGTGACGGCTTCCATGGAGACTGTCCTCGCGACCGCCGCGTGGTCGCCCTGGACGTCGACAAACTCATTGACGACACCGGACGGCGAGAAAAGGGCGCCGGGATAGAGCAGTCCGGTTGTGTCGGTGGTCCAAGTTGAGAAATTCGGATCCGGATAGTCCTGGTCCTGGCCCACCTGGTACCATGCTGCGACAATGCGGGTGGCCATGTCATCAATGCGGTCCATGGGCACGGAACCGTTGAGGGCTGCCTCGGTGAGATGGAAAGCCCACCAAGCATCACCGAACAGGGGCACAGTCGGGTCGCCTGGCATGCTCATGTCGAGGCCAGAGAGCGCAGAAGCAGCGCCGGAGATCATGGAAAGCCAGTCACTCATGGCGAATCCCTGGAAGCCAAGTTCATCTTTCAGGAGGTTGTTAATAACATAGCTGTTTTGGGCGCTGGCGGACCCATTGACCTGCAGAAGTTTAGCAGAGAAATATAAGCTGGGTCTTGAAAAGGCAACCTACGGCATTGTAAGCCGTCATGACCGCAGTCACGCCTGCACGGACACCTTCTGCGAAAGGCCACAGGTAAAGCTCATGCATAGTGCGGTCATCGATGTTGGCACTGATACCGGGCTGGAACGGGTTGTACCTGGTACAGCTTAGCATCTCCCTTGCAGCGCAGACAGGTTGAGGGCACAATTACTTACATGCGGTACGACTCCTGCTCATTTCCGATCAAGTGCTTGATGGTGGCCATGACACCCTGCGCCTGAACGGCCTTGATTGTCTGAGCACCACCAACAGCTTGCAGCACAGGGTCAGCTCCGAAGCCCTCCCAGTTGCGGCCACCGCGAGGCTTGCGTCCCAGTGGTCCGACGGTAGGGCCAAGGTAGATGTTGACGCCCTTGCCACGGAATTCCTGGCCGATGGCCTCACCGCGGGCGTACATCAAATCCTTGTTCCACGTGGCTCCCACGGTAATGCCAGGAGGGAAGGCAGTGTTGTTGTCAGTTCCTTTGACTCCCAGGGCTGAATCCTGCAGGCACAACTGTGGGAATCCCACCCGGAGTGCACTACCGGTGTTGCCCACGCATCGGCCTGTGACAGCGGAGTTAGCATCTAGGGTTCTCATGCTTTAAAATGGCTAGTAACGCACCCATGAAGTAACCGGTTCCGGCTTTCCCTTACGTTAGCGCTTATAACAGCCGTATACACGGGGGAAGATCTTCCTACTTGTGCTTGGAGAGTGTTAGTTGGAAACAGATCAACGTATAAAGCGGCTGCGGTTGACCAACATGTTTGTCTTCTCGGCGAGCGTCATGTTGGAGACGAGCTCAGCCGCCTTTGCATAGCTTGCACTCCAGTCCTCCGTCCAGCCGCCGTAAGGCGTTGGGTACCAAGGAAGGGCTTCATACCCGGCAGGCACGGCGAGCCTGATCGAGGCAGTGTCATTAGCAGCCGAGGCGATAGACTCGAAGTATTCAAAGCGCGCGTCGCTGGGCAGATCCTGAGCGGAAGCCCGTTTGGCAAGCAAAGGAGCGGACAGCAGAGACAGAACGAGAGGCTGCGCAGAAGCCGCGCAAAGCAGGGAGAGGGACATGGCGACTACGGGCACACTGGCATGTGAAAGGGCCGGCACGCTCGAGAAGCGGCGGTCGGTGGCGGCGGGGGTGGATTCCTTATAGCACCCACGGACGCGGCTGCCGAAGCATAGAGCGGGTGGCCATAGCCAAGCTGGGAGCGTATAAAGAAAGGCCGGCTTGGAGGCTTGGAGTCTGCGCCTGCACGTCCCGGGGTGGGAAGGTCGCGGGCTCGGCTAGAGGGCCTCCTGTAGATCGATACAAGCCCGCGAATCGTGGTGGGCAGCTGCGTGTAAGCGAGCGGGTGCAGGGGTGCTGTATACGGGCAGAGCTGGGTTTTAGGCGCGGAGGAGCTGCCGCAACGGCGCAAGGCAGGCGGAGAGCAATCTCGCTATGCCTATCTGCCCGCCGAGCCTGCGGTTTACGAGTGCGTATATAGCCATGGCGGATGCTTGGGCGCGTGGCCACGCGACCGCCGTGGGGTTGCTGGCCGGCGCATTAGGAAACGGTCGCGCGAGAGCCGGACGCCCGTGGATCCCATGCGGCTGATTGGGCCGCGGTGCCGTTGCCGTCGAGCCGCTGGGGTGTTTGCAGGCGAAAAGAAAAGGGGGCAACGGCGCGCGAGAAGGCGCGGTGAAACGTGCCGCTTTGGGAGCACAAGCACGTCGACGACGACACACCCCTGCGCTGGCTCGCCTGCCACACTCTCCACGAACCTCACCCTCCACCACCGCCCGCCGAACTCTGCGCGCTCCCCTCGCCTGGCCCATTGAGCACTGGCCCGCGCGCTGCGACGGCGTGATTGGTGAGGCGACGCAGCGAAACAGCCGGGGACGTGGCATGACGTCACATGCTGGACGAGAGCTGCTTCCGCTGACGGCAGCATTGCGGAGTCAGTTCAAGCAGCCGCAGGAACAGTCTCTTTGCCTGTCGCCGTCGCCGTCTCAGCTGCCTCCGGACCGGAGAGCAGACAGGGCTGGCGCGGCGCGCCGATCACCTGTCCACGCTACCGGATCGATCGACATGCGAGAAATGAAAACATCCAACCGACATCCGATCGCTCCAAGGCCATCCTGCTTCTGGTCTGCAGTCCACGTGTCGCCCGTCCTGGTGTGTTCCGGCGTTTCTGAGAGCATGCCCCTCGATGACTTGCAGTAGATCACAGATCTGCTTTCCTCCGACGACCGTTTCCGCTCGGCTGGGTGAGCCGCAGCTGCTGCATGCTCTTCAGAGACCTGCGGCAAGCAATCTTGCCCTCACTATAGGTGATGCGTCTGCCGCCCTGTGCCGTCCTGCAAGAAAACAAAAAACAGCATGGCGATTAATTATACTCCGTGAGCCTGTGGCATACCAATTTCACATCCTTTCACTAGACTCACCAGCCAAAGAGTCGCCACAGTCTCCCTGCTCACAGCACCACGTGCCCCGGGCTCGGGGGCAGCTCGCCGGTATCCCACTCAGCCGGCTCTGTACCCAGCACAAAGTCCAGCGTGACCCCATCCTTGATATCGTCGTGGCTGAGCCAACTCTTGTCCCATGTCACCCCGTTCACCTTCAAGCTCTGCACGTAGAAGCTCTCCTCCCCCAGCCCCTCTGCCGTCACATTCAACCACTTCGTCTCCCCGTCTGGCCCCTCCGGACTCGGCATCACGACCGCCACATCCGCAAACCACGGCGACAAGATCAGGTACACCGGCTGCGTGACAACCGGATACAATCCGACCATATTCCAGACCATCCAGCTGTCCAACGCGCCCCCATCGCTGTTCCCCGGCAACCCCGACGGCCCGATGCCGTAGTACTGGTCCACCGTCTGCCGCGCGCGCATCACGCTCTTGTGCTGGCGGCGGCCGAGGTAATTGTACAAGAACGGCGTGCCGAAGCTGGGCTCGTTTCCCGGGTTGAACAGCGAGTCGCCGTTCGTGTTGGTGCCGCCGGAGCCGACGGACGTGGTGCGCAGCCCCGGGATGAACATGGTGTCGAGCCGGCGCTCGGCGACGGCGGGGCCGCCGATGAGCGCGATGAGCGTCTGCATGTCGAACGGGATCGTCCAGCAGTACTCCCACGGCGTGGCTTCGTACGCGATGGCCGTCCACTCGCACTCGCCGCAGTTGGCCGGGTCGTAGCCCGCGAGCACCGTGCCGTTGCCGAAGACTGGTGCGAGGAAGCCGGTGAAGTTGAATGATGTGATGTTAGAGATCCAGGTCTTCTGCCATCCGCTGTGGGCAGCTCTCAGTATCGGATGGTCGAAGATGGAGCGGGTGGATTGTGCTTGGCTGGACTTACGCTGACCGCTGCAGGTACTTTTGATAATCTCCTGGTGCCACGTCCTTGGCTACTTGACTGAGTGAGAAGTCGTTCAGCGCGTACTCGACCGTCTTGCTGATGGCGCGTCCGTAGTTCGGCGTCACGAACCCATACTCCAGCCAGTCAAGCAGCGCGCCTCGACCCTCCTTGGTGCTCCCGGTGATATCTTCGGAGTCGAACGTGTTGTAAGGCACCATCTCGGCGTCGGTTTTCATTGCCGCGTACGCATCAGTCCAATTGATTCCGTAACCGAGACCTTTCACGTATGCGTCTGCGAGCACATTGTCCGCGTTGCTGCCTCCTTGAACCTACTTCCAGTCAGCGCTTCGCTTACATATGGGCATGAAAGAGGTGTTGACCCTGCCGTTGTAATTACTACTCCGCCCATCCGGCATGAATCGATCATGCCTCCAGATATCCACCAGCGATCTCACCATTCCAGCCGCCCTCTCCGGCTCAATGAGCAACCACAGGCTGTTCAGACAGCGGAAAGTATCCCAAATTGCGTAGTAGTCATCGTAGTACGGCTCATCCGACGTCCAATGCGGGTTTTCACCCGTCCGGTCACTGCAAAATCACGTCACTCCACCGCCCCGGCCCCCCTTTCGAAACGAAAGAGGATCCCCAGCACTCACCTCGGAATCAAATGCGCCTTGTACAGCGCCGAATAGAACATGGTCAACCGCGTCTTGTTCGCCAGATCCGTCGTCGTGATCCTCGACAGCACGTCGTCATTCCAGGTCCTCCTCGCCGCTGCGACCGTGTCGTTCAGCTCCCACGACGCGACCTCGTCGTCGGCGAACGCGCACGCCCGGTCCGCCGAGATCCACGAGACGCCGACCTTCGAGGTGACGGTCGAGGCGTTGGCGGGGAACTCGAAGAGCGCGCCGACGCGGTCGGCGTAGCTGTGCCAGAGCCGGCCGCCGGTCACGGAGGTGGACGAGTTGAGCCAGGTGGGCTGGGCGCCGGTGGCGTTGGGCCAGAAGGGGTCGGTGTAGGGCCCGGAGAAGAGGCGGGACGAGGTTGGCGGTTCGCTGAAGCGCCCGCAGAAGTAGACTTGGTAGTCGGGGTCTGCGGGGGTGGTGGGGGGTGTTAATGGAGAGATCGAGACGCGCCGTGGGGCTTACTGGGCGAGCTGACCTCCGTTCCAGCCTCCTCTGCGGAAACTTCTGTCAGCTGGCGGGTATGCGAAGGTGCCGGGCTTGGGGTGTTCACCTCCAGACTCCGTATCCGCTGTACGACCCATCCTCCAACAGGTCTACGCGGCCGTTGCTGTAGAATTGCGCGAATTGCGTCTCGCCATTCGACGGCAGGTAGTGCGATACGTCCACCAAAATATATTTCGAGCCCTCAGTCCCGTAGCTATATTTGATGATTCCCACGTGCTCCGTCGCCGACATCTCAGCCGTCACGCCCTGTGCGCGCGCATCAAGTCAACAAAAAAAAAGAGAAGAGGAGCCACTTCCCCATTGTGAGGAAAATGCACGTATGGGCATAGTCAACCTACATTAGCCAAGTCAGTCCTGTAGTAGCCCGGGCTGGCTGAATCGTTCCGGATCCGCTGCTGCGAGTACGTCACGTTGTCGAGCACGTTGACGCCTTCCAGCGACGCCAGCGGCATCTGCGCCACGACGCCGTACTTGACAGCGCCGCCAGTGCCGCTCTCGTGCAGGAGCGAGATGGCCGTGACATTACCGTCGGGCGTGTAGCCGGCGTTGGCGTTGATGCTGGAGTTGAAGCTGTTGGATTTCCCGCGCTCTTGTCAACAAACGGCATCGTCCCCTGCATTGCCCGACGTGGCGGTGGCGTTCTTGCACTTACGCGGTTGTGCTGTAAGCTTTTTCTTAGCCTGAGTGCTTGGTTGGGCTTGGCAGAGGGGGCAGGAAAAAGAGCTCACTCGATTCCGCACTTCACGGCACCGAACGGGACGGCGGCGCCTGGGAATACATTGCCGCCGTTGTACGAGGTGCCGGGGACAGTGCCGGAGGTGCCGATGAAGGCGTCAACATAGCTCGCCCAGTCTGTTTGGCAAACAACTGCGCAAGAAAAGAGAGACAGAAGTAATTGAAGCTTCAAAAGAGGTAAAATCATTTTGACGATTGGCAATTGGATGCGGTGCTGCAAATGCTTCGCGGGTACTCGAATTGGTCCTCAGGAGGTCCCGGCTTCCCCACACAGTCCGAGAACTGGCCTCCCAACATTACTGTGGGGATGTGCTAGCTTATATGCGCGTGAGAAAGCTATGTCATACGGTTGCATTACTGCAAGGAACTGGAAAGTGATGTAACTCGAAGGTATAATGATCCACTGGCTACCCCGCAGTGTACCCCGCACCCCTTCCTGCAGTTTGCGCTTGGCCTTTTAATCTAGGTCACGTCAGAAAGATTGTCATTGTCCGATTGTGGGATGAGGAGGACATGGAGTCGTATTGAATTGGTTGTGATGCCTAAAGTCGTGTTGCTCTGGGTCTGGCCTAAGACGGCTCCGACAGGGGGTCCTATGATCAATGGCTATCTTTGGATCTACCCTGCCCTTTTGAACTTCCAGATTTTGTAGCGCAAAGTATTTTCAGAGGTAACAGGATTACGAGGGCTTGGGTGGGCAGGTACTCCAATGAGAGTCAAACGGCAACGTAGGAAGGTCAATGTCGTGCCTGCGCGCATGCCAGTACCTGTCAGTCTCTATCGTTCTTGAGCCGGTAATCATGTTGTGAATGTTGGACATCTTACATGAGTCGTTGGCACCTGAAGCATCTACAGTGCTTACCATCGTCACCCAGATTCATGCTTCAACTCCGGAAGAGGCGAGCCGTGCTCTTGAATGTTGGATAAAACTTGCCAAGTTCCTGCATCGTACGAGAGCGTCGTATAAGTAGCCCTACATGCGCCGAGTCATGAATATAATCCCATAGGACCGAAAACTGCATCAATCAGCGCCCCTTTACATTGGCGTGAACGAGAGAGACAGCTGTTTCGAGAACATCCCTATCGCCCTGGAAAGTCAACTTGCTCAATCCATCAGCGAAATCAAGGAACTTTGTCTCAAACTGATCTTCCCCTTTTGCGAGGGATCGATCACCGTCCTGGCCCTTCTCCGTCACCGCAACATACCACCATATGATCTTCATCTCCGTGCCATCATTCAACTCGCGAACGGTGACCATGAACGGCTCAACAAGCTTCTCGTATGTGCGAGGCACATCCGGTGTATGTACAATCTCGACCGCAGGGGGCGCGCGCGTCGACATTGTTAGTGGTAAAAGACGGCAGGCGTAGCCCGTCTCCTCCCTGACCTCACGCAGCGCAGCATCGTGCCGTGACTCTCCGCAATTACGGCGACCCTTTGCCAGCAGCCACTCGTCGTACTGTATGAAGTGTATGAGGCAGACGCGACTCATCGACTCGTCGAAGAGGACTGCGCCCGCACTCTCGACGAACTGCTCGGCCGTATACTGTTTCGTTGGGAACGACGAGGCCGCCATTTCCGGGGAAGATGGGCGTGACGGCGACAAACAATATGAAATTCCTGCGCTGCCTTCGTGAAGGACTTCCAGAGTGAGATCTGGATGTGTTGCTTGGTACTCTCCGAATACGAGCCTGAGGTGTCTGCGAGAGGCACTGAATTGCTCCGGCCGTAGAGAATTTCGCCGGTGGATCTGCTCTCATGTGCCGGGTTCCGTCTGCAAGTAAGTATTGGTAAGCTTTGTGGCTCTGCTGCTTGCCTCGAACACGGCTTCCTGTGATAGCAGGCAGGGGACGATGCATATTTCGGCAGCGGTAAGAGGGGCAAGCCACACTGCAGGATGCTTTGAAATTAAAGAATCAAGATGGGAAGGCAAAACACAACGAGAAGCAGGGTCGGAGCTCGGTATTCTGTGCCTCTTCTAGAACAACTGCGAAACTCCCGAGCAGCCTTACCTGGGACGTACCCACAACAAGCCTCCCTAAAGGGCGGGCACGGACCGTGGAAACAGGTAGCCGGGAGAGCATACGCAAGCTCTGTAGCACAGAGCTATTCGGTAGAATGGCCGGCCAATCACAGCGGCTGTGAATTGGTGACGAAAGAAACCACCTGAATCACAAGGTCCTTGCTTTCCCCGAGGCTAGGCTCAATCTTTCCCAGACTGGACACGAGCGGGGCCTCCGAGCACATTCGGCACAGAACTTGATAATGGGAACTGCTGGCGTCCACGGCCGGCTGCGAGAGCCGGTGTTCGGCGGAGGGCGGCCACGCGTTGCTTCCCAGTCGAGCTGGCGGCGGCAGATGCGATCAGCGCTCAGTCGTAATTGCACAGCAATCTTGGCAGAGGCTCTGGCGGCTCGCGGACGGTTTCCTGAGGCGAAGCTCCGCGGCTCTGGGGCTAAGCAGCGACGGCGTCCGTGGGCCTGGCGGTGGATGCTTGGCGGCCGCGTGGCCTGCGAAGCGTGAAACGGGCGTGCTGCGAGTGGCCGGCAGCGCAACAAACTTTCAGTGGCTATTCGGCCAGTCTTCCGCGCTCCTGCCAAGCCCGGCTAGGCTTGCTTGGGCAATAATGCGGCTCCAGGCCCACGAGGCCCACCCCCAGCATTGCGCGTTTGGTTGTTTGGTTTATCGTGCCTGCTGCAACGGGCGAGGCCGCTGTCTGTGTCCAGGCGACGCTTAGACGCCTGCGTAATCAGCCCGCCTCTGATTGATGGGCCGCGGTACATGTGGACGCGCAAGACGTAGTACGCGTGGTAGAGCCATTAGCAAAGGACCAATAATGAACAGGCCATTGGTGACGGGAGGCGCGCTGGTGCCCGGTATATAAGGTCGAGCGTCTATCACTGCTTATTGTCGACATCACTCGCTGGCCGCTTCAATCCAAGATACCCCGTTGCATTCGATCTTCGCGCTCTCGCTTCGTCTTTCGCTCACCCATCACAATGGTTCGCCTTTCTGCTGTTGCCGCCGTTGCGGCCGCCTCCCTCGTCGTTGCTCACCCCGGCGAGCACCATGACCACAACAAGATCAAGCGCGAGATCGTTGCTCGCGATGCCCTCGCTGCCAGGTCCGGCAACTCCCTCTCCAAGTGCGCTGGTTCGCTGAAGGCGAGGGCTCTCCACGAGCGTGCCGTTGCCCGCCGTGCTGCCACCGCCGAGCGCCTCCGCAAGGAGCGTGGCATTACCTCCAAGGTCAAGCACCGCCGTGACCTTGCTGCTCTTCAGGAGTTCGAGACGGTCAACCACAACATGACTGGCGTTGACCACCCTTCCTTCATGCCCTCCACCTACTTCACGGGCAACACCAGCTGCATTTTGACCCCTGAGAACACCATCGGTCCGTACTACGTCACGGGCGAGTACATTCGCCGCGATGTTACCGAGGGCCAGGAGGGTGTTCCGCTCCACTTGGACCTGCAGTTCATCGACGTCAACACCTGCGAGCCGGTGCCCGGCCTTTTCATCGATATCTGGGCCGCCAACGCCACTGGTGTGTACTCCGGTATCGACGTCTCCAACGGCCAGGGCGGTCTGAACTCCACCTTCCTGCGTGGTGTCCAGCCTTCCGACTCGGAGGGTGTTGCGCAGTTCGACACCATCTTCCCCGGCCACTACGAGGGTCGTGCTACCCACGAGCACGTTGTTGCTCACGTCAACGCTTCTGCCGCCGTCAACGGCACCATGATCGGCGGCCAGGTTGCCCACATCGGCCAGCTCTTCTTCGACGAGACTCTCCGCACCGCTGTCGAGGCCACCTACCCTTACAGCACCAACACTGAGGAGCCCGTCACCAACGACGATGACATGTGGGCCCCGTACCAGGCCGACAACAGCTACGACCCCTTCCCGGAGTTCATCTACCTCAACAGCGAGGACATCACTGGTGAGTTCCCTTTTGACAGATGATCGGACGCAGACTGTTGCTGACTTTGACCTTCGTAGGCGGTCTCCTGGCCTGGATCTCCATCGGTATCGACCCCACCGTCGACCGCGACTCGAACGCCACGGCTGCGGCCTACCTCGCGGCTGACGGCGGCCACAGCACGGGCAACACTGTTGGTGGCGGTGGTGGCGACGGTGGCAACGGCACGGCGCCCAGCGGTGCTATGCCCAGCGGCGCTGCCCCGAGCGGCACTCCCCCGTCCAAGCGCTCCTGGTTCGCCGAGAAGATGTTCAACGGTGCTGCTAGGCTCGCGCGCCCTTAGATGATGGATGATGGGATGATGTGGAAGAGTAGATACTGTACTGCATATTGTATATAGAAAAGGCGTTTTGGGAGGTGTTTAGATACCTGCCGACATGAGACGGCTCCAATGAATCGGATTCCGAAAGAACTCCTCGAATGCTCCGTGGGACAGTGACGGGTGAGTGCGCAGAGTGATGCAGCTGGCGGTTGGCGCAAAGGAAAGCGCTCTTGGCAGACTTCATCGCGGAGAACGGAAGCATTCGCCCGGATGCAGAAGAGCGTGAGATTGCATTCCAAAGCCAGCGCGGCGGATGCTTCAATGCCCCATGCAGCTGGCCGACGGTCGCGGCAGCCCTTCCGGCATCAAAGACGCATCGCCAGACATCATGCGCGGCGCATGGATGATGCAGAGATGGTGAGAGTGCTGGGAAAAGGAAGCATCGTCACGCCATCAGCAAGCTCGCGATGAGCGTGCAGGATGGGTGGGGCGGGGCGGCGCCGGCGGGATCCACAGCGTCGCGTATCGGGTGCCTGATGCTGGCGGCCGGGCGGCTGGGAGCGATGCGCGGGAGGCGGCGATGGAGCGCAGGACAGCCGGCAGCGACGCGGACGGGGACGGACAGCGGCGGCAGCGATGCCGACTTTGTTGGGCGGGCGGCGGCTGCGGCTCTGGACACGCGCTCAGCCCTACCGCCAGAACCCCGGGGCGGCGCCTTGGCGCTGCTGCTGCTGCTGGCGCTGGCGCGCGCACAGGCGTCGTGAGGCCCCCGCAACTTCGACGCGCATCTCTCCGCGCTGCCTTCCACCGCCGCTTCCGTCGCGACTGCTGCCCCCGACTTTCGCTCCGTCGCAGCCATGACCACCACCGTAAAGGACGAGCGTGAGTCTGCCCCTCCCCCTCTCCGGCATCTCTAGCCCCCGCATGTCTCCCTCAGAACGCGCCCGCAGCGGCAACAGGCTTGCCAGGGAGCTGTCCGGCCTGTTGACCTCCGATCCGCACGATGGCCGCTCAATCCACTATGCTGCCGGCGGTGTCATCCGCTGCCGCTGCCCCTCGCACAGCAGATCTGGGACGGTCCAGTGCACCCAGTGCGACACGTACCAGCACCTGGCGTGCTACTACCCAGCCACCCAGCCGCTCTCGCTGCCAGAGCGACAGCGACACCTCTGCAGACCATGTCGTGCTAGACTCGCCGATCGTCCTGCTGACCCCGCCATAGCGAAGCGCAAGGCCGACGAGGACCTGGGCTCCACAAGTCCCAAGCGCATCAAGCAATCCAACTCACCTCAGCCCGAACTGCCTGCCGATCCCAAGGACCCGCGTCCTGCCGGAAAGCCCGTCCCGTTCCCCGAAAAGGTCGCGACCGTACATCCACATTTCTGCTGCATGGTGTGCTGATTGGGTGCTAGCCTGCTGTCATCGAAGAGCGCAATGGAGACATTGAGTTCCGGGTCGTCAACAACGACAACGAGCGCGAGAGCACCATCATCCTGACCGGCCTGAAGTGTATCTTTCAAAAACAGCTGCCCAAGATGCCCAAGGACTACATTGCGCGACTCGTCTATGACAGAACCCACTTGTCCATTGCCATCGTGAAGAAGCCGTTGGAGGTGGTGGGGTAAGCGCTCGCGCTGCGGTACAGCCGCTGAGTTGGGACTGACGTGACGACAGTGGTATCACCTACCGTCCCTTTGTCAATCGGGGCTTCGCCGAAATCGTGTTTTGCGCCATCTCGTCGGACCAGCAGGTCAAAGGCTACGGCGCCCATCTCATGTCGCACTTGAAGGATTACGTCAAGGTCTCGACCAAGGAGCAGATCATGCACTTCCTCACCTACGCCGACAATTACGCTATCGGCTATTTCAAGAAGCAGGGATTCACCAAGGAGATCACCCTAGCAAAACCGCAGTGGATGGGTTACATCAAGGATTACGAGGGAGGCACCATCATGCAGTGTAGCATGGTCCCGAAGATACGCTATCTGGAGGTTGGACGGATGCTGTTGAAGCAGAAGGAAGCTGTGCATGCCAAGATCAAGGCAGTGAGCCGCAGCTACGACGTGCACCCGCCTCCTGCAGAGTGGAAGAGTGGCCCAATCACGAAGATTGATCCTCTGTCCATCCCCGCAATCAAGGCCTCCGGCTGGTCCTCGGACATGGATGAGCTCTCGCGAGCCCCACGTCACGGACCCAACTACAACCAACTGCTGCATCTGCTCAACGACATGCAAAACAACACAAACGCGTGGCCTTTCTTACAGCCTGTCAACAAAGACGAGGTGGCGGATTATTACGATGTGATCAAGGAGCCCATGGACCTGGAGACGATGGAACAGAAGCACGAGAAGGATATGTATCCGACTCCCGAGGATTTCATCAAGGACGCGATGCTCGTCTTCAACAACTGTCGGCGCTACAACAACGAGAGCACCCCGTACGCCAAGGCGGCCAACAAGCTTGAGAAGTTCATGTGGAGCAGAATCAGGGAGATTCCGGAATGGAGTCACCTTGAGGGAGATTATGCACATGTGAAGTAGGGTCGAATGGGGGGGTTGAAGTTTCTCGGTGTCCTCATTTCTCACTTGTGTTTGTTTTACCGGAGTCCCAAGGCTGAGGAGGTTCTGCAAAACCTAAAGATACCCGGCGTTCGGGTTGGGAGTGTTTTAAGGTGCATTGGATTGGAGCAGTATAAAAAGTAGGCTCGTGGCGTTAGAAGGGGCTGTGGACTATCCTTGTGGAGTCTATAAGTAACAGCCCAGTTGATTTTATCGGGAAGCTATTTGTCTCGTGTCTCCCGGCCCTATTCAGGGAAGTGGAACGTAAATGCGCTGACAGGATGAACAGTCGCCCAGCGTATTTACACTTCATACGACACCAAAATTACAATGTTTGGTGAGGTGCACGTTCAATACAGAAGATATTGATGCCAGACAGCTTACTTCAGTGCTGTTCAGGATGTTGATCTAGAGATAATCTGTGTCATAACTCTACCAGTGGTGTTCTGAATTATGGAGGTAATTAGACATTATTTCCATGACCGCATTGCGCCATCAATCATTAGACTCGTCTCCCAATTCGTTCCCATTAAACATTACCACCGCCACCGCACCCGACCCTCTCCTTCAATCCTTCCTCACCCCCTCCTCCAGCTCCACATCCACCATCGTCTCCCCCGACACCTTATTCCCCACGCTATCCCTTCCCCTCTCCAGCCCCCTCAGCTCCACGCCCGCGGCCTCAGCCTCCCGCCTCCCCTCCTCCCAGCCCTGCATCCGCCCCTCCTCCCTCGCCCTCTCCTCCCCGACCCTCGCCCTCTCGCCCCTCCACCGGTGCACCGCCGCGGCCGCGAACCCCGCGTACACGCCCCACGCCAGCGCCGCGAGCGCGCCGCCCGCCGCCCGCGCCGCCGCCAGCCCGAACCACCGCGCCGTGCGCTCCTGCTCCCAGCCGACGTAGTCGAGGATGCCGGCGATGGAGACCTGGTAGGCCCACAGGCAGAAGACGACGAGGCCGCCCGATAGCGCGGCGGCAGGGTGCAGGCGGGATCGCGGGCTTCTGCCGCCGGAGGGGTCGCCGCCGCGGCGGCCGCGGGGGGTGCTGAGGTAGGCCCAGAGCTGGGCGAGGGTGTGGAGGAGGTCGATGAGGGGGACGGCGAGGTAGAGGAAGACGATGCCGCTGTTTTGAGGGGCGGTTCGTGTTAGCGATTTGTCGATGGTTCACGCTTTTTTTTTTTTTTTGGTTTTTTTTGGTGATGGAGAAGGGAGAGGGACGTACGCTTTTTCGCCGCTCGAGTCGGGCCAGTAGATGCCCTCGTTTTCCCAGCCTCTTTGCGAGGTCCAGGAGTAGATCAGTGTGCCGGCGGTGAGGGCTAGCATGACGATGTCGAGAAGGAGGATGGCGGGCAGGAGGATGGGGCCGAAGCGGAGCTTGCCCCGCCAGCGGACAGGCGGGGAGTGGGTGAAGCGTGAGAAGTTGATTGCCATGCTGGGCTCCTAGTTCGAGTTTGTTGCGTTCTCCCCAGTTCTCGTGCTCTTTCGCAACTGAGATTATGTCAGGCCTCGCGGAGAGCAAAGGCAGCAGCCACCCATTTAAAGTATACTCGGCTCCGCGCGATATCTGTACCAACGTCATCAGGCTTAATACTATCTGAGAGATTTCTGAGTGGTTAAGGCCTGAGATGCCGCTCGCTTGTCGTGTTGCGATCCTTCGAGGCTGAGGCAGATACCTAACCAGCACAGCCCCGCCGAAACAAGGGAGGAGGGAGCTATAGCAGCTCGCCAAGGCCCGATGTTTTTGGGGGATCGCCATGATCGCAAGTAAGATCTTTCGCTTTGCATCCTCATTCGCCTGCTCTCGCGGTTTGATCTGCCCCCGCGGTGTTGGTGTTGCACAAGGATTCCGATCCGTACGGGCTTGTGCATCCTGGTGCAGCACATCGGAGCTCAGCCTCATTTTCATCAGGTAAATCGGAGGTTTATCTGTTGCAGTCTTTCGAAATTTCTACGTCATACCTTTTGTGTTGTTGTCGAACAGCCAGGCAGAAGCCCGCCGAATCAATTGAGGCTACCCCAGCTTGGCGAAAGATGTGAGCTCCACTTGTGGACCATGCATTTGCTTGGTCGAGCATTCTTGGTATAAGCTTTCTATTAATTATTCTGTCAATTTATCTCCATCGACATCTGAACTCTCCATCAATCAAACTGTACTTCCTCACGACACTAAAAGGAGCGACAAGATCCCTGCCGCCACCAACAGGCGGAGTAAAGTGACAATGAAAGAAGAGGAGCAAATCACAATCCAGATCTCCCAACAGTCTTTCTGGTATCCTAAGTAGTCGTCGAATTCGTGATCTCGTGATCTCTCAACGAGCTTAGAAAGTCCCTCCACCGCCCAAAATCCACGCTGTCCATGCGCGCTCACGCTACCTCAAACAGAAGCGTAGGCCGGCACACAGCACCCTTAGATGGCCCCATTTGATCGCTTTACAAGAAGGCGGGGACACCGGCCAGCAGCGCAACAGCCAGACCTCCAAGTCCAGCGGTGGCAGCGGGTGCAGCCGCTGCGGTGGTGGTGAAAGCAGTGGCCGTAACGGTCACCTGGCCGGTCGCCGAGGAACCGGTGCTAGAACCGGTGCTGGCAGAACTGGTGCTCGTAACAGTCGCGCCGGTGCTGTCGGTGGTGACGACCGTGACAGAGTTGGCGGGGGTGATGCTGGCGGTGCCGCTGGTGGCGGTGCCGGTCGAGGCCGAGTTCCAGGTGGTGCTGGAGAAGGAGCAGCTGCGGACGATGTCGCGGACGTCTATGGCACGCTTGTCAGTTTCTGTTGTGAATGTAGGGGCAGTTCCAGTCTGATGTGCTGGGTGGAGAGCGTACCGTTGTCAGCCTCGTCGTTGGCGGCAACGCAGGCCTCGCAGGCAGGCACAAAGCTGCTGGCGTTGGAGGCGGAGCAGACGCAGTTGATGTAGCCGCTGTCGTCATCGTCGTTCTGACGGTCGCACTGAGTGGTCAGGTCGACGGTGCTCTGGCAAAGAGAGCGGCACACGGTCGGAACATCGTTGTTGTCGATGTCCTGGGCCGAGCCGATGACGGCGAGGGCGGAGAGGACAGCGAGTGCCTTGAACTGCATGTTGACTGTGTGTTGGCGGTGTCGAAGGACGAGAGAATTGGTGGACTGAGGGCTGCGGCTCTTGACGGAAACGAATGTCTTGTAGCACGGGGATTCATCTACTCCACACTCTTGCCGGAGACCTTATATATGATGCACATACGGCCAGCAGCGTCATTACCCGCCGCTCCCCACCATCAACGCACTGACGACGATTCCTGAGGCGCAGCCGGCGCGACCAGGCATTCGAAACGTGATCTTGGAAGCCAAGAAGACGCTTCTTTGGCCCAACGCCAGCTTGATTGGAACCACGGCAGGCATTGTCGGGTGGGGAGCGATGATCATGGTGCGTGCCAAGACGTGCCGAGCCGCGGAGGGCTGTGGCTGTAACCTTCGCTGTCAGCCTGCCAGGGGAAAATGCAAAAGCGAGCGAATCGTCGGCTCTCCTGCTGCAAAACGCGTACGCTCGAGCCAAGCACTTCCGTTTGTCGATGCGTGCAGTCTTCTGCGTCATGCGACCTCGCCTGCCTTACCGTGCCACCGCTGAGAAGGCCGCTTCGGGCTTTCGTTGCCCCACACAAGAAGGAAGCCCAGCTTCGCCACCATCGCGATTTCCGTCGTGGACACTGCTGCAAGTGCTGAGGGCTCATTGCTGCTTTTTTGGTCCCTTCAGCCACGGTTGCGTGTGCACTCTGCACTTCTGTGCCATCCGCACTCCTCCGAATGATCTGCTGCTGCAATAGAACAAGACATGGCGGTGAACTAATTGGTTGTTCTTCATGACAGCCGGTCAGTGTCAGTGCCATGCCCAGAGCTCGGGTTCATTTGGAAGGGCCGAGAACAGGCGTTCAGGCCCTCCGGGAAGAATCAGTTCCGGAATGAGAATGAGAGCACGCGACCAAAAAAACCATAAAGGTGTTTAATAGGTGAGCATTGCTATTCCTACGTACCTGCTAAGTAAGTACCTGCGTTCACTGTGAATGCTTCCATGAGGAGCAATGAGACTCCTAATGTCAATCACGCTGCCTGGTATCAGCTTTCTTGGCAGCCGGATGTTCTCGAATGTGTGACAACCGGCTTTGTCATTCTGCCAGCACTGCCAGCACTGCCCAAGATCGAATCGCCCCTATTCTTAACCACATGAGCGACGCACTAGCAATTCATCAACACATGTGTCGTGGCGTAGGTCGATTGAAGCTGCTGGGCCAGTGGATGCGGTGAAGCCGTAAATAGCTGCCGTGGGGCGCAGCAATCGCAGGTCTGAACAGCTTCCTCTTCAAGTTATTGTCTTCTCTTCCCGTATCCATATATCCACAATTTTTTTAAAAATAAAAAAGTGGCTGTGGATTACGCAAACTTGTCGTGTTTGCCTTTGACCTTCACGTCGAGCAGTGTCTCGTGAAAATTGCCATCCCTCCGCGACCTCTTCAGCTTCTTGACCTCGTCGTCCTCCAGCCGCCTCCCTACCATCTCCTCGAGCTCCTTCCTCGATATCTTCTCCGCGGCCCTCTGCTCCTTAGTGGTCTTCGGTCTTGGCTTGAAACGCGCCTGCATGCGAATGCGGAACGTCGATTGGAAGTCAATATTCTCAGAGTCACCGCGGACTTCGCTGGCCGTGCTATCCTTGAGTTCGTTGACGGAGACGAACTTCTCGCGCTGGGTCTGTATGGCGAAGGTGCCGGGGTTGTCGGCGACAGGGATACAGAGGAAGGATTCTTCGGGGGAGATGGCTTCGCGGTGGGCTGATAGGACGCCGACTTTATCGCATCCTAAGTACCTGAGATAGCTGTCAGTACAAGTTTGAGGAAGATGAAACGCATGCGGCAAGAAGTACGCACTTGCCATGGTGGCCCTTGAAACTGAAGTTCTCAGTGCCAGCGACCCTGTTCGCAATCCACACCTGGCGCACGTCGTGCGGCTCCGCCGTCAACGGGTCGCTCTCGACGATGTTCTCAACCTTGCTGGTGAACACGGTGCCATTGGCATCGCATCCCAGGAAAGTAACTGGCTCGGTCGGCAGCACGAAAGTAACAGGGCCGGAGATGTCGCTGACCGCTTCGGCCGTCACCCAGGAATCGTCGTCTTCAGCAGCTGTGGCAGCCGAGCTGCCGGACTTGGTGAGCTCTTTGCTTGCGGGAGCGCCATCTTCGTTGTCATCGCCGGCTGTGCGCTTGCGCTTCTTGGGCTTCTTGTCGCCTTTGAAGGACAATGGTTTGACCATGGTGGGGGAGGTTGAATCTGAGTGAGGAGCTATGATGAAATTCCGCCGGGGCTGTTTTGCCCGATGCGCTCGGGCCGCCGGAGCCTACAAAGTAGCCGCCGCCATTGGATGCTCAACAGCTGCAGTCGCAACCTTTCCTCGACCTGTATCGCTTGTTTCCGTCCAGGTCTGCACCGCCCCGTCACACGTTTTTGCAGAAAGGTGGTCCTTCAGCAGGTTTCTCAGCTCGAAACTCGCAACGATAGGAATAAATTCATCTCTAAGCATTTGAACGCTCGCCATGTTTCTAGTCCTTTGCTCCTCTAATCTAGCTGCACGCCACGCTGAAATGCCCAATGTCAATCATGAGAATCGTAACAATTATCTGTGTCAGCAATCAAAGCTCTACACCCTCGTTTTTGGTAACCTGGGTGAGCATCTCGCCCTGCTCAACGGATGCTTTGCTAGGATTTTCAGGGTTCGACTTTCCGGGCTCATCAAGTGTCGTGGAGAGCGGAATCCAGCCCCGGACCGATCCATTCGTTTCCAGGATCTTCAAGTCCCCTGACTTGTTAGTAGTTGCAACAAGTCCCTCCTTCTGCTCCGTAGCCTCGGCTTCTTCCATGTCGATGCGGCTCGTGGCGGCCACCTCAATACCGCTCTCGCGAAGGACTTGGAGGATGGCACGAACGTTAAGCTTCAGGTACCGTTCCGGCTCATCAGTCTTCAGGAATTTCTTCGTTACCCATCGGAAAAGGATGCCGAAGTCAGACTGTGAAAGGTGTGCGGAGCCCAGCGGATAGAAGAAGTGAGGTGCGGGTTTGGTCTGCTTGGGCGAATTCGATGAAGGGTTCTCCAAGAGACGACGTCGGGTTTCCTGGAAATGTTCCGTCCATTTCACGAATGCCTCGCTAAGGACTGCAAGCAGCACGGTTCCTCCGGGGCCGTCAGGCGCGTAGCAGGGCAGTGGCTTATCCGCCAGCCATTTCGCGTCCGGGCTGGTCAATGGAAGGCACCAGAGATCTAAAAGAATAACCGGGGTAGAGCTGGTAATCTGCTGCGCGATCTTTGACGAGGAATCCGGGTTAAATAGAGGTTTGTACCCGGAAATCCTTGAATCATGTCGGTAGAACACAGACTTGACAAGTTGATGGACGCTCGCAGCACCGAAACTGTGGCCTGCCCAGCTGATTGCACCTGGCCGATGGACATCGAGCTTTCCCTCAAACATAGACAGTAGGCTGCCGTTGTCTGGTTTCCCGTCCCTGGATTTATTGGGATCCAGGTTCTTGAGCTCCTCCCCCGTATCCATTCTAAGCAACGCGTCATGGATCAAGCCTAGCTCCCATAGCCTAATCCTCAATTGCGCATCTCTCCCCTCATACACTTCTGGGGAGGGTTTGTGTGGTAGACTCCGATAGTCCACGGTCGTCGCTTCGGCGGTATCTGTCGCACGAACGTAGGAGATAGGGGCACTTCCGTCTCGATGATCTGGCGCAATGACCACAATTCCGTGGCTGGAAATAGAGCCAGCAATGTGCGAATACGCATTCCTCGAGCCTCCAAGTCCATGACTGAATATCATCACCGGCCATCGAGCAGATGTTGTAGACGGCGCTAGTAGACGCGCATTTCGGCGGACGGGGATCGTGGAGAAGTACAAAAACTGGGGGAAATAGCTGGATAGTATCAGTACAACCGTGCAGATCCGCCGCTAAGAAACACTCACGCAAAGACCTGAGCAAGGTACGATCCGGCTCCCAAGAAGCGAGCGTAAGCAGAGACGTATCCTCGCTGCGGACTTGGGATCCACCGGACCGCTCTCTCTTGCGAATTGGGCTCGCATGGGTAAAACACGCGGAAGGAGACCGTCGATACACTCGACTCCGGAGCGGGGCTAGGGGACTTGAGCTGCGCCACGGGGAGTTCTACGTCGAATGTGCCCACTTTGTAGGGGCCACTGTACTCCGGAAACCCAGGCACTGGGTTGAGGGTCGACATCCACGCCATACTGCAGTCAAAAAGTGAGTGAAAGAGCCGGCAGGAAAAGATGATCACAGTAGGGACAGGGGAGAAGGAGAGGTTGTGGGAGGCGACGACGGTGGACACGCGACAGCCGGGCAAAAAGTTCCAGCCAACGCCTCGGGATGACGTCTACGCCGCCTACGGGCGTAGCCTCGGCGCGCCGAAGTCCCGCGTTCCGCGCGTGTCGCAGGGCTGAGGGCATTCTTCTGGAACGGCGTCTGGCTGTTGTGAGTGCTGCATTTCGGTCGGCAGTGGTGGAAGTGTCCCCGGGTCTAGGCTATGGAGAGCCAGCGCAAGAATGAGGTGCCCTGGAGAACGTGCGCTAGAGTGCGGCAGGGCCGATGGCAAGCATCGCGCCGCACGTGGGCAGCAGCATCAGGCGTTCCGAGGGCTTGCTGCGTGCCGGTGCAGCGCAGCCGGCGCCGTTTCGCGCGGGCGCACCAGATACACTGACGGCGTGTTCGCGTGGGATGTCGCGACGTGAGCGCAGGCGCGTCGAGCGATTGGGTTGATAGCGGGATCGGCAGCGTGCGCCCGCCGAATGACGCCTCCCGGTTCGCGCCGTGGACAGCACATGTAGCCTGCCCTCCGCGTCACCGCTCCGTCGCAGGTCGCACCAGCATCCCCAGCCTAGCAACCACTCTCGCAGTCTGTTTTCCTCCCACACGTCCTCCACGCAGCCCCTCGACGCGCCCTATCCTTATCCTCTGCAGCCATGGTCCGCCAACGGGCGCCCTCGTCGGCGTCCACCAACTCGTCGCCCGCCGTGCGCGATCAGGTGCGCCGATAGCCCGAGCTCCAGCCATGGGCTGCTGCCCGACGCTGACACGATGCGCAGGAGCTCGGAAGCATGTATGACTATCTAGCGAAGATCATATTGCTCGGGCCAAGCGGCTGCGGCAAGTACGCGCTCCTCCGCCTGCTCCGTCGCGAAGATAAGAGGGTAACCTGACCGTCGCAGGTCCTGTCTGCTGCACAGATTCGTCAAGAACGAGTGTATGCCTCCACCTGCCCTCGAGTGCGCGGGCACTGTCTGACCCGAATCCAGGGCGAATCTACTCGTCGCAAACCATCGGCGTCGAGTTCGCCTCGAAGATCATCAAGGTCGGCTCTGGCGCGCGTAGGAAGCGGATAAAGCTCCAGGTAATTGTGCCTCGGCTTGCACCTCTTGCGCCAACGCTCACTCGAGTAGCTCTGGGACACCGCGGGCACCGAGCGCTTCCGATCAGTCTCCCGCTCCTATTACCGCGGCGCAGCTGGCGCCATCCTCGTCTACGACATCGCCTCCTTCGCATCCTTTAGAGCCCTCCCCACCTTTCTGAACGACGCCCGCGCCCTGGCGTCCCCCCAGCTGACCGTCATCCTTGCCGGAAACAAGACAGACCTGGAGGATTCCGACGCACAATATGAGCCCGAGCCATCCATTCTGGACGAACCAATCCCGACGCCGTCGAGCGTGAATAGCAGAGCAGCATGGGGGTCGTTGACTTCATCAAGAAGCGGATTCGGATCACAGAATACAGTCACGGTGTCTCCCGAAGGACGTGAAGTCTCCACAGAGGTAGCCTCGCGTTGGGCTTCGGACGCTTCTGTTCCCGTGTCCGTCGAGGTCTCGGCACTCTCAGGAGACAACGTTGAAGAGGTTTTCTCGCGCCTGGCCCGCATGATCCTGACAAAGATCGAGATTGGAGAAATCGATCCCGACGATCCGCAAAGCGGCATTCAGTACGGAGACGGCGGTAGCTGGGGTGGATACTACGACGACGATGGTAGTATCAAGAGTGGCACGACAGATGGGGGAGGCACCCGGAAGAGGCGTAAGGGCAAACGCCGCGGAGGAGCTTTGCTGTCAGGCATGCAGGAATGGGAAGAGGTGTTTCGGATCTCAAATTCACGAAGACGCGGAGGTTGCTGCTGAGAACCGGCCTTTCGATCATCCCTTCCAGTATGTGGCGTTGGATAGAGGCCCAGATGACTCCGGACAGTCCTGGCGCATGGCTTTCTCGATTCTTAGCGACGATATGACACGATTACTTCTTTTTTTCACGGCTGCCAAATTGTACGCCCCCCAGCACCCATTCCCTAATCATAATGTGTAGTCGAGAGGATTGTTATACCCTGGCAACGCTTGGAATACGTACTTCTGACTTTTGACCTGACACGCCTCGCATCACATCCTGAAGCGCACTGTAAAACCGTCCAAGAGATGCGGCTGGAAGGCGCAGCGGCTTCTCCAGATCAATGCAGATGCCCCGAGCGCGTGACGGGAGCTGGGATCTCGGGTAGGCTGCATCGCCCTACAAGGCGCCCCGGAAGTTTGGAACGGCACGTAAACAGAGTCCCGGATTGGGATAATGCGGCTTGGGAGACAGGAACCGGTGCCGGGGCTCCCGGGGCCAGACATTGCCTCCTCTACACGCACCGCCGCACTCACCACCAAGACGGCCGCTTTGTTCCGTGCTTCCAAGAGTCAGCCACGGCCTTGTCCCTCGGCCCACCGCCCGCAAAGCCTCACCTCACTTGCTGCAGTGGCACGGCCGGGCCTCCCGACGCAGGGTGGCAGTCTCCTCTCCCGCCGCATTCCTCAGCTGAGGATCATCTGCACCACCGTTGAGTGGACGAATCGCAGCCACTCCGTCTGCTTTCTGCATGTCATACAGGGGCTGGATGCCGCGCGCAGGCATCATGGTTCCGCGGCAGGAGGGAGGGATTCGCTGTCGGGCGGGAGCAACCCTCCCCTCGCTCAGCTCACAGCCAGTGCGGCGTCACACATTCACCGCCGTCCTGCTTGCCACATACGCAGCGGACTTCCCGTCAGTGGCTCCGCATCCCTGCGACCGCGTGTCGAGAAAAACGGAGACGGTGGCAGACAGGCCAATGCGGTCCACGGAACACGCGAACCACACTAGCAACACATCGCCAAGCAAGGCCACACGGCCAGAAACACGGCAAACGACCAGTTGAGCGTTGAGCCGCCGGTGGAAGCTCAAGCCGCACGCTTGGCACGCTCCACTCTTTGGTCACGGCCATTGCGGGGCCCCAGTTCCTACCCCATCATTCCTGGGGAGGCCCGGCCTGCCCCGCCCCTTCGCAGCCAGACGCTCCGCCTCGACAGTGCTTGTCCGCCCCACGCTTCCCAAAGTCGAGTAACAAGTCCGCCGCCCCGTTTCTTGGAGGCCAAGAGTTATGGCGCACCCCAGTGCCACCCTCGGTATCTTTCCAGACGCCTGGAGATTGCAGCTTGGCAGCCAACCCGGACGTGCGGGGAATTTCTTGTCGGGCATCCGATATGAAAGGCCCCGGCAGCCGCTGTTGATCTTTCTTGGACAGCTTGCCTCTCCCTTTCGCATCCCACTCTCCCCTGCCGACTTTCCGCACCATGCAGGCCGCGCAAGTCGGGGCTCACGCCATGACCGACATCGAGAAGGACAAGGTCGAGCACATCGACAACATCTACACCAATGGCTCCGACGTCGACTACAAAGATGGCCCCGACGACATGGGGCTCACTCCGGCCGAGCAGAAGAAGATTATTCGCCGCGTTGACCTGCGCCTGGTCGTGACCGTGGGTGTCATGTACTGCGTCAGCTTGATGGATCGGACGAATTTGTCGGCTGCGAACATTGCTGGGTGCGTTTCCCGTATCCAGCCAATGGACACCGCGCTGACGCATGTGCAGAATGAGCATCGAGTTGGACATGGAAGTCGGATACCGCTACGTGAGTGCACCATCGTCATGCGCGTACTGTCGGCTTGATGGCTAATCGTCTGCCAGTCTATTGTCACCCTCGTCTTCTTCATTACCTACATTATCTTCCAGCCCCCGTCGACGGTTATTGTGCGCAAAATCGGACCGCGTCTGCATCTGGCCTCTATCTGCTTCCTCTGGGGCGCCACCATGGTTGGCATGGGCTTTGCCAACACTTGGAACACCCTTGCCGGCCTGCGTGCCATTCTTGGTATCCTTGAGGTGCGTGCCCAGCTTCCACATGTGTAGCCCATCGCTGATATCCGCAGGCTGGTTTCTTTCCGAGTGCTGTCTATCTGATGAGTACTTGGTACGTTAGATGTAAGTACAAGGCACTCCCCTTGATCTTCGCAACAAGATACTCACTGCATGCCAGATGAAATGGGAAAGAGATACTCCGTATTCTACATTATTGGCTGCGTGGCCTCAGCTTGCTCCGGTATCTTGGCATATGGAGTACGAACCCAATCTCGCTATCGTACAAGGAACATGACTAACTTCGGTAGCTTATGCAAATGAACGGTCTTGGTGACCTTGGCGGCTGGCGTTGGATCTTTATCATGGAGGGGATTGTATGTTTGGACGTCCCAAATTCATATTCCGCAATGCTTACGCGTCTTAGCTCACCTGCCTCATCGGCATGGGAGGTTATTGGCTCCTCGTTGGCTTCCCAGACGGAAAGCAGGCAACCTGGAAGTTCTTGGACGAGCGCGAGAAGCGCTGGATCATCAACCGCGTGAATGCCGACCGCGGCGACGCCAAGTTAGAGTCGTTCTCTTTCAAGAAATTCCTCCGAGGCGGCGGAGACTGGAAGGTGTGGCTTTACGCCCTGATTTTCTTCGGCACGACCACCATCACCTACGCCTTGGCCTACTTCCTTCCAATCATCCTGCGCTACAACATGGGCTTCAGTGTCGCCGCTGCTCAGTGTCTTGTGGCACCTCCATACATCTTCGGTGCTTTCGTCATGTACGGCACTGGCTGGGCTGGAGACCGCTTCCACGTCCGCGGACCCATCATCGCCTTCAACATGCTCCTCTGCGTTATTGGTCTCCCAATCATGGGCTTTGCCAGCAACTCCGGTGTCCGTTACTTCGGCGTCTTCCTGGTCACTGCTGGTGCCAACTCCAACGTTCCTGCGACGATGAGCTACCAGGCAAACAACATCCGTGGACAGTGGAAGCGTGCCTTCACCAGCGCCACTCTAGTCGGCTTTGGAGGCATCGGTGGTATTGCAGGAAGCTTGGTGTTCCGGTATGATTGATCTTCCGTTGCCTAGTCTGTTTATCGGCAGTGCGGCAATACTGACACCCTCTACAGTACACAGGATTCACCTCACTATAGACCCGGCATGTGGGCTTGCATTGCCTGCGCCCTGATGAACCTCACGCTTGTCGGTATTTTGAGCGTCGCCTTCTGGCGTGACAACAAGAAGCACGCTCGGGGCGAGAAGATGATTGAGAGCAACTCGGTAAATGCCCATTGCCTTCGTTCTTGTCTCTTTGTTGAGTGTGTCTAACATGATGCCAGTCTGACCCTGATGACCCGAACTTCCGCTACACCTACTAAGACATCAAGTTTTTGTCCTCACACTACATACGGTGTCTAGAAGGTTGTAAAGTCAATGTGTCACGAATATGATGAGCTTTCCAAGTTTCTTCGCGTCATGTCTTGAACAATGAAGGTGATTTCGATGCGCGACTATCACTTTGCTCTGCACATCCACGCGGCTCCTTCACGTGGATGTATACTAGCTTGCTCACACTCGCCACATGCCACGTGCCTGCTTAGCTGCTTCTGGACTTCTCCTTCCTCTTCTTGAGACTTTTTACTGTGTCACTTCCGCCTGTCCAACCCTTTGTCTGCACAAAGTCTGACCAACACGCAAACCGCTTCCCTCCTCCGCTCTCATTGAAAAGGGCCTCAATTCTCTACCGTTTTCCGGTCAAACCCCAGCATGACCATGTTCGAAGTCCTCCCCAGCGCCGGCCGCTTTGCGCGCCTTACCGTAAACATCGTGGGCCTCGTCACTTTCATGCAATTCTTCCTCATAGACGCCCACTTCGACCGCGCTAAACTAGCGGCCTTCGACTTTTCCAGCGTCCTGTCCGACACCATCCTTCTCTGGACGGTGGCGCTCCTACTGGGCCTTTGGCATTCCTCGAAACTGAACAAACTCTTCGTCTTATTCTCCTCACTTCTTGCAGCGAACGTACTGGCGCGGTATTGCATAGTCGGCATCATCTTCGCACTGTCACTCTCGCACTGGTCCGCGCCCGATGTTACCGGCCCTGCCCGTGAGGAAGGCGCAGCCGAGATTGTCGAAAGAGAGGGTTGCACCAGACATGTCCGACAAGAGATTCTGGCGGGTGCTCACAGAACAAGAAGTACCAGGCTGGACAGCAAAAGCGGCCAGAAATCCCAGCGAAATGGCGAGGCTGTTGGGCAAGCAACCGAGAAGCCAGAGGTTTCCGCTCTCGTTGGATACGGAGGTTCAATGTCGTCCATCCAGAAGCACAAAGCCGCCGTGGTCGCGGCGAGGAGCCAACCTGCAGCACGGTACGTAGCCAGCCCCAGCGGTGAACACCAAAGAAGGCCTTCCAACTCGCAAACACAACACTGACACGTTGATCAGCCCCGCAACTCGGCGCACCCACCCTCCACCCATCCCCCGCCGCACCGGCAAAGGCCCCCCAGACCTACGCCCCAAATCGAGCTTCATCCGCCGCCCCGGCCTCACCGTCCCCCTCCACCAGCCCCGCGCAGTCCCGCCCGCAACCCCGTTCTCCTCCCCCTCCGCCGACGACGACCAACCCGCAAACACCGGGACCATCCCTCCCCTCCGACGCCTCCCCGCTGAGGCGATGCTCAACCGCTCCGCCCACGCCTTCACCACCCGCCTCGCCGCCGCCCTTCCTGCCACGCCTGCCGCGCTCCCACCGACGACCTCAATCGCCCAGCTCGCCACCGCTCTCGGCCTCGAGCTGCCCGCCGGACTCGTCGATGACGACGACGACGAGGAGGAGGAGGAGGAGCCGAAGGACAACACCACCGACGCGAATGGTAGCGTCGGCGGCAACAGCAGCGACGACGACGACGACGACGACGACGGTGCCGCACAGCGCCTTGCCGAGCAAGCAGTGCAGGAAAGGCGCAGCAGGCAGCAGCGCGGCGAGGCGTGGAGGGCGCGGAGGGAGCGGAGCGAGGTGCTGGTGCGGGAGTGGTTGGGTGGAGTGGAGGGGACGACTTGCGAGGAGAACGCGGGACTGCAGCGGCTGCGGGCGGAGGCGGAGCGGCGGTTGAGGGTCGGCGAGGCGGGTGGGGTGGACGGGTGGGTGGCGGTGACGGCGGAGGGGTGCTGGGCGTGCGAGAGGCTGAGGGCGGAGGTGGCGGGGAGGGCGCGGGATGAGTTGGCGGCGGGAGAGAGGTCGGAGGACGAGAGGAGGTGGTTGGAGAGGTTGCTGGCGGGGGAGGCGGAGTGGCCGGCGAGGTGGGTCAGGTGCGAGGAGCACCGTTGATGCGGGCGGGAGGAAGTCGAGATAGTCGGGTTCGATGCTTTTGGTTTGGGTTTTGGTTTTGGCTGCGGTCAGGATGGGGGCGTGGGTTGCGTTTGCAAGGAATGCATTTCCGGATCCGCAAGACTGGGGATGGACGCTCAAACAATGACAAAAATACCTTTACATTCCGATGGTTTCCGCGTCTTTTTCTTTGAACCAAAAATGCAGCCCGCCAACGCCCCCAGAGCCTCCATTCTCCGTGAGATGCAAGAAGTTCCCCTCTAAACATGCATGAAACCGGGTGATAAAAAACGCCGTCTCCGTCTCCGTCCACAACCCCTTTTTACCACCAACGCGCCCGCCCTGCAAGCGAAATCTCTGACGATCACGACCCGGCGGCCCAAACCTCATCCAAGCTCTTCCCCTTCTCCAGCCGGCGATAGGGGCCCGCGCACCCCGACTGCATCTCCGCGTCCTTGCAGAACCGCGAGTCCTTCATCCGGCCGACCTCGCACATCTCGCTCGTCGCGGATGGCGTCGCGGGCGAGAAGCCGACGTCGATGAGGTCGCGCAGCAGCTCGCGCACGGCGTCCGGGTCGTCGTCGTCGGCGTTGGCGCACGCGGGCGTCGTCGAGAGGTGCGACGGCTTGTAGTTCTTGCGCATGTCGGACAGCGTGCGCAGGGTGCTGGCGAAGGCGCGGATCGAGGGCGAGGGGGCTTGCGTCCATGCTGCGTGCGCTGCGCATCAATATTTTGTGCACACCTTTGCCCGCTCGGAGTTTCGCCGCAACGGGAAGCGGTCACAAATGATGCGGAGCAAGATTGAGATGAGATGAAGCGAAATGAAAGAAAAGGAGGCAGAAGCGAGGATTCTACAGAAGTGTCTCCTGTCTCCTTTCTTTCTGTCTGGTCTTTTGGCGGGAAAAGAGAGGGAGAGAAGAGAAGATGCGGCTTACCGAAATCAAAGCCGTCCACGGCAGCCTCCCCCAGCGGCCGCATGTCCGGGCCGTGCGGATCGCCCTGCCCAAAGAGGCTCCACAGCATTACGGCAGCGCGGCGCGCGTCCGCCGCGTCGACGAAGGCGATGCTCGACTGACTTTGAGGTCCACCGATGCTGAGGAACACCTTCTTGCCGCGCGTCTGGCACGTCTTCACTTGCCGGCCGAGCTGCGGGCACGATGCCAGGCCGGGGGCGTAGCGGTCGTCTTCGGCGTGCTTTTCTTGGCAGCTGCTGCCGAAGTCGACGATGGGGAAGCCGTTGGTGGTCTTGAAGCCGTGAACGTAGCCAAGGATCACGGTGGCGATGCTGTCGTCCTCGCAGAGGGCTTCCAGAGTGGGGTCCTCGGGCGATGAGTTCTTGCCGTAATAGATGGCTACGCTGGCCGGTGATGCGGAAGGTTTGGCCGGTCTTGATACGTCTACGGGCTTTTCTTTCAGAGGCTGTTGCGAGTCGTCATGCGCCGGTATACTTGGCGCCGGCAAGGCTGAGGAGTAGTATGACGGCAGCTCAAGAGGCGGCGGCATGGCGGGAGCAGGCGGACCTCCATGGCCTGGGTGTATCCCCGGCATGGGATTTGCCTCTGACAAGGCAGAGCCGACGAATGGCAACACTAAAAGTGGTAGTAGTGGTCTAAACATGATTGCTGTAACTGCTCAATGAGCCACCAAGCGCCGGGAGCGAGTAAGAGGAGAAACAGGACACGAGAGAAAGTGGGAGAAGGGCGCAAGTTAAGACCAACATGCCGTGATCCTCCGCAGGATTGTGTCGTGTCAGCGAAGCAGAGATCTCCCTCCCACCACGCCGCATGCAATCTGTGGAGCGTCTGCTTACGGGTTTCACAGCGCTTGGCGTGAATCAGGGTAGCAGCGGCGGTCACGGCGAGCCAATTGCAGGCCCAGGCACGCGCGGGGGCTAAAGTAAGCGAGTCGGGAGCGGTCTTGAAGCTATCCGGACTACTCCCATACTTTAAACAAAGAACCTATATCCACGCGTGCGGCCGCCCGTATCACGCACTGAACTGCAGCTGCCACACGTCGCCGAGACGCTCGTTCGACTCGCCCAGCCCGCCGTGGACAAGGATAGATGCAGGCTGGTCGACTTCCTTGACGCATGCGGCAAACCATCCCCGTGCGCGGGGCTGCTCCTGTGCCGACGAAGCCGAGATTTTCTTGTCTGCGCCGGCGCCACCAACTGTCTCCGCCTTGGCCCATTTCGCTGATTCGATATCGAAAACCCAAACGTCACCGAGCATTTTCCCGGCGCCCTGATGGCCCAACGCGCTTGGGTCGCGCTCGCCAAAGAGCGTGACCAGCGACGGCCGCCCCGCTATGTGAACATATAGCAGCGCACCCACGCTCCGCGCCTCTGGCCCCTCCTTCCCGTCGGGCGCGTACTTGATCGACGACCAGCTGTTGCTCGCATGGTCGAAGACGTCCAGGCTGCCGCCCTGCTCGGTGGTGCCATCGAAGCCGTTAATTCGGTACAGCCTCTCGCGTGCGTACACGACAGAGGTGCCTCCTCGGGGTGGATCCGGCGCAGACGCGAGCTCCGCCCACTCTTTCGTGGCTATGTTGAAAGACCACAGGTCCGACAAACGCCCCTTCTCCGGGCACCCGGCGTGGACGAAGATATTGTCCTTGCCGTCACTGGCTAGGCAGTGGTAGCTGCGGGCTGGTGGATAGGGGGCGTTTGCATTGAGCGGAGCAATGGTGGACCACTTGGACGAATTGCGATCGTACGCCCACAACGACCCCCTTTCCTCGACGGGAGCCATCGCCTCGCCTCCGCGCCCAGAGAACAGGTAGACATGGTTGTTCAGAGAGGCCGAAGCTGAGCCAACGCGGGGTGAGGGCGAAGTGTGGTCGGCCTTCAGGGTTGAGGCGGAGGCCTGACCCGCGGCGGCTGCATGCATGTCAGTTTGTCCCCGGGTCTTGCCAGTTTTGAGCCGAGCACAGTGCGATCTGGCCAATGCGGCGCGCCGTGGGGCTGACGAAAACGGATCGCGCGGATCTACGCACCATCGCTGCCGTCCAGGCTGATAAGATGGACGTGATTGTCGACCGGCTGCCTGGGTTGGATCTCGCCGCCAAAAAGGAACAGCTGGTCGCCGAAAGAGGCAACAACCTGGGACGAGCGGCGGAGCGTGTCGCTGTCGAGGAGGCGCTTCCACGTGCCCGTCACTTTAGTTGCGGCCATCGTGTCTCGTATCCGAAGCTTTGTTGTCGCGCGGCGCCGAAAGGTGCGTTTGTTAGATGCAGTTGAGTCAAGAGGGAGCGGGCGGGTTTAATAGCGGCTGGCCTGGCCCAAGACCACAGCACCCTGGTGCTGGCGGGGCTTGGCCATGGTACAAAGCCTACCGAGCAGGCACGGGAAAAGCAGCAGCCGGGTGGGAAAAAGTGAGCTGAGGCAGATTCGGGAAAGACTAGATGAGCAAGTTGTCGTGAAGCAGAGGTGCGGTAGCGATGTGTGCAGGGACTCGGGTCTGGGCAAGAGCGATCGGGCTCTCAGCTGATGCGGATGCCCTCAGGCCGAGCGGAGATGATCTGATAAGCCGGCCGCCCAACCATTTTCTCAACACCTTCGGTGCTCCACTGCGACTCATCTGCCGCGGCGCCAAGCCTGCGTGTCTGCCTTGCGCATAGCTTACGATTTGCCATCAGTGTTCGTTTCAGATGCGCTGCACTTTCAAGATCCAGGGCCACTATCGATCATGCGACTGCCGGCCCATCCTGGGAACAATAGCTCCCACGTGTTTGCCACGCCATTGACGACGAGAGTCATCCCGCACTCTGAAAGCGAATTAAATGCAGTGTGCACGTTGATCCAGCATCAACGCGGCCCCGAAAAGTGCAGCAGGAACGAACGCCAAAGCCCCGCACGCCATGCTTTTGCAAACTTCAATTCGAACATCACGCAAATCAAATTGAAATTTCGAGATCTCCGCGATCTCACTACTACCATTGAATAGTGCCAAATGGTCCTTTCGGCCCGAGCTTTTGTTATTGCTCCGAAAGCTCAAATATATATATAGTATGGAGGAGTTTTGCAGTCAACGACTAGCGCGAATTGCCCTCGATGCGGCTGTAGGTTTTGTCCGGACGCGGGATACTTCAGAGCATATAGTAAAAGCTGTGCCAACGCAAGCTTCAGGTCCACATGGCAACTTTGGCCTGTGTACGTCCGTATTTTACGTGCTGACCGCGGGCTGCGCCAACGTACTCATCTGCATTCTGTCAGCCTTCTTTTGAAAGGAATGCTCCTCACTGAGTCTGCTTAGTACTGCCACCTCGATGTTTGCGTTCTCATGCTGCAACCACGCATACAATCATGGGGCTCAGAGTTATTTTCATTTTTCCAAATCCGGCATGTAAACAATGCTGGAAAACTACAATTCTATGAAGAAGCTCGTACTTATAGACCAGCGAGATTAATAGATAGTAGGCATTGTTATCTTATCAACCGGGCTTTGATGTGACGCGCATACACGTGGTGTGTGGATAGTCTGGGCTTCCCAGTCGACGGTGATGGGCCAGGGATGAGCTGGCAAGGCTGGGTCTACACCATACACGCATCCTGAAAACGCGCCGGGCCGCCAACTTGGGCCAAAATTGCTGGTGCGGGTGACGGGTGACGTGAGTGGTGGGCGGTCCGGAGGTTGCATGGTTTATGGTGCAGGCTGGCAGCCATTGTCGGAGCAAAACAGGCTAGCTCGCGTGCCTTGAGCTGTTCGGGCGGTCATTTCGCAGCCCTGCCAATAGTAGCGTTCTTGCCAATACTCGATGCCGGGAGTTCTGTGTCGCGCCGGTGTCGCGTTCGCGACGCGTGGGCGAGAGCAGCGAGCAGACCGCAAACAGCGACGCCGTTGCGCAGCAGCAACAGCCTGGAGCAATTGCGCGTGGGCGATGGCGGCTTGGGGCTGCGAGTCAGAGTGACGGTCGAGCTGGTAGCCCTGCACGTGATGATCGGCGTTCGTCGCGTCTTGAGCGAGCGTGTTGTCTCTGCCGTCGCAACGCCAACTGCAAGTGAGCGGACACGCGCAGCCACGCCCAATGGATCGGAGCAGCGGCAGTCAAAGCCCATTTTCCGTGCACAGTCTTAACCATGACCAGAAGCTACCCCAACACCGGCACGTCAAGTCCAACGAGACGTGCATCGACCCGCTCGACAATGACCCCAAGCGCCGATGCAACTGCTTAAACCATCGCCATCGCTACCGCCGCCCGTCGCCGGTGCGCATTAAGTACGAGGCCCCGTCCGCCATCTCCAGAATGTACGGCCGCAACAGGAACGATGAGGGCTTCTGGAAGGATGACGGCTGGACCTACTCGCCCTCCACGCCCGGCTCGGCGCGTCGACGCTCGTCTGGAAATCTGCCCTCGACCACGCCTGCCGGCCGTCCGCTGTGGTCGAACCGCACCACGCGCTCCACCACCCCCACCGGCCCGCCGCCCGCCTCGCGCTCGCTCTTCGGCAGCTCACGCCAGCGCGGCACGTCTTCACGCAACACGCCCTCGCCGTCCTACCGCTTCGGCCGTCCCAGCCCATCGCCGTCGCAGAAGGGCCGCACCATGTCCACCTTCGCCTCCAGCTCGCGAGGACGTGGCAGAAGCTACATTCCCACTCGGTCACAGTCTGCGCGAAGCTACTACTCGGACGCGCCCTCCGAGGTGCCCTCCGATGCGCTTGCGAGCAGCCCTCCTCCTGGAACCGACCCCTTCTACGACGATCCCGGCTACTTCGATCAACACCACTACCACAGCCACTACTACGACCAGCACGAGCAAGATCGAATGGACGAGGACTACAAGCATGGGTACAACGCACCGGAGGAGGATGAGATGGACGAGGATGAGGAAATCCGCGAGGAGGACGAGGACGAGACCATGATGGACACCTTTGGCGCGAAGCCATCGTCACGCAGATCTAGCAGGCCTGCTTCGCCCCAGAAGTTCAGCGTCAAAGGTTCGGTGAGAGGATCGCCCACCAACAGGTCGAGGGCTTCGACCATGCGCAGCCCCGTGCGCCCGCCCCCGCAAATGCCCATTGGGAAATCTGGCGCACAATATGACATTGGGAGCATCGCGAAGAGTTTTGCTGCCGCGGCCGCTGCTCGCCCGGTGACCTCTCTGCAGGAGCCGGACGAGCTGGTCCGGGAAACGGAGCGCATCCTCTACACTCTTGGCGAGTCGGACGCAACCGAGCAGGCTCTGTCAACTGCTGTGAAGGAGCTTTGCAACCTCTGGAATCACCCACACAAGCCAGTTCCCGACGTGATTGGACCTGCGGATGACGACTCGCCTCTCGCCAAGGCAGACTTTATCGCCAGCTTGCTGCTCCCAATTCATCACCCCCCTCCTTTCGAACCGGAGCAACAGAATCTCCAACTGTCCAGGCGTGGACAGATGTCTGCTTTCAGCCAATCCTTTGCGCGTCAATACTCCACTGGACAAACGCCTCTTCCCAAGGTTCTTGTGGACTGGCTGAACGTTCGTCATGACCCTAGCGCTGCTGAGTTTGAGCATCTTCAAAGGATGGCTGGAAGCTACTCTGCTGCCGCTGGTTACTGGGACGTCATTTTCTCCTGCGTGATGAGGGGAAGCTTCAACGATGCTATCCATTTCCTCAGGAATGGCAACTTCAGCGTCGCCGACTCTGCTCTGGAGGACGGATATGACAGGCCAGGGTATTCTGGCATCGAGCTTGTGAACGTCAACAAGGCGATTGGCCAGGCTATTGAAGTTCTCCAGTGCTGCCCAGCATACAGCGGCGAGGATTGGGACGTAAAGGGCATGGACTGGACCCTGTACAGAAGGACTGTCGCCGACGCTCTTGAAGATCTCAAGATATTCGCTGAAGGCGACCGGGCTTTCGCCAACGACGAGTTCGGCTTGAGCACCCAAGACGACGGTGCGTTCAACTTTAGCACTGCGAGCCGCAGGGCCGAGAGCAGGGTGCCGTACACGGTCTATGAGAATCTCCAGATTCTGTATAGTCTTCTGCTCGGCAATGAGGAGGAAATTCTCGGGGCAGCTTTTGACTGGGTCGAGGCGGCTGTTTGTCTCACGGCCTGGTGGGACGGAGAAGATGAAGAGCAGCTCATGAGGCCGGCGAAGCGTTCGCGGCACTCTAGAGTCGCAGACGTTACTCCGGGTCGTGCTTACCGCAAGAGATTTGCGTACGCACTCGCGAGAGTAATGGCCGAAGAAGACCCCGGTCTCACCATCAACAGCAACAACCCCGTCGAGATTGCCCTGGCTTGCGTCATGGAAGAGAACATGGACGGCCTCATTCCGATCATGCGTGGATGGTCTCTAACAATCACGGCCGCGATCATCGAGATTGCGAGCGCTGGAGGCTGGCTTGGGGACTCTTTGGCTTCCAGGAATCTCCTGAAGGGCTTCGACGAGAGTGACCTGATGGTCTTGAGCTTCGGACAGGGAAACAAGCCTGGGTTCAGCAAGGACGAAATTCTCCAGCAGTATGCTGAGATCCTATTCAGCAAGGCTAAGATCCAGAACGCTGAAGGCTGGGAGTTGGCCATCCAGGTCTTGGGTCGCTTGGACAACGCTGAAGCTGCTAAGAACAAGATCAGCGAGCTCTTGGATCGTCTTCCCCTGAGCTCTGCGGAGCGTGTCGACAAGATTCTCAGCGTTTGCAACAACCTTGGGCTCACGGAGCATGCCAACACCATTGCAGAGCGCTACGCCGCCTCCCTGGCCGAAAATTCGTACAACTACGGCTCGGCTCTCTTCTACTACGCTCGCGCACATAACTCCAAGAAGATTAGGGATGTCCTCGACCTGCTCATCTCACTCTGCCTTATTCACTCGACTGCCTACCCCGCGCAGGCTGATCTCGATGAACGTCTCAAGGCCCTCATCAATACGCCGAAGCAAACCCTGTCCCACCTCGCCCGGTCTGACCTGGACGCTGCCCAGATGTTGTCCATGTACCTTAGCGGCTACGCCACACTGCGAAAGTTCTATGACTTGCGTGATGAGGAGGTCAACCTGCCGGAGGGCAAGAAGCCTGCGCACCGCCCCCTAGAGAGGAAAAGACTCGCCGCCCAAGCTCTGGTCGCTGTTGTCAACAGCGCGGCTGACAGCATTCGCGGAGGACTGTACGACCCGGACGTCGACTCTGCTGTCCAGGTTGATGGACTACTGACCCTTCTCGGCGAGGCCCTTCCATTCGTAACCCGTAAGTTACCCAACATTGTTCAGCTTCCAACGTCCACTGACGGTGCCACAGATCCCAAGCGCCTCCTCTCAGCATCCGATCTTGCCGTGCTCATGCGTGCAGCTGAGGATCTCCAAACGTCGCCTTCCCTCGTCTACGCGCAGTGCGAGGAGCATCTCCAGGCCGCACTGGCACACGCCGATGGCACGGCCACGTCCAACATGTCCCCGCCGCGCTCGCTCAAGAAATCCGTCTCGAACCTGACGGCCAGCTCATACAGCATGGTGGGCAGCTCGCTGCTGCCGTCAACGGAGGGCAGTGGAATCCTCATCGGTGAGGCAAGTGGCACTCTCAGCAAGGACGCGAAGAGGGGGTGGGATTGGCGGAAGGGTCTGCAGAAGGGCGCGAAGGGCAAGGATGTTACTGATTTCTTAAGGGCACGGGCGGCGCAGGAGTTGGCGAAGGCTTGGGCGGAAAATGACGAGTAAGGTTGTCAGGCCGGGAGGTGAAGATCAGTAGATATCAAGGTGCTTGAGACGCGGATGGGACATGTATTGCATTGGGTAATGGTGCAAGTTTGATGGCGCAGACGCAGCCAGGCGTCAAGGTGCTACGGGACCTTTTTCAAAAGCATGAGGTAGCAGATCAAAAAGTGAATAGAAGTGCTGCTACGAATCTATTTGGTTGTTAGAATTGGTGTGCAAAGTGGAAGGAGCGTGGTGGCTCCTTCCTCCGTCGCGGCCCGCCAGGCTGTGGGGATAACTTCACTTCTCACTTCTCCTCAACGCTTTCTACCTCTTTGTCGCCACCTCCCATGTTCGTCACTCGACGGGAGTCGCCTGACCACAGGCATTCTCGCCCCATACCTTGCTCGGCTGGATCGGACGAATCGAACCAAACTGCCGCAATGGCAGAGACTGGCAGGGGAAACATTACGAGGCTTGACCTGTGCGATGCACGTCACCGCAAGACACAGTAAGTTGAATCGCACCTCACTAGTCACACTCACTGACACGTTTCGAAGCTCCTTCGCGAGTCCTGTTTGGGAAGTTCTCGTGGGCAACTACGGGAACACGCCGAAGTCATTCCATATCCACGAAGACGCGCTTCTCAAGTCGCCCTACTATCTAAAACGGATGAACCAGACGTCTGAGACGAGGACCAAGCACAGCTTTAGAGAGTTTAAGGATGTGGAGGTCTTCGTGATGACCATCGATTACCTGTACACCGGACAATACAGTCCCTCAATCCCTGAAATACAACGTTTGAACTCGGAGGCTCAAGACAAGGAAGCGAAGCACCAGCACAGCCTGTATGTGTATGCCGAGGAGCACGGGTATGTACAGAGTGCGGAGACTCTTCCTCTCGAAGGGTTACTAACATTTCCCACAAGATTCGAACAGCTTATGCACCAGGCGGTCCAGAAGCTCGATGCCTGCCTAATCTCACCGAGTACCTTCATCAAAATCTATCTCTCATGTATGGAGGACGATGAAAGCAGCGAAAGTGGTGCATTGTTGCGCAAATGGTGTATCAAGTGGGTCACAGAACACCGCACGGAGCTTCTCGCCTCCCAGGCCTTTGAAGAAGTCATCGAGACTGGAGGAGACATGGCAGTGACGTTGGTGAAGGATCTGGCTTCATCTATCGGCGTCCCTGAGCGTCAGAATTCGCTGAAGAGGGAGGCTGAAGACATGGACAATGGGTTTACGTCGAAGATGAGGAAGGTCAACCAGCCGGCAGTGATCGATGTGTCCCGCTGAGCCAAGATAGATGCTATTTGCGAGGTGGAGTTCAGCTGCCCGCCATGGATGGTGGAAAGCCGCCATCTTCTGATGAGGAAGGACTACTTGCATGCCCATTTCACTAGAGTTCGCCCCGGATACACTGTTTCAAGTATTGCTAAATTACTTGAGAAATAGCTGCAAACAAGAGATGGTATGGAGATGCACCTGAACAGTTTGTACGGAATGCTAAGTTCATAATTATGTGGCATTAAGACGCTCCATAGCAGCATGTCGGGAGATAAATAGTTCATACAGATACAATCATTGCTATGGCCTGCATTAATGGCTCTTCAAGACTTCAAATGAAAGCAAGCCATCATTCCGGTAGCTAGTTTTTCGCACATTGCACAAGATAGGCAGAATCAAAGATCTGTACTATTGGAACCGTCCTCACAGAGCCTCCTCGAAATCGTGCTCTACTGCTGACTTTCTGCACGCTACGATTACTCAAGGTTTTTTCATCCTCAGTTCCACAAACTTCCAGTTCATGCGAGGACACTTGTTTGACGCCGTCACAGGGAGCCACAAAAAATGGTCGTCTTGTTGATCGGCAATTGGAGCATTCATTCGGGTGGTTGTGGTAAGTAGACTAGAGTACCAACTCGCCGCACGGGTAGGTCGTTTACTTCACGCTCGGTGTCCACCGGCGCAACTGTCTCTCTACCGCCGTTCCTTTCGACCCATTGTACATACGTACCGCCATCCAAACCGCACCGGCAACAAAAACAACACATGCTGCGATCTCGATGCGGTTGCCGAAAACGCCCCACCGTCCGCTCCACACCACGCTCTGTCCAAGTTTTTTTTTTGTTGTCAGTCAGCCCTACATGTGGAGCACAGCCGTTCTCGGTTGTTTGTTGGCATCTGCGCCTCGCATCGCGCCAACAACGCTCTGTGCGCCGACGATTACCCCATCGAGCACTGATCACGCGCGCGCGCCGCAACACCCTAGCGCAATCTCTTGGCCGGAGCTCATTCTCGATGAACGCCGCGATCTTTTGAAACTCTGAACTTTTTTTTTTCTCATCGGCCACTGCGGCGGCGCGGGATGGTCTCTTCGTGCTGCTGCAAGGTACGATCGCGTGGGTTTGTCGTCAGCCAAGCTGGACCCGAAACTCTCGTGGGAAAGTCTGGGTAGTCAGGCTTTTGCATGGCTGGATTGGAATGAGCATGCCGGCGGAACCCGGAGGCGTTCCTTTGGTGCGGAAAACTAGCAGCTTCAGCATGGGCGGATATCGGGCCGTAGGCAAGGTTGGACAACGGCTATGTGGACGGGCGATATGCTTTCTCGGCAGCAATTGCGTGAGAAACGACAAGGTCGTCCGTTGGAGGACGGGGAAGCAACAGGTGAAACGAAGTAGGCGAATGCCGATGCCCAAGTATTGAATCTTCTTTGACTATAGAGAGATATGGTATAGGGAATAGGGTGCGGCAGGTGGACTGGGGTGGAAGTGATGGAGTGGAAGCCGGTGTTGTGCTTCTCTGCCGGCGCCGAGGTAAGGATGATTGATACACGCGCTTTCACTTCCACATTCGATGAGTGATACGCGGCACAGAGAGCGGTAACTTACTCGTTTAGAGAAGCTCGACATCGCCGCAGATACCAAGAGAAAATGGGTGAGATGCATCTCGAGCCGAGCGGTACGCACAAATGAAGTGAAATTCAACACTTTTCCCCAGACCGACACTCACGCCACCACAAGCATTCCGGAAGGAACACGAGGTGTTCTTCCGGCCGATTTGCAGATGTCACAAGTAAAGCATGCTAGTAATGAAAGAGATGGAAAAGAAACTATGGAGGAGAGTGAAGCATGTCGGCATTCGAAGCGCGTGCGTAGACGCTGACTCCGGATACCTGAAGCAGGGCGAATATCGCGCATGTTGAAGCCGTAGTAGATTCGGATCAGTGAGGCGAACAGGGACAATCTCTGTGAGACCACGTGCGAGGCGCAATATGGTTGGGGAGCCCCGAATGTACGACACTCAGATAGAGATGAAGGGTTCGCCCGCCGTCGGGACAAGCGACGAGGATGGGAGGAGTTGCACATTAACCACCACCCATCCGGATGGAGGGCTTAAGTCCGTATGCACGCACGGTCCAGAGTCAGTGCGTTTCAGTTCCCAGACCCGGTCCACCCCGAGGGCTTGGTAACAAGGGGAGGGAAAGCCGGCGGCCGGCAAGGCAGATTGGGAATTTCGGGGAGAGCTGGACGAGTATCCGTCCGGGATCGGGTGAAACTAGTTTCGTCAAGCTCTCTGCTGAACCGTTGAGAGAATCAGAGACGTCGGAAGAAAAAGGAAAATCATCGTCGAAAAGACGGGCCTAATGACATGAATCAAAATGCGACGAGGCGGCCGCGGTTCTCACCTTCTTTTGCGGCGAGAGGAGCGGTCTCAGGATGTCCGATTCTCCTTAGTCATCCCAAGCCCGAGTTCTCGCCTTCGAAAGTGCGGTCAAAGCGCAGATTCCGGGTTCCGCGAGGCGCTGGCGCGGCGGCGAGTGTGCGGTTTCATCACAGCTCAAAGCTTCTGGAAGCCCTCCATTTTAATTCGGAGAGGGTGCCGTTACGGGCATCTGGAAAGCCTGGCGAGGGAGGCGAAAGACACCTTGTTCAACGAGGAGTCGTTGCTTGGGGGGCGGCACGGGGTGTGCATGATTTTTTTATGATGTAGCGGTCAGAAAAGTCCGGAGGCGCTTGATGGACACGTAGGTTTTTGTTTTGACCGTTGAGCGGGCGCCCTGGCTGTTGGCCGTCATGCGAGGGATCCGAAGGAGCGGTCGGCCACAGAGTGGGCCCGGCGAGGCGCTTTGTCTTGTTGTCGACATCGTGATCCTCCAAAGACCCACGATGTGCGAGATCACCACGCTCAGACTGCCTGCCGCTCGCGAAGGATTGCTGTGCGCTCGCTCGCTTGCGGCGTGATGCGAGACACTGCAGGCGGGTCGGTGAGGCGCACATTGGCACATCACAGCCACAGGTTGAAGACGCGCGTGGGCTGGCGACTAGGAGGAAAGGAGATGCTGCTGGATTGAGCGTCGCGGATCCACGGACGCACCATGTCGAGGATCTGACGAGAGCACTGATGATTTGAATTCAAGCAGAGCAGAGGGGCCGGTGTGAAAGGAGGCGCTCAGCGGTCTTGTATGCCTCGTACCGGTGTGCTTCGGCGGCGCGGCGGGCGCCCGTCACCAGTGCCCGTCGGGGCCGGTCGCGCGCGCGCAACGGCTGGCGCTTCGCAGTTTCAGCACTGCGGCGGCGCGTACGTGTATATGTGTCGCAGAGACTGCTGAGCATCGGGCCGTGGTGGTGTTCAGGCGGGCGGTGCGGTCGCAGCAACAGCGCAATTGGACGGCGGCGGCGCGGGCGACAAGAGACGGTGAAACCGGGCGGCGTCGACAGGCAGGCGAGCCGCGAGAAAACGAGCAGATCGGCCAGCGCGCGCACGGAGGGCTTGGCGCGCGCTGTGGGGGTGGCCGGAGGGCCTGAAGCAGCTAGCGCCGCTCCTCCCGCCGCTCCGTGCAGGGGGTGGCCGGGCGTCACGGGCCAAGTGATCCAGCGCCCAGGGTCCCGCTAGGTGCAGCCGATGCGCTGTCCTCTGCGCATCACCAGCATGAGTGAAAAATTTTGGCGGCCATCATCTCCGTGTCATTCCCTATCGTGCTGTCGTTTGCACTGGCTCCGCGGCAGCGGTGAGCAGCCAGAGCTGCGCCGCCGCGCATTTAATGCGGCCGCATGCCCAACGTCGACCTGCAGAGCCCAGATCCCGTTTTCGTGCAAGCCCGCCCGCGCGTGAAACCTAGCTAGCCCACGCCCCCTAGCCACCCACCCCCAGCCAGTGCCCCCCCTGCTGCCCCCTTGTTCCTTCCATTTCCGCGCCGCCGCTTGCAGGGTGCTTGCCGTCGCGCGACTGTCCTTACCGAGACGAGTCACATAATTGAGTCAGCTCGCGGCACCTGATATCGCGTTCTCGTGTCTCGTCCGTGCGACGCGTCCAATCACGTCCCCCACGCATCTGTGCACCCGCTTGCCACGGGTCATAGCTCGCGCCCACGGTCGTAGTTATATAGGACCGTGCAGAGGCCGCGTCTGAGGCCTTCCTTCCGGAACACCTCCCCTTTCCACTGCGCCGAAGTGCTGCCTAGGTCCACCGATCTCCGTCAGCCCTGCCGCTGCCCAGTGCTGCCTGTCTCCCAGCTCTATAAAGGCGGCCGGCCCACCTCATCTAACCCGCTTTCTCGATTGCGGATCGACGACCAAGACCTTCGAGAAGACGACTCGACAACACACAGACCCAACCATGTTCAGCTCTCGGCGACGCGCTGCGAGCGTTTCGCAGCACCGTGTGGGCAAGGAGTCCGGCGGCAAGCGGAAGATGTCCATCAGCCACACCCCGTCCATGGCACGGCGGATGGAGACCGAGGTCAAGTCCACCCCGTCTAGCGGCACCAACAGCCCGTAAGTCATTGCCACCTCGCTCCCTCCATCAGAGCTCTGCTGACCCTGTCCAGTGCCCTGACCTCCGCCATCATCACCATCTGCGTTGGCCGGGACCAACGCCTGTTCGCCGCCCACGAGGATGTCCTCTGCCACTCGCCCTACTTCCAGGCCGTGTGCAAGGGCCAGTTCTTCAACTCCTCGGCCAGGCGCATCGACCTCCCCGACGAGGAGCCCGAGGTCTTCTCGTCCGTCCTGGAGTACATGTACAAGGGCGACTACTACCCTCGTCTGGAGCACGACAAGAAGCGGAACAGCTGGCGCCTCGAGGACTCCAGCCAGGGTGAGACCACCGTCTACGTCAACGGCATGGGCATGATCCTCAAGGACACCGTCCTCTACTGCACCGCCGAGAAGTACGGCCTGGACGAGCTCAAGCGCCTTGCTCTTCGCAAGCAGGGCCTCCAGTCCGGCATCCAATGCAGCACCATCCTGGCCTCTGCCCGCTACGCCTATGCCAACACGCCCGACACCGACAGCAAGCTGCGCGCGCACTACCTCGCCCTCATCATCCGCTCTCGCCACACCTTCAAGCGCAGCGGAACGATGCAGAACGAGATGGAGGGTGGTGGCAAGCTCTTCTTCGACCTGTTCGTCGCCATGTGCAACCACATGGACGACCTCCAGGGTGGCAGCAGCAAGAGCCGCCACTAAACCAATCGTCTCGACACACTTCGACCTCTACGCCCCAGGTTCGGGCCTGGCCTGGTCTCCTCTCGGCTCACTCCATGCTTCGCTTCACCGCATCTACCCTCTTGCCTCGCACACTTACTGCGTTTTAATCACGATTTCCATTTATGTTTTTTCCTTAAGTCATCATGCCCTTCGCTTCTTGTAAAACCACCCTTTGGCACATGGTTCGGTTTCAGTTGTCTTGTTCAGCACAGGCGTTCTTGTTTCTGGGTTTCTTGCGCGATACCAGCGATACCCCAAAACTTCAAAAAACCCTGTACTATATTATCTCTCGGCTTTTGGTTTCTGTTGTTGGCTTTTTGGATTTTTGCAAGATACCTTTCTCTCGCGGACATAAAATTGTTATACCCCGTCTGCCCGTTGCAGCTACACCCAGCTGCAGCGGGTCAAGAGCTGCTGTACTGCTTTACAACAATTGTTTGGAGGTCATCTCATGTTTTTCGTTACGTTTACGCAAAAACTGCTCGGGTTTGGTCAGTTGTTTTCTGGTCTTGCTTTCTGTCGATTTATACCATCTTCCTCTGAAGAACTATACCTGCGTGGCTTGCTTTAGATCATGACGGCTCGGGATATTCCTTTTTATAGCAGGATCTTTCTCATGGCCGTTGCTGCTTTGGGTTTTCTTTTTCCTTGTGTTGTCGGGAAAGAAAACGGGTTTGCTTGTCATGGTGAGGATGTCTTCTCGCAGGAAGGGACGGGAAATGGGACGGAAACAATTTGGGTTTACTCGGATGGCTTTTCCAAGCACTGGCTGCTTCTTTGATGATGGCTTATGAATTTCTTTTGTTTTTGGCAACGTAATAGCACCTTTTCTCAAACCTAGAAAAAAATACTATTCACGACTTCTTCTCTCAAAATCCGACCTGTCTCGACGGTGGCAACAATCGTGATCTCTGAAGGCAGCTGGGCAAAGTGAAAGTAACGAGCATCGGCCGCGGCTTCGCCGAAGCAGAAACGGACAGGTGACCTCATTGATTTTGATTTACATGAAGCATCTGCGAGACGTGCACCCGACGACAGAAGACAGAAGCTTCACGACTCTTCTCGTCGGCCGTGGCGAAACCGCCGTCAGCCAGGCTCGCCCGAGGGAAAAGCGCCGACATTAAGGTATTATCAATCTGTCAATCACGAGCACGAGCATCAATGCAACACAGCCGTTTCGGCAACAAACTTCCCACGGCACTTCCGCGCCTCAGAGGCAGCATCCTGGTGGGTGGCCCAAGCACACAGCCGCCTCCCCAGCACAGCCATGATGCTGATCCGACACACCCGCACCAAGATCACAAGTCACAGTGCGAATACGCAACGAGAGCAAGGTCCGGGGTGGCTTCTCTGCAATCACAGGATCCCTCATCCCTCCCCTTTCGCTCGGGGCGGCGGCGGCGACGGCCGCGACCGCGCTTGCTTGCCTCTCGCCCTTCCTTCGCCCTGCTCTTCTCTCTCGCCCGGGGCTCGGCCGTGACAGCCAGCCAGCTAGCCAGCAGGCAGCACGCACTACGCAGGCCGAGCCACCAACCAGCCTCACGCCTGCCCTGCTAGCACGCCGGGCGGAAAGCCAAATACCTGCCGTGTGAGTCACAGGCGACGGACAAGGCATTCCCGCCGTGCCCAAGCAGACCAGCTACTTAGCTCCAACGCCTTTCCCCGACCCTAGCGTACCAGACAGCCACACACCCGCGAGCCCGAGCGAGGCTAGCCAGAGTCCGCCGTCCCAAGGACTCCCATCGCAATATCCTCATGCCCCGACGAGACGGATCCGTGGCTTCGCTCATCCCGGCTTCCCTCCCATGCACCCTTACTCGCGACGAACCGCTGCAGGTCGCCGCGTTGGGTTTGGGCACGCACCACCGCCACGATTCCGCCCGACGTTGGGTTTTGAGCTTCCCGTCGAGCCGCGGCGGCCTTGCTTGTCGTTATTTGCCTCTTCGCGCGCGCGCTCTCTCTCTCGATGGCGATGATGCGCGGCGGCTGACCATGGTCGGGTATCGAGCCGCTCCTTTAAACTTTCCGAGCACTCTCTCAGCCTTTCTGCCGCCCGTCGTCATTCCTCTCGAAATACCGCACGTCGAGGCGTGCTTGCGGCACTCATACGTGAACAAGGGGGTCTTTTCAGATAGAAGAAGAAGAAAAAAAAGGTGGGTGGAGGATCGACGTCAGTCGCCTCGCTCACCCACACGCACGCACACGCTAACATCGCGTACCTTTTTCATTTCCACCCATCCCTGCAAGCAGGAAAAAAAAAGGGACCGACACACCGTCGTGCGCATGCGCGACGGCGCGGGTGCCCGCCCGAAACTTCATGCCGCTCGGGATTGCGACGGCCCCAAGAATGTGCAGGCAAAGAAAGGAGCCCGAAAAAAAAAAAGGAAAGCCACGCGGCGAGCTATCCGTGCATTTCCAATTGCTTCTGCATGGAATCCCGTCCCGCGGTAATGCATCCCACGACGGAAGCTAAAACAACCTAGCGGAAGGCGAGGGAAGGGGATCGCAGGAAAGAAAAAGTGAACAGGGAGATGACGATGCGAAAGGGGAGCTGCTTGCCTGCTTGGAAACGGTGCCTGTATCAAATTATGCCAGATTGCCGTGGCGTTCAAGGCCGTCCACGACCCGCTCGCCGTAAATCGTCTGAGCGTCCACGCGGTTCATGGGGTCGCTTTCGTCGCGCGGGTGGCCCGACGCTTTACCTTTCCTCCTCCTTTGAACCCTGCTCCCTACAGAATTTCTGAATGACTGACGGAGCGCGAGACGATGACGGACCCTTCGATGGTTCGCCGCTGGCCATTGGCTCGGGGAGCCCGGGCGAAGCCAAAGGGCACGGGAGGGCACGGGAGGGCGCGAGAGACGTCATTGACACGGGGTTGGGATGGCGGTGGTGAAAAAGCTGACGCTCGGGTTCGGCGCTTCTTTGGGCGTTTATCAAGCAGACAGCGCGAGGCGGGCTCGTCGTGGGCGTGAACTGCTGCTGCCTGCGCTCCCATACAGCCCACGCGACCGCACCTCGACCAACCAAGCCACCGTCGATGAGACCGAGGGTGACGCCGGCGAATCTCGGCCGCGCCGGAGGTGTGGGTGGCAAAAGTTGGGTAACATTGGTGATACCGGCTGCCTCTCCCCCTTAGCCGCCGACTGCTTCCCTGGCGAGCGCGAAAGTCCTGTCGGGTGGCGACCAGCAGGCAACGAACGGAGACGGACCGCACCGGGGAAGCGGGATGACGGCTGCTGCTGCACGTTGTAGCCGGGGAAGAAGGATGGGGACTGGGAACAGGAAAATATGGAACGACTAAGGAAGGAGAAAAGTTTATGATGACGGAGAAGGCGCGGCAGATGATGGACGTCGACACGTCGGTGCTTCTGGGCTGACTGGCGCTCTCACTCCTCCGATCTCGACGGCCGCGACGATGATGTCGACGGACAGAAAGGCGAGGGGAGTGATTAGGAATTTTTGAGACGATGGCGAGGCGAGCTACGAGAGAAAGGGAAGGGAAAGAGGCAGTGCAAGAAAGAGAGCGCGTGGGGGTCCAAGATGGTTTGCGTGCCTTGATGCCTGGTGTTGATGGTGGGAGAGGCTGCTGCCTTGCGCAATTGAAGATGCCTGATTATAGGGAGACTGTTGCTCCAGCACGTTGAAAGAGTACTGGCGAAGAAAAGAGCTTGGAAAAGGACATTGAGGACGAGGAAGAGTCACTTCAAGCACGCACCCGCTACGCAGAGAGTCCATGGAGAAGGAGATCGGGCAAGAAGAATTGCAAGAGAGACTATTCCATCAGCCATATGAGCTGAAAATGCCCAGGTGAACAACAGCGTTCTTCCAACTCGTGTGAAATCTATGCTATGAGCCGCCAACGCTTCCAAACCTCACCAAATGGGATATCAGATCAGAAATGACGCTTACTGAAGCCAGGTTTTCGTTCCGTTTCGTGCTGTTCGTTCTGCGTCGTGGGCACATTACCAACTCGTCCAGACCACCATTCAATAGTCGGGAAATTCTGCATCCACTGTCTCCCTCCAAGCCTTCAATCCTCCTTTCACATCGACGATCTTCCTCTTGCCGCCTTCGTCCAGCCCCAGCGCCTTCATCTTGCGCACCGCCAGCTGCGAATCATTACCAAGCCGGCACGTCACAACGATGGGTTGTTCAGCAGGCATCTGCTGAAGACTCGCAAGCCACGCTGGTTGAACTCGGTCATCACCACCGTTGCCTTGTTTTGGAGACGATGGTGAGCCCGTGCTTCCCGTAGCCGGTGTGGCAGGCGTCGAAACTGACGCCGGCGTAGAGGTAGACACTGCGGGCGCGGCCGTGGCGACAATATCGGAGAACGGGATGTTGATGCTGCCGTCTAGGTGGGCCAGATCGAACTGGACCTTCTCGCGCACGTCTACTAGGATGTGCTGCGATCCGCGGCTGGCATATGCAGATTCCGAGGAGAGAGGGCTACTGCCGCTTATGGCTGACCCGCTGCGTGCTTGGTCGTAGTCTAATGCGGAGATACGCTCTTCGGGAGCCAGTGCGTCGACGGGGCTGACGGCACCGCAGAACTGCACGTAGTCCATTGATCCAGATATTAGGGCGTCGTGTGTGACTGTTGCCTGGGCGGAGCAGGCGGCGCAATTGAGCTTTCTGGTGCGCAGGCCGAAGGAGCGGAACTGCGGGTTGCTGTATGCGGAGAAGAGCAGCAACGAGGGCTTGTTATTTGTGGGTCTGTTGGCTGCTGCCTCCGCGGTCTGCGGCTTATCAAAATTGTTGGGAGACGGGCCGTCGATGTCCATCATTGTGTCCGATGATAGCGACTGGGGCTTCTGTATCCCCGCTGCAATCAGTTTGATCGCTTCGAGTGCTTGCAGGACTCCCATGACGCCGACGACGGGACCGAGGATACCACCCTCACCGCAGCTGACTACGCTCTCAGCCGGCGGTGGCTTTGGAAAGACACACCGATAACAGGGCCCTCCAGTAGGATCACCTGGCGGCCGTGGTGGGTTGTTCAGAACCATAAGCTGTCCTTCTGTACGCAGTGCTGATGCAGACACAAGCGGCTTGCCCAGGAGTACACAGGTGTCTGAAATGAGATAGCGGGATGCGGGTGTATCTGTGCAGTCCAGAACAAGATCGTATTCGGAAAATATATCGAGAGCATTCTCTGGGTTTAGCCGGGTGTTGTAAGAGTAGTACTTGACGTTCGGATTCAAACTGTCAACGCTCAAGTCAACCAACCGCCGCTGTGTTTTCTCCTCAAACGATGTGTAGACTGACCATTTCAGGTTCTTCAACGCGCTCTCAACCTTTGACATGCCGACCTTGCTGGTGCTGTGCAGTATTTGGCGATGGAGATTCGACTCCTCAACCGTATCGCCATCTACAATCCCGAGCGTCCCCACGCCAGCGCCAGCAATATACGCCGCCGCGGGGCAGCCCAGCCCTCCCGCCCCGACAATCAAGACGGCCGAATCACGAAGGCGCAACTGTCCTGAAAACCCAAGCACCGCGTCAGCATTTCCCGCCGTCTCTCGACGCAGCACGACGACGACGACAACGACGCACCTTGCAAGCCCACCTGCGGCACGATCAGCTGGCGTCCGTACCGCCTGTACTCGCCCAGCTCCAACGGCCAGCGCCTCCGTTCCTTGTTCCGCGCGGGCTGCTCCAGCACAGCCCACAGCTCGGCCTGCCACTCGTCCGGCAGGCCGCCGCCCAGCGCGCCGCCGAGGAACTGCGTGTTGTGGTTCGCATCGCCGTGGAAGGCGTCGCCCGGGAGCTCCGTGTCGGTGGTGGAAGAGGAGTGCTGGCTGCGCGCCTCGGCTTCGGCGAGCTGCTGCTTGAGGCGCTGCAGCTGGCGCTCGCACGAGGCGATCTCGTGCTGCAGCGACGCGATGCTCAGGTCGATGGGCATGGTCGAGGGGGTGAGAGGTAAGGTGGGCGGGATGGCGGGAGGAACGACGTCGACGTCGCCGCCGCTGCCGAAAAGTGCGGAGAAGCTCGGTGGACAGTGCCGCTGGGTGCTGGCTTAGCCGCCCCTCTTCTTCCTTCCCGGAATCTTATCGGAGTGGGGAATCCGACCCAAGGGACCAGGATCGGCAGTTGGCCCAACTGCCGGCAGGCTAGGCCGGTTCCTGGCACGCCGCAGACAGCCATGATTCGCGCCAACTGGTGGTGATGGTGTGACGCCGCGTCTGCCAGCTGCTGCCCGCCCGATCCGTGTGGTCCGTCGAGCGGTGTCGACGTCTGGAGCCAGACAAACGCTCCGTGCGACTATCCGAGCGGGAGCACGCCAAATGGAGACCCGGAGGGACAAGACTCTCGGCGAGAGCTTCAACTTAGCTAGTGATCAGAATATAGTATAGCTCAGAAGGCAGTTGACTTTACATGTCGAAATAGAAGCGGGTGCTCCCCCGCCAAAGTTTCCCGCATCCAGGATGCACACGTCACCATGAAGTCAAGCTGCGATTTCTCGATTCAAACTCGACGCTGCCCCTCTTATCTCTCAGACAGCCTTGTGCTCTTCTCCCTACACGCGCCAGCCCGCAACAACATCATATAGCGTCTCGTTGCCGCCCACGTTGCCTGGGAACACCACATACGGCAGACCCGGATACTTGCAGGTTTCCTCGTCGCAGCGCCACAGCGGGATGCCTGCAGCAGCCTGGCCCACGATCATCGCCTTCTTCATGTTCAGGCCCTTGGTTGCCATGTCCGACGAAGTGATGCCGCCCTGTATCGGGACTCAGTTAGCTCGGCGCCCACCAAACACGTTGTTTCGCAGGTACTGACCTTGGCAATAACGTATCGTGGCTTCACTTTCAGCTGCTGCAGGAACTTGACCAGCGCATCTGCAACAACTGAGCCGATGTCCAGACTCTTCTTCGCGTCGTCGCCGGTCACCAGCTTGCGGCTAGTCATGACAAGCACGTCCTGATGTTGCGCAATCTCCTTCTCGGCGACGGCTATGGCGTGCGCAATGACCTCAGCAGCGCTCTCCGGTGAAGATAACAGCTTCTCCACGTCCATGATCACCGTCTTCAGCTTATCACCGCTCTTCGATATCAGGGCCTCCAGCTGCGCCGTCGTTTTCGGCACGTAGGAACCTGCGATAATCAAGCCACCAGCTTCCCGGGAAAGTTGCAGTTGCTGCGCCGAGATGGGAGGGATGGGAGAGATGCCCAGGCGCGCAGATACGAACGCGGCTGCGGTACGGAAGAGGAAACGTTTGCCCTTCGATGAAGCTAATTGGAACCGTTAGTAAAAGAATCTCCCCATATTTCCAACTCTGGGGAGGGGAACAAAAAGAAAAGGGTTCCACGGGCTTACCCTTCAGCAACCCCAGCACCACAACATCCATATCCTCCTCAGCCGCTGCATTCACCACAATCACAGCTCCCTTTTCGAACCCCTCCAGCAACTCCGCTATCCTCTCCGGGCCCCCCTCCCTAATATCTTTCAGCCCCAAGCTCACCACCCTCTCCCTCGCAATCTTGCCTCCACTCTTCTCCACCACCCAATCCCTCAAATCGCTGCTCCGGTACCCAAACGTCGCGTCCCTCGCAAACGGCGTCTCGCCGGCCGGCACCAGCGTCTCGCCCTCGGCGACGTAGTGCACGTCGTCGATGGTGTACCGGCCGCCCTGCAGGAAGAACGGCGCGAGCACCCAGGCGGCGCTGCCGCCCAGCTCGGCGTCGACGACCTCGGGCTCGTCGGGGAAGTGGCCGCGCAGCGTCGAGTCGCCGCGCAGCACGACCTCGAACGCGCGGCCGGCGCGCTCGCCCGCCGCGCGCAGGTTGCCGCAGATCTCGGCCGTCAGCGCCCGCGCGTCCGCCGTGTGCAGCGCCCGCGAGTTGGTCAGGATGAAGAAGCCCGACCCCGCCCGCGTCGCCGCGAACTCGGCCGCCAGCGACTCGACGTCCCACACCGTGAGCACGCGGATGTCGTGGCACGTCTGCGTGCCCGTCGGGTCGTCGTCCAGCGCGACGAGCAGCGGGATCGAGGACGCGTTGGCGGCCAGGAGGGCGCGGGTCTGGGCGCGGAGGTCGCCTGGGTAGATGGGCGGGAGGGCGGAGAGGGTGGCTTGCAGCGGGATGGGCTGCGGGGCGGTGGGATTGGACATTTTTGCGCGGTCAGAGGGGTGAAGAAAGGCGAGAAAATGTGGCAGTGGTGCTGCGCGAGGCTTGACAGAGAGAATGCGGGCGGAGAAAGGGCGAGGACAGGCTGAAGAATTGACGTCGCCTGAAGGGATGGCAGGAGACAAGGAGACAAGGTGGTACGACAGGCTTGCAGCAGGCAGGTACCAAGGAAGGTTCAAGGGACGGCGGGATTGATGTAGCAGCGGCGCATGGCTGGGCGGGGCTCCGCTTCCGCAGGACCTTGGGCGTTTGCGCCCATTCGCGAAGTCATGCGCAAGCAACTGCCGTTAGATTCGAGGAAGGTTCCCGGGCCTGGTCTTGCGTGGATAGGGCTGGCGGGGACGGGATTGGGTTGATTGAGGGCAGAGAGACGAGCTATGAGCGTGGAGCTCCACCGAGGCGGAAGCTATGGCACGGGAAGAAGTGCGAGGGCGGGGGCGGCGAGATGTCCGGCAGGATGGGCGTCGCTGCGTCTTCGTGCCGAGAGCCTTTTTGCTGTGGAGGCGGCTCCAGGCCTTGCGCTCCGTGCCCCGCACTGCGCCCGCGCGAGAAGCTCCGGCATCGTCATTGCTCGCCGCGCAGTGCCCCGGCCATGCCCCGCATCACAGCAGTCAATCGCCGACGCGCAGGACGAGCAACGCCCGCGGCCGCCGTCTTAACCAGTAGAATCCCCTCGAGCGCCTGCTGCCGGCCTGCTGCCTCTTAGTCTCAATCAAAATCGCTTTCCGTCCGCGCTCAATTGCTCTGCGTCGCCGCTCCCCAGAAAAGTGACCCGACGACTTTGATATCCCACCACCGCCACCATGGCCAAGCACGTCCTCATCACCGGCGCCTCGGGCTTCGTCGGCCAGGAGCTCGCCGCGGCGCTCCTCCAGACCGACCCCTCCTACCACCTGACCCTCAGCGACGTCGCGGAGCCCAAGACCCCGGCCAGCGCCAGCGCGCACGCCTCGCGCATCACGACCGCGCAGACGGACCTGACCGACCCGTCCGCCGCGACCGCGCTGCTCGACGGCCAGAAGTGGCACGCCATCTACACGCTGCACGGCATCATGTCGTCGGGCAGCGAGGCCAACCTCGAGCTCGGCTACCGCGTCAACCTCGACGCGCACCGCCACGTCTATGACCACCTGCGGCGCACCCAGCCGGGCGTGACCGTCGTCTTCACCAGCAGCACCGCCGTGTACGGGCCGCCGTCGACGGCGGGGCCCGGCGCCGTCTTCTCGGAGCGCACGATGCCGCTCCCGCAGAGCAGCTACGGCACGCAGAAGTTCGTCACCGAGTGCCTGCTCAACGACTTCGCGCGGCGCGGGCTGCTGGACGCGCGCGTCGTGCGCCTGCCGACCGTCATGGTGCGCCCCGGCGCGCCCACCGCCGCCGCCAGCAGCTTCGCCTCGGGCATCGTGCGCGAGCCCATGAACGGCGAGAGGAGCGTGCTGCCCGTCGACAAGAGCCTGCACATGTGGATCTGCTCGCCCGCGACGGTCGTGAAGAACCTGATCGCCGTCAAGGACATCCCCAAGGAGAAGTTCGGCGGCCTGACCCGGACCGTCAACCTGCCGGGCGTGACGGTGAAGATCGCGGACATCCTGGAGGCGCTCGAGGCCGTGGGCGGCAAGGAGAAGAGGGCGCTGGTCGAGGAGAAGGTCGATCCTGCTATCGAGAAGATTGTGTTGAGTTGGCCCGAGAGGTTTGACATCTCGAGAGCGCTGGACCTGGGTCTGTCCCAGGATGGGTCGTTGATCGAGACGGTAAAAGCATATGCCGCTAGCTTGAAGCAGTGAGGCTGGTCATGTAGGGGGAGTCTGCATAGTGGGCATAGCTTGAGGTGTCTCACAAAGAATGAAAGGAAAATAGATTGAAAAGAGAGTCATGATTTTGTTGTTTGGGTATTTGAAGTCGTTATTTACCATTTCCCTTTTTCGTATGAATTATCCACCTTTGAAGATGGAAGGGTATGAGCAGTGATTGTACTCGCTCGCCCCATTAGAAATTTAAGCCAAGTCGTTTCTTGGATGTATGTTGCATCGTATCCTACCCACAATGCTGCCAACGCTGGCTGAAGTTTGCTCATCAGCAGAAGGCCACCCTTCTGAGGCTATTGCGAGCCTAGCAGATAGCCGAGAACTTCCTGTCAGTGACCGGGTTCGGGAAGACACCCGCGTCTGAAAGCTTGCCCCAATCCCACTCGGGGGCCTGCTCAGTCTTGAAGTTCCAGAAGATCCAGCCATCGACCTTCTCAAAGGCAGACAGCTGCGTCTCGATGTACCAGCGCGTGTCGTCCTTGCGCTGCTGGTCCCAGGAGGCGATATCGCTGGCGAAACCGCAATCGCCCACCTTTCCGGAGCCCTCGTAGGTGCCATCGTAGCGAGCTCCACGGCCATAGCCTTGTGTACTGTTAGCGGTTGAATACTCGGTCGGTGAACATTTGACATACCGTTCAGCCACTTCGCGCAGTCAGTCATGGCGCCCGTCCACTCGCCCACGAACGTCCACTTGTCGGAGCCCTCCCAACGGGCCTTGTTGTTGCACACACCCTGACGGTGCTCCGCAGGGCTCCACTGGATCATGCCGTTGTCAAAGACCTGGTACTCGTGGTGGTCAAGCGCCACGTTCTGGACGTTGTTGTCCGAAGGCGTCATGTACCCGTTGTAGGAGCTGGGGTTCTGGAAAGCATCGTGAAGGACGACCGTGGTGTCGCTGACGGCCCTGACCTTTCCGTACCCGTCACGGTTGAATTGCTTGATCGTGTTGAGATCCAGCGTGTAACCCGCCGGCTCGTTCAGCAGCTGAATGCCCGCGATCACGTCCTGGTACTCCGTCTGTGCGTACTTGTCGGCGATTGTCTGGAGGACCGAGAGAGTTTGGTCCACAGTGTCGCCCTGGGTCCATGTGGGTGTGTCCATCCGCTGGCCAGAGTTGTCATATCCGTTCTGGGACCCCGGCGCGCCATGCAGATCAATCAGGACCTTCAGTCCTGTGCCCCTTGCCCAGTCAATGGCAGCATCGATGTAGGGCGCGGCTCCCTGAACGTAAGGCGTGCCGAACGTATCATACGCCCAGAACCCAACCGGAATCCTGACCAAATTAAAGCCGGCGTCCGCAATGCGCTGGAAGTCCTCAAACCCAACCCAGTTGTCCCAGTGCGGTCTCAGGATTTCCATGGCCTTGTCTTCGCCAAGCTTCTCCCCTAGCGTGTACTCATCGACAATGCCCTGAGACGCGTCGAACTGAGCGAAGATAGAGGGCGTGATCCATCTGCGAAGAACAAATTAGTTTTCAAACTCTCTTGCCGACGCGCCAATGTGAGGCAGCAGAAGACGGCTCTGAAACCAGATTAGCTTTGTTGGGGAGCTTACGGTTCCAGGACAAGCCATCCTCCAATGTTGAGTCCGCGAACCTTCTCGGTGCCCCAATTGAAGGACACCTTTCGCTTGTCGCTAGTTTCCAGGTCAGCGTCGAGGCCAGATTAGGTTGGAGGCTGGAATTGCATACATGACGGCGCCACAGACGGCGTGCGCAGCCAGCAAGGCCGACGCGAGGTATCTTGACAGCATGGCTACGTGTACAGCCCGGAATGGAGGCCAGCAGGTAGGATCAGGGCGCGGATTGGTGAACGCTCAGTGCGATGGGAGGATTGTGGTGACAGAAGATTGTAAACACGATGACGCCAGGCGCAGAAAGCCTGAGTTTTGAGGGAGAGCTGCCCGGAATGCTGGGCAGCCGCCCGTCCTTTTAGCCCTCAGATCAGTGACCGCATAAGGACGGCCTGGGCAGGGATCGCTGCGGCGCATGGTGCGTTCAGGCCGGAGACCAAAGCATGCTGGCTGGCCCAAGGACGATTGCGGAGAAAGCTAGGCGTGCGCGCGGGCACCTGACGGGGAATAGGCTATAGGAGAGGGCGTGCAACGCCGGGCTGGCCACTCGGAGGGCGGCTGCGCTTCAGGACGCTTGAATCATTCATGAGCTGGCACCAATGCTGTGCTGACCGGCCGCGGGCGCGGCGCGGAGAGAGGTGCAGGCCGTGCAGCCGCGTCCAGGAACCTGAACAGAGTTGGTCCGCCGGGCAGAGATCGCCGCGTGAAACGCCGAGGCAAGGGGCCTTCCATGCTTTTCGTTGGCTTACGGCGGCGCGGCCGCGCTCCCATTCGCGCCACACGCTCGCGCGCTGGTGATGTCCAGATCCAGGAACGTGCTCGCATGGGTTGGGGCGAGCTCGAGCAGCAGATCGTTGCCGCATCGCAGGCTCCCGATGCTGTCACGCCGCGCTTGACCGCCAATCACCGCCTGCTCGTGACACCATCTCTTCAGCCATCCCCCGGCAGCCTCTCCTTTTCGTCCTGCCTATTGAAGAACCTGCGCCTGGGATGTAGCGCCGCTGACCTCGTCGTCTCACATGTTGCTGCTGTGAAGGAACCTCGTCGAAGCTTTGGACCGCCAAATGGTGGCCGCCGGACCGCGCAGCCAAGGCACGGGTGCTGCCGGATCGGGGCAAAGCGCAGCCATCGCAGCCATCGCAGCAAACCTTACATACACGACAGTTACACGGCCTCTTGCAGCTGCCGGCCAGCTCTTTGGTGTGCGGGGTACACTGCCAAATAGCCCAACCCGGCCGGCTGAGCACTACATTCAGCCGATGCCGCCCGCTCTTCCGCTGACATGCTGGCGAGCTTCTGGGATGGTCATTTGCATCTGGCGGCCCAGAAATGAGCAGAAGTTGGTTTCTTCACACGAGCCCTGCAAATACCAGGTACACATATTCACGGGCGGCCCGCCGAACAGTGCCACTGGACGGGCGCCTAAGTCGGTTGAGGGGCCGAAATAGTTGCCTCGAGGCCTAAATTTAGTAGCCGCTGTTTCTCCTGCAAGCAGATTTAGAACACGACCCACATAACAAAAAGCATCTTCTAGCGGGAGATGGCCTCTTACGCATGCGTACCCGCTTTTCAAGGCCTGCCAATGCCCAGGCGGGATCGACCACGATTTTCGGCGGAGGCGGATGCTGTACCTTCCAAGCATGCACGCGACGTCAGTGCTGCCGATGCCTACGAACCACCTGATAGCGCGCCGGTTTTGCTGTTCGACCCTCAGCAACTATAGTTCCTTTTACGGTTCCTCTTCATAGCTACCTATTGCCTGCCATGGTATCTGCAGATGCGAATTCTAGCCAGAAAAGAAGCAAATGCTCGCTTGTGCCCTCCCAAACGCCGTGACAACCATTCGCTCCATGTTATGCAGGCCCAGAAATGCAGTGCCACACTACTTCTCGCTCGACGGATGCAAGTCTTCCGAGCCGCAGGATAAGTAACACAGAAGAGCCCTTTGGGTACTGCTGAACAGCACGTCTGCTTCGTCATTACAAGACCTGCCGATCGCAATGTCAGCACGATGGCATTATGGGGCGCAACATTGTGGCACTTACCTCCGCTATCGACTGTTTCTCAATGGTGCTCTTCTGCTTCTCATTGCGAGAGACGCGGTAGTAGTAATCACTGAAGTCCGCGCACTGCATGTACCGCAGGAACTCTTCGTCGTGAGTGATGACAATGAGCTGGAAGTTGCTCTGCTGGCGACGCACACGGATGATTTCGGCTAGCGACTCTGCCAGAGCTCGGATGTTGTCCCGGTCCAGGTTCGTCGTTGGCTCATCCAGTGCAATAAGTCCGCAGTTGATGCCGAAGCACTCCGCCAGAGCCAGTCGGATGATGATGCTTGCGAGCACCTTTTGGCCAGCACTGCAACGGCCACGCATGTCCATTTCAGCGTCCTGCTTGACCATCACCACCCGGTAATTGTAGCTGCGCGACTTGCTGCTCGACTCGTTTTCCGATCTGATCAAGATCGTGTCGATGTCAGTGCCCTGATAAGTCTTTTTCCAAAGCTCCTCAATGATGCGGTTGATCTCTTCGAGCTTGAGGCTGTGGTACTTGACAATAGCCTTGTCAAGAGCACCGCCGTAGCGCCCAAGGTCCTCAATAGCTGCCTTTGTTGTTTCGACCTTGATATGTGCTTCCTTGTAGTTCTGCGCGGCATGCTTGTAGTCGGTCTCCCAGTCCGCGGCATACTGCTTCAACTGGTCGTCCTTAGATCTCACCGTGCCAATGAGACTGGCTTGCTCTGCACTCAGCCTGTTCCGCTCGTGCTGCCACTTGCTGGCCTCGCGCTCGTAGCGATCCTTGTCTACCTCCGCATTGTGCTTTTCAAGCTCCTCAACCTCCTCGCGGAGTTTGCCGAGCTTCTTGAGCCCAGAGCGGAACCTCAAGTTGTCGTTGATTGCGCGTTTCGTCTCCGTGTGATCGCGGAGCTGTTCGTCAATCTTCTTGGTTTCGGCCGTGATCTCCCTCTGCTCCATCTCCATCTGCTGGCTCTCTTCCTGAAGATCCTCGATTTCGCGACGAGCCTGAGTGAGTTGGTTCAGGCCACCACTCTCAAGGTAGGCACTGATCTCCTGATTGGCATTTTTCAGGCTGCGGAGGCTCTCAGTGGTATTATCGTAGGCCGCTTGCAGTTCATGTTCCTTTTGCGCACCCCTCTGCTCAATCGCGTCGTACTTGGCTTGAGCTTGCTCGACATCTGGAATGAGGGTTTGAAGGTCTTGATCGGTTTGACGTATCGATTCCCGGTGCTCAGCGGTTCGAGATCTTACATCTTGAATCTGGGTGTGCAGACTGTTCTTTTCCCTGAGCGCATATTCTGCATCGGTGACCTTGGCGCCAATATCCTTAGACTCGAGCTCAAGATGCGATATGGTCTCGCGAGCTCGCTCCTTCTCAGTCGTCAGCTGCGCCAACTTGTTCTTGTTGGCCTTTAACTGGTCGTTAATTTTCTTGAGGTCATCCTGGATCTTCTCAACACCTCTGAAGACTCCCAGATGCGCCTGCTTCGCCGACAGCTCTTTGATCTGTTCCTCAAAGGTACGGATGGCTTTGTAATCCTGGATGATGGCTTGGACATCCTTCGTCATGAACTCAACATCTCTCTTCGACTCCTGGCGTTCGTTGACGCGCTGATCCTGTCCTTCGATGACCCTCAAGAGATCATCACGTTTCGATTCCAGGTCACGGCAGGCTGCCTCTAGTGCAGGGATCTCGCTGTCCTTGAGTCGAACCCAAGTGTCGTAGAAAGGCTGTGCTTCGCGTAGCTTTTCAAGCTCCTCCTGCTGTTCTTTCAATATGTCTTTATAGCTGTCTTTCACAGCTTCTTGAATTCGGTCTTCAAGTCTTTTCTGGAATGTCGACTTCTCGGAATCCTTCTTGAAACCGCGACGGCACAATTGGCAGATGTTGTGATTTTCGAGGGTCGATAGACAATCCTTGTAGAACTTCCCCATGTGTCCAAAGCCGGTTGCGTCATTCTTTGCCACGTCAACGTTCGCCTCCGCTGTGCTCAGGGCCTCAGGGAACCCGTCTGGTGTCTCATCCTCGTCCAGAGCTTCATCAACGCGTTCCTCAGAGGTTTTAAGCACTTCGCGTTTCTTGCTGAGATCATTCTTGGCTGTGGTCAACTTGAACTGGATTTGTTCAAGCTCACGAGTTGTTCCATCCCGCTGCAGTTCCGTATCCCGGAGCTCGCCGGATCTCTGTTGAAGGGCTGCATTGAAGTCCGTCTCAAGTGTGCTTGGCTCCCAGGTCTGTCCGATAATGCGAGAAATCGGCTCCCGATGCGTGCCGGTGTTCTTGGCAAGACTTGTCTGCCTGGCCTTTACTTCTTTCCGCACATAGTCCAGCTGCGCCGAATCACCAGCTCTGCGCGTCGCTTCCACCATCTCGGCGTCCAATTTCTCCTTCTCGTCCTCCAACTCGCGTATTTGGCCATTCGCTTCACTGATCTTCTCTTCCCAATGCGCTGCAGCGCGGTCTGCTTTGGCCTTGTCCAGACGTCTGTTGATATCCTCCAGGGACGACTCAAGCCTAGCTTTGCTGCCTTCATCAACGTCGATCTTGTTGAAATTTTCTTGCAGATCTGACATTTTCTTCTCATTGCCAGCGATCTGAGATTTGTGGTTGTTTTTGCTAGCCTCAAGCGCGCTCTTGCGCTGATTAACTTGGTTAAGCTCCCTGTTGGCAACCTGAAGTTCATCTTGCTTTTGTTTCCTGGCACGTTGCAATGCAGTCTGCTGGTCTTTTGCCATCTTGTTGATACGTTCCATGAAGTCACGTACTTGCTCATCGTTGATCTCGAGGTCGAAGCCGCGGATGCTGTGACGATGTGCAGTCTCCTTGATAAGGCTCGCCCTGGCTTTGAGTTGGCGTTCATAAGCGTCTTTGTTGGCTTGGTGCTTTCCAACATCATTCTGCTTGGTGCCAAGAGAGGCGCGAATACGCTTTGTAGCTTGGGTGATCTCGTTGTAGCGCTGGATCTTCTCTTGGCGGTCTTTCTCGTAAAGTTGGACGCGTTCCTCATACTGGTCAAGGTGTGCTTGTAGTTCCTCGTCTGTATCCGTCATTTCCCGGATATTTTGCCGTAGCTCTTCCACGTTTCTTTCGGTAGCCGAGGCCTCAATACGTTTCCCCTTCAGTCTAGACACAATGTTCTGGAACTCAGCAGCATGGTCCCAAGCTTCCTGCGAGCGTGTGGCGGCATCTTTGATACCATCTTCAAGAGCATTGATTTGAGTGCGAAGCTCTTCGATCTCATCGTAGAGATCGGTTGCCCGCTTCTCAGCCTTCTCGCCCTTCTCCTTGTCTTCTTTAGAGTGCTGCTCGATAATCCTCAACTTGCCTAGCTCTTCCTTTTGCCGCTTCTGGAGAATCTTGATGTTTTCAATGGCCTTGGTGTATTTTAGAGCCTCGAATATTGCATCGAACCGCTTCTTCAGAGTTGAAGGCTCACTCATAGGCCACATGCTCTCTTCCTGGTGGCAGAATATGACATACTCAAGGATGGCGGGTGCTATGCCGAGATACTGGGGCATGATCTGGTTAAGCTCGGCGACACGTGAAGAGATGGCAGTGCGTTCGCCATCCTTGACCATGAGTAGCTGGCCTTCAAGCGCCTTGACCGTGCGCGTGGTCCCGCTTCCGGACTTCTTCACCGTTAATTGCAGGCTGCGCGTGGAAACCATCTTAACGCCAGATGTAGCCTTGAAGGACATCTTGACCTGAGCCAAGACTTCCTTCTCACCGCAGAGCTGTGGACGGAGTCAGCGTGAGAAGGTCGACGGGTCGTGATACGCACGTTGGGATCATGGATGAAGGACTTGCCGCGCTCGCTATTGGGCGGCAGCTCACCCGTCGTGGCATACTTGAGACATTCGATGATAGTCTGCGGCATTAGCAAAGTTCTGCACAATCTGGGCGGGGCCGGGATCTGCGGAGCATACCGTCTTCCCCGAGCCGTTGAAACCGACAATGAGCGTGAGCGGGCTGTAGAACTGAATTGTCTCGCTGACTCGGTTGTCGAACGAGCGGACGCTCCGGGTGGGTTAGCATGAAACCGCGCGGGCGGGGATGGCAGCCTACCCCAGGATGGACAGCTTGTCGATGTACGCTGAGACGGACGGCTGTCAGTTTGGGCTGGACGCGGCGGGCGTCGAAAAGGCGGCGCTACTCACACCTGGCAGCAGTTAGCAGGGCCCTGGCACGCAGCTGTCAGGCGCACTACTTACATGGCGGCGGTCTCAGAGCGCGCAGGCGTGCCGGACGCGCATTCAGAGCAGGGCGGCGAGGGCGAGGCGTGTCAGCGCAGATGCAGAGGTGAGCTGGAGACCAGGCAACTGAGGGTGAGGCAGCTGCGCGGACGGCGGCGTGGATGCCTGCGCGCAAACGAGGCGGACAACGCGTTCCGCCGCGCGCGCTCCCGTGACTGCGACCCACCGGGCTGCTCTGGATGTTCGGGCCTACGCCGCTTCAGGCACATGCAAGGCGAGGAATCAGCGATCGTTCGCGCCAGGTCACAGCGCCGCGGCGAGCGCGCGTGCGTGGAAGGACCTAGACGGAAGAGCCGTCCGTTGGGCATTCGTCAGTGGCTGCGCTGCGAGCCAAACTAGCCCGACTCTTCACCAAGCGCGCCGATGACCTGCGCCCCAGTGCCTGGAGGGGCTCGCTCTGCCGGGCGCATTCTCTCACTTCTGCCCTGCTCTGCCCTGTTGCCCATGCCTACACCGTTGACCAACAGTCCCTCCAGTCGTACCACTGCGCCGTTGCCAGAGTGCATGTAGCCGCCCCCAGCATCGCCTCTGAGCCCCCACCATGTACCAAAATGGCGGTGTTACCGGTGATGTGAGCTTCTCCTCCGCCCGCTGGGCCAGCGGCCGCGCGCGCAGCTCCCGCACCCCAGTCGCACGTCTCCGCTGACATGATGCACGCCAGATGGCGGGTGCGCCGCCGGGCATGGCCGGCATGCCACTGGCGATGGACCACAACGGGCTGCTCGACAGCATGGACGTGAACATGCTGTCCATGGACCTCGACTTCTCGACAGGCCACGAGCACGAGCCGACGCAGTCGTACAACACTCCGATCGCCGCGCAGCCGCCTCGCACGCAGGCCACCCCGGCCAACTCCCACGACGCCTTTGCCGTGCAGCAACCCTCCGTCGCCAACAACTACTCCATGTCCGGCATTGGTGCAGGCCCGCTGCCCACCGGTTTCGGGATGCAGAGCCAGAATCCGTCTGGCAGCACGCTGACCGAGTTCACCAAGCGCCGCAATTGGTCGCAGCGCGTCATCGAGGAGCTGCGCGACCTGTTGCACATCCTCACCCCCGACGGCCGCATCATCTACGTCTCGCCCTCCTGCAAGACTCTCACCGGCTGGGAGTCGCAGCAGCTGATCGGCCGTGTCGCTACTGATTTCATCCACCAGGACGACAGCGGCATCTTCATCCGCGAGTTCAACGAGTCCATCGCCTCCCAAAACCCGCTGCGCTTCTTTTATCGCTTCCGCAAGCCCGACGGCTCCTTTGTCATCTTTGAATCGCACGGCCATGGCCATTTTGACCAGCCTGCCCCGAGCTTCGCAGGCGCCAACTCGTTCTCCTTCTGTCGAGGCTTCTTCATGATGGCCCGGCCGTATCCAATCAAGAACACTTCGCTGCTGGACTCCTTCCTGGAACATAAAATCGAGAATGAGCGCCTCACGAAGAGGATTGCAGAGCTGAAGCGGGAGGAGCAGGATGAGCAAGAGTCGCAGGACAGGCACTGGGTGAAAAAGACGGATGGGCACAGCAGCGTCACGCTATCTGTGACGGATGCAACCAGGACTAACACAGGGGCGGATACACCCAATACCTACAACGGCATGCCGCCGCCAGCGAGACCCGGGATTTCCAATACCGCTCTTACTCGCCAGAACCTCGACGAAGTCCTCGCGGCATCGAAACCGGACAGCATCAACGACAAAATGGCGCGCTACGAGGGTGCTACGCACATCGACACGATTGAAATGCTTACCGGCTTGCGATATCGGGATGGAGAAAGATCACAAGGAATTAGTACCGGAGACACCAGTCCTGCTCTGATCAGGGGAGATGCGGGCATCGCCATCTTGGTCGACAAGGACAACAGAGGAAGCTCGGATAAGAAAAAGAAGCTGAAAGTTGCGGATGAATACGTGTGCACAGACTGTGGCACGTTGGACTCACCCGAATGGAGAAAGGGTCCGAATGGACCCAAGACGTTGTGCAACGCCTGTGGATGTGAGTTATACAAAGAAATAACAGCAAGGATGAAGCACACTAAGACTTGTAATAGTGCGGTGGGCGAAGAAGGAGAAGAAACGACAAAGTATGACCGCAAATGGCTCGCAGCACCCACCGTCATTGCCAATGCAAAACAGCAGCGGTAGTGGATAAACCATCACGCCTGTAGCCTAAGGATGCGGATGACAAGCACAGAAAGATTACAACAGCATCAACTCGCCTTTCCAGGAGGTGACTCCGAGCGCCCCGCTATTAGGTCAAGTCCCACGCGCTGTAGAAAGCGCAGAAAAGTCACTCCAGAATTTGTCCACAAGAAAGCATTTCAGGTGCTGCAAGGAAGAGGAGATAGGAGCACCATGTCTGGGGATGTATTTGGTCATGGCGTTGACATGAGAGGAGGAACCCGGAGCCATACGGGTCGGGATTTACGACGACTATGAGGTGTTTGACTCATGGAGATTGCACCGCACACGTACACGATGCTAAGCTTCTGATCTAAGCAACAATTCAAGGATAGGGTGCCTCCAGCAAAGGCCCCACGCAATACATGTCCTGATTATTTTATTTTGGAGACTATATAGATACCCAGGTGTGACAATGAAGCCACTCTTCGGAATTATTCTACACTCACATTTGGATTTGTTCTATATGCTCGGACCTCCGGCGAACTTGCTCAGCGTGCGTAAATACGATCTGCCCTGTATGGCACGTCCAGTTCGGGATATAGCCCATTGGTGTTTTTTTTTGTGACCACCTAGCCTGGCCGGTATCTGTTGCCTTAATGTCGATAAACGCCGGGATATCCTTCTCGATCTCATCACCACCCAGCCATCCCAATGTAGCTTCAGCCCGAAGCGAATTCTTTCTTCTTCTCCATGGTGTTCTCGATGAAGCTCCTCAAAGCCGACCACCTGTTTGCTGTTGGCGCAGCTGGCGGAGCATTGCCCATATCTGCATATTCCTGGGTCTGTTCTTGCGGGGCCTGCGGATGGCCTGCAGACATGAGCGCCAGGTTCTTTTCGAACCGCTGCCGCTCCAAGCGCTCCAGCTTTTCCTTCCTCTTCAACGCGCCCGGTCTGCTCTTCAGACTCTTGTGCTTGATTTTCGCCTGGCCGACCTCGACAGTGCCGTCCTCGCCACCTGCCTCCGCACCATCGTCATCCGCATCTGGTAGCGCGTCGGCCAACGACTCGAGCGTTGTGACCAGCTTCTTGTTCGGGCGGCGGCGCTTTTTTGTGGTGGCGGATTTGGTGACCTTGGACATGAGGAGCGAGTGCTTCATCTCGCGCTTGTCCTTCTTGGTCTGGCGGAACGAGGAGAACGGCGTGTCGACGACCAGGTCGCTCGAGGCGGCGAAGTCGGAAGAGTTCGCATTGGAGGCGGCGATAGGCTTGGATGCTTTGGTGCGCAACGAAGTGCGTTTGCCTTTGGTGGGCGCCTGCAGGCGTTGTGAGTACTTCTCCGGAGCGCGAGTGCGGCATGTGACGTACCATCTTGCTGCGAGACTGGGGTGGTGGAGCGGTGGTTCGTGGAGGAAGTTTTCTTAAGTCCGGGGAAGCGTCCTGGCGTGGCGCAAGCGATCAGCGTCATGAAGGCGCCGCGACGTCGCCGTTCCACCGGTCCCTGCGCTCAGAACTCAAAACCAACGCACGTTATTCTTCGCTGCATCGTCGGTCCTTCTCCATCCGTCCTGGAGGCGGTGCTGCTCGCCGCACGTCGAGGATGTGGTGTGGCGCATCGCGCTGCTAAAGTCTTCGAAGTCAAGGTCATCGCTAGAGCACGCAAGCGGCAACAAGGCTTGCTGTTTGTCCTTTGCTTAACTCGGATACGTAATGGACATCTTGGTAATGACGCGGTCGCTGAAGTATCGCATTCTCATTTCCTTTTGAGTTTCTTACTCGTATTTTTCACTTCTCAAAATATCTCTATTATTCGGACAACTATCCACTCCGTGGAATGACCCATCCTCGCTCAGGACCACACGGTTCGAGCTCACTCCGGAAGTCCCTTATCCTATCTGTCAGCCATCCCGACTCTATTTCTCGCCTCTCTTCCTTATTTGGTTTTCCTAATATAATGACCGAACTGATTCGACAAATGTCCGGTTCGTAGCTGTACTGCAGGCAGTCATGCCGTGCGATGCAAGCGTTCCTACAGTTGGACGCAGACTGATGAGCGTCTTTGGCCACTTCAGAGCCAGCAGCTGTGAATTCATCCACCAGTTCCTGACCGCCGTTGTATTCCCATTCTCTGGATAGATTGTCCCAGTCCGCTCTCGTCGGCTGGATGTACGGATCAACGAAATAGTCGAAATAATCTGAGAACGTGATCGAAGAATTGCGGCCCTAGCACCTATTAGTCAGCGAATAGGTGTTTGAAGCCTAGGGAGATGCGCACCTTTTCCTTCAGTCTGCCTTGCTCAAACTCCCAAAGTGCGTCCACCTCTGCGCCGGTGACGTGGTGCCAACTCAGTGCCGGCGTACACCAGCGCTCGCGCGTCCAGGTGATGGTATTCGGCGGATCGCTCTGTATTGCCGGCGCACACTGCGTTAAATTTACATTTGCCTCCTGCAGCGCAGCTGCGAGAACCGCGTCTCCGCAGCAAAACGTCGGAACCTTCGATTCCCACGCTTTCTCGTGTATAAGCTCCATCTCGTTGAGCCTCTGGAGCGCCGTATGCGATAACACAAATCCGCTTCCGCCATGTGCAAAGGGAAGCTTCCCCACGAAGGACCGCCCGCCCAGGTAGAGTGGTTGCGTATGGTCGAGTCGGTCCAGCCAGGCCAAGAGGTTTGTCCAGACCATGTAAGTGTCAGCTTCAGTGAAGACGTACCATTTCTTGTCGGGGTACTCTTCGTAAGCTTTCCGGGCCATGGGTAGGAACTTCCATTTGTCGAGATTCCATCCTCCAGTAAGTTCAAGCATCTCTTGGAGCTCTTTGCCCCACTGCTGTTGCTCGCGATATAGCTGAAAATCCGGATGCTGGTTGACAATGTCTGGGGAAATGTCCGCCAGGATGTCGTAAACATGATGCGCGCCAATATCCTGCTCGTAATCGGATAGAAGGAGAACGTCCTTCGTGCATCGGAACGTTGTCAGGAAATGCGCTGGCAGCTTGTCGTATATTTCTGTTGCTCCAGTCTTGAGGACCAGAAGAATATCATCGGCCCCTGGGATGTTTCGACACGGTGGATGTTGGCTTCCCGAGTGGGGTAGCTGAGTGTGCACGGAATAACCTGCTGTCGCCAGAGAGTTGCTATCCCTTCCTTCCTCCAGTGCTTCTCGGAGCCTGTCTTTTAGACCTGCTAAAACGTTCGGTTTATCGAATGATGTTTTTTGTTGGAGCGAGATGACGGTACAAAGAAAAATGACTGATCCGAATAGCAGAACATAGCGTAACCAATTGGAGATCCGAGGCCTAATGGACAGCATGTTGAACCAGAAGGCACAATATTAGAAAGCGACGTTAGATAGTCTTTCTGAGTATTTGGGACAACATAGTCCACGGGAGTCTTTCGTTAAGATGATGGTGCTAGTCCTCGCGTCGGTTGATTCCCTCATTCGGATATTTAAATCTGCACTTCGTGGCAAACTTTCGCGACTCAAAGTCGTTGGAGATGAAACCTAGCTCGGTCAAAAGTACTTTTATGCGCATCCTCAGTGGAGCACATTACACGATTCTTCGTTCCTCACACTGTTTTCCAGACAACCCTTGTCGTGCTTGGCGGGAGCCTCGGCCGCTCTTTCCGGCGCGATAAGGCACCACGCACAAACGCCAGAGTCCGTCAACCGCACCACCTTCATTCAGCCCTGCAACGGTCTGCCGGTGCCAACTTTCTCAACGGGCATACACAGCCGAGCTTCTGGCATTCATACCTTCCGCAGTAGACGTGGTGTCTGGCGGTCTCCACAACTGTTCTCAACCGCGCTTCGTCGTACGTACACGTACTACTCCGACCGACGAGTGCTAGCTTCAACCTTGGTCACTAATAAGCTTCGGCACTCGAAAGGTGGGGAAGCTACGGCTAGAAAGCCGCTTTTACGACGCGTCTCACGCAACTGACGCGTACACCTACGTTACCGCCGGTCATCTCACTTCGATATCAACATCACCATGGCTCCACCGGATTGGGTGCACGAGGAGCGTCTTTCGCCTGAAGAACGCAAGAAGTTGGCGCGGGAAAGAGTGATCAAGATCATCAACAAGCAACAGCAAGAGGCAAAGAATTCCTCCACCTTACCTGCGGCCACAACACCTCCAATCAAACGGAAGAGAGACAATAGTCCCCCAGAACTTCATCGCTACGGAACCGCTTCAAATGGCTCAAGGATTGCCGAGTCGTCTCGGCGCGGAAGTGACAGTACCGCTCAATCAGTAGACGCGACCCCTCCAAGGAGAGTACAGCCTCAATGGTACAGCTCAATTACACAAAGAAAGTTATCTGCTGCCGGCACAGGCCGTAACGTTGATGCAAAGCTAGAGCAGATAAAAAATCTAATCAAGTACTGCAAGGAGCGAGCCGAGAGCGAAGCAGATACAACTCGACTCTTCGACCGGATTCGGGATGAGCTACACGATCTTGTCTTTCTCCAGGTTACTGACATCGCTCTACGCCGGAAGAGGATACTTCACGATGATACTGGTATCCCTCAGCTCTTCGAGACATCCCTGACCAACGTAGAGTTCCCTTGGGATATCCAGGCAGACGCCCTCGAACTCTACAACAGATGGGCGCTCCGGGTCTTCTCCGTGGATCTTCTCCGTGGTATCGTCAAACGACCGGCCGCCGGAATGTCTGGCAACCGGTCGACTGATAGAATCGACCCCGCGTATCCAGGTAAAACGAGGGCCGACTTCTATGGTGAAGGAAATCTCGTCAATGGCCAGTGGTGGCCAACCCAATTGTGCACTATTCGGGACGGTGCCCACGGCTCAACGCAAGGTGGAATCTACGCGACAAAGGGCAAGCCTGCCTATTCTATTATCCTCTCAGGTGGAAACCACTACCAAGATCGGGATGAGGGTGAAGAGTTATGGTACTCCGGAACCGATGGAAAGGACGGTAAATTCTCTGAGAATACGCAGAGCTTGAAGCTCAACATTACCGCCTCTGAGCCGGTCCGGGTCATTCGCTCTCACAATCTTACACCCGGTGCGAGTGCATACAGACCCCCACGCGGTTTCCGGTACGACGGGCTATATGAAATCCTCAGCTACCAGATTGTCGACCAGGCTAGAATGGCCTGTTTGTTCCATCTGAGAAGAAATCCTCGGCAGAGCCCGATTCGTTTCCAAGGAAAAGAGATGCGGCCAACAGCGGTAGAGATCCGTGAATATGACAAACTCAGAGCCGAGATCGAAGCATCTGAACGTATCTGAGTTATGGGCTTCCCACTGATCTAGGCGCTTTTCTTTCTTGCGTTAATACCCCAATGCATCTGGATGCAGTATTGCTTATGAGTCGAAGGGTTAGATTTTCAAAGTGGCAGTTGGCAGATTGCAGGTGGCAGGTGGAAGATTACAAGTGACTGGTTTCTATTGCGTCTTCGCAGGCTCGTAGGTCAGATCCACGTGCCCCAAGGCCAGCTGTAGATTTGCGGCAGCATGCAGCCTGTCGGCGAAGGATTGGTTCTTTTTTCAATTGCATGGCTGCTTTCCCGCAATTTATTGCTAGCTACATAACTTGTGAAGAAGACGAGGGTTCATGGCTTTGTTCACGGCGAGCGGCTACAGAAGCCATTGTCCTCAGCCAGAACCCTTGCGTTCATGGCGCGCCCTTGCAGGCGGTGCCTGCGCCAAGAGAGCCCCTCAATGCGCGCGCCCTACCCGCAGTGACACCAGGCCCCGCACGCGTGAAGAAGCCGCGCAATTAAGCACGGAAGGGCGGCAACGGTGCTCGCAAAGCCAGGAGGCATCCAGCGCAAGCCGCGTGGGTGTGCGAGCCGGACGCGGACGGCGCAGGTCAGGTCGGTTAAACCGCGGCAGCTGGTGCGGCGGTCTTGCCTGGCTTGCACTTCGTCGGCCTGCGGGCGCCATCACCAAACCATCACCCTCGCATGCAAAGACAAGGCCACCACAACGCCCGTCCCAGTACATCAGCACGGCTCCCGACGACTATTATTGTTGATAGCAAGACACATTAGCGGCTAGAAGAAAGCAGTGCGCTCAGCGGCGGCCCGAGTGCCGACGTCGGTCGGGCCCTCCAATACAACCACCGCCTCGCGCGACAGCACCAGCGCTTCCGTGACACGGCCGCCCCAGCCTCACCCGCATCCGCTCGCCGTCTCCGCGCCTGACCCGCAGGCCATCCCGCCGTCGCCATGTCCAACCAAATCACGGTCAGTAGCGACAGGCACCGCGGGCCGCGCGCCTGGGCTGCCGCTCCCCCTCGTCACTCCGTCCGGGCGGTTGCGCTGACGCGACAACATGAGTAGGGCGGCGTCTTCAGCCAGATCATCGATCGCGTCGTGCAGTCATCGCAGAATGACTTCGAGGAGAGCGGTGTCGACCAGCAGACGCTGCAGGAGCTGAAAGAGGTTCGTGGATTTGCGCCCGTTTGCTGTTTTGCCACATTGCACTCAACCCGCCCGGCTCCGCAGGCCCACGAGCGCGCGCGCCGTGCGAGCCGATGCACGCATGTCTTGTTGCAGTCTTTTCTTTTTTGCTGGAGTCAGCGCAGGCGGCAGTCCAGTTATCGGGCTAGGCTGCCGGGCGAGGATGGCAGTAAAAGCGGGGTTGGCTGGGCTCGAAGGAGCCGGCGGGCTCTGAAGCGATCGGGGGAGGGCAGTGCCTGCTCCTTTGTATCTGCCTTCGCCTATTTTATACCCCAACCAAATTTTCGCGCCCCACGTTTCAGACGCCTTCCTCATTTCGGCTAGCACGTCCACGTGACGGCCTTCCCTTTGCATCACCACACGCTCGCACCACCCGCTGCCGTGTCGGGCACGCTGCTGACCGGACTGCAGTTATGGCAGAAGAAGCTCTCGGTGCTCCACGTGGCGCAGATGCCCTGGGACCCCCAGCCGGCGCAGCCCCAGATCAGCAACCCGCCGACGGTCCCCTCCAATGATGCAAAGCAGCCGCAGATGCCGCAGCAGATGCCGCCTGCGTCGGCGCCACCCCCGAACACCCAGTACGGATCCGGCGTCCGCGTCAAGCAGGAGGCTGGCAATGGCTACGAGAACAACATGCCGAGCTACAACATGAACGGCTACAACATCCCCAACGGCAATGTGGCCCAGCAGCGTGCCGCCGCCCTGCTGCAGCAGAACTACGGCGCCCAAGCCCAGGCCTCAATCGCTTCGGCCTTCCCCCAGCAGAACAATGTCGGCCTTCCGGGCCAGCAGCAGCCACAGCAGCAGCAGCAGCAGCGACCCATGAACCTGCAGATGCCCCCAAACCGCCAGCAGCAAGCTCAGCAGCAGCACCAGCCTCCGCAGCAGCAAGGCCCTCCCCCCGGCCAACCCCAGCAGCAGCAACAGAGCTCCCTCTATGCCGCGCAGACCGACGGATCTGGAGATGCTGAGGAGCAGTGGAAGTCCCTCGTGGCTGTGAGACGTGCAGAGGCCGACCAAGCTAGAATTGATGCTGACGGTATGCTCCGCGCTCAGTTTGAGCAGAGGATGGATGTCATCGAGAGCGGTCTGATGCAGCCCATTGAGGAACTTCCTAGCTCCAAGAGCAAGAAGCGTCGGGCACCTGCAGCTGCCGGACCGTCGGGAACTTCCAGCATTCCGCAACTGGACGGAGAGCTTGGCCTCGAGGATGAGAAGGAGGAGAACGACGATGAGGCAATCAACTCTGACCTCGATGACTCCGATGAGGAGCAGATCCAAGAGAATGACGACGACGGTCCTCAGGGCGACACCATGATTTGCACCTACGACAAAGTGCAGCGTGTCAAGAACAAGTGGAAGTGCACTTTGAAGGACGGCGTGCTCTCTACGGGCGGCAAGGAGTAAGTTGTGCTCAAAGCATCCTCCGTGACTGGTTCTAAAATGATACAGTTATCTCTTCCACAAGGCTCAAGGCGAGTTCGAGTGGTGATTTCCTCGCTGCTTATGAGCACGATCACAGCTCCCGTCGATATCTTGATATCCCAGCTTCAGGGCGGTTTTCCTTTCTTTTCCAGCTAACCATCATTGTACTATAACAGCATTCACATCAATACTCCAAGGCACCCTGCACGATGATTCTCACCCGCGCTATCCCGGCTGTCGTCGCTGCGCAGAACTCGAGCAGGGGAGACAAGATAGCCGGTCGATCAAGTCGATCAAAGCGGTCAAAGCACCCGAAGCGACCAAGTCGTGAAGACAGAACCTTCCTTCGATTAGCTGGCTGGCCGAACATGATTTTCATTGCTCTCACTTTCATAAACAAAATCAGCACTAGATTGGATACAAGCATGGGCTCGGCATCAATGGTCTGCTTGTCGGCTGATGTCTGGTAGAAGCAACTTTTACCCAGACTGCCTCTCGTGCGTTCCGAGACTCTGGGGAGTCGATTGCACACTTCGGAGGCTTTTTGGTTCTCCCTTTTTCTCGTTTCACATCAACCATTCCACAGTTTTCAAGACGAAGGCAATGGCTGGAACTTCCCTAACTTGCCGGCTGCGTTTATGCAATATGCGAGGGGGCGCAAATCCTCTTCGACATAAGTGGCTTTAAGTAGTTCTCAAATGTCTCTAGAGGAAGGGTACAACTTTTTTCTTTTCAAATGACTTTTTTCTTTTCAAATGACTTTTTTCTATCTCCTTGCTTCGTCTCCTTTCCCGTTGCTCGGTCGATGCGCATTAAGTGTGGGAGGAATGGGGTGTTGTTTGCTTTACTGGTCGAAACTTCGACTCGCTGGAAATACCACCTACGCTGGTAGAGTAGCAGCAGGCAGGGTTTATATGAATTGATGAGAATTTTGCTCGATGTTGCTATCCCCATGGATATGTTCCTCATTATCCGGGGTCGTTAACCTACGAATTGCTGACGGATGCCGGCACCTGTATATGTGTCTTTCGATCAGTAGCGTGGTTGGCTCGGGAATTATTTCACGGTTGCCGTCGGCCCCGCCATGCTGTAAGCTCAGAGTACTTGATCGGGCATTCTTGGATGGCAAGAACTGGCCGTGCAACATAACCCGTGCATACAAAGTTATCGTAAACTGAACTGTACGTATCCGTATGCATTTGGAGAATTCTACCGGAGCCGACTAAACCCGAAGGAGAAAGCATGACGCCTTGAGCACAAATGGGAACTTCCCCCTCCATCACTGCCAATCATCGCTTGCCGCTAGTCCAGCTTGCGAGTCCGAATTGCGAGAGTAGTTTGATTGCTCGGGGTCGGTGCACCGGAGTGCTGTTCCAGCGCCTTCTTGCCGCGCTCACTTTGGATCCGAGCGAGGAAAGGTCCGACACCATCAATTGTCTTATCGTGATTGCGGATGGGCTCGGTCATCATACGCCGAATGTGCTTGGTGCAGCTGCCAGGCTTGGCATGACCGGAGATCTTTTTGGTCTTCTTGGTCTTGTGGGCCGTAGCGGAGCCACGCGTCTTGATTGAATTCGGGGTGGTTTGCTTGCTGTGCCACTTCGAAGGTGCGGCTTTCTTGCTCTTGGAATTGGGTGGCTTCACCTGCTTGAGCTTCTTCCTGACCCTGGATGCCAGCGTCTTCTTGTTGAATAAGCGCTTCAGCTTACGAGATGCACCCTGAATATTTTTTCCTGGAGCCGCTGAGGCGTTGATTGGGCTCAAGTGCTTGAACTTGGCCATAATTCTCGGCATACTTGTTCGTACCGTTTGTGGCTGGCGAGTTGGTAGAATAGAGGAGACTTGCGTGAGCGGTGGTAGCGGTGCTCGGGTGTGAGGTCATGTTGTGCTGTTGCCCTGAGGTTGCGTCGTTGTGTTGTGAGGCGAGGAAGTAAGGTGGTGCGGCAGCATATTATGTTTTGTTTGGCGGCTTTCTTTTCGGTTGAGCAACAGTTCTGGTGACAACCAAGACTCGGCGTGAATGAAATTACAAGATTGGGCGGTTGGGAAGTTACATTATTGTAAATCCAAACACACGTACGACGGGTCCGGCATCTCTGCACGCCGCCTCTCCCTTTCTTCCATCCACCGATCCCAGTTATGTGACGACCTGTGAAGATGCTCAAGATACAGAGCTAAGGCGCAGAAGACAAGGATACAAGCGGGGACGACGAGAACTTCCGGCGAATCCAAGTTCATAATCTAGAGTATGGTTGACCCTACGTGCCTGGGTTGGTCCCTACAAACGCGATAGCCGTGAAGTAGAGCTGTATCCACTCTTAGAACAATACGGTGGGCGCGGACGTATGAATGATGGCCTGTTTCAAAGAAGTGTGTGCGCGTGCGGAGGTGAATGGGGAGCTGTCTTGGGCTCTCTAAGATAGGCGGGCCTGCTTATTACAGCATTCAGGACACTACCTGGGCTCGTGGTAATGGCGATCATGCCTCGTGCCGGCCTCTTCCTGTGCTCAGGATAGTAAGTTGCATCTGGGGGTGATTTCTTCGGGCAGTTGGCAGTTTGAGTCTGTGCTATCTGGCGGGAAGGTGCAGTCAAGGCTTCCTCACCCCTGCTGAGCCTCCACGTCGCCCAACTGCGCCTCCCCTTGTGGAAGCGGCGCGTACTTCTCCCTCTTCAGGCACTTCGACGTGTGCAACAAATGACCCCTCCTCTTCCGCACGAACGCGGCAAAGCAGCACGCCGAGACAGCCACCGCGCCAGCGCTGACTAGCACTGGGAACTCAAACTGCTCCGGGCGTGCCCAGATGATCGTTGTGGCAAACGAAATAAGCTCGGAGACGTTCTGGAGCGCCATTTCACAAGCAGAGAACTTGCCGCGGGTTTCCTCGGGCACATCCTGTCACCAAATAAGACTTCTACCGGCGAGGTGGAAACTGAAGGAGCACCTACCTCTTGCACGAGATACTGGACCGAAAGATCAAAGCCCCAAAGTCCAAGCCTGCTGAATGTGATGCCACAAATAAGGCTGTACCCGGCAGCCTTTGTGCCGGCCGTCGCCGACATGTACAGTGCCACCGATACTGCAATGCAGGCCAACTGCTCATTCAGGAACCATAGCCCAGAACGGACAGGCCCGATCTTGTTCATGAGGATGGGAGCAGCCCACGTAGCTAGGAGTTCCACGGCCACAGCGCCGAGTCTCATCACACTGACCTCGATGGATGTGAAGCCAAGCGTGAAGAGGTAGGTCTGCATCTGCACGCCAGTAGACAAAACCGTGAAGTACAGCAGGCTGAGGGAGAAAGAGGCCAGGAATGCTTTGTTTTGGACGTACTCCACCCAAGGCTGGATGAGATGCCCGAAATACGCAGATGTCCTCTTCGGTAAGGTAGGTTGCGAAGGCCGGCGGGCTGAGCTTGGGCTTGATGGAGCTGAGTGGACGGACAGATAGTCGTCAGGGGGTTGGACGTGAGCACCTCCCAAGCTTTGAAGTCTGGGTACTGCCTCGTACACCTAAGAGAAGACACGTTGAGACGGGCAGGCAAGAAAAGATATGAAGGTAGCCTACCTGGGCAATTGCGAAATACTCAATCAGCACAGAGAGGAGATTCTGCGCAAAGACCACCCAGATAGCCGCCACGTGGGAGAAATCATCGATGACGGAGATGAAAACGGGTGCCAAAAGCTTCGCCAGCAGGTCGATGCGGCGCATGACAGCATTCAGCTCTGAATAACACCCACCGTTAACATCAAGAACCACATAGACAACAGCTCGGAGCAAGGAACCACCTACGCTGCCGCTCCGCACCCACATCCTCCGCAATAACCACAACCTGCACGCCAGAATCAGCAAGACGCCTCCTCCCGCACCCCCAACCGCCGCAATCAGCCACTCACCCAATCCCTCTCCACCGCCACCGTATTCCCCACAATCGCCAGCTTCTCCACGCACGCCAGCGCCGCCGCGCCCGCAAAGCACGCCGCGCGCACGCCGGTATCGCCGTCCCGCGCGGCCAGCGCCGCGAAGGCGGCGCAGCTCAGCGCGACCGGCAGCCGCTGGCCGACGATGCTCAGCCGCACCGCGGCCAGCCGGTCGACGCGGTCCAGCAGCGCGCCGACCCAGCCCGACAGCAGCGCCGCCGCGCCCGCCCGCGCCAGCGCGTACGCCGACGCGAACGCCAGCGTCCCCGGGAACGCCGCCGCCAGGAAGAGCACCGCCCCGAACTCGAACGTGCGCGAGTTCCAGGTCGAGAGCGTGTGCGACACGTACAGGCGCGCCAGCACGGCGGATTTCCTGCGGCCGGCGGCGGCGGCCGTGGCGCTGGCTGTGCTGCCGATTGAGGGGGAGCGGGGTGGCTCGGGCTCTTCAATCTCCATCGCGGCCGTTGTTGGTGTTTGGGGGGCGTCGGACGGCATTGTTGAAATCAAGGGTTGGCTGGCGGTGGCATTTTATGGACTGCATGCATGGACACGATACCGTGCGGTCCTGTCCCCGCAATCGATAGAGAAAATGAGGCAAGCGGCGATATCGGATGATTCCCTTGAGCCGGAACCACATGTTTCCGCACGCCTGGGACTCGCATGATACTCAGAGTCACGGGACATTCATGAAAGGCAAGTTCGTGCCGCAATGGCTTCTGTTGATATTTGTTTCTCGCTAGGTAGAGGATGAACCGTCAGCCACCGCCGACGTATTCTTGATCTTTGATAGTCCCCCACTCCACCATTTCCTTGCAACATTAGTAATGCTAGCCAAGACAGTGCCAAGCTGGTTGTGCTCTGTCCATCAGGCCTAGTTCTCAGCAGCCAGGTCCTGTTCGTTGGTGTCGAGAGTGTGAGCGTTAGTCGTACCTTCGTCGTTCGGAGCCGGCTCGAGAAGTCTCAACTCCAGAATATCCATGAAGTCGACCCACCGCTTTCCAGGATCAACATCCTCTTCGGTAGGCATTTCGAAGCCCTTGCCTGTAGGCTCACGCTTACCGCCCTTTTTGTTGTTGTCGGGCTTCTTGCACGGAATATCACGAGCAGCTAGTTCCAGATGCACAGCATCTTCCTCAACGTCCAAGACCTTTGCAGTGCGGTAGTCGGAAAGACTAGGCTGCCAGCCAGTCAACTCCGAGACTTCCATCTGCTTGTAGACGATGATGGAGTCTGGACGCATGTTCTCGGTCGCGAGAATTGGCAGGGTCGAGATGTCTGAGGGCAGCGCCGGAAGATCATTGGCAGGCTCGGCATCATCGTCCATAGCCTGTGCATCTGCTGTCTCCTGAAGGAGCTGTGACTGTGCAGCATTACCCTCGACTTCGTCATAGTCGAGATATCCCCATTCTTCTTCGTGTTCGTCCTCGCCCTCGCCTTCGCCATAATACTCGTCAAAGTACTCTTCCTGTTTGTCCTGGTTCTTCTTGCCTCTTTTACGCTTCTTCTTGTTCTCATACTGCTGCTGCGGATCCCAGCGCTGCTGGAATGGGAACGGCGGAGCGCTCAGTTCTTGGACGTCGTCGAGGACCTCGAATGCCTTCAGGACGATTCTGGATTTCCAGGCATCCTCACCCTGAAGATCTTCGGGTTCCTGATCCTCTTCTCCCTGAGCGGAGGCTTTGTCATTGAACTTCTTCTTTCCGCGCGCGCTCACACTGGCCGCAATTTTCTCCCTCAGCTTGTCCTCTTCTTCCTTGTTCTTTGGAGTGCGGTGGCCCAAGGATCCCATCAATAGGCGACGAGAACTGCCGATATCGAGACGTTTGCGCTTTGGAGCCGCAGCTTCCTTAACCCTGGGTGTATCTCCTTGAATCGTTTCGGTAGCATTATCGGAGGTCAATTTGACAGTCGTCTCTTCCGCTTCCTTGGAACTAGGCTCTTGGGCTCCACCGACGACATTTTCTTCGGCTGGTTCCTTGACATGATCTTCATGCGTTTCAACAATCATTTCCTGATTCTCTTGCGGATTGCCGTCTGCATTGATAGCGTTCTCGTTAGCACTGTAGCTCTTCTGTTGGGAGTCGTTTTCTCTCGGAGGAGAATTGATGAAAGGTTGTAGGATCAGCATCATCTTCTCGAGCTCAGCCTTCCTCTCCATCTTCGCCTGCCGGTTCTTTTTGCGCATCTCGCTCTCTGCACCGGACTCTATTTCAGTAGAACGATGTCTGATTCTGCAAGGGCGTTCAACAGCATTTTGTGACTTACCAGCTTTCTCGGACTCCTCTTGCATCTGCCGCTTCAACCTGGTCAGGCGACGACGCCGGTTCCGAGACTTGGTCCTGGCCTTGCCTTCATGGGGAATTCCCGTGAGAGCCTTCGAGCTGATCTCGTCGGGCCCAGATCCGGAGTCAGAGCTGTCGCTGCTAGAGGAATCGGAGGATGAATCAGAAGACGATGTGCCAGAGGAAGAAGCCGTGGATTCCGAGTCGTCGGTTGAGAGGGGATCAGCCATCTGTGCATCGTTCTGCTCAGCCAGTGCGCTGCTTGAGTCGTCCAACGAGCTGTCTGAAACGCTGGAGGAAATGTCGCTCCCCGAATCCGTGTCAGCCTGATACTCATCCTCAGTGTCATCGTCAGATGGAAGTGCTGTAAGCACACGCTGTTCCTGGAAGTGCACGTTTTTGTCCGACTTGTCACATTTGGCAGGGCCAACTTTTCTCCGCTTCCGAACAGGCTGCTCCGCGACGAGGTCCTCATCATCTTGGCCCGCACTGCCGTGATCTTGAGTCTGCGGACCTCCCATGAGAAGACCTGGGAAGGCATCTTCAGCACCGGCGTCGGAGACAGGGTTCTTCAAAGGGGGAATGTTGATAGCAGGACGGTAGGGCTTGCGGGAAGCGAAGTGGGATTTGCCGAATGGAAGACCGTCAATGAGGTGTTGGCCGTTGGCGTTGATCTGGTCCCGACCGGAGACATGGCGGGCGCGGAGCTCGGATTGGGTGAGATGGCGAATGCTGGTGCGGAAAGGTCAAACTGCGGCGCATAAAGCTCGAGGGAGATGGGTGGCTTACCAGACATGGTCCTCGTCCTTGAGGATATCCTTGACCTTCTGGAAATGGAGCGCTTCGAAGCTGCCGATCTCCACGGCGTAGTCCTCCAGGCCCCAGTGGGGGCTTTCGAGCGGGATGATTTCGTTCACCTGGTCGAGCAGCTGGGCGATGGTGAAGCCGTCCTGGGCCTTGTCCTGCGGCACGGCCCACAGCAGATCGGCCGGGGGCAGCTTGTGCCTGCAGACGCTCAGGCGCAGCCTCATGTTGACGCGACGCGGAAAGCCAAGGTGTGCGGTGCCGTGGCGGGAGGAAACGCAGGCGACGACGTAAGACGGCGCGAGCGCGTCGCTGCAGCCCGCGGCCGGCAGAAAAGAGGCTTGGCGCCCATGCGGGCCTGTGCGCGGTTCACCGCCCGCAGGCGAGGCGCCAGGCTGACACAAGCGGCAACGGCGTCGGGAGCCGAGCGGCGATCGCGTCTTTCCCACTTCCTCTCCGCTGTCTGCCCCTCCATCTCGGCAACGCGGCTTCCAAGAGCCCATTGAAACACGCCCAATGCTCACCTGCTTGATTCTTACGTTAACGGCACTATGGAACCGCCCCCCTCGCATCCGGCCACTGTCCTTGGGTGCGATGAAAACGGAAGAGCTGTGTGACCACGAGAGGAACAGAACCGTGAGCAGAATAGAGCCTGTTTGACTCGCGGGAACGATAGCTACCCGCGTCGACGAAGCAGTCTAGGGTCGCGCTCTTGCGCGGTGCCGGCTAGAGCCTCCGCAGCGCGGCGGGGGTCTCCTGATGCGCGAGCCATCACCGGCAATTTGAACGCGCGCGTCGCGAAGCAGCTCTCGCTTGGGCGCCGACGGACCGACGGTTGCGAAGTGCGCGGGTTTGAGCAAGTTTCCACTTTGCGGGCCAAGACCTCCGAGCGAGCGACTAGGGCTGCCCGCTCTGTTTCCGCCCGGCTTCCCTGTGCAATCTCGAAGGCTCTGGCTCCGCTTTTACTGCTGGTTTGACGCCTCAATATGCTCACCTCTGCCAGAACTGTAATCCAGTACTCGTGTTTCGCCGCGTTGCGCTCCACCCCGAAGCTTGGCGGGGCCGCCACCGGGGAAGGACCCGTGAGACGCCCACGTCTTTATAGACTACTGCTCCCGCCGCTCATATGATCTCTATCTCTCTATCATCCAATGGCCTGTTTTTGAATCCCGTGCTTATCCATTACCTCCCTCTCTCCGGGTGACTCCTGCTCTCCGCCGCCCCGCCTGAACCCGCAACCATGGAGCGGAGACATATTCAAGATCATGACAGCGCCGCATCGTTGGAGTATCATTGGGGCTACGCTGATCGGGTGGTTCCGTGCACCAACGATGCAGGGACCTGTGAGTACCTTGATGCCGTCTACTGGATGATGGATGTGTCGATGCTGTACACCTTCATTCTGTGGGCGGTTATCGGAGGTCTTCTAGCCGTTTGGGTATTCCTGCGATTCGCGAAGCCCAGCAGAAGATTAGTGGGCCAGGTTTTCACAAGCAAACAAGATCTCGAAGCGCCGGCACGAAGGAACCTTCAAGGCAGTGTATATCGAGCCTACCGGGCTGGTGTTGTGGGACTGAGGAAATGGCTTCTGCCCGAGACATTAAGGAGCGTTTTCGGCAACATTTCGAGACTCCAGGTGCTTATCCTGGCTTGCATTCTGGCATATCTTCTGATCTTCTCGTACGTACAGCGGTATGCTCGCTTCACCCACTTACTGACATCCTCTGCAGTCTTGTGGGAATTGTTTACAAGACATGGGTGACACCAGTCAAGAATATGCCTGGCGTGTACAACACTCGTACCGGACTCGGTGGCTTCGCTGACAGGGTTGGCGCTTTTGCATACGCCCTGACGCCGTTTACCGTTCTGCTCGGATCTCGTGAGAGTGTTCTCTCCCTGCTTACAGGCGTCCCGTACCACCACTTCAACTTCCTTCACCGCTGGACTGGTCGCATCATCTTTATCCAATCCTTCCTGCATACTCTGGGCTGGACCATCGTCGAGGGAAAGCTTTACCAGCCACAGCCGAGTGTCTTCAAGGAGTTCATCGCTCAGCAGTACATCATCTTCGGAATTGTTGCGATGGTGTTCATTACCTTCCTCTACATCTTTAGCATCAGGAGTGTGATCCGATGGACTGGCTACGAGTTCTTCAGGAAGGCTCATTACATTGTAGCAGCTCTATATTTCGCAGCTTGCTGGGGCCACTGGACCAAGCTTGCATGCTGGATGATTGCTTCCATTGGCCTCTTCTTCATCGACCGAGGTTGCCGTCTTCTCCGCGTTGGCCTCATCCACACGGGATACAAGAGCGGCAACAAAGGCTTCGGATTCCGTGCAGCGCAATCCACTCTCCAGGTTTTCGAGGACGGAGACTCGACCGTCGTTCGCATGGACTTTGAGCACAACCACGACCCCTGGAAGCCCGGCCATCACTTCTACCTCTGCTTCCCGGAGCTCACGATCTGGCAATCCCACCCCTTCACGCCCTCCTCCCTGCCCGCGCCCCACCCCGCGCTCCCCCACCACACCTACATCATCCGCGCCGAGAAGGGCGAGACCAAGCGCCTCGCCGACCTGGCCAAGTCCGCCGAGCTATTGGCCACCCAAAAGACGACCCCGGTCATCCTCACCGGCCCCTACGGAACCAGCGTTCTCAAAGAGAACAACGAAGTGGACAACCTCCTCTGCATCGCCGGCGGGACCGGCGTCTCCTTCACCCTCCCCATCGCCACCGCCGCCGCCCAGGCCGGCGCCAAAACCGTCGACCTCGTCTGGATCGTCCGCAAGACGGAGAACATCGAGTGGATCGAGCCGGAGCTGCTCGACCTGAAGGCGCGCATGCGCGACGGCCGCCTGCCCAACCTGCGCATAAAGATCTTCGTGTCGCGCGACCCGGAGACGGCGGCCGCCAAGCTCAGCAACGGCTACCGCAAGAACGAGAAGGGCGAGGACATCGACGTGTGCGAGTGCGCGGTGTCGTCGCGGCTGGCCGACGTGCTGGCCCCGCAGCCGGGCTTCGACGTCGTCTGGCTCGAGGACCACCACCCGGACGTGCACGAGTGTCTGCGCGACTTTGCGGAAAGGGCCGCGGCCGCGGGCGGCAGGTGCCAGGTCGCCGCCAGCGGTCCCAAGGGGCTGGGCACCGATTTGCGCGCCGCCATCGCTGAGAAGAGCGAGGCTGGAAGGGTGTGGAGGGGTGACGAGAGCTACGATATTGATCTCTACTGGGATGATCGGATGGGCTGAGTGGGAGAACGCAAAAAAAAAAAGGAAGAAAAAAGGAGAGCTCTCTGGGAGAGGTCCCACGACCAATATGAATGACATAGATTAATGATGATTGGATATCCATTGTGCGCCTTTTTGGCGCCTCCCTTTACCACAAAACGCCGGTACCCATTGCGCAAGTGATCTATGATGCTTTTGTTCATGACCGTTCTGTTCTCTCCCATTTTCGAAGGCGCCTGTACAGAGACATGAAGCGAAGACGTGGAAATGAAAATTCCTCAGCCAAAACTTTCCGGTTCTATCTCCTTGCTCCGGAGCCCGCGCCACCACGTGGCCGTGGCCTGCCCTTCCTAGCCGCATTCCGCAGAGCGTACTTCTCCAGCTCCTGCTCGTCGAGCTCCTTCTCTTTATCCTCCGGCAGCAAGCTGCCCTCGATCGTAATGAACCCCCTATCGCTCTGCGTGCGCGGCGAGGTCTCGAAATCGCGGATGCGGAAGCTGATGACGCCGCCGACCCTCTTCCCCTGCGCGTCGACAAAGTGGCCCTGCGCGGTGGTGGCGGCGACGGCGGCGTCTTCCAGCTCGGCGTCGTCCTCCGTCTCGGCCGCAGCCGCGTCTCCCGCCTCGACCCAGGTCCAGTCGTCGGGCAGGCGCCTGCGGTCGATGCTGGCGCTGAACAGGTTCCAGCAGACGAGGCCGAGGTGGCTCTCGGTCTGCAGGTTGACGTTGCCGTCGACCCACATGCCCTTGCGCGGCCGCAGCAGCACGAAGTCGGCCGTCGCCCACACGAACGACGCCGCGAACTCGTTGACCGAGCGCGCGAGCACGCGGTCGCCGGACGACACGCCGCCGGGGCCTTCAGAGAGGCGCGGGTTGTGGTAGGATAGCACGACGCCCTTGAGCGGCGGGTAGTAGGTCAGGAGCAGCGGTGACAGGTGCTCGGCGCAGATGGCCTCGAGCGCGTAGGCCTGGCCGATGGCGGCGAGCGGGAGGTAGAGCGAGGCGGTTCGCAGGTAGAAAGGCGAGGCGTTCGAGTCGTCGACGGTTACTGCTGCGGATTTCTTCTGCGGTGTTGAGGTTGTGTCGGCGGTGCGCAGCTTCTTGGTGGACGACGGGACGGCGGCGGGCAGCGGCTGCTCGTCTTCGCGCTGGCGCTTCTTGGACTTCTTCTTGTCGGACTTGTCCTTCTTGTGCTTGTGGGCCTTCTGGTCGGCAACGGGCGTGGTCGCGGCCATGGCTTCGGTGGACGTGCAGGGCGGGCGCAGTCAATTGGCGCAGGGGGCGGCGGCTTCGTCGTCGTCGCGGTGGTGGTGGTGGAGCGCCGCACTTTTTTCTGACGCCTGCGCGCGAGCTCGGTCGAAGGCGGTGAGCGCGCTGCCGGTGCTGTCGGCGAAACATGGCGCCGGTGGCCGGTCGTGGACGCCCCAGGCTGCGGCTGCGGCTGCCGTTGCGCACCCCGGCGGCCCTGCGGCGGCTGCCCCGAGCTTGGAGCTCCATCTGGCATCATTCCGCACCCCAACACCCATGCCCCCGCCGCCTCTGTCTGTCGCTACCTCCCCCAAGAATGGCTGGCAGCAACCAGTTCCTGTCCGTCATCGGATGGTGGTTCCTACCCACAGTACGTCCTGTCCTCCCAAATCCGCGCGCATATTCTGACTGCGATCGCCGCGCAGGTTGTTGGGTACATCCAATCCTTCCTCTACGCTCTTCTCATTCGCGCTGGCGACCCGCGCCCTCAGCCCGGCTCTCCCAAGTTCATAAGGCATAGGAAGGCCATCCACGCCCTCGTCATCGTCGCCTACCTCTTCTACACCGTCTACGAAGCCGACTGGGAACTGCGCCGCGCCCGCGACTTCTACCAACTCCTGGGTGTTCCTGTAGACGCCAGCGAGCGGGCTATAAAACAAAAGTTCCGCAGGCTGTGAGCACTACATAACGTGTGTCTGTCTACACGCTGCTGACGCTTCCAGAACCGTATTGCACCACCCGGACAAGGTCGTCGCCGCCGAAGCTCGTCCCGCCGCCGAAAGATACTTTGTCTACCTCAAGCTCGCTCATGATACCCTTACCGACCCCGTTAAACGCTTTGCGTACGACCGCTTTGGGCCCGATATCCTGGAGTGGAAACACTGTCTTACCATCCACGACTATGTCATGCATGGCGTGCAGAGCAATGCCCCGTCATACCTAGTAGGCGCTGTGGTCATGATCATGCTGAGTATGCTTGGATACTTGGAGCAAGGGCGCTACGTGAGCTCATCCACCTTTCATAACTTGGCTCTCTGGGAATCAGAAACTGAACCAGACGTACAGTGGCGCTACCTGGCCTTTGCAGCCCTGATAATCCTCGAGGGGCACACCATAACCCGTCCCGATTTCCCAGCCTTCATCACCGATTTCCTCAACCCACTTTTCGCTTTCTTCAAGGCCCACCCGCCGTTTCTGCCCTTTCAGGTCCTCGCCATCGCCCGCAAGACGACGTTTGCGCTGTTCATCGCCATGAACCAGCTTGCGCCGATCCTCCAGGACCCGCGCCGTAACTTGCAGAACCAAAATAACGCCGCCGCCCAGCAGGAGCAGCTGAACCGCCTGACGCAGCTGCTATCAGTTGCCGATCAGGATGCGATGAAGCTGGTCGGCATCGAGACCATGCCTTTCCAGGGAGACGAGGGTGAGAAGGAGCTGAGGGGCAAGATGAAGGATTGGATCGTCCAGAACAGTATAAGGAATGATCCGGTGGTCAGAGATGCTGTGGGCCGCGTCTTGGCGAAGAAGCGGCAGAATGCGCCTGCTGGGGCGAGAGGAACGACGTAGACAAGATTTAGATCGCATGAGTACTTAGACGTAATGAATTCTGATTGTTGGATCAAAATCGGCTGAGGCGTTTTGGAGCAGCATCCCTATCTATCCGAAATCGCGCTTGGTGGTTTCGCCTGAGTCCTGTAGCCGGCGCGCTAGGCTTCCGCTCGGCTTGGCCTTTTCCAAGAGTGAGGAACCTGGACCAGTGAACTTGAAGGGTTGATGCTTGAGGCGCTAAGTATGAGCCTATGACGGATAGCTATATTCCCGCAAGCCGAACGAGGCACGACTTGGGCACTATCTGCACGCAGCACCGTGATATTTCATCAGGGGAAAACCAATCTTGGAAGACAGGAAGACACAAACAAGAGGAACGAGTACGAGACACGGTCCGCTCAACTCACCGACCACCGTTCCACCGTTAAGGCTACCCGCAAGCAAGACACTTGAGCGACGTCATTCGTGCCCACGATAAGTGGAACTCGGGCTTCACCCAAGTTTCTCTGCTCCCCGAAATACTGATCCTCGTATGCCCGCGCTAAACCAACCATGCACCCGGTTTTGAGACTTGCTTCGAGCGATCTCATGCAACATAACCTTTTTCGGGCATCCAGGTAGAGATTCTGATCAGCGTTAGCATACTTGACCCGGAATTAAGATCCTACCTCTCGGCGATCAGTAAGTCTCCGAGGCTCCGAGCCGGGTCTCGCGCACGACATTGTAATGCCGTGCATGATCGAGCTAGGAGAACAGATCGTGGTCTACTAGTGCCTGAGAAGTTCCAGAAAACCGACTTTTCGTCGACTGCGAGAGAAAGGGGCCACTCGTACTGATGAACTAATGTCTGCATGGTTGGCAGAACTGAATTACTAGTAAATGATGTGTACTGCTGGACTTGCCGTCCACGTCTGGTATCTCTATAGACCGACTTTTAACAATTTGACCTTGATGACCGGCCGACTGAACGTCTTCTACGAAAAGCCTCCAACTGCCGGTTCGCTGCAGCAGAATTTCTTCCAGCGCCAGGCTCCATGCCATGCTGTTGGTAGAGTGGGCCGTGAAAGTCCATCGCAGGCACACCCAGAACACTTCGAAAGAACGAACGGCCTAGGTCTCAGCAACTTCACTCGTCCACATCGAGACGAAGGCCCTTCCATTCGGAACCATTCCCTCCCCAGCCCTCAAGCGCGCCCCGCCGCCGCCGCCGCCGCCGCCCTCCTCGCAAAGCTCTCCTCCAACATCTCCCGCAACCCCCTCGGCTTCCTCCCGGTCAACATCTCCACGTCCCCGCTGATGACCGCCATCTCGCCCAGCCGGGTGGCCTTCCCAAAGGAGACCATGTCCGAGCTGTTCCACGGGATGCCCTTCACGACCAGATCGTCCACAGGCTCGCGTGGGATGCCTAGGGCGTCGAACATGGCGAACATCTCGTCGTCGGTCAGCGGCTCGAAGCGCACGCCCTCGGGGCCCCTGCCGGCCACCTCGCCCATCATGCGGGCGGCGTCGCGCCAGCTCAGCAGCTCGGGGCCGGTGATGGCGTAGGCGCGGCCGGCGTGCGGCTCCGGGTCGGCCAGCACGGCGACGGCGGCGGCGACGCAGTCCGCGCGGGCGACGAAGGCGACGCAGCCCTCGCCCGAGTTGCTCTTCAGCACGCCGTCGGCCACGGCGGCGGGCGCGGCCACGTCGGCCATGGCGTCGGCGTACTGGGCGTCGCGCAGCGCGGTCCAGGCCAGGCCGGCGTGCGAGTTGGCGGCGCGCAGCATGGCCTCGGTGGCGCGGTGCTCCTGGCCGACCAGCGCGGTCGGGTCGGCGCGCTCCGCCGACACGATGCTGGTGTAGACGACGTGGCGCACGCCCGCGCGGACGGCCGCGTCGATGGCCGTCTGGTGCTGCGGCAGGCGCGCGCCCGCCCGCGACGTGCTGATCAGCAGCATCGTGGTCGCGCCGGCGAAGGCGGCGGCCAGCGTGGCGACCGGGTCGTCGAACGAGCCCTGCCGGATGGAGAGGCCGCGCGCGGCGTAGGCGGACAGCTTGGACGGCTGGCGGGTGAGGAGGAGCAGCGCCGACGGCGGCGTGCCGCGCTCGAGGAGGCGGTCGACGGCCTGCCGCCCGTACTGGCCCGAGGCGCCGGTGATGAGGATCTTGCTGCCGCCGTTGATGGCGGGGGCGGCGGGCTCTGCGGCGGCCATTTCTTCTTTTGGGGCGGTGATGGTGGTGGTGCGGTGGTGAGGGCGAGGGTGGGTCTTATGCCGGACTGGACGCACAACGAGAGACTGACTGAACGCGCAACGGAGAGCAGATGGACGCAGCAGCAGCCACGATGGCGGACGGGCTGAGGAGGGACTCGCTGAGACGACAGCTGGACTTGGGCAGGCAAACGAGCGGCTGTCCTGGACAGGGAGCACACGCAGGTGATAGTAGGGGACCCACCTTATACAGGCGGCGGCCGCACGGGCGGCCGTGGACACAGGATTAATATGACAGCTCGCGCGGAGGGCGATCGGACCGGGCAGCGGTTTGCATCGCGCTCGCGGCTGGGCTGGCGGTCGAGGGCCAAGCTGCGCGCGTCTGACCTTACGGCGGAGGTGAAATAAAGATGGGGCGCCGCGGAACAGGCCGCACGCCCGGCCACGGTGACGGCTGCCCCCCGACGGCCACCCCGGGCAGACTCTCGGGCTGGCAGCCGAGAGCTCGACCATTTCCCGTCTGGGCAAACGCGAGGGCGCCGGTGCTGCGACGACGGCCAGGCAGGGCGCGGCGGCCTGCGCGAGCACGCGGCACCCAACTGCCGTGCCGTTTCACCGGCGATCGATCTCAGTGCCGGCCGGCGCGCGTCCTGCATCCTGGGCGTCCGCAGGGCTCTGCGCCGCCGTCGTATTCGGACACTTGCTCGCAGAGCTTCGCTGGCTGCCGTCCGAATGCGGCCGAGCGCGCCGAGCCTTTGGCACAACAATAAAAGAGGAGCCCGCAACGGGAAGATGATAGTCCGGCTGCATTAAACTTAGAAAACGCCTTCCACCGGCTGCTGCTGGCTGAAGTCGTACGCATTGCCGTACGGCCTGTTCAGGTATCGCCTCTCGACCTCCGCCGCCGGCATGAACGCCCCCTGGACCTGGAGCCCCGTCCGCTCCCCGCCCAGCAACGGCGCCAGCTCGTCCGCAAACTCCACCGCCATCGGGTTGCGGTACCATGGCGCGAAGTGGACTGTGAGAGGTAGAAGATATGTTTCAGCATACGAGAAACAAGAAGGCGGCTGGAAGCCTTTTGCCCCACCCTTGCACGCCCATTCCAAATCTTTTCGGGGAGGAGTGCTTACTCATTGCTAGCATGACCCTCGGATCTTTCGTTAAGTTGGGCATCCCGCCGTGCCCTAGATGGCATTGGGTCAGCAACTGTGGCCATCTCCCGCTGACGGCCGAGTGCTTCCACTCCGGGATCCGGTCCCAGGCACAGGGAGGAACTTCTTCTAGCTCTGCTCCAACGACGATGGTGTTTTCTGTGGTTTGCCCCCAGGAAGACGGCTTCGACGTCCGTCTGATCGCTCTCTGCTCTCCAGGTCTCCGTGCTCTTTCGGGCAAGATGACGACACTGACGACGCACAAGAAGAGACAAAGAAGCCTCCTGGTGCAAGACCGGCCAGCAAGCGTCCAGAGAACGGCAACAGAGAACTATCCACAGAGCCGAAGTACTCGTTGAGACGCGGAGAGCGAGCAAGACCCACCCTCAACTCACTCACGATCACTTCAACTCCACAGACACCACCCGGCCCCTATCCCCTCGACAACGAGAGACCCGGCCTCACGACGGCGCCGGCAAACCACCCCGCCCACTCGCCCACCCACTCACGCAGGAAGCAACAGAACGGCGAACTCACAAAGTCTCAAATCCCTCACCACCACCGCCCCCTTGGGCACCTCGGGCTGGCTGGGCGCCCTCTCCGCCCTCCTCCCCTCCAGCAGCTCCCTCCTGATGCGCCCGCTCGCGCGCTCGCCGTGCCGGCCCTCCTGCGCCGCCAGGCCCGAGCCGGCGTGCGTGCCGAGCCACACCTCGGTCGACCCGTTCGCCGGCGTCATCGCCACCAGCGGCACGTTGACGACCAGCGCGAACGGCGAGGCCGGGTGGTCGAAGTCGGCGTCCGTGTGCGTGGGCTGCGCCTGCGGAGGCGCGCCCGCGCTGGGCGGGAGCGCCGTGTTGCCCGATATGAAGGAGAGGCGCGGGTGGGGGCCGAGGGTCGTGCTGGTGATTTGGGTGACGATTGGGTCTGTGGGTGGAAAGAAAAAGGAAAAAAAGGTGTTCAGTCACTTGTGTGTTGTGTGGAAGGGGGGAGGGAAAGGGGGCCCTTTGACAGAGGAGATGGGTGCTGCGGATGACAGCTGGTGTGCGAAGGACACTCGGCCTCGAGACGGAACTGCTCTTCTCCAGCTCGCTCTTGGCCATGCTGTCTGCTTCGCCCGGACGCGGAAGTGTGTTTCTGGATGCACGCCGAGGATATCTGAACGAACGCCTCAAGTCTCGGCGCGGACCCGTCGCGCCTTTCGAGAGCAGATTCTCCCTAGCTGTCGGCTGCAGCATCCATCTGGTCTGGCAGGAAGGGGAGCAACTCACTGACGAAAATGGACGGGTCCCACCACTGCTGCGTCAACGGCGGGTCTTGCTGGATGTTTCCCTTGTTGTAGTTGAACGGGCCGTCGTCGCCCAAGGCCTGCAGAGCGTACGCATCCTCGACCATTTTCCGGTTGAGCCTGTCCAGCCTCTCATGCTCGATCACATCCTCTAGGACGACGAGACCGTCGCGATGAAGCGCGCGTGTCGCGATCTCCACGTTGCGCCAATCGAGCTTGCCGGCATTGACCTCCGACTTGGACACTTTGACGGAGATCGGCGTGGAAGGCAGGGCTGTTTGAGATGCAAAAAAGCGGGTGGGAGCGGTGGGGGGTTTGGCATGACGAGCTGCTGCCACGGCTCTGCAGAGATGGCGGCTCCTTTGAGGCCACATGGTGGTTTTCACAACGATCCGAACAAGAGGGAAACTGCGTTGCTTGTCGCGTTCAGTCAGCCCACCGTTGGTGGCCTCTTTAAATAGTAGCTACACGTATAGCGTTTCTCCACGATCTACGTTGATCTGCTTCCTCCGCGCGGAGGGCGCGTTGCCTGATCAGGGAATCCACCCGCGAATGCGGGGCAGTCGACCCGCGGGCCGAAACACCATTGAGTGTCCAGCAGCCCAGAGCACCTGTGGCTGTTCATACACGCATCGTCCGTCAAAGGGCCGAGTCTGCGGCAACACCGACGGTCCGGAAGCAAGCTGCGACGTCGGCCTGGGCGTCGTCTACACGGAGCAGGGGAAAAATGACACGTTCGGCAAACCTGCTGGCCCGGCAAGATCTCCCATCCCGAGGGATCGGGCACTCAGATGCTGGAGTGCGATGGGGAGCGGTCAACAAAGGCATTGAGAGATAAGATGGGGAAACGAATGGAGAAGAGGAGGAGATATCTCCTGACGGTGGCTTCAGAAACCTGCGCGGCTCCGAAAGCAGCTGACAATTTTTTTTTCTATAGGTAGTGCACGCTGCACGCTATTGTAGAACTGTCCCGGGGCTATGGAGGTGGGAGCGTCCTACTCACGCTGCATGCACCTCGGCATGACAGGCGAGGGAAGGGATGCCTCTTCTTGGCAAGGTGGTTCTTTGTGGGACGTGAGAACTGTAATCCGCATTCCGATACGACCATGGCCCACGCGACACTCCCCAGTGCCGGCGGGTTTGCCACATTATTGCCCCGACGGCCGCCTGCCTTCCAAATTGCGGTGGACCGCCTGACACCTCACCGCTGTGAGAGGTCCCATGCGATGTCGAGGAGCGATTCGCGCAGGGCCGGTGGGTGCGTCGCTCACAAGAGCCCCAAACCACCCTATAGGGTCACGGATTGTGGATCTCGCGTAACGTCAGCATTGCACCCGCAGCCTTGCCTCAACCCTGCGAGAGCGACCGTTGCCAAGCCGGCAAGGCAGATTACCTGCAGCAGCGTTGAGACCTGCAGTCAGCCCTGGTCGTCTGACTCTTTGACATGTCGGCAATCCAAGCTCATCCCTGCATCCGCGTCCGGCGCGCTCTCCCGAGGCAAGAACTGTTGCACTGCTGTGCGCCTCTCCCGCCGCTTCGCACCGTTGCTCCCGTCGAAGCTGCAGGTGACAGCTCACAGGTGCCACGGAGCGCGGCGAAGTGCATTCCTGCCACTCCCCTGACAGCAGGGCTGGCGCCCGCACACGCGAACCTGAGACATCAGACAAGGAATGTCCAGAAGCTTGGGTAGACAAATTCATCCTCGAAAATGCGGCGGACCTGCTCTAGGATGAATTTCTCGACCTTGCCCACGTTCTTCAGCACCTGTTTCCCTTGCTCTTTCTGGCCGATCTCGCTCTCCACCTTGATCTCTTCGAGAAGGCCGCCGGGTGAGGTCCGACACGCGCGCTGATTGGCCGATGCATGATCGTCAGCCGGGCTGTCTTCTTCCCTGGGCTCTGCGCCAATCAGGGCCTCGGCGTCCTCTGGAGATAAGAAACAGAAATGTGCTCGCTTCTTGATGTAAGCTAGGATTGCAACCCCGTCAAACGTCAGGCCGGTGACGGTGAGCTTGAGTGGGATGCCGACAAAGCTTGGCATGGGGTAGTCAAGCAGGATTTCCGCCGTGAGCACCATCTTGATGTCGCCTGAGTAACGGACATGCGCAACGATCTGTAGATCCTCGGGGCTAGCCTCGCGCAGGCGCGGGGTGGGCGACGGGGAGCAGCCGTCACTGTCGCGCCGCTGCTTTGGGTACTCGCTGGCGTCCGAGCCAGACCCGCGTTCGTGCTGGTGCTGGCTTTGCGGGCGCGAATCCAGATCGGCCGTGGACGGTGTGTTCGAGCTGATGGATGCTGAGTGGTCGCGCGGCGTGTGCGGTCGGTCCGCATGATGGTAGTCATGCCATCCGTTCTGAAACTGTGCGCCGGCAACGGCAGCAAAGGGCGTAGTCGTACCTGACAGGCCGGCGCCGAGAGGGAGGTGGAAGTAGCTCATGTTCGAGGTGCCGCCCGGAATGCCCGGCGTGGGCTCGCGCGAGAGGGAGTTGCCCAGCCGCTCGCCGAGGGCCAGGCCGCTGCGCAGGCCGGTGAGGCGCGAGTCGATGGGCGGCGGGCGCGCGTGGTTCCCTCTGGGCTGCTCCTGGGGCTTCTCGTCGCGCGCGCGCTGGCGGCGTTCGCGCGACGTCTTCGCAGCGTCACCGCCCGCCGCTTCGGTCACGGGCGCCGAGGTGGTGTCATCGTCGGGCGCGTCGTCGTCCTCCTCGTAAAAGTCGGGCAACGGATCACATATATCCTTAATCTCGATCGCCGGCGTGACGCTGCCGAAGTCGAACGAGTGGACCTGGACGGCGCGGATGAAGCGCGGCAGCGTCACCTGCTGGAAGCGCTCGTGGACGAACGCGCGCACCGCCTCGGCAGACGCAGCGCCGTCCGCGCCGCCCGTGAGCGTGTCCCAGTGGATGTCGATCGACATGGCGGTCCAGGTGCAGCAGGACTCGCTACGCGGGCTGGTTGACTTGGGCAGGTGTTGTCGGCGCGGGCGCGGCTCGCTTGACGATCCTTGGCATCTCGCCCACCACGGATTACCACGCTGCCTGGCCGCTGCCACCCTGCCACCCTGCCCTGCACCGCTGCCTGTGCGTCGGGCCGTGGCAACACCCAACACCCACTCGCCGTCCACCGTCCAGCGCAGCGCGCGCCGGCCCTCCCTGCGCGGCGGAGCTGCGGCCAGGCAGCACGGCGCAGCCAGGCAAAGGGCAGGCAGCAATGCAGCAGCAGAGCCAGGCCGGCCGGATGGAGAAATGGATGAAGTGTTTTGCGGGTCGCGTCCTGGCAAATCTAACTTGATATGAGCCCTGTGAGGCGAAGAGCCGTCCGTCACCACGCGAGAGTTACGGGTAAAACGGCGTCTGCGCCAGGCCCCGCACTGCCCGCACGCCGCCGCGCAGCTCCTCGGCCAGCCGCCCAGCCGCCGACAACTGATGTCAGGTTTGCCCGTTCCGGACGCGCGCGACACCACCGCCCGCCGCGCTCGTTGCGGAGTGATCGACGATCTGATAGTCGCACGCCGCGCTGCTTGGCTTCACAGGTGACCGTGCTGCGACTGCGGCCGGCCATGCGACCACGCCGGGCGGAGCGCTGATACGCGCGCGCGCGCCTCGGGGGTCGGTATGGATGCGGCAAGTCGAGCACCTCGCCGTTTCAGCGCTCACATGTGGCGTACTTGCGGGCCGGCCCTCTAACTAAAGGGCTCGGAAGATCACCGTCACTTTCTGGCCGGCGAGCGCGTCGCTGCCCTCTCCCCCCCCCTCCTCCGCCCACCGCTGTGCCGCACGGGTGCGTGGCGTGCTCTGCAAGCTTTATCCCGCACATCCTCTGGCCTCTTGCGGCACGCGTCTGAGCTTGTATGCCTGCCGCCGTTGGGCAGCAATCCGCGCGAGTCGCAAAATTAGCCAGCGCCGTCCGAGGCGTGGTGCGGCGCGCGTGCGATACGTACAATCTCGCCGTCATTTCGCAGCGGCGGAAGGGGAAGGGGTTGCGCGCTCTGGCGGCAGCATGGCTGGCTGAACGCGCCGCTGTCACTGTCACTTCACAGCCTCCAAGGCAGAGCGCGCAAACCAGGGCCGCGCCCAAGGGTTGCCCTGCGGGGATTCCTCCGGCTAAACAGCCGTAAGCGATTGGCGAGGGTTTGCAGTATCTCCGCCGTTGATGATCAATCGGAGATAATTTGCATTTGCATTTTCTTCACTACCAACGGTTTTCCCGTGCGACGTGAGCCGTGACATGGCCGACGGCAGCCCATGGTGCATTCGCACGCCACCGAGCGCAAGCGGGCTGCAATCTCCATCAGACGGTCTTGGAAGCTTGATTGATGGCCGGTACTCTATCCCTCGCCGCATCTTGGTTGCTGTGCCGCCCCAGAGGTGAGTGAACGAGAGGTGGAGAGAGCAAGAGAGAGGGAGGAGAGGAGAGAGTGCATGGCTGCGGGTTGAAGAAATATCCTGCGCCTTGTTTTTTTCCATCCAAGAGAGGTACCAGTACAGCCCGGAAGGCGGGTGCGACGAGACATTACAACTTTCCAAGACGGCCAGAAGAACTTCCAAATAAAAACATATGAACGCCAGCCCTGCTGAACGCCAGCTCTGTGGCTCCCATGCCATTGGAACGCCTGCACTTTTGTCTCCGTGACGCCGTCCTATGCTCGTGTCGTACCGAAAAAAAAATATAGGCCTACGAGGGCCAGCGAGTGGGTGCCCGGCGAGGGAACCCGCGGGGTGGTGAGGGTGGTGAGAGGGATCGAGGAACGGCCCGCGTTTCTGTTTTCTATAACCGCATGTGCAGTGGTACTGCCGTCGTCCGGACGAAACCCGCGGTGCACGCTGCAGAGGGCTGGTCAGAGCTGGGGTACGCAGCGCGGCGCGGACGTTGGCGGTACCTGTCATCCATCGCACTTATCGCACTTCTCCTCGTGTTTGACGGTCTTTGTTTTCAGCTCGCCGCAGGAAGCGCGCCTCGAGGTGGCGCATGGGGCCTTCTCGACAACCTGGTGCCCGCAGCCGTAGTTGTGTATTACTCGGGTGCACATGGTGGCGTCGGCGGCTGCAGCGGCGGGAGGGATGGTGGGTGGGTGGGTGGTGGTGGTGGGGGAGCTTGGAGCTCTTCTTGGAGGGCGGGCTGGGGGGCGGAAATAGTCGCGCTTTGGAATGGCGAGCAAATGCAGGACGACGCGTGGCGGGCAATTGCTGCGCTGGCGCGGGCGAGGGCGAGGGCGGGGAGGAGTCTTGGGGGGATTGAGGAGGATTGACGGTGACCTTGCTTGGGGACAATTTCGGCTTCGAGGGAGGCACGGCGAAGGGGAACCGCGTGCTGGTGGTGGAGCGCCGGGTCTTATAGAGGCATATTGAGGCAAGCCCGGCAGTATGGGCCTTCGTGGGAAGTTAATAAAATACCGTTTGCAACATCGAGTGCGACAGCGCCGGCGGTCGTGTACAGCCGTTGGAACAACGCGGGAAGGCAAGGAATTCATGTACGAGCGTTGGCCTCGCTGACAGGGAACGGCCGGGGCCAGGGTGATGCTGCTATCCAAGCTCCATGGTGATTAGCACGGGCGGGCAGGCCAATAATCATGCCGGCCGCTGCTAGCGGCAGGTGGTCGAGGAGCACCCAGGCGACCGATCATGGCGCTGAGAATGGGCCGGTACATGCCTACGTACAGGACGCAGCGCTGCCGGCCGCTGAATCCAGCAGTGCCGCCCGAGCAGCGCGCTGCTGTCTTGGGAGCTGCGCATTCGCGTCCGCGCTGCCCTGGCCGCCGCTGCCCGCATGCCCCGGGCCCACCGCGCGCGGAACTCTCGACAGCGTCCCGGGCCAAGCCCTGGCGATCACTGCTGGCCGCACACCGCACTGTATCAGCCTTGTGCGTGGATCGCCGTTTGTGTGTTTAAGCTGCAGTCAGGCCATTTTGCGACTTTATTAGCACCCGCGAATTTGCCTTTGTGCGAACGGAGCCCGCCTGATTTGTATTCGCCCGAGCATTCCTCGCACATGGCACCCTTGCGGTGGCAAGTATCGCGCGGGCGCAGTGCAGCCGCGGAAGGCCGGAGCGGTGGGACACCACGCAAGGAGCCGGCCCTTACATACGGGCACGGTGGGTGCGCGGCCGCCAGCAGCGCCAGCGAGCAGTCGCTCGCGGTGGAGCAATCTTACGTTTGTGCCCGCCAGCCTTACATGTGATGTGGTTCCTGCCTGCCGCGAGTCGGTGGCACAGGGAAGGCGCGGCCCTTGTTGGGGCAGCAAATGGCTTGCATAAGGCCTCTGCCAAACCGCCTGGGCGCAGAGTGTCGGCCCGGGCAGATCACTTGGTTCCGCGGCGTGGGCATCGCGGTTGGCGGCTACTCTGGCCTACCGCGTGCGGCGTAGTGCTGCGGTGCTACGGCCGCCCCCGCGCGCCGCCCGCGCAGTTGCTGGTGCCAGCGCGCGCCGGTGTCGGCCTGCGCCTGCGCTGCGCGCTGCTTCCTATACTGGCCCTCTCGCGCACTGGGGCGCTCTCTCTCCTCCGTCTCTCCCCAGCGACGCGCCCCTCCCCCATGCCGCCGTCCAGCGCCCAGCGCCCAGCGTCCAGCGTCCAGCGTCCAGCGCTCGCGGCGCCGCCTGTCGCTGCCGCGCGCCCAGCCAGCGGCCGCCGTAGCGCAGAGCTACCGCCCGCCGCACTGTTCCTGAGCCCGCAGCACGCAGCACCCAACCGGCCGCCCACGGATACCGCGCCGTCGCGCTGCAATATCAGCGAAACCAAGGGCTGGACGCCACCGCCCTCGCGCTCAGGAGGCACGCACACGACCCGTGGGCTGCGCAGCCCGCCCGCCTCGGCTACCCTCGGCCAGCGCGCCAGACGATCGCGAAGAATCGGACTCGAATGGCCCATCGTGAAGACGACGTGTCAACGGCCGCCGCTCTGCTGCTCTGTAGGCGCAGCTCCAACGAGTAAGGCGCCTCGGAGCGATGCGGGGAAGCACGACGCAAGGAGGCGGCCAGGGCCTTCGATGCTAGGGCCTAGCGCGGGGTAGCAGTCTGGCTGCGAGCACCTTGATGCCCGCGAGCCCGGAGCGGACAGCCAGCTGGCGAGACGCGACGAGCAGAACAGCACGCAAGCTTCTCGCCCTGCCCAGAACGGCAGCGGCGACTGCACGTCGGCAGGTGTTACTTCCGCCGCCACGCCGCTCCACGCACGCTCTGCGCCCGCGCAGCCCTTCTGCTCTGACCAGCAGCCCACACCGCCATCTTATCAGCACCGCCAGTGTGCCAGTGCTGCCGCAAACAACCTCGGATGGCGCCTGCGCGCTCTTGGTCCTCATTCGCGCCTGCGCGCCGCCGCCCTCAAACACATGACGTCGCGTAGGAGCCAGCATCCCCAGCCGGCCCTTCTTCGTCCGCACGTGTCCGCCCGCGATGGACGAGCGGAGCGCCTGCTTACAGCCGGCTTATAGGTGCGCGCAAGCCGTTCTTGCCCGAACGATCCCCAGAGCAACGGCTCCATTCGAGCTATAGGCGCCACCATCGCGCTCTATCGTCGCCGTACTTAACCAGCAGCTCCTGCCCCTACTGCGCCTGCCACAGCCCGCCTGAACCCACTGCACTCCTGCGCGCCGCTTGCTGCACCAACGGGATAAGACTTACGACCCACTTCTTCAGCTCCTCCCCTGAAACGCCATACCGCGTACACGTGCTCCCTTTGCCCGGCCGATCAGCACCCCGACTGTGTCACCCGGCAAGACATAAATTCAGCCCAGCTCGCCGTGCTCGTTCAGCTCACCATCTCCCACATTTCCTCGCCCCTGCCGTCAAACCCCGCCAGTTCCCCCACCCGCGCAGCTCTTTTTTTTGCCTCGAACAGCTCCAGATATCAAGATGGCCGCTCCCAACATGAACTCGCTCCTATCGGCCCGCCGCCCCTCGGCGTTCCTGGTTCTCGCGCCCACGGCCTCCTCCAACTACCCCGCGTCGCCCACCTCGCTCACTCCTACGTCTCCGTCGGTCTCTGGCGCAAAGGAGCCTGTTTCTCCCACCCAGGAGCTCGCGTCCCCAGTCACCAAGCCGGTGGAGAACGAGATGGAGGTCACGGCCAAGCAACGCCGTTCGAGCAGCGTCAGCAGCAACACGTCTGCACAGTTCAAGTTCCTCAAGCTGGGCCCAGTCCACTTCGGGAAGGGCGACGGAGCCACCGACTTCGCCGAGATGGAATGAAGACACTGCACGTGACGGCGTATCAGCAACAACGCCCTCGTTGCATCCCTGAGTCCAAATCCCACGGTCGGGCCTGGATGACTTCTGCAATCGGTGCACCAGCTACTCCAGTTTTACTTCTTTCGTCGTGACTCGGTTTATGGTGTTCGGGACATCGGCAAGTTTGTCCTTTTTGCTTTGCGGCCTTCTTTCCGGGCGGGACGGTGCGCCTGGGCATCGGGTTAAGTATGCTAGCGGATGCATTACTAGGAAGGTTGGAACAATCAGGGACCCATCAAACCAAACATCACGATGCTACGATATTCGAATTAGAATTTTGTCTACACAATTACCTCTGATTGCGTGCGAACCGGTACTGACTGGTGTTGTCCACATTCAACTCTTGACGTCATTCCAACGAGTCGCGCATGCGATGGTCCGCGTGCGCCGACTTAAGCTTTCACAGCCGTTTAGCTGAAGGGGAGGTGGACTTGCTTTCCACGGACTGAGCCTATAATCGAGATCGGCCGTGCGAGGAGAAGACCAATAGGGGGTTCGTCGGGAATGCCCCTCGCCAATCACTCTGGCTGACCCTGCTGCAGACTAGCTCACCGGTCGATCTCGTCCAAAGATCCAGATGGCGAGGTTCCTTGTCCGGGGAATGTTCCAGATTGCAATTGAGTTTCTTGCTTGTGCGGTCTAGATCTCGACGCTCAGGTCGAAATCCAGGTCCTGCCTCCAAGTACTCAATGCGGACTGGTTTCGCGATGCATAATTGGGATAACGGTTTGCGTAGGCTGGGGAAGTCTGAGAGGAAGGATGAAGCAGGGCGCTCTGTGGCTCTGTATGTGCAAAGATTTGCTAGCCAATTTCGGATGTACGTCCGCATGGATGCTGCGCTACGGATGAAGCTTGAGATGGTTTGAAACGAGGACGAGGAACCTCCAGTCCAGTCGGGGGACGGGCAGGGCATATCCGCGCACGTTCTTGGGGATGGTGGTAAGGTCGGAAAAGTGCTCCGGTCCATTCAAGTCCAACGCGAGATACGACGGCCAGCTTCGTGAACTAGCGCACAGGCTTGTTGGCACGCGCCCTTCAGCTTGAAGCACTTCTTAAACGCAAGCCGCATCTCCACGGCACGACAGCCTGACGCGCCCGGCCCATCCGATAATTTGAGCCTCCTCCGTTGGGCAAGACGCCAACTCTTTTTCTCCCCTCAATGCACGAGCGTGCGCGTATACAATGGCCCTTGCCCATGCGAGGGTGGGATTGAAGTACCTTCGTACCCTCAGGGGATATTGGGCATTCTTCTGCTGCGGCCTCAGCAACAGTGAGACAAATGGCGGTAGGACAGCCCAGACGCGCTCGGTCGGCACGAAGGTTGCGGCACGCAAAGTCTCTTAAGCACCGTCGAACCTCACAGGCAACACGGAAGCCATAAATAGGCGATAGGTGTTATAACGCCCAGAGGGATGCCTGTTCGAGACTAGTCTCAGGAACCGGGCACGGGCGGCGTATGGGAGCGGCAACTTCGGACTGGAGCGACCCATGCCTGGCCGCTCGTCGGGTGTTGCTGCTGTATCGCCCGTGTCTGCGTGTGGTGGTTCGGCCACAGCTTGATTAACTTTGCTTCTTCCGCGGCAGCTCGGAAGCGACCCCCCCCAGCCCCGGTCAACTTTCTTCCTCACTACCCGGCGCCAGCAGAGCAAGCTCGAAGCTTGCTGCATCGGTGCTAGCGGCGACAGCCCCCTGAAACTTGGTCGTTCGAAGTTGCCCTGTCGTCCCCTCTTTCCTGTCTTCTCCGGCATCGAGAAAGAGAAAAAAGCGTTGCGGCCTTATGCACCGCTCCCGCGACCCCAGACCATGCGGCTCATCACACGAGTTCCGGTCTCCGGTCGATTTGAAGCATGTTTGCTGAACTCTGTCCCTGCCCTCCCTCCTTTCCTCAGGTCATGCCCCGGCCCTAGCTTCTCGATGAACCATCATGCCCTTTTTTTTTAACCTTCACTGAGCACGCTTGCATTGATTGGGCTTCATGATTACAAGCACGGCGCTATCGAAAAACTAAGCGGAGGCAAATGTCACGGCTAGCCTTAAGCTCTGGACTTTCTATTTTCCTCCATCCGAGCCCTTCCTCGCGGGAGAGAACAGGAAAACAATCACGAGGAAGACCATTTGCCTATTCCAAGCAATCAGCCCGAGCCTCGGTTCCTTCAAAGTGTGAACCGGAGATAAAGAAAAGGATGGGAAGCAGTGCTTGGTTAGCTGACGACAGCCGCCACACGTTCGTCGCGGAGCTGCGAGCCGTAACGGGTGGTTCGACCCTTCCACCCCAACACAAGCCACGGCAGCTGCAAGCGGACGAATGGAGTGGGGATGGCGAAGTTCAGACGTGGACGCAGACACACCACCTCCACCGCCGCCGCTGCCGCCGCCGCGCCGCGCCGCGCCGCGCGGCTACCGAAAATTTGCCCTACAGGGCACTCACGATGGGGAGCGGATGCCAGCCAGTAGACGGAGCTGGGGACCGCCCGTTTCCCCGCGGCTCCGGCGGGCGCTGTGCTCAGTTGCAAGAAGCGGCTCGAGCGAATGACAGGCGGGCCGCTGCTGGCTGGATGTGCCAAGGCTTGGAATAGGCATGAGATGGCGGGAAATGGTTTGTGCTGCGGAGCCACCTAAGTTACACACTAGAGATGAGAGGTGCAGGCGGCCATGCACAGTGCCGTCTCGTGCAGTTGGGGCGGCTTATCCGTGGGGTGGGAGGAAGGAGCAGCAGCAAGCAACAGCAGTAAGATTGAGAAAAAAAAAATCGCGATGGGGGCGGGCGGCTAGAACCATGTCCGGTCGTCTCGCGGCATGTGTCAACTAGGCAGCCGTCCGATATTTCCGATTGCCTACATTCGGGGAGGTGCAAGAGAGGCGCACAGCGTTGCGTGACGGCTGCAGCAGTGCTGGACTGTGCGGAGGGCAGACAAGGCGACGCGCAAATGAAGATTATAAAGCACCGCGAGACAAGCGGTTTGGAGAATTGGGCATCCTTGCGAGATTTGCACCTGGGTGATGTCAGTCGCGCCGGTGGGTGTCGGGGAGGTCGTCGGCGTACTCCTGCTCCTGGCGGCGGCGGGCACGTCGGGGCTCGACGAATTGCTGCAGCCAGAGCTATCTGCCATGTACCGCGGGCCGGCGGTGCAGCACACAGCAGCAGGCGGCACGCAGGGACGGCGCGCAGACGGATAGCTCGCGTTTGACGGCGGCGCGGTGCGTTGCGACGAAAACGTGGGAGCTGTCAAAGTGGAGCGCGGGAGACGTGAGACGCGAGACGCGAGACGCGAGACGCTCGGACGCCACTGCCTAGCGAAGCCGACCACCGTCATCGACCTTGCCTGTCCCTGCCACTGCTGCTGCTGTGCCTGGCTGGTGCTGCGCTGCCTCTGCCTTCTGCCTTCTGCCTTCTGCCTGTGGTGCTCGCACTCGACAGCTGCCGGTGCAGGCGGGCCGCGAGACGCGGCTGGCACAGCACCGCTCGCTCCCTGCGGCTCTGTCCCAGTGGCCGACAACGTGGCTGCCCACGCTGCCCTGCCGCCGGCCGTGACGTTGCACACAGCGGAGGCCCATCCGCCAGTGCCGTCGCTGACTGAGCCCGCCGCGTCCGCCGAGAGCGAGTGCATTTCGAAGCAGCACGGCAACGTCCCGCTAGCGATTGCCTGCAGCGCCTGTGATTCGCCCGCGCCCCCAAACCCATCCACTCACTCCGACGTCGCCGCAAACACCACCGTTCGCTGCTCGTCGGCGTCCGGAAGGCTTGTCTCTGCCTGGATGGGCGTTCTGCCCCGCATGGCCGGCAACGGCGTCGATTCGCGACTTCCCACACCGCTCTCCGGCCATTGCTCAATGTCTACGTCATGCCCTAGTCTCTTGGGCGCCTGCACTTCGCAACACAGCGCCGTTGCTTCTCAGCCTCTTCGAACCTCACTTCCCTCTGCTTAGGAAATCCCGCTTTGGGATATTGACGAGCATCGTGGCCGCAAGCCTCCTTTCCAAGGTCGCCCAGGGCACGGAGGCGAAGAAGATCCTGGACCTGGAGAAGGACACCAGGAATTACCAGGATGACAAGAACCGGATAACTTCCGATTGGTACGTGCAAACATACTCACGTCTAAGCCTGCGTCCGCCACTCACCATCATGATAATAGGGGTGTCAAGCAGACCAGCAGCGATGACTCGCTGAAGTGTGCCAGTGAGGGCCCATGCTGCTGGAAGACCACTTCGCTCGCGAAAAGGTAATTTATGCGACGGCGGCCCGGTGGCCCATCGAACGCAATGTCCAATGCTAAAGTGAGGTCAGATCATGTGTTTCGACCACGAGCGCATTCCTGAGCGCGTAGTCCACGCCAGAGGCACGGCCGCTTTTGGAAAGTTCAAGCTTTGCGAGAGCGCAGCAGATGTCACCAACGCCGCCGTTCTGACTGACGCCTCTGGGGAGACTCCCATCTTCCTGCGATTCTCCACTGTTCTAGGAAGCCGTGGCAGCGCCGATACCGTCCGTGACGTGAGAGGATTTGCTGTCAAGTTCTACACGGAAGAGGACAACTGGGACGTCGTCGGCAATAACATCCCCGTGTTCATCCAGGATGCAATCAAGTTCCCTAACGTTGTCCACGCTAGGAAACCCGAGCCTCACAATGAGGTTCCCCAGGCCCAGCCTGCCCATAACAACTTCTGCGACTTCCAATTTTTGCATACTGAGGCCACGCATATGTTCATGTGGACGCAGTCAGACCCGCCATCCCAAAGTCGTACCGTATGATGCAAGGTTTTGGTGTCAACACCTATACCTTGACCAACGATAAGGGCGAAAGACATTTTGTAAAGTTCCACTTCACTCCGGAACTCGGCGTTCATTCTCTGGTCTGGGACGAGGCCCTGAAAGTTGCGGGCCAGGATCCTGACTTCCATCGTAAGGGCCTCTTGGAGGCCATTGACATGGGATTATACCCTCAGTGGAAGTTTGGCATTTAGATCATTCCCGGGGCACAGGAACAGGACTTCGAGTTCGACATCCTTGACGCTACCAAGATCTGGCCTGAGGAGCTGGTTCCCATTCGCTACATCGGCGAGCTTGAGCTAAATCGCAATGTTGACGAGTTCTTCACCCAAACTGAGCAGGTTGCCTTCTGCACGTCTCACGTTGTCCCAGGCATCGGTTTCTCCGACGACCCACTGCTCCAGGGCCGCAACTTCTCCTACTTCGACACTCAGCTCTCGCGCCTCGGAATCAACTGGCAGGAGCTGCCCATCAACAGACCTGTCTGCCCCGTCATGAATCAGAATCGCGATGGTGCTATGCGTCATGGCATCCATAAGGGAACCGTCAACTATTGGCCCAACCGTTATGGAGGCTGCTTTCCCGCTAAGCCTTCAGAAGGAGGCTACGTCGAATTCCCGGAGAAGCTTGCCGGTATCAAGACGCGCCTACGAAGTAAAAAGTTCCAAGAGCATTTCAACCAGACCCAGCTGTTCTTCAACTCGCTTTCGGAACCCGAGAAGGCTCACATCGCAGCCGCTCTGTCATTCGAGTTGGACCATTGCGATGACCCAGTAGTATATGAGCGCATGTGCGAGCGTCTGGCCGAGATCGATCTCAAACTAGCACAACGGGTCGCCGAAAATCTCGGTGGTTCCATCCCGCAGGAGACAAAGCTCCCCGGCCACGGAAAGAAGACCAAGAACCTCAGTCAGCTCGATTTCCTGCCGAAGCGGCCCACCATCGCGTCTTGCCGTGTGGCCACCATCATTGCCGATGGATTTGACCTCGTTGGCTATGCAGGCATCAAGGCCGCCCTGACTGCCGCTCAAGCCTTTCCCTTCACCATAGGCTCGCACCGCTCGCCAATCTTCCCTGCCGGTAAGGACCGCAAGAGTGGAGAGGGTGTGAAGTCCGACCACCACCTCGAGGGCATGCGCTCTACCATGTTCGACAGCATCTTCATCCCCGGCGGTGCTGAGTCCGTCAACACTCTTCGCAAAAACGGTCGCGCGCTGCACTAGATCCGCGAGGCGTTCGGCCACCTCAAGGCCATTGGTGCCGTCGGCGAGGCCGCTGCCCTGGTCAAGAACACAGTCGACCTCCCTGAAATCACCGTCTCGGAATCTGCCGAGACGCAGGAGTCCTACGGCGTGGTCACGGCCGCTAAGATTACACCCAAGAGCTTCAAGGGGGTGTTCAAGATGGCCAACGGCACTAAGGATTTTGTCGACGCGTACTTCTACTCCATCTCACAACACAGGAACTGGGATCGTGAGTTGAGCGGGCTCGGCATGCAGGTCGCTTATCAAGCATGTGACGATGATTTCCCCTTTTTTTCCTTGGGAGACTGAGCGGTATGAAAGTTCGACGGGCCGTCTTCTATGTAAAACTTCCAGTAGTACATTATGCGGCAATGAATAGATGAACTCGAGTAAGACGGTATACATCTATCACGCGCCTGGAATCTTGTGCAAGTAAAGGGTTGCGCTTGGGTGAAACCGCTGATGATTATGGCTCGGCTATGAGGTCGGTTCGGGAAGTGTTGTAACACGCGCATACTGGGTAGCCGAAGCATTCGTCCGGATGCAAATGTGTAGTGAAAGGAATGTCGAAGCAACCTGGATGAATGCTTTACATGTGCGTGAGCCTGTTGCAATAGACACATATTCTAAGGTGTAAGGCAAGGTTAGAACGCGTGCGCCTGCGCAAAAATTACCGAAAGAGAGAGGTGGGATGGAGGCCAGAAGCACCGATATGCGTGACGGCAGGGTTAATGTAGTATCTGGCGTGTTGTATAGAAGGACAGCGTATCAGCACCAGCGTTCAAGCCAATTGATCAACCTCTTTATCCTAGGTGATGGGCACAGTACACTACTAAAGTCTCGTAAGAAAAGAGGAGCATCAATCGCAAGCCGCACTCTCGCTCCAACCTTTCTCAAACATGCTCCGGCCGATACAACCAATCCGCCTGGTTGAAAAAGACCTCGAAATCCACGCCTCCAAACACGCCCACGGCGCCGTAAACGTCGTAGTCCCCATCCAGCCCCACCGTGCCCCCGATCGCCCTCTCGTCCAACTCCTCATGCAGATCCCACCCGCCCTTCCTCTTCCCATCCCTCGTGAAGAACACCTCGGCATCCAGCCTCGGCGCCCCGCCGCCACCACCGCCATACGCCGGCGGATTCCTCGGCAAGCTCCACGTCACGCCGATGCCCACCGTCTCGCCGGGCGCGAACGCGGTGGTGAAGTCGACGCCGCCAAACGTGTCGTTGACGTACCTGCGGCCGTCGTCGCCGTGCACGCCCAAGCTGCCGCGCTGCCAGCCGGGCAGCCGCCACGCCGGGAACGGCTGGGCGACGAAGCCGACGGCGATGCCGGCGTCCGCCTCCTCCAGGCTGCCGGTGCCGGCGCTCGTGCCGGGCATGCCGCCCACGCCGTTGACGCGCAGCTCGAAGTAGGCCGTCTTGGGGCGGCCGGTCAGCGCCGGCGCGTGCGCGGCCGCGGCGTACAGCGGCAGCGCGGTCGCGAGGCAGGCGTCGCCGCAGCCCGACGCGGTGCGCGCCGCGTAGCGCCCCGGCGACGAGGCGTGCGGCCGCAGCTCGCCCGTGAAGGACGGTGGCGGTGGCGCCAGCGCGACCCGGCCGAAGGCGAGGGCCGAGAGCTGCGCGGGCGAGTGCGCGTGCGGCGGCCGGAGCGGGTGCGCGTTGCACCATCGGAAGGCGGATTCGCCCGACTCGGCGCTGGCGTTGGCGGTGGGGGAGGTGTCGTTGTTCATGGGCGGCGGTGGCGGTAGGAGCGCCGTGTCGGGTATCACTGTCCAGTCTTGCGGTGCGTAGGCGGGCGGTTCGGCGGGTGGGTGCGAGAGCTGGGATGGGGGTTGGTTGGAGTAGTCGATGTAGGGGTCTTGCTTCTTGGTGTTGTCGACGAACGGATTGTTTGGATTGTGCGAGGGCGGCGGGCCGGGGGGAGGGGCGTAGCCTCCGGAGGAAGACGCGGCGGCGGTGCTGTAGCCGTAGCCATATCCGGGGTTCTGCTGTTGTGCGTAGTTTGGTGGAGGGCCGGGTGGTGGTGCGTAATGCTCCTCCTGGGGCTGTTGCTGCTTCTCCTTCTTGAACGGATTCCACGAGGGCATGACGCCGGCGGTAGTTGGGTATTGCTTCTTGAGACTACTAGACGGCCTTGCTTCCTAGCTCTTCAGACGATTTGCCGATGTAGGACGCTGATTGCAGCAATGGAACCTTGCCGCTCTTCTTTTTGTGAGGTGTGGAGGGATGACGGCGGGGCAGCCAACAGTGGTTCTTGGGCGCTCGGCAGAAGCACGGTCGGCCCGAGAAAAGCAGAAGGCACAGGAAGAAGGTGAGGAGGGTGTTTTTGCAGAGAGCGAAGATGAAGACGAGGTGGCGCGGGCAATTGTGGCTGTTATCACGCGGGTGAGGTCATTGCAACAAACGGGGAAGGTGGGTTGGGCGCAGCGGAGGCTGAGCCCAAACCAGTGATCCTTAGTCCCTGGATGGTCTTGGCTTTGGACCATCCTTCGCGACAACTGTCGTTTGGCTTTCCGCAAGTACAGTCAGCATCAATTTGTGGAACACGAGTTTACGGCCTCTCTTCTAGAGGGCGCAGCAAAGGGACAGATCTGCTGAGGGGCCCAGAGAATTCCCAGGCTAGATGCTTTTTGGGTTTGTATTAATTCGATAGTTATACAGCAGCACAAGAGACAACAGGAATGACAAACCCCGCCTACAGTAATCCTACCAACCAGGCCCGTGCGCTGAAGGGGCCAGGTAAATCTTTTGATGCTGACCCGCAAAAACAATGACAACGCCGTCCATGCCCTGGTATTCGCCGTCTCACACAAAAGACCCCCGAAGAGAAAACAAACAAAGTCCTCACGGACACCACCTCTGGGAACCATGAGTGTACAATCATGCACACTTATCTCCGCCGACGGACGCGGTGTTCCTGGCCCTTCCTACTCTTGCGACGCCTCTTGTCAGGCGGCGGTCCTAGTGGTATATCCCTCATTTCCCATTCCAACAGCTTGATCATATACTCGTCAATGTGCGGTAATTCATCGAGATCTGCTTCCTCGCCAGGAGCAGGCGTGGGCGGTACAGAGGTTTTGGGCGTCGCGCTGGGCCGAGAGGCATTCTCGTCGAAGTCCGCATCGTCGATGTGAACTTCTGTGACGATCTCCTTCTGCGCAACCTTGGCTGCTTCTGTATCCTCCTTATCCTCAACGCCTTCGAGAACAGGTGCGATTCCGCTCGAATCAGGCGCGCTCATGTTGCCTAGCACCCTGTCCATAGCTGCGTTTGCCTCGGCGTCATCAGCCTCCGGAATCTCCTCAAGCGCATCTTTGTACGTGAGACGGTTGAAATAATCCGTTGTAAAATCACCCTTCTGGATGATGACGTCGTCAAGCAGCCTCTTCTGGTTTGACTTGCGGAGGATGTTTGCTTCAATCGTGTACTCCGATACGAATCGGTAGATGTGCACGTCGCGAGTTTGTCCAATTCTGTGGCATCGATCCTGGCACTGCTTGTCCATCGCCGGGTTCCAATCGAGATCGTAAAATATGACAGTATCAGCACCTGTCAGGTTGATTCCAAGACCGCCGGAACGCGAGGACAGGATGAAGCAAAGGATCCTCGGGTCATTGTTGAAGCGATCGGTGAGAATCTGGCGCTGTTCGATCTTCGTCGCACCGTCGAGACGAAGGTAGCGATAGCCGTAAATGTTGAGGAACTGTTCCAGGATGTCGAGAACCTTTGTCATTTGAGTAAAGATGAGCGCTCTGTGGCCGCCAGCTTGCAGGTCACGCAAGAGCTTCGCAAGACGCTGAAGTTTGCCACAGTCATACTGTAGAAGACGCTTATCTGGGAACGCAATAGATAGTCGGACACGAGACTCGTGAAATGGGTCTGGGCGTTTGATGGCTTGCGAACTGCGGAGCATGGCCACACGCTGCGAGCCAAAAGTCAATGCCGGGAGATCGTTTGCCACGGCTGCAGGAGTAACGCAGCTGAATTTCTGGATCGTCGACTTGAAGGATTCAGAGCGTTCCTCCAGCGTAGGCACTATCGTTGGCCAGAGCGAATGCGTGTTCATGAACCAATCACCATAGTTTTGCTTCTTCCTTGGGCCTCTTGACGCAATAATCTGCTGAGGGGAGTCGTTGATGGTGAGGCGTTCAATCAGCCCGCGACCGTAGATTGGCTTTCGTTGCGCCCGCTGACGCGTGACACGAAGGCAGTTCTGGAGATGCTCAAGAATAGACCTTTCGGATCCGTCTTCGAGATAACTTAGCACAGAACCGGTGGTCCTCCCGTCAACTTGGCTTGAAGGTTTGAGACGGTTGGTCTGCCGTTCAATGAGTCCCTCGAAGGGTCGGATGGCCTGGATCGCTTGGATTCGCTGGCTCTGAATAGCCGATGTGGTCTCGTTTTTGACAAGGTCGAGGTTGAGGAAGTCAAAGTTGACTTTCTCGTCCTCCTCTTGAAGAAAACGCTTGCGCACAAGCAAGTCCTTAATCTCGAAATCGGCTACGACAGATTTCTGCATTGCGAACGAAGTGACGATCTGCCTAGTCTCAAACAGATCCGGATGGTTACAGACTTTGCGAAGAGACATCAGACAGTTCATGATGGACATGTAATTGCCACCGGATAGGATCTGCCGAGTATCCGCTCTGCCCATGAATCCGTCATAGAGCTGCCTCTGCCTCTTGGAAAGGCGGCAGTAGACAACGTGTTCGTACTTTCCCGGCATCTGTTTCTCCACGTCCGCCTTCAGTCTCCGGAGCAAGTAAGGACGCAAGACCTCGTGCAATTGCTTGACAGTGGCTTGGGCCTCTGCATCAAGCTCTTGCCTGCCTTGATCGAGAATTTGGTTTGCTGGACGGGCTAGTGCAGTGGTGAAATTGCTTAACGCTGCAAACCCACCATTTCCGTCGTCTCCAGATGGCATGAGGAAGAAGAGCAGTGACCAAAGCTCCTGCAGGTTGTTCTGAAGTGGGGTACCGGTGAGAAGGAGTCGCTTGGAGGTCTTGAAGGTGAGTAGTGTCTGCCATCGTTGAGTCTGGAAATTCTTGATGTTGTGGGCCTCGTCTAGGATCAGGTAGTGCCAGCTGCGCTTCTTGAATGCTGCTGCATCATGGAGAATCAGCTGGTATGAGGTGATGACGACGTTCCACATGTCATCGTTCATCCAACCCTGGCGTTTGCGCTTCCGTTCCTCAATTGATCCGTAGTACGCAAGTACCTTGAATCCGGGACAGAACTTTTTGATCTCCATCTCCCAGTTGAGCATGACACTCGTGGGGACGACAACAAGATGCGGCCCCCAAACGCCCTTTTCGACTGCTAAGTGTGCGAGCAACGCGATTGTCTGGATGGTCTTTCCCAAACCCATCTCATCAGCGAGGATGCCGTTCGTGTCGCCAGCGTAGAGCCCAGCAAGCCAGTCCAAGCCCTCGTGTTGATAAGGGCGCAATTTGCCGCGGAACAAAGCTGGAACCGGTGTCTTCATTGTGGAAAGGGATTCAACAACCTCCTCAACCTCATCCTCCTCATCTTTCTTGACTTCACTGGAAGGCTGCACGTCTTCCATAGAATCAATGGTAGTAGCCTCCTTTGGAAGAGATTGTGCCTCAGCAACGCCATTCGTTGACTTTGCCGTGGCTGGCTCCTGATCTAGAATGGTTTCGCTTGGTTCTTCAACATGGCCATTCTCCACTGGCTCAGACGGGGCATCTTCCATGAGTTCCGGGTCCTCTTCAGGCGGAGGTGTGCCCTCGTCGTCCGGTGACACTGGCTCCGCGGTTTCGTCTAGCTGTTCGGCAGCTTTTCGTTTCAAATCCGAAATTTCCTGGGCAGTAAGGAAGCCCCACGTACCCAAGCCATTATCATCGTTTTCTTCACTTTCCTCCTCATCCTCATCCTCATCATCTTCCTCTGTGGCACTGCCTTCATCGGTGTCGGAGTCCATGTTCATATCAGAATCGTCATCCATTAGAATGTCGTCAACTTCCTCCAACTGAACATTTGCAGGGTCGATGCCGTTTGACTTTGATTCGTCCATGACAGAGTCCAACGCTGGAGAATCGTCAGATTTGTCCTTGTGGCCGTTCGTGAGTAGGCTAGCCAAGCCGGGTTCGTCGTCATCTTCATCATCCTCTTCATCCTCTCCTTCTTCGTTCTCTTCGTCCTCGTCGTCCTGGTCCAGATCGGATGAAAGCAGATCCGGCAGTTGTAATTTCGCGTATTTCTCCCGGAGTTGTTCCTGAGTGAGATTGGCGTCATCGTCGTCAGGGAGAGGACCGTCTTCTTCACTGTCATCACTGGACATATTTTCCGAACCCACATCTGACCCTTCACCCTTTTCAGTCTCACCTTCCCGCCCTGCCATACTTGATGCTGGCCTCGTGCTAGCCATCCGACTTTCAGTATCTCCGTCCATATCATCGTCCTCGTCCATGAACGATTCAAAATCATCCTCGTCGTCGCTGCTCTGCATCGAGCCAGCCATGTTTCTCCTCTCTTTCAGCAGAGCAGTAGAATGGTTTAACAGCGATTTCATCGTCTGCTTACCCAAAGCCTCCTGCTCTTCCAACCAACGGTCTTGCCGCCTCTTGTCAACTTCAGCCTTCACCAACATCCATGTCTGCTGCAAGTCCCTCACAAGCTGCCTGTAGCGTTTCTCTGCGTCCTCCTTCTCTTCTGCTTCGAGCTCCTCCTTAGTCTTTGGTCTCTCCGCGTCCAGCTTTGCTTGTTTAGCATCTTGCCGTGCTCTCCACGCTTCTGCACACTCGTGCGCCAACCTCCGAGCAGACTGTACGTGCTCCCTATGTTCCTTCACAAGCAACTTGCGGAAGTGACACGCGTGAGCGGCAATATGGTCCCAAAGCCCGTATTGAAGCGGCGGCTCTTCCTCCGCCTCAATGGCATACTTGGAGCACCTCTCTTCGCTCAGCACACCACCAGGCTCTGCCGCATCTAGAATCCGCAGCCGCAGCAGGGCCTCCTCTTTTGCTTCCTCCGGTGTCAATTTCCTGAGGTCTTCGCCGGCCAACGGGTCGTCCTGTTCGAGCCAGCGAGCAAATGAAGAGTTCTCATCTCCGGGCTGCGCGTGGAGCGGGTGCAGGTAGGGAAGGTCGACAGGCCCCCCCAGCGTGAGTTTCAGGCGTGGCGCACGAGAAGCATCAGCAGAGTATTTATTTGGAGATGTGTTTGCCTCCGCGTTCATTGCTTCGCTTATGCGGCCTGACTTCCTCCGCGGCACGCCATTTGGCGTCGAGTTTGTCTCGGCACGTGTTCGACGGGATGTGCCATTTGCGGAGCTCGCGCCGGCCTGTAAACGCGCGGGTGTAGCATTGGCCGATTCGGCGGTTCTCGACTTGCGGGGGGTCTTGTGGGCGGGCGACTGGGCGGCGGAGGACCTGGCGGCGGCGTGCTGGGGCTTCATGGCCTTCGGAGCGGGGGACGCGGTAGCCTTGCGGCCATTCTGGGAGCCTGCAGTCTTGGTGAGATTGCTTGTCGAGGTCGACTTCTGCAGCGCGCGGCGGGATGAGCGCCGCGTGTCGGGCTGGGGCGACTGCTCCATGGGCAGCAGGTTCATGCGGCCGGAGCGGCGTTTGCCATCGACCATGAAGGATGTCGGGCCCTCGGCCTCGATGCGCCTCCACGGCGGAGACGGAGGACGCGATGGCCGCTGCGAATCATCGAGCTTGCGGCGCTTGCTGGGCGGGCCGCCGCCGGGCGTGGCGGAACGGTCGGTGGGCACGTCATCGCCGTGAGGCTGGCCGTTGGTGCAGGGTTGCGGCGTCAGGTCGAGGCCGTTGGCATCTGGGGCATGGTTGTCGCTGGTGGCGGGCGCGTCGAGGTGGTTTGCGGCGTGGTGGGTGCTCTCGTCGCGCTCGAGAACATCCGTGTTTTGCATAGCAAGGGCTTTGGAGGGCCGTCAAACTGTTCAGACCCCCTCTGCACATGCGAGCGTCGCGTGCGGGGCGCCAAACAGGATGCCGTCTGAAAGTTCAGCGCGCGGGTGATGCAGTGCCGTTGTCAGACATCAGATGGCGGATCTGGCGCGGGCGCGGGAGGCGAAAAAAGCGCGTGAGCGTGATGATGGGCGACAGAGGCATGCGCCGGCACAAATCAGCGCGCTCATGATTGCCTTAGTCAGACCCGCGCCCGGGCACGCTCCACCGCCGCCAGCGCCAGCCGTCACCACCACCAGCCCATCCGCCTGCAGCCCGCCCCATTGCGCCCCCGCTGCCACCGTACGCACCCCGCCAGAGCCGCGTCCGCTGCCGCTGACCCCCGTCCAGATGCTCTCGCGAAGAATCGCCGCGGCGCGCCCGCTGACCCGCGCCCTGCGGCCCGTCGCTCCCCAAGCCTCCCGTCTCCAGGCCCGCATGGCCTCCACCGACGCCGCCGATGTTGAAGATCCCGACATGGTCAGTTCGCCCGCTCGAGTCTCTTTGCTGCCGTGGAATTGCCGCCTGGATTGCCCGGATAGCTGCAAATGAGGGGCGCTGGAATGGGAGGCTGCGGTACAGAGGGCGGCTTGGCAGGCCTTTCCGCAGGCACAGCGCGGCATCATCGTCGAGCTGAATTCGACCGCTAACACTCTTCTGCACACAGAACGGTGGCTACGTCAACCCCCCGGCCGTCAAGCGCCAGTTCCGCGACCCCTACGCCGACTGGTGGGACAAGCAGGAGCGTCGCAACTATGGCGAGCCCCTCCACGAGGACAACGATGTCCTTGCCATCTTCAGTCCCGAGGAGTACACGCACTTCACTCCCAACTGGGGCTGGGTCCTGTTCGGCTCTTTCTGGGCCACTTTCGGGACCTTCTGCGGCGTTACCTACTACTTACGTCCCGACAAGCCCAGCGCACCGAGGACTTTCGGTGACGGTCTGGAGAAGGAGCTCGGTGGGCCCGAGGCTTGGCTCGTAAGCTTATTGCAAATTCTGTTGCTACAGTTCTAATGCTAATCTACTCATTTAGGCGAGGAAGGATGGCGAGGATAAGTGGTGAAAGATTACGGAAAGCGCTTGTATTGTACATAAAGTACTGGTCACGGGCCTCAGACATGGCACCAAATCATTTTCTTGCGTCTGATTTCACTATTAAAAGATCCACAACCATCCATACCAGACGAAGCCGAAAGGGTATTACGCAATAATTACTGCACAGGCCTCCGCCGACGCACTCACTGAAAGCCAACAGCAGCTCTGCTCTTTCCTCTTATTCTCTCTCCGTAAACATAGAACAAGTACGGGACAGGAGCAAGGAGAACACTGATACAACCCAATATCGTGCACGTCCAGTGCACGCCGACGTTTTCATAGAACGGTATACCCGCAACAACCATGCCCCCGGCCACGACATACCTGATCAGCGTGACAGATGCCAACGCCGACGCAGCGAAAATCTCGTACGCATCAATGATATACTGTGTCCGGAGATGAGTAAAGAGAAGGAAGAACTACCGGGATCTCTGGTGGACGTACCTGGTAGCATGAGATGAAGACGCACAAAATCCCGTACCCGAACAGCACACTCGCAGCCAACGGACTCCAAATACTTATCGACGGGTAACTTGTCCAGGCCATCCAGAAGAGCTACAAAATGATATGACGATGAGTTAGATACGCTGATGCGGAGAGGTAGGGAGTAAAAAGAGGGGAGGGGGCTGCTCACCGAAACTGGGATCGCAATACTACCACCCAACATCGAGAACCAGAGCCTGAACTCCGGCGGCAGCCTATCGCCCTTGCCCTCCTCCTGAATCTTCTTCAAATCCCGCTTCGCCCACTTGTAGATCAGCGGCACGAGGGCTGACGCGCCGAACAGACCGATCGCGATGCCCAAGAAGCACAGGCCCGTGATGCCCTGGCTAGTGCCATGGACCTCGCCGAAGATGTAGTCGTAACCGTCGAGGAAGGTGAAGAGCACGATATAGATGACAGTAAGGTAGAGCGCGACGAGCATGATGATGGGCTCCGTGAAGGTTAGGTAGAAGGGACGGTACAGGGCGCGCCTGAGGCGCTGCACGAGCGTGTCGCCCATCAACTCGACCTCAGCGACGTAGCGGGCGTCGCCGGTGATGCTGCGCAGGTGCCGAGCCTTCCAGCGGAGGAGCACGGGCGGATAGGTCTCCGGTTGGAAGAGAACCACGAGGCCGAGCACGAGGCCGGACATGATGAGCGTCGTCCACTCGGTCCAGCGCCAGGACACGACGTTGGACTGCGCGATGAAGCCTCCCATGACGGGGCCTGGTTTGTGTCAGTCAGCACTTTGCCCAGCCCATGCGCCTTTTTCTTCTGCCCCGGTAGTTTCTCTTCTTCCACACTTACCCAGCACCGGTCCCGTAAACGCCGCATTGGCAAACACCGGGAAAGCCATCACCCTCTCCATCGGATCCCACATATCCGATATCGACCCGCCAGCACATGTCAACGGCGTGCTCCCAAACAAGCCCGCCAGGAATCGGAACGCCAGTTGTGCGCCAATATTCGGCGCCAGCCCAGACGCCATGATGAAGATCATATACAGCGTCATCGTCACAATGTACACCGGATTCCTGCCCAGCGTCTCAGAAATCGGACCCGCGAACAGGGCGCCCACCCCGAAGCCCGCAAGATAGAGCCCTGCGCACATCAACGAAAGACAGCAGTCAGCCAGCCTTCCCAAATTGGCAGGGAGAGGAAGATAAACCGACCGGTCGCCAAGCTCTCCACCACCTCGCTCACCCCAAACTCCCTCGCCGCCTCCCGCACGATCTCGGCGTCGATGCTGCTCGCCACGCCCACCACGAACCCGATCCCGGCCACCAGCATCGTCGCGAAGACGCGCGGCGCGCGAGCCCAGTTGTGCGGGTTGAGCGGATCGCCCGCGCCCTCGTAGCCCACCACGAACACCTTCCCATCGCCGCGCGATCGCACGCTGACACCCGTCAGGGCGTGGCCGAGCGCCGTGCCGGTGGCGGAGAGCTGGCGCGTGGATGTCCGGCCGAGGGGCAGTTCTGCGGGCTCTGCGGGCTCGGTTCGAGGAGCGGGGTCGCGGCCTGCTTTCTCTGCGTCTGCCAGCTGTGCGGGCTGCGCGTCCGCGGCGTCTGAGTGCGTGCCCTCGCCTTTCTCTAGGTCGCGGTCGTCTGTGGATATGTCTGCACCCTGTGGCGGTGAAGGCTTATCGCTGGTGCTGAAGGAATCCGGAGATGTAGTCGATGCCGGTCGACCAGCTTGCTGCTGCGCCAATGCGGCAGTCTTCTCGCGGTCTCTCTCATGCTGTTGCTCTAGATGTGTGCGAAACTTGCGGTATTGGATGTATGATTGCATTCTTTTTATTTTTCTTTACAGATGTTTCAAGCGAGGCACAAGAGAAGAGGCATTGGAGATCCTGATTTGAATATTGGCAAATGGGAAAAGATATAGAAGAAATGGAAATGAGGCTTCGGATTTTGCAGAACCTCGGGAATGCCGTTATTACAAATTGCCAATTGACATGCCGCTAAAGGTAGTTCGTTGCTGGTGTTGGGGCTATTGCGGGATAGGAGAGGATGATGACGTCGTTGGGAAGAGGCGCAAAGCTCATGAAAAGTGGCACGACGGGAGAACGGCATCGAGAAAAGGTGCCTGCCGCCGATCACGAACCCACGCCCGAGACGGTAGGACGTCATATGTAGCGGGTCATCTATGAGGTCGGTCCCGAAAGTATTGCAACACGCGCACATCTTCATATGAAGTTGAAGCATTCGTCTGGGCGCAAATGCGCAGTGAAAGACACAAAGCCCATCCGGATGAATGCTTCATCTGCCCATGTGTAAACATACTGTAACGCACGAATAGAAATCGACGGCAACCGGTGAATATGCTCGAAAAATCCGGGCTCCATATTTTCAGCAATTGAAAGGTATAATACAGCACGCCGTGTTGCGCGCTCTACGCTCTAAATCTGGATAAAAAATCGACCGCCCAGGATTTGCTGGCACGCGAAAGTCAACCTTAGCAACCAGCCGTCTAGAACTTGTACACCTGGTTCTTGTCGTATCCAAGATCCTTCAGAATGCCCGTCAGCTCGCCCTGGTCCTGAGGGCTGACCTTGTTCCCGGAAATGGCCTTGTACAGGCCGGGCGGGCCGCAGACGAAGACCTTGACCTTCTCGCCCTCCTTAGGCTCGGGCAGCACAGTCTTGAGCAGCTCCTTTGTAACAAAACCCTTGCCCTGAGACCAGTCCGCCGGCGGCTTGTCGAGCGTGTAAAAGGCACGGAAACGCTGGGGATAGGTGTTCTCGAGCTCGTGAAGCTCCTTCTTCAGCAGAATGTCGTCCTCGGTGATGTTGCCGTAGACAAGCGTGACCTTAGTCTTGTCCTCGGGGTTCTTGAAGATGGCACGGATCAGCTGGTACATGGGCGTGATACCAGTGCCACCAGCGATGAGCGCAATGTGCTCATGCTTGTTCGGTGCCCACGCATACTTAGGGAGCGGACCCTTAAAGTCGAGGCTTTGGCCGGGCTGCATGTTGTGGAAATGCTCGGACATGGGGCCGCCGGGGTACTTCTTGACTATCAGGTCAAGGTAGCCCTGGGTATCTGTAGAGAAAAGATCAGACGATGCTTCACTGTAGAGTAACCATGGCGTCCGTACCTTCGTCACTGGTAGGCGTGTATGGGCGCAGAACAGCCTTCTGCATCTCAGGGCCCTTATACTTGGTCAATAGCGCAGCTGCCTCAATGTCAGCTCTGTCCGTTGTTGTCTACCATATCTAACCGAACGCACATGCAACGTGGAGACCAGACACGTTGTCCGCCTCGGGAAGCTTGAAGCGGAAGCGCTTGGTGTTGTGGTTGATGTTCTCGACTTCTTCGAGAACCAGCGATACGAAGCCCTGGTCGCCGCCCTTGAATGCCAATGAGGGTGTGGCGGTCGACTTGGGAACGCTCTGCGATGCGGGGCCGCCGCTGGAGCTCAGGTACCAGTAACCGCCGGCGGCGGCACCAAGGGCCAGGGCGCCATAGAGCGCGGCATTGGAGCCCTGCTTGGGGGCCTCGGTCGCGTACCTACGGACAGACTGAACGCATCGGGGTGCTGTCAGCAATGGGCCGGCGACGTGTGTGGTGAACGGCACAGCCGGGCAGGCGGGATGCTTACGTTTCTGAGCGTCGCGGCGGGGCGGAAAACCTGACGGGCGAACATGTTGGCGGCTGGATGGAACAATTGAGGCAGCGGATGGCCGGGTCTGGCTGTGCACTGAGATGGAGAGGAAGCGGGTCGCGGGAGTCGCGCTCTGAAAGGCGTGCGCGCAGATCCAGCCGTCGGACCTTCGGACTTGCGCCATGACGCAAGACCTGCCCTGAGCTCCCCCGGACTCCAAGCTCCAGCTCTGCGTGATTGCTAATCGCTACCTGCTCGGCCTCCGAGCCTGCGCCCCAGCCTCCGGTCTTCTTATGCACATCACCAAGCTCTGTTGTTTGATACGAAGCCCCACGCAAAACGTTTGGATACTTGTCGACTGCTGTCTCGCGAGTCAGATGCATTGATTTTCTTCCGCCGTAATTCGCCAGGTCCAAAGGAAGTCTCCTGCACGACCTCTTGGTTCTGTGCGTATAAAGCCGCCCCCCTACCACCATTAAACAATGCGAGTTCGGACAAGAGAGAAAGAAAACAAAGAACGAGGCAGATGCAATCATCGCTGGCACCCATCTGGCCCATAATATTCCAAAGAGAAGCCAACGAGAACTGCCGGTTTCTCAACAAAGGCCGCCCATTGTGAACACCCAAAAGCCCATTCGCCTGCCCCCTTTTTGTTGCTCGCGGGCTATGCTATCCCTCCCAAAGCGCCATGCTATGAATCAATACAAAGATATGTTGCTGTCGCAGTCCCAAATCTGTTTTCTGACCCTTAAACGCCGGAATCCTTCCTCGAGCACAATTAATGAGAAGTTTTCCAAAGAACCAAGTATGCACAGCGAAACTACGCCTGAATTCCCCCGCAGTCGTCAGTTTTCGCAAATCATTCAGGAAAAAATAAGAGACAACGATCGTGTAAAGGCTGATAGTGCCTCCCACGAACGAAGAATAAAGTAAGGGAAAAAGCATCTATCAAATGTGTCATGATAGAGGCGAAGGGTCTGGAGGATCATCCCGTGGAGTTGGCTTCACAGCTGGCTTTACAGCTGGTTTGGGCCCATCCCCTTTCTTCTTTGGTGAACCCAGCGGAGGGCTGTCTCCTGGTTCTGCCTCTTCCGGAATAGGAGGGCAGTAAGTCTTCAAGACGTGCTTTAGCGCAGGGCGGCGAATCGGCTTCGATAAGAAGTAATCCATTCCAGACTCATAGCATTCCTGAATAAAATATTAGCGAATTGCCGTGATATAACGCGAGGGTCTTGGCGAACCTTAACATTGCTCTCTTCAGCATAAGCCGTAAGAGCAACAATAGGAGCCGAGTATCCAGCTTGGCGGATAAGCCGGGTAGATTGGATGCCGTCGAGGTTTGGCATTTGGACGTCCATGAAGATCAAATCGTACGGGTTCTGATTTTCCATGCTTTCTTTGACCTTGTCTAGAGCTTCTTGTCCGTCTTTCGCAATCTGCACATCGTATACATCCTCAAGCTTCAGCATACGCAAGACAACTTCCTGATTGGTCTGGACGAATGTTAGCTTGATACTTTCGCTATAAAAATAAAAGGGAAATAAAACAGCGTTTCCACGGAGACATAGTTATGAGATCACTGCACTAACCTTGTTGTCCTCGGCCACAAGGACTTTGAGCTTGTCGCCCTTATTTGCAGCCTGGGCTGCAATTCGATCCATTGCAGCACCTTGTGACCCAGGAGATTCGAGAGGAGTTGGTGATGCGAAAAATGGTTGGCGTAAGCCGACCAGTCGTGGCTGAGAGTCAGCCTCGAAACTGACAGGCACGGTGTTGGAATTGGCATTGCTACTGTCGTCTGCCGTACGCGAAGTTGGCGATTCGATTGACAGGCTGCTCTTTCGGCTGACATTCGCGGCTTCAATGCTTGAAGAGGCCGTGCTGTCTGCTCGCGTTTTCAAATGCTTCAACGGGATTTCCACCGTGAAGGTACTGCCATGGCCGACAGTACTTTTGAGCGAAATGGTACCTCTCATCAAATTCGACAATTGCTGACAGATGGACAATCCTAGACCAGTGCCACCGAACTTCTTGCTCAGTCCGAGATCTCCTTGAACGAACGGCTCAAAGATACGTTGTTGCAGATGCTCTGGAACACCCGGGCCTGTGTCCTCGACCTCAAACTCAAACGCGAGGAATCTCCCCGGTGGCGGCGATGGAGCCCTTTCAGCTTCAAGGATATGGGCGTACGCTGTGGATTTTTCGTGAAGAACATTAATGTGGTTTGCGGTATCTGTACGTCTTGGCGTCACTTGCGAGGACATAGAACTCGCATCCATCCTGCTCCGATTCCTCGAATTGCGACCAGAGCCGTGCCTTGACTGAGAATTGAGAGAGCTTTTGCGGCTTCCGAACCCTGGGGTCACTGTCGCATCCCCAACACAGCGGATTGTGCAGGAGACTGAGCCGCCATGGGGAGTAAACTTCAGAGCGTTGGAGACAAGGTTGATGAGAACCTGAAGAATACGATGCTGATCGCCCCATAGTATCATATCCTTTATCCGTCCGAGGCCATTTGGCGCGAGTCCCTGTTCACCACGGCGAGCAGACTCATCCGGGTTTTGGTCGCTCGGGCCTTCAAAGCGGACGGACAGGGTAATGCCGCTTTCTTTGGCTTGCTTGTCAAAAATAGCAAGGACCTGGGTGCTGACGTCTCTCAGACGGAACTCCTTTTCGTCAAGTGAAAGTTGCTGGTGGCTCATCTGATTCTTACTGAAGGTCAGAAGATCCGTCAAGAGATTGAGCAGCAAGTCTCCGCTCTTGTAAATGATGCTCATCGATCGTTTCAGTTTGATTGGGTCATCCTCCGACATGCACACAGCGCACATGCCTAGAATACCGTTGAGAGGCGTCTTGAGCTCATGCGAAATGTTTGCGATGAAAAGTGTTTTGCTCTCATTCGCAGCTTCAGCGGCTTTCATTGCTTCTTCAAGCTCTGCCGTACGTTGTTTGACCCTCTCCTCGAGCTTCTCGTATTGCATCATGAGTTCATCAGTCATCTCGTTGAAAGTTGTGGTGAGGTCGGTAAGCTCGTCGTGGATGAAGTGTTTGCGGTCTTTGACTTTCCCTGGAATGCGGAATTGCCGACGCCTCTCCTCCTCTATTATCCCGGCATTTCTCCGTCTTCGACCATATCGTTTGATCTTGGCCATAAATCCTTCCTTGCGAGCAAGAACAGCGGCGTCATCGGCACCATCAAAGTGGCCAGAGGACAGGCTCGAATCGTCAGGTAGGTATCCAGTCGGAGACACAGACCGCTCGGTAGCAATTTTGAGCCGGCGAATGGGCCTGACGGAGTAGTGAGCGATCGGGAACGTCAGAAGGAGGATGGCGCCAGCAGTGCCAAAAACGCAGGCTATCAAGATGTTGCGCAGGTGGTTTATAGGTTGCCAGACTTCGGCATGTGTTTGTTCCACGAGGACGACCCAGTCGCAGAGCGTGGTCTGGGGAATGGCGAAGCCAACGGCCACATTCCTTCCTTCTTCGTTGTGAGTCGAGATCATACTCCCGGCGTTGTTCGTTTGACCTCGAATCGTGGTAAGGACTTCCCGCACGGCGGGAAAAATGTTGTAGCTGAATGGGAGTTGCGGTTTTCCCCACGCATGGGCTGCATGACGATCGCCCAAGTTCTCTGGTGGCAGTACAAATCGAACAAGTTCATCGGAGGGAGGATTGCCATTGTTGTCCGTGTAAAGAACCCCTGGAGAGAAACGATTATCGATGGAGTCAGGTCCGACGATCAAAGTCACACCGGTCTGGTCAAGGCCTTCGCCGGCATCCACGGTCGAGTAAATCAATTTGGCATCCATGACGACGGTAATCCAGCCAAGGATATCAAACGCGGAAGTATTGTTGATGATGGGAACAGTCAAGGATATCAAGGAGAATGTCTCGTTCAACTCCCAAGGACCAAGCAGGATGCTTCCGGTTTCGTTCAATACTTTCTCTTCAAACATAGCCAACGTTTCGTTGAAAGTGTCATTCAGTGGTTGGGAAGTGAAAGTCATATTGGGATACAGGTTCGGCGGGTAGCCCAACCCTGGATCGCCAAGATAGACGGTCGAGCCATTGTCGTACGTATAGGGAAGAGCGAGCTTTCCGGACACCGCCGAACCAGTGGCGTTCACAACAACGTTGTCCGCAGCTAATCCAGTGTAGTTCTTGGGCCATATTTGGGCTTGAAGCAGCAGTGTCATCTGCTGGCCTCCATCGAATACCGCAGCGAGATCAGTCTGGGACCTGGTCCAATTTCCTATCCCCTGGGTATTGAATGTCTGGAGCGCTCGCTGGATGACAATTCTGCTGGATGCGGCTCGAACGGTTGACTGCATTAATAGTAGATTTGACGTGAGCTGCGCCGCCTTCAATGACGCTGTGAGGGTCAATCTCGAGGCCCTGATGTCGAGGACAAAATTGTGATTGGTGACCTGAGCAAGAGTGTCAGCACGTAAAGAGCTCAACGAGTGGACTGGGTTCAGGGTATAGGATCGTCGCATATCCCATACGAAGCTGGAGTCCGCTTGAGCGTGCAATAGCTACGTCGCGGTTCCAAACGGTCACCGCACGGATTCTTCAGCTCCATATATCATGCGCACGATTCGTCCAGCGAGGCAGTTCTCGGAGGGAGATAGAGAGGGAGGACAGACCCATGTTGCAACCGCAATGACAGTGAGCGCGATCAAGGATACCAACAGCACCAGAAGGCCGAGCTGCTCCCGTATGGAAATCCTCATCTTTACCATGTAGATGCCTAGGTCCCCGGCAAGAGCCAGAGAGGACGAATGCGGGTGCCGCGGGTACGAGTGCTGCTTTTGACGGACCCGGGCACGGAGGAGGCTAGGTAAAGCGACGTCGAGGTTGTAGCACTGCCATGCCTTGGCCGAATTCCTTAGGGTGAGACTCCGGACGCTCAGAGGGTGCAGTGTGCTCAGCGCGGTGCTTTGGAGGCCGAATGCTGCGGCGCAGACAAAGAGCTCAGCTGCGGAGAGCAATTAGCCGGCCGGGGAGCGCAGGAAGCTGGATGCGCGCGGAAGCGATAACGAGCGCAGCGGGCCAGCGAGTGAGCGGAGCGGCGCAATCCGGGGGGGAGGGTGGCGGTGGGTCGCTGGATGCGACGGATGAGGGCTGTCCGGGGAGGAGGCGTGAGACAGCGGAGGGAGGTCGGAATGCGCGCAGGAAAGGAAGGGCGTGAAGGATGGGGAACAGAGCTGTGCAGCGCAGCGCAGCGCAGCGATCCAGATCCACACGCCCGTGGCTTGCTCAGCCGCGGCGACGGCTCTTGCCCTCTTTACGAAGCAGCAACGGCGGCTAGGCTAAGCAACAGCGGCCGCTTGCCAGATGCAGCCCTCGCAAGATTATCCTCCGCCTCTGCGCAGGCCCCGAGCCAGCAGGCACAGCCGAGCGCAGGCCAGAGGCCAAAGGCCAGGGCGCGCGGCCCCAGACCCAGACGGCACGGCGCATAGGCGCAGCGGCACCTGGCTGTCGCCGCCGGGGAGCTGCCACTGCAATCTCGCGCCAGTCCTGTAGCCCCAAGCGGGCAGGCAGAGGCCGTTGGCGGACACTACGCAGACAGACTTCCCGTACCGCGCGCCCTGCAGACAGCGCGCAAGCTGCGATGGAGGGCAGGCCTGCGCTGTTTAGAGCCTCTGAAATCGGGCGATCACGCCCGGGATCCACGCCGCTAAAGGAAACGAGGAAGCAGCGCCGGCCTCTCTGCTCGGGGCGCTCGGGCCCCGCAATGCAGCGCCGAGTTCGAGACTCCGTCTTCGCCTCTCTTCTCTGCAGCCGTGATAGCCGCAAGCAAGCTCCCGTCCGCACGCCCAGCACGCGCCCCGACCGTCGCATCAGCCGCCAGCCCACAGACCCGGCCGAAGACAGCTCGCCGAGCCCGCCGCGTCGCGTCCACGCACCCTTCGCGCCGCCGACGCTGCGGCGGCTTCCTCAAAATTGAGCGCCGCGCCACGACGCTTCGCCGTGTGAGCTAGATGCTTAGCCGCAGGCACACGGAACCATCGCCGCCCCGCTCCGCTCCATCGTCCAGCGCCTCCTCAACGAGGGGTGACGAGTGGCCTGATGCTCATCTCTGAAGTGATGCAATGCGGCCACGGCGCGATGGAAGCACCGCGTGCCTGGGTTGCTCGCGATCGGGGTAACGTGGCAGTCGACACTCAGCGCAACCGGTGCGAGTACAGCAGACTCCTTGCGAAGCATGGCGATGGGCAAATGCGGCTTCCGCGCGGACGAGGGAACGCATTTACCTAGGAGAATGCCGAACTTACCCAGGTGGATGCTTCACCTCCCCACCCTCTCTGGCGCAGCACGATAGGCCTCGGCGACGCGAGCCTCGTCGGTGCCTGCGTTTCCTTTTGCTCTTTCCGGGGCGTTTCTCTTCTCTGCTCTCCGCCCTCTCCTTTCGGCCTGCCTGCAGACGACCCGGTGCTCCTCGCGCGCGGTCGGTGTCGAGAGGGCTCACCTCAGCATGAGCTCGACGCCGGCCGGAGAATTTGCCGGCTCTCGCGCACGGCTGCGACGTGAATGCATGGCCGCTCCCGGTCGGCCCTCTTTTCACCCGCTGGGGCGTTTGCCACCGGCACGCGGGGCCTGCCCAAGGCCTGCCTGGGTGCTTCGTCCCGGCTGCGTCAGGCCTGCCTTCTGCCTGGCAGCTAAGGTATGCTGCGCGTTGACTCTAGGGCTGCGTCACGGTGCGGTTCGCAGTGCGGCTACCCCAGATCTCCGCTTCTCGAAGGGTTCGACGCGTCTGCTCGTGTCGCTAGACGCGTCAAGATCGCCTCCGCCCACACTTCCCGTCACGCATCCCGCCAACACAGCACAACAAACAGCGGCCCGACACGCGCAGAGCACTGCGGTGCGGGATTTAAGACGCGTTTGTCGACAAGAGGGTAAGCGCTCGCTGCATCTCCTGCAGTAGTGCATGCATCGCCAGCCTCACCGCTACCCTTGGCGGCGACGTCGATTGGCCCAGCGGCGGCGAAACCAAAACCTCTGCACCGTTTCGAAACAGGCTTTGCCCTGAACAGCAATCCCCGCACTAAAAGGCCCACTCAACACGTTGAACACGTTCGTTACTTAACTCCACGAGCGCGACATAGTCGTGATTTCTTTCAATCATCCCACCGTTGTCAGTTAGAATGCCTGAGCGCGCTGCGGATCTGCTGCTCTGCACAGACCTTTGACTCATACATGCATCCCCACTTTGGCCACGACCGTTTTCGGACTCGGGGGCGCGCAGAGCCAGTAAATAGGGAGGATGGCGGCGGGCGCGTGCCTGATGTACCTTAGGTTTCCTTCTCTTTCCCATCCTCGCATCGCCTTTGCCAACATCCCAATGTTTACCGCTCTTTCTTAACAACCAACAAGATCTATGACAACTCTCACGAATGATTTGCGAACCTCGACCGTCGTTGAAACATCAGGTTTCTAGCGACTCGTACGGGAGCCATCGCACACATGGCAGCCAGAGCAGCAATGCCAGCTCAACGAGAAAGCTGCTCTTTGGGGAGATCCCCACTCCGCAAGAAACGCCTGGGAGTCGGTGTAAGTCTGCCTCGCGCCGTCTGAAATAAGCCCTCCCTCGGTCCTCTGTTTCTCTTGCCTCCAAATCACCCCGCCCTCTCCTGCTTGCGCTTGTCTTTGGAAGTCCGGTTGGCCACATCTTCGTCGAACTGCGACTGATGACCTCTCCTCAGCGCTCCGATCCAACAGCTCGGTATGCAACCTCGTGATGTCGAACAGCTCGGCATTCCTCAGGTTCTGGCTGTCGGACAGCTGCCGCAATTCCTTCCTGGCTCATGTCGACAAGGCCGACCTCGTCAACTGCCGCCTTGTCTGCCATGACATGAGTAGCCGCGCAGCACCCTTCCTTTTTGAAGACATCAACGTCACCTTCCGGCCCAGCACCTTCGCCAGGCCAGCCCGCATGGAGGCTCTGGAGCGCGTTGGGCACCACGTGCGCACCATGACCTTCCGCATGCCGCACTCGCCGGAAACCTTCCTTCCGCCGCTCATTGACCCCGTGACCGGCGAGCAGAAGAGCCTGGTCTATGAACCGCAGATCCACAAGCCGCCGACCCTCATCGGGAAGATGAAGACGCCCAAGTACGGATCCTGGGAGATGACGGACCTTCTCATCAAGCAGTACCCTCCGGTTTTCCATGCTGCTACCAACGTCCCGGCCTTCATTCGCGCCCTCATGGCGGTCCCGTTCCTGGTCCACCTGAAGATCGACTGTCCTGGCCAGGAGCCTTCCCAGCGTCACCGGCGCAGCGCGGTCGACTATGCGCTCATCTCTCTACGCATAGCCGTCGAGCGCGCGCAGCTACCGGAGTTGGACACGATGACCATCAAGGCCATGCATCCCGCCGGCCTTCTTTACCTTCAGCCTGCCATGGGTCCCGGCTCGACCCCTGCCTCGAACAAGAGGTGGTTGCAGATCCGGAAGCTTGCGATCCATCTGGACAGCCTGCCGTACGCAGAAAATTCGTCGTCAGAGCACCTCCGGATCCTTCATTCCTACCTGCGGACCTTCTCGCCCTCCCTCAGCAAGCTCCTCTTCCGCTGGAGAGGCGAGAAGGGACCGTCGCCCCTTTCCCTGGACCTCGAGCCCGGCCTGTCCCCGCCGAGCACGCCAGAGTCAGGTGCAAGCCGTCCCACCGGCATCCGCGCGCTCAAGTTCCCCAACCTCCTCTACCTGGAGCTTGAGAACGCAGTCATGGACTCGACCCAAATCAGCACCTTCATCCTGCGCCACCGCCGGTCCATCACCGAGTTCAACTTCGAGGACGTTTCCCTCCGCACGGGCACGTGGGACGACGCGCTGGCGCCGCTCACGCGCATCGCGGGCAGCGAGGAGTGGAAGAACCGTGCGGAAGAGGTGATGGACGTCCCGATCATCCTCAGCCCGGTGGACGAGATCAAGCCAGACCTGCTGATCACAAACGAGCTGGACGACCTCAAGCACACTCCCGGGCAGAACTCGGTGAGCAAGTGGTGGTCGCGCACTCGCAGCAACAAAGCAACAACAAAGGCCAAAGAACAATTGTGGGAGGCCGAAGAACACATGCGCAAGTTCCTGCGCACATCTGTATTCCCCTGGCGCTAATGTAAATATGCATGCTCGATGACGAGCCACGGTGTGTCTGGAGTTTGGTAAGATACTGTACCATCCGGGATGTATGAGTTGACCGGGGTCGGAAAAGTTCGAGGATCAACTCTGGAGTTGTTTGAGGCGCATGGGAGCACGAAAGTCCTCTCGCTTATGAGAGACGAGGCATGACACGATTTTTGTTTTTCTTTATTCACGACCGATGGAAGGAAAGACCACCATCACTATCATCCATGGCCCGAGATGGATGCCGACCACGATCGTTCACGATCCGACTACGATCTTTACGACGATATTTCCTTTTCCTGTTCATTATTATTATACATGACCCGTACGCTCGCTGTGCACATGGATGTAACTAGCATCAGCCTACATTACGGCCGTAGAAATTTCATTAGCTTTCAGATGAACCGTGGACCCCTCATGCGCTGGAGGAGGGACGAGGGCGCACGTGCCTGGGCTGTGCCGAGGCGCTTTCACATGTCAACCCCGGACTTGCGCCCGCTGCGCGCATGCATCATCGTCACCGACACGCCGACAGCGACAGCTGACAGCTGCTGCTATAAACCCCTTGAGAACTGTCCTGTGTGAACCACGCCTGCACCCTCCACGAGCCCAGCACTGCTACTTGCCCTCCCATCCTCCGCTGCCTCCGCCCCGCCCCGCAGAACCGCCGTCACTATGAGTCTTAAGAGCGGTAAGCCCACACGACCTTCCATGACCGTCGCGGACCTTCTCCGTGTCACGCCCACTTTCCCAGCGGCCGCGGCCGGGCGCGGGTCGAGGGCAGGGCCGGCCATGCAGCAGCCGCCGAGAACGAAGCGCTGACACGGCGAGCGACTCGCGCGCTGCGAACAGACAAGATCCCCTCGTCGGCCGCGTTCGACGCCATCGCCGCCGCGCTCACCGACGACGCCGACCGCAAGGACGCCGTGAAGAAGGGCGGCGCCGTCTTCGCCTTCACCATCAAGAACCAGGCCGGCGAGACCGAGAGCTGGTACATCGACCTCAAGAAGACCGGCACCGTCGGCAAGGGCGCCGCGCCCGAGGGTGGAAAGGCTGATGGTGAGTGCATGATACACACTGCAGATGACGATAGGCGGGCGCATGGGTGGCATGGAGATGGCTGGGCGTCTGTGCCAACACACACTGCCATCGGTGCCCCTCACCCACCCCTCCTCTCGCTATCACGTCGGGTCACCTCCGGCGTCGGCGTCGGCACCGGCAGTTGGCCGCCGCCTGAGTCGCGCGAGACAACGACTGGACGGCTGCACGCAGACTGGCGGAGAGTGGGGATATCACGCTGGCGCTGAAATTGAAGAGGACCTGATACTGACGCCACTGGAAATCACAGTCACCCTGCTGCTCTCGGACAACGATTTCGCGTCGCTGGTCTCGGGCAAGGCTAACGCCCAGAAGCTGTTCATGTCCGGCAAGCTGAAGATCAAGGGTGACGTCATGAAGGCCACAAAAATCGAGCCGGTGATGAAGAAGGCCCAGAACAAGGCGAAGCTATGAGCTCGTTGCTCGCCTTGCGGAGTTGAAATCCCTGATGGAGTACGTTGTGGAACTGTTGCCGCTCCATCGGCGGACAAGCGGGTGAGACTCGGCAACGACTTTCTCTCCGCGCGCCAACACCCTACACGTCTGCTTTTACAATAATAAATGTATGAAATGTCAGCAACTAGAAAACTATGACTTTTGGTTTTTTCCCTCCGCAGAGCGGATGCCAGATCACGTGCTTCGCAACCTGGTTGGGATTCTTCCTTGTTCTGGGAACTAAAGGATGACAACAATGCCATAGTTATGCATTGCAGAGAACAGCATTTTGTCGGCTCTTGTGTAGCTACAATGCTAACAAAGCAGGCGCGATTGAACAATAGCACTTGTTCAATCCGTCGCAAACCCCAGGTTGCCATATAAGGATCTGTACTTTTCCCAACTCATATCTATCAGCCGTCTTTCCTACTCTGCTCTACTTGTGCAGAGTATATTCAGTAGATTGACGACACGCTTGCTTCGGATATCCAGTTGGGCGAACACTCATTACAAAGTGCCCTCAAACCAAAACACCAACATCGCAAGCCCTCCTGATCCATCCGCCACCATCATGAACGCGGTTCTTTCCTTCAACCTCGCGCCCTTCCACGGCGTCATACCGGGGTGGCAGCGTTGCCCGACCTGTGATCAGCCCCTCTCAACCGCGTCCGATTGGGACACCAAAGATGCCGATATGCCCATCCAGCTGGACAACTGCGGTCACACTTGCCACTTCTCCTGCCTCCGCGCGGCATTCTGCGAGCAGATCATCCGGCGCCCGCACCGTTGCGTTTGTCCTCAGTGCGGCATTGACGCCAAGATCCATCACGGTGCGTTGAACATCCCACCGCAGACGCCCGCCGAAGCCATTTCGCTGAATGCCGTTTACGGACGCGGGGCGATGACTGTGTACATCACGGTGGGGCGGCCCCAGGCTCAAGCCCCAGTCCGTCTCCAACCCAGCCAGGGACAGGCGCGATCAGCTGACACGACGTCTACAGTGGAACAAGCGCAGGCATACCAGCCGACAGAGAACGAGATTTTCTACGCTCGCACCCAGTACTTCCTTGAGGTTGAGCTCTACGGTCAGCCGGTTACGCCGGTACCGGATTGGCTGGTGCCGCATCTGGGTGAGCAAAGGTAAATGATATTCGGCTCTGTAGGTGAGTAGTGCCCCCCTGCATTGTCTTGCTTTAGGAGTTCTGGAGTCCGAGGATATTAGGTAAATCCATCCATTCAATGAAAAGTTCCGCCCCGCAGGCAGGGATTTTTAAGCTTAGTTTCGCATATCGTAGTGAATTTCTTATATGAACGGTAAGCGTTTGGTTAGAGCATGTCAAGTATAGCTATGATCTTTGAGCATCTTTCGCAAGACATCGAGTGCTTCTTTCTCGCTACGAGGATGGTTCGTGACGTGTCGCATCAACTTCGCGCATGCCTTCATGGGGAACTGAAGCACTCATCCGGATAGGCTTGACATTTATTTCTCTGCACACTTGCATCAAGACGAATGCTTTAATTGCTCGTGTGTGAACTTGTCGTAATATTTGTTAGCGCTCTTGCCATTTCAAGTCCAGCTTGACATTAAACTAGTCTTCAGCACCTGACAAGGATTTGTCGGGAAACCTTAGTTCGAATTCTAGACAGTGACAGCCCTACGAGCTTTGACTGGGTTCGGATAATGCCCGACGACAACCAATCGCCTTCGGCTCCACAGCGACGGCATGCACAAATGGCACGATCAAGAATTTGGGATGTCCGCCACTCGGTGAATAAGGTTTACGGGAGCCCATGCTACTCTAAGCTGAACAGTGGCATGCCGGCGAGCATTCCAGTGGCCTTGCCTCGATCGGGCCAAAGAAATCTGACCGCAGCTGCGTGCTGTGTGGTCGGATCCAGAATACCGACAACCCTTCGCCACGAAGCCTGGATGTCGCTGCTTTGATCTGATTGGCTAAGTGCTCCGGACCACCATCAAATAAATCAACACCATGGGGACCGCCCCTCACGTCTCTCATTGAAGCACACTCACTCGATATGAGCTTGCCGAGTATGAATTCTTCGAAGGAGCCCGCCGCCAGCCCCCAGCAGCCAGCATCAGCTCCGATATCCCAAGCTGCCATCCGAAAGGGCGAATCTCCGCGAAGCATGGCGGACATCGAAAAGGGACTTCCCACGCCAGCAGGTCAGACAAATATCCCCTTTAAACTTGCCGCCGACAAATCTCAATACCAATCTACCTTTCGTTCTAACGCCGATTCAGCCTGCGATCCCTCCAAACCTCCAGAAAGCCCCGCCGACCAGTCCTCCACCCCCACCACCCCCTCTCTCCCACCCCTCCGCAACCTCTCATTCCTCGACCGCTTCCTCGTCCTTTGGATCCTCCTCGCAATGGCCATCGGCATCCTCCTCGGCGCGTTCGTACCATCCACCGGACCCACACTCAACCGCGGCACCTTCGTCGGGGTATCCATCCCCATCGCCGTCGGTCTGCTCGTGATGATGTATCCAATACTGATCAAAGGTACGTTGGCTCCGGGGAAGACATGAAAACGAGGGAGTCTGAGATTTGTTTTTCTGCGCAGTTCGCTACGAAACCCTCCACCTGCTCTTCTCCCACCGCGCGCTCTGGAAGCAGCTGGCCGTGTCGGTCGTTCTGAACTGGATCATCGCGCCGGCGCTGATGACGGCGCTGGCGTGGGCGTTCCTGCCCGACCGGGCGGATCTGCGGGAGGGCCTGATTTTCGTGGGCGTGGCGCGCTGTATCGCGATGGTGTTGGTGTGGACGGACCTGGCAGGCGGCGACGGGGAGTACTGCGCCGTGCTGGTCGCGGTGAACAGTTTGCTGCAGATTGTGCTTTTTGCGCCGCTTGCGCTGTTTTACGTGCGAGTGGTGAGCGGCGGAGCGGGGGAGGTGGTGAGGTATGATACGGTTGCGAAGTCAGTGGCAGTGTTTTTGGGTAAGTTGCGTTTCTTTCTCCTCGCTCTTCCCCCAGCTCAAACCAAGCTTGTTGATGGTGGGTTGAAGCATTCATGAAAGCACATTCTGCACCTCTAGCCCGTGATCTCAATCACAACCATCTGACTGACTCCCCACCCAGGCATCCCCCTCGCCGCCGCCATCCTCACGCGCGCTACGCTCCTCCGCCTCCTCGGTCCCACGCGCTACACCACGCACTTCGTCCGCCCCATCGCCCCACTCTCCCTCATCGGCCTCCTGTACACCATCATCGTGCTCTTCGCGTCGCAGGGCGCGCACGTAGCGCACCAGATCACGTCTGTGCTGCGCGTCGCGGCGCCGCTGGTCGTGTACTTCGTGCTCGTCTTCGGCGGGACTTGCTGGCTGTGCCGGCGATGCGGTTTTGTGTATGGTGTCAGCTGCACGCAGAGCTTCACGGCCGCGAGCAACAACTTCGAGCTGGCTATCGCCGTGTGCGTGGCGACGTTTGGGAGCGGGAGTGGGCAGAGCCTTGCTGGTGGGTTTTCCTTGTCGACCAGATGTGTTGGAATGTTTGCTAATGTGTTATAGCTACCGTTGGTCCGCTCATCGAAGTACCGGTTCTGATAGGGCTGGTGTATGTGCTAAGGTCTGTGAAGAAGAGATGGGCTTGGACGTGATACTCCCCAAGCGACGTCAAGAGCAATGGAGGTGGGTGCATACGAGATCGACTGATTGAGCAAGCGAAGCATTTGTAGACGGGTGTAATTGTTGAAAAGCAAAGTCTTGTCGCTTTCACTTAATGTCAACCAAACTCCTCTCAAGCTCGGTCCAATGTGTTTCCTACACAAAGTTACCGCTACGAGTAGAGATCGTGTGTATTTACTCCACTACGTTACCGCCTCATACATCAACAGTTGTTTCGTGTATGTGCACACAATGCCCCTACAGTACACTCACTGTACATATCTTCACCACGGCTGGACCTCTCCCGGCTTCGGCTTCTGTGTCCTCACCACCTTGTCACAGTTGAGCAAGCACAGCGGGTCGTACGCTTGCTTGAGCTTTCTCATAGCATCGACCGTCGTCTCGCCCAGCTCGTGGTTCAGGTAGTCGCGCTTGACGATGCCCACGCCGTGCTCGCCGGTGGCCGTGCCCTCCATCTCAAGGGCGCGCTTGACCATGCGGTGGACAACGCCGTCGGCGACATTATGCTCGCGCTCGTTGTAGAGCAGAATGGCTTTGAGAAACACGCATTAGCAACGCCCCATACTCAAAAAGGCATAGAAGTATGTTCAGGGGTGGAAGACTCACCGTGGAAGTTTCCATCACCAACATGCCCGACAATTGCTCCAATGAGCCCGCTCTTATCGATGTCCGCCTTCGTCTCCTCAATGATCTGTGGCAGGCGACTGATCGGGACGGCGACGTCGGTGGTCCAAACCTTGTCGCCGTCGTCGCGCTTCTTCGCCATGACGCTCCACAGCGCCTCCTTGCGCGCGCTCCACAGCTGGTCGGCCTCTTCCTTGCTGCGGGCGAACTCGAAGCCCTTGCTGCCCGAGCTCTTGGCCAGGCTCTGCACGATGCTGATGTGCTCCTTGACGCTGGTCGGGGTGCCGGCGAACTTGAAGAAGAGCGTGGGTGCCTCCTTCCAGCGCTTCGACGTCGAGCCGGCGTCGTTGATGCAGCGCATCTGCACGTCGTCCAGGATCTCGATGGCGGCGATGGGCACGCCGGCGCCGACGACGCGGAACACGCAGTCGGCCGCGTCGCGGATGCTGGCAAAACTGCACACGGCCACCGACGTGTTGGCCGGCTTGGTCGTCACCTTGAGCGTCGCCTCCGTCACCAGCCCCAGCGTGCCCTCGCTGCCGATGAACATGCGCGTGAGGTCGTACCCAGCGCTGCTCTTGCGCGGCCGCTGCCGCGTCTTGATGATGGTACCATCGGCCAGCACCACCGTCAGCGACAACACCCAGTCGCGCATCGTGCCATAGCGGTACGCATTCGTACCCGAGCACCCAGTGCCCACCATCCCCCCAATCTGCGCGCCGGGGCCTGGGTCGGGCGGGAAGAACAGGCCGTGTTCGCCCAGCTCCTCGTTCAGCGCCTCCCAACCCACCGCCGGCTGCACGATGACGTCCAGGTCGTCCCTGTTCAGCTTGATGATGCGGTCCATGCGGCTGAAATCGATGCAAATGCCACCCCGCGTCGCCGCGAAGTGGCCCTCCAGGCTCGTCCCTCCCGAGTAGGGCGTGACGGGTATTCTCCGCTGGTGGCACACCTTCATGATGGCGCTGACCTCCTCGGTCGTGCCCGGCTTGACGACTGCGAAGGGCACGTCGCCGGGGAGGGACGGGTACGACGACCACTCCGAGCCTGAGTGCGACTTCAGGTCTATCTCGTTGGTGGAGATGTTCTCCTCGCCGACAACGGCCTTGAAGTCCGCCCACGCCGCCTGCAGGTTGCCCGGCGACGTGTCATGCTTCAATTCCTCGGCAGCCTTGTGAATTGGCACGGTCGAGTCCTCGGGCAGCGAAGCGGGGGTCTGGGAACCGGCGTAGTAGCCCGCGCCGATAGCGACGAAGATCACTACAGAAAAAAAAAAAAAAGAGCCGTGTCAGCGCGCCAGTTCGCAAACAAAGGATGCTCCAGCAGCGCATCCGCGCAGGTGAAGCACTACAGGGCACAGTGGGATTGTCTCACGGGCGAGCAGCCCCGCGCCTTTGCTGCCGCGGCCAGTCAGGTCCCTCTGCGCCGCAAACCGGGCCTGCTCTGCTCTTTCTCGCTGCAGGCGCGCCTGGGTGCTGTCGTACAGCTGGCCCATGAAATCCCTGCCGTTGGAGTTCCCGCCGCTGGCCCACCGGCGCTGCGCGACATGGCGCGGCGGGAGAGAGGAGCGGAGTCCGGCGGCGACGCGTGCGGAGAAGGCGGCGGCGGAAGTGGGTGAAGGTGTCGACGGCAGCTGGGCGCGGCGCAGGGCCGCGTGCGGGCGGATCATGTTCGACGAGGGCATCTTATTGCGGTGGAATGCGGAGCGCAAGCTTCATGGCCGGTTGCGGGGGCAGGACGAGGAGGCTCGGGCGGGCATTGGCCGCGCTGTGGACGGGTTGCGCGAGCGGTGCGGACTGCAGAGGCGTGCTTTGTCGCGCTGCTCGGTCAGCAGCCGGCGGAGGTTCTGCGGTGGCGGCCGGCGACGCGCCTCTTCCGACATCCCCACGATCAACACCATGGATCGCATCACATCATCCCAGACCCGAGCACGTACACCGCCCAATCGCCCGGTCCTTATCTCTCACCACTGTGGGTACCCACGCTTCTCTAATTTCGGTTCTGCACGCTCCACCAAGTCTGGACTTCACCGGCCGCCCTGTCGCGAGACTCGACAGGAGCTTCACAGTGCGCGTGCACATATAGGGCAGCTGCTAGCGGGGGCCCGCTGCGGACCCACAATCACAGAGACGGTGTGTATCGAAGTTGAGAGTGAATGTCAAATCGATTCGAAAAGCCAACCCAAGTATGCTTGCTATGCATGCCCTGCCCTTTTTGCGGGGAGAAGGACCAGAATGAGTGAAACCCCCCAGTTCCAAAAACGCCGTCGCTGGAATGTGCAGCAAAAAAAAAAAGCTTCCCAATCCCTTCCCAAAATGTATGTCACAAGAATGCAAAGATGAACGCCGGTGAGTACTGATGCCACGGCTATGCCAGGATCAGAGAGAGATAGACACCCTTTCCAGACCCAGGATGATAGATGGTAAAGATGACGATGATGATGATGATGTGATCCAACGCCGCGGAACGCATGTGCAATGCTCAGTGCTTCCAAATCTGAAATGCCGGCTTAAGCCTTGATCGTACCAAAAGAAGCGGACTGGCGCTCTTCTGCTACAGTCGCTTTAGGAAATTGTCGTAATGACTCCCGGAGTCTTTGGTCGTGGGGTCTCGTCATATGCACTTCAGACGGAGGAGTCGCGTGCGGAACCACGCAACAAACGTCGCCCACCGGCCCTTCACACGCCGGCGTGGCCGCTTGCCGCCCGTCGAAGTTCGTTGCGGCTTAGGCGCGCTGCTCTGGAGGACGTACGGCGGAAGGACGCTGTTGTGCGCCGTTGTGTTACTGGAAGGCACTGAAGAGTACTCGCCGGCATCCACGGTAGAGTCGTCCTTTTCGTTGATCTCTTCCATTTCCGGTCTACGGGGGTGCCGCTCTTCCAGCTTGGCGCGTTTCCGCTCCTCGCGATCCCGCCGCTTCGCCGCTTCCTTCTCCGCCTTGCGTTCCTTGGCTTCTTCCTTTGCCTGGAATTCGGCGCGCAAAGCACGAATTGATGCGGCGCGTGATGCGGGGTCGACGGGAGACTCGCGTCCCCGGATGAGGCCGACTGCTCTGTCAAGAGAAGTGCGAGAGCTGGGCGAGGTGGCGGTCTCTGACCTCATTGTGTCCCGTCTTTGCCGGGCAGGGTCGTACAGGTTGGACAGGCTGGTCTGTGATCGGCTCCCAAGGCGGCTCACTGAACCGCTTGACACGGAGTGAAGCGGCGCAGGTGCATTGGGAGTCGATGACATGGAACCGGAGCGGCGACGAGCGTCACCGGCGTGCTGGCGGTAGAGGAGATCGTCGTCGGACATGATGTCGCCGGCTTCGGCGATGCACTCCTCGTCGTAAATAGAGGGCGGTTGCGAATGCTCGCTGAGGTCGCTGAATTGACGCGGGGTGTGGCGCAGGAAAGGCGCAGTAGGCTGCCGACGTCCACTGGAGCTAGACGAGAAATCCGAGTTGCCACTGGTGGAGCGGTGGTGGACGTGGCGGTGCCTGGCGCCTGTCGAAGTGAAGGTAACGTCGGTGACAGAGCGCGGAGGAGGCCCGAACTCGTGTATGCCGAGCCCTGACGGGCTTCCCAGGTCCGGCGCAGGTATCGAGAGGTCGAGAGAGACGTCGTCGCGGGTGTGTAGCTTGCGCAGGTACGGCCTCAGCTTACGGGCAGAGGACACGGCAAGGTCCAGGCTGCGGCGGCCCTCCTCTTGCATGCCGGAGGTGTCGACGTGCCGGTAGGGCAGGGACGAGAGGTCCGGGGAGTGCGAGCGGACGGTGGGGCTCGGGGCAGAGCAGTTGGAGTTGCTGGAGCCGCCGCGCTTGTGCAGCCGTGCGTGAGTCGAGGTCGCGCCGGATCGGGAGGTTGTTGTCGCATATTGGTCCATCCGGGGGGCGCTGGTGGGCGCGCTGGTGGGCGACGGCGCGCTGGTGTACGAGTGGTGGCGCTGCAGCGACGCGGTGCGCACGGGATAGAGGGAGTGGTGAGGGGCCATGGTGGGAGGCTGCGGTCAGCGCCGGGGGAGTGTCGTTGTCGCAAGCCGGTATCACCACAGCATGATGTTGTAATGGCGGCGGAGCAGGCGGGCGGGCAGCAGGCGGGTTCAGCTGCGCTGGGACCTTGGGAGTCTCGGTCGTCGCCCACGGCCTCGGGGTCGGCCCTGAGGCAGTGTCAGGGGGGCAAACGGGAGACGGCGCGGTGCGGGCGGCGCTGGAGAGAGCGTCCTGGCGTTCGGCGCGCGGGCAGGATCGTGAGTGGTGATAGGCGAGAAGGGCTGGCGTCAACACTGGTGGGCGCAGCAACGGCAACGGGGCAAAACACGTCTGGGCACCGCGCACAAGGGAGCTGAGAGCCGCGGCGAGGATGGCCTGCTTAAAACCCTTCGAGAACGCCGTGAGCCCCGCGCTCGCGCGCGTCGCCGGTGGGAAGGGAGGCGGAGATGGAAGAAAGGCGGTCGAATCTTGCTGGCCAGGGCGCGCCCCGAGAGCCAGTGCTGCCCGGAGGCGGCGCGCAATATGAATAAGTATCGGTCAAGTAGCGTCACCTCAACAACACCCGCAGCGGCACGGCGAGGGGCCTGTTTCATCGCTCGCCTGCCCCAAGCCGCCCGCCCGCCCAAAGCCCACGGCTGCTGGCCCATGGCCCACGGCCCACGGCGCCCGCCTGCTGCCAGCTTCCTGTGCTCCCCGCTTCCGGGGTGCGCAGGAATGCGGCGCGCCCGTGGCTCTCGCGCGCGCTCGCGGGCCAGGCCTCCGCCGCTGGCCGCTGGCCGCTGTCGCTTCTGCGCCGCCCCGCCTCATTTTTCGCGCGGGATCGCGATGCGCCAGGACGTGCGCGCGCGCAGCAGCTGAAGGCCGCATGGCGCATGCGACGCTGGAGTCGTTATCGCCGCCGCGCAGCCGCGGTGCCTTGGCGCGCTGCGCGATCTGCGTTTCGGCAATCTGTGGTTGACAGCTCGACGGAACGGCGTCTGGCGTGTCGCGGGCGGGCAGGCAAGCGTCCGCTGCGGCTGCCAGGCGTTAGACTCGACTCCGGCGAACTCAATCGCAGTCGTCGCATCATCGCATCGCCGCAAGCATGCCGCCGCAAGCCCCGGGCCAATACCGCCTTTCGCCCACCCCGCACGTGCCGAACAGTGCGCTCCCGGTTCTGTAGCCAGAAACGTGCTCCGATGTGCCGCCCCCACCGCGGGCTCCACCGCAGAACAAATCGAGAAGAACGCTTGGTTCCGCGGCGGCGTCCTCAAGGCCTTCCGGGCCCACCACTTCCACTCGGTGACGCACGAGCGCGGTGCCGCCTTCGAGAAGGGAGGGCCAGAGCACCCTGCGCCTTGGCCGTGGTCCGCTTGATGCCGAAGGCGGCGTGCAGTGCGCTTGGCCGCCGGCGAAATCATCGCCCTGCCTGTCAGCGGCCTGGCCCCGTGCGCGCGTGACGGCTCGGCGAGCAGGGCGCAGGCCGGAGTCAGCCACTGCGCGCTGCACGCCGCCGGTGATTACGAGTACGTGGGACTCCACGCAGAGGCAGGCCGCGCCTGCTGTCTCAAAACATCACCCCGCACGCTTAGGCATGACGTTACCAGGGGAGCCCGCACTGGGACAGCAACTGGTGTAAGGCTGATCACGCCGAAACCGCGGAGAAAGCCCGCACCGCAACCAGGGTTCCCATCCCCGACGCCGACCCCCTCTGCTCCTGCTGGCCCAGATCTGGCGCGGCGCGGCCGTTGCTGCGCGCTGAGACGCGCTGGAAGTGTCCAGAAGACGTCTCATGCAGCGCCGTGCCGTCTCGCGCTGGCTTCTGCCTTCGTCCGCCTTCTGTGCGTTTGGTCGGGCGTCCCTTGGACTGCCGATTGTTCCTGACACGGGCAACGTTCGGAATAAGATGCAACAGAATGTTCCGCCCAAGGAGGTGTGCGCTGCCGTACGCATCCTGCCGGCGGCTTCACCCTGGTGATCGTGATCGCGAAATTACCGTCTGGCGAGGCAATAATAATGCTTGAGTCGCCTGCTCATACATTTGCCCGCCCTCGACCGTCAGGGGGATCTGCCGCGCAATCCGCAATAATGTCGGATCAGCGATCGGCGGGGACACTGTCGCAAACTAATAATACTCCCTCAATAAGCGAGGCCTACAATAAAGACCTCACAGTAGCGCAGGCAGACCGTCGGCAGCTGGCTCTCGACGCCGAATGCCAACGTCTTGTGCAGCAACACACTCCTGCATGGTGCTTCAGAGACAAGGAAACGCAACTGCGCAATCGGAAAAGCTCGTCGTCGACGGCACCCGCCATCTTCACAAGGACGGCTCAGACTCCGTGGTACCTGCCAGCATTCCTACTGTGGTGATGCACCTGCTGGTTCGGGTAGCTGTGGGCAAACAAAGGAAGAACAGAAGCATGACGTGGACTTCCGCAAGCAAAAGGCTGCAATCACAATCACGGCAGTGGATGATCCAAACATGAAATGAGGGGCGAGGGGCTATTATTGGCACTGGAATGCGTCAGTATTCCGAGACGACTTGCAGACATGGCGGACCGCGTGGGGGCGTGCTTTGGCAGGAGCTTTCACCCTTTCGACTTAGCATCAAACCACTTTATTTCCCGGTATGCACACAGTCACTCAGGTGCTCCGTGAGACACGTCATGCAAATCAAGCTCGCGGGCAATCGTACGCTACCTACTCGTTCCTGTAGATCATCCGCGTAGACGGGACGGAGAGCAGGGTTGCGCGAGGCCGTGAACTTGGAGGTGTTCGTATGACGTCCGCATTCCAGATCTCGAGGAATCAATGCAAGGTGCTTTTCAGCGCGCATAGATCCTTCTCTCGGACTGAACTAACTGTACCAGATGTGGCTGACGAGACCAGATAGATAAGTTCTTGGCTCCTGATAGCGGTGCCCAGTTGAGTCAGAAGAGAACGGAAGCCCCCCCTCGGAGGAGCGGGATGACGAACACGGACGCGGGAACTTGGATCTCAAGCACGGACGGTATCTAGTCTGTTTTAGATCCGTCACCAGACCACAGCTGATGATAGTGAGCACGTCAAGCTGAAGCTGCTGGTGACGTAGACTCTACATTTGCAGTGAGCCTAAAGCAGCGTTCCAAAATCCAGTAGCAGAACAACTTCTAATTGACGGCGAAGTACTTACTTGAGTGTAATGATGTGATATAGCATTCCAGAAGAGTTTGAAAAAGATTGTGACAGAAGCCTGTATTTGAGCAAAGCCCAAATAATGCTAGATTTGATTGCGCCAAAGCAGAGATACATTACATATTAGAGACGAATATGTTCCGCTAATCTAGATATATGAATATTCTTCACAAGACATCTATAGAAAGGACTTCGAGATCCGATAAAGTGATCATAACTATAATGGCATTCATCGATGCTCTCAAGTCTCACGGCATGACTGATTGGCACTTGTCCAAAGTGATGGTGATCAAATACACAAGCGTGGGATCACTTAGCAAGGATGAACTTCTGGCCCCGGTGTTGAAGCTCTATTGCCGCTGACATTGCTGTTAGGATCTTCGAGAGATTCATCGTGTCTTTAGCGTAGTCCCTCACATTGAATCTCAGACTGCCACCGTCTCTTCCTTTACCATATCTCGCACACCTGCCACCCACTTATATCTTTCGAGAGCTAGCCAAATTTATTTTCTACTGATTTCTCGCTCACAGGCTGTCTAATTCGCAGATTCTCCTTCCCCGGCTCCTGTAACTGGCAAGCTACATATCTTTCAATAACTCCGCCCTCTTAATTGCTTCTCTAACTGATAAGCTTGGCGATGTATATTATCATATCAGCCACCTACCCACTTACCCATTTCATCAACACTCATTCAACGGTGACCGTACAAGCTTTGACTTGGTGATCATCTTTTTCCAATATTCTCCCTTCCACCTCTAGTCATACGGCGTACCACCGCGCCCGCTAACGATTTCCCAGCGCCTATCACTGGGACTGTATTTTAAGTAGATATGGTGAGGAAGACTCAGGAGAGTGCGCAAAAGACGTATTGAATCTTTCAGCACCTTATTTCAGAGTCAGACTCAATTTTCGAATAGAGTATCTACCAAATGGTAGCTATCGTTCCATCGCCGGAACGTTACTGCACCAACAGTACGCAAAATGTTATGAATTCTCCACGAGGCTGCAACGGGACAATCCAACACGCCAGCCTCAAGGTGAACAGTACAGAATGAACTTCCGTAATAGCGAAATTAGCTGGATCTCTGCTCACACAATTCTTTTTATTTTTTTTTTCCAAAAAAGAATATCGAGAATAACGGTTGTGTAGAGATATTGAAGAAGATTCTGCATATAGAGCATTGGGGCTCGTGACAGAAGCTTGCTCTGGGTGCACATTGCACTCTTCTCCGTCTGAAAAGTTGTTAGAGGGTGCGAGCCACGCCGTGCTGCTTTCAGCAGGCTGGCCACTACCATATGATTGTGGTGTCATTGTCAAACCAGGCCAGGAGCTCAAACCAACAAAGGCCATAAACTAGCAAGTCCAGTTTGCCATGGAGATGCGCACGGGGGAGGTTTAGACATCGTCAAGCCTTTCTGGCTCAAGCTTCGAGTATGGCTGGGGTTTTAACCGCGGGGATTGTAAATCACTACGGACTTGTGGTTTCGGCGCTGGCGAGATAGCGTGAAGAGCCGAGGTTCCTGGTATGCAGGCGTTGCTGCTGACTTGTTCATGAAGAGGCGCGTTTTACAGTGATTTCCTACGTGGCTCTCCGGATGGGGATTCATCAAAATAGCTTGGCACAGATGAATGCCGCAAAGGGGACCGCAACTCCCCTTTGCTAGGTGTGAATTTGAATTAAAGATGTCCTGCTGCAAGGTAGATCTCCTACGCGGTAGCTGTCGACTGCAACGCCTTCTGCACGAATATTTCAACCGTCCAATGCAGCATCATCCCGTGGTGTACCTGATCAGAGGTAGCCTTTGATTCTGCTGGTGAGAGAGGTTGTGACTTGGCACTCGGAGTTTGATAGCTTAGAACCGTTCAGTGGAAGATCGTGGCCGGCCACGCGACCAGGTGAGTCGATGTAAGACGACCTCTGCGCGCCGCGGGGTGAGATGACGGCAGCACAGTGCGCCGCAGAAGAAACGGCGGTACAGACAGGCGCTTCACCCAGAACGACACGCCTCGCTCCATGGGCAGTTCGTGAAGGATTGCAACAAGATCGTGCTCTTCACACATTGGCAGTGAAGGCATTCGGGGTGTTAGGTTGCGGTGACACGCGGGGGTTCTCGGTCGGCGAGGCACCGGGCAAAGGGCGTGGGGCGGCCGGTGATCCCTGCCGGCGGCGAAAAATATTTCCAGAGCTGCGAGAGCTGAGACCTCACAGCTCCCGGCGCCCCTACCGTCGCGTCCTCCGCTTTGCGCCCGCGTGCTCAACCCATCCACCCGACGCGACACTGTGCGCCGCCACCTCCAGACGCGTCGCAGTGACCCGGCCTCACCTAACAGCTTCGCGTAGGACCGCGTTTGCCGGTATATAACGCGGCGACCTCACCTAGCCTGCCGCGTCGAGGCCCTGACCGACCACAACAGACACGCGCATCACCACTCGCACCTCACCCGCGCCTCTCCCCGTAGCGCTATTCCTGCCAACGCGTGCTCGGGTCGCGTAGAGCCTCCCGTACGCTACACGGCCGCCGGCCCTCGAGCATTCCCGGTGCGCGCGCATAGCAGCCGCCATCATGTCGAAGCGCAATGCGACGCAGCAGCTGAGCAAGGAGGGCGCCTTCTTCGGGGACGGGTCAAACGACCTGTCGGGCGATGACAAGCCCAAGCGTGCCACCGCTGCCCAGCTGGCAAAGAGACAGTAAGTTTACCTGGCGTTAGATTGGAATATTTGGAGCGCGCGGGGCTGGTGCTGTCTGCCGGCGTCCCAGTGTAGCTGCGCGGAGCACGCGGGGGGCGGGGAGCTTCACTTTCACTTTTACATTCACATTCGCCGATTCGGGCTAACGCGATTGTTTACAGATTGAAGCCGCTTAAGGGTCGTCCGCGGGCTTCTGGCTCCGTAAGTTCTACAACACTTTTTCTTTCTCTACCACCACCCCAAGATGTCTTTTCTGGACATTCTCTCGTCTGCATCCAACCAGCCGGCCCCTAAGCCGCTGCTCGGCCCAGTGCCATGCCCGGCCAACCCTTATGGACCGTCGTCTGTTCGCCCGTCACCATACGTTGGAGCTCCGCTGTCCAGCGCCCCGGCGCCAGCTTACCAAGTGGTGCCGGTGGCTACGCCGCCTGTTCCTGTCGCGCCGCCTGCTCCTATCGCGCCGCCTGCTTTAGTTGCACCGCCTGCTTCAGTTGCACCGCCTGCTCCAGTTGTGCCGCCTGCTCCTGTCGCGCCGCCTGCTCCTGTCGCTCCACCTGCTTCAGTTGCACCGCCTGCTTCAGTTGCACCGCCTGCTTCAGTTGCACCGCCTGCTTCAGTTGCACCGCCTGCTCCAGTTGCGCCATCTGTTCCAGCTGTGCCATCTGCCTCTGTCGCGTCGCCTGCGCCTGTCGCATGGCCTTCCGATGTCGCGCCGCGTGCCGCTGCGCCCGCTGCTCCTGTGCGGTCTGTCCGTACTGCGGCGCGTCTCACTGGCGCTGCACTGGAGGCAGAGATAGTGAGGAGGAGGGCCAACTGGGCCTTAAAAATCCACCATATGACACCCATAATGGCTGCGGATGTCGCTACAGCAAGGGCGAAGGCAAAGGCACAACCACAACGTACCAATCGCAACTATAAGCGGGTGACGGGCCGGGAGTTGATGGAGATCTTAGCTGGTCTACAGACCTTGACCATTATCCCAGCCCAGATCTTCTTCGTAAACACTGTCTCATTGAATACATATAGAAGAGCGCTTGCTAATTTTCTTCTACACAGTCCGCCGGCTCGCAGAGCTTTCCGCCTGCCTCCCAGCAGCAGCCTAGCGCAAACCACACCTTCAGCTCATTCTCGCCTGCACCGCCGAGCGGTGGCTTCAACTTTTCTGCTGGCCCTGCATCCAACCCGTTCCAATCACAAAACACGGGAGGCAGCACCAACAGCACCGCCAACAATACCTTTTCTTCCTCGTTTACTTTCGGCGGCAGCAACGCCGCGACCGGGGCAAGCAACCCGTTCGGCAGCATCGCTCCTTCTGCGCCAGCCAGCGCTCCGTTCACGTTTGCAGGCAACACCCCGAGCTCGTCGAACAACGCCTTTGGAGCCAGCTCGCCAGCACCATCAGGCAACCTGTTCGGAGCTGCTTCTTCTGCGGCCCCTTCGAACAACATCTTCGCATCGGCTACCTCCAGTGCCCCTGCCACCAACGCCTTCGGAGCTCCGGCTTCATCTGCTACCCCCGCCAACATCTTCAGTGCGAAGGATACACCGTCCCCATCCACGAACTTGTTTGCTAGCTCCACTCCGGCTAAGTCCGCAGACGTATCGGCTCAGCCGTCCAGCAACCTCTTCGGCTCTACAACCCCATCCGCTCCCGTGAGCAACCTGTTCAGCGGAGCTACCACCTCATCTACTCCGTCGAACAACCTCTTTGGCGGCGCCGCAACTTCCTCCGCTCCTTCGAGCAACATGTTCAGCGGAGCTACCACTTCATCGGCCCCGTCGAACAATATCTTCGGTGGTGCTACCACTTCATCCGCTCCTTCGAGCAACTTGTTCAGCGGTGCTACTACTTCATCTGCTCCTTCGAGCAACATGTTCAACGGAGCTACCACTTCATCGGCCCCGTCTAGCAACATGTTCAGCGGTGCTACCACTTCATCCGCCCCTGCGAACAACATGTTCGGCGGTACTACCACCTCATCGACCCCGTCTAACAACATCTTCAGCAGCGGTGCCACTACTTCATCCGCTCCTTCTAACATGTTCGACACTCCCACATCCACATCTGAATCAGCCGATAACATGTTCAGTGCGTCCACGACTACGTCGGGCCCGTCCAACAACATGTTCAGCAACGCTGTAGCTTCATCTGCTCCGTCACAGAACATCTTCGGCGGCTCTACAATCTCATCTGGTCCGTCTAACATGTTCGGTAATGCCACCACCTCATCTGCTCCGCCTAACATGTTCGGTGCTTCTACGACTACATCTGGCCCATCCAACTTGTTCAGCGCTTCTACCACGTCTGGCCCGTCTAACATGTTCGGTGACATCGTCACCTCATCTGCTCCGCCCAACATGTTCGGCGCCTCTACTACCACAGCTGGCCCATCCAACTTGTTCGGCGCCTCTACGGCTACGTCTGGCCCGTCGAACAGGTTTGGTAATAGCGTCACTTCATCTGATCCGCCAAGCATGTTCGGTAACACCATCACTTCATCTGCTGCTTCCAACACTTTGGATGGTTCCACTACTACGTCTGGCCCGCCCGTCAACATGTTCGGCAATGTCGCTACTTCATCTGCTCCATCCAACATGTTCGGCGGTCCCACAGCTTCATCTGCTTCATCAAGCAACATCTTCAACTTCGGAGCGCAGTCGGCCGCTGTTGATTCGAGCGCAGCTGCCGAGCAGAGCGCACCGGCGACTTTCAGTACCCAGCAGAGCTCTGCAGGCAACATCTTCTCACAGAGCACCGCCTCGCAACCTAGCAGTACGGCTAACCTGTTTGCCATGGCTGCCTCGGGCGCTCCAACCTCGCCGGCTGGTCTTAGCAACTCGAGCCAGGGCGTTCCTCCCAAGGAGAACAAGACGGCACCATCGACATCGTCTGGTTCCAACCCGTTCTCCTCAATCGCCCCTTCTGCATCTTCTGCAGCAAGCTCCAGTACACCTACGTTCAAGCTTGGCGGAGCGTCATCTTCTCAAGGAAACAATAGCGCCAAGATTGGTAGCCCTATCAAGCCGTCTGCTCCGGCAGCTCAGTCTTCAGACATCGCTTCCAAGACTCCCCTACACAGCAACAACGGCATCGACACCTCTAAGACTATCTCTAAGAACGTCGAGGCTGCTCAATCCATCCGCACACTCAACGCCTGGTTCAAGTCCAGGATGTCGCTGGTGCCAGAGACCGGCGACTTTGCACACCTTGCAAGGGTTTACCTGACAGAATACGATAAACTCACCTCAACGGCTTCCACCTCTGGATCGGGTGGTCAGTCACAATCGAAGAGCAGTGGCAAGCGGAAGGCGAACGACGAATTGGAGCCTAATGGCGCCATTGGTGCTGGATCACCAAAGAAGCCCAAGGGTCACTCGAACAAGGCCGAGAGCGGCGCTGCTGGTGCTTCCAACACTGCCAACATTTTCAACAGCATTGTCAATAAGCCTGCACAGTCCCCTCTCCGCAACGTCGAATCTGCGACTTCGCCAGATGCCGAGTCTGGACCATCTAGCAACAATCTCTTCGGCGCTTCGTCCTCCAGCCCGCTCAAGTTCGGTGCCAGCGGCGGCTCGTCCGGCTCTACCACTCCTGCCGGCAGCCCTGCCAAGCACAGCTCTTTCACACAGTCTCCGCTCAAGGCGCCATCGTTCGGTCAAGTCGGAATGGCCGAGAACGTCAACGAGTCGAAGAGGAAGTCGGCCGAGATCTCTTCCGATGATCAAGATGAGGAGTCGCAGGATGATGGAACGCAGAGAGAGAAGCGGCAGAAGGCTTCTACGCCCGTGTCATCCGCAGACACTGGCTCTGTCCTGAACAGCCGACAGGCTTCTCCTGATGCTCGCAACATCTTCGGCCATCTCTCACAGGACGAGAGTAACAAAGGCGGTGATGATGCATCCGACGAGGATCAGGATAGTGAGCAAGAGCAGGGCAGCACGACCCCGAAGGCTGCGCCGAACCGCACAGATGGCTTGTTCGGACGCATCACCAAGGATGACACCAGCTCTGAGACTGAGCCTCAGACTCCGGAGGCGGAGGGCTTGTTTGGCCGCATCACCGGCACATCGAGTGACAACTCCAAGTCTGCTACGGCCAACCCGTTTGGATTCCCGGCTGCTAGCTACGAGAACCCTGGTGGAGCAAAGACCGGACCTGTTTTGAAGACCTGGAATGGAGATGCGGGATCACCTATTAAGTTTGGTTCTTCACAGCCGGCTCAGGCCGGAGATGGAAAGAAGGGCAACGCTTCGTCTTCCACCAGCTCGAACCCTTTCGCTGGAATTGCCACCAGCAGCTCAGCCACTCCTGCTCCGATTTTCAAGTTCACGCCTACTGCTACGCCTCCCCCTGCTAGCGACTCCTCTCCGTTCAAATTCAATCCTGTAGGTGCGACACCTTCTGGCAGCAGCTCTGTCTTCGCCTCTGGAGTTGGCTCTCGTGCCACAACTCCCGGCCTTTCTACCGGCGCATCGGAGAACGAGACTAGTGCTGCTGAGAACGAGGACGATGAGGAAACCCAGTCCGTCGACAAGGACCAGGTTGCTCTGCGTACGGCCCTGACTGAGGAAGACAAGAACACCTACGATGTTCTCTTCGACACGGACAGCCAGCCGGTCACGATGATGCGCCTGGTCGACAGGTCTGAGGATGAGCTTAAGGCCGACCCGAAGAAGGGCCCCAAGAAGTGGGAGAGCCAGGGTAAGGGTCCTGTGCGCGTGCTGAAGCACAAGGAGAATGGTGTCATCAGCATCCTCTTCAAGGCCGAGCCTATGGGCCGTGTCTTGATCAACACGCGTGTGCAGTCTTCGTTCAACTACAAGCGTGCCAAGGCGAAGTTCGCCACGTTCCCGCTGCCCGACGAGAAGGAGAAGGGCAAGATCCTGACGCAGTTCTTCAAGTTCGACGACGATGCTGAGTGCACCAAGTTTGTCGACATCTGCGAGGCCAACAAATCCTCTTAATCGGTAGACTGCGAGACATTACAACAAACAGATGCCGCGCTGCAGAGGGTCGGTCGTGAAGAGGTTGACGTCCGTTCTACATCTCTTTGATCTCAATTTTGGTTTGCGATTGGAGATGTGGGAGCTGAGACTCACCTTGAGTGGTATGGCGGGTTGGATTTTCGCTCGGTTTCCTTTGATCTCAGCTTCGGGTTGAGATTGGGAAACGGGCCATGAGAGTCACCCGGTCGGACTTCTGGGTCTGGAGGCCATCCACTTCGGCGAGACCGTATGCATGCGGGACATTCGTTTCTGCACTTTGTTATCTGGATTTCTTGGGCTTTTTTTGTTTTCTGTTTTCGGCTCGGCTTTGAAAAAGTTTTTACACCTCCTTTCGGCAACAGATAGGGTGTACTATGGCGATATGGCGATACGGCGATGGCGGAACCGTGGTAATTTAGAACTTCTCTTTTCTTGCGATTCTTGCGGAATACGGATGCGCAGACGGAACACAGGCAGGCAGCAGCGAGCGGCCTCATCATTATCAGCGTGCACCAATCACAAAAGTAGATGAGAGTGTGCATCATCAATACGAAGAAAGTCTATATACATATAAGTTCGCCTCACGCCTACTCTTGATGCCTTGAACATGTGTGCAACACACCATCAGTTCCGTCAGCAGTGGCACTGATTTGTACACAAGCGGGGGAGTTGCTGTAGCCGACGGCCAGTATGAAAGTGCTCTCGGCATCATCACTACGTAGAGAGTCGAAGTATTTTTTGCGGACAGCTCTGGTGCATCCCCCGAGCGACTTTTGTATCCGGATGGATACTTCAACTCCACAGCCAGGTATCCCCTTCGATTCAGACCAGCTTCGCAGCGGTATGCCCTTCCCAGGAATGACGGAATCCGACGCCTGCCCGACACATGCGCTTATCTCCCCGCCTTCACTTCTTGCCTTATCTGCCAGTCATGCGTGCCATGCGTGCATGGCACACGGCACGGCATATGGCGTTTTCCCTTTCATCAGAGTTTAAAATTATCTTTCGGTCGCGAGAGCGTCGCCTGCCCTGCCGCAGATTGGGGGGGAGGGGAGGGGGCGGTTGCGTGGAACGCTGGTGGCCTGGCCTTCGGTCGTCCTTCTTCTTCGTCGCCGCCAGCCAGCCACCTGTTCCGCCGACCGAGCGAGGTTTGGAACAAGTGTGCGCGCGCCAAGCACCGGGTTTTGTTCGTTCAGGGAGCGCGGCCGCGGGGACGACCCGCGTCCAGTCAGCCCTGTCGCGCACGTCGAGCGAGAAACGGAGCGTGCCATTTTAGCCGAGCATGGCCCGTCAGATAGCCTCACGAGGCTGAGGGCGACAGGGCGATGGCAGCTTTCTCCTCGTGCCGTGGTTGATTCGCGTGGGTGCCTAGCGCGGGTGTTTGGCGTTCGGGACGGGCTGCCGGGTTTGCGACAGGTGATTGGTGGCCTCGGCGAACCCTGACGGGTGACAAGGGCGGGAAGGGTAAAGGGTAAAAGCAACCGCACGCATGAAAAGGGTAAGCCGTGGGCGAACGGTTTTCTTCGACGTTTGTAGATCCGACGGACGGACGAGATTAGACTGCATCCGGGTTGGGGGAAGCTTGGGCCTTGGCCACTGCTGCCGTTATTGACGAGGCGGAGGGTATTATTATTATGGAGAGTTTTAGGGGGAGCGAGGCGAGGCGGGCGTGGTCGATCTCTCTCTGCTTGCTTTGATGGCGGTGACAGGAAGAAGGGGGAAGCGTCGACCGAGTCAATTGGTAGAAAGCACGTTGCTGCTACATGGCGGTGAGATGTGTGGCAAGCGAGATTGGAGAAAAGTAGTGGTTTGGCAGATAAGTAGTATTATTTGCTGCTGGCTGCGGTGCAGTCTGAACGCTGAGGAAAACAAAAGTTCTACAACTTAAAACGCCGTACATGAACCATGACAAAGAAACCTCCCGCATTGCATGCTCCAAGAGAAGACAGAGCAGCAATTGTTGGAAACGGGTATTGACGCCGGAGCCGTTCGCTTGGAAGAGAAAATGATGCCGGTTTCCATGATGATGCCTCCAGAGCCGCCCGTTGGAAATCAAGAACGCCGTGTAAATGTGAATATGCAAGATGAGGACTGTTGCGGACGAATGCTCGCATTACGTGGTCGCTTAAACGCCGATTGTTGCTCGAGTAGTTATGAGAGGTAGTTGATGTCGCGGTTAAAGGAGTTGGACACGGGATGAAACCGGAGAGCGGCCGATCATGCAGGAGCTGAGGGCGGAGCAGGAGGCATTGCCCGGTCGTGAGGATTCGTGGGCACGCCGCCCTGCGCGAGCACTGCTGGTATCGAGTAGGGCATCGATCCGGCCATGTCGCTGCGCTCCTGTGCTCGCTCGAGGTACTTTTCCCAGTCGGGATCCATCATGACGTTGGTGGCACCCTGCTCGCGGCGAGCAGCGGCCTCGATGAGCCGCTGGTTGAGCGGGATGCCGATGCTCTCGATTTCCTCGTCGCTGTCCTCGTCCATCATGTCCTCGTCTTGCGGTTGCTGCTGCTGGGGGCGTTGCTGCACGGGAGCGCTGGTGGAGACCTCCTCGATTTCGACCTCGATGTCCGTCTTGACTTTGATTTGCGAGGACTGGCGGGTCCGTCGCCGGTCCACCCAGGGGCCGATCTCGTTGCCGGTGGTGTCGAGCACCTTGATCCCCTCGTCCCGCTCGTAGCGCTGCCGGGCCCAGAGCGTGCCCTCCCAGCGACAGAGACTCGCGATCTCCGTCTCGGTCAGGCCGAGCTCGTCAAAGGCGCGGAAGAGGCGGGCGTGGTGCGGGAAGCGGCCGAGCCGCTTGCGGTGGGGCGGGTGCGAGTAGTTCAGGCCGGGGTAGCGGGCCTCAATGGTGTCGAGCGAGCCGTAGAAGGTGGCCGTCTCAATGCGCACCTCGCCGACCAGGTTCTTGCTCAGGTGGGCGGAGAAGGAGGTGGGGTCCTCGGGGCGCGGGCTCGGGAAGAGGTGGTTGTAGACCAGCACGGAGATGGGTGTTTTGCGGTGCATGGCGGCGGCGGTGTCCGGGGGCGGCGCGGAGGGAGCAGCACAGGAGAGGCAGCGGCAGCGGCAGCGGCAGAGGCAGAGGCAGAGGCAGCGGCGCGGCGAGGGCTGGGGATGCTCAACGGCTCGCGGCCAGGAGACAGGCGCAGTCTATATGGCCGGGGCCGGGGGGAAATTGCAGGAAGCCGGGCGCTGGCGTGGTAGTAAAGGGCCGAAGGCGGCGCTGGTGAACGGCCTAGGGCGGCGAGTGCGCGTGGGCTGCTGCTGCGGGTTCCTGGGGGTTTGGCGGCAGAGGCACCCGAAAGGGAGGCTAGGCGTCAGGGTCGCCGCAGCGCTGCAGGCTCGAGACCGTCGGAGGGCACTAGGCGCTGGCGAAACAAACAGCGGCGGGCGGCGGGCGACGCAGACAGCGGAAATAGGGAGGCCGCGACGGGCGCGCAGCCTGCGGCGGGCGTGTTTATGTAGGCGGGCGGCCAGCGCATCTGAGCCTCCCGGGATCACGCTGGCAGCAGCAAATTGGCTAGAGCCTGCACGCACAGCACTGGCACGTTCGCCGTGCCTGCCAGGCCACGCACCAGGGCACCTTTGCGGTGAGCAGCAGGCGGAGCCCTCATGCACGCTCATCTGACCGCGGCCTCCCCAGCCCGCGGATCGTGGCCAATCGCCACCGGCCAGCCTCAGCCCTGGCAGGGACCGCGCGCCCTTCTCCCGCGTTTCTGTCCGTCGCTAGCCTCAACGGAGAAGCTTCCATGCTGGCAATCGACAGCCACCGCGAGCCACGCTGCTGCACCACATATCGGTCCGCGCCCTGACCGGCTACGCCTGAAGAGGCGGTCACATTCGCCCTGCATGAACACGTCTGCTGCCGCCCATTGGCACCCGTCCGCCCACGCCGCTGCTGGAGACTGACCGCCCGTGCTGCAGCACCATCGCCAACCACGGCGCTGCTGGCGCGCGACAGCGGCCCAGCGAATACGGGGCTGCGCGCGCTGCCGACACCCGGTCGCCCGTGAGCGCAGCCCGCCCGCCGTGCCTGAGGATCGTCCGCGTCGCAGTCAAACCGGCCGGTCCCACGCCTGGCCGCCGTCGGCATTTGGCAGTCGCCCCCCGCCCGCCGCGCAGCGTCCGCCGCCGCCGCCGCCGTCAGCCGTCAGCCGTCGCTGTCGCCAGCCTGCGCCGCACGTGACCGGGCGTCGCCGCGCTGCCCGTCGTCCACCAGCCCGTTGGTTGTCTCGTTGCGCCGGCCGCGTCACATGCGACACGGCGCCCCGTGCTGCGCTGCGCTGACTCCGCCATGTCCACCTTCGACGGCCTCGTAGCTGGTGAGGACCTCCCGTTCCACGCGCGCCTCCATCGCCGCCTGACTCTGCGCCCAGAATTCCCGGACATCCGCGTCGATTACTTCCGGCACACCACGCGTCATCCGCCGCCGCTGGCCTGCTTCCTCAGTCGGTGCTTCCTTTTCCTGCCACGCGCAGCCGCGCAGCGTGCGTGAGATGGCCACTGACAGCGCCGCTAGGCCATGTCCACTCGGATCACCTGCAGGGTTTGGAGTCCCTAAAGGCGCCATTCGTCTACTGCTCGCCCGCGACTCGAGAGGTACGTCAGTGAATGTCATCCTGCAGTCTGTTTTGCGTGCGGCGACCCTTGCTTTCGGCCCGTGGATGGCACGCACCCGCCGCAGCCGACGACGGCCGGCCCTCTGCCAGACCCAAGACATCGCTGTGTGGGCTGGGGCGCCGAGGCTCGGACGAGCATATTGCGGCACAGAAACCCGTCATGCAGATCGGGACAAGTCCGTCCCTCGCAACACACCGCATTGAGCCGGATGCTGCCTGCTCATAAAGGAGGCGCCCCGACGTGTCCGACGGGCCTGCGTTGAGCACCGCAATCTGTGCCTGAGATGCTAGCCTGCCGTCGGGGCCTAAAATAGTGCACTGAGCAGCGAGGTGCTCCAGGATGGGACACGGCTGCACCTTGGCCAACTCCAACAGCGTGAAACGCCAACCCAGGCCACAAAAGCTTACCGTGCGCACGCGGAACCTCTGGGGAGATACTTTACGTCGATATTGCGGGCCACAACTCAATGACAAATGCTGCTCGCTCTTGGCCCCGTCCTTTGGTCCCGTCCTTCCCTGGTGCATCTCGTTTGACGGCGCACGACGTTAGCACGAACCGTACAAAATGTCGTCGGCAGACCCGTTTCCCAGAGAAACGTGCTACTACTTTTGCGCTCTCCGCCTGCGACTCATCTTTATGTTCTTATGCGTGGCGGCCTTGTTTGCCCTAACAGATGCAACCGTTCATGCGTGGCTCGTTTTGTCTCGGTATAGCTGATCAACTTACCTTATTGGTCAGATTCTCCTCCGCATTGAGAAATACCCTCATCGCATGAACTTCGCGAAGGGGATTCTAGAGTCCCGGGTTCAGACGTACAAGCACCTGAAGACGCTCCTGAAGACGATCCCGCTAGAGACCCCCACAATCATCGAACTATCCCCTGGCGATGAGATCGAAGTCACCCTATTCGACGCCAACCATTGCGTCGGCGCGGTAATGTTTCTTGTGCAGGGCCAAGGGAAAGCAATCCTCTACACAGGTGACGTAAGGGCAGAAACATGGTGGGTCAACTCACTGGTGCAGAATCCTGTACTTCTTCCATACGCATCGGGACACAAGCGTCTCGATAAGATCTATTTGGACACGACCTTCGCGACTAGGTCTCGGCTCAATCGGGAATTTCCGTCAAAGGCCGAAGGATTGCGGGAACTGTTGACGAAAGTGTCGAACTATCCCCCAGCCACTATATTTCACTTCGAAGCTTGGACTTTCGGATACGAGAACGTATGGGTTGCGTTATCCACCTACTTGGATAGCCAAGTCCACCTTGACAGGTATCGCTGGCGTCTTTACAAACCGCTCGCCACTGCAAATGGATTGCCACAGTGCCCCGAGGCACCTCCACTTGTTGGGTTCCAACTGGGAAACCATAGCAAGCTCGGCTGCTTGACCTCTAGTCCGCATGTTCGTCTCCACAGCTGTGAACGGGGAACACCATGTCCGGAAATAGACGACAACTCCAAGGTTGTCCGCATTATTCCCATAGTCAAGCGGCTAAGAGACGGCACGGAGATCGCGGAAGCTGGTATAGGGGGCGGCAAAGGAGACCTTGACCAGATACACGAACTGGAGACACACGACCCAATTGCAATCGGGCAACTGATGCAGCTATGCGCCGCCAAATTGAAGGATCAAGAGACGTTGTCAAGGGTGCTCCGAATACTATCGTCGGCAATGAGCGACAGGCAGGGCAGAATTCGCCTCTTTTCCAGTCGAGACATGTGGCAGGGTGATCAAGCCGCGCTCGACGAGATGCCGCTGCAGCAGTTCGTGGAAATGTTGGCGCGCGTCGCATCTGACACACCCGCGTCCGCCTCCTCTGCCGCTCCCCAAACGGACCAAACGCAACACGTCTCGGCGGCCAGGGTTGCTGTCAACACCCCGGCTGTACTTGCAACTGCAGATCAGGGACTACTCTCGCGTGTTATTACCTTCCCGCGGGCTCGCCACGCGTCTTACACGGAGCTGTGCCAGTTGGTGCAGGCTTTCCGGCCGCGAGATGTCCACCCTTGCACCGTCGACGAACTGACTTGGACGCCGGAAGTCAGCATGAAAGCCTTATTCGGACAGTATTGCTCTGACGATGTCTTCGCGCACGATCGTGAAATGATGGAAGAATGGGCGCGACGCGAGAATGGGCCGAGAGGGGAGAAGAGGAAACAACAGGAAACTCAAGAAACACAAAACAGTGACGAGAGCCGTGCCGAGCAACGCACACCGATCGAGGAAAATGCACTGCTAGCTCAATGTATTGATTCCTCGGCATCTCAGAATGCTTCTGAAATACGACTTTCACCAAGTCCCGCCCTGCGCTCAACTGCACACCCCGAAAATCGCGGCCCCGACGGCAGTCCTCCCACATACATGCGCGAATCTCCAGACCTACTAACGGCCAGCGACCCGGCTCTACCCACACCACTCCCGGCAGCTTCCTCCGCTGTGGTACCTGGTCGAGGGAATGGTGATGAGATAATAAATAGAGGAGCGCCTCCACCACGCAGCATCCGCCAATGGGCAGGTACAGCGGCAAAGAACTTGGACGATATGAGCTGGTCTAGATTCGGTGGACTGGTTTGCACCGGCAATGGGCATACGGAGGAGGAACTTGAGCTCTGAAGGAGGAAGTGACGTGCTCTGTAACGGTCTTGGGTTGAACATTGACATGGCGGGCGATTTTTCTTTTCTTTCAAAGGGCGTAGTTCCTAGGCACATCAAGTGGAGTGCGGAGGCGAGAAAGCGTGACTTGGAAGTAGGCATTTAGTAGATGCATCGGCTATGACTTTCAAGAAAGTCACTTGGGGTACGGGCATGTAGAAGTATCGATACCTCCTTTCCGTTCACTGATATTTCCCAGCCAATCTCACTACGACTTGTATAACTACGCAAGGGTAAGGCCATCAACTAGTGCCTAGCTTGGATACCTGCGCTCTGCCTGCTCTACCAACAAGAAAGTATGTTTTTAAGATCAGGTAGCCGAGTGATCAAACAGACAATTCAGGTAAAGCAGATTGGAGCCTACTCGTCACAAGCAGGCAAATATTTCTTCGTACATATCGTGAACTGCATTTCTCATTAATGCTTTGCAGCCATAGCCGTCAGCTGCCGGGCCATCTATCTAGAATCCATTTGGTCCGCGCGTTTAATTCCCGTGCCAATGCAGCGCCGAATATCCGTCATGATGCCCGTGCTTCTCGTTTGGTATGTGCCTTGCGCCAGCCTCGACCTCCCTTTTGTTCCCAGCAACGCTCGTAAGATGTTGATGTCGAGCCGTAGCTTTCGCTCAGATTCAGAGAAGATGCATCCCCCATCGAGCCCGGCCGCGCATTTCCCCTCCGAAGGCGTCCCGTTTCCAACAGACCTCCGGGACGAGCTTTTATCTCCCCCGGCCCGAGAACGCAGCCCTCTTCGCGCCCCTCGAGCTCTTGCCGCCTCCGGCGCCGCTCTCCTCCCCCTCGCCGATGCCCTCGTCCAACTCCATGGCGTCAGCGTCGCCTTCCGCGGGCGGGTTGCCGTTGTTGGGAAGGCTCCTCTTCGCATTCGCCTTCTCGTCGAGATTCACCTCCACCCGCTGGCGCAGCGCCTCTTCCTTGCGGCGCCTGGCCTCGCGCTCGGCGGCGCGCTTCTTGACGGCGGCGATCTCGGCGTCGAGCTCGGCGAGCGTGTCGTCGCAGCGGGCGGCCCAGGCGCCCAGCTCGGCCACGAGGGCGGGCACGCTGCCGGGCGCCAGGTCGCGCAGGGGCGCGACGGACGTGACGGTGACGCGCGCGGCGGCCGGGTCGAGCGAGCCCGTGATCAGGTGCGAGTAGATGGCCGTGATCAGCAGGTCCTCCAGCGCCCGCGTCGTCGCGATGTCGAGCGTCGTGCGCAGGTGGTCGTACGTGAGCTGCGTCGTCGGCGAGGCGGATAAGGGCAGCAGCGAGAGGAGCTTGAGCTTCTGTGTTTGGGCGTCGGAGAGCGGGGGGAGGGTTTCCTTGGCAGCTGCGGGGGTAAGATGTGGTATCAGCTTTTCTGCTTCAGAGAGAGTATATGCGGGGATGCGGAGGTGCGTGGACAAGGCATACCGACATAGTCCTGCCAGGTGCCCCAGGCGAAGATCTCGAGCAGGCGGAGGTGGGGCTGATGCTCGGGCGAGTCCCGCAGGGCCTGGACGGTCGGGGCCTGCAGCAGCTCGGCGAAGACGTAGGTGTTGGGGGCGGCGGTAGCTTGGGTGACGAGGTCGACGGCGGCGCGGGGCGAATTGGCGGACTTGGAGAGCGCCAGGAAGGGCTCGAGGGCGTTGAGCGCGCGTGTCTGCTCCATGGCGGGCGGGCTGGGGGCGGTGCCGTCGGGCGATCAGACAGCGTCGGTGGTGGGCGGCGGTCGTGTCGTTGGAGCTCCGCGGCGCGGGCTCCAGCCAGCAGCGTTGGCGTCGACGGCGTTGAGCTCCCGGGCGGTGGCGCACGGCAGAATGGACGCCATCACGTGCACGGACGCGGGTGGCTCAGCGGGCGGGGGGAGCCTCAGGCGCCGGTCTGCCGCGGGCCCGCTTTCGACAGCTCGAACCGGGCGGCGCATCGCAGCGACGAGGGCGGGAGGGCGGGGCGGTCAGCACTACGCGAACCGTAGCACCATGGAGCGTCTGCCGCGCAGTGCGTCTGAGTCGCAAAGGCAGACCGGGCGAGGGCGCCGGAGATCCAGCGGATCACACGTCTCAGATGGCCTCCTGTATTAGCGTAAGCGACGGGCGCGCGCTCGCAGGGCGCGTCTGCGTCGCCCGGCGGCCGCAGGAGTAGAAGAACAGCGGCCGGCGCCCTCGCTCTTGTCTTGTCGCAGTCTCGGCGTTTACTTGTCGCGTTCCATTCTTCATTTCTTGGGCCAGTCCCGGGGACGGCCTGCCAGTCTATTGTTGGACGCTATTGTCGTTGTGCGGCTGGACTGGACGTGCGCCGGCGGCTGGACGCCCGCGGTACCCTCAGTGCTCAGCACCTGCCTTTCCGGCGCCAACTTTCGGAGTCCTACTCTCGGACTCCTCCCGGAGCTGCGGGCCTGAGGCGGCGCTCTAGGAAGCTGACATATGCAGGCCGTATCTTCAGCTTACCGCATCCTGCTCCCGCTTATTGTCTAACTATATCGCCCTCCGCGCGCTTCCTGCCGCAGCACCTCACTCGATTGTTCTGTGTCTCGGCGCCCGCCCATTGTCTCGCACGCCATCGCGACCGCGCCCAACTCTCCACCACCACCGCAGCAGCTGGCCAGCTAGCACGCAACCGCCCTGCAGAGGGCTCGTACGCACCACACCGCACTCGCCGCAGCCATGGCACAGCCCTACCTCCCGGTGTCGACGCAGGATGTCGACGCCTCGTTGTCGCGAGCCCCGACCGCCCACATGGCCACCACCACGCTCAAGGTCGGCGGCATGACCTGCGGCGCATGCACCTCGGCCGTCGAGAGCGGGTTCCAGGGAGTCGAAGGCGCCGGCAGCGTGTCGGTCAGCCTGGTCATGGAGCGCGCCGTCGTGCAGCACGACCCCGCGAAGCTGTCCGCCGAGAAGATCCAGGAGATAATCGAGGACCGAGGGTTTGACGCCGAGGTGCTGACGACCGACCTGCCGCAGCGCGCGAGCGGCGCCGCATTAGACGGTGAGGGTGACGCGGCGGCGGAGGGCCTAGCGACGACCACGGTGTCGGTGGGAGGGATGACCTGCGGCGCGTGCACTTCGGCTGTCGAGGGCGCGTTCAAGGGCGTTGCGGGGGTCAAGCACTTCAGCATCTCGCTGCTCTCCGAGCGCGCCGTCATCGAGCATGACCCCGGAATGCTGGCCCCGGAGAAGATTGCGGAGCTGATCGAGGACACCGGCTTCGACGCAAAAGTTCTGGAAACAAAGAAGGCTCTAGCGCAGTCCCAGTCCCAGGGCTCCGGCAAGCGCGAGAATGTGCTCACCACCACCGTCGCCATCGAGGGCATGACCTGTGGCGCATGCACCTCTGCCGTCGAGAGCGGCTTCAAGGATCTCGACGGCATGCTGCAGTTCAACATCAGCCTGCTTGCCGAGCGCGCCATCATCACCCACGACCCCCGGAAGCTCTCGCCGGAGAGGATAGCGGAGATAATCGAAGAAAGGGGCTTTGATGCGAAGGTCTTGTCCTCGGTGGACGGCGTGCAGGCATCGTCCAGCAGCTCGACGCAGCATCTCAAGATCTACGGTCTGCCTGACGCGAAATCCGCCGAAGACCTGGAATCTGTCCTGAGGGCCCTGCCTGGCGTGTCTGCTGCGTCGGTCAATTTCTCGACCACTCGTGCTTCAGTCACGCATAACTCTGCACTTACCGGTCTGCGTGTCATCGTGGAGACCATCGAGGCAGCAGGCTTCAATGCCCTCGTGGCCGACTCAGACGACAACAACGCTCAGCTCGAATCCCTGGCCAAAACCAAGGAAATCCAAGAATGGCGCAGGGCATTCAAGATCTCAGCATCCTTCGCTCTCCCTGTTTTCCTCATCAGCATGATCATCCCGATGTTTCTACCATTCATGGACTTTGGTGGCTGCCAGATTTTCCATGGACTCTGGCTCGGCGATGTTCTCTGCCTTGTTCTCACCATACCCGTTCAATTCGGCATCGGAAAACGCTTCTACAAATCTGCTTTCAAGTCTCTGAAGCATGGCTCTCCTACCATGGACGTCCTGGTCGTTCTCGGAACCTCTGCGGCATTCTTCTTCAGCGTGGCTGGCATGCTTGTATCTTTCCTTACTCCCCCGCACTCGAAGCCTGCCACTGTGTTCGACACTAGCACTATGTTGATCACTTTCATTACGCTCGGCCGTTACTTGGAGAACAGAGCAAAGGGACAGACCTCCAAGGCTCTTTCACGCCTGATGTCACTTGCTCCCTCCATGGCCACCATCTACACAGACCCGATCGCAGCCGCCAAGGCAGCTGAGGAGTGGGACAACGAGGACGAGAAGATCAGCAAGGATGAATCCGCCATGAACGGAAATGCCGCTGAGGAGCGCGTGATCCCGACTGAGCTCCTCGAGGTTGGCGATATTGTCATCCTGAAGCCAGGTGACAAGATCCCCGCCGACGGCACCGTCACCCGCGGCGAGAGTTATGTGGACGAGAGTATGGTCACTGGAGAAGCTATGCCAATTCTCAAGAAGAAGGGCCACGCCCTCATGGCGGGCACTGTCAATGGCGCCGGGCGTGTGGATTTCATTGTCACTCGCGCAGGCCGAGACACCGCGCTCTCCCAGATCGTCCGCCTCGTGCAGGAAGCCCAAACTACCCGTGCCCCCATCCAACGGCTGGCAGATCTTGTCGCGGGTTACTTCGTCCCAGTCATCATCACTCTTGGTCTCTCCACCTTCGTCGCATGGATGGTCCTCAGCCACGCACTCCCGAACCCGCCAAAGATCTTCCTGGATCACGCTAGTGGTGGCAGGCTCATGGTGTGTGTCAAGCTCTGCATCTCCGTCATCGTTTTCGCTTGCCCGTGCGCCCTGGGTCTCAGTACTCCCACAGCTGTAATGGTTGGAACTGGAGTCGGTGCTGAGCAAGGCATCCTGGTCAAGGGCGGTGCCGCGCTCGAGATGGCTACAAAGATCACCCACGTTGTGCTCGACAAGACTGGTACCCTCACCGTTGGCAAGATGAGCGTGTCTCAAACGGACATTCGTGGCGGATGGACCAACTCAAAGCCGAAGGAACGCCTCTGGTGGACTCTGATTGGTCTTGCTGAGATGAACAGCGAGCACCCTATCGCGCGGGCCGTCGTCATGTCCGCGAAGGACAACATTGGCATCGGTTCAGATGGAGCTCTTGACGGCAGTGTTGGTGACTTTGAAGCAACTGTTGGCAAGGGCATCTCCGCCAACGTTGAGGCTGCCATCTCCCCCGAGCAGAAGAGATATCGTGTCCTCATCGGCAACGCCAGCTTTCTGCGGTCACAAGGCGTTGATGTTCCGGAATCCTCTGAAGAGGTTGCTGCTTCATCTAGCGAAGCTGAAGACAACGAAGGCCTTGGCTCCACCGGCGTGACTACCATTCACACCGCAATTGACAACGTCTTCACCGGCACTATCGGACTGTCCGACACGCTGAAGCCCACCGCCCGCGCCACTATCCGCGCGCTCCGCCGCCTCGGTGTCAACGCCTCCATTGTCACTGGCGACCAGATCGCTCCCGCACTTGCTGTCGCCAAGGCCGTTGGCATCCCCGCCTCAAACGTCTACGCCAGCGCCACGCCCTCCACCAAGCAAGAAATCGTCGAAGAGCTCCAACGCCCCGTCTCAGAGGGCGGCCAGGGCCTCGTCGTCGCCATGGTCGGTGACGGCATCAACGACTCGCCCGCGCTCGCCACGGCGGCCGTCGGCATCTCGCTCGCGTCCGGCACCGACATCGCCATGGAAGCCGCATCCGTCGTCCTCATGACGCCCAACGACCTCCTCTCCATCCCAGCCTCCCTCCACCTCAGCCAAACCATCTTCCGCCGCATCAAGCTCAACCTCCTCTGGGCCTGCGGCTACAATGTCATCGGCCTCCCCTTCGCCATGGGCTTCTTCCTCCCCTGGGGCCTGTCGCTGCACCCCATGGCCGCCGGCGCCGCCATGGCCTGCTCTTCCGTCTCCGTCGTCGCCTCCTCGCTCGCCCTCCGCTGGTGGCGCCGCCCCCGCTGGATGTCGCTCGAGCAGCTCGACCCTGGCGCCGCCGCCCTCGAAGCCGCCGCCGGAGGAAAGTCGTCGGCGACAAAGAGCCAGGGCTTCAGCGTCGTCGCGTGGGTCAAGGGGCTGCGCGGCTTATGGTCGGAGAAGAGGAGGGAGAGGGAGGAGGCTGGGTACGCGCCCGTGCCGCTGAGGGATATGGGAGACGTGTGATCGTGGGGAACCATGATCGTAGAATAAGACATTTTGTCTATTGGAGTATTCATACTGTTTAGTCAAACTACTATTTGTTTTTCTGTGGATCTTTGTTCGTAAGGCTCGGTGGCGTTTTCCTGTTTTTTTTTCCCCCCAACTTTTGGTTTTGCTTTCCCATCAACGAGATATCCACTGCGAAGAAGAAGCGGGATGCATAGCGATGATGAATGAGTATTTTGTTACTCAGGCCGTTCCTTTGGCGAGTTGTGGTGGAAGCAATATAAAACACGTATAGTATAGAGGAACATAGCCGTAAATGTGTAAAGAAAAAAAAAGAGAGGCCAATGGACGCACATACAGCAACCACTGCAAGTTCACCATGCACAAGTAAGACAATATTCAAAGGTGTCTGATCATTTCGCACGGTGTACGCAGCAGTCTCTGTCTATTCAAGTGATTATTGAAGGGAAGATGGAATATAGCAATCTGTCGAGGTAAAGAGGAAAGAACCTGTGCCTGCATGCATGAACGTCTGGTCTGTCGGGTATACTGGTACAAACAACAAAATAAAGGAAGGAAGAAAATCAAAATCTATCACTACCAGTCTGCGCAGGTTGAGCGGAAAGAGAAACAACCTCCCCCTCCCCGACCTGTCCTTCCGGAAAACTTAGAAGCACAAACATCCCCCGCCCATTCCGAAATGATTCCCCAACCCCTTTGCAGATGGCTTCGCTCTGTCGTGCTATTGCTTTGCTAATGCTTCGCATCGCTATGACTTGATGAGGAAAAGAGGAAATATGCTGTTCGTGGCCGTTCGTGTGCGTGGCTTTGAGGGCTGTGTGCGCGCTTGCATGCAGTAGTGTCCCCCGATACCAGACTCATGCAACCGTTGCAACCGTCGCTATGCAAGAAAACGGCAAATGAAAGAAGAGCTTGCAGAATTAGGAAAGAGCGGAGGTGCAGTGAGCAAGATTCAGCAAAAACGAGAGAGGTCTGAGCAAGGCCGCAGATCACCAGAAACTCCATGATACCTCCACCCATGTCTTACTAAAGCAAAAAGCAAATCAAAGAAAAGAGGGGAGAAGATTAGTGACGCTTGTACTTGTCGTCAATCTTCCTCCTACTCTCTGGATCAAGCGCGTTCGCGACACCAAACAGCGTTGCGCCGGCACCCTTCGCGACACCGGTTAAGGGCCGCAACATGACGACGGGGGCGTGGCGAATGACGGCCCTCGCAGCACCAGTTGCACTGCCGCTATCCATGACCTCGCCAGGAATTGCGATGATGGCGTCACGAGCGGTAGCGAAGTCCTGCTGAAGGTGACGACGCGCGCTAATCAGGCCAGCTCTCACACCGATGGGTTGGTCGGCGTAGTTCGAGAAAGCCTTTGGCGCCTCCGCTGGAGACGAGCCGGGAGATGCGAGGTCTTGCCAGGCGGCATCATCCTGCGGGCCATGGGACGATCCCGGAGGTGGCGATACAGGAGAGAGGAGGCCTTCGGCGCCTTGGATCATAGCCTGTGTGCCAATAGACACTCTCGCACCGAGACGAAGGAATTCGGTTGTGGTCTGCTTGGTAAATGCCGCAATACCTTTCTGTGCGCTACGGATGATGCGACCATCTTTCTTGTATTCGGTGACTGGAACAGTGATGAGGCTTTTGATGCCACTTCCTACGTTCGCAATTGGGCGGGCAATCGCAAGACCTGCGATGATGCTCGGGATTTGGTTGCTCTTGACATCTGGCATCCAAATGTCATTTAGAGTCTTGTGGACTTTGTCGAAACCCGAGATCCCGTAGACAATACAACGCCTTAGTGTGATGTTCGCGCTGTCTAGAACCATGAAGTTCATGAATTCAGTGGTATGGCCAGAACGAAGGCCCGCGTAATCGACATTCTTTGGCTTGTAGTCCAGTTTCAAATGGACAGTTCGAACCTCGAGGCGCTGGATGAATGGTTGCTCTCCAGGTGCGTCCTTGGAGGCAAGCCTGTCGTCCTTGAACTCGAAGAACCGGGTAATGAAGTCAAGCGCGTCCTGGTCGACGTGCAACCGGAGTGGAAGTACCGAAACCTGTATCATAGTCTACCTTTAATATCAAATAGACTCGTATTCGAAATAGGAATTGGAAAACTTACACGAACAACAAGCTCTGAAGCGGCTAGGTTGGGGACCGGCCGCACATTCAGCAATTCAAGGCGGATCATGGGAGATCCGAGCGGACGTTCCCCGGCGTCCTGGTCGTAGGTCACGAACTTGCGCCATGTCGAAGATGGCACGTGGTCGATGACTTCCAGCTTCTCGACGCCGACAGTGACCGAGGCCTGCGTTTCTCCATACCCAGGAGGAAACACAACGACATCCGCAAAGACTCCCTTTAACTCGAACGTAATCTTGTGATGTCTGCCCCTCTCAAGCTTGAGGCGCATATTTCTGGAACGCGGCCTTGCGGTTGCCCTTGATGCTGTGGTTGTGGCGTAACTGGTCTCACTAGCCGTGTCATCGCCACCCCTCATTGCATGGTTAATTTGCCTTCTGTTTTCCTCCGGCGTGTTGTTGACAGGTAACGCGATGTAAACAGAGCCAAAGAGCAGGTCTTCCTCGATAGAGATTCCGTCGTCTTCATGATCGTATAGCCTTTCGCGCCTCTCTTGGGCACGCTGTTGCACCTCCTCAAGCTTCTGTCCTAGCTTTTCTCTTGTCGTCGGCCAGTCGTATCCGTCGTATAGGTTCCAAATGAAATGGACATCTTTCACGCGAAGCGTGAGTGGGCTCTTGACGATCGCAACCTCGCTGGACTCGATGTATTCGTTTTTCCTCGAATCCCAAGCCTGAGCGGCCGGTCGTTCTTCCGAGGCTTTACCAAAGAAGTCCTCCTGGAAATCGAGCTTGTGAACACCCTCATCTCCAGATGGCCCTCCGGCTGCATGTTGACCAGACCTGAACATTGACTCATCAATGGACTCCTCTGTCATGTCATCGAGATTTGGCAATTTGCTAGGATCATAGAACTCGCCCATAAAGTGGAGGTCTCGATCGTCATCGTCGACAAGGATGGACTGGTCCATACCAAGACTCGTTTGTTCAGGTGCGGATCTGAAGTCATCCCCAGCGAGCGACGCCATCATATCCAGAACCGGCTCCACCTTCGTTCGGTATTGCACCTCCTTGGAAGGCGGTTGAGGCGGTGCAAGCCCCCCGAAGATCGCCATAAGTGTTTGGGTCGAATCTGCGCAGCTCTCCATAACAAAGAGGTCGTTTTTGAACTCTACATCGACAGAACGAGGCCCATCTCCGTCGGGTTCGGCGATCTTTACCACTGCTTTGGCTTTGGATGTGGTGCCAACGGAGACAAAGCCTAGGCGGCAGAGATTGACAACCTGGAGACTCCCGAGTTCTGCATGTGGAGGTTTAGCATTCGACTCCTCGCCTTGTCCAGTCCGACGCAAGTCGTCGATGACCAGTAAAGACGCTTTCCTGATATCGAGGCTTGCGGTCATGGACTCTTCCTGTACGAGAGATCCTGTGAAGCGTGTGTCCGACAAGACAACAAGGGCTTTGGCCTGGCTTTTACGAGGGTTCAGACCGATAGCGCAATCACGTAAGAGCAGGTCGAGGTTCATGGGGCGGGATGAAGGTCCAGATTTCTCACTGGCAGCAGATGACTGTCTGGTGATACCAGGAGAGGGTGCTCTCTTGATCGTTGCAACAGAAGAGGCCATCCCGAGAGCTACCTCTTCTGAAGTACTGTTTTCCGAGAGACCAAGGACGTCCATGATAGTTTTGACCCGATAGTCGAAGAGAAGGTTGAACAATTTAACCTTCAAGGTCGGCTCCATTTCATCTCCCAGCCACCGCGCCATGATTGTAGGAATGACAACCTCCCGGTCATTGATGACATTAACCATGTCGAGGATCATCTCCGCATCGTTGCGTTGGGCGAAGATTTGTCCGATTTCGAGGGCGAGCAATGCCGGCAAACCGATGTGAGCAACCCGAACTTTACTGCATTCCACGGCAACCTTGCCGATACGCTCATTCACCATCACATCCACATTGCATGTTGCTAGGTCGAGCATTGAGAGGATTCCAGGGCGCTCGTCGTCGGGTAGAAGTTTGGCAACACTTGACAATTTAGCCACGTCCTTCCCAAGGCTCTCAAGCTCTTTCAAGCTTTCCAGGTCGGAGATACTAAGCCGCAGAGATTTCTGGACTGACACCTTGATAAGGGAACCCTTCCGTCTTTGCGAGAGCAGGGTGTCGATAAGAATGTCATCATCGGCCTCGTACTTGAAGTCGGTCGGAGTGATCAGCGATAGCAGGTCCGACAAGTCACCTTCCTCTGGCACAAATGAATAGTTGAGTTGGATGCCTTGGACCTCAACAGATAAGGGCGGATTGTTTGACAGTACCGCAGAAGTCGTTCGGTGAGGGCCTGAGATCTTTGCGTGTCTGATTTTTGCCCGAAGGCCCCCGTTGCGCATGTTTACGCGAGCGGGGCTGGTCTGTAGTAGGACACCACAGGTCTCTCCTTGGAGGGTGAAATGAAGGCCCCCGAAACGGGCATCTATCTTGGGTATTGGACTTTGAGCCTGGGTCTCAGAAGCAGCCACCCTAGGTTTCGGCGAGACCACAGGTGTGGCAGGAGGCAAGATACATGTCGACTTGATATGATTGCCGATCTTGAGGACCCCACTGAAGCCGCCGTATGAAGCGAAAGTGTCATCCAGCTTCTGTACATCCAAGAAAACGTTGACTGGAAGCGTGGATATGCCAATGCGTGGGCCGCCGTTGTCTTCTGAGTAGGTAATCGAGACGTCATCGTCTTGGGAATCACTCAGATCCACAGTGGTCTCTTCCAAGCCCGTGTCAGGGTGGAAGCTGAGAACCGTACGGTCATTGAATCCGAACGCAAAGACTCCAAGCTTGAGGGTAATCTTCGACGAATCCTCTCTTTTGAACCCCGCGGCACTAATGTTCCGGATATGTAAGTGAAGCAGAACATCGCTCATGTCGCCCCATTCTGCATGGCGCAAAGCACCCACAGGTTTGTTGGCCGGAATACTTTGGACAGTTAATTCCTTCAACAGAGCAATTTGGAAGGTGTCCATGCTGAACTTGAAAGCCCAATCTTGGGACTTGGAGTCCACGTCTTTCTGAGGGGTCTTGGCTTCCTTCGGAGGATTCTTCTGAGTATCCACTGAATGTTGATCCCCAAAGAGCTGCTGAAGCATCTTCACGAGACGCATTGCCAGATAAATAGTTTCCACATCGATCTGGAGGCGTACGTTTCCGACAGAGACTTCAATCTCATCTTCGATCCGCTTACTTTCGTCCCTTCGTGGCGGTCCTGGATGGCGCATGGGTGGCTGTTGTGTTGGCAACCGGCGCGACTCTCGCATGATACTCGACGAAGGCCTGGATCTTGCGGTCGACGCGGCGTATTGCGAGAAGGATCCCGGGACATCATGGAAAACAGAATCCTCAGCAAAAGCCACTCTCGAGCGAGGTAATTCATCGTGGTACGCCAGGGGATCTGAAGCCGCAGTTTCCCGCAGAGTATTGTTGCCCGGCACCCACAAAGAAATCAAGTCGATGTCCATGAGCGGGGTGAAGACCTTCGTGGAAAGCCCAATTTGATCTTGGTCGAGCAAGTGTTCTTGTCCCGTCGCTGAGTCAGTACCCGCACGACTGCCAGGCCTTGGGGTCTCGCAGCCATCATCCCTCTCAACAATAGGGTCTAGAGGTGTAAGAGAAATTGGAGCAGAGGCTAGGGGAACATGGTCCGAGTCGTTGCTGGAAACACTTGACGTGTCCCACGCACCAGGCATGTGAAATGACCTGCTCGATTGTGCTGCACCATCGTCGATTGCGCTCATATACATGCTCTCGGCTTCCTCATGGCTGAAAAGTTTGGACTCGGCAAGGTCATTTTGGATGGATGATGCTGGCGAAGGAGACGCACTGGCTGACCTATCGGACGTGCTAGTGGATTCTGGGCTAACGGGCTCGGGAAGTGAGACATCAGTCCCGTGGTGTTCAATGCTTGGTTCCGAGCGGGCGTGTTCAGGGATCGGCTGAGATCTGGAAACAAGTGGCGTCTCTTCATCAACCTGAAGTTGTCCATGTGGGCTTGGAAGCCGACCTGGTAGCGAGCTACTGCCAGAGAAGACAACATGCGGTTGATTTTCGTCTGCGGAGGTGCGTTCCAGGCTTTTTAGGCTAGTCTGGCTATGAGCTGGGCCGTTCTCTTCTCCTTCTTCAATGTTCTCATCGAATATCCCGTTATCCACGCCATACTGAAGGATCGATTCATCTCCGTACATGCTCTGATGACCGAAATTTTCAGATGTGGATGATGAAGCCATATTGGCAGTGTTGCGGGCATATTCTTCGTCCTCAGCGTCGGCAAATCTGTCGGCATCGGTAGTCATGACTGACGCCGTCATGCTGGGGAGGTGTCTGCTGGACTGTGGAGATGGAGGCCATGGCCCAGACCTAGCGTCGATTGAGGGTGAGCGACTCTCTGGAGGCGGAGATCTGGTGGCAACGGGGCTTGAGGCCTGGTAAGGGGAACGGCTGAACGATTCGGACCTGGTACTCCTACTTGCAGTAGGCGACGCAGCCAAGGACGAAGCAATCCTGCTCTTTGCCATACTCTTCTCGTCCAAAAGCAGCCCGGCGGATAAGCTTTTCAGTGTGATCTTTCGCTTGCCATTTCCTGTCTGCGCCTCCTGTTCCGACGAAGCCTGCTCTTCTTGACCACCGCTGGTTAAACCTTCGACGTCCACGCCACTGATATGGAACACCAGAACAGTCTTAATCGACTCATCATCATCCCAGCCCTCTGGCGGAACCTCTGTCTCAAGATGCACCTCGATATCATCGATGGTAATTCGCAAAGTATCCTGGACGAGGTGGAGATAGTTGGTGAAAAAATCCGGAAAGTTCAGGCCAACGCCAGTTCCGAGTTCTGGATCATCGTATCCGTCATCGCTTAGCATGCTGGATCCCGAGAAGGGGTCCTGCTGCAGGTACTGCGACTGGGAGTTGATCGCAGCCTCGAGTTGTCTCCTCTCCTCAGCTGACTCGTCCTGGTAAAACGACTTTGCCAGGTCTTCGGTGGTAGGGATGGCCTCGGGGCCAGAGCCCTCCGCGGACGCTCCTTTTCCATGCGCGGTATCCTCATCGAAGCCCTGAACAGTTTTTGCCTTGACCACAACGCCGGAGATGTCTACAGTGATGCCCTGCAGATTGGCGGGGACGGTGACGCGAAAGTCGTTGATGTAGGCATCGACAACCTGGAGATGCGGTGGAAGGTAGCAGCTGATTTTCTGTGAGGGAGTCGGGTTAGCATGATGTCAGCGCACCGCAGGACGGAATGTTCAACGCACACGAGCCTTGAGCGGAACCTTAGGCAGCGAGATCACGCTCTTCCTCCCCCAGGCAAAGTTGAACTTGTCCAGGTCGATGGCGCTGTCGTCTATGACGTCGAGCTTCGATATCACATAGCGCAGGAAGCGCTGCTTGACCGCGGGCGGTATGAGGAAGGCCATGAGGACCAGAAGGCGGCGAGCAGGCGCCGCGCCCCGCGGTGGGCAGGACTGGAAGCGCAGAGGCGGACGGGCACTGCGCGCGGCGCGGGCGGCGGGCTCTGGGGCGGTGGAGGGCGGCGAGCGGTGGCGGGCGAGCGTGGGAGCTCTAGCTTTGGCCGGGGGGCGGGTGCGCGGTGGTGTCGGCGGGCGACATGAAGCGGGCGTCGGGCGGGCGCAGGTGGGCGTCGAGAGAGCTAAGGGCTCGCGGCAGCAGGGTCCAGTCCAAGCGGCCTGGTGGTAGGCGGGCGTTGTCGTGCCCGCGTCGCCCGGTGACGAGCAGCTCTGCGTGTGTCCAAACCAGGTGAGCCAGCAAAGAGATGCAGCACCGGGCGTGTCACGGGCGCGCGTGCTGCAGGTCTCGGGCGGGCTGCCGGCCGGCGATAAGCGCGATAAAGAGCGCGCGCGGCACCTGGCACTGATGACGCTGGGCGGCCGGGAGCGCTGGGGCACGGGGCACGGGGCGCGAGCCTTGCAGCCTTGCGCCGTGCGGCGGCCGGGCGCGTCTCCTCGCACGCGCCTCTCCGCGGCCGCGTCCACGCCCCAGGTTCCCCCTTTTCTGCACCCTCAACAGCTCAAATCCCTCTGACCGCCCGGCACTTCGCCCAAGCCGACAACCGACTCCACATCACTCTCGCCCGCAGCCACTGAGCGCGCTGCCTTAGGTCCACCCGCCCTTGCTCCCCGCGGTTGAGTCAGTAGCCATGGACCGCGCATCCGTGCTGGACGACGACCAAGCCTGGCTGCAGCAGGAAGGCGTGCCGCGGCTGGAGGACCAGTTCATCCAGAAGTACCTCGACGGCCGCGACAAGCTTGTCGACGAGGAGAAGAAACAGCGAAGTGGTTGGTGATCATTGCCGAAAATCGAACCGTAGAAGAGGGTCTGACAAACGTGGTCAGACCGCTTCTTCCGCGAGAGCCTCTCGCCCACGGCCTTCGAGGCCTGTTCCATCGTCGATCAGATCCGCTTTGAGGAGCAGCAGACCCTATGGACCAAGGACTACGAGAACAGCCTGTCTGACGACGGCGATGTCTTCCCCGGCATGATGTTCTCGCTCGCCAAGCAGCGCATGGAGAAGAGCAAGCTGTGGCAGATTGTGCGCCGCATGCCCAAGGGCGCCCTGCTGCACTGCCATCTCGAGGCCATGGTCGACCTGGACTGGATGTTAGATGAAGCCTTCAAGCTAGACGGCATCCATGTCTGGTCCGACAGGAGTCTTTCCAATGAAGCCGATCTTGCTAAGGCGCCCTTTTTCTTCACGTACACCAAGCTTTCCAAGAAGGATAGTGCTTCCATATGGTCCGAGTCTTACGCCGGCAAGACCCCCATTCCTTTGGATGTTGCCGCTGCGTCCTTTCCTCACGGAGGCCGTGAAGGATTCACGCAGTGGGTGAAGTCCCGGACAATGATAACCTCTGAAGAATCCCTCAAGCACCATTACGGTGTCAATGATGTGTGGCGAAAATTTGCATCCTGCTTCCCTATCCTTGCCAGCCTGATTTTCTACGAACCCTTCTTCCGCAAGTACATGCGGAAGATGTTCGAGAACCTGTATGCTGACGGCGTGCAGTGGGTGGATGTGCGAGCTGTCTTTGTCACCCCGTGGCGCCCTGAGGGGTCTGAGGAAGTTGATACGAACCACGATGGATTTTTCAAGGCTTTCGGTGAGGAAATTGAGAAATTCAAGGCGTCCGAACAGGGCAAGGGCTTCTGGGGCGCACGCTTCATCTGGACTACCCCCAGGATTTTCGACAAGCGCAGGATTGTTGAAAGTAAGTGACAAATACTAACGCACATGCGCCAAACGTCTAACCGCGAATATAGGCATGAAGATGTGTGTCGAGACAAAGGTCAAGTTCCCTCATTTGATAGGAGGCTACGATCTGGTGGGCCAAGAGGACACTGGAAGACCGCTACAAGACCTTCTTCCAGAGTTATTCTGGTTCAAGAAGCGCTGCATGGAATCAGGGGTCGATGTTCCCTTCTTCTTCCACGCCGGCGAGACGCTCGGAGATGGCGACACGACCGATGAGAACCTCTTCGACGCCGTCCTTCTCGGTACGAGACGTATTGGCCACGGTTTCTCGCTCTTCAAACATCCGCTTCTCATCGACATGATCAAACAAAAGAAGATCCTCATCGAGAGCTGCCCGGTATCCAATGAAGTCCTGCGCCTGACTGGATCCATCATGTCACACCCGCTCCCAGCACTGCTTGCACGCGGCGTCAACGTTTCCCTTTGCAATGATGACCCATCGATCCTAGGTCAAGGCACTAGCGGCATGACGCATGACTTCTGGCAAGCGCTGCAAGGCTGGGAGAACCTCGGCTTAGCTGGCCTTGGTGCCCTTGCTGAGAACAGCGTGCGGTGGGCCAACTTCGAGGACTGTTCCCAGAAGGAGTGGCTGCAGGACATCAAAGAAGGTGCTCTTGGAAAGGGTATCCGAGCGCAGAGATTGAAGCAATGGATGGCAGATTGGGAGAAGTTCTGTCAATGGATCGTGACAGAGTACGGCGTTGACGAAGATCTTGATCCGGAGGAGTGAACGACGCTGAACGCAATGTTGAGCATGCCATCCAACGTCTGAAACGAAAGGCGCGAGGGCGGCGAAGAAGGTACAGGTCGGCGGGTTAGACGGTTGGGTTAGGTAGGTATTGGGGTTTTCATTGCTACTGGTCTGCTTTTAGAAGGGGGTTTCCACGCGGAATGGTTGTTTCTTACTCAGGAGGGTTCCCTACCTTGCACGGTCGATGTTGTACCATGTCATAATTGTTTTAAGTCCTGTATCATTTAATCACGGCCTCTCCACATTCTCTTCACCTTCATGGGTCACGGCCGCACTCGCATAGGGCCTACAGAGCCTGTCGCCACTCATAGCTAGCAAAGGCCAAATATATCATCTCGGAATTTGCCTTTCGTATACATTTGGAATATTTACAGAAACTAAGTGTGCGTGCGCATGGTGCATTATAGACAAGACACCCACACAACAGGACTTCCGTTACCACTCTAAACTGCGGTGAAAGTGCTCTGCTGAATGCTGATCTTATCGACCGTCCAGGTCTTGCCGCCGTCGGACGTCGTCAGCTCGCTTGCAGTCGCCTCGTTGATGCTGAGCGTGCCTTTGAACGCCGTGTCCGCCTCGGCCAGCACGATCGTGGTGTTTTGATAAGCTGGAAGCCGTCAGCGGCATCCTCACAACAAAACTGCTTTGGTGATAACTTACTATGGGCATTCACGATTCCGCTGCAATCATCCTGGCATTCCACAGCCGTACCCCAACCCTGCGCTTTTCCAGAGGAGGTAGATAGGGTCAATACCACAGTGCCCTCGATGCTGACGGTTTGGGTGTAATTACCTGACGCGGCATCGTACTTATCTGAGAGTAGAAAGCAATAATTTCAGAATACGACCTCACGCATAAGGATGTCTGGGTTTTGCAGCAGCACTTACAATTAATCTTCACGCCCTGTGATGCGGTTAGCGGCTTCGCATCGCCGCTGATCTGCGTCTCGCCAGTGTAGGTGCTTGCGAAAACGCACCACTCACCAGACGTTCCACCACATTGTCTGGGAGAAACATAGACGTCAATTATTGACTTTTAAGTTGAGGAAGGAACGAAAAGTTCCTCAACACTTACGTCGCAGTCTCAGTGCTTGAGCTCACAATCGACTGGACAAGCTGACCGTTGTCGGTGCCCATGCCCGGCCACAGCACCATGCGGTCCTGCTGCGGATCGGGCGTCTTTCCCGGAAACAGCGTCGTCTCAGCCTCGACGATGTATGAGGTCGTCGCTCCGAGTGAGTAGTACGGACCGAAGCGGATGCTGGTCTGCGCGGCAGCGTTGCCGGCGAGGGCGAGGAGAACGGTCTTAGAGAGGCGTGTCATTGTTCAGGATTGGCTTAATTATGATTTGCGGTCAAGGCGACAGTGGAAAGAAGAAAGGTTAAGCTTTGGACAAGCATGGTAAATAGGAGTCGAATTGGAAAGGGAGGTCTTTAATACGAGTTCAGCAGCGTGAGCCTCGGGTCAGTATCCACCATTCCGACTGAATGTTTCATGATACTGTCAAATTAGGAGCGAGCCCACTAGTTCCGACGTCTCAAGTAAGTGGTAGGGGTGGAGGGGCGGGAATATAATGGAGATCTTCCGTTTACGAGAGCGATGTTTCAGCGCCGTTGTTTGATGATTGACAGGGTCGTTTGGATGAGCCGTGACCTTCACCATGACAACATTAAATTGGTCGAATGATTCCTGCAACAGTGATCATAGGAGGTGGAAACCACCCGGAGAAATTGTGGGGCCATCTTATACTTCTATTTTGATATCTCTTGAGGTACTCGTATCGATTGCAACTCTCTTTGAAGCCTGCATGCAGTTTTCGACCACCTGTCTACAGCGTTGACGTTTTTCCTAGAAGATGCTTAATGGCGTATCGGTAAGATGCTGTGACACCACAAAAACGCATCAGGGTCTCTGAATCGGCGCTCGCAAGGACACTTGTCAGAGACTTCATGGCGTCGCGGGAATTAGAGCTCGACACGGCGCTGGATGGCTCTTCTTCAGATGTTCGCGATATTGGAAGTGAGTGGACATGTGTTTCTTTCAACGTTTCTTTCAGCATGAAAGTTTCACACGCCTGTGCCGGGAAACGCGCCAGCCTTGCTAAGGACGACCTTTCCATGCTCACGAGCTATGTAGCCCTTCATCAGGCTCTGTGGCGCGTCAGTCGATAGATGCCATCAAACTCCGCATAACACGGAATCTACTCACCTTGTAGATCATGTTCGCGAGAAGACACTCGATCTCGTCATTGTCGAGGGATTCTCCATCACGCCTAGCCATGCTCAAATTGAGAGCGGCGCCGAACTCAGCGACTGGGATTCTTGTGCGGCGAATTTTGTCATTTTCAGTCTGGCCTTCCTTCAATGGCTCGAACCCTCCCGCGGTGAAGACCTTCCGGAGAAGATTTCGCAACACGATGTCACGACCGCGTTCCAAGGTCAGGTAAATACGACGCTTGACGAACTCTTCCTCTCCTGCAACGAGGGCAGCATCAAAGCCCGCAAGATCGCCCTTCTTAATGCAGGTAGCGAGGGGCGTGAAGAGTTGCTGGAGACGAGGATATGGCCCCAGTAGTTGCTGTGTAGGAAGCGTATGAGTTGTGAGAAGATGGCACGGAATGAGATAGGTAAGAATCAGTTCGCGGTTTTTGCTAGCGTCCTTGTAGCAGAGGCGCCAGGCCTCAGTAAGATGTTCCTCTGCTTGTTTGTAGTCTTCGTCGAGGAAGCTTAGAACGCCGCTGTAGTACTTGAACGTGACTTGGTGGGACTTCGGAAAGGCGCTAAGTGGCGGCATATCGCCTCTCGCAGCATGCAAAGAGCGCAAGACGTTCTTCGACAGGCTGACAGCGTTCAACTTGAAGTACGTTTTGAAAAGGATATTGGCGATGTAGTAGAGGGCCCATTTGCGGGAGTCTTCCAAGGGTTCCCTGCAATTGATCTTAGTACAGGCGACATATGAATGCAGTGCTGTATTGCTACATACCGGTCGCTAATGCACAGACTGAATAAGCGGTTGATCTGTCTCGCTGCGTCCTCCAACTTGTCGTTCTTGCCCATGGTTTCGGTGATGTCATCTGAAAAGCCTGCATTGAAGCTGGCCTTCCCCTTGGCCTTAGCAGCATTCTCATCAGCTTTGATGGCGAAGATGCGCAGGTACTTGGCGGCAACATAGAGGCAAGGAATGGTCCAGGCGGGGAAGTGGCCGCCTGAGTAGCCCTTGATGAGAGCGTTGATGACATCCTTCCATGCGTCGTAGACCTTAGACCAATCGGCCTCCTTCTGGCCTTGGTGCGACGTCTCTTCGGCATTCAGAACCTCAGCAACGGCCTTCCAGTATGTAACATAGACCTCTGTCCAAGCCCCGACCTCTGCCTTTGTCAAGCCCAGGTTGCTGTTGTATGACGAGATGCCGTGACGGATGTCGGATTGAACACTGAATACATTGGTGCTGCGATGGAAGGCGTACAGACGGCCTGCATCCTTGGGCGGCGCCGCGGGAGTGATAGTCGCGGCGACGCCGTAGCCGTCACCAGCAGCGAGTGCGCGCCTGAAATCGCTGAGGATGGGCTCCATGATATGCACGGACGGTGGAGGTCACTGCAGGGCGTTGGTAGTGGTGCAAAGGGACTCAACGTACTCGCGCTTCGGGCTTGGGCCGCATCGCGTTGGCAGGCGTCGCGTTGGTGGGGCAGGCGCGGGAAGTGGTGATGGTGCTCTGGGTAGGGCAGGCACATGCGGCTCGGCACTAGCGCCAAAGCTAAGCGAGAATCGCACACCCGACAAGAGAACCGCAGCCAAAAGTCATTTTCCTGCCTACGACGACGACGACAACGGACGACATCCACACCGCCGACAACACAACATCAAGGTCAGTAGTCCCTCTCCCTCCCCTAAGCCGTGAGCCCGCGCTGACTTCGCGAAGATGGGTAAGCAGCTTTTTTTTGTCCTCACCCCCGACCTTTGCGCACCGACCGGTACCACCATTTCGACAACCGCGACGACCCCATTGTGGAGGCAGATGGAGATGCTGGGGAGATGCGGATGCATTGGGGCGAGGCCAGAGGAACAGCACCGTGCTTGGAGATAGAGGACACTGCCGACCAGGCAGGCTTGTCCGTCGACATGCCGCTCGAAATACGCCCCGACCCAGGATTCGGCAACACCGTCCACGACCGCTACCGCTACCCCGGATTGCGCACCGGCATGCAATACACATAAATGGAGTGAGAGACTGACGGGATTTTTAGGTCGTCTTCAGGAGTACCAGGTCATTGGCCGCCACCTGCCCAGCGAGGCCAACCCGACCCCCAAGCTCTACCGGATGCGCATCTTCGCCCCGAACGATGTCGTCGCCAAGTCCCGCTTCTGGTACTTCCTCAGCAAGCTCCGCAAGATCAAGAAGACCAACGGCGAGATCGTTTCTCTGAACCCGGTCCGTACACCTATATCGCCATTCAAAAAATTGCCGCGACTAACAATTTTCAAAGATCGCCGAGAAGCGTCCCCAGAAGGTCAAGAACTTCGGCATCTGGATCCGTTACGACTCCAGGTCTGGCACTCACAACATGTACAAGGAGTACCGTGAGATGTCCCGCACCGACGCCGTCGAGTCCCTCTACCAGGACATGGCCGCCAGGCACCGCTCTCGCTTCAGGCAGATCCACGTAAGGACGCATGCGCGCATCCTCCACAGAAGCGCAGCGCTGACAGAACGTTACAGATCCTCAAGGTCGTCGAGGTCGAGAAGACCGAGTCCATCCGCCGCCCCTACATCAAGCAGGTCCTCGCCAAGGACCTCAAGTTCCCTCTGCCCCACCGCGTCAACAAGACCACCTCGAAGAAGATCTTCACCGCGAACAGGCCGTCGACTTTCTTCTAAGCGTTTTCAGGGTAGTCGGGGAGTGCATGGGGGTCATACTTCAGGGTTTCTGGCATTATGGGCATCCTGTTGTAGCTACAATACCATGGCGGTAGCTCAAAAAATGAATGAAAAGCCCAACGAATCTCGATCATATTTGATCTCAGAGTCTTTGGGACAGGTGCCAACTTTAAGAAGTCTACAAATACTTGACTAATCACAGCTTTGACTTGGATTGCTGGTCTACCTTTGGCGTACCCACAGTGTCGATCGGATTCCACCACGGGTAAGCTCCTGGGGCATCTTTCTCCATCGTACCGTTAAACTTCGGAGGTCTCTTCTCCAGAAATGATTGGACACCCTCCTTATTGTCACTGCAGCCCTGTTAGCTAACGGCACTGGTCTTGGAGAGGTCATCGAACTAACCTGCTGCTAAAGAGCTCATACAGGATCCTCGAATCGAGCAAGTGCTGGGCCTCAGCACTCCCCGTATCTCTCCACATCAGCTCCTTCATCAGATTCGTGCTCACCACACTGGTATTCTCGACCACGTCCTTCGCAATCTCCAACGCCTTCGGCAGCACGTCGTCAGGGCGGTCGCACAGCTCGGTGAACAGCGGGTCCAGCAGCTTGTCGCTCGCTCTATACACACTCCCGGTGGTGGTCAAGTGCAGCGCGCGCGAGTGGCCGACCAGCCGCGGCAGGAAGAAGGACGAGCACGCCTCCATGACCAGCCCGCGCCGTGCGAACACAAAGCCGACCTTCGCGTCCTTGTACGCGACGCGGATGGCCATGGGCAGCGTCATGGTGATGCCGACGCCGACGGCGGAGCCCTGCAGCGCGCCGATGACGGGCTTGCGGCAGCGGTGGATGGCGAGGACGACGCGGCCGCCGCTATTACAAAGTGTCAGTAAACTCCTCGATGAGGTCTTGGAAAATGCTCTCTCTCTGTACTGTGACTCTACAAAGAGGCAGCCTACGTCATTGAGAAACAAGTAAACAAAATCACGATTTTGACTTACCCGTCCCGATGGTCATTGACACGCTCCTTTCCGCCCACAAACCCAACTTCGAGGTCCGCGCCGGCACAGAAGATCTTGCCATCTCCCGTCACAACCACACAGCGCACGCGGTCATCCGCGTCGACCAGGCCGAAGGCCTGCTCCAGCTCGGCCATCATCGTCGGCGTGAAGGCATTATGCTTGCCGGGGCGGTAGAGGGTCAGGACTATGATGGGCGTAGGCGTGGGCGAAGAGGGCGGGTAATGCGAGAGTTTGATCTCCTTGAAGGGAAGGGTAGAGTAGGACGTTGGTAGGGAGGTCGCCATTTTGGGCGGTTTTGGTGAGATCGCGTGTGTTGGTTGCGCGGGTTAGGGACAATTGAGTCGAATCACACTTGTCTGGGCGAGGGTCAGAACAGAGAATCGCAGCCACTGGGTTTATCGAGGTTTCAAAGCATCTTTGTATCGTGTAAGCGCTGCAGCTAGCGTACGGGTAGGAGGGGTCAGTAGCCGGAGGTTGCGGAGAGGGGAGCTTAAATCTGGGGTAAGCCGAGGTCCTGCTGCCGATCATTTTGCCTTTTTGGCAAGGCTGACCTCCAAAGTCGCACAGAGCGGAGCAAGCTCTCGATGCATCTCTTGCAATTGCTTGAAGGACTTGCAGCTACTTCCCGCACTCCTGCGATCTCAGAACCGGGCTACTGGCCTTCTTGGAGTTGCTGGTTCGATGGCCGGACAAAGTGCTCATTGATGAGCTGCGATTTCGTCTGCGCGTTGTGATTCTGCTCCAAACTTCGAGGTCAGAATCATCTGACAATGATGTAAACCATCATCAAGGGCTTTTGAAATGCATAATCAGCATGTAAGGGCGAAGAATGTTTCGTTACAGTTAATTGGGCGGGCAGGCATAATTTCCATCTTCCGGTGAACAAGGAGACAGACGGTACGGTCTTGCTCGGCGTTGTACACTTGGTGGCATCTACTGCGCGTAGCTCCTGCTGTTGAGTTTCTTTAGCATAGAGATGCCAGCGTTTCTGCAACCGACGAATTAAGAAGAACACCAACCCTCTGGCTCGCCCACTTTTCTGATTCTCTTCCTCCCTACCTACTCTGATCAAACAAAGAGTAACTCCACAGTCGCAAACATTATTTAAGAGATCTGCCTTTCCATCCTCCTCTCCTCTCCTCCAGATTTTGGGATCAAAATCAAAGGTCCAGCAGTCGCACACCTTGCGAACTCCCATCACGGGACTTCATGTACAAGGGATTAAATCCGGTAGCAGATTTAAACGATTTTGATGTTCTCAAAGCCACTCCAAGCATACATTCTTGCTCGGGAGTCGGATATTTGAAAAATTCCATGTCCAGCTTGACCCTGATCGACACAGTGGGTCGCGAAATGGTAGTGCAGGAGGAGGTGCTCCAGTCGAAGAAACGCGTCAAATCAGTAAGTACTTGCATGGGTAGTTGAAGCTTTCATCTGTATGGCTTTGTTAATCAAATCAAAGTACTTTCGCATCCGGACGAATGCTTCAACTACCCATGAACGAGATTCGGGTGAAGCCGTCCATCTCTTTTGCGACCCACTGTGCCAGTCAACTCACCTGCGGTGATGATCTCTTTGACACGATCACTCCTCTATCTATGGCCGCTGGTCGATTCTACCGGCCGAATTGAGAATTTGCATCCAGAACTACAATATCGCCGTGCTCCTCACGAGCGTATAATCCGTAGGTCTCGTGTCTGACACGGCGTCTCGGTATTGACGAGGAGGGATGATGTTCATTCTCGATTATAGCAGGCATATTCGACCATCTATTTGATTGAATTGAAGACCGGAATACTCAGTACGTTATGATCATGATGCGTAACGAAGAACGAGTATCAGGCCCAAGCCACCACAGCTCTCTTCAACCGTGCGGATCCAAGTCGATTCGTCGCCAGACGCTGTTGGCTTGAGCGTCCCGAACTCGCTTCCTTAGGTCTTTGATGTATCTCAACGCTAAAGCGCAAAGCTCCCGAGGCCCTTGACACTGCTCTAGACGTCGAAACAAGCAAGTCACTTCCGTCCCGTGACCCGAAGTAAGCTCGTGACACCACATACCGTGGCTGCATGTGTCCCACCCACCAAACGACTAGAGTAGGTAAAATCGCCGTATAAGCTGCGGGGAAAAGGTAGTCACCTGCCACAGCACCATTTACGTAAAACGTTGCATGAAGGATGGTATGGACAGGTCGTAATTCTATGTACAAAAGCTATGTGTGATTGATCCTCCAAAAAACCACCCCCTTGCCCCAAAATGCCGGTTGACCTCCCTACGGAGGTCGGATATCCCCTCAAGTCCAGATCCCACAAATGCACCAAAGCTAAGAGTAAATGAGTGTTGAGCCAGCCGTCAAGTTTCTTCATCTCCTCCGAAAATGCGCTAACCCGTTTAGGCATTACCGCCAATATAAACAGTCAACACTTTTGGAGCACCATCGAACACACTTCCCGACTGATCCTGTCCATTATCGGGGGCAACGTCATCATACGGAAAACTGTCTTTTTTGAGTTTATTAGCTGTAGAACGTTGTAAAAATGTGCGGAGGGTTGTCACTTACATCCTCTTTTGTCGGAGTTGGCCTCGTGGACAATTCTGGAGTAATGATTGGTGGTGGCGTCCTTGTAGTACTCATCCACGCTAGTCGCCGGAGTAGTGGTATCTACCAACAGAGTGCTTCTATTGAATGCTGCAGCCAAGCGCGGGATGATGGCGTTGCGCAGCTGACTGCCGGAGGGGTTGGCGAACGGGCCGGTGCTGCACGAAAAGATATCGGCAGACGAGGGCTGATCGAACGTCTCGTCTTGGAAGACGAACTGATTGTTTGTGATCTTGCCAGAAACGGTGCCATAATCCACCTGGGTATTGACGTTCAAAGACTCGTTGGCGTACTTGGACCAGACGCTGTTGACGTAGTTCTGGTAGTAGGTTCCAAAGTCGTTGCCGGTGACTGCGCCGTTATTAGGCGAAAGAGCCCTGAGATTGGCACCGCTGCTGTCCTTGACGATCAGAGACGACCAGGGAGCCGAGTCGGAGGCGGTTTGTGCCTCCAGACCAGAGCACACGGTGTCAAGACCATTCGAAGGCATTCCGGTGACAGACTGAGTCGCACCCGCCGTGTTTGTGAGCGTCAGGCCAACAGAAACGCTCACAAAGTCAACGTACGTGATGTTGGCGTAGAGCTGGGAGCTGTTCCAGGTAAACTCGGCGAAATCCCACCTCTTGTTGATGTTGGGGTCTGAAGAGTTGGTCACCGAAGGCGTGACCAGAGCGGGCCCCGGGTTGAGCAAGAAGGTGAGCTTGTCATCAACGCAGAACCAGATGCGTGCCCCCGCAAGATGGGGGATTGTCACGGTCTTGGTGGAGCCGGGGGCGCCGAGCGGGATGGCGGCATCATCAGAGAGATCAGCGCCATCTTTGGCAGGCGAGTCTGGATAGTAGGCGCTGACACCGTCGGCCTTCAGGATGAAGAGGGCGTTGTTGTTGTCGATGGCCTGGCCGGTGATGTAGGCATAGACTGTGCTGGAGGTCGTGTTGTTGACCAGGTCGATGCTGAGGCTGTCGGCGGTGGCGCGGACGGGCTGCTGGGCCTGCTGTTGATGCTGCTGTTTGACCGGGACCGCTGGTTGGGAATCCTTCGTGGCTGGCTGCGACTGGCTCTGTTTCTGGTTCTTGGGTCTCCGCAGGCGCTGGAGGCGCTGGACGAGTCTCTTGATTGGGCTTGCCATGATGTTGATGTTTCAATTGCCAAGAAAGGTCAAGATGCAGGAATGGACGGGCAACTAGAGGTGGACCAGCGGTGGACAGCGAGCCGGCAGCGCAGCGACGCCGACTGTTATATACGGATTCAAGACAGCATGGCAGACGGGTGACCGGCGAGCGGGCAGAGAAACGAGCACACAGAGGCTTGATAGGCAAGCAGGGCGGGCCAGCCATGCGCACGTCCCAATGGCAAAAGGAGAGCTTCTACACGCCGGTTCAAGCGACACTCCATGCACCTCGACAGCGATGACGACTTGGGCCGGCGATGGTCGCAGCGCTAGCCACCGGCAGATCTCCAATCAGCTCGGATCTCGCCATCCACCCTCCGGCGCGGCCAGAGTCAGGCGACGACCCTGGCCCGCGGCCATCACGCTGCCCCGGATTTCCGTCAGCGCCACGCGCTCGCATGACCGCGCCGGCGCGGAGCGGTGCGGCGACCGCGTGGATGCGACGCTCAGGTGGGAGGCAGCGCTGGCGGAAGGCCCGATGGCCGGGTCGCCGTGGCTGCGCATGCCGCGTTCGGGCCAGGCCGAGCCGGGGAGCGAGGCGAAAACAGCGCGGAGCATGGATGGCGATATTGGAACGCGCAGGGACGAGACAGGTTTTGGGGCTGTGGAGTCGCAGCGCCGCCGGAGACGCGTGCCTGACCCGCGCCGCAGGGTTCCTGGCGCAGGCGCTGTGACGCGTCGCACATTTTCTGCTCTCGCCCTGCCGCTGCCGTCGCCGTCGCCCTGCATCCGCCTGACGGCCACCTGAACTCGCGATCGAGCCCGGCTTACGGCGCCGCCGCCGCCGCCGCCCTGCCTCGGTCGCTGACCACAGTCACCTGCGGCATCCTCGCTGCTGGCGCCGCACCGACTTGCCCGACGCGGAAGGCGGCAGTCCACAAGACATTCGGCAGCCCGAGCCCTGCTCCCTCCAGGACGTGTCTCCTATTCCGGCTGTGCGTGTACCGCCAGATCCCAGCACGGAACTGTCTCCGACATCCGAATGCATGTCGCGCTTGCTCCGCCAAACTTTCTTGCGAGCACCGACTACCCAGCTCACCGGTGCCCCTTACTTTCTCTGTTCCCAGCTCTATTCGTCCTGCCGCATGACTTACATCTTTGTCTGCTCGAGATGCCGCCGCCCCATGTTTAAAAGACCCAGTATTCGTGCCTCTGATTCAGCCTCGTGTTTTGCTTTTTACGGCCCGCGCCGAAGACATTCCAGTTGCACAAGGCCGCCATATTGCTGATTCCAAGGATCTAATGCGTCATCCGCGTGCTGGTAATTAGCTTGAGGCCGTGTGGATGCCGTCGTGGAATATATGCTGTCTGCCTGTCAGAATTATTGTCATCTGAAGTCCTCACAACACCACGCGAACGACTCGACTTGGTCATTTGCAGCTTAACGTTTGTCAGATTTCAGCTATTCTGTTCCGTAAGCATTACTCTCTCGCAGCTTCATCCACCACTTCCTGCACCTTCTTCTCCAAACTCGCTCCAACAGCTCTCTCCAACACTATCACAAACGCCCTCCTTTTCTTCTCCTCTTCATCCTTCAACGCAATGTCCTTCACTCCCAACCCATCCCATTCCCTCTCCAACAAGTCTCTCAACTCCTCCGCCTCCCCCGGCAACCCCAGCTCCTCCAACGCTCCCTTCGTCCTCCCATCCACAAACGGGTACACCTCCTCCCACAACCACTGCACCCTCCTGCAAAAGATATCCAGACCCGTCTCCCCCAACCCCTTCACCCCCTCCTTCAACACCCTCCTCTCGCCCTCAACACTCCATCCCCCCTCCTCCCTCACCCCTTCCAACCCCCCATCATCCCCCCACCTCTCCCCAACCACCTCGGCGCACCCACCCAGCTCCTCCGCCGTCTTCTCCTTATGCAGCGTCCGCGCCTCCACCAGCGCCTCCACCCTCCCCTCGGCACCCGCCTCCCGCACCGCCGCCGGCGTCGTGAGGGCGCGCGGCGGGTTCAGCAGCGCGCGGACGGCCCGCTGCCCCAGCGCGTGCGCCACCGGCCGCGCCAGCACCACCGCCGCCAGCAGCTCCTCGAACGGCGTCAGCCGCGCGCTCGCGTACGTGCGCACGCCGCCCTCCTGCTCGGCCTCGGCCGCCGGCGCCGTGAGCCGCAGCGCGCGCGGCGACAGGAGGAAGCGCAGGAGCCGGGCGCGCGAGGCCGAGCTGGGGGATCCGCCGTTGTTGTTACTGCCGCGTTCCTCGCCGTGCGCCGGCGGCGGCGATCGCGAGCGGCGGGCGGCTTTGGCGGGTGGTGGCGAGGTGCGCGGGTTCGGAGCGCTGTCTTGTTTGCGCTTGCGGGGGTTGTTGGCGTTGGTGCTGTCGAGAGCCTTGGGCGCGGGCGCGGAGGCGTAGGCGTCCGGGTGCATGGCGCCGGCTTTCTCGAGCTCGGCGAGGCACCAGACGGCCGGGTCGTCCTTCACGGTGGTGTTTTTGGGGGCCGGGTGGGTGTTGCGCTGGGGGTGCTTCTCGGCGGAGGCGTGGGCGCGGGTGGATGGCATGGTGTGGTGGCTGATGCTGCAGCGGTGAGATGAATAACCTGATGAATGAAGATGTGACGATCAAAAGGCGGGTTTGCGAAGCAACGGATGTACAGGAGTGAGGAAGTGAAGCATCATTGAAGCAGTCCGCTACATCTCATCACTCCTAAAGATCCCATCCTCAAATCCGCCCTTCATGACGTCGTCCAATTCGAGTAGTCTGCGTGGCTGGAACGTCCAACACTCGAGCAAAAGGGCACGGTCTTGGAGGATCATGCAGTTAGCGTATCGGTCCCTGGCGATCGATCTTGCATACGAGTGGCTCAGGTAGCTAGCCGGCTCTGACCAGCAACGCCTCCCGTCCGACTATGACAGCATCCCGCCGTCCATTCCCCGCATTGCCGGGTGCGCGGCAAGATTTCGAGATGTCTGTCCAATCGTCGCATATCGATGTCTTTCGTTTTTTTTTTCCCTTCCGCATTGACAGATTCGTTTCTTTCCTGGCATCTTCCCGGCTTCGTGAGTGGTGACATCACTGTTTGAGCGCGGCTCTCGCTATTTCGCAACAAAGCTGATTCTCCTCTGCATCAGAGTGTGAACGTAGCTGTTCATTGTGACTGCCGGCGGCACAACCAGTCCTGCGTAATGTTTGTATCATCAACATGGAACCACGGACCTAATTTCCGTCGTTCTTGTATTGTCCGTTCTGATCCCCACTCACACCGCAGAACTGTTCACATAGAACAGGACATAATGCCGGGCAGATGTACAACGTTTTGGAATTTACAGCAGAACTAGCAAAGGAGCAGGCACGCAATACGCTGCACTCTTGTGCTACATCATTCCTGCAGCCTGAAGTTCACTGACTAATCTCGCTGGATGAATCATCTGACAAGAGCTCAAGCTATGAAGCACGCCGTCTGAGAGGCGAAAGTAGTCGCCGGTACTATGACAAAAACAATCCGCTGGACCTCCATCTCCGCTCAAAAGTTCAGACCGCTCGAGTCGCAATCAAATGGGAAAGATTAACGATAACAATTCTATTCGCTCAACGAATCAACTATGGCATAAATAATGAGGCAAGCAAGCTGTTTCCCTAATTATTACAGAAAAGAAGAGCAAAGCTCTCGGAGCAATCAGGACGATCGGATTACAAAAAAAAAACAAAAGCAAAAAAAAAAAACCGGAGAAATCGTGCCCACCTTCCGAACCCTCCACCCGTCCGTCCGTCCATCCCTTCATTCACTGTTTCCCAATCCGTGCCAACGACAATTAAAGAAAAGAAAAGCAGTGCGGTTCGTGAAAAGTTGATCAGGAAGGGAGAATAGAGAGAAACAACTCATGTCCCGTGAGAGTGTCCTCCTTCCTGAGTAGAAGAGAAGCTTTGCCGGTACACAACCAAGACTCCCTCGCTGTAATGGAAAAAGCTCACAAGACCAAAGCAGACAAGAAGTTGATGGATGGTAAAAAAGGTGGCAGAAGAGCTCCTCAAAACGTCCTTCATTGCCTGGCCGGGTATATGTGTGTGCGCGTGCGCCTGCTGTGTGCGTATTTTCGTTGCTTGGTCGTGTGCAAATTTCACCACTTGCTGATTGCAATTTCCCCCCCATATCTCAATCCCCATTCCTCAACTGAGATTGCTGGTCGTGACGTGGTTCTGATCTTATCTCCTGGAGTTGCTCGCAAGCAAGCTCTGCTTGACAATCATCTCTGCCGCTGCCGCTGCCGCCAGCCTCTCCTTCTGCCTGGAGCGGTCGCGGAGATATCTCTCCGCCTCAGGTCTCATGCGGAGGATCCTCAGGATCATGTCGTCACTCGGTTCTGCTTGTGCCTCCTTCCTCTTCTCTTCCTTCGCTCTCTTCATCGTACCCAAGTTGCGGCTGAGCATGACTGTCTTGTGCTTGCGGGTGGGCATGCCAACCAGACCAGCAGCGCCACCAAAGCTGTGACCGGGAGGCGGGCCACTGAGGTGGGCGGGCGCGGAAAGGCGATTCGCACGCGCCGCCTTCTCCTGCTGTCGCTGTAGCGATGCGGCGGCCATGGCCTCAGACGTACGGACGAGGTTTTCTGTAGATTCGAAGTAGAAGAAGTTGAGGTTCTGCAGGTCATGATACTTGGGGGATTTGAGAATGTCAAGAGGTACACCGTTGGCGACGCCGTCCTCATCGACCGCATGGAAGAAGTCGAAGAGTAGCTAAAGAACGATTAGTATGATTTGTAGAGCCGGATTCTAGCCAATGGAACGCACCTGCAGCCACTTGAACACAATATCCAATTCCTGCTGTGTGAGAGGTCTCTGTTGGCTAGGCTTGTCGCTCAGAGGCGGCACTAACAGGCTCTCCAAAACAGCAAGGACCTCCTTCCAAAGCCTCGACATGACCATGACCATAGCACTATCTGTGAGCGTCTCTTTCATAAGCGCGAAGTTGGCGTCGAAGTAGTCGAACAGTGGCTGGAGTGCACTCATAACGTCCGCCTGCGACGGGCCCTGCTGCACCGATTGCGGTCTAGCTCGGAAGTAGGACGCGACCGAAGAGACGGTCACTCCGCGCGAAAGTAGAGCCTTCAGAGCCCGTCGAGACAGACAGTAGTGGATGTACGACGCAAGCTGGGACCCATTAACAAGAGGCTATTCTCCAAGCCTAAGAGCAACTTACCTTGTCGGTAATCTTGCGAGTCATGTCGCGTTCCGTCCTCTTCAGTGTCCTAAAGGCTTTGCCAAAGTAAAACTGGATGTCGTCTTTCTCACCTTCCATACTCACTCGAAGCAGGAGACGACCCTGCGTGTCCAGGTCCAGCCAGTATTCACGCGGCATAAAGTCACGGAAGTGGGATGGGTCGAGCTTGAGTGAAGTCCTGCCAACACAGTCGTGATCTCCAAGCGTGTCCCAGTCCCAGATGGTCGCAATGATGTTGAGAGGACCCGACGTGGTGATGTCGACTGTCTCTTCCCAGCGCGGGTTGAGACTGCCATACACCACACGAGTCTTTGCAAGGCGCTTCTGATACTCGTCGCCCAAGACCACGTACGGGTCCGAGAGACCGTTCATATCGCAAGCTTTGATATCTTCCGCCTCGATGATCTTGATGGTGAACACATACTTTGTCATTTTCTGTCGCTGGTTAGTGGGCGGGGTGTTCTTCTGAATGACCTCGGCGCACGCGTCAACGTTGATGTCGCGTTCGAGCTTGTCGAGTTGCTGAGTGGCGTATTCGACGTTGTTCAGTTTGACGAGAGACTGTTGTTGAAGTAACGTCAGCATGATAAAAAAAAAGAGGGCATTGTCGTGCCCATGATTGTCGACGGATTGATTAAGAGATTCAAGTACCTCCGGCAAGAACTGATAGGGCTCAATCTTGTCCTTATTATTCCAGGTATCCTTCGCAATCTGAAGCCATTTTTCTTGGCGCGTCTGGCGCTGTGCTGCCTCCTGCTCCGGCGTCAAGCGTTCCATTTCTTTGCTGAACATGCTCTCGATCATTTCACAGTATCGCGCAAGGGCGTCTCCAGTGGCCTTTGAGACCGCAGTCATGAACTTAGCATACTGGAGATCGTCGTCCCAGTTGAGGTTTACGATTTGTTCGATGGACTGGTTGAATGAGCGGAAGACGTCAACGACAGAAACACTGTGGCGCTCATCGTCCGTAGGGATTTGATCTGGATGGTCAATGTGAACTTGGAAGTCATCCTGTTTAACAGCGTTCTCAACCCATTGTACGAGATTCTGGTTAGTTGTGTCGATCCAACGCCAAACAAAGTCCTGAAGAAGCTCTTCGATGTGGAATGCGAAGGGCGTGCTGCGATGAAGTTAGCTTGGGCCTGCGCTATCAGCATACACGGCTTACCCCGGCAGAGCATCGGCATGGATGCGGCGGATTTCCACGAGCTCCTTGTACAAGTCGAAACCGTCTTGGATAGGAAGCTCCTCGCCCTTCTGCTGCGAGAACTCCATGATCTTGGCCACCAAATCTCTTGCATCCGCGGCATATGATGGAAGAATCTCCTGAACAAGGACATTGAGGGGGTTTACACTATCCAATTGGTTAGCTTTAAGTTAAATGAATCAATGCACCGAGTCTTACCCCATGATCTCGGGATTCTTGCGGTAACGTTTCTGGATTTTCTCGCACAGCTTGATCACGGCCTTCCCGAGCTCAATGACGTGGAAGAACTCCCACTCGTCCTTGGTATCTGGAATGTTCTTGGCCAAAATCTCACTGTAAACCTCCGCTGCCCGCTTTCCGAGGGCCTCCGCCAACTTGGTGGCGTACTGGTCAAGGTCTTCAGGAGTCCCAGTGAACAGAGGATCGTCGTAGATGTGATTGTTGAGTACGAACATCACCGGGCCAAGAGTCGGAGGTTTGCTATCATAGCAGAACAGCATGAGCTGGTAAAGCTCGCGAAGCAGATCATCATGTAGGGATGATAAAATCTGCTGCTTTAGGACGAAGTCGTGGATGGTCCATTTGGTATGATCGAACATCGAAGTCTGAAGCAACATGACACTTGATCTATTGCCCTTCTTGTTGTTCTCGATTGGCGGTTGCTTAACAAACGTGAACGCATCGTCAAGCTTCTCCAAGTCGAGCTCCTGCCCTTGGTATTTCTCCTTGATGACATCGAGGAACAGCACGAGCCGAGAAAACTGAGGGATCCGCCAGCGCAAGCCAATCTCACTCAGAAGCTCCGTCGAGTCCTTTGACAACAACTTTATCGCTTGGGTATCCCCTGTTGGGCTTGTGGGATCCAGGCCAGGGTCCTGCAGATCATACGTGAGGGCTTGCTTGACGATGGCACGATAGAACGCCCTTGGCTCCGGGGGTATGTAGGTGTAGGGAGTGCTGCCGTCCTCAGTGGGGCTGGGAACATCGTTCAGGTTCAAGGCACTCATATCAACAGGCTGATCGATGACATATGAACCACCACTCTCCGACGCCTCCGACATCTTCCTGGTCATCTCTGAGTAGCCGGAGTCCGAGCTTGATCCGCGATCTGGCTTGAATTGAGGCAGTGCGCCAGGCGTGCTCTTCGCAAGTTCCGGGCTCGACTGGATAATCGCCAACATCATCTGAGACAGGTCCCCGTTCTCTGCCTTCTTCCACAAGTCGTATGCATCCTCAGTGTCGAAGTCTTCAGGACTCAGCGTCTGCCGTGTGTTCAGGCTCAGGTTGGCCTGGTAAGCCTTGAGGTCCTGCAGTGCCGCCTTCTCAGTCCAGACGTCCTTCTTTGCATTGATGTCCTGCTGAACGGTGTCATACGGCACGCTGAATATACGTGACACCACCAAGACCAGGGGCATGTCCTTGATCTCGTAACTCCGGGGCACCTCGACCTCGATAGTCGAACCGCCCGCTCCGCCATTGCGTTGTGAAGCTGCAGCCAGGTCTTGGTCGTGCATCAGAAGCTTCTTCTCCATTGTCGCCAACCTCGACGTAAGCTCAGGCCTGTCGCGGGTCCAGTCGTGGTTCCGTAAAGTGGAGCTGATAAGACGGATAAACAAGGCGACGTGGCGATCGACCATCAGCCGCCAGCTGTCGTCATCCGGAGCCTTTCCCCTCTGCATGATCTTGGTAGCATTGGAGAAGAAGATCAGCAGCAAGTCCTCCACCCGGCGGTTCTCCTCCATGGTCTTCCTGAACTTGGGGTCCTTGAACTCGTTCAGGAAGCCGGCGAAGGTCGACTTGACCTGCGGATCATTGTACTCAGGCATCTTCTCCTTGCCGACCAGCACGCCGGTCAGGCGCTTGTCGAGCTCCTTCATGAAGCCATGGGGGAACTTTGTGCTCTTGCTGTCCCGTATCAGGGAGAAGTCCTTGACCAGGTCGGTGACGGAGGTCGAGGAGCGGTGGAGCTGCTTGGGCGTGGGAACGTGCTGCACGCGGCGCGCGCGCGGCTGGAGCAGGTAGGAGAGGAAGGCCACGCGGAGGGCATAGCTGTAAGCGTCCTGCGAGCCGACGGCACGCCTGCGGGAGTAGGACGAGCTCCGGCGGTTGACGCGGTCTTCCTGCTGCAGGCTGTTGACGCGCCAGCGATTGTTGCTCATTGAGCGGCTGTGATGCGAGGACTGCGACATTGCGGCGGGCGTTCGGATTGTTTCACGGGCGGCGAGCAGGCGCGGGCTCCGCGGCGCATGTCATTCGAGAGGGGCTGCGGTGGTTGGGCACGGAGGGCAGACGCGCAGCGGGCGTCGTCGAAGCCGGGCGGTGAGGCAGCTTGGGGGTCTGGGACGGCGCTCGGCAGACGCGCGGGCGGCGGGCGCGGTGGGCGTGGACGGCGCGGGGGAGAGGCCACGCTCAGCAGGGCAGCGCAGAGGGTGGTGAGAGGGACTGGGCAAGGTGTCGCAGGTGACGGTAATGTTTCAAATTGCACCTGGCTTCCGAGGGCGCACAGGGATGGCGCGCCCGTATCCACTGCCTCAGGCGCTTGCTGGCACTAGAGCTGCAGGGCTGAATGGGCGCCTCTTCGCGGGGAAGGCCCGCCGCGCGGTCTGAGCATCCCCTAAAAGCGCGGCACCTCCGCCTCAGTCCCCGCCGCACCTCGCTCGCGCGCCGACACGCCCGCCCATCACCGCCATTGCAATGTCCACCTCGCCGCCCGTGGGCGCGAAGCCCGCCGCCGGCCAGCCCGAGAAGCCGCGCCTGACCGAGGAGGAGAAGAAGAACAACCACATCGCCTCCGAGCAGAAGCGCCGCCAGGCCATCCGCCAGGGCTTCGACCGCCTGGCCTCCATCGTGCCCGGCATGGACGGCCAGGGCCGCAGCGAAGCCATCGTCCTCGACGCCACCGTGAAGTACATGAGAGAACAGTATGCTGAACAGCAGAGACTAGTCGAGTGTGCCAGGGCCAAGGGCATCGACCCTGCGAGCATTCCGGGCCTGCCTGAGAACTACAAGGAGACGCTCGACACCCAGGTCGCAAGGGATGCAGCTGCATTCGACGAAGCAACCAACAGCAAGCGCAAGCACCAGAGCGGTGACATCGATTGATCCTCCCAACCTGCGAAGCACGCCCAAGGCACGTCCAAGGCACGCCCGATCAAGCCCTTCGTCTCCTGGCAGCTTGTTCGGCCCCACGCCGCTGCATGTCTTAGGCAGCCGCCGGTATGAGCATCTACTTCAATCCCATGGCGTCCTCTCCAATTTCCTCTGTCTGCGCTGCGATCATCCGTGTTGCTATTCTGCTCCGTTGTCGTTCTGCTTCACACGCGCCTTGACGCTTACATACACCAATCAACCCAAGCTTCTGGTCTCACGCCTTGTTTCTGGCATGCTCCTTTGTCCGGATCATGATATCTGTCCTTTGTTGTAAGCATGCGAGCGTCTTATGCGTCTAGTTCTACATGCCAAGACCCTTCAGGCGCCCAACCGTATATATGTATAAAGGATGTGCACATACAAAGAAAGCAGTCTATTCCAGAAGTCTTGCAACTCATGTGTTAAGCTGATTATAAATCTCGGCTGAGGGTAGAGGACTTCGCTGTTGTTGGTGCACGTTTGAGCGTCGCGCTGATCTGCGGGGAAGGATTGCCGGTCTTTGCGCTGTTCTAATCTAAGCATCAAGGCTCAGGAACTGTGGTAACTGGTTTGGGAGACGCGCGGTAGGCTGTGCACATGTTGTATGTACTCAAGCACGCACATCAGGCGCTTGCAAACCCAGTCTGAAGGCGCTACGCAAAGGGTGTGAGGTGGCCCGGCGACCGAGGAGATAGACAAGAAGGTAGACTAAGAACCCTCCAATATACTTTGTCTCCATAATTTCGTTTATGCGATCGATTCTGCGACGTGGACATTTGGGAGCATTTGCCTTAATTTCTCCACCTTCATGACCGCAAGACCGGATGACGAAGCGCCCGCGTTTAGGCTCTGGATGAAACCAGGGTCTCCCTGCACCGGCTTCCGGGATCTTATACAGACCGACACCCGCAACAGTCACCGTCGTCAGTGTGGGCCGCTTCGCAACTGTAAAATGAGGCGCGAAGAATCTACCTTTCTGACTGTTCAGTGTGGGGAATGTACATCGTTGAGGAAAACAGCGGTTCACGGTAGAAGCATATTCTTTTTTTAAAGTCTTGTCATTTCATTTCCAAGGGATCAGGCTATGTCAAAGGCTGTCCTGTCTATTAAGTGCAGCGTTGAGTTTCCCCCGTTTTTTTTCGTCCGTTGAATTCAGCCCGTTTGTACACCGCCGTCATGCTAACCGTACCCATCCCGCGCCGTGATATGCAGATTGAATTGATGTCGAACCCCTTTATGGGTTTCTTCTGTCAAGAACAAGAGAAGCCATGTGAACACGCCATTCGCAAATGCAAAGCCTAGTAGGCTGACTGTGCCTGAAGAACTGAAGAGGAAATGAAAGGGACTGAGGAGGGAAGGGAAAGGAGCTGTGCTCTTCATGTGCTCCTTTACGTTGATAAACAGCTTGGCGAACGTTAACCAAGCGTGGGGCGGTGAAATGAAGCAGTTCTTAAGGGGTTTCCGTAAAGCACAATGCTCGCTATGATTCGCTGATTTCGTTGCAAAAAGTAAGCGATAACGTCTCGGACGATCGCTTTTGGGTTGAATGTAGGTGGATGGCCAGTCCTCTAGCCATCCGGGTGATCCATATAGCTTTGAATCTGCTTCTTCATGCCATTGAGAATAGTCTCCTGGCGGCAAAGCTCGATGCGCTCCTTCTCCTCGGGCGGTGTCTTGCGAGCCGCAAGAGTGGTGTACAAAGTGTGGTACTTGGCGTAGTACACCTTGAATTGGGCACTAAGCTCGATAGCGCGACGAACATTGAGAGGCAAGTTGAGGTAGTCAGGTGAAGCGGAGCTGTAGTCATGAAGACTCTGAGGGGAGTCGTGGTGGTGAGCCGGAGCCGCATTCGCGTGTTGAGAGTGAGACGAAGTAGTTGAGGAGATGGACGAGGCTCCAGAGTAAGAGGGCGTCGGCGTCTGAGTGGTATTGGGGGCTTTGTAAGAAGTGGCCAGCTTCTTGGCAGCGGGTGGCTTCGTGTTGGTATCCAAGTCTTGCGCTTTACGCTTCGTGGACGTCTTCTCCGTGCTAGGAGGAGTGGCCGTCGTGCCATTGGCCACTGGAGTGCTGTGAGCAGTCCTGCGCTGCTTGCTGGTGACGTCATGCTTGTGGATGTCGTTGTCGATGTCATTTGCCTTACGCTTAAGGGTACGGTCGGAGTTGCCGGGAGTATTGGCACTGGCGGACGTTGATGAGACGAGGGACTTCTTCGGAATCCGCTGCTTCTCTACATCAGAAGCAGCAGCGGGAGATCCAGTCGATGGCGAAGTCTTGGATCTGTGGTCCGACACTTTCTTTGTTGAGGTGAAGGGCTTCTCGGTGATCTTGGGCTGAGTGGTCTTTCCAGTTGATCCAGCGGCCTTCTGCTCGGTTACCTTGCGCTCTGGCTGCAAAACCCTCTTGAAGCCTCCCATCGGACCTTCTGTCAGGCCGGTGGACTTGCTGGTGCCAGTGGCCTGTTGGGGCTTCTTCGTGGCGGGCCTGGTGCCTGCTTTCAGGTCTTGCTTGACCGTCTCTTTGCTGTGCTTGGCAGGAGCGACCACTGCACTCTGTCTAGCTGCCTCTCCCTTTGCTACCCTGCCAGTCTTCTGCAGGTCTTGGGCAGAGGCGTCCTTGCTGCTTGCATTCGACGTCTTCAGCACCTTCCTCTTCCCATTGCTGCTGGCACTTTCCGTATCGTCCTGGACAGACTGCTTGAGTCTCTTCTTCTGAACTTGGCTTTCCTTCTCGTCATCGATCGGCCGCTTGATGACCCTCACCTGGGCCGGGCGTTCCTTGATCTCATCGGTTCTTCCGAGCTTCCTACGCTCAGGAGCATCCTTCTCTTCACCAGTGGCCCTCTTCAAGGGCTTTTTCTGAGAAACGGCCGCGTTACTCTCATCAGTCGGAGGCTTGACGATCTTGTTCCGAGCAGCGATACCAAAGGAGTCTTCCTCAACCTTCTTCTTCCTGGGCTCTTTCTTCTTGGGTTCAGCCACCTTCTTAGTCAGTGACTTCAGACGTTGGGTTGGCTTCATCGTTGGCGTGGCACTCTTCTGGGTCGTTGCAGGAGCACCCAAACTCAACTTCGACACCACTTTGCCTTTGCCACGCTCTTCCTCCGGAAGGAACTTCTGCCAAACCTTATCCTGAGGGTCGAGTCTTTGGCGATCCAATGCACGGATGGCGTTGTCGATAGCTTGCTGACGGATCTCATCCGACGGGTAGGCGAAGTTGAACACGTCGAGCTCTTTGTAAGATTTGTCTGCCAGCTTCCATTCTCCACCTCCAAGCTCTTTACCAACCTTCCCAAGCATAGCCATGATATCTTCCTTCGGTGCACGAAGCTTTCGGACGATGTCTTGTACCTTTACAGACTTGATGGCCAGGAAATGCATGAGCGGCACGCGGATTGCCTTCTGGATGAGCGACATACTCGAAGGGGCTGAGGTCGGCGCGGTCGGTTTCGGCGATGCGGCGGATAGCGAGGGGCTCGAAGCGTTCGAGGAGTTCTGGGCAAGCATTCTCCGTCCGAGAACGTTTCCCTGGCTGGCTGTACCTTTCTTACCTAGGTACCTCTTCTGTCGGTCGAGTTCGTTGAGGCGGAGCGGGTCGATATCCATGGAGACTCTGTTGCTTGCAGAAGTTAACCTCAAAACTTCGTTTTGATCGATGATCTGGGGAGCAGACTTTGCTGCCGTTTTCTCTTTTCTTATGGCCTCCATGTTCGATTTCAAGGTTTGCAGAGCGGCGTCGGCACCGCTCATGGCCTGATCGGCCTGCTGGAGGGCGAGACGGTGGTCGACCGAGCCCTTGAAGTGAAGCTCGGCGTCGGATGTATCTTCGGGCGTCGAGGGGTCGGCGGTCGCGTACAGTTCATTTCTAAACCTTTCCTTGGAAGCGTCAAGGACGATTTTGGTCTCGCCGTACTTGAGGATCTGGGGTCACAGTCAGTGGGTGCATCAACGCTGCGGAGGTGAGGTTGGTGCACGCACTGGGTTCTGGCCGAAGATGACCACCGGAGGACGACCGTTGCGGACGCTTGTGAGCATACCGTCGACGACATCCTGGGTGATCTCGACGAGCATGGCAGGCTGTCCTCTGCTGCCGCTCGGAACCTGCTTTTCGCCGATGTACTTATCCGGCGCTCCAAGGAGCGCGATGCCGGCGCCCGACCGGCCGTCGTCGGCCATGGTAGGCGAAGTTATCGTTAGTGGCAGCTGCAGGTGTGCGGAAACGCGGTCGCGGGCGTTGGGGAGCAGGTCGCGCGTCCGGGCTGAGGACCGGTCTAGGGTGGTGAGAGAGCGCGGGTAGCTGGCACACCCGGGCGGGCGGCTCTACAGGCAAACCGAAGGTGCAATTGGCGATCCAGGATGATTGCCGGCGTGTGAGTTTGAGGCGGCAGAGCGAGCTGGTGTGAGAGTCGGAGCACGCAGCAAGCTGGGCGGCGTGCTGGTGGGCGGAGGGTGGTGAGGGTGGTGAGGGTGGTGAGGAATGGAGGTAGGGCTATGGAGCGGAGTCGGGGCAGCCAGGTGCAAGCGAGCCCTGGAGGAGCGTCAAAGCCGAGCGACACACGAAAGGGCCGGGCGTGGCGTGCGTGGGTAAGCCACTGCGCTGGCGGATCGAAACGGCCTTTGTGAGGGTGAAGAGAGGGCGGCGCAGCTCGATGGCGCTACGACTACGGTACCTCATCCCGCCCGCAGCAGCAGGGCATGGGCGGCTTGTTCAATGCCCGCCGGCACTGCCCGTCCGCCGTCGCACGCGCTTCGCCGGCACACGCTCAGATTCACTGCAGCAGACATATTGCAGGCCCGCCGAGCACCGGTGCGCCGTCGCCCGCCGCGCAGGCCGTCCATGCCAACGGCCTCGCGCGCTGCGACGCTGCTGGGAACGGCGGCCGGAGCACCACGCCAGCGCGGCCGGGCTCCAGATCGATTGGCGTTGGCCCCAGGTGGGCTCTTCCGCTCACTACTGTCGCGGCGGCGCTTCCGTTGTGCCCGCGTCACCCGCCGAGCTAGATGGGGGCTGGCGCAGCCTCACCTCGCGGCGACTGGCGACTCCGCGCTGCTGCCGCGCCGGCTGCCTTTGTTCTCTGTGCCCTCGGCGCGCCTTTGTTGGCAGGCAGCCACGCGCTGACGCTCCGCGAGAGCTCCCGCATGCCCATCCTTGCATGTTGCGGCATCTCGCGGCGGGCGGGCCCTAAACCCAAGCTCACGGAACTCTGCGCGGATCAAAGCAGAAGGAGATCAACGCCCTCAGCCAAACACCGTGTGGCCGCCCGCCTGCGCTCCCCCGGCCGCCAGCAGCCCGCGCTTCACAGCTCTCGGGCGCCGCTCTGCCGCCCGCTGCAGCGCCGCGCCGCGCTGCTCGTCCCCGCGTCGAGTCCTGGGGCCAGCTGTCAAGCCACAGGCAGAAGCCGACTGCTCCGATCGCGCCGACTCAGGGTGCCGGGGCAGGCGGCCAATCCGTGTTGTATGAACCCCCATTAATCGCGACGCACTCGCCTGCCCGCGCGCGCCCGGCCCTCTGCGCCGACCCCCGGCGCCCCCGGCGGAGAGCGTTCCTGAGCCCTGGTCACCTCGCCAATGCCAGTGCGACAGCCATCGAGTCGGCGCAAAGGCGGCTGCTTAAAAAAGGAAAACACCTGCCCTGGCCCAGAGCCTCGACGGCCCTGTCAGCCCAAGGGCCCCGCCAGCCCGCCCCGAAGCGGCAGCCCTGCTCAGCCCGCCTCGACAGGGCTCAGAGGGTGTGCCGGTGTCTCGCGGCCCCCTCTGCTGCTGGCCCTGCTGGCCTGCGAGCCCGGGCTGGAGCTGTTCCTGCAGCACGAGACTCGCACCACTAGCTCCTCCACTTGCCATCTACCCGCAGGGCCACGGGCCGCCGGATGGATGGTCCTTGACTGACTCCGCCCTCGTGTTATTCGTGGATGGTGGGGTCACGCTGCCGGCATGCAAGCCGCCTGCGCTGGGCCCGGCGTTCACGTGTGTTCCGCCAAAGTTACCACTAGCAGTGGCCTGAGATGTCCATCCCTGGCGCGCCAGCCAGCCAGCAGCCAGCGGCCAGCGGCCAGCGGCCAGCGGGCGCCGGAGCCGTGGGCGTGCTCTCGTACCCTGCCCGAGCAACCTCCTCCCATGACGGTGCCCCAAGCGGTCAGCGCCGGAGAGGGCGGCCAGCGCTCGCCAAATGAATGCTTTTTTGGTGGCTGCCTCTGCGGTCAGCGCTTGCTTGCTCAGCACGCTGTCCGTCCTCGTGCGACCGCAGACGAGATGGTGGCTACAGCTGCGAATATCTCAAATGCCCAGCCACTAGCCGTTCCTGGCCGACATGACGATGCGCGCCTCTGTTCCACTGCCCGGTCTGCTGCCAGCAAACAACCGCTTTGCAGTTACACGCACAATGTCCAATTCCACACGCCCCGCGGCCGGCCACACGCCAGGGCAGGCCGCGTCCGCCGCCCGGAGGCGTGCTCCTGCACACGATCGCGCCCGCAGACAGCCACGCGCCTTGCCTTTTCCTGGATCCAGACGCTGCTCCGAGATTCGATGCGTTGCTTCTTGCTACTGCTCTACGTACGTGTATGCGAACACTGCATCTGAGATCCCATCTCACAATCACTGTTCGCGGGGCGCGATCTGAAACCGCGTTTGTGAAACCACATTGGTTTTGCCCGTTTCACCGTCCAAACGATAAAGAAAACCAGCAGACGCTCAGAGAGCTGGGATTCCAATTGCTGCCACAGCCCCTTGCGCTGCTATTGAAACCGCCCTCATAGCAGTGTCTGCACCCAAGCAGCCGCCTCCTCGTCGTAATTCTCAGGATACTCGCCGTGCACGGAAACACTGGTGCCGCCGGCGCAGAACGGGTCGCCCTCGTCGCAGTACGAGCGAATCTTAGCGGCATAATATTGATTAAGAATAGCCAGCTGCGCGGCGGTGCGCGGGTAGAGCTGGAGAGCGGGCGGAAATGATCAGCACATGTCTTTTCGGGGCACGCCTTAGGAATGCTTACCCCATCCTCCGTCGCCGTCCCCTCGTCATACGACTGGCCGGCGACATGTCTTGGGTCCCCGTACCAGACGACAGCGGTGACTGCGCGTCTCCATCAGCAAGCGACTCTGGCGGTCTGCATTTCAAATCTTACCATGTTCACCGATATCCGTCGAAACGGGATCCGTCGCAGCGCCCAGGCCAGAGCCGCCGCCACCGCTCAGCGCATCCCCGGTGACGTGCGCTCCCTAAATCAACAACACGGTTAGCCGCGCGCTGTCCAAAATCTCCCGTGCGCCGAAAATAATATGGGAAAAGGAGGGCGCTCGGCGATAAGTCGACGGGTGGCGGGCAGACTGACCTGAGAGTATCCAAGGAGTATAATCTTAGAGTCCGGGCATGCCTCGACGTAGGTCGTCAATTGGCTCATGGACGCCTGCATCCCCTGCTGCGTCGACGAGATGTAATTGAAGGTGGCAGGGTAGATGATGTCCTCGTAGTCTGCATCGTCGTTGTTCGCGATGATCAAATTTGCGAGCGATCCCATGTCGCCCGGGTACTCTTCCGTCGTGCCTCTGGCGATCAGGATGTGGACTGCGGAGCAGCTCGTCTGGCGCCCAGCGAGGGTGCCGGCCTTGCCCGCAATGGTGGGGAGCGCATGGCACAATGGCAGCAAGAGCGCAGCAGCAGCAATAGGACCGATCATCTTGAAACCGAAGCAGCACTCTGCAGCAATCGCAAAGCTACACAACCAGCAACGACTGCTGAAGCCTGACCACGAAAGGTACGAACGAGCCCCACACTCCGATCTCTACTGTTTCCTCCGCGCATTCACCATTTTATAGCCATGTTCGGCGGGGCTAAGTACCGACATCTTCCTCCGCTTTATTGTTTCAACCAACTGCTCTATTGTCACTATACTCGCCAAGTGGTTCGAGTAGGCTTAGGACTTATACACAACTGCCTAAACCAGCAAAGCGGGGCTTGTCAACGGCACTTGGCCGCGCGTTGATCCACCACGTGCGGACGTTGAGTGCCGGAGAAGCTGCCACATGAGGCCTGGAAGGTCAACGTTGCTTGTCGTTCATTGCGGGCACTCTTGGCGAGAGAACCGTCACGATTTGAGGACCAAACCTCGCCGAAGATGTCTACTCCACGCGTTGCTGCTTTCTTTCATTGACCTCGAAGACTGCCCGGAGCTGTCGTGCCATGGCATGTCCGGCGAGCAGAAATGAGCGTTCGGGTTGAGAGCCCATACAAGATTAATCTCCATGGCTCCGGCGTGCAAGACGAGCGCATAGTCTTCGGATGAGTTGCAGCATTCGTCCGGACAAGCAGGTCCGCGTCTCGGTGCAGTCCTGTTTCCTGAAGAAGGCCCCACGTCCGTTTGAATTCATTTGATCACAGAGCACGCCGGGACCCGGTTTCAGTAGACAGGCCTAGTTCCTGACGACATGCACAACTGTAAGGGGAGCTGTCTTGTTCAAAGCCCATCGAAAGATGGTCTACAGCAGCACCACCATTACCCCGCGGCGAAAGGCGACCCCCAGTGCTCTACACTCCGGAGCTAGAGCAGACATAGCGTTCAATGCCAGCAGAGCTTTTCTCCAGACCTCACTAGATGAGCTCAGGGATTTGCGGCTGCTGTCGGTAATCGTAGATCCGGGAAGCAAGGAATATTGGGAAGCTGCACGGAGAGACGCTCTTTTGTGGTTTGCTGCTTCAGTGTTCTGGAAACCGGCTAGCCACGCCAGCTTCCTCATTCTCTACAGAGGTGCGAGCCACGGGCCTGCAAGGTGGAAGAGTGCGGGGCGGCGACCAGGCCCAAAGCCGCGCTTGCAGCCAGTTGCAAAAGCAACTTCCTGTTATGGCGCCACCACCGAATCGCACCACGCCCTCGTGCGGGATGGACTGGAGCGATTGTACCTGTCACTTTCTGGCTGTCCGAAGGGTTTAGCCACAACGCCAAGGCCACGGGCTGAAAGGGTCCGGGTCTCTGCCTGCGGGGCCACGCTAGACGGATTCAACGGTAGCTACAGCTCTTCGCAGCTCAGCCTGCACCTGTCGAACACTTCGCGAATAGCGCAATCAGCCTTTGAATCCTGCGGAGATCGACGATCGGCAAGAAAATGTCGCGCTGCTGAGTCCTCATCCCGACAGGAAACCAAGACCGCCCACCCAGACAGGCACGAGTTTCCTGCATGCAGGCACAGACACGCAACATACACACACCACACACACACCACACCAGCAGCCACGACGGGCATCGAGATGCGGCCCTGTCGGCCGGTGCATGTGTTGCCCCCCTCACATTTGCGTCTCCGGTCCGGTACCTTTTAGTCCGCACCACCCAGCAGCGCCCTTGAAACCTTCCCGTGGTATGAAATGTGCACCCTTCTTTCCACCCCGCACCCGGGCCTAGCGCTGCACTCGGCAGTCGACGCCGAGCGTCGGGAAAAAGAGACCTCAAGGCCCAAGGCCGCAGGCCGCAGGCCCCAGGCCCCGTCAAACCGACCAGCCAACTAAGTCTGACCGGCCGGCCAGCAAGGCTTCCCCTCCGCGACCCTCGCTCGCCTCGCCCGCCCGTCATGTGTGAGGCCAAGCACGCACGCTAACCACCTACCCGCACGTGTGCATCCCGCATCCGGCTTGCCCCATCGGGGGCCAGGGAAAGCGCACGCGCGGTTCGCGGCAGAAAACGGGGCAGCGCAGCAGCACCAGCACCAGCACCAGCAGCACCTGACGGCATTCCCATCAATCAGGCGCGCGCGCGCGCGGGGCCTGACGTCTCCGCGCGTGTGGACGAGGGCGGGAAGGCCAACCGCCGTCGTCATCGGCAGCCAGGCCCCGCGACGTTCGTGTGTGCGACGCGTGTCCCCGTTTGTGTGTTATTGTCGCACAGCGTTCTCCCAGTTCGGGGCGCTCTTCCTCTCTTCCTCTCTCTTCCTCTCTCGGTTGCATTGGAGCTAAGAAGAAAAACACGAGGTCCTGGGGTACGAAGGTACATGCATGGATTAGCGGCAGGCGCGGTAACATTTACGGGTACGTACGGAGGGAGCGTCGGCAAAGAAGGCTAGCGCTTGCGGCAGCACGGGACGATGATGCACATGCCGTTCATGCACGCGTTGCCTGCCTGCTTCTTTCCTGCTTCGGGTTGCACGGCAGTATTGTGAGGATTCTGGGCGCGAGGGTTCGGGGGAGGAAAATGGAATTACCTGGTTCGCCGCTCGGGACACGGCAATGAACAGTGTAGAAAAGAGCGGCACAAAGGGCACGCGAGTTGTGGCTGGTAGAAAGCCGTCGATCTGCTGTTTGATGCGTGTTTGGGGAAGACTTCTTCCAAGGGTTCATGCAGGAACGCTTCAAATGAAAGACTCTCTGTTTGGGTGCAAGCTGCGCACGTGTTCAGGCAAGGTGTGATTTGGTTGCATTAATGAAACGGCGCAACCGCCGTACCTGAGGAATGAAGTCGTTATTGGATATTAATTGGAGTATAATTGAGTGGCGAGCATGCGCGCGTACAGCAACGAGGAATGCGTTAAGCTGTACCAAGTAAGCCTGAAAAGCGCAAGGTCCGAGGCACAAAGGATATGAAGTATGGTTCGTTACTGTCGTTGGACAGCCGCTTTGGTGCTGCAGACATTTCTTCCCTGCCTTTGTCTTCGAGTTCCACCTCAAGGTCAATTCTACGCGGCTCTCATATCCCCTCGCCAGAGCTGGATTGCATCTGCTGCAACACGCTGCACGTAACGATAGATAGTAATATCAATGCAATCAAACCCAGTAGGAGAGGAGACCTGAATCATACCTCGATGAATCCAGTGAGCAGAAAAAGCCCATCTCCTGTATGCAACCTACGCCATGCAACCAAGAAACCTGTATCAGACTCCCCCATCCGCAGCCAAAGCCCTCTCAGCGCCAGTCCAAAGAACATTCATGTTGCCAGCCGTAGACCCAGCCCCAATGCACACAGCCCGCCAAGTATTGCGGAATCGATCAAGCAGTATTAACGACGCTCAAGAAGCAAGCTCCTCCTCGGTGAGATCGCGGTGACGGGCAAGGACGTTACGCTTGAACTCCTCGGGGTCCTTGTCCCAGAGCTCGGCGGCCTGGCCGTTCAGCGGGCTCGCGCTGTTCAATTGTCAGCACACTGGCGTCAAGAATAGCGTCCACTCCAGAATCCTCCCGAGGGCTGGTGCGACTTACTTGTTCGGCTCGCCCAGCAGGCTCTGCAAGCTCAGCAGCACCGACTGCACGTTGTAGATGGCGCTCCACTTCTCCTTCAGGATGTCAAGGCAGATGCGGCCCGAGAAGTCGATGTTGGGATGGTAGATGGGCGTCTTGAACAGCACAGTCGGCGCGACGTAGGGGTAGTTGTGCGGGAAAGAGAAGGACAGCTTGAGGGTCAGGCCGGCGTAGGGCGTGCCCTCGGGGCCCTCGATGGTGCCGGTCCACTCGAGGAAGTTGGCCTCGTTGGGGAAGGCCGAGACGCCGGGCGAGGGCGACATCATGAGCGTCATCAGCTCGGTTTGGAGGCTGTGCGGGGTGGTCAGCTGCTGCGGTCTGCGGCAGATGGAGGCATGGTGGTACGCTACCGCTTCGTGACATTGCCGGTGTTGGCGGGCCTGGCCGGAGCCGACGCCTTGTTGGCCTCGGGGATGGAGTCGGTCAGGTTGGCGGTGGGGTTGATGGCGGAGTCCATGGTGGCGCGGTGTGTCTTTGCGGACTGGAGAGTGTGTCGGAGGCGAGGCGATGCAGAAGGAGACGATCCAGACGGCCGGGTAGAGCAGGAGGCACGCGCTTTGTACAGAACACAGACAATGGAGGATGGAGGTTGTGGTAGGAGCAAGGAAGCGCTGGGCGGGGGCTGGCGCTAAAGCCTTTTCCATTGTTTACCTGCGCCTGGCAACCAAGGCAACGCCTGGCCAAAGCTCGCTGCGCCGCGTCGCGTTCGCGTCGCGTTCGGTCGCGCCGGCCTCAGGCCATTCATTACTTAACTCCAATTCGAGCCCTGGCTTGCGATGCCCGCGACCGCTCACCGCCGTCTCCACAGGCTCATCAATTTCGCGAGGCCGCCGTCGTTTCATGCAGCAGTGGACAAAGCGTGACAGGCGCGTGACGCTGGGCTGCCGTCCATCCCGCTTGCGGCCATGACATCGCCGGCAACTCGAAACCGCGGCACCCGTCGACTTTCGCATCGGTTGTTTCCCGTGAACTCTCTCTGCCACTCTTGGGGCGAGTCGCCAAGAGAAGCATATGGCCCTGACTTTTCCGAACATCAGCAATCGAGAGCAACTCGGCTTCTTTCTCATGAGCATGAAAAAGCAGCGAGCGAAAGTTCGCCAGTCCATAACACATCATGACGACGAGGTGTCTCTTGCAAACAGCGAGTTGAAGCATTCGTCTGGGTGGGAGGGTGCTCTTCCTTCGACTTCGACAATGCAAGTACTGAGCATCCAAATCACCAGGAGCAGGTCTTAGAGTGGGGGAGAAGAGTCCTCAGCCCTGCATTTCCTTTTGTCTATGTTAGGATATGTTAAGATATCGCCTCTTCCTTCGCGTGTGCCACCTTCAGGCAGTTGTGAGCACAAAGAGAAATTCGCTTCCCAACGTATTCCAAGCAAAATAGACGTACACATCTTCCAATCACCATACGAACTTGGGTCCACCCATCACTTCCGGGCGCACTTCACGACAAGACTTCAAACGGCAAAAAGTGGGGTATCATTCAAATACTCAGTCCACCAGGCCAACCTCCCGTATAAGCCACACCATTACTCCCCAGCCCGTCCACCCTCTTACGCCCCAGAACCAGCACCAGCACCAGCACCAGCGCCGCTTCCCTCACCCATCCCAGCCAACTTCCGCCTATGCTCCTCCTCCGCCAAACTCTGCTTCTTCACATACTCCATCACGATTTCCTCCTCGCGCCTAGCCTTCTCATCCGCCTCCTCCTTCCCCCTCATCTCCCGCTCACTCTCCTCCAACGCCTGCTTCAGTTCCTCGTCCATCTCCTCGCCTCCCGCCGCCGACGGTGCCACATGAGCAGCCGGAGCCGCCGCGCGCCCCCTCGCCGGCGTCTCCACCTCGCCCAGAATCGTCGAACGCGGTGAAGCTAGCGTATCGATCTCTCCGACCGTCGGTGGCGAAGCCGGGCTCGAGTCCGAGTCCCACTCGCTATCCGTGCTGTGCCGGACTGCCGCTTCCGGGTGTGTACCTGTGTCCAGCCTGCTGCGTCGAAGGGCTTCCTCCAGCTCATCAGCGTCAGCGCCGACTCCGGCGCCGCCACCGAGCACGCCGGTGGTCTGATCTGCTGCGCCAGATGAGTAGTATGATGGCGGCGGGTGCTGCTGCATGGACTCGGCTTCGAGGCGGCTTTGCTCGAGGACGCGTTGCAGGACCTCTGCTTCCTCCTCGGCGCTGTACTGCTCCTCGAGCTGCGGGTTCTTCTCGATCTGGGCGATGCTGTTGCGCATGGCACGCTCGATGAGCCGGTCTTCTTCTGGGTTGCCACGGGAGACTTCGGCGAGGGATTGACGGATGGCCTCTTCCATGTCTTCGTCTTCGGCCTTTTGGAGGACGGCGGCGCCGAGTTGAGCGTCGGACGTGTCCTGCGGAAGGTTGGAGGAAGTAGCATGCAGACCATGCGTCGGTGCGACGTATTGATATTGAGGAGCTGAGTGTTGCGACTGTGCGCTGGCTGCAGCTGCAGGTGGCCGAGATGCCGCACCCGAGCTCTCCTCCTGTGTCTTCCATCCAAGGAAAGCTTGGAGATTCTGCCGATGCTCACAGGCTTTCTGTCTGCGCTTCTGTACGAGAGCTTGGATCGCTTCCATTTCCTTCTCGCCCGGGTTCCTCTTCTTCTTCACATGAGCGGCAAGATAGCGGTAGATTTCGACGATCAACGCGCGCTCCTCTCCCGTAGACTTGTTGTATTCTTCCCAGCCTTGCGCGGTGCGAGCAGCGATGATGTAGTTCTGAACAGTGGCACCGAAGGGTTTGCGAATGCCCATGTAGATCCCCTTCATCGTGTAGGCCGGTATGGCGAAGGCAGCTACGAAAGAGATCAGTTTGAGTTCAAGGCGTGACCTTTTTCTCTCCCAACTTACCGGCCTGTGGTTTGAGAGCAATTCCAGCAATGCCTCGGCCAACGCCTTTGATAAAACCACCGGCACCCTCTTCCTTAGCTCCTTTCAGTGGCTGAGTGATGATTCCTGATATGCCTTCGTAAAGGCCTGTGCCAAATTCCTGTGCCAATATTGTCAGATTAAATTCCAATTGGATGCAAACAGGTCGTACCTTTCCAGCAACCTTGATGCCACTTGAAAATCCTGTCACCTTCTCAACTTGTCTTGGCTCTTCTCCATAAAGCTTCGAGGTGTTATGGAAGCCCCTCTGTAGGCCCAGCATGACGTCCATTGGAACCTTCATCCCGGCTCCAACAATCCGGCTCACGCCCTTCCCAGATTGTAGTGCACTCTCAACAGAGAATGAAGTGTGCTCTGTGTCGGCGGTGGTCTTCGTCGTCTGAGAATCGTCATGCGAGTGTACTCCAGAAGTCCTAGTCCTCGAGCTTGAACGACTGCGCATGTGGCCAAAGGCTTGACCAAGGGACGATCTGTGGCTAGAGCTGCACGAACCTCCAGCCTTGGTGGATCCTTCCAGAGATGTGTTTGCTCGTTCATGAAGCTCTGAGTAGTTCTCTGTCACTGAGACATGTGGACTGTCGCTGTGCAAGGGCGTCGATGCACCAGATGCGGAAGATCCAGGTGTGAGCGGCTGCCTATTGCTGCTACTTCTAGCACTTTCCGAGGCGTCTCCGGTGCTGCTTCCAGCTGGTGGAGGGTCAGAGTTGGTCTTTGCATGGTTCTTACCCTTGGTGTCGGGATGAATATGAAGCGCTTTGAGGGTTTCGATGGGAAGATCTGCAACACCCATCATCATGGTGGTTACAGTGCCCATCACAGCGCTTGTGACACCAGTGACGGGATCCCATGGTCCAGCATCCGGCTCGTATTCACGGGGTCGGTATCTGCGTTCATAATTAGTGCGCGGTACGTCTGATCCTGACAAGGCTCCACTCTTACAGCTTGAGATCGGAAAAGCTGAGCAAGCCCTCGTTTGCTAGGACAACAGCTGCCAAGGAACTGAGGCGGACCTTCGTCCGTTTGACCCTCCAAACAGCAGCCCGGTTAGGCATGACTGAACAGCGTAACTCTTCCACCTTTAATTGTTGGTGGAAGCTTTGCGCGCCGAGGTCGGTTCCCTTCTCTTCGCTAATCTTAGCAGCCAATTCCTGGGCCCGTTCTTGCGATGACGGTTTGAGAGCATGTTGTATGGCTTCCGCTAGGGATTCCGACGTGAGCTGCTTGTATGGGATGGGCTCTGGTCCAGCGCCTGCCTTTGCGACCATGGCGCCCCAGAATGGCTGGTCTCCGAAGAAAGGAACGATGACAGTCGGTTTGCCACAGGCGATGCCCGCGGACGTTGTGCCCGCACCACCATGATGGACCACGCAGGAAACGTGCTTGAAAAGCCAATCGTGAGGAACGTTTCCAAGCATGTATACGCCCTCGGGAATACCGAGCTGGTCAGCACCAAAGCCTCCCCATCCCTTACTGACAAGCGCTCGGATTCCAGCTTTCTTGACAGCGTCGAAGATCAACTTTGTCATGCCATTTGGGTCATCCACAACAATACTTCCGAAGCCAATGTAGACTGGGGGCGGGCCTTCGTACATCTAAATTAGCTGGGCCGTGAAAGGCAAGATTCGAAAACACTCACCTGCTTGGAGAAAAGCAGCTAATTCAGGATCAGGCGTATAGTTTGACGCCAGTGACAGGAAATAAAAGCCTGATATTGAGATGAAATTTGACCAGTCCTTTGGCTTGGGAATCAAAGCCGGAGACCTGGGAGGCAAACGGGTTAGTCGAAGCCCTCATAGCCTCATGGGCGATCCACTGCTTACCAACAGTACGTGTACGGAATACGCATGCGATGAAGCATTCCCGGGGCTGCCAATCCGCTAACCGCCTCCAGATGGAGGGTGCGCTGTCTGAACCGGTTGATGATATCACCAAGACCCTGCCAAGTCAACATGTCGACAAGGGCATAGGACATGTAATTAGTGAGTAGGGAATCAGCGTTAGTTGACTGGATGTTGGCGAGAGGGTGGGGGAAGGCTTGTGTGGGCGACCAGGGCATCCTGTGTAAACATTTAGCTCCGAGTACTTCAGCAACAGGGTTGAGAATTCATACGTGAACATCATATGCAATGGTATGCCAAGCTTCTCAGCGCAGTGGACGTGAGCAAAGCTCGGAGGGTTGGCGATGATGGCGTCGGCAATGAAAGGTCGGCCGGTCATGTTTGCTGCTACATCTGGCTCGTAGTTGGCGCTGTTCACCCAGGCTTCGGTACGCTGCTCAGAGTCAACACCAAACCCGTCCCCAGACTCAATGCAGGATCTCCAGCATCCTTCGATGATCTCGGCAATGCCCTTTCGGCGCTTCCCAACGTCACCATTTCTCAGCGTGTCGAAGCCTGGCATGAGCCCAGGATTTTTGACCATGAAGGCCATGAGCTCGGCAGGGTCACCGCCGATGCTGAAGAACTCCAGGCCATTTTCTTCGACAAATTTCTTGAAGGTTGGGTGCGTAGCCAAGCGGACTCTGTGGCTGTATGTCTCCTTGAGCACCTTTCCCAGCGCAACAAACGGCTGCACATCACCGCGGGATCCTACAACGTGTATGACAATATTCAACGGTGGCGGAGGCTGTTTTCCAGGCTCTCCTCCAAGCGAAGGAGGAATATAAGGCAACGGGAGGGCTGGCTCGCGAGCGACTGCATCAACCTGGCTGCGGAGAGCTGGCACCAGCAACGTTGACAGACGGCGGTTTTTCTGATCGATGCGAATATTGACACGCCCATCGTCTGTTTTGCAAAGTTAGTAGATGAATCTTTCCAGACATGGTGACTTGAGGAAGCTCACCCGCTACGCTCGCCCGTGTTCCCAATTCTCCATCGTCCGCTATGTTCCCGAGAGTTTCGCTGTACGATGGCGGTGGCTCGGCGGGGATGGAGTCAGAGAGGCGCTGCGGTTCTTGGGCATGTTGGTTTTGGTGGGATCTGCAGTGTATAAGCTTTGTGCTCAACTTGGTTGAACGGCAGAGGCCCTACGTTGTGGCAGCTCCACTCGTGGGGACTCTTGAGAGATGGCCTGGGTCGGCGGCGCCCGCAGAGGTTGAAGCCGACGGAGACGAAGAGTCGTTGCTCGTCGGCCGGCGGGAGGGGAATCCACTGTCAGCCTCAGCAGCGGCAATAGCTTCAGTAGCCTGGCTGAGTGGGTTTGGCTCTGGAGCGGCAGCCTTCGAGTCGCCCGGCGGCGGTGCAGAGGCCATGGCGAATCGTCAGTGCAAGTGTCGAGCTTCGTTGAGTCGCAGGGTCATGGGAAGCGAGAAAGACGACGGCTAAAAAGCTGAGAGGCTCCTGAGTCAAGGCGCGGGAGAAATGCAGCGGGAGCAGTCGTAAGGTTGAAGCCGCTCGCGACGTGGCGGTGCAAGCCTGATCCCCGCGTCAATGGCTGAGTCTAGCAAGCGCGCAGTGTCCCTGTTTTGCCTGCCGGTGCCGGGGCCCTCGCAGGCTGGGAGCAGGCCAATGTGATGCAGCCGCCGATCCGCAAGAAGCCACTGCTGGCCAGCCGACAGACTTCCTGATTGCCGGGCGCATGGGAGTGGGAGGGTGTTGCTGCAAAACGTCATCCTGCGCGTGGGAGCACCTTGCGCCCGTCGCCCCGTGCGGCCTGACGCCCCTCCTCGCCCAGACCCTTTGCGCGCCGAGCCCTCGCTCCTCCACCGCCGTTGACTGGCACGGAGCTCTGGGCAGACCGGTTCGGCACATCTACCATTGCCGCTGCCGTTTCTGGCGCCGCAAACCCCTTCTCTGGCTATTCTACCACTCGCCTTATGGGACTGACCGGATGGCCGTGCTCCGCTGCTTTGGCCTTCAGCCATCGTCGGCGGCCGAGCCCGCTGCGGCTATCGGGAATCTCTGCTAGCCACCGCCGCGCCCTTCTAGTCAGTGCGCATGATGCCGGCTTCTTCGGCTTCGGCATGCCGCGCTCTCGACGCTCCGATGGCCTTGCCTCTTGCCTCTCCGGCCGTATCTGTATGCCGCTCCTGAGACACGACCAAGCTTCTCCGTCTCCCCGCTGTCTGTCAAAGCGTGAGCGCAGTGCTCATGTCGGAAGTGAATGAAGCCGTCATCCCAATCAAGCCTGCCAGAGTATCCGCCGAGGCTGCCCGATGCAAGCTGCAGTTTCCATAGGGAGGCATGCCAGCTTTCCAAACAAACATAAGTGTTTGTTCGTGAAGTTTTGCAATTCTCGCATAGGTTATCGAAGATTTGTCAGGGCGCAAATGTGCAGGAAAGTGGCATCAACTTGGTGTATATGTAAGCGAGGAGATGTTGCACCATTCAACTAACTTCATTAGATTTACACTGTTAGTAGTATCTATTCGTACAGACGTCCATACACTCTCATTATGCCTCTATGCCTTTTCACTACTAATGCGCGCGTGATGCTGCTCCGCAGCCATCTGGATTTCCCCCTCGATCAACGCCTGTGGCCCAACATATCCCTTATTCCTAATCCAAACCCACCAGGCGCCAACGAAAATCGTCAGCCCGCCGGTGATCAAGCAAGAGTAGTTCATACTGGCAGCATCGAACGGCATTGCGTACGGGAAGCAGTAGATCACCACAAACACGACGATGTACGCGCACCCAATGCCACCAACCACGTATGCGATCGAGTCGGGCATCCAGAAGGGGCCGGGAACAACGTGTCGCCGGCGGCTCAGGAAGTGCGGCAGGATGGCGGCGAGGTAGGAGAGGGTGGTCAAGACAACGAAGGAGCCGACGAAGGCATTGAAGGCCGTGGTACTGCCGACGTAGATCGCGCCTAACACGGTGATGATGATCCCACATGCAACGGTGGCGTTGAAGGGGTTCTTGTACGTCGGGCTGATACGTCCGAGAGTATGGCTAAAGGGGGTGGCATCGTCGCGAGCGAGCGTCCACAGCATGCGGCCGGCGGTAATGTAGATGCCGATGCAGGTGCAGACGGACGGCAAGAAGACGACGATCAGTAGGCCCAGGGCGCCAGCGCGAGACGACGTGGCTTGATGGTACAGCTCGGCCAGCGGGATCGTGTACGTGTTGCTCAGCAGTGCGTCAAAATCGTTGATGCTGTAGAAGATGGCGACCAGGTAAATGAACGCGGTAAGAAGGCCAACGGCCATCTGCATGGCAATGGCCTTGGGCACGTTAACCCGCGGCCTGGGGATCTCCTCGGCCAAATGGGCAACGCAGTCAGGGACACCAACGGCAAAGGACGCATTCAGCATGCCAGCCAGGAACGCAAACCCATCGGACGAATAGCCCGTCTGGTTCAAGAAGTCGCGCCACACAAAGTCGTTAGAGGCGTACCCAGCGCCGGTTGTACCCGGCATGATGGCGCACACCAGGACGGTGACGAGGCAGCCCGCCACGATCAAGAACAGGCCGATCTGATTGACGAGGGGAAGCGCGCGGTTCGCAAAAAGCACCATCGCGCAGCACATCCAGGTGGTAATGAGGTAAACCACAAAGGTGTGCCAGCGCTGGTAGACGAATTCGGGATGGAAGAGCCCGTACATGGCAAGGATCTCATTGGCCATGATAGCGCTCATGGAAGCGGCGCCGAAGGCGTACGCCAAGAAGTTCCACCAGCCCGCGAAGTATCCGACCACGCGACCATATTTGGGGCCGGGGGTCACGGATGCCCAATGGTAGACTGACGGCAGTGATGTGAGTAAGATTCTTCATGGTGGTAAGACAATATCGAAGATTGCCGAAAGGGGTAATAAACTTACCGCCAGCACTGGAGGGTATAGCCGATACTAGCTCGGCAATGCAAGCCGCCAGGAGCCAGTAGAAGAAAGAGGCGGCGAACTGCAAGGCTAAATGTTAGCACCAACAGTTCGGCGGCTAGAAGAGTGCGGTGATTTACCAGCTCGTAGATGACGCCAGGCGGCCCTCCGTTGTACAGACTGATAACCTGCCCAGAGAGGTCAGCTCCGCAGTTCATGCACGCTGCATGTATGGCAATCGACGCACAATGCTGCCGCCGAGTGCTACCCAGGAATTCCCCGTGCAGATGCCGACCGCGGCGGCGCTCAGAAGGCTGAAGTTCCGCTCCAGCTCCTGGGCGTGGCCCGATGCGTTGATCACGGCGTCTACGCGCTCCCCCTCGTCGACCGTGTATTGTGGCGTCAAGGCGTCCGACGCGGGGTCATCCTTCGGCTTCGTGGTGTCCATGTCGGGCCCGGGGAACAACAAGCGGTGGTGAAGACGAGGGAAGCGGTAGTGCGTTTGATGAAGCCAACAGACGAGACTATATTGCCTAAGCTGCTTGACCCGTGCTTGGCCTTAGCTGGCGCCGGCACATGAAGACTGATTGCGACTTGGGAGAGCTAGCTATCTGGGCGGACAGCGGCAGGCTGGCCACGAGCCTTATGCAGACAAGACGCCGCTGGTGACGCCCAGCGAGCGATCATCGCGCGGAATCCAGACGTGCAACGGCAGCAGCCCCTGCTTGGGGGCAGGAGGCAGCGCAGGCGATAGGCTGATAAGGCAATGAGCCACGGCGCCGCTGCTAGCCGGCAGGTCCTTACTCAAAGCTGCCTGTCACTGCGGGAAAGGGCTGGGGGTGGAGCGCGGGGACGATGCCCGGAAAGTCCAAGCGCGGCGGTGCCGTCAGCCGCGACCGGGCCCTGCCCGAGGAGATCCCCGCACGTGACCGGGTGCTGCCTGAGCGCCTCGGGGTCTGCGCTTGCCGGCGGCGCATGCGCGAGCTGTCCGTTTCCACGCAGCACGACACGCTCCGCTGTCTCTGTAGCGGCCGTCTTCCATCGCAACGTCAGACCGACAGTCATCCTGACATCAATTCTCTCGCCACTAACCGCCCCAGCACTAATACGTCGTCAGCTCGATGTCCACGCCCTCAGCCAAGCGGCGCCGCCTCGAGGACGCCCAGAGCGCCTTGCGCAAACCCTTCCGCTCTCCCTTCAAGACACCCAGCCGCAAGCTGGAAAAGCCTAGCGCAGAGACCACGGCCAGCAGCACCGCAGTGCCCAGCCCGCTCGTGCAGAGCACCCTGCCGGACTCGTCGACAGTCATCGGACCCACGCCGCCAGATTCATCTAGCGACTCCACGCTTCGCACGCTCTTCAAGTCTCGTAGCTCTACGACGTTGTCCACTCCCTCCAAGGCACCACCTTTTGCTCGGCGTGCCGTCGCACCCGATGACCCTCTCGTAGCCGCCATTCGTGCGGAAGAACAGCGCCAGCGACAGCTAAGCAAGCAGATAAAGGAGCTTCGCAATGAGCTTGATACGCTCGACCAGGCTCTCACGATTGCCACATCGACCAAAGATGCAAGCTTAGAAGCGTTGGCCAGGAAGTGGCGGGATGCGGCTCGATCCGCAGCGGAGGAGGTCTTCGCTACAACCAAGGCCCGTGTGGATGGTATGGGTGGGATCAGCGCCTGGAGACAGAGTGAACAGCGTCAGCAGGAGTGGGGACAGGGCTTCCATGCCCAAGAGCCTGGGCCTGATCTGGACAAGAGCGATGATGATGATGGAGATGAAGATAATGAACTAACGGCGGATGAGAGAGGAGCAAGACTGCTTGCAAGGGAACAGCGGGCAGAAGCCAGGGCAGAAGCAAAGAAGGAGCGGCAGTGGCGGAAGAAGCAGGAGGAGGCGCAGAAGCCAAGTAGTACCGATGAGGGCGGGGACGACGATGTGAGTGTCGATGTCCGATTCCGATGGTGCAGCCTCGAGGTCACAAGCTCTGGGCTGACACAGAACAGAGTTTCACGATGGACATGATGCTCAAGACACTCAACATCGACCCCGAGATGATCGGATGGGATAAAGGAGGACAGCGGTGGGTTGACTGAGTTGGCCGAGGATCCGCTACAACATTTACGTCCAGGATGCCGCAATCAGCGGTGACCCTCGGTTGCTATCAGAGAGCTTCGCACGCGCACGTAGATCACGCCTCACTCGCTGCCTTTTATCTGGATTTCCTGCCAACACACGCGACAAGCGCGCCTACTCTGCCCATCAACAAAAATTGCTGCTTCACCGCCTCTTTCCCACGATACACAGAGTACGCGTTCCCACAGCTGCGAGTCCCGAAATCCGGAAGCGCTGAGGTCGCACCGCATGAATATGATGGCGCATATTTCGTCAGGCTCCTAGTCAGGCTGATGTGCGTCTTGACTCGGGCAGGCGCCTGCGGCTTCTGATCATGACTGAAAACGGGAGGTCCGTGGAGGAGGCCCCCTCCCGGAGCCTGGGAGGAGGGTGGATCAAAGAGTTCGGGGCGCTTCTGAGAGCAAAAACAAAAATAGTGGCATGGGTAGGTATCCGAGCTCCAGCTAATTGGCAAAAAGAGCTAGGGCGAAAGAGTCGGTGACCTGCGATTAGGCGAGGGCTGTTGCTATTGCAACACACGAGTCTTCAATGAAAAACATATTGGCTTGCCCCATTCAGCAACTGTTCACTTCAAGGTTATCGGCCGTTATCTGCCTTGCGCATCGTGCGTCCCGCGCCGAACGGTGGCGTGCGCAGGCCGTTGCCGGGTAATGTCAAGGGCACCATCACACCCGGGCGGCAACAGGAGAGCTTGCGAGTAAACGGACGGCTGCATGGCGAGTGGCGCGACGACTGACGGATTGGAGCGTCGGGCCGCGCAGCTGCAGGAGCTTGCAGACGGAGGGAGCCTGGAGCTCTCGCCTCGCTATGCAGCTGTCGCATGGAACGATTAGCGGCTTGCAGGGAACAACCCTACGGACAAGGTTCGCAGGTGGAAGGGCCGAAGGGCTTTAGTCGCGCAATGTTCGCAAACTGATATCACCCAGCCGCCGCGGTGTGGGGAAGAGGGCTGGGCGCACGGGCCGGGCATACGTCCATGGTGGCTAAGAAAAGGCACAGCAGTGGAAACATCGAAACGCCAGGCCAATCACGGCCGAGACTGCCCGGGGCGGCGAGTCCGGCAAGATCCCAGGACCGCGACTCTCAGTCGTCGGGGCCGGGAGATTGCGCGGCGGGCAGGGCTCCATTGCGTCGAGCTCTCTCACGAGGCGCTGAGCTTCTTTGACCGGTGGCGGGCCTCTGGCCCCTTGCTGCGCGTTCCAAGGCCGAGCAGGCGCTGTGCGACCTGGATAAGCAGGCGGGCGCGGTGGTGGCATGCATCGAAAGATCGATAGCGTCGCGGGCGTCATGGAGGTGCATGCACGTAAACGCCAGGCTGCGCAATGATTCGACTCTTGTGATCATGCAGCTGCGCGGCCATTGGCGGGCGGCGGCGGTGCCTGCGGGCTCCAGGCACTCGCAGCGCGGGCGAGCACGGCGGCGTCGAAGGGCGGGCGGAGGTGCAGGAGCAATGCGGTCGGGCGCGCCGGGCGGACGAGCTCGCCGGCCCATGCAAACGGGCCTTCGTCGAGCAGCGGGCCAGCCAGAGCGCGAGCGCAAACAGAGGCTGCAGCGTGATCGAGCTAGCGGGAGCGGGACTGCAGAGCGTGTCACTCCAGGCCGGCCGGCGGGCGCTGCCATTGGCGGGCGGCGCGCAGTGGGCTGGTGCTGGGGTTCGGAGCAGCGTCGAATCAGCGCCGGCTCTCCAGCCGCCCAGCGCTGCGCTCCACGCCCGCCGTCCACTCGACGCCCGACCCGAAGCGCTTGCACCGCGGTGCCCAGGTGCGCTCTCCCATGCGCGCTGCAGGCATGGCAGCATCCCGGCCTGTCCGTCAGCTGGGCCGGATGCCTTCTGGGTGGGGCGGCAGCTGCGAAAGGTTGGGTCCGCAGCTGCGCCAAAGTTTATATATACCCGTGTCCTGCGCAACATGCACTCCTCTTTTTCTCTTCAGCAAGCCCGCAAAGCTCAGGAGCTGTCTTTTGGTTTTTTGTGTTGTTCTTTTACTTCTAATTCTTTTTACGCCCTATTACACTAATTTCACGATCTCAGAGTCTGGTACTCTTGTCGCCCCTTCACGCTTTTGCACGACCCACGCACGCCAACATAATCCCCACCATCACGATATTCTAATTCATTTTCGTCGCCGGCCGACACCCATAACGACAGACCAAACCTAATTACAGCTCTTGCTTGCTCGACGCAACCGTGGATACTCTCCACCTGACCACCTACACCACCGCCAACTCTCGATACCCAAGGGAACACCACAATGGCCGCCATTCAGCTTAACTTCACTCTCCGCACCTCCGCGAACTGCAAGACCGTGCACCTGCTCGGCTCGTGGGACAACTACAACGGACAGCTACCGCTCTCCAAGGATCCCTCGAAGACGGGCGGCTGGAAGGGCACTTTCCGCTTCCAGGGCGCCACGTTGAAGCAGGGCCAGCGCTACTGGTACTACTACATCATCGACGGCTACCACGTCTCGCACGACCCGGCCCGCGAGTTCACCACCGAGCCCACGACCGGCCGCAAGCTCAACATCCTCGACATCCCCGCGCCAGGCAAGACCGCCTCGGTGCCCGATGCTGCCGCAAAGCGCGCCTCGCGCCGCTACTCGCAGGATGTCGTGAAGGGCCGGTCGCTCTCGCCCTCGCAGATCAAGTCGCCCCGCCCCGTCAAGCCCAACCAGCACCAGACCATCGTCAACGGCACCTACGAGCCCGCCACCGTGGAGGCACTGACGTCGCGCTTCAGCAAGACGAACCTGGACGAGAGCAGCGAGGACGACTACTCGGACAGCGACATCGACTCGGACGTCCCGTCGCTCACGTCTCGCAGCTCCAACTCCAGCAGCCCGTCGTCCGTCAGCAGCACCTCGTCGTGCTGCACCTGCGAGCGCTACGGCATCACGCGCGCAGGCGAGCGCGTCAAGCTCGACTGCGGCGGCCAGCGTTGCGGCTACTCGGACGACTCGTCTGAGTGCTCCTCCGAGGACGACGAGATGTACCGCGAGCGCACCACCCGCCGCCAGGGCGTCGTCATCCGTGGCTAGATGCACGACGACCTGGCGGTACGGCGAAGCATTCCTTCGCGCGTGCCGCTCTGACAGCATTTTCTACCATCTCGTCTTCCAGCTGCTTTGCCGTCTTCTGCAATCTGCTTTGACCGGAGAGATTGAGGGTTGAGGCCTAATGATCGCCAACCACTCATTCCGACATTTGTGTGTGTCTTTTTCCAAGTCCCTCACCCTTGGGGCCTTAATCGAGGAGAGGTTTTCGACCCGTGACTTATCAGTCAGGAAGTATCCCTTTGTAATATCCTAATCCCTTCCCCAGCTTCGTTTCGTTCAGCTGGTTCTGGGGAAGCGAACGTTCTGGGGATGTGGATAGGAAAGGGATAGCATCCGCTGGTAATAGGCGACCTCTGTTTTCTCGCACCACTACACTACCGACAACTTGGCATCGCGTTCCACTTTTTTCCATGCTGCTCAACGCTGGAGAGGGAAACCGGCGATGCCGCTTCTTTTTGATGAGGATATGGTTTTATGGAGGTTTATGAATGAGGGGAGGATGATGGAGGGAAGGAGTGATGGAATCGAAAATCATGGACACGAGCTTTAGGTACAACTGCTCGCCTTCGTCCAAATGGGAGGAATAGGGAGGGAAGCATGGAAGCGTTTTATACCTACCTTTTTAGAACGGTCCGGCAGATGGAACTCTCACCGGCCTTTGGGAAAGGGAAAAGCCAAACTGGAATGGAAAACTTGCCATGCATGACGAAACTGCGCCCCCGTTATACTTGGTCCACCGCCTTGTGATATGTTTCTTGCTTCGTGCTTGTGCGAAGCAACCGCTAAACCTGCTAGCTGCTTACTCAATCCTGACGCGCATACCGCGGACCGACCTGGACTCAAGCCGCAGAAGCAAATGACGCACACATGCGGCAGGAGAGAAAACGATTGAAGGGCAATGAAAACAAAAACGTCTTGCGTTTGGTTTCCAACCTGCGCGGAGGAAGCCGATGCATGAAGCCTTTCCTGCTCTCTTAAACCTTCCCCGAGCTTTCGCGTTCACTTCCTCCCGCAAAGCCTCTTTCCCCAAAATAAACCCACGCCTTCCCCATCCAGGGGGCCGAAGAGGACAGAAGCGGATTAGAGCAGCATTGGTGGGAGCCGAAAGTGGCGTGGGGACTGCTGCGCCGCAGGCAGGGCCCGTCGTCCTTCATCGTCTGTCTCTCTCTCTCTCTCTCTCTCTCTCTCTTCATCGTGCATGTGTGCAACAGCCTACGCCATCGTCACTTCGCAATCCTGCGGCGTTGCTTAGCATCTTGTTGCCCTACTTGGCCCCCAGGTAAGGAACCTGTTCCTTTCAAGATCGAGATGGCGGGTGCTAGCGTAAGGTCCCATTCGTATGTATCCGCGACCCTTGTTTGTGCGGCGTAGTCGCTCCTCGGAGGAATACGAAACGTGACATCTACGACGTCTCGTTTAGTCTTATTTTCGGTTCACAGATCGCAACCGGCCTTTTGTTCTCTTTCGAGTTATGGAGAGAGAGAGAGATAGAGAGACAGGGAGGATTCGAGCCATTGTATTGGAAGTGTTCCAGTTCAACGGTTTGCCTCAATGGCGGTGATGTTGCGTCGACCTTCGGGGAAACGAGGGCACGCACAGATAGTCGACGGCAGGACGTGCGGTGTGTGTATGTGCATAAAGAAGGCATCCAGGCAGCCAAGGCACGCGCATGGGCGCGGTGGGACCGCAGCTTATCCGCCCCGCGACTGCGCTCGATGCGCGTATAGCGCGGGAGCGAGCGCGCAGAGGCGGAGCGACACGAAGTAAAATGGGACGTGTACCAAGGAACAGGAGTTGAGTAAGCATTTTGCCGGTTCGCAAGACCCCTCCCCGCCTTCCCAATTGGGCTGTATGCGGCGCAGCCCAAGGGACAGAGGACAAGAGTCTGACAAATGATTATTGGTGCAGAGGCGCACGGGATGCCTTCCTAGGTCGAGTCGGTAAGGAATGGCCATCCTGGCCCACGTGGAAGATCAGCTCTCCCCACTCAGGGCTGGGCTGGGCCGTCCTTCCGCTCCTCTGTCCCTTGTTCCACCCGGTCGATCGGGCAATCCATTAAGCGAGGGCGGATGTCGTTTGGGGGCCGCTCTGCTTTTATATGGGGACTTCGACTGGGAGCCCCAAGTGTGGGGCCTAAAAATGGCCGAGCGGCCGCGGCGAACCATCAGCGGAGGCAGCGAGAACACCAGAGTGGAGAAGGGAGTGAGGGGTGGTCTGACGATTTCCCAGGAACCGGGCCTGGTACATGCTGCAAGAGCGGAGCGTTCGGAGAGGCAGTGTATGCGGGTTGGAGGCAAACAGATCCTTAAGGACGACCGTTATACCATAAGACGCCGGCCAAAGGGCGCCCGTCTGCATGGTGGCACCGACGAAAAGCGCGCGAAGGAACGGTCGTCAGGCTCCCCTCGCGGTGGCGGGAATCATGGCGAAGCAGCAGCGGAAGAACAACACGCGGGAATGAGGCGGGGCCTCGGCGGTGAGGCGGATTTCTCGTGAGATGCGTGCATTCTGGGGTAAGAGACCGACACAGCGCGATCATTGGTGAGATCAGACTACGGAAAGAAGGTGATGAAGCTAGCACTAGCGACTAGCCAGCGGGGCAAACGAAGCAGACAATGCCACACCTGGGTGCATATACATAGCATCCATACATGCATCCGCTTGTGTGGCAAACGAAATCCTTGCCGGCGGAGGGCCGCTCCGCCAGGCTGCGCCGGGCACTGGTGCTTCGCAGGTGCTCGTTGGCCGCGGCCGCTGCGCAGGCACAAGCACAGGACAGCGGTTGCGGCTGCTGCTGCTGCAAAGCTGCAAAGCTGCCTGTCTCGTCTCAGAGCCAGACACGTAGGTGCCCCGTCGGGCAGGCAGTCCAAGGCCGGCCCGCAGCAGTGCAGAGTGCAGAGCGCAGAGTGCAGAGAAGCTCAAAAGCCGCGGCGTCTCGGGGCCCGAGTGCGAGACAGGATGAAACACGCACAAAAGCAAAAGAGACGGCGGGCGCATCTCGCATCAGACGCTGCAGAGAAGCGTAGCGGTGCGGGCTGCCGCGTGCCGACTGGCGACGGCGACGGCGAGTGGAGCGCGCGGGCACCTGCGCGTCTAAAAATAGGCGCACTGAGGCCCCACGGGCGACCGGGGGGGCCGCACCAGCACCGCCAGTGCCCGCTGCCGCGGCCATCCCGAGACGAGACGGGTAGCGGTACGCGGCCGTTCTCTGCAGCGCTGCTGCTGCTGCGGAGGGAAGACGGGCCCGGCTGCGCTCTGCCGCTGGTGCCGGACGAGCCGCTGATTCGCACCCTGGTGGCCGGTGCCGTCATGCTGCTCGCTCCCCCATTGCCATCCTCTGCGCTCTGCCCCTCCCCCACCCCTGCACACGTGGTGGCCAGCTCGCTATCTTATCCTGCGTCCTCCACCTCGTCATCCATTATCCGGTCGTCGTAATCGTCATCGCGCGCGGCCCCGCGACGGAGTCAATCGGCGTGCCTGGTTCGCAACCGTGCACCCCGTCCCGCCGAGGGATCGCTCTCTTTCCGTCCCCCTCCTTCCCGGCCATCGTCGTCCTCAGGAAGAGTGCCAGTGCCACCGTGCTCTTGCCGTCCGTCGTATCGACGATTAATCTGCAACAAGTGCACAGCTAGACCGCGCCGAGCCAGGTGCCATCCGCCATGCCGTCTCGTACGTCGTAAAAAGAAGAGCGCCTTCGCGATCCCAGGATCCAGGGCCGGTGCTCGATGGCTTGTTTGCGGTTGCTTCGGGAATGTGGCTTTCACTCGATCTGTCAGAAAGGTAGCGAGACGAAGGGCACGCGACGGCCTGCGTCGACTTTCTGGACGAAGCCTCCCGGCGATGACGACTGGCACCGGTGTCTAGCACGCTCCCAATGGTGCACTTGGTGCCGGGTGGCTTGATTATCCGAGCTGCTGGCCTGTGGCAGGGTTGCTTCCCTTGCTCGTCCTCTCCTCTCGGCCGCGTGCTAACCTAGCTCCGCTGCTGCTGGTGGCTGCCACCCCGCCACCAATGAGCGCGCCAAGCGAAAGCCCTCTCTGCTCTCCGGTGACGGCTATCTTGCCCTGCCCGCTCCGCAACTTCAGCTGGGGGCTGGGTGGGTGCGGAATGGCGTTGCGCGCGCTGCTGGCGGGCGCATTGTGCTTGTGACGAACAGGAAAAAAAAAACAAGGCGGAGCCGGTGATGGAGAGCTGCTGGGATTGGAGAAAAACATTCGAGAGGGAGCCTTGCCGTTTTGCTTGGTGTCGTGGCTATTGGGGCGATGGTGTGCGTGTGCGCGCCTGGGGACGGGAGGACGGGGCACATGCGCATGCACATGCTGCGCGCCATCTGCTGCCTGCTCAGACCCGGGACACACCGAACGCACGCGCGTGCGCAGGCCGGCCTTGCCTCTCCGTGGCTCTCAGCTGAGCCATCGCCCACGCCACGAGTCAACTCCGTCATGGGCGAACGGGTGCAGATGGGGATCGATGCGCGGGACGAGAGAAAACAACGATGCGATCAACGAAACAATCGTCTTTTGCGGAGGAGGGTCGTGAGAGCCCGACTTGAAAGTTAAAAACAGCAGGTTCCGAACAAACCCCAAAGCAACCAAAGCTTAATAGGAAAACGCCCGCTCCAGAGTGAAGAAAAAAAGAGAGAAGAAAGGGACCGAGAGAGGATTGTGCCTGCCCATCCCTTCTGCTCTTTTGTGTTCCCTGCAGCCACCGGACTCCGAGACCCATGCTTTCCGAAACGATTAATGCTTCCCATGCCCACCACGGCCGCCCCGTATCCCGTGTTCCCCGACTCCGTTCCCAAGCAAGCGAATGCAAAGATGCCAAACCAATGATCGTTTCCCGCTCGTACATGCCGCTTGCTGTTACTCATGCTTCGTAAGAAAGAAATGGAAAGACAGAGAAGAGACCGGAAAGAAGATACCATCTGTGAACTCCACCGGGCGTGACGACGAGTCAACATGCGTCTAAAAGCGTACCCGTGAATGCATCGCGATGCCGATAGCCGTATTTGCCTTCGGTCGGCTGTGCTCCGACCGCCGAGAACCGCAGGGTCCAACGGGGAAGCTTGGAGCGGCCGTCGCAAAATTATGCTCTCAAACACCCGAGGAGTGCCCAGGCAAGGAGAGCTTTGACCGTCCCGGGAAAAGAAAAGATGATAGACGCCCAAGCCGTAGGGTTCCGCGTCGCGGCCTTGTACTACGGCCAGATGCTGCTGAGGCGTCTACATGCGGCGGTAGCGGTGGTGGGAGCTGCAGGAGCTGGAACTCGCGAGGCTCGAGTAGCCCGAATCTGGGGGGAGCTCGCTGCCATATGCGGGACAGGATGCGGCTCCGAGACTGTAGTTGGTGTGGACGTTGCAGGCGTAGCCGACGAGGACCGTCTTCTCCTGGACCGAGTGGCCATACTGTCCGTATTGCGCACATGGGTCAATGGCGTGCTTGTGGTACAGACAACGGCAGACGGCGTAGCGTTCGACGACTTGGTAGCACATCCTGGCTGGCTGAGGGCGGGACGGTGAGAAAGGTGGTAGAGAAGCAGAGAGACGGTAGGAGAAGCAGCCCTGGGGAAGAGCTGAGAGAGAGCTGAAGTGAGGAGGCGCCGAAGACTGGAGAGCTGGGCTGGGTGGATTGAGCTGGTGGTCAGGATGGTGGCCTCTCCGGTCAGGCAGCGGGCTTATATAGCGGATGTTAGCTGTTCTGACAGGCGATGAGGACGGAGGCTCTCTCGACAGCAAGCAGCCCTACGGTGTGCATAATGCAGGTCGCTGGCAGGCAACGAGATGGGGAGAGGTCAGTTACAAGGGAAGGCAAGAGCAGTCAGCACAGATGCTTAGATAGGGCTGCATGTCGCGTTAGCACCGCCCAGCAGGAGCTTCCAATCATGGGGGTGAGCGGGCGTTCGGTTACACGACGACTGCGGACCGCGATGGAGAGGCTCTCAGTCTTCAGCTGGAGCCAGATCCGCGGCCGCCATCCCTACCGCGGCTCTGGGCTTTGACTCCAACGCGGCGGGCGGCGGCGCGAATGGGGGCGCGCGGCGGGCGGGTGTGGTGAGCAGCACCGCCGGGGGGGCCGTCCGCGCACACCACCACGCCAATGGCGAGGATGCGAAGCAGGTACAGCTGGGCCATGAGGCCGCGGTCAGCCACGCCTCTGCCGGCTGGAAAAAGAACCCTGGGGTGGAGACGGAGGTTTGGCGCGCGCGGAGAGGCGCAGTGGCTGAAGGTTACGTGAGAGCACGGCGCGTTAATAATCGGCGGCCGTGCGCGCGCGCGGCGGAGGGAGGGTGCGCGCGCGCGCAAAGTCGAAACACGCACGAGCAGCCGGATCGTGACGCGCGCCGGGGGGCTGTCATGTGGCGGTTGCGATGAATCGCGGTGTGAGACCGGCGGAGGGTGAAGCGTGACGCGACACCCAAGTTCTCGCTTGTCCAGCGACTTCTCGGTCTATTTTTGGGCCCGCGCAAGCGGCCAGTGATGCTGCTGCTCGCCGCGGCCGGTCACCACCCGCCCGTCTGCTCTGGCCTTGCTGACGGCCTGCGCCAAAGCCCGTTGGATCCTGTCCACGATCTCGGCCCCACCGCAGCCCTGCCCAGCCGCGAAGGGAAGCGCCATCCTGCGCCGGCTGGGTGCGTGTGCGAGTGCGGCTCTCGCGCCCGGCGGCCGTCAGCGCGCGACCGCCGGCCGCCGTACCAGTACCTTGCGACCCGGTAGCCGGGCGGGCAGCGAGAGCGGTGGCTGCGGCGTCGCGAGGATCGAGCGGCCGGATCGTGCCAGACGCCAGGTGCCAGGTGCCAGGTGCAGGGCGTGGGATGCGCTCCACGATCCCGCGGCCGCGCTTCCTACTGGCTGCGCCGCCCGCCGTGAGGCTCAACTGCGCAGACGTCACCGCCAGAGCGGGCCATGCGGCCTCCGCCAGCGCTGGCGCTGGTGGGCCAGGTGCGGAGCCGGACACCGCGCGCCGCCCGCGTCAACCACGCATGGCCGAGCCCGCCGTCGCAGTATAAGGACACCGCCTCGGGCGGTCTGCGACGCGCTCAACCTGCTCTCGTGACAAGCGCGGTACTCCCAGTGGGGGCTGACACTCGCTCGCAATGCTGACTTCAACCTCCAGGCGCGCATAATGACATATGATAAGCTGAGGACTGCTTGGTTAATAGGTCCACGTCGACAGGCATCGCCCGCTTTCAGCACGTTACAAATCTCTCGACACAGGCTCGAACGCCGGCCGACACGCGCGGCGAAGCGGTATCTCCCCAGCCCAGGGCTACTCCGGACCGTACTCGAGCCTCTGCGCCTCCCGCCCCGCGCATGTACAATCGGAACACGGCGGCTGCCTCAGTGCAGCATGAATGCTGACATGCTTTGGCGGCGGTGAAAGTCGCCGCACCACCTCTTCGCCGCTCCTCCACATCGTGACGCTTGCTTCGGCGGACGCGGGTCCGCAACGAGCCTTCCCGCCGGTGGCAAACATGTGGGCGCTCACGGGGTCAGTGGCGCCGGCAGAATGACGAACGCGTGCGTGTTGAAGGCTGGATCGACTCATTTGGAATCGACATAATCAAGAGACTTGCTAAAAGAAGATCTATGTCAAAAGACCGCTCCCGGATGAGCGCGGACGACGTCATGGCAGAGAAGGCGGGAGAAGCCCGAGAAAAGAAACGGGGAGTCGAGTAAGCCGCAAACCCGAGCGAAGGGAAAATATGTACCGCCCAATGACCCATGGTCCCCAGTCTTCATGTCTGCGCGTACGCGTAACCGTCCGTATAAACACCATAAGCCACCTTTCCAAAAGCCTGCTGATTGCGCGTAGAATCGAAGTATCGTTCAAAGGTCGTCCCAGACTCCAAGCCAATATATGCCACCGCTAAGGACCAAGCAGAAATGAAGACCGTATTAGACAGTAAAAAATAGCGTGCGTTGTCTGGAGACATCATTAACATTTTAGGAGAAATCTTCCTCGATCGGGCTCTTCGCCTGCTGTCCAGGAGTGGCCGGCACCGAGTGGAACTCGTCAGAGTTCTTCCTCGAGTTCTTTTCTTGCTTGCCGGGGGTCTCGTCGCTGTCGGTCATCCGAATCACGCTGATACGCTTATTCATCGCGTCGATCCCGTCATCAGAAGAGAACGAGTCGCGGGAGCTTACGGTCGAGGCGCTGTCCATGGTGCTGATCGACGGGTGCTCAGACGAAGACGGCGGTGAGCGGGGAGACATACTGTCGCGCGAAACATCGGCATTGTACGGTTCAGCGCTGATGATGAGAGGACCTCTCCGGTTGCGAACAGGGTTGCGTGGCGGAATCCTGGGAGGAGTCGGCTTCTTCACCGAAACAAGCCTTGCGCGCATGGCCTGCGGGGTTGCGGCCTGCCGGACTTGATGCACGACGGGCTCCTCGACGGCGACATTCTCGTAGTCGTAGGTAGAGAACCTGGCAAAGTTGGGGGTTTGCGCGCTGGCACTGGTCTCGGACTTGTCGTTGTCCTCCTCAACCTCCGGTTTCGCTGCTGGATATGACTTCTCATCATCCTCAATCGCCAACTTGACCTGAATCTCCTCCGTCTGCTTTTCTTCGGCATCTTCTGACACGTGCTGGCTTTGTTCCTGCTCTTTCTCCGCCTCCTTACAATCCTCCTTCACCTCTTCTTTGATGCTCTTCATCGATGCAGCAACAGAGGCTGATCTGGAAGGCGCAGTAGGCGCGACATCGTTCTCAGGGATCTCTGCCATGGGCGAACGGTTCTCGGCCTCCGACAACCTTCGACTATTGGTGCCAGGTGAATCGAAATCGGTCTGAATGCCCATGTCCACGGTCTGCGTGGCTCGATCAGTCATGTTGCTAAGAGTGCTGGTTCTCCAGCTACTCCTTCTGCTGACAGACTTGCTGTCCCGGAAGCTGCTCCGATCAATGCTCCTTCTGCTGAATGTGCTATAAATCGGGCTTGCCGGGCTCGGGTTGAATTCGAAGGCCTCGCTCGTTGGCCGCTTGCCGGTACCTGCTTCGACGATGTGGAGCCCCTGCTTCTCTAGTGCGAGCACGCCGTAGGGATCTGGGTCCATTTTGTCTGGGACACCAAATTTCTGATCTGAGTCGATCTCGTAGTCTCCAGGTGGCGGTTCAGAGGTCAACAGGCTGTGGTCGACATCGGCGTCGCCTTGTGCTGCCTTGATGGTCTCCATCAATGCGCGAATCTCTGGTGGTCGATGCCGTACTTTCCCGGCCAGAATGTCTCCAACTCCTACTTGTTCGCCGTAGAACCTCTCGTTCTCATCCGTCCGTTCTATTATCACCGTCCCATCTACCTGAACACCAGCATAGAACCCCCTTGACTTCATGTAGGTGAAGATGGGAGCGTGTCTTTTGTGCACCTCCGACTCGACGACTCCACCAACGCCAACCGGACCGGCGACGGCGCTGATCTCGCCCCCAACTGTACATCGCACTTTGGAAAAGGCTTCCAATGCCGCTTCTGTGTTGATCACGACGACGCAGTCGTAGATGTCGAGGCCGACGAGGAATCCGAGACCGGCAGTGTGCAGCATGATGCCCGACGGCGGCGACCACGAGCCGTCTTCGGTGCGTCCGACGAGAATGCCGCTTCCGCCCGCGCCGGACACCCAGAGACCGCTGCGCATTGTCGTGAAGATGGCGAGACCGACGGCATTGCGGATGACCTGAGGCAGGCAGGCGTCAGCATTGCGAGCGCAGGAACGCGTCAAAATGGATGGAAGGCGGCGCATACCTCGGACGGAATATTCTTGAGCACTTTTTGCTTTTGCTGGGGCCCATCGAGGGTCGACAGCACCTCCTCCTCGTAGAAACCGTCCTCTGTTCGCGTTGGTCAGGCACGCCACTCCGCGCGGTTCCGCAAGGGATGCTCACTGCAAAAGCTGCGCAAAATGCGCGCAGCCTTGTCGCTTTCTTTGTCCAGCGTGGTCGGCCAGAAGGCCTCGGAGCCCAGCCTGTTCGACAGCCTGTTGACGGGCGCACCCAGCTTGTCGGCCCATCCCCACAGCTTGTCGAAGCCGGTCTTGCTGCCATGTTTGGTGCGTTGCCACATGTTGGCGAGGCCTGGGGCGGCCGGACGGCGTCGTTGTGTAGCAGCTATACAGCGCAGGCGGCGGTGCAGGAGATATACATTAAAGGCTGGGGGCACAGGAACGGACGAGAGGACAGGAGCGAGGGCAATGGGTTGGGTTGTACAGAATGCGGGACAGCTGCAGCTGCCGGGATGGCATGGCTCCCAACGGCTGACGCTTGCGAACCCTTCGAGAGCCGCCTGACGTAGGCGTTACCGCGGACCGTGGCTCGAGTTGATCACCCCGATCCGCGTGCCCGCCAGCAGCGCTCGCGCCTTAATATAATGCACCCCTGCGCCCATCTGCACGCTGCAGCGCCGGCCGGGCCCTGCGCCGCCGACTCCAGCTGCTCGGGGCGCTGTCGCGGGCAGCAGCGCGCTGTCGCAGATGCTGCGCTGGCCATGACGGCATCAGGAGCAGCGCCGCCTGCAGCGATCACCCCGGCAGCGGCGGGAGCGCAGATGCGTCAGGCCCAGCTGACATGGCCTCCATCAGCCAGCCGGCGCGCCCAAACCTCCGTGCCTCGCTTCGCCGCCCAGCGCGCGCCGCCCAGCAGGGTCCGCAGAAGGGCCGTGCCATCCTTTTTCTGCAAAGCCGAGAGTTGCCCATCACCACCTGCGCGGATCAGGCTGCAAGAATTTTCTGCGCGCGTTCGAGAACACCGGCGCGGCCGTGACGGCCAGTGCCTCGAAAAATCAAATCCCCATGCGCCGTGTGAGCCGAACCTTATCCCGGAACACCCGTGAGGCTGCCAAAAAGCAACCGCAGCCAAGCAGCGCAGCGAGCGCGTGCGGTCTGCTCATGCAGCGCAGCCGAGCGCCTCGACGGAGCTGAAACGCGTCCGAAATGCGGCAGTGGCGGGCTAATATGAGGGCGGTCCGGAGCGCACACGTATCTGCGGGATTGAAGGGTGGAAATTGAGCAAACAAAAAGCAACCCCCGTCGCGCCCTGCCATTGGTCCGCGCTGTATATCTTCCCCTGCCGCGCCGTCGACATGAACACCCCCTTCGTCGGCCGATGGACCGACGGCCTCCCCTCCTTTCTCGCCCTCTGGGGACGCACAGGAGAGCCACCGAGAAAGCCACCTTGGCCCACCGCACATGTCAGGCGCCCGAGACCGCCCGTCTACTGAAACCGCAGTCATGTACTTACGTGTACAGAGAATGGCGGTGCTCTCGGCTGCGGAGAGAATCCGGGGGAACCTCAAGTCCAGACTGCGAGTCAAGGTGTCTCCTCCATCTTGGCCACCGTGAGCCGGCCCCGGGCGTTGCGGAGAGCGGCGCGCAGCCGAAGCCACCTTGGACCGGAGCCCGAGCCCACGGTACGACCCCAGTGCTGAGGCGGACGGGCGGCGGCATGCGTTTGCGTGTTTTGTTGGTGAAGTGCCTCCAAGGAGACAGAAAGCCCAGAGCATGACGTCCCGGCAGCGCCGTCTGCCCCATCTGGCCTCATCGCAAGCTCGCGAGAAATTACACTGCAAGTCAAGAGATTGAGCCGCCAAGTAGAGCCTATTCTCGTATTGTGAGTAAGACCTGTATACCAGCGCGTCAGTGTAGCGCTCTCCGCCACAGCATCCCGGGGCTGCGGTCGCCGCGGCGACTCATGCATGCATCCAGGGGCCGATATGCTTTCGCCGTTGCCGTTGACGGAGCGACTGCAACGTTTCCGTTTGCGCTGCGAAGCGCTTCACCTCTCTGCTTCGTCTCTCGCTTATGCTCAACAGGGTTCCGTCGAGACAACCGAGCGGGATCTTGTAGGGATTCGCAGATGTCGCCCAGATGGCTCGCGCGGCTCGAGATGAAGCTGATCACTCGAGAGCGGCGGATGGCGCGGATGCCTCACTTGCACAGGGGGTTCACTGCGCGAAGCCGGGCAGCACCATCCCGCCGTAGGCCACTGAGCCCGTCGTTTTCCAGCGTCTTCCAGCCCTTCGCCTCCTCTTCCTCGTCCTCATCCTCTGCAGCAACCCTGCGCCGATCACTCCTGCGGCCCAGCGGCCGAGGCCCTCACCATGTCAGTTCTAAGCTTCCGCACCAAGGACACCGCGCTCATCAAATGCCACAGGGACTACTGCGACTCCTGTGAAAGATGGTTCCGCAACATCCGCGCTCACTACACACATTCCTCAAAGCATGTCTACTGCGAACGTTGCAACCGCAATTTCGTCTCTGTCGATGCCCGTCAGATGCACTGGGATAACTCGTGTGCCCACAACCTTTGCGACGAGTGTGGCTTTGACGGCGAGGATTGGGACGAACTGGAGGACCATTTCCGGGAGCAGGGCTGCTACCCGTACACCTGCCATGGCTGCAACACGTGGTTCCGCAGCTACCCTTCTTACAGCCAACACACGGAGGCCGTCGTCGCGTGTCCCACATGCGACAAGCACTGCGTCAACCAGAACAACCTCGACCAGCACATGATCAGCCACGCCGTTGCCAAGCTCGAGTGTTGGGGCTGCTATCGGAAGTTCATCTACCTGTCTCACATGGTACTCCACCTGGAGTCCGGAACCTGCCCTTCCGGCTGCCGCCTCCACGACATCAACTACACGCTGATGGGTCAGTGCAACAATCTGCGCCGCTTCGTCAGCCCGGACTATGTTCAGGATTTCCGGCACGGCATCGACATCCAGAAAGTCTACGGTCGGGCGTTCCCATTCGAATGTAAGGGATGCGGCGACGTCTTCCGCCTGCTCAGTGGACTCTGCCAGCACATGGAGAACAGCAACACCTGCGATCAGCACATCTCGAGCGTGTCTTTCCGGTCGTTACAGAACAAGTTCGAACGGAAGTTCCTCTAGGCTTCTTCCATTCGACTTCTTTCACAGTTGAAGCGTCGGATAATGAACAACGCGGTCATTGTCCAGCACAGTCTTTCAGTTTAGTACCCACGTCCGCTCAAACCAACCAAGGGTTTGCACATCAGAGTTTTTTGGTACCCCCGACCAGCCATCGTGTGATGACAAGGCGCAAAAGGCGTAATCTGTAGAGCAAGGTTCTACATGGCGTTTACGTGCTTGCAGAGGAAGACTGCAAGCTTTTTCCATAAATCAAACTATTTTCTTCATCAGATCTCTTACTTTGCTATTTTTCACGTGTCCTTTCCTCGATCTTGCTCCAGATCTTACACAAAATTCTCCTTCTAGCCATTTCCCATTTCCATTCTCATTCCTATTGGCAATGGTATGCAGCATGCCGTGGACCGGAATGCCAGTGCCGCTCTTCAGTGAAGCTGTCTGAAATGGCATTGTGCGGCGCAGCTTTCCGCATTTCACATTACTGAATGTCCGAAACTAACCGCGGCAAACCCCCTTGACGGATATAGTCTTGTGAGTGTTAGGTATACTTCATCCCCTCTCACTCTTTTCTCACTGCCGCGCTGATGCAAACGATACCACAGTGGAGCACTGAGACAGCCAGAGATACTTCAAGGCCCTCGTTCATGGTCCCCAACTCGGCCTTGGAAATTTCAAATCATGCGCACAGTGGCAACAGTTTACCGCTTCCAAAGTGTGCTCTGTCGGATACTTTGTTAACGAAGATACACACGCTACGGTATATAGAGCGCAAAAGCGGATGCATTGCTATGGGCGGTTAATGTGTAGAGCATCCGACAGGCCAAACCACACCACCAAGACCTTACCCAAGGGCCCTGTGATCTTTCGGTCTTCCAAAAGGGTTATCAGCGCCTTGAGAGCGTTCACAGGTTCAAATCTTCCATTCGGAAATGCGGACGGACTTGGGGTGTTGGCTACCTTATGTGGAATTTCGGGCTTTTCCCCACTGGGTGTCTAGCTTGCACTTGTCCCTCTCGGATGAGAATACTCTCCACGTCTGTATGGATGCTTTAACTCCCCCATGAGGGGTACGTTCAGGTGGAAGGTATGGCCTAAAGTTAAGAAACAGAGATACTCGACACAATGACTATTCCCAGCCTGGCTTTGGACGGACATGACAGAATTGGAACTCGCTTCATCTGTAGGCTCGCCTGGTTTCGAGAGACTGCCGATCGACGTATATCGCGACGAATTGGCTCCGGGAGCTACGACGGAGTGCCGAAGCTGCTCTACTCCAAGGAATTCCAACATTTTACCAGGCACACGGCCGCAAGGCCTTCAAGCATACTGAAAGAGTCCGGCTCCGGGTGTATTCTTCAGATGGTCTTGTGTCCCACGGACATAGTTATTCCCTCCCGTCTTCCCAGCGAGATATATGGGAAGATGGTATTCCCTCATCGTACGCCAATAAGACACCTACAATGTCTCGAGCAGTTTTGGCGTGAGCCAGAGTCAGATACGCCCAGTCTGCCACAAGCTTCAGCAAGCCAGCCTTGATGTGAATGCAGTGGGGTTTACAGCAGGTAATCATCCACAGTCTACATGCTGGCAGTACATATCTAGAAAGGAAGCTTTCTGATGCCGATCTCTCCTCCTGTGAATCGTGATTCGCTTGTCGATTTCCTTGAGCGTTAGCTCACGTCAGCGACCGAGAAATTTGAAATCGTAGACGTTTCTCTCAAAGAATTACGTGATGCTTATGCTCTCACTCGACATCAGTGGTCTCGTTTTGCATATCTTATACAAATACTCTGTTACCGGGAACGCATAGTTTGTATGCTCTATGGAAGTCCGGTTTTTTATCTGAATGGATCCTCCACCTCTTGCGCCGCTGATGGGCGGGTATTCGAAGCTCAGCCAGCCAGACATGATCATATTAATAGAAACGAAAACGTACGGTCGAATGGAAAAAGCACCAACCAATGATCATGAGCCTTATCTGTATATCCACAGAGACTGATTACTTCAGAGATGTCATGTATACCGGTCCTCAATGGGTCTGTTGTCCTCTTTCTTCCCAGCAGTATAAAGCTTTGTCATGGAGTAAGCAGCTTCCCATGCTAGAAGATAGATTGGCACCTATCGATGGAAAATAGGATATTTTCTCCAACCATGCACGCACCTCACATGACCAAGCCGTAAGCTTAACCTAGGAATAAAAAATACCTAACAGACAGCCTTACGATTTTAACTTTCGAGCCCTACAAGATTTGAAGCATTCCTGACACAGCCCCGAACCAATCTTATCTCACACGGTACGGAAATCTTCCTCTTCTCCGCTCTGCATCTCCCGAGTGTGAAGCCTCCGACAGACGGGAAGGGAGCGGGCCGGTTCGGAGCAGCCCTACGAGCATGAGACAGATACCGATTGGGCGTTGAAGATTTGAAGCTGCCGCGGCGTCTGAGATTGATGAGGCGTCATCCACACATACATGTTCCGCTGAGTTTACAGTTTTCCTGGAACTCACTTCACCAGTAAAAATTCCGAGGAGACAGAGCAGTGTCCGTGATTCCCTTCCGGTTTCACAGAGCTCAGGGTAGGGATTGGCGAACGCGTATAGCATGAAGAACGATAAGAAAATATTGCTCCCGCTACTGTTTTTTGGCCGTGCATTGCACTTTTGATGGATGAATTGGCTTTGATATCTCAAACATCTCCTGTAGGCGACACAGTCAGCTGCCAGCGGCCGAGCTTTTGGTAAGCGTTTCAGTGTATCGAAATAGGAACAGTGAAAGGAAACGAGGGCAAAAGATAGCCCACCTGCCAGGCAAACCAGCATTGGAGAACAGTCAAATGAGGCGTCGACGGAAAAAGACACGGCGGAAGGAAGAGTCGATAACTCCACTCCTTCAGTTAATATACGTATAAGCTAAAGAGTCAAACATACAGCGATATCCTTTGCCGTATCTCGCATCTAAACTGCGAAGTCAAGTTTCAACAAACCAAGACTCGCTTCCTCGCTTACATCTGGGAGGGCTTGGTGAAAGGAAGTGGTGGACAGAACGGGAAAGCTCCGCGAGAACAACGAAAGGACGGAAAAAGAAGTATAAAAGTTTAATTGGTGTAGGTCTAGATCGCTGCATTTTCTTGTTGCCTTCTTGCTCTTATGTTTCCCTTAGCTACTTCAGCATAGCCCATAATCTCGAGAACTATGCGTTTCAGGATGACAGATTCACGATTAATACAGTCATGCTAAGTGGCCATACATAGTACTGATAAGAAGCGAAGAAGCTAGTGCTACAATTGAGTGGATTACTGGCGGTAGATAATCTTGCGGTCATGCTACCAATGCCGAGATACTACTAGCGTACAAGGTGGTGTGTGCGGTCTATGTTGTTGTCAAACACATCGGGTGTCAAAAAGAAAAAAGCCACCGGCAATCCCATTATCCCCATCATGCTAGCCCTTCTCTGCCCAGATTTTCCCAGCTGCGGGGATTCTCGTCAAGGGTATCAAAATCGTAAATCATCCGCAATGCCATGATGGAGAAATGAAAAGTGGAAAAAGCAAAGAAAACGCCAGAGCGAATGACCGAATCGCTTCAAGCAAGACCAATATGCACACCAAAAGTTCCTCCACATATTACCAATTTATCTGGAAACCCTGCTCTTTTACAAAAAGCAAACGGCGTAGACGACGAGCATGACGAATGCCCACCAACCGCCAAATTTCGTCACCATGGGGGCGGCAGAGTCATCGGAGCCACCGGACGCGGTGGTGCCATTGGGGAGGACGCCGTTTATGACGAGGGTATCGGTGCCGTTGACGCGGGCAACGGTGACAAGACTCTTGTTCAGGCCATCATAGCTACCGTTGCCGACCAGACTGCTGTAGTACGCGGTGTCGTTGTTGTCATCGCAGCCGCAGACGGAGGATCTCGAGCAGTAGCAATCGACGGGGAGCGTAGTGTTGGTGCCGTTGTTGTTGGGGTCTGACTGGTTGCGGAAGCTGTACGGGTGCGTGTAATGATAGCCGTACGCGCCGGCGCTGGAGGCAAACCAGAAGACGGGCAGGAATGTGAGCGCGGCAAGAGGGAAGAACAGAGGCGAGATTCCACGCGGAGAGGCGCGGCCGGCGGTGTAGGGAACGGACGAGCCACCGCCGTAATAAGCACCGCCGCCGTACGCGGGACGGACGCCGGAGCCTGACGAAGTGCGGCCGCCGGCATTGGAAGAGCTGGATGTACGGCCGGAGGAAGAGCTACTGCTACTTCCACTGCTACTGCGACCTGTGCACGCTGTCAGCACTGACGGTTTCTTTGCGATGCGCCGGCTGGGGCTGCTTGGCAAGGGGGCCCAAACTCACCACCACTGCTGCTTCCACTGCTGCTGCTGGATCCGCTGCTGCGTCCTCCGCCGCCCTTGCGCTTCTCGAGAGCCTTGGAGTCGAATAGCGCTGCGGCGCGCGCTTCGATGTTCGTGATGTCATCGACAGCCCTCACGGCGACAGCGCTCACGTCGCGCGGAAGCGACAGCGCCGACACGGCGGAGGCGCCGGCCAGGACAGCGACGGATGTGTGGAGAATCCTCATGCTGGTGCGCAGATGGAGTGCGTGCGATGGATGCGGGTGAGGATGGCGGCGGAGAGAGGCGTATATCTGGTGACACGACTGCTTGCGGGGTTGGCGGGCAGAAACAGGTGCTGTCGGAGCTGTGCGACAGGCAAATGGACCACGTCACAGCGCAGCGCTGGATTATAAGCAGAGCGGCTAAGTCGGGCGGGAAAAGAAGGCGTGGGCGATGGAGTCGTGAGGAGCGGGCGACTGCGACGGCGACCCAGTTGTCGAGCGGGCCAAGGCTGACGGGCGCAGGCTGAGTGTGCTGTGAGTGGGCCGCAGCCGCATCGGTGAGCAGCCGTGAGGTCACAGCACCTGCAAAGCCTCTTCCTGCGGCCGCCGGGCCATAGGGCTAAACCCCAAGCGGCAGCTCATTGGCCCGGCGGCTGCTTGGCCCGTGGCTGTGGAGCGCGTGTGGAGATGGCCAACTCTAATCCGATCTTTATTCTCGTCGCGCCGTGGCGCGTGCGGAGCGCAGCGAGCGGAGGGCGGAGTCCGCCTGGTGCTGGCGCCGCCGCACATGTGCCCTGCCGCCTGGGACAGCGGCCCTTGCAGCTCCGCCAGGAACAGGACGGCCTGGCCGTAAGGCTGCGCAGCGGGTGTCTCTCACCGTCACCGTCTGTGGTTTCAGCGCGGCGGTGCTCCACCCTCTGCTGCCTGGCCGCTGTCTGCCTGAAACGGGGCTGCCCCCAGCACTCCACTGCCTCAGGATCATCCCACCATCCGCCGGTTTATCTGCGAACGACCTGCCCATGCCCGCCGTATCCCTTCATCAGCGGCGGGAAACATCGAATCTTGCGCCTGGCCAATGGGCCTCTGCGGTTCGTCCAGCCGTCGAAATCGCCGCAATCGGACCCTGAGGCCCGCACATGGCTCAGGAAGATGCTTGACAGCGCTCCCTGACTCGCGCTGCGCCCCCACCCAGCGCCGCGCGGGAACCGAAGCATTGCACGACCGCTCTTAGCTATCCATGGCGGTCGCCGCGCTAACCTGCCCGCCGCCCGCACAGAAGGGTGACCAGACAGCGAGGGGAGGAGGTGCCTCACCGGCGCAGGGGCACTGCTGGCCTGCCGGCCATTTGGAAGGCCTCCCTCGCCAGCCGTTGCCGATCCAGGCATCTCCTCCCCCAGCGGCCAATCCAGCAGCGCGGCAAGCCGATGATCACTCTATCTCAAAAAGGGCCCCCAGGACGCCATGATCGGCGCCCTCGCCACGACCGCAGCCATTGGCGCAACCAACATTCCCACAGCCTCTGCGAGACGAGCGAGCGAGCGGCCACCCGTCGACCAGGAAGGAACGAGTGGCAATGCACCGAGTACCAGAGCGACGCAGACGGGCCTCTTTCCCTGGAATCCGCGCCCTACCGCATCTGCCGGGCCTAGATATCGCGGGCCGCAAGGGAACAGCGACGATCGCAGGCGGAGGGAAAAGAGCCGCCCACCTCGTGCGCCGGGACGTCATTGCTTGCCGGCTAGCACCAAACCAGCCCTAGCACAGAAGCAAACAGTGTGACGAACCTGCAGCAGCAAGCGAACCGCAGGAATGCAGCAGGAACCCGCAGCGACAGAGTAGCGCTGCCGGCATCCGCGACGCCCTCGCGCCCTTCCATGCGGAGACGAGCAGCCGCCTGCGCATCCTCCTCCCCGCCATCGTGCCACCCATCCTCCACCTCCGCACATCCTCCCGTCCAACGCTCATCTTTGCCCCATTCCCCACCCACCATGCCCTCCAGCTGGCCCCCCGTTCCGTGATAGCGGTGGCCTTGGGCAGCAAAGGAAACCGGCGTCCACCCCCTCCCTCCCTCCTTCGGTCCGCCTTTTTTTTTTTTGGCGGCCACAACACGATGGACACGGTTCGGTGTCGGTCCGTCCGCGGTGCGTGGCACACGCATTTGGCGTACCTGAAGATCGTGCCAGATCTCCGCACCCCTCGACCCGATATGGCCGTAAGATACGGCCCGGATGGGCCAGTTAATAGTTCCTGCGCGTGGCCTGGTGTGGCACACGGACCTGCCTGCGTGCGCGGGATGCGGGACGCGCGCGCGCGCTCTCTCTCCCTATCTCGGGCCTCCATGCGTCCTTTTCTGCCTCGTGCGTGCCTTTCTGGCGTGCTTGCGCAACCTGCGGCAGCGAGCCGGGTGCCGCGCGGGGCGCTGAGTGGCTGCGTGGTTCGAAGTGATCGATCGTCGCTGGCCGGCTGTCTTATCGCGGCTTGCGAAGGTAAGCAAGCTGGATGCTACGACCGAGGCGAGGTGGGAGAGGCGTTCCTGCGGACTAGGTAGGGTCGGAGATGTGTAGCAACTGTGCGTCCTCCCCCCGTTACCGCGTGCGGTTTCCGCTGCGTGGGTGGAGGGGCGCGAGGGGGGGGCCGGCCATGCGCAATCAAACTTACTGCTGCAGTCAGGCGGGTCAGGGTCCTGTTTGGAGTCTAAATGATACGAGCTGTGAGAAGAGCTGTCACCTTCCGCGGAAAACAATGGTGTGATCGTCATTGCTTGTCAGGTCAGAGAGGAAAAGAAAATTCTGACTGCAAGCGCTGCTTGCTTGCGCTGGAGAAAAGTAAAGGGAATGTTCAATTGACTTGGCAAAGAAATGTATCTACTGCGTATGTGCATGTGCCTGGCTAGAGACTCAATAATCCTCGACGGCCGTAAAGTATTCTCACAGGTGTGGATCGTGGGTGTTCGTCAAAATCAATAGTATTATCCAAATATCTCCAGAATGTCTGAATGAACGCCGTATGTGCGCCTCAGGAGCGAGCTCGTCCAGGTTTGGATGTGTCGTCGCTCAAGCTCCCAAATAAAGAATATCCCACTTCATGAGCAGTCGTAAGCGGCGGGCGTTAAGGATAGCAAAGATCCAAAATAAAAAAGTCCATATAAAGTTGTCGGCCCAAATACACTCTCAGTCGAAGAGAAGAGAAGATGAGAAGGAGTGTTCACCATTCCGCTTCGCTGCTACCGCGCTGCGCCGCGCGGGCTTTGTTTCAAGTCTTGCGAAAAGCGGACGGTGGAATTCTGTCGCATGGTCTGCGAATTCCTTGGGCTGTTGTCGCTGCCGTTACTGTCATCGGGGTTGCCGGTACCATTGACTGCGTGAATACTGATGCGCTTGCTCTGTTCCTCGTCGAACAGGTAGCCAAAGCGCTTCATGATTTTGGACAGGGCGCCGGCCAGTCAATCGCCGGTATACCTCTTCTTAGGAGGTGTGAGCGAGTTGGCGCGCTCGCGTGCTGCCAGAGAGATCTTGCTCTCCTTGTTCTTGAGGGACTCTGCCTCGTGCTTGGCCTCTTCCTCGTGAATGGCGTCCTGGCCAGGGTTGGCCATCTCATATTCGAGCATCTTGATGAACCTGTAGAACATCACAGCCATGATTGCGCCCAAAGCCGGCCCGAGCCCTGTGATGTTCAGTCAGCGAAGAACTTTGCATGCATGCGCCGAAGCCGAGAGGCTTACAGTAGATCCAGTGTTCGGGGTCCCACTGTCCGTTGACGACGCACGGTCCGAAGCTCCTGGCCGGGTTCAGGCTACCACCAGTGTAGTACACACCGACGAGCTCAGCAATGAAGAGAGCAAGGCCAATGCCAACGGGTGCGATGAAGGTTGCCTTGTGCTTCTCCTTCGCGAGCATGAAGATGGTGAAGACAAGCTCGGCTGTGAGGAAGGCTTCAATGAAGACGCCGCGCGCCGTTGAAGTGCCCTCAGAGAGGGTCGTGCGCACGTTGAACGGGGTTGGAAACATGACCGACACGATGTATGACGCGAACATACTGCCACAAAGCTGAGCGCCGACCAGGAGGAAACCACGAGGGATTCCCATAGCCTTGACCATGACCATGGCGAAGGTCACCTGGAGATGAAACAATCAGTTCAGTCAACTTGACACTCGTGACGTGGAACTTACGGCTGGATTGAACAGTCCACCTGAGATGCGGAAGAAGATCCAGACATTGACCATGAGGGAGAAGGCAAACACGAGGGCAATATAAAGCAAAACAGTGACATCAAAGCCAGTAGATTCACCCGTCGTTGAGTTCTGTTCGTTGTTCTCCGATCCGATGTTCGCAACCTGGGTGCCAGCGAAAGCGAAGAACAAGAACATGAAGGTGCCGACAAACTCTCCAAGCGCCGCAACAAAGTCTTGTGCCAGGTCAGCCAACATTCAATGCGATTGGCATGAGTGAATGCTTACGGTTCTTTGCTTCCGAGTTCATCCACCAGATCAGGGGAAGGCGCATGACCTTCCCGACATCAGAAGGCGGTCCCCGATTACCGCCGCCGGCGCCGGGGCTGGTTGGGTACTCGTAGCTGCCGTCAGAGTATTGGCGACGGTTGTGTGGGCGAGGAGGCGACGGAGGACGGCGCGGCCTCTCAGAGAAGGAAGCACCACGGTAGGTCAGAGGGCCTGCGCCTGGATACTCTCTACCCGGGTAGTCTCTCATGGAGCGGCCGCTCGCAGTGCCATTCCGGCGGAGAGGCGTCTCGTCCTCGTACTCGTAGTAAGGCGTGCGCTCAGGCCCGTTGTAGTCGGGATAGTAGTACTCGTCATTGAGCCTGCGCTTGCTGGGGGTGCTCCGCCACGCGTGCTCTTGGGAGCGAGGGTCTTGCAGAGGTCCCCAGCGCTGGATGGCATTAGGCGGACGAGGGGTGCTGAATGAGTTCTGGTGGGAGAAGATGTCCGAGGCTGATTCGATTTCGGGGACCATGGCGTTTGCATTGGAGGAAGGAAGCTGCTCAGAGCTGGCCCGGGGAGGAGGGGACTTCAAGGGTGTCATGGTGTCCGGCATCTCACTTGACGGGCGCTTGACAATGCGCCCGTCCGGAGTCTTCTCACCATAGTAGCTCGGAAGGGCTGTCTGCGGCTCTTGAGACATGGTGAGGTGTGGAGGCAGGGACTTCGGCAGAGTGCGTCTCACACCAACGGCATGCAGGAGAAGAACTGAGTGATGGATGGACCCTTAAGGGTTTTAAATGGACCGGCAGTCTAAATAAGTTCCCAGCTGGATTGGCCAGCATGATGGAGCCTTCTCCGCGCCGCCCACCCTGACGCCTCCGACTCCGCTTATCCCGAGTGCTCGTCCGGACGCGTCGTGGCTTGGCGGCCGTATGCTCCCTTGCGACGCCGACATCCCGCCTCCGATCAGACGCAGGCGGCGGTTTCATTACGATCGCGACAAAAAGAGATGAGATCTCCGGCGGTAGGGGTTGGGGAATGCCACATTCGGGAGCACAGAAAGGGGTATGCCCTCTAACTTCAAGCCACGGCCTGGGGATCCAGGGTTCTCCAAGGACGCATAGGCCGGGTCGCTGGACGAGGTGATGCTGATCTTCGTAGGGCCCAGTAGCGCGGATTACGCGAGGCTAGCATGCGCGGTTGAAACTCACCACTGCAGCATTGTCACATCCTTGTCAGAGCGAGCCGTCCGGCAGCACTCACTGGCCCGCGCGGCCCTGGGCGCCACACGTGATCCGCGCTGCAGGCACACCCATGGACCGCGCATCCAGCAGCCGGCGGCGGCGAGGGCGGAGCCCGGCGGAACACGAGAGACAAGAAACGGGCGTCTCGGGATAGGACAAAGGGGATCGGATGACGTGCGTAGATCCTGCGCCATCCGAGGACATCGCTGCAACGCCTGCCGCCCATGACCTCATCGAGCACAGCCTCCGGAAAGCGCTGGACGGGTGTTTCTGAAGTGAATTGGAGGTTCTGGCGGCTGCGAACCACAGCCGACCTTGTAAGGCCCAGTTTCAGCGTTCCTGAAAAAAGACTGTGTCTGGCCCCGCCCTCGTAATTTGGCCGATGCCGATGCCAGGCGCCGTCGCCGATAGACTGCAGCAACCCTCGTCCCTGCAGTCGCGTCGTCTTTGCAGTATCTCCAACGGCCTGCGAGTCACGGCGCCGCGCGTGTGACGAAAAGGCGGTGCGGCTGGCAGCACTTACCAAATCAGGTCTCCACCTCTGCTTTTTTGCCCCGGCCAGCGAGCCCTCTGTATATCCAGCCCAGCCACCCTTCTTTCGGCTGGCACTCGTCCTCGAGCATCTGCACCATGTCCTCGACCACGAGAACCTGCCTCTCGAATTCCGTCACGCCATCCTCAACGTCTTCGACCTTGCCGCGCAGGGCGTTGACCTCGTACTCGAGCTTGGCTCCCAGCGTTTCGATGTCTTTGATGGACTCCTGCAGTGCCACCCGCTCCTGTGTGATGATTTCTTGTGATTCCTCTCGAAGCGAGTTGTACTCGTCGAGTCGTGGGTAGTAGATCTCTTCCAGTTCTTGCTGGTCACGTTCGGCCTCCACATTCAATTCCTGGACGTGGTTGATGGTGCTCCCCACCCAGGCGTTGACCACGTTGCCCAAACGCGCGAGGCGCTCACCGTTGAGGCGCGCTTCCTCGGCAGCAAGCTGTTCGCACGCTAGCTGCTTCATCGGATCGGTATTGTCGGCTCCATCGTCGTCCGAGTCGTGCGTGACGTCTTGCCACCGGAAGAGGCTCTCTTCGGCTATGCTGAGCGAAAGCCGGCGAGGCCAGCGTTCGTCGCTCCGGTTCTCGTAACTGCGGCGGGTAATAAAATTGGAGAAGCTGTTAGTGCGGCGCAATAGCGTACCGGCCTCGAACTGTGCGTTGGCCTCGAACAGCTCATCCAAGTCAATTCCTCGGTAGATGGACCCTGCAATGGAACCTTCCGCCGTATCCGTCCTTGACATGGCCGTTTCCTCGTTCGTTAGGATCGCACCGAGCTCCGGCTGCTCATCACCAGCAGGCAAGCTATCTCGACTTGCGAAGACGTTTGATTGGGAGTCATGTGGCGTCTCTGAAAGAACCTTCGTGAACTGCGCCTGCGGTTTCTTCGACTTCTCGTTCGCAGCATCCTCAGCTGCACTCGAGATTTCCATGGATCCACGGGGGCTTGGGTCTGGGGGGTACTGCAGCCGGTCTTCCGTGGTGCTAAGCTGTCGCAAGACACTTTCGCTTCGATCATTTCCAGAATAAAGAACAGAGTCATTCTCCACTCTTGAATGTTTGTGCTGATGGCTACGCAGCCCAACAACGTCTTTGATACGCCCTCCGATTCCGCTTCGAGCATCTCCAAGCTTTCCCGTTGCTCTTTTGATTCGAGACTCTTTGTCCTCGGGGGAATACTTGTCCATTGAAGCGCCAGTCTCTCGTTTTCGTAATCCGGGAGCTTCCACGGAAGTGTCCTTATAACGATTCACAGGAGGTTCCGGATCTTCCTCGTCTTTGGACTCCTTGCGGTTGGCCTTGGTGTCCTCGTCTGGGAGCCTACTGAACATGTTTCCGTGTTTCCTGGGCTTTCCGTACCATAGCCATTTAGAGCGCTCTCCATGGACCAGTTGAACGAATCTCTCGATATCCACCGTCTCCACTTCGGCGATCCCGGCCTTGTCTCTTCCACCGACGATATCCATCACCATTTCCCCTCCCTTCCCACTCAGTTCCGCAACAGTGGATTTCACAGCTCTGGGCACAGTCCAGCCCTCACCACTTGCCGTTTTTGCGGTAGCACGGTGCAGCAGGCCAAGAGTCTTGCGGTCCAGTCGGCGCGTCTTCTGAATTCGCTGTGATTTTTGGAAATAGGCAATCCCCCTCTTGGTATTCTCGATATCAAACACGTCTTTTCCTACAGGCGCTCCGTAGGCGTTGAGCCGGTTACGCGCGCCAATTAGCGTACCGAGCAGAGCAGCCACAGTAGTAGGACCCAGGATTCCATCGTGGGGCTCAATGCTGTAGTATTCGTTTCCGATCTCGATCCACCAGTCGTTGACGGCCTTCTCGGTGATGTCACATAGCAGGCCATCTGCATATTCAGGCTCCAGCTTGCCAAACAAAACCAAGGCTACCTGACATAATTTGACAAGCTCGATGACAGCACCGGAAAGGGGGATTTTCTCACTCGTTCGATAGAGCTGGTGGAATTTGTACTCTGTAGCACCGCTTGGAGGAGCAAGCGTAATGCCAACACGGCCGGAGCATCCCAGCCGCTTGAGATTCTCATTGACAAAGAAAGACTCCCTGTGTTTCCTGACATCTCCGCCGGGAACAGGTATGACGGTCAGCGAGGACGGGAACGCGCTGAGATTCGTGATCATAAGCGTGCCAAGAGGAGTGTCTCGGGAACGGGCATGGTATTGGCTCAGGGCCTTGAAGTATATGCGCAGCCGCAGAGACCAGCTTTTCTCATCGGTCGGGACGCTGAGCACGCCAGCAACTACTTTGTGGGAAGCATCGCCGGTATAAGTGGTGATTACAAAGGTTGGATGGGATCGGGCACAGGCCCACTGCTCGACGATGTAGCACTCGTAGCCCTCGAGGACTCGCCGGCGGTCGAGCACAACAGTCGAGGGGTCTTCCTCGAGATACCTAGGCCCGTTATTACCAGAAGACACGCGCGGGCGCAGCACACTCACCTGAAAGCCACGCTGTCGGTCAGAACAAAGCGCTGGTGGCCAGCCTGGACGGCGCCCCTTTGCGGCTGCTCGGCCGGCTGGGCAGCTTCGGGGTCGCGGCGGGCGTCCAGAGACATGCGCGGCTCTGCGTCCTTCGCAGCAGCCCCATTCTGGGCAGCTGCGGCAGCGCTGTTGTGGTCAGGCTCCGGTGGTGGGTTGCGCGGCATGGCGGACACGCCGGGGGAGATGTTGTCTGGGTTGGATCAGAGCTCGGCGGCCTAGGAGTGTGCACGGTGGTAGTGGATGCGCGCTCGATCGTGCTTGGCCATGTTGACACGGCGACAGACAGGCCAGTGCGGGCGTGGCGATCGTCCGGGGGTCTTTGTTGACAGTGCTGCGAGCGTGGCGTGCGAAGTGCCGCCTGAGGGCTGGTGTGTGCCTGGGCGGCCGGCGTGTCGTGTCGCGGACGGCGCGGTGCGCCCACTCCCGTCCCCCGCAACGTCACATCCCGGTCACAAGCTCGCCATTCCCTCCAGCCGCCGCTCAACACCATGCCCTGCCGCTGAACATGGCAACAGCCCATGTGACTCTATCTTTTGCAGCTGACCACACCGCACCAGAGCAGCCCGCGCTGCTCCTCTTCGCCGCATCCTCCGCTGATCCACGCCGTCCCTGAGCCGCGCCGCCGCACCATCTCCCGCCATGGACACGCTGAAGGCCGAGCACGAGAAGCTGCTCAAGAAGGGCAACCTCAACAAGAGCATCAATGATGTCCAGAAGACCATCGACCTGCTCGTCAAGGCCCGCGCCCAGGTCGCCGAGGGTGCGTCCAAAGCTGCCGAGCCGCATGCGCGCCAGCTAACCCGACCGACAGATCCGGCGTCGGCGCAAATGACGCTCGCGAAGCTACAGGCCCCGGCCAAACAGTCGTTCGAGAAGGTCAACGACGACCTCAAGGAAGTCCATCAGGCACTCGGCAAGTATGGCAAGGCCCTCGACAAGGTAGGCGGTGGCAACACAGTCCAGCTCGGAGCATGCCCATCCTAACTGCGCAGCAGAAATTCAAAGATAAGCCCCTGCCGGAAGCCGAGAACGATGCCCTTTCCGCCTATCCCTCCCTCGTCAACCGCGCTATAGCGATGCATCTCCTCCGTGAAGGCCAGTTCGGTGTCGCCTCGACCTTCATCGATGAATCGAAGGCCCGCCCGCCGAATCCCGCCCCGGCGGCAAACAACCTCGATCCCTATACGCCCGAGCAGTGGGAGAAAGCATTCACAGGTGGCCATATGGACAGCGGCGCTCTGCAGCAGCAGTTTGCCGATATGTATCACATCCTGCACGAGCTGAAGCAGCAGCAGAATCTCCAGCCTGCTATTGCCTGGAGCAGGCAGCACAGCGCACAGCTGGAGGCGCGGGGGAGCAACCTCGAGTTCGAGCTCTGCAGGCTGCAATATGTGTGTCTTTTCATGGGCCACACGCTGGATGGCTCCATCTCTGAGCCTGACCAGGGCCCGCTGCGTGCGTGGGCCTATGCCAGAAGTGAGTTCGGTGCCTTCCAGTCTCGGTATTCGAAAGACATCCAGCAGCTCGTCGGGGCAATGGCATTCTGGGAGAATATGAGCGACTCTCCCTACAAGAGAACCTTCTACAACGAGCATGCCTTCGAAGAGGTGGCCAGTTCCTTTACTCGAGAGTTCTGTTCGCTTCTAGGTCTTTCAGCCGACTCGCCGTTGTACATCGCCGCCACTGCGGGTGCCATCGCCCTCCCGACTCTGCTGAAGCTGCGGAGCATCATGCGGGAGAAGAAGACCGAATGGACATCCCAGAACGAATTGCCGGTATGTCATCTGCCCCCGTCACATGTTGAATGCTGTGTAGCCTGACCGGACCAGGTGGAAATACCCCTGCCCCCTTCGTACTACTTCCACTCCATCTTCGTCTGCCCAGTGTCCAAAGAACAAACGACAGACCAGAATCCCCCGATGATGATGCCCTGCGGGCACGTCATTGCCAAGGAGTCCCTAGACAGGATCAGCAAAGGTGCAAGGTTCAAGTGCCCGTACTGTCCGGGCGAGAGCCACCCGAGAGATGCGAAGAAGGTGTTCCTGTAGGCCGCGCCACAAGACGCTATTCCTGCGACTCTGCATGCACGGGCGTCTGGCGTGATGAGAAGATGCATACACTTATTAATGGCGTTTACGTTCAAGACATGTTGGCGCAGTCAGGATTAGGGTGCTGGAAATGGCAATTGGGCAGTGGAGTTGGTGGGTATTCCAGTTTCTTTCTATGATTCAGAGTTATACAATGAAACAATCAGTAAACTCTCGTCTATTTCCCTTTCCGCTTCCCTTCTTCATGCTCCTCGTCCCCGCCTTTTCTGCCCCGATGACGAAGGCACGCGGCGCAGCGCGATACGAGATGGTGGTGCGCAATCGGCGACAAGCATCTTAGCTTCTCGTCGTCGAGCCGCTTCTTGGAAGAGCTGTTATCGGTGGGGGAGGTGGAGCAGCCGGCCTCAGCGCATAGTCAAGCCCTCCGAATGGCCGCCTCGCCTTTCCAGTTGCACGAAACCGGGCAGATTTTGACTCGTGTCGATTGATTCAGCTCTTTGGCAGTCGGGACGTTGTCGGCCTGCCGCCAGCCACCAACGCGCCAGCAACAACCCAGATTCCGGGAAGAGCCGCGCCCTACCATCCAAAATGCTGGGCGTACGTCGCATTGCTATTCCAGGTCTTGACTCTTGCCAGGGCCGCCTGGGTGGGAAAACGCCAGGGAGTACACGTAAGAAAAAAAACAAAAAAAAACCAAGCAAACGGGATCGACATGTTCACCGAGCTGGCCGCATCCCGGTCCCCTGCCTCGCGAGGCGGTGGCAACCCAACGCCGACATCTCGGATATGCTCGCACCATCGTGCGACTGGGCCTCACCTCTACAAGGGCGCTCCCACCTCTTTAATTCACGTGCCTTTTTCTTTCACACACACACCGTACGCACAGTACACGAAACAACACAACCCACACGTTGACTCACCGCTCAAACGCATTGCATCACAAGGCTGCCGCATATGCGCACACGCTTGCCTCGCTCGCATAAGAACAGGCAGCAGTGCAGCTGCCTGGGGACCCCTCGACAACCATAAAAAGCCGCCGCAACCGCAGCACCGGGCCTTCTCTCCTTCCCCTTCATACCTTACCGCTGGGGTGTTCGGTCGAGATCAGGAAGCCGGCCCACCTGCTTGGCGGTCCTGCATTTGCACAGCGCGGCCGATCGCCGGGCATGAGGTCGTCTCGCGAGGCGCACTTCTCCGTAGCAAAATTTTTGGATGGCGTTTCAGACAGAGGGAGGGAGGCGGTGTCCCTACGAGGCCATGCCGAGCGCGACTCTGGGTCGTGTTCGCTTTCTTTTCGTTGATGCTTCCGCCATGCGCGGAGTGTTGAGGAAGGGGGAGGCTGGGGGGTGGGGTGGAGGAGCTAGGGGGTTGGCTTGTTCCTTTGGCGCTGGCCCATCGTCAGCCAAGTTGCGTCCTTGGTCCGCTTGAGCGTCGTGTTAGTATTATTCTTTTTTCATGAACTTACTCGCAGTCGTAAATACCAGTCATGCATAAACTCCGCCGCTCGGTCCTGCAGCCGCGGGTGCCTTCGACAAGCATAACCGCGTAGGAGATAGGAAGCACCGACCCTGACCACTTAAGCCTGTGTGCCAAAGTTATTCGAATGAATCATTTATTTCCCCGCTGAGGGGTGTGGTTATGGGAAAGTCCAGAGCTGTTTCTTCCCTCTGTGTCTTCAGCGGCAAGACTCAGCTGTACGCTGCTTTGAGCTTTGTCGTTCCCTCTGTCTTACGTTAATCCTATAGCACGTGAGATTGCCAAAAGTCCATTCTTCCTAGACGTTCGAAGATCTCGATACATGACGCTTTACCCTTCTGGAAGGGGTGCAGTTCTCTCATTTCGTGCACGTTGGCACCATGCCCATTTCCCGAGATCCATTTTCGCACCGTGTACCTAAATAGAAGTGACATCCACAGTGAAGGACAACTATTTCAATTAGGGGTTCGGATATTCCATTGTAGAAGCCTGACTGGCTCTTTCTGCGAAATACCGTCGGCTCTTTCGTGGGCTTTCTTCGAGATTGATATAACTCCCGCCATCATTGTAAGAGTTTCATGATCTTTAACCGAGGTTAGGAAGCATTGTATTTAGCAAGACTGGAGAACGAGCGTGGTTACATTGTTGCTTTTTGCGATATTGAATTTCTCCTCACAATACAAGTAGATCTCTGATCATGTGGAAGGAGTAACCTCGATAAAACGGCGGTCTCCCAGAATGCATTCCGGTGAACACGGAGAAGATCTTTTCAATCCTCCGGATGTGTTCAAAGTTCTAAGTATGGAATTGTAGCTGCCTGCTCTCGTACGGTGACTACGTAGGAATACGAAATGCTACCGAGTTAGCTTAAATAAAGCCTCGTAGGTGGTTCAAAACATCGCTGACTTGCATAATTGAACCAGTCTCTTACCTAAAGCTATAGAGTGGAAGTATCTTTACTTCTCTCTATTCTTAAATGATTGCTCTCGTTCTAGTATCTAGTAGTGTTTATAGAGGGGTGGGGTTGACCTACGGCTCGGCGCGAGGAATGGCGTGAGGATTCACTTTTAGATAACAAGCAATGACCTCTTGAAACTTCAGCATGCTAGAGAACTGGAGGTTTTCTTGGCATCTAAGAAGGCTCAAAGTTTCCAAAAGCAAGCGCGGTCAACTATACGGAGTCGATGCAACTATCAGAAAAGGTATGGAATCTGGAAGGTAGGATGTGGTGAGCGGATTTCTCAATAAGAGAGAGGTCCTGTAGGCCGCTTAACATTAGATGAAAATGAATTATTTTATCTACGTTTTACAACTTGATCGAGATATTATACACGTCCAGCGCGAGCGCCACTCCACTCAGTACTCCAATGTATGCTAGTAATACAGCCATAGACTGCAACTGTGTGACCTCGAGCGTTGGAATGGTCAAATTGACCAAACCAGTAAGCAAGTTCGCAAGCAGGAACAGAGCCAAACCGTTCCTGTTGAATGCATGCAAGACCCTGCTCGTAGCCTCCTTAGCCCTCTTGTTCTCCTCGTCCTGCGTCTTTGCTGAGTAGATTCCAGGAAAGAATAGTGTTTCGATGGAACAGAACAGGGCAAGCTGCCCACAGTTGAAGGCCGAAACCCAGAGGAAGTACGGGAGGTTGGCGAGTCGGCGGGAGACGCGTAGATTGAGGCCGTAGTAGCCGGTAGAAAAGCCATACAGGGAGAACCATACTGCAGCCCAGAAGACGAGACGACCGAATGTGGAGCGCTTGAGGATGCTGAAGAGTTGCTTCGTCTGGGGAAGTGAGGAGAGCACAATGCGGAAGGGGTTGAACCGCACACGGCTGAGCTCGCCCCGGATCTCACCAAACGACTCTTGCACAAGCTTCAGCCCGTTCTTGCGGAGACCAGTTCCGCGCCTGGAAGTGCGGCCTCGGCCGCTGTCACCCCCAGCAGCGGACAGATCTTCTGCGCTGGTTTCTCGAGGCAGAACATACATGCCTGTCGCGCGGCCTGCGAGGAAGATAGCAAGATATCCAAAGAAAGAGAAGATGCCCTCGCGGTTCTGATTGAATAAGTTAGTCCGCGGAGCCGAGACTATGAAAGCCGTCAGGTCCGTGAAGTCTAGCGCGATCTCATACACGACGCCTAGAATGATGGACAGCGCGGCGAAAGATGGAAGGAGAGCGAACGCAGACTCGAACAGCGCCATGAAGGGGGGTAAGAAGCCCAGTGTGAAGAAGAAATTCCAGTGCACGCCATATTCAGTCACATGCTCGGCGTAGTCCAAGCCCTTGACACTGTACAGACGGATCAATCCAAGAACGAGCAGGGGCAGAGAATGCCTGATGGACGCGTAAAGGCGGCTCGCCAATGTCTGGGATTTGCCAGTTGCCTGTTGCTTCAGAATGGATCGCGCGGACACGAGGCCAGCGGCGAAGACGAACGAGCCGACTCCCAGATCCATCAGAGAGGTGCCCCAGTTCTCGACCTTGGCGAAACGCCTGGGGAAGACTTTGAAGTCAACGGCCAAGATCGCCGCGCAGGTGATGATCATCATTGCTCCCCGCCATGCTGTCACAAACGGCTTATGCGGGAGCGGGTCTTTGGTGGGCGTAGAGCTTCTCGACGGCGATGGGACACGGGGATGGCTGTGGGTATTCGGAGGAGCAGAGGTGAAGGCGGCAAATATGGCGTGGGATACCAGGAGTGCATTGAGGAGCAGTGGAGAGTACGAGTAGAGAGTGGTTGCGAGGAGAATGGCGACGCAGTTGAGGAGGACATCGGTTGCGCAGGCGGCGGCCGTATACGGGGCGAAGAATTTCTGTCGAGCTTGGAGAACAGACCACAGCAGCAGAGCCGACTGTGAAGCTCGTTAGCGCAGAAAGCCAAACGGTCAGGATCTAACGCACCGGAGCAACGAGGGTTACAAGGTTGATCTCGGAAACGGAGCCTCCAAGAAGGCCGGAGACGAAGGCCTCCTTTGCAGCCTTGTCGTGGACCATTGTTGCGGGAAGAAAGACGGCGGTAGGGCTAGAGGCCTGCTTCACATGGCTCCGGGGAGTGCAGTGCGTGGAGGAGTTGGCGCATTGGCTGACAGGTCGAGAAGGAGGGACGACGCTCAAGCTGGCCTCTTCCTCGAATGTCAGGCAGCAAAGGCGTTAGCTCCACTGCACCTCCGCAGCTTTCCCGCAGCAGCGCCGACCCTGCCGATCAGCCTGATCGCGCGCGCAACGCGTCGGCGGAAAAAGACCTTCGCCGACGCGCCGCGTCTCTCAGCTCGCGCAGACCGTCGACGTCGCGCCTTCCGTCTCTCCTGCTGCACCTTCCATCCTTCTCGTGAACGCATCCATCTCTCCGAGACACGCCCGTCATCCACTCGCCCTTCGCTCGCTGGCCGAGCTGAGCGCGGGCTCTGGACCGCAACCTATCAAATGCGACGGTCACGATGCCAGGCGCCCCCAACAACGCAAACGAAAATGCGCATCGCCCTTGACCATGCTTGTACAACGCACATGCCCCCGGTGGGTAGGACATGGCGCTCGTCTGGATGCATTGTTCTGCAGGAACCCGCCACAAAGATTGTCGAGCATGCGCTTCGGTCGTTTGCGTGTCAGAGCGCCATAAGGCGAACTGGCGCTACCTAATAAACTCTCTTAGCTACCAATTTAAGGAAAAAATAAAGATGTGGCGGCACTATTGGTGCTGACGTGCACTTTGTTTTCTACAGTGCCGTGTCCATGCTTACTGAGATGCTGTACTTAACTGCAGCGTTCTAGCCATGCAAGCTTGAGCGAGCGGATGCTATTTTTTTCCTTTCATATATCCTACAAGTCTGAGGCTCTCTTTGTCCATTTACAGCACAGCGGATAGGCGCGTTGCCGTTGCGCGCATGCCGGTTGCTTGATTGCAGGAAGACATGGAGGGCCAGCAAAAGAGCTTCGGACGGGGAGCAATGCCCCAGGACCAGTTCGCGGTCGTCTGGGAAATTCTGGAGGGCAAGGCTGCCGCTGCCGGAGCCTGCAGCCTGGCGGGTGGGATGATCAGCATCTCGTCCCTGCCTTTGGAAGCGGCGTCGGGCCTCGACGCTGCCCTCGATCTTCCCGCAATCGACCCACCGTCCCGTCTCGGGTCCTCCCTCTCGCCGCCTCACCCTGCCGACCAGCTCCACTCGTTGTTTACGCTCTTTTCAACCTGCAAACGAGCCGCTCCTTTGCTCACCGACCAGTATTACTTCTCGTCCCAGCCTATCCAGCCTCCGGCGGGGACTGCCATCATGCCAGGCCCGCTGAGGGAGCGCGACCCTAACATCTCCTCATCTCGCCGCTCGTCAGTGCAGTTCCTCGAGAGTCTCCGGCCCAAGTCCCATCTCTCGCACCAGCGCCTCCCCGACCAAGAAGTGCTCTCTGCCGACGAATCCGAGGAGAACATCGAACCGCGCTTCATGACCAGCACCGCCGCTTCTTCCTCGCGTAGCATTGCTTCCTCAACCCCACCATCCGCGCCACCCAAACCCCGCCGCACTCCCACACCCCACTCGCTTCTGACCCTGGGCGCCCTCGCATCGAAGTCTATCAGCGGAGAGCACCCGAACGACGAAGGTGCCAGCTCACCGCAAGGCACGAATGGTACCCACGTTGCCTCTCTGGACCGCGACTCATTGGTAGGTCCAAGATCTTCTTGCTGTCACGCACCTTTCTGACACTAATCCAGCCCGCCACCCACCCCGCTCGCGACAAGCCTTTGCCGAGCCGCCCAATCGCCCATGTCGTGACCTCTAGCCCGTACAAGGAGGCCCGTACCCTCATCGACGCTTCGGAGAAGCCACTCCGCCGCTCACCTGGTTCCCCCGACGAGGAGGACTGGCCTGCACTCTTTCCCACCCAGCCTTCGACGCCCGGCACTCTCCAGGCGTTCTCTCGTTGCCACCCCGCCCGGTCCTCGAACGAAGCATACGTAACAACTCACATGGCCATGGACGCCCCCCTCAACGATACGCCTGCTTCACGCGATGAGCAGCGACCGACAATCAAGATGGTAGCTCAGAACAGCAGTGATAATATCCTGCCGAGCAGCCAGAAAGCGGAAAAGGCTTCGCCTTCCGTGGCACCTACAACGGACAATCACACTGCTTCAACGCTCTCGAGTCCCCGCAAGAAGGAGAACGCGACCGACAATACAACGCCAACCTCCCTTGCCCAACCGAAGCCCCGGTTGATCGACATTCACTCTCCCAAGTCCAGGCAAGGCCGTCGGCCCCCGGTCAGCGGCAACGGCAGTATTCCTCGTCCCCGTGGTATCCCTCGAGCAAGCGTTCCAAAACAGAGCAGAGATACACGCAACATATTCCAGCAACCCCACTCTGACCATCCTCGTGGGTACCCTCGCATGGAATCGCCGAAGATTCCCTCGCCCGACGAGCTCCAGCCAGTCAATGGCAGCACAGCGCCCTCGCGCTCACCTACCGATAATCATCCAGGATACTTCCAACGCAAGAAGAGCGCAATTCCTGTACCTGCCCGTACCGCTTCTCCGCACATGATTCCTCCTGGCCCTGCTGTGTTCACGTTGAAGGCCAAGGTGTCCACGCCGTCTTCCTTGGGCGGAAAGTCTTTGTCGACCATTGAGAGCGCCGACACGGGACGGACTGAACAGGAGCCCGACACAAGCACCGTAATGAGAGCTGGTCCGCAACGTCGACCAACGTTGAGCAAATCTGGTCGAGAGTTCAAGCATCTTAGTGCCTCCACTGACACTGACCCTACGACTCTGTCAGCCCAGACTGAGACAAGTATCTCTCGGCCCTCCAGCCGTACGGAGAGTTTGCTTTGGGTAGAGACAGATAACTGTGAGGGTCTTCGTACGAAGCGTCTTTCCTCGGGTGGAAGCCGATCTGAATACGGACCCACGCTGACTATCTCTCCAGACGCAGACGAGCTAATCATGGGGCGCAAGACGACCCCGTCACCTCCAGTTGCTCCAGTCACGATCGCACCTGCTAGGGCGTCGGGACACAAGACTCGGGACCTGCGTCGCATGGCTGTCACTAATGAGCACCGTAAGGCTTCTAGTCATATCGGTGCGAGTGGTGATAGTTGCGCTGAAGTGAAAGACACAGTGTCCGCCGAGAGTCCTCGTCGTCAGAGTAGCGCCGACTCGATTCAAGCTGAGACTTTCACTGTGAGGTCGTCGTCTGATCCAAAGAACGACAGCGCTGGCTCTTTCATCAGCACGGGCAACGAGGCACTGCGTCTTCTCAACGCAAGCCGAATCGAGGAGAATCTAGACGACGCTGCGAGACTTGCTGCAGTGTCACAGACGCTCGCGGCGCTTGAGGGTGGCTATAAGGATGACTCTGATAATCTGCACCTCGACCAGGATGCGGCGCTTGCAAGAACCTACATGGACAAGAGCAAGAAGTCTCCACCAAGCGCTCATTCCAGTAGTGTCCTCGGCGACAACAAGCTTTCTCGCGGGAGCAAGAAGTTGACCCGCTCTGATTCCAGCCATACGATTGCCAGTAGCAAACGGTTTGCTCGAGATGGTGTCGCTATGAAGCGCTCATCCTCAGTCATATCAATTGCTTCGTCACGGCCACCAGTCCCCGCTAAGGATCCCAGACCAACATCAAAGGCCCCATCAACGAACCCGCGCATTCAAAAGCGCAACTCTGTTGTCAGGAGCGGCCCGACGGGTATGCGAAGCCCTTACGGTCTCTCGAGCGGATACAGCGAGACGCCTTCGAACATTCCCCAGCCTTCTAACGGTCATGGGTCATCCGCACGCATTAGCTCGGGCCACACCATGACAGATACATCGCGTTCTGTTTCTGGAGATAAGCGGTCTATGTCAAAGGCCAAGTTGACGATGTCCGGGTTCCGGGGCCTCTTTCAGAAGAGGAGTGATCTAAGCAAGGCTGGCGAGAAGAAGAAGCGGTCCAATGTGAAGGTCAGCTCAACTGGCAGTCCCATGCCAGATCCGAATAAGAAGTCTGCTCACAGAGTCACAAAGGCTTCTTCAGGCCGTGGTAGTCCCGGCCGCCTTGGAACCCTGTCCAAGTCTTCATGTCAGAAGCATCCTGCAGAGTATTTGGCTGCGTCTCCACCGCTGGAAGCACCCATCATGTCCGATATTACCCAGACGACGGCTCTGGCTATGCGAATCACCACTTTGGCCCGCGAGGAGGAGGATGACTCCAAGAAGGGGCAGATGCTCTCCATTGCGACCGCTATGCTTGGCGCGATTGACAGCGCAAAATACGCCAAGATCGAAGCAGAGAAAGCCGCACAGTCTGCCCGAGAGGCCAGTATGCACCAGGAGATGACTCGCCAGAGTCTCATTGCGATTAACAAAATTCTCTCCAACTCACCTGGTCTGATGGGCACTCTCACCCGTTCCCGTACCAATTTGCACAAGAAGAGCTCGCGCCCATCCACTATGGTGCGGTAACTCCTCCACAACGACAATGATGACAGAACTTTCATACACGATTACACCAACGACTTGACGTCTTTCCTTCTCTAGGGGGGCTCTTCACACGTATGATTAGCCTCGAACCCCGACCTAATTGCTCTTCCGGTGCATCACCACTGTTCTGATCGACAAAACGAGGCCGGTGGTCATTTCTGCAGAGTTCTATTTAAACCACTGTTGTTCGGACTCTAATAATCAGCGGGTCTGCCCTGAACCTTCTCTTTGGTACCTTTCCTTTTTGTTTCCTTGAACCACCCCGAATTTGGAACTCTCTCTTCTAATTTTGCGGGTGGTGCAGTCTTCTTCTATTGCGGCGAGCTTAATACAACTCGCGGGAAGTTTATTTTCCCGATACTCTCTCGAGGTCTCTTCACACTTCAATTTCAACTGTAACCTTCACACAGGAGCTTTTCTTTGCTTGGCATTCTCGGCGTATCACAGACAGAAAAAGGGCAAATGAATGGTGACGATGGAACGACTGATGAGCGAATTGCTTTCATGGGGGATTAGCTATGCGTGTACTATATCCAACGGGCGGTAGGTAATTGAGACAGACAAAGAACTTAAAACAACATGTCTTGCAGTGCTAAAGCGCCGAAACATGCTACATCATGTAGGCCGTGCGCCGGCTTCTAGAAGCGAGCTCGACTTCAATCTGCCAATAGCTTCTCCGATACGTCTCAAACTCACAAGCAAGTCCACCTTCTCTCCCATCCACTCTAACGAACGGAGCAGTATGTAGAGAATCACCCACACCGCCTTGATTAACACCCAGACCACGCGCTCAGCCACGGCTCTCACAGACATCCACACCTTCAGGAATATCTCCGTCCAACCCAGCCCCTGCTCCCCCTCAGTCCGCTCCCCAGCCGTCCTACCTATCCTTCGCCTGGCCGCCACCCTCCTCAGAAAATAGTCGTTGCCAGGCCGCGGCGCCCCCTTCCACAGCTTCCGCCACCCGAAACAGCGCCGCTCCGCCGTCGGCGCCCACACCAGCTCGACGGGGTCGAACATCCAGAAGGCGTGCGCGGCGAGGCACGAGAAGCACGCCCGCGGCCGCCACAGGCTCGTCCCGGCGCGCTCGCGCTCCACGGCGTCGCGGTGCCAGCGCCGCCTGAAGCAGACCCGCGTGCGGTTGTCGCGGCGGAAGTTTTTGTCGTTGGCGGGCACGGTGGCGCAGGGGCACAGCGAGCGCGAGGGGTAGGGGGCGCAGGCGGCGGCGATGCGGCGGGCGGTGTAGCGGAAGGCGAGGTTGTCGGCGGTGGGGATGGGGCTGCGAGGCGAGGGGCTGGGATAGGGCTCGAGGAGGCGGTCGTCGATCAGGAGGATGAGCTCCGGGGGGAGGGTGGTGAGGGAGGGCCTGGGAGGGTGGTCGTCGCTGCTGCTCTCGTGGGCGGCGGGAGGGGCGGCTCGCGTTTTTTTCATTTTCGTCGGGGTTTTCTTCTTCGGCTCTCTGGGACCTCGCTTTGCGTGTGCGTGTGTGTTGAGGATCCGGTCGGTGCGGTGTCGACGTCTCGACGTGGTGGTGGAATGTGGAGATGGTGTGGTTTGCAGAGGTGACATGCAACTGTAACTTTTCAGAGTAGCAAATCCTGACCGCTGCATCTCAATAGTTTTATAGAGAGAGAGACGGCCGGTTGGTTTTTTTTTTTAGTAGGATTCATTGCTCTGTGGGCCCTCAGGGTCCAATGGCAACCATGGCGCGGTGCTCCTGGCCATGGTGCCTTTCCCGAAAACTTGTGGACAATGGTCGCTGGCATTGCCCTTGTTGTTGAGGTTTTTTTCTGCTCACACTTTGTGCACTTGTGGTTTCTAGCCCCAAACTTCCTTATTGTAGCGTTACTCAAGTTTTGGCCGGCCGTTGTGCGCAACTGTGAGCAGAGAAGACCTCGAATAGCGTCACTTGCCCTGCGCGAGTGACAGTCATTGTCTGGCGCTCACCTGCACTTATTCGCTTAGCACGCCGGCAAGCCTTTTAAAGGGTTTTGCTTCGATACCCTTCCATTCTTCGTCAACCCAGCATGCAGAGGCTCCACCCCCGTGGACTTGTAACAGCTCGCCTCCAAATCCTCCGCCGCTCCCGGTCCCACGCCTCAGCTCACTCCGCAGCTACTCGACATCCCTCCTTTAACCTGTGCGCACACTCACAATGAGTATCACGTACAGCTACAATGACCTACTTGTCCTCAAGTCGAAGCTGTTCCACCGCTTCGTTCAGCGCGGCGGAAGTCAGTATGTCCCAATCATACGAAACAAGACATGACTTACCCAGGTTATGTCAGAAATTCCAGCAGACATCTTAGACCAGCAGCAGGTCTTCTACGGGGAGCTTTCCTTGCTGACGCCTTTGCAAGTGGACATGCTCTTGGAGAACAAGCCTGTCCCTCTGGATGCTGGTACCCATGTTGAAACTGTGGCCGCCGCTCCTGACACTCCGCAGTCGCAGCAGAGCGCTGGTCCTCCTTCAATGCCCCATCGTAACGCCGGTAAACATGCTCTCACATCTTCTACTACTGATGCTGCTCTGCACCGGCGCTCTTCAGCTCAATCGATCTGGCCGGAGCGTTCGTCTACTCTCTCAGTCAACTCTACTTCTTCGTACCGCCACCACATGAGCCGATACCCAAACACGTACTCGAGCGCAGCAGGAAACGACTCCTTCTCCTCTATCAGCACCCCGCCTCAGGCAGTGACGGGACAGGCTCCTTCCGAGGGCATTCGCAGCAAATCGGCACTGGCCTTCATGCCCAGCTTCATGGATGTAGCGGACAATCTCCAGGTACGAGGTGGCTGTGAAGTGAACCCAGCTCTTCGCTTCAGCGCTATGTCACACTCCGACTACAACCCATCACCAGCACCATACTCAGAGCACCGCTTTCCTTTGCCAGACGTGGATAACTCCCGCGTCTGGTGTCACCTCGGGCGCAACAGCTCTTCTCCCAAGCTTGGAGTCGACCACCCGGGCGTCATGAAGGGGTGCCGTGAGGAGATGGCGGAGTTCTACCTGGATCTTGAGAGGGAGATGAGCCAGACTTCTGTGGAGTCCATTCAGTCTTTTGAGGATCAGGGCATCAAGGAGAAGGCTGCGTTGAGTGAACTCTCCCAGTGCCTGGAAACCCACCTCAGGTGTCGCTCAAAGACCACTGCTGCCGCCACGAAAGCCAAAAAGAGTGCACATCCCAAACTAGCCGCCGGCACCTGCATTGATTCCTCCAACAAACTTTGGCCCTCCCCACGCGCTTCTTCCGTCAACGGCATCATCTTGCAGGAGCAGAGGCGTCAACAGCAAATGGCCCGGACCAGATGGTAGAATTGTGGCAACGCAAACACCACATTACCATTTGCTATCAGACAAAGCAAAGGAGCCGTGAGAACAAATCGGCAAGTGTGACATCGAAATTCCAATTGAGATTGTGAGGCGGGAAAAGAATTCGGGGTGCTTGGGAAAGTTCTGTGCCAGCGACGACAACAGTAGGTGGAGGGTTCGAGTAGAAAGGCCGAGCTTGAGGATGGAAAGCCTTAGATTCTTCTTCTAAGGCCATGCGTGTCTGAGGCGTAAGGGCTCGGCTTGGATGGTTTCTACCATGTAGCTCGGTTTAGTAGAGCAAGAGAAACCCAGAGCCAAAGCTCAATGAACACATTGCGTGAGAGCACTCGCCGGGTGACTCATTACGTTGGCCGTTTGCTGCGCGTGCCAAATTAGTGACGTCCTGTACGCGTGCGCGCTGCCCGCCTGCGCGTCTTGGAGTTTTGCCCGCTCCACGACCCGCTTCTACCTCCAACCACCACCCTCCCTCCTCCATCCTCAACGCCTCCGCGCCGCACACTCGGTCTGAAGCAGTCCGGTATGCCCACTCGCTCCCATTCCTATACGCTCGGTTCTTAACCCGAACACCGTCTTCAGGCGCACCACCTCACATCCTGCACCATGCCTGGCGACAACACCCCCAGGCGCAACAACCAGCGCCGCACCCCGAAGGATGTCCCGCACATGACGGATGAGCAGAAGGAGGCCCTCTGCCAAGTACCTGGCAAGTTTGATATCTCCGCAGCCCATATGGCTTCACTGATTAACCTCCAAGTCCAAACCCAATCAGACCTGTACAATGACCCGCGTAGCCTCGTCCAGATCTGGCGCGACGCCGGTGTCGAGTACCGCGAGGCTTCGCAGGAGCCGCCGTCGATGCCTCAGCGCTACCGTCGCCAGACCAGCACGTCCAACACGAGTAGCAGCCTGACGAGCGGTAGCCTGTCGTCCATCACATCGCCTCAGTCGGTCGTCTCCAACCCGTCGCAGGCCTTGGTCCCTTTCACTTCTCCCCCGACGGGCCCGCGTCATGGCAACGGCGTCTACCATGGCCACCACTCGCGCGCTCCGTCTGGCGCTTCGTCCTACACCTCGCCGCCGCCGCAGCCTGCCGCCGTTGTCCGTCCGGGTTCTCGCATGGGCAATCCGGCCACTGCGTTCTTCGTGCCCCTCCAGCAGCAGCAGCACCCTTCCATCGCTGCGGTCATGGGTTCGGACAACGAGCCATACAACAACAACGGTAGCAACGGTTTCGCCAACACGGGCCAGATGTCGCCTGCCGTCGCTGCCGCCATCGCCGCCAATCGTCAGGCTCACCAAGCCAACGGCAATATTGACATCAGCAGCTCTCACGACAACGATCAGGCCGTCGCCATGGCTATAGCCGCTATGAACGCCAGCTTCCAGGACCACCATACCAATGGCAGCATCAATTCTGGCAACGGGTTCAACCACAACGGCGAGGCGCCCACCGGTAACATGGCGGCCAACCACCACGCTCGCCGCAACAACGGAAGCATCGACTACGGCAACGGCGCCTACGCCAGCAGCCGTGACGCCAACATCTTCGTGGAAGCCTGCCGCCGCGCTCGCATTCGCAACGCCAGCCTCGACTTCAGCAACGGCTTGGACCGCAACGGCCAGGGCCACGTCGCCAACGGCAGCGTCGACAGCGGCAACTCCAACCGCGACGCTCACGGACTCGGCAGCAGCAGCATCAGCGGCAACCACCCGTTCGCCGCCAACTTCAAGTTCCCCGGCAACAATCAGATGTCCCCGCCGCGCGCCATGCCGGCACTGGGCGCCGATGGCAACGATCTCGAGGGCATCTTCCAGAACGGCGGCGGCGGCGGTGGCGGTCACACGCGCAACCAGAGCAACGTCAGCAACCACAGCCACTACAGCAACGCCTCCAACAACGAGTGAGGGAACACGCGCAGAGATAGCTACGCCCGCAGTGTTGGTCTTCCGGCTGTCGGCTGTCTTCTCGACCAACCCTCGGGGACCTACGGTTCATTGCTGGTTGTTAGCGGCATTTTTGACGATGTTGCGACTTTTCTTTGTCGCGGCTCTTCTTCTGGTGTTAAGTGGAGGTCATGAACAATGAGCCTAGTTTTGGAAAAGAAAGGTTCTATAATTCGACAAATGATGGGTGAATGGAAAGAATGGAAAAAAGAACAAAAAAAAGACAGAAAAGACGGGATGCCGTCAAAGGCGTCATTCTATTGCTGGTACGGTGATGCCCGCGGCTCGTCGAATGGGTTTCGAAGATTTGGGCTTGCTGTTCTTGCTTTCGCAATCAGCGATGGTTGTTCGCGAAGATATCTTAGTGGTAGATTCATGCCAACAACGCCTACCGCTTAGCCCTGACTCCTCGGGTTCTGTGTCATGTGATATGCGAACAACCCTCTTGTACCTCTGCCTGCCCAATCGTTTCCACCGTCCAGGCATACGCAGAGCCTTTGAAATTGAAGAGTGTACGAGTGGCAGCAGCGGATGACTACCGGGTCCGTAGGATGTTAACATTTCAACACAATCAGCCGGCAGACCGAACGTCTTGCGGATGCTGGAGTGCAGCAAGAGAGATGCTCAATCCACTCAGATGAACGATCGAGCTCTATCAGCATGCTGTAAAACTTAGTGGGCAGACTAAGGAAGGAAAAGGAGGTTCTCAAGAACTCGGGACGACGAATCAGAGGGTTAAGCGCCCGGACTTCCCGCGACTGACACCTGGACATTGGACTGGCGTGTATGAATCGGCATCCAGGAAACCAGCACCAGGCGCCCAGGGTACCGGAGTTGAGCGATGCAGGAATCCGACACCTTCCAAGAGACCGCTGCTGCTCCACTAAGATTTCTTTTGACTCTGTATCGACCAGGGTCCGATGTGCAGAATACAGGTGCGCAAAAGGCGGAAAGCGACGTGGTTGGTGGGATGGGAATCTGGCAGGAATTGGCGTCATTTCGGACATCGAATTCTTCATTCTCGACCGAATTTCGATAGCGTTGTGGAGTGCGAAAGACGATTACCACCAAAATCTCGATCGCGACCCGGTCAAGATCAGGGGATAATAATGCCGTGCATTGCGCCGCTCCAGAGTACTCAATCGAGCAAGAAACCTCCGCATGATCTGCACTCCCACCGGGCTGGGTCGGCTTGTGAGGCAATACAATTGTTTAAGGTGGAGCCCGACGGATGGGAATCTTCCCGACGCGGCTCGGAAGCAGATAAGACATTATTTGGCCAAGAATGACAGAAACTTGAGGAAATCGTAGTGCAGCTGATAGAACACTACGGAACATTTTGACAAGAGGGACATCCACCGATAATGAAGACAGACGTGAAGATAGCCCATGAGTTCTATTGTGTATTTGGACAGAAGTGAGCTGCCCAAGGAAACAAGATCCAGCTGGGAAGAGCAAACGTCCAGAACTTCAATCCGCTAAAGAGTATCCCCTCCAGATATTGTCGGATGTGCAGAGGTGTGGAGTTCGGAGTGAGCTGTGGTAGACGCCGGCGACCCGCAGAACGGCTGGATGAAGCTTTCCTGATGGGCGTTGTGTTTGGTTGTTAGTAGCATCCTTGGCCTTCTCGACACAGAGAAGAGAAGTGAGAGACAACGGACCTTGAAAGAAGAAAGTGAAGGGCTGCCCTCGCCAGAGTAATCGGAATCGAATGATACCGGAATACGGTACGCTGCGTATTGCACTAAAGTGTCGCACGCTGTCGCATGCACACAATCTTCGCACCGACTCCCATAGGGGTACAGACCTGCGCAAGCGCCACCCGAAGATAGCGCCGCCGGCTGGCCCTGTGTTTTCTGATGCCGGGTGCAAGCGTATTCACGCCAGGCCCTCACGGGCAGCTGCCAGCGCGCCCGGGGCGAGCCCAGGCGATGGCGGGTGAAGTTGAAGATTACTCCGAATTTCTCATTTGCATACGAGGACATCCGAGCGGGGCCCGGTGTCTGTTTGTGAGCAAAGAAACGCAGCTTTGGCGAGGGCGGCCCTTGGGGAGGAAAGATGAGTCGATCGCGGCCGACGAAATTTAAGCAGCCTGACGTCGGTGGGGCTATGACTAAGCGAGTTTTCTGCCACCGCCTGCTGACCCGGCCGCTCTTGCCTCGCGATGCCTCACGCTCTTCTGTCTTCTGACGCCCTCCAGCACCGTCACGCCCTTCCTCGACCGCCTCACGCCTTCCGGCGTGTCTCGGCCCCTCCGTCATGCAACATCAAGAAGAGCCCGCTGTCGGGGCGAAAGCGCGCTGCCGAGAGCAGAGCGAGCTGCGTCCGGAGCCTTCTCCTCCACCGCCGCCTCGGCCTCCTGTAGGTGACCCAGATCCCTGCTGGCAAGCGGAGCCCGGCACTCGGCGCGCTCGAGGCTGCTCGATGACGGAAGAGGCAACGATCGCATGAAATGATTCGCCAAGAGCTGGGGAAATAGCATCTCCAGGATCAAAATCCCATGTCACTACGAGTCATGCTGCGTGCCCGCCAGCACACTTATCCCACCTGAGCCTCACAGAGCACTGTGAGGGCAAGCTACCATCCACCTTGGGCTAGATCGCTTTGCTTCGTACGGCGCGAAGCCGGCAATGGCTCCAACCCCCGTCATGAACGAGGATCGGATCTTGCGGTGTAAATCGAGCACTCCCCGCGTTAAGTCACTGCTCAACCCTTTCAAAACATGGCGTGGAGGCTGTTGCACACTATGCTGGGCGAAGATGGAAAGATCTTGTCGAGTGCAACCTACGGTCAGCATCAGGTACCTTATCAGACTCTCACTGAAACCCCGCGGCTAGGTCTTTTTCTCTGCCTTCCAGATTTGCTTTGGGTAGACAGCAGCCGGCAGCAGCCCGGGTGTTTCCGCTACCGCAGATGTTTCGTAGCGAGCTCGAACCATTGGGCCCATCGGCATATCGCCATGTGCCCATGCAGATGGCCGCACCTTTACGTCAGCTGTGCAGATTGCTCTAGCGAAGGCCCGGCTTGTTTGCTGGCTCTGGGCACCAAATTTGTGAGGCACGCCTTCCGTTTGAAGTGATGGCCATGGCTTTCCACAGCTCCGGATGGAGTGGTTTCCGACTGTCCGCAACGGCTGCGCTGCTTGGCTTCTGTATGGGGTCAAGCTTAGGGTGTTCCATCAGCGCAAGAAGGCCCTCTACTCTTACCGTGTATTCATGGCGGTCTGGTCCGCGATACGTGGACATGTGCCAATAGGACAAGATCAGCAAGTCCATCGGCGATGTCCTCAGCGCCGCCATCAACGATCTGTACACTCAGAACCTATGACGCAGCCTCATCCTTCCTGCCTGAATGTTTCAAGACGTTTTGTGCCTTACTTTACATGACGCGAAACAGACTGGCCTAGATGCATGGCTCAGCCTCGCTTCGCAACAGTGGCAGGATGTAGCTTTGAGGGGCGCCTGGGAATGGCGCTGTCCAATCGGCTCCGGCCCACGGTCCAAGGTACCGCACTCCGGGCCATAGCCCCTCCCGCTCAGCACGGCGCAGACCATCGCCGATTGATTTCTGGAGTCGTACGACGAAAAGCGGACTTCAAGCACGTATTCTGCTAGGGCAACGGGCATCGCAGGCCAAACAGCAGTCTGAGAGGAGCCTGGACGGAATGCCACGACACATGGATTGAAGAGGCGCAGGTACATGACTGGCCCGCTCTAATCGCTGCTGAGCCACGCTAAAATGTGCTGCGATCCACATGCCTGCCCCCCACGGCACCAATACCTCGATTCCGGTACGTCCGCACCCAGGCATCCGCAACACCTTTGGGGATGGAAGACATTCGACAGTCTCAAGCCGCTTCCTCTAGCCGTCAGAAAACAGCCGCATGGTCGAACGCCTCGCTGCGAAGCTTTGCACCCTGCATCCGTGGGGCGTGGCGCCCAAAGCAACGATTGTCACCAACGTGGTGTCTCCACGAAGGTTACACAAGCTGCAGGGCATCCATTACTCGCGGGGCGTTCAGTTTATGACGCACCCGTCATCGTAAGAGCCTAAACAAGAAATCGTCGGGCCGTCGCGAGCCTGAGGACCTGAAGAAGATGTGCAACGCCAAGTGCTTACGATTTAGGGCTTGAAGTGTTCTGATCGGTATACAATTGACCAATCGGCAGAGCCGGTACGCTTGCAGATTAAAGTTTTGGAGCTCGGCCGTGAAGTGCGTTTTGGAGCTGTAGGGATGCAACAGGGTTCAGGTCCGCGGGCACAACAAAATGGACGGAGTAGAAGCCCAGGCTGGCAGCCCCGGAAGGCCAGGCGTGGCCCGTGCAAAGAATCTCGAAGATCGTCAAGGTGTGCATCGGACGTTGCTGCGAGGATCTCACTTTTCACAGCAAAATGCCATGCGCACGAATCCGAAATGCCATATCGGCGATACACTTGCGTCAGCCAGTTTCTGGCGTGAGGGCAGAATGGCATCCAAAATCCGATCGTACGGCCAGGGCAGCCAGCCCAACCATAGGGTCTCGGATCAACCAGGACACAGCGGTCCCGATTTCCAACCCCAGGACCATCGAAGATATAAAAGTGCTCGTGTTCCGGGAACCAAATCTGCTGCGTTGTCAGAAACTCCCGGTGTCATTCCTTCCCACCGGATCGAAACATTGCTCTGCTTCCACGATCTTCTCCCGGATTTTCTACGTGCCTTCTTCCCCCCCACACTCGTGCCATCATGTACCATCACCACCAACAACCGTCTTACAACCCATATGCGGCTCCCAATCCACCACAGTACGCACCCCAGTATGGCACCTGGCCTGAACAGCCGCACCAAGGTGTCCCAGTGTCTCCGAACACCTTCTCCGGCTCTTTCCACCGCCAACCCTCAACACCTCAATACCCTCAGTACCCCCAATACCAGCAACAATATCAACAATACCCTCCGCAGAATCCTCAGTACAATCCTCAGCCACACCGGCCAACGCCAGCATCTTATCAGAAGAGGAGAACCTCGGTCCAGCAGCGTTGGGACGACTACCTTTCAAGCGAGGAGTGTCCAGAAAACCTGCAAGGTGGTACACTTCTCCCATCGATGCGGGGAGAACAACGCAAACCCGCTGACACCGCTGTGACCTAGCAGCGGACCAAGCTTACGTCAACCAAGTGACGTCGGAATTGGAGCAACGTGCCACCGCGGACGAGCGCATCGAGAGCTTATCGCAGCAGAGCGGTGTCGACACGCAGCACGCCCAGCAGGCAGAGCGGGACCGGCGCTTGAAGTGGGCGCAGGAGATGATCATCCAGAACCCTGCACTCTGCGCCGAGGTCTACTTTGCCATGTCGAAGCGCCCTGCGGCCGGGAATCCAGGCTCCCAATCGGCGCCGAAGGCGAGCAGCAGGAGCAATAGCAACTCCAGCGTCAACAGCGCCAATTCGTCGTACAGCGGTAGCCCTACGTGATAGGGTCCTGCTAGCACACCAGCCCCACGCCACGGCACTAGCACCCATTGTGGCTTGTGAGCTCACGCCACACGCTCCAAGTACGCGTTACGCCAGGTCGAAGCTGCTATTGCGGATCCGGTATCCCCATTCGTCAGCAACGTGCGGGGGGGAGGGCGGTTATCAGATGATTTTCGCAGTGCGGGACGTCTACTTTGTCTTTTCCTCTTCAGCAACAAAACAAACCAAATGTTACATTAAAAACAGGGGCTCAGCGAGCTTCGTGCGAGGGGAACGACGAAAGGGAACCACGTCGGCCCAGAGGGTCTGCCGATGATTTGAGGATAGAAGGGGTATCTTCTCTTGGGGCCGGGAGTCCGAAGCGGGAAGTCCGATACTGCAATCTGATTTCATCTTGCCGTCTCATTCATGATGACCTAGCAGGCGCGTCATCGTTATCGACACCCATGCTGCAGAAATGCAGTGCTCGCAGGTTGTGCTTGTGATCGCCTGCATCGTACAATTAATCAAATATGCGGGAGCGGGCTGATCTCCGGGACACGGGTCCGGGAGGGTCTGCTTCTTTTTTCTCATTCCAGGCCGACTGCAGCTGGTGGTGGTTGCACGGAGGGGAGCTTGCTGGTATCTTGCATCTCTTTTGCAACACCACCGCGGCGCTATTGGCGGCCGCCTCCGACAACTCATCGAGCGTCATCGGACGAGCGTTCGGGTCAAGGGAAATGGGCAGGGCGGGTAGCGGCGGCGGCAGTGGCGTGCGTGCGTGCTTTGCTGTTGCTGGCGCAAATTGCCTGCGTACCGGGTACGTTCGTGCCTTAGGGGGCACATGCTGCGACACCAATGAAGCTGCCACGGCGCCGCGGCCAAGCGCATGGCATGATGCGAACGCGGTGGCGTGCACGCGCAAACGGTGCCAATAGGTGACGGGCTGCAGGTGCCTAAGGCACCGGTCAATGTCGCGGCACGGCAGCGGTGGCGGCGCCAGGAGAGCGCGCTACCGGTGCTGGAGGGGCGCGTAAAGCTGCTTCATGCGCATTCTATGCTCCACTTCTTCATATATGCCGTGTGCTGGTGTGGCCAGCCGCGGGCAGACGGAGGAATGCAACGCGCCTGGTGCCTGAGGCGCCCGGCAATGGTCAGAGACCGGGTTTGCTGGCGCCCACGCGGGCGAGCAGTCGGTCCCAGGTGAGGTGCGCTGATGCTGTGCTGCGCTGCGCTGCGCTGCTGGCTGCGCTCTCGGCGTTTTTACGGGGGGGCGTCGGCCATCGCCGTCGGCCCTGCGGCGCTGGGAAAATCGGGCGCGAGAGCTGGGGATCGATGCCATTGCTCCCCAGCGTCGGCGCGCGAGGCGCAGGCGGAGGCGGAAGGGGACGAAGAGGCAGGAAAGGCCCGAGTGAGAGGTGGGAAAAAGAGCGCGCCCTTACTTTCTTATTCCCGCCCGCGTCCAGCTGTGCGGCATTGGCCGTGGTGGGCGCCCTCGATGGCTTGCGGGCGCCGGCGCCACGCGCGCCCCTCGGCACGCGATGCGAGTGATGGAGCAGGCGCGTCAACCACAGAATCGAAGATGGGCTTCTTTTGAAGGGGACCGGCCGCCCGCGCACGCGAGACATCGGACGACGCGAGGCCCCACGTGCTGGGCGGTTGAGAAGGGCAAACAGTGGCGCGCTAGCGACTGGCGACGCCGGCGCGGATTTAGCGGCCGTTGTTTTCGTTGATCGCTGCTCGACCTCTCTCCCTCAGCCTCCTGGCCGTTCCTGCTTTCGTCCACCTGCTTCCTCCGCCTGCTCTGCGCGCGCGCCTCGACCGAGGCCCGCAGCAGCTCACAGGCGACTTGCACGCGCGTGCGTGCCCACCCAGCCCCGTGTGAACGGTCACTTGCACCCGCATATCTCTGTCGGCTTCCCGTATTGGGCCGCTCAACCGAGCGCCAATCTCACCTTCGCTGCGCCGTGGCGAGTTCTAGAAGGCGTGCGGCACCGTAGCGCCCTCCACTCTGAAGAGCTGGAACGCGGTCGCAGGATCGGATTCTGCTTCGTTGAGCCCTGCCGACCGAGATTCTGCTGGTGTTGAGCACCGCAATGAGTGAGATTGCCGTCTCCTGTGCCGCACCGCGCTGTCACGCGGCTCTGCTCTGTTTTCTGTTGGCCGGTGGTGCCATCTCGAGCCTCTTCTGGCCCTTCGTGAGACCGTCAGGTGAGATGCTCTCGCGTGCGACATCGCAGCGAAACAACATGGGTGCCGACGGGAGTGTATACAAAGGGTCGGAGTCTGAGGGGCAAGCCGTCGCACATTCGATGTTCTCTCAGGTCACTCCACAGCCCACAGCCGTCCCCGCGAAGTCGCCCCGAATACTCCAACCCCACGCTCAAGTTTAAGCTTTACGGCCACCAGTTTCTCTGTCCCCAGTGCCACCATGTCAGACGCCTCATCCGAGAACAAGCACAGCATTTCCAGCGCCGCGGTCACGATTGTCTTACCGACGCTGTTTGCAATCATCCTGGTCATCCTGATCGCAACGTACGAGCCCGCCCGGTGTCTTGTGCCACTGCAATTCTGACCAGGACTAGAACTGCCATCCTCCTTCCGCGTTTTGCGAAGGCCAACGCGTCGGCGAAAGACGAAATTCGCAAGAAGCGCATGCTCAATCTTGAAAAGGCGTGCAAGTCGCAGATCTTCAAGGAGTGGTGCACCAAGCACGAAACCGATCACCCCGAGTACAAATCAGAGCACCCTGTGTGGTATGTGCCCTGCTATTCGGACCAAATCTGGCAGCATGAAGCATAAGCTGACTGAGATCGATTAGCGTCATCTGTCTCGATGAAATCGAAGATAAGGCGCACATCCGAGGGCTCGGATGCCTTCACGTATTCCACCAGAGCTGCCTCGACGACTGGTTTGACCGCTTCAACGAGTACTGCCCGCTTTGTCATCGCCCCATCCTGCCGTCCGCATGCGGCAGTAAGAAGTCGACCCGGTCATCTGTGGACACTTCGCATGACGCCGCAGCGATGATGGTTTGAGAGCGCGGATCGTGTGCAGGAGCTCGCCAATCAGGTCGTCAACACCGCCGTTGCCGCGGCGGTGATAGCTCCGGTCAAGCCTCGCAGAGTGGGAGCATCTCGAGTCGGGCAGGCGGAGCATTCTTCCCTGCGTACCCACCGCCAACGCAGCATTCCCATTGCGAAGGATCCTGTACAGCAGCGACAAAGCATCTCGTAAGCAACCGGTGAGGAGTTTCCACACGGGTGGCTGGCCCGAACTTTCCGCTCAAGACCCTATCCCCGTAGGACGAGGGTCTTCACGCAAGATGAGGAGGGTCAACGCGCATCTTATGGACTCTTCTCGCCTTGGCCAGTGCGGCGCGAGGGTGCTGAAAGAGGAAGCCGGCCGCATCCGAGGCATCCCAAGGTTACCCAAACGAGCCAGCACAAGCCGGTTAGCTTCGAAAAAAGCGGCGCGGACGAGAGATCAAGTGTTGATCTGCGCGGGTTATCCGCCACACCGACCCACAGCGCATCGCTGCCGGCCTGGAGAACCCCACTGGCCGCCCTGGTGCTGGAGCAGGGGAGAGCGGGAAGCGAAACGGATCTCAGCTGGCTTATCTCGTCACTGAGCGATCCGGCGTACCTGGGGTGTTCTCGACTGCGCGCCAAGAGGTGAGGTCTGCGTCTCCGGACCTGCGCGCGTCGCAAGCGGGCAGGCCTCGGCGCACGTCGCTCATCCCAGGTGCGGGGTTCAACGGCCGTTCCCCCCGCGGCCTATTCCTGCTGGAGAATGTGCTACCGGCATTGTGCATGCGCGCGAGGGGCGCTGGGCTGGATGGAATAAGAAACGGCTGAGGCGCTGGCCCAAGCCGGATCAGGGTGGCTAGCTGGGCCGGCAGCTGGCACATGGCGCTGAGACGCCGGCAGTCCGCCAGGGTCTGGGTGCAAATAGGCGTTGGACTAGGGCGTCGAGTATGGAGCTATAATTCACGAGTATAATGGAGACCCCAGCAGACGTGCATGCAAAAGAGGGTCCGCACGCGCGCCAGAAAAAGCAGCGGCCGTGGCGGCGGCCGGCGTGGTGTGAGCCCCAGGGCCGCTCACCAGGCGGGCAGCGTCGCCATCGAGCACTATCGCGGGCTGCAGGCGGCTCTGATGGCGGCGACATTGCGCAGCCGGCGGCAGGGAGGCGCTGTACCGCGCGGGCGCCATCCCAGCGCTGCGGCCTGGGACACTACTCGCGCGGGCTGCAAAACCGGTTTGCCGTGGTGGTGCATTGTCTGGCGGCGGGGGGGTGTGCTCGATGCTGGATGAGGCCCACCCGTAGATTGCATTGCTCCATCCAGCTTGCCGTATGCGTGCAGTCGGGACGAGCAGCAGGAGCGAAGGCCGCGTGCTGCGGCCGCGGAGCTCGGGCAGAGCTGCGGCGACATGAGACAGCAAGCTAGGGCCGGCTCGGCTGCGCGGGTCGCTCCCGCTGGCCGCCGCTGCGCTCGTCGCGCTGCGCTGCTGCCCGCGGCGCCTGGAGCAGCTGCGTGTAGCACGGGCGGCGGCACATCAGAAAATCGGCAGGCGCTTCTTTGCGGCGGCGCGGGCGCCGCGGGCTCGCGAGCGCGGCGGGTGCTTATGACGGGCGCGCTGGGCCAGGATCGAACCACCCCCCATGCACAAAGTGGCCTGATCTTTCCGCCGTGGGCAGCGCCAGAGCGCGCGGCGAGTCCCAAGGATCTGCTGCTCGCGCCCCTTGGCGCTGCGCCTGCTGTCCGCCTGCGCCTGCCCTGGCGCTCGCCGATGCGCAGAGCTGAGCACCCGACGCATTCCGCCCCTCTGGCGAAACACAAGGTCGGGCCCCAGTCATAAGGAGGGGCATCACGGAGGCTGCTGCTCGGTAACCACACCGGACTCTGTGCCAGGACAAAATTCGTGCCAGCCATCTCGTCATCGCTGACCGACCCTTCGCCTCGTCCTCGAATGCACTTCACCTTCGATCCAGGCGACCATACCCTTCCCCCCCAGCTCTACAACTAGCCCAGCGTCCCAGCCCCGAGCGCCACCCCAGCAGCCCCCAGGTGCCAGCGCTCTCACCACCCGCGCTCCCGACCCCGATTACCTAAGCCTGCGACCGCACGCGTGGCCCTTTCTCGGACGCCCAGCACCACCACGCTGGCCTGCGACAGACCGCCGCCGCCTCGATCACTGCCAGTCGCCAGGGATGGCGCTCAACTGGAGTTCATTCCTCGGGGACGACGGCCTCAACCCGCAGCCCGACCGCTGGGACCAGCAGCCGCCGCAGCGGCCCCAGGCCCAACAGCACCACCAGCAGACGCTGCCCCAGCACCCGGGCCGCCAGCACGCGCAGCAGCCCCAGATCACCACCTCCTCAGCCCCTGCCGGACAGGTCTCTCAAGCCCCCGCCCCCCAAGGTCCGCCCGACTTCAGCCCGTACGAGAGCGGCAACCAGGAAACCTACTTCTCGGACGCCTTCTACAATGACCCTAACAACTACTTCCTCAGCGATCTCGAGGTGCTGGAGCCGCTGGGCGCCGTCACGCTCGCCGGATCCACCTCCGACTCGTCGCCCGAGAACTTCAACGACGTCGTCGACCTGACCGACCCCAATGGCCGCATGCCGCAGTTCCCGTCGTCTCGTTCCACCAATGCCATGAACCCCGCCTCGGCCCAGGCCAACCAGTCTGCGGCGTCCCAGCAACGCCAGCAGGCGGCGCAGCAGCAGTCTCAACAGCAGCAGCAGCAAAAGCAGCCGCCGAACATGCCTTCGACGACCTCACTGGCAGAGATTCAGCAGAACTTCGTCACTGCCTTCCCGCAGGACCCGCGCTCAGCTGCTTACGTCGAGGATCTAACCTTCCCGCAGGGACCCAGAGGCGCAGCAAGGAATTCGGTCACCACGCTGGACACGGTGAACGAGGTGCCTGAGACTGATTTGACGACAAAGCGGAACAAGAATGCCGGTAAAGCCGACACAATTTCCGCCTGCTGGACTTCGCCACTTTGCCCCAACCACAGCAAGGAAGGAACCCCACCCAACCCATCGACTTGTGGAGGCGCCTGTGCACCCTTCCTCTTCGCGAACACGGAAGAGTCCGGCCCATTCACCGGCTCGATTGATTCTTCGCTACTGACTCAGGATGCCATCCCATCCAAGGAGTCGCCCGAAGGTGTGGTTGAGATCCAGTCGCGGCCTCGTCTGAAGCGCAGCGAAAGTGAATCAAGCCGCGAGCCCTCGGGACGCCTCTTCAGCAAGAGCACCTCGGGAACAGCTGAGCCGCAGCAGCAGCAGCAACAACATCAGCAATCAGCAATGAAGAACGAGAGCAGCCCAGACTCGCACTCGCCCGAGGATACCGGTAACGCGCAGGGCGCGGATGCTGGGGACGGAAAGGGCAAGACGCGTCGCCGTCTGCCACACAACCAGGTCGAGCGCAAGTACCGCGAGTCCCTGAACACGCAGCTGGATTCGCTGAGGCGAGTTGTACCTGCGCTTCAGCAATCGTCCAGGGGCTGCGAAGGTGGCGACATCGAGGATCTGCCCACACCCTCGAAGCCGAGTAAAGCAGTAGTCTTGGCCAGCGCTACAGCATACATCAAGCAGATGGAAAAAGACAAGAAGCAACTTGCAGACGAGAACCAGCTGCTCAGGACGCGGATCAAGGCGCTTCAAGCTCTCGTCAAGTGCGAGGATTGCAGCCTGATGCAATACGTTATGGATCTCAAGCTCCACAACGGACCACCCGCTCCTCGCGGCTGCCCCGGCTGATCGCAAGCTTGCGAAAAAAAAAAAAAGTGCTTGTTAATGCTGTTTGCGCTCGTCAAAACAACACACCTGCTTTCTCTTTCTTGTTGCTTCAATCGTACACACGAACACCCCCCCCACTCCTGCACATCTCACCGCCACATTCACACGAACAACCGAAGCGCAAATGGGCATTTAAAGCGCGCATATTCTTATTGCTTTCTCTGCTTTGTGGGCTATGGCGTTCACGGGATACGAAGAGCGCGCTAGTAAGCTTTTCTTTTGTATGGCTGAACGCGCTGGGGAGCACGGCGTTATTTGGCTGCCTCTGGTCCTTTTCACATTCCCTAATTGTCTCTACCTTTTTGTTTTCAACGACATCGATTTCTCGGCTGATGAACAATTTCTCGGTTGATGAAAATGGCACAGACACGGAAAAAGGGTAAGAAAGATGAACAGAAAAAAAGGGGGCAACAGACTGATGGCTGAACGTTTTTCCCGGATCTTCTTCTTTTCGTCTCGGCTTTTCCGGTGTACGGAGGCTTTACGATCTCTCCTCAAGTTTCTTCTGACTTGGCTGTCTGGCTTTGATCATCGGTGAAGAGCAGGACCGGTAAAGGGTAATGATAGCGGAAACGGAAAGCGTTTCCAGTACAGCCGACGCGGATGGTGGGTGGGATGACAACTTCCGGAAAACCTGTTCTCCAGGCGCCAGAATCGATTGTTAACTTTTCCTGTCGGCTCGGTCAAAAGGCTAATGCGCGCGTCCCTCTGACTGGCATCATTGGCCAGACGACTGAAATTTGTCGCCCGTCTTCTCGTTTGTTGCTGCTTGCTAACTCAGGACCCACACCCCTTTTGCGTGTGCGTTCCTCTTTTTTTCTCTTCTTTCTTACCTCATTACTCATGTCCCCCAGCCAGGCCTCTTCGTTTCGCGAGTGGAGAGAGGGATCGCCGATGTTCCTTTACTCGTATTACGCCTGCCTCGTCAATTAATCCGTCTCTTCCGATCTGTACCCACGGCTCCCGATTGCTCCGCCCAAGGCTGCCCGCGCCTCTTTCGTACCCGATTTTGGCACCCATGTTTACTTATCTTTCCCATTCACCGCGGCACGCCAAAGTGCAACGCCACGCACGCACAAAAGCACAACGCCATTTGCACAATCCCACCCTTCACGGTCCCCCCTCCCCTCTCCTTCATTATCCTCAAACCCAATAGAAACGCCGACCCCGACATTAGACCGCTCCTTTCGCCCCTCCCCTCATCCTCCCCCCTTACCCATCAAACCGAAAAAAAGAGTTCCATTACATGTTATGCGTGTGTTCGTTCCGCTCCGTCGGGTCCATCGATCCGACGAACGGCTCTCTTTCTCCGACACCTTAATCGCACGCCAACTCTCACTGCGTTCCGTCTCGTCCTATCATCACCTTTCATCCGCAGCGCCATTGGTCGGCTCGTCTCATCATCCCAGCGGACTCCAGAGCCGTTGTTGCCGTCGTCGTTCTCGTCTGCGTGGCATCGGGCCCCCACAGTCGCCACCACGCGCATCCCTTCGGACTCGTAGCTCCTCCTCCGCTGGAAGTATTGCCATTATCGCTCTCGTTGCCGTTGTCGTGACATCTGACATGTAGTCATAACCGCTGCTGCGTCGTCATCGTCGCTCGCGCGTGCTGCTCATCGTTGTTCTCGGCGCCGCCGCCACCGGTAGCAGCAGCAGACGTGCGCGTGCTGCTCCCCGACCGGCTGTTCGGGCGGCTGCTCGGCCGGCTGCTCGGCCGGCTGCTCGGTCGGCTGTGGTGCGAGGCCGTCGTCCTGTGCGCGGGCGCGTCGGCGCTGGGCGCGGTCGTCGCGGAGAAGGTGACGGAGCGGCGGGTGGGCGAGAGGGCGCCGGCGGCGGTCGACGGCGTGGACGGCACGGAGGCGGTGGTCGTCGGTGAGGACGGCGTCGGCGTTGTGGGTTCCTGGCGGGAGGCGGAATGGGTCAGCGCGCTGCCTCGTCGTTGCCGCGGCGGGCATGCACGGTCGGGTGGAGGGGAGGGGGGAGGGAGGAGGTGTTGGGGTGGGTCGGAAGGATGAGGTGAGAGGAGGGGGGACGAAGGGCTGGGCTGGGCTGGGCTGGTCGGAAGAGTCACGATGGGGCAAGACGGACGGCTGGCCCGAAAGAAGAGACGAGAGAGAGGAGGGCGAGGTGTCGGGGACGAGCGAGAGGAGGGGGAAGGACAAGAAAAAAAAACTCTCCGACGATCACCACGAGAGGGCCGACGACGACCACGATGATGATGCTGCCAACGACGACGAGACGGGATCGACAATGGCAATCTGCGTTTCCCGGCAGGGTCGTTGACGGTTCGATCAGCTCACACTGGGTATCTTGGCTTGTCTTGTTGTTGCTGTCGTCGTCGGGGAACGGGGTGTAGGTGTGTGTGTGTAGGCGTGTAGCTGCCGCAGGGCTGGGCTTACCGACGCGACGTCGTCCAGGCACCGGTCACAGTTGCCGGCTAGGCCATCTTCGAAAGACGACGGCTCGAACAGCGTGGTTCGGAGCGAAGGGTGTTGGTGGAAGGTGAGGGAGTAGGGCGGCGGTGGTTGTATGCACTGGTGGTGGTGGTGGAGGAGGGTGTGCGGCTGCTGGTCGGGCGTCTTCTCTCCCTTGCTTTGCTGTGCTCCCGCGCTGTGCGACGGTGACGAGGAGCAGGTCGGGGTCGAGGGAGAGGGCGGGGAGGGGTCGGACGCGTCGAGGAGGGCAGTGTATGGATCGTAGACTGTCATGCGCTTGCTAACCGAGCGGTTGATGACTTGGGATTCTGGGAGGTGGTTTGTTTCCCGCTTTGGGCAGTTCGGGTGGTGGAGGACACGTAGTGGTCAACACCAGATGGATGGCGGATGGGTGTGAGAGGGCTTGGTGTACTGTTCGCTCCCCCAAGGGGCGGGGGCGGAAGGAAGGGTCATAGAAATAATCATTTCACGAGAACATCGGACGCTCCAGCCAAGAGGAAGGGCAGCCGAGTGAATCCGCTCGAATCCCACTGCCCCCGTCCCCATATCACGCAGACGACGCCCGTCCCGCCCGTTTCGGTGGTCTCGCTCAGCTCCGACCCCGCGAATCCCCTTCTCCCGTCCAGCAGGAAGCAGGGAAAAACAAGGCTTACGAGCGGCGGGCCGTGCCACACAGCGGTGTTTCCACAAACGTCGGCATCTGGTTTGTGTTGGCTGCCTGCGGCCGGGGGGGCAGGCACGGCGGGTTCGCGCGAGAGCCAGGGAGCAAGGGCTGGGCTGGGCTGTTCATCAGCGGCTCATCATCATCAGGCGATGCTGGCGGTGGCTCCACAACCACGTGTTTCCTGTAAGGCTGGGGGCGCGTTTCTGCGCTGCGCAGCCCGCGTCGGGGCGCGCGCCCAACGGAAAGCAAAGTCCAGCGAATCGACGCGGCGCAGCGCGGTAGGCAGAGCGCTGCAGCCGAGACACGAGCGAGCGGCGCGCAGCCAAGCTGCTTCTCCGCCGCTGCCGTGGGCGTTGTTGGGCGAAACGGGCGCTGCGAAATGCTGCTGCGCTGCTGCTGCGCTGCCGCTGGTGGTTCTCGCTTGCGCCGGATCGCGCCAGCCGCTTGGGGCAGGCGGCTAGCCGGAGCGGGCAGTGCGGCATTACGACCGCCTTTTGCTCTGGTGGTGTGACATCCGCTGGGGTGATGATGGTGCGCATGGGGCTGTTCCATCCTTTCCCTGAGGCCTTGAACAATGACTCTGCGAGCTGCAATCCTTCCTGCGCCCGCTGCCGGCCCTTTTGCTGTCTTGTCTGTCCGCGGGCAGCCCGGCCAGGGGCGCCGGGCGCGATTTGGAATTGTTTGCCTGCCCGTTTCCAATGTGCCTGATGTGCGTGCGCTGACCATCGTGCAATGCGGCGTCGCCATCGCGATGCGGTGTTGAGACGTGGTGGCCTGCCGGGCGGGCGCGTCACGTCATGGGCGGGCTGCCCGTCCGCTTCCCTGGCGAGCTGCCCGCAGCTGCCTGCCGCTGCCGCTGCCGCTGCCGCCAAGGCCGGCGCCCGCGGGAGCTGGAGCTGGAGCTGGAGCTGGCGCTAGAGCTGCGGAGCTGCCGCTGCGGGGCGGGGAAGGCTGGAGGGGCAGCGAGCTGCGCGGCGCGGGAGGGCGCGGCCGAAACGAGACGATTCGCACATGCACAGCATTTGGATGACTGACGTTGCGGTGCCGTGATATCTCGACGACGCGAGAGGCGCGGGGCGTGCCCCGCGGCGCGTGCGGCCGCATCTCGATGGAACAGGCGCGCGCGGCTTCGCTGTCGGCGGGCTGAAGCTCGCCGTCTGCTCGATAGCCTTTGCCCGCCCCGGCCAAGCTTTTGGGGCTGGCCGGCGCACGCCTGGACCTGGACCCTCTTCCGCCCCCGTCCCTGCTCCATGAATCACGCTTTGTTTTGTTGGCCTGTTCCTCTCCCTCTCACGCCATCGGCCACGCTCCTCGCCGCCCACACCACGCCAAACCCTAGCCGCGTGCGGAGGGGACGGGAATGGAGCGAGGATGGTTCGGCGGGTGCGCGCAGCGTGGAGTGCAGCACACCAGACGTCAGCCCATGCGCCTGGGGCTTTCCCCAACCCACCGCGACATACCACGGTATAAGGACCGCCCGGCGCAAGGCCTCGGCGGACCGCTTCGTTTCTCGCTCTTCCCTCACACAGCAGACACGCACGGATTCCAAACAAAGGCGATCCTCTTTCCACTCCAAACAAACCCACCCGCGCTCAGTCGCAATTTACCACCCAGTCTTACCCAAAACGGCAATTAAGCTTGCACCGAGCTCTCCCCCTCCTCTTCATCTCCCGCCGCTTTTATACACACACACCACCTCTCCGGCCAAACCAACCACCAAAACGGCCCAGACCCTCACCCCCCTCCCGGTCTCCTCCACCACCACCACCACCACCACCCACGCGATGGCGCGCCTCCCCTCCACCCACACCCACACCCCGACCCGCTCCCCCACCACCACCGCCGCCGCCACCGCAACAGCCGCGCACAAGAACGCGCCGCACCGCATCCTCAAGGACCCGTACGGGGCGCACGCGCACGCGATCCAGCAGCGGCTGCGCAGCCGGCGCCGGGACGCGCTGGCGCCCGACTTCGACGTGCGCGAGACCGAGTCGGCCTTCTACCTGGAGGGCGAGCTGCCGGGCATCGCCGACCGCGGCGCGATCCGGCTGGACTGGATCGACCGGCGCACGCTGTCGGTCGACGCCAAGGTCGAGAAGGTCGACCTCGAGGTCGAGTGGGGCCTGCTGCGGCCGATCCGCGTGCCCGACACGCCGCCCAAGAGCGTGAGCCCGACGCTCGGCGGGGGCAGAAGGGGGAGCGTGGACACGGCGTCGAGCGGCGCCAGCGAGGACGGCATGGTCGTGGACGAGGACTCGGCCGCCGCCGCCGCCGCCGCCGCCGCTCAGGCCGGCGACGACGCGAACATGGGCATCGAGGCGCAGCCGTCGAAGCCGGTCGTGCGGGAGTGGCTGAGCGAGCGGCGGTGCGGGCACTACCAGCGGACGTTCACCTTCCCGACCGACGTGGACGCGTCGGCCATCAGGGCGCGGTTGGGCCAGGGGTTGCTGAGGGTGTTGGTGCCGAAGGTCGTGCGGACCGGCGCCGGCGCCAAGCAGGTCAGCATCGAGGACTGCGAGTAAGAGAGAGAGAGAGAGAGAGAGAGAGAGAGAGAGAGAGACCGATTATGCCTGGGACGGGATCTGACGGAGGGGACTTCACGGCGTTTGGGATCTGCTTTCAGCACTGGAGTTCAGCTTTCTGCTTGCTTGCATGACATGGAAGGGGGGGTTAATGGCGCACCTGAAATACCTGGATGGGATTGCATATCGGCGGCCTGGGCTTGGCCGAACGGGATACTCGATTTGGGACTCTTCTTGGGTTTCGCTGTACAAATGTGCGAAAAGGTATATACAAAACTGCAACGATTAATTTCCACCTTTCTACATGAGTCTCTGCTTGAATTGAAACAGCTCTTGGAGTATAACACATGGATGGACATGCTGGCGCCGGCAATCTCGTGAGAAACTCTCATAGAATACATGCGCTTATCCGAGCAAAGCGGCCATTGGTGTCACTCTCAGCAACCCCGCACTTGTCCAGTCGTCGGCTCTTTCTTTCGGCTGATGTCATTTGAGATTCCTACGTTGCTGTGTCCCAAGTAAAGAGCTTCAGTCACTTCCGCCGAAGAAGCCTCAAGCAGACCCCAATGGCTGGCGAGCTGGAGGGATCAGGGAACATCCAGACGACGAATGTTCCCGGCCCCTCTGTACCTTGCATCGCTAGGCGTCTCGCGCGAGATCCCATGACCATTGCTTCGTACGGTGGCTGCAGCACGAAGTGGGGCGCGGTGACATGTTAGACAAGGCACAGACATGAGCCACCTCAATCCACCACGAGGAGCAAAACCTGGTCCAAGGTCTGCGCATGCAGGATCACACTGATTTCACTCCATCAGGTGCGCGTCAGCGGCCCACATGGCGTTAGCCTCAGGGGATGGTGGTGAGGGTGGTGGCATCACAGGGATCACAAGCTTTCAGCCTGACGATGGCACCAAACGCTCTGCTCTCCTCTGCCTGACCCACTGGCCGAACGGTCTCCAGATGGCCTCTTTCTCAGCTGGCGTGGTGGATGCGGCCAGACCGCTTGTGGCGGTCGCGACGAAAACACGCGCACCTCGCCAGCTATTTTCCTCACCGGCCGCGGTGCCTTTCAGCTCGGGCTTCCCCAGCCTCTCCGTCTCGTCCTGCCAGCCGTACTTGAACTCGGCCTTGGTAGGGTTGCGGCCGTGGCGCCAGCGCCAGATCGACTCCCAGATGCCCTTCCCGACGATGCACACGGCCTCGGGCTTGTGCTCCCGAATCTTGGCCTCGAGGATGGGCGTACCGGCGGCCATCTCGGCCTTGGACAGCTCGGCTTCGTTCCTGCTCGGGCGCGACACGAGATTGGTGTTTCCCATTGAATACAAGCGCGGCAGATCCACGTCCTCTTCCGGCCGGCACAGTCGGTCGGTGCAGCCCGATGAGTGCAACAGCTTCCAAAACAGGTTTGACGGATGCGCGTAAGCATGGCCGGCGGTCGCGGTCCGCACGCCCGGATTAAATCCGACGAACACGCAGACGAGATCGGGCTCGAGGATGTCCGTAAGAGGCTTGAGGTGGGCGTATTTGGACGGAGGTGCATACTTGCCAGACGCGCGTCGCTTCTTCGCGGGCGACGGCGAGGCGGCGGCGTCAGTGGTCCGCGACCGCTTCAGCACGGGTCTGGGAGGGCTGGCTTGTGGAGAGGCGGGCTTGCCCGGGCTGGTGGCCGGACTCTCGGAGTACTCGAAGCGCTGGAGGCGGCCGTTGAAGGTGGATTGAGGTCGGGTGATGTCTCGTCCCTCGTGCAGGATCGTGTCAGGCTCGGGTCGTGTGCCCTCAGCGGGCGGTGTTTGCTCGGGCGCGGAGCCATTGGCGACGGTGCGGGCGCGCGTGCGGGCCATGTCTGCTGCAGTTGCAGCGCGGACATGGCAAGCAGGCGAGGCCGGGGGAGGGGAGCGTGGAGAAGCGCGCGGAGAGGTGTGACGCGCGACGTGCGACGTGCGACGTGCTGCCGCTGCCTGGCCGGTGCGCTGCTAGCCGCATGCGGCATCGCCCGTTTGCTGCACCACCTCCGCGCCTCGTCTGTCCTGCATCTCCATCAGCATCTCAAATAGCTGCCTCCTGCAAGGTCCCGCCCGCCCGATCCCGTGTGGCAGCCGCTCTCGCCGCTGCCACCCACTCACCAGGTCCAACCGATGCGCTCGCCCCTCCAAGCACTGCTGTTTGCTGTGTGGATGTCAGCCGTCGCCCGCTAAATACAGCCGTGTTGGAAAAGTAGCTACACTTCTTTTGGGAGCAGACCGTTGATCATTAGTCTCCAATTCTTATACTCTCTGCTAAATCTTGCACTGGATGCTCACAGCTGCCACACAGACCGTGCTACTTTACATCCAATATTTTGCGACATCCAACAGGCTTCAGTAAACACCCCAGCTTCCCCATCTGCCGTCACACACTGGGCGCTATGACTACGGGAAATGAAGTCTTGCCCAGCAGAACTCTGGCTACAGTCGCAGTTGTGCTTCGTTACACACGCCGAGTTTGCCCTCGCTCGAATGTCTGGATCTGCATGGCTCCCAAAACTCGACTGGTCCATTGAATCCAGTACGCTCGAATACGTGCATCCCCGTCAATAGATCCAGCTGCTTCGAGGCTCATTTCTTCTGGGCGTGAGCCCGTGAACTATAAAAAGGGCAAGACTCAGCGCAGAGATCCTTCTCATCAGCAAGCAAAAGCGCCATTCAGACAAGCTCACTCACAGAATTCACAAGAATATTCACATTCCACATTCCACAATGCACTTCTACACCTTCGCCTTCGCCCTTCTCTCCGCCGCCCTCGCCGTCAAAGCGACCCCTCTCGCCAGCCCCGACGCCGCTGCTCCCTGTAACAAGGACTTCTCTCAGGAGGCCTGCGGCGCCTGCCACTTCTTCCGCCAGTGCCTCGACTCTCGCACCAACGCTTGGATTGTCCCCTGGTACGCTCCTATGCTTCCTGCTGATGGGATTCAAACTGACAGCGGCCCAACAGCAAGGCCTGTGACAGCACTTCTTGGTGTGACTGCACTGCTCCCCCGGGCCACAACGACCCCCCTTTTGGAGAGCAGCTGTAAGGTTGACATGCTCCTTATGGATCTGGGAGATGGAGGATTTTGGGAGGATAGTGAAATTACGAGGACGCTCCTTCGAACTTCTGTTTTGTAGCTGGAGGCCGGGTGGGCTGAGGATCAATGGATATTTAACGATGAACAGGTTATGATGTATGCTTATACTAAATCAGAACAGATCTATGCTCCATCTCGCGTATCGAATTCTAAATGTAAAGCCTACAAAATGGGAGAGCTTTCTGAAGAAGTGTTTCAAAGGCTCCTCATGAACAGTTCACTCAATGATTGATGTTCTTGGTGATTGTGATATAAAAGTTAGCGTTCAAACAAGAACAACAATTTCTAAGAGAGTCTCCTTTTTATGTGCAGGGTGCTCCAAGCTTTTGATCCCATTATATTTCATTACACTGGATTCATTGATAACATTAAAAATTCACATTAGTTCAAAATTCAAAGCATTGGTGTCCGATTAAGTGGAAAGAACGTTATGTATTTACAATTCAAGTCAACTATTTACAGAAAGAAAGACTTCTACACACTGCCCAACTGTCATCAATCGAGACGGCCGTTCCCATTTTAGGCAGACAGTTCGACACGGAGCAAAAGTCCAGAGAAGCAGTTCAACAAGTCAATGACTTGGTCCCAAGCTCGGTTCCTTTGGCTCACGCCATCTAGCAGGCGGGGAGGGAAGACAGCTTGCCCTGGGCGCCCTGGCAGTTGGCGGTGGTCGAGACCTTCTCGGAGTCGCCGTTGCCCTTGGTGACGCCCTTGTACTCCTGGCACACCTTCTTGGAGCTGCCGCACGAGTTGGTGATGGTGGCGGTGTCGCCGTAGTTGGAGTTGATGCCGACGAGGTCGGAGGTCATGCCGTTGACGCGCACGCCGTCGACGACGACGTTGCGCGGGCCGCCGTTGCCGGTGCAGTCGCCGCAGCTGCGGTACAGCTTGCCGGCGTTGACGACGGTGAAGTTCTTGACCGTGACCGTGCCGCGGCCGTTGTGCTGGATGACCTTGTCCTTGGCCTCGGCCGCGCCGCCGCCCTGGATGAGGACGTTGCCGTTGCCGAGAGCGGAGATGGCGTCTGGGGTTTTTGAGTTAGCGGCTGCACGCTGTATCTGTCAGTGTGGGGGTTGCAACGCACCCTCGCAGACGTCGCGGAACCAGACGTTGGTCAGAGTGCAGGCGCCCTCGCAGTGAACTCCCTCGAGCTGGTTCTTGCCGATGATGACGTTGGAGATGCTGGCGCCGTTCTTGAGGATGAAGACGGCGCTGTCGCTGCCGGTGTCGGCATCGGTGTCGCAAGTCCTGCCACGGTCGAACTCCTGGTTGCCGAAGTCCTTGGAGCCGGAGATGGTGCTGGGCTGGGAAAGAGAGATGATGCTTCCGGAGCGAGTGGGGATGTTGAGAGTCTGCGCGGACGCAAGACCGGCCACCGAGGCGGCAACAGCAGCGTAGATGAACTTCATTGTGAGAATGAGACTGGGGCCGTGGAGCTTGCTTGATGAGAAGAGCGTGAGAAGGAACTGGACTGTTGGTCTGGGATGCCGTTCATTCTCCTCGCGGCCGACCGTCATTTATAAAGGCCATACCAAGAAACCGGCCGTCTAGTCGTCGATTCATGCTAGCAGTATCCCTCCGTACACCATACTGGCGCCAAGTGAGTCTGGGCCGGAGGCATGATGTTCTGCACCGGGCGGGCCACCGCCTAGCGGTATTCTCAGCCATGTGTTTTGCAGTGAGCTCGCTTCCTTCCCGCCGCCAGCCGTTGGTGTAGCTCGTGTCTTGGGCTTCTTGGCCAGATATGCCATCGAAGACTCGAGGAAGGCGTTGCTTGGCGTCAACCCATGTGCGCTAATTAGATGAGAAGACGTCTCATCAGTTTTTCCGCAAGAGTTTTATCCGTCAATGGGAACAGTTGGTGATCTTTCACTTATCCGAGCTTACTCTCCTCTGCATGGTTGCCTAGAGAACTCCCTGCATCATCGTTGGTAGCTTGGCTTTGGTTTTGGCTGTTTTTTAAGGTTATGTTCTTGCATATCGTTGTCGATATGCTTATTGTTCTGTGGGGAGAGATGGTAGCGCAGCGGCAAGTTGCGGTAGGCAGTCGTTTCAGAATCCGAGCAAGGGTGGGGTACACCGTACACGGGGGCCATGTCTCTCATGAGACCTCCCGATATCCGCTTCCCTCCTTTTGGACACACCTGCCTCTTTCTCTTCTACAAGCTAACCACTGATTCCACCTATCCATCTCCATGGCCGCAGTCACAAAGTCCAGCGTGACGTGCAGTCATCCCGCCACCATCGTATTCGGGGGCTTCAACCAATCCCCCAAGAGGACGTATCCTGATCAGACAGCATGTGGGTCTCGAGTCCTACGCCCGCTCCTCGCTTGCGTTCATCGGAGTACACCATTCCAGCTATACGTCCGTATAATCAACGTGGTGGTCCCACTTGCCCCTGTATCTTTGTAGGTACATCTCCGCTTCCCCTTTGGGCGGGATTCCCTAATCGGCCGGGGCTACGATCGGGGCTTTACCCCACAAAGCCCGAGTGGGCGGACGCCGGTTTCGAGCTTATCTGGTCTTTGCCTGCATGCACTACGGCGCAACAATTGCTTGGTCGGCGTACTTAGCTTGCTGTGTAGTTTCAGTAGCGTTCGGCTCCAACGATGTTCTCCGCTCGTACTGCTCGGGCCGTTAGCAGGGCTCGCGGGCCTCGGTGCCGCCATAATTTCTTCCGCGGGTGCCAAGTGCTTCGGTGTCTTGGAACGGTTCGCGGAGTCGTGGGGCGGGCGCGCCTGGCCCGTGCTCTCCTGGGAGTCGGGACATGGCCGTCGAATGATGTCTCTGATGTCGAGCATAAGTAAGTGCTTGCGCCGACGGGGTGCTGCGCATCACCGGAACACCGCCGGCGACTCCCAAGAACACATGGCGTGCAAAAGCGTCGCCCCTTTCTGGGGAGCTGCCCAACGCTGCTAAGCCGGCACTGATCACTGCCCTGTTTGAAGTAAGGCACTCCCGCATTCAGACCGCGCAGCGAAGCACTCAGCCGAGATTCTATTAAGGATGTATTCCGTGTGCTTGGCAGCGGCTTAGAGGCGATCGACGCTTGGCGTCCAGCGGAACTCCGCCCCGCCCCAGCACCGGTGTCACAAACATCCACTAATCCGCGTGAGTTCCCCTACAACATGCCTCGGATGCAGGGGCACCGGTCGGCTTGCGCCAGTTATGCCATGCCTTGTCCCCCTGGCCCCCGCATGGAAGCTGGCGGGCGGCCAGCCCTGCGCCGACCTTCCTCTCCAAGGCCTCGGCCGGACTATTAAACACCGAGCAACACTTCAGCACGGTCCGCCGACTAGTCGTGTCCAGAGCCGTGGTGTCTCGTCGTCTGCCGAACTTTAGGCAATGAGGCCGAACTAGTGGCCGCTTTCCGCGTGCAAGCCACTTCTTCAACAGCCTGTTTCGCCCGCCAAGGCGGAGGGTTCCCGGAAACGGAATGGGCAGATACTCTGTGCTAACCACCAGCCGCGCCATGCGCGCGTGGGCGAGAGAATTCTGGCTGGAATCTGGTCGGTTTCTCTGCGTGGCCGCCTTCGCTTTAGTTTTCCTATGGGGTACCAATGACGTGAAACGATAGTGTATTCCGCCCAGGATTCGAGAGTGCCTAGAACGTACAGAGTGGGCCTCGCTTCAGGCTTTGGACGTGCAACTGCTTCCGAGTGGCGTTGTGTGAGACACATGCCACGCTTAGGAGAAGGCATGACATACCAGGATGCCACGAGCCAACTGTGCCGGACTATAGAAGACACGGTCCGCTGGCAATTGCTTTACCTAAGGTGGCGTTTCTTATTCGTACCTGTGCGCGTGAGAGTGGCTGCAATCCGAGAGCTGTTCAACTGATTTTGTTGCTTCTTCCAGACAGAAAAGCCGACACGAGGGTTGAGTGTCCATGAGCACCGATATGGCGTCATGTGGGTTACATCATGTTACGCCGGGAACACTGCATGCCCAGACTTGAAGCACAGCGGCAGACAAGTCTTGGGACGCAGGGGAAGATAAGCCAGGGAGTGAGCAAACGACTGTACACAAAACATCCTCCGGGGGAACAGTTGAGCAGTAGGCAACTTCCTGCCCCTCTTTCTCCCCGTGGGTATCAGGCAAAGCTTTTATCCCACCAACACAACGCTTCTCCCGCGTGTTCAACTTTTTCCGTCGGATAACACACTGATCCGCAAGCAGTCGCCGGGAGTAGAGGATCCTGTTCGAATGTTTATATCCGCACGGGATTTCCGCGCTCTCTCTCACGAAGCTGCAACCGGTGGGATCCGGTTGCTGGAAAATTGACCGGGCCATTCCGAACAATGTTGAGCGAAGCATCCAGCCGTGGGCTTCCAAGAATCCTGGTGTTCTCGCTTCGGCTGTCGACAGAAGTAGTGAGCTCCTCCTTGGACTCCTCCTGAGATGCTCCACACCTCATAGAGAGAACCTCAGACCATGGCACTCCACGTCGGCCTCCAGGAATCCCTCGTGAAGTGTAGACGAGTGAGGCATTGATAGAGAGTAGGTGCTGTGCTTGTCCCTGGTCCGCGAGGGAATGTGAGAGGCGCTGCGAGGTCGATTCGGAGAGTATTGCAACACGGCATGCCTTTAGGGTATACTGAAGACGGAGAAGACAGCTTTGTGTGGTGCCGGGTGAGGTGTGTCGGAATGGCGGGCTGTCCTCACCCAGGCATGAAACAGCGGGCGTGAGGTGGTGACTGCACCGGAACAGCTGACCTGCACGTGCGGGCTCGCTGCACCGCCGACCGAAAAGCTTGTCGCGGCAGTCGGTAGAGCGCTCCCTCTCCCACTCCGCGTCTGGATGTCGCCAGCCTGACACAGCCAATACTTTATCTCGCACAGCGGCGGCGCCAATTAAGCTCCCGTAGGATCCCGGCTCACCCCACCCGCCGCAGCTGGGGAAGCTTACAATTTGCAGACACGCCCGGCGCCGTTGCACGACGAGAAACACCAGCTCTTCGTTCCCGAAAAGCGGGAGGCGGGCATGGATGCGCGTCCGAGGCGGGGGCTGCGGTGCAACCGTCGCGGACCCACCTCACCTTCGCTGCCGCTGCCGCTCCCGCACCAGCACCAGCCTGACCCGACCGCCAGCGTCGCCTCATTTACCACCGCCGTCGAGCGCCTGTCCACACCGCCCGCGCGCTCTCCCACGCCTCTCTCCTCGCCGCCCGTCACGAGCGGGGACATGGCCGCCAAGCATCGCCGCACCATGCTCTTCAGCTGCTTTGCTGCCGATCACTCGACCGAGAAGCCCCACTCCGCCAGATGCGCCTGCAACCGTGCCGTCAAGGATGTCGGCTCCTCTGCCTATGCCCGCGCCCTGGAGAGTCTGCACGCTCTCCGCCAGGACCTGCGCCGCAAGCTCGCCCGCGCGACCCCGCGCCTCACCACCCCGAGGCAGCCCCAGGTCGACGCCAAAAAAGACCCCGAGCTGGATGCATCCACGTGCGATGTCGACCCCTGGGGCCCTGTCCTGGACATTCCGGACTACGCCCTGGTCACCTTGGTGCATCAGTTTGCCCACGACGCCCTGGGCGAGCCCGTCGCCGGCATCACCGTGCTGTCGCGCATCCAGGGCTCCAACAACGCCGTCTACATCGTGCAGTATGACGGCGCCTTCCCGCTCAAGCTGTGCGTCCGCATTCCCGCCTGCGGCTGGGGGAACCGGTGGACCGCCCAGGACGCCGACGCCCTCCGCAACATCGCCCTCACCATGCGCTACGTCAAGCAGCACACCAGCTTCCCCGTCCCAGAGGTGCTCCAGTCCGACACCACCTTCAACAACCCCCTCGGCGCTCCCTACATCCTGATGACCTACATCGAGGGCCGGCCCCTCCCCTCCGTCTGGAACGACACCAGCGCCCCCGCCGCCGCTCCCGACCCGCCCACCAACGACTCCGCCTCCGACTCCTCCGCCGAATGGGACCGCCCGCTCGCCTACTTCAGGGCCGCCCCGGCCGCTTCGCTCACCCTCGAGGCCAAGCGCCAAAAGATCCTCCACTCCCTCGCCACCACCATGTCCGCCCTCCACCCGCTCACCTTCCCCCTCATGGGCCCCCTCGTCTTCCCACCAGCACCTAACGCCTCCTCGCCGCCGCAAGACCACCACCCCACCGTCGCCCCGGCCTTCCGCGCCCCCTTCGGCGCCCCGCGCGACGCCCGCTTCGACCCGGCCGCCCACGTGTCGACGGCCGAGCCCAGCTCGCGCGCCTTCTACGCGCGCTGCCTGGCCGCGTCGCGCGCCTACGCGCTGGCCATCGAGCCGACCGACGAGGTCGCCGGCGTGCACAACCTGTTCGCCCTGCTCCTGCAGGAGCTGCCGTGGCCGCCCGACTCGGGCCGCGAGTCCTTCGTGCTGGCCCCGCCCGACCTGGCCGCCGCCAACGTCCTGGTCGACGACGGCGGCCGCGTTGTGGGCGTCGTCGGCTGGGACGGCGTCGAGTCGCTGCCGCGCTGCCTGGGCTGGGCCGCCTTCCCGGACTTCCTGGGCAGGGACTGGGCCGAGGGGATCGCGTGGGAGGGGGGCCGCGGCGGTGGTGGGGAGGGCGCAGTCCTGGATGGGAGGGCCTGGGACGCGTACCGCGCCGACTACGCCGAGTACCTGGAGGACGCGTGCCGCGAGCGGGGCGGCGGCGGCGGCCCCGACGGCTGCAGGTACGCCCGCAAGAGCCACCTGTACCGCGCGGTGCTGCTGAGCTTGGGCGATCTGGATCGCATGCGGGACGTGCTGGATGCGGTGCTGGCCGAGGCCCTGCCGAGGGTGAGGAGGCCGGAGTTGGTGGCCGCGGCCGGGGATGGGGTGGGGTTGAGGGGGGAGAGGGAGAGGGTCGTGAGGATGAGGTTTAGGGAGTTGCTGGCTTGTGATTGAGGCGGATAAGAGATGAGATTGGGAGGTGCGGACAGACGGATGGGGAAGCAGAAGTTAACCGTGGATCATCAAGCTGGTCCAGTAATGTTTAATGGGAAGGGGGTTAGCAGAAAGAGCATTTGACATTCAACGAAAGCGCGGCGGGAGACTTGGGATTCGATGAGGCATGAGCCGAAAAAGTCTGATTATCTTCTCAGCATCAGGGGTTTTGGAGCACTGGTTTTGTTTTTATTCTTCAAGCGTTCTAGTATTCAGCATGGCGGGTCAACTCAACATGAAACTGTTGCAGAGTAAGTCAGCCACCGTGTGGCATTCAACCATCAGGTCTTATATCAAATCCAATACAGTCTTAGGAGTACGTTTGGCGTTAAGAATACCCTGCCTTTTAAACATTTTGATTCCTCTCCATCGATCATGACATTCCTTCATACTCAAGGCATCTTGTTCTTGACAAAGTCACAAAACACCTAAATTTTATCTTCATTAGACCGATTTCAAGCTCCAGACACTGTCAAAAGGAGCAACCACGGCCTGGGATTCGTGCTATGGGGAAAAAACTCAGGAGAAAAGCTGGAGAGCAGGATGAGAAAACCGGTGAGAAAATTAGAAAGATCCAGCATCATTGGTTTGTGGTTATGCCTTTACTTTTCACTCTCATTGTCATAACCTTCATCTAGCACACATTGCGGAAAGTCGATGGGTCCAAGATGCTATCAGAAAAACCACCGGATCCCCTGCGAAGATGCATCTTGCAAATATCCCCTTGACCCCAAGTATGGGTGCAACAAGCATCTGTACAGAGACGGCTACAATTGGAAGGTGCAAGCCGACTTCAAGAATGGGAAGAAATCTGTGCCGGTTGAGAAGAGTACTGGGTTCCTTCCCCCGGAGCAAATGGACGAGTCTGATGGGAAACGTACTTGAGCCGGAATTAACCCTGGAGAAGAACCCCAAGGCAGAGTAAGACAGCCGTGGTAGGTGGAAGTGAAAGTAGTTCCTTGTTCTACAGGCCTACTTTTCGCTTAAGGTCACAGTGGGAAGTAGATCGCGCATGTATTTACTGGTTGAGCGGCCCGATAGCACCTGGACTTCGGAAACACTTCATCATATTAGCTCTTAGACTGGACAATGCATTTGCTCTGACCTCAGCTTGTGTTCCGTTTGATACTGTTTTTAGTGTTGTAATCGATTTGTCCTAGACCCGAGTCCGTGTAGACCACATAAGTCCTTTTCTCTAATTAAAGATGCGTCGTTCCAATCAACTCTGTTGCTCACTATGAAAAGCTTGTTGTGTGAAGGAAAGTTTCTTGACCCCATGGCTGAACTGAATTAAGTGTTTCGTCTCTGGTTCTTCCCTGAGACATAGTTCTCAGACGACGCACTACACAAAACAGGTTGTGTTGGCGGCCCCGGAGCTGACCTGAGATACTCTGATGTGAAACAAGCACAAGGCCCGCCACTTGGCCGTCGGGTGAGCGGCTCAACGAACCGCATTCGAATCAATGAGCTACCGAACTCGTCAGGCTTTACCAGCCCCCAACAACTGAACCTCTTCTAGCGTTCTTCATTACTATTCCATCATTAATAGCATTGAAAATTGATGCTTAGAAGGCTCTTCTCTTTCCAATGCCTTCTCATGAGTCATGACCAAGCCCACACTTCTCGAGTTAAGAAGCGTTATGATATTTGTCGCCGCTACAATCTGTCTCAGCGTCAAGCTAGGCTAATCTCTTCGGATACCGAGCAAAGACGCCTCATCCCTCCGGTCTGGATGCCAAATAAGAATCAATGTCTCCCGCCGAACAGTTCCACAAAGATGCAGACTCGATCAGAGAAACTGTCCCTCCTCAAGAAAATCTCGAAGGTCGAGTCTGCCAATAGGTTAATTCGCTGGAAAAAGGTTATTTCTGGTATGATCACCGAGAATAAATTTTCCAGTGCTTGCCTCTTCCAAAAGCCCCGTCAGGATATTCCACTCCCCGTCAGGGTATTCTATTCCCCGCATCTTACACTAGCTATTATCTATTACCCCTACTCCAAAATTATAGTATAGTTCTTTTTCTACAGAACCCTCGGACCTCAAATGATTTTGCATCCTCCAATACGATTCCCCATGCAGACCCGCAAGTCTAGCAATCACCGTTATCATCATCAGCCCTCTCACTCACCACAACCTCCGTCCCACCACAATCCGTCGCCCCCGCCGGCGGCGCCAGCAGCTCCTCGAACCGCCTCCTAACCTCGTCCTCCTTCTTCTCCCCCAACCCCTTCCTCCCCCCAGCCTTCCTGATCAAGGCCCCCACCTGCTCCCGCGGCATCACCGCCGCGAACACCGCCTCCAACACCTCCCGCATGGCGTCCGCCCTCCCCACCGCCTCGAGCACGACCTTGTACAGGTGCGACTTGCGCGTGAACCCAACATCGCCGTCACCGCCACCCACCTCCCGCATGCAACTCGCATAGTACGCCCGATACCCATCCCAAGTCCCCCCCTCCACCTCCACCTCCCCACCCAACCCATCCCTCCACCTCCCCGCCTCGACCAAGAAATCCGGCACGGCGGCCCAGCCCACGAGGCGCGGCACGGCGACGGCGCGGTCCCAGCCGGCGAGCACGGCCGTGACCGAGCCGTCGGCGGGGTCGACCAGGACCTTGCTGGGGTCGGCGAGGGGCGGGGGTGCGAGGGCGAAGGACTCGACGGCTTGGGGGTCGGGCCAGGGCAGGGCGGCGAGGAGGAGGGCGTAGAGGCGGTGGAGGCCGACGGCGACGACGACGTCGACGTCGTCGATGGCGGTGGCGGCGGCTTGGAGCGAGGCCTCGAGGCGGCGGGCGTAGGACGTCTGTGAGCGGCTCTCGGCGCGGCGGAAGGCGGGTTCGTCGTCTCCGGTGGGCAGGGCGCGGCCGAAGGGCACGGCCAGGCCGCCGTCCCAGACGCCGGGGTGCGAGGGCAGGCCGGGCGGGAAGTGGACGGCGCCCATGTGGGCGAAGGCGAGGCGGGCGACGCGCAGCTCGGCGGCGCGGGCGGCCAGCGAGCGCAGCATGCGCAGCCGCAGGCGCTCCAGCTCGGCGGCCGTCTGCGAGAAGCCGCGCTCCTCCTTCACGACGACGCTGGGCACGCGCGGGTTCCAGGCGGCCAGGAGCGTGCGGCCCGCGACGTGCTCGGTCATGATGTACGGCGCGCCGATGGCGTTGTCGAGGCCGGCGTCCCAGGCGAACACGTGCGGCACCGGGAAGGCCGTCATCTCCTCGACGAGCCGCATGAGGAGCGCGGTGTTGGTGAGGGCGGTTGCGTGGGCCGGCGTCCAGTGGTCTCCCCACCCGCAGGCCGGGACGCGGACGCAGACTTTGCGGCCGTGGCCCCTGAAGGACTGCTCGTGGCTGACGACGTAGACGGCGTTGTTGCGGCCAACGATCTGGTCGAGCACCTTCACAGTGGTCTTAGCGTGCCGATCGTACCGGTCCGGCTTCTCGGTGAGGCAGGACGTCTCAACCAGCTCAACGAGAGCGGCGTCTGGAATGTTGAGGACAGGTCCCCAGCGGTCGACGTTCCTGTCCAGCTCGGGTGCCTCCGCAGGGACGATGGTGGTGTTTGGGGGGCCTGGAGCCTCGCGCTCTTCGGTGAAGAAAACGCGGTGCAGGCGCTCCTTCAGGTGTTGGCAGGTTGCCGCAGCATGACTGTAGCCGGATATGGTGGCGTCCTTCAGGCTGTTGTGAGAAGTGTGTGTGGCGGATTGAGGCGGCCTGTCCGACGGGTGGCTAATGCTGCGGATATCAATGCGGCTGGCTTTCATGGTGTGGCCAGGGCCCCAAAAGCCAGAGCCCGACGCTGCTCCGAGCAATTACGTGCGAGCGTGCGCTAGTGGTGCCGGGATGCTGGCGGTAGCAATATAGAAAGGTGATTTGCGAAGGTGAAGTGGGCCGGGCGCTGGCCGGTCGGCACGGTTGTCGGACGTCGGGGAAGTTCACGCTGGTAAGACGCTTTCCGAGGCAGACGAGTGACCCTCTCGCGGTTGGGGAGACCGTTCGTGACCGCGTAGATTAAGGTGTGGAAGAAAGGCGGTGGTGGTGGCGGCGCAGAAGGAACATTATGTGTGCCAGTCCGAGGGTCTTTAGCGAGGCTGCATTCACTTTAGAGCAGCCTGCGGAGATGAAATGTGATTGAGATCCTGCCACTCACTTCAGTTCAGCCTGCGCCTGTTTTCTCAGAAAGCCGGGGTGACCAGCGTGCAGTGACACCGCTGCAAGCACGTGGTCTACTGACATCCGAAATGTTGCAAATGTACAAGAACGCTCAAGACAGCAACTCCCTCCCCACCTCGTGCATGTTAATGAACGCGATCCCCTCCTTCCTCCACGTGTCATCCTCAACAAAACTCCCATTCGAATTCAACACCATGTTCACCGGCCCTGCCAAATCATACACCGGCCAGTACGGCAACGCGCCGTCTTCCGCCTCCGCCCCGCCGTTCGGATCCCGCGTCGCCACGAAGTTCGCGTACGCCCGGCCGATCCCCTTGCTCAGCGCGGCGTAGCTCTCGAGCGGCCCCAGCGCGCCGCTGATGTTCTGGAACGAGAAGACGACGTTGGAGAAGTGGTTGGCGCCCGTCTGCGGCGCCGCGTTCCACAGCGGCGTGTCGAAGCGGTAGCTGTAGACGGGCTGGCCGGCCGCCGTGTACGCCTCGGCCATCTTGCGCCGCTGGGCCACCATGACCAGGTCGCCGCCGATGGCCCCGCTGCGGCGCCACTGCGTGCCGTACTGCGCGAACGCCTCCGCCGGCGGCACGTGGAACGGCGGCTTGGGCGTCGTGGCGTCGTCCGGGTACAGCTCGAGCAGGCGGCGGATGGTCGGCGGCGAGAGGGCGTAGTTGCGCCAGTAGAGCAGCGCGTTGGCGAGCGCCGTCGCGTTGTTGAGGTTGCGGATGGAGAAGGACGTGCCCTCGTCGGTGTTGGCGCCCGTGAGTAGCGGCACGTGGATGAACTGGCCCGCCGCGGTGAGGTCGGACGGGTAGGCGGTTAGGAAGTCGCCGTCGACGATGGGGTTCCACACCTGCGACGGGTTGGCGGCGTAGAGCGTCGCCGCCGGCAGGTCGCGCAGGCACGACAGCGGGTCCGCCGCGCCCCAGCAGCCGACGGTGCGCGTGAGGTTCTCCATGGGCGCGTTGTAGTACGGGAGCCCGTTGAGCGACGCGCCCGTGGGCCCGCCGGACTCGAGGATGGCGGCGGAGAAGAGGCCGTCGTCGCGCCCGGCGTACGAGTGCAGGTGCAGCCCGATGCTCTGCGCACCCGCGCTCTCGCCCCAGACCGTGACCTGCCCCGGGTCGCCGCCGAAGCCGCCGATGTTCTCCTGGAGCCAGCGCAGCGCCATGCGTTGGTCGAGGAGCCCGGCGTTGGCGCTGCCTTCGGCGAGCAGTTGCTGCGACTGCAGGAATCCCCAGATGCTGAGCCGGTAGTTGATGCTCACCGCGATGATGGGCTGGCCTACATCCTGGGAGGTCCGCACGATGCCAGAGAGGTTGTACTGAGGGTCTGCGCCGGAACCTGCGGTGAGCCCGCCCCCGTAGATCCAGACCAGAACCGGGAGGCTGGTGTTGGTGTATCCGCTTGGCCGGACGACTGCGAATGGTGAGTGAGATCCCCTTGGCTGTGTGAGGGAGGACGTACTGTTAAGGTTCAGACAGTCTTCATCGTTGTTGTCCGTGATTCCCAACGTGCTCTGGTGTTGGATGCAAGTGTGTCCATACGCCGTCGCATCTCTAACCTCGGGGAAGGAAGTGTTCAACGATTGCGGCCACTTGAAGCGCAGCCGGCCGGTGGGAGGCTGTGCAAACGGGATGCCAAGGAAGACATCCTGCTCCCAGCCGGCCAAGTGACGGCCCGCATACGTTCCATTGACGGTCTTCGCCGTGGGAGCGGAAGAATTGGAGAGTGCTGCGACCAGCCCAGCGCACAGCGCGCCGGCAACAAGAAAGCGCATGCTGGGACAAGCAACGACAAGAACGACAAGAAACGAAACGCTGTACCTACATATGCCGGCGCCATGGCGTCGTCGAGGCTTTTACACGGCGCAGGGCCGTGGAGGGCTGCCTCTGTCGCTGCGGCTAAATCTCCTGAGCGTGCCCGGAGTGGATGGAATAATTCATCCAGCAGCATTCGCACCAGTAGCTAGGCGGAGCGCCACACAAGGCAGCCCGCATGCGCCCATGCATTATTTGCGGAGAAAACCTGGGGATCTGAAATGCGGAGATATTAGCCAGTTGCGGTCAAGGCGCCGCTGCCGGCGGGCGGGTGCACGCGAGCCTCCCGGTCGCGCGCGTTTCTTGTTTGCACGTGGACGTCTATCTGCAGGCGACCTTGGCGATGTGGACACTGGGCTCCGTGTTCGTCGCTGGAAAAAGGCGAATTGGACGCGAGGAAATTCGGAGGATAAATGCTCGGCGCTGCGTCACACGAGCCCATCCCTGCCTCTTCGCGCTCAAATGTCTCATGGCCGCTCTTCTGCTCTTTGAATAGTCGGCATTATTGGCACGAGTAGAAAATTCCCGCGTTCTCGCCATCCGACGACGCTGTTTTCGCGGCGTCATTGACTGTCTCCGACTCCAAACATTAGCGCTTACTTACTTCAGCTCAACACCACACTGCTCAGAGGAACTCACCCTTCAGAATTTGCCGACATGAAACCCTCCGTGCGAAATGCAAAAGGTCGGATTCGGTTCATTCTGCACCAGCCCCAGCAGGCATCCCAAAGCAGAGACTTGAAGCGTGGCCCCCAACGACAAGAGCTATTCTCATGGGCACAGCGATGATCGTATCCGGCCTCGGCTGCTCGCTAGCACACACAGGTCGAAAGATAAGCTGCTGCCCTGTCGACCAGCAACCGCTTTCGGAGCCCGCGTCAGCACGAGCGACATGGCTTCCTGCGCGCGCCACAGCATGAAGGAACATAAAAGCATCTGCTCCTCCGCCAGTCCGCCTCGCCCTCCCGCGCCCCAGCGTCCACGCACCGGAGACCCACCGCCACCATGACCTCGCCCACCGAAACCCTCGCCATCGTCGCCTCGCCCGGCGCGCCGGCCCCCTCCTTCGCCCTCGAGACCCTCACCTTCCCCGGCCCCGCCGCCGCCGAGGTCGAGGTCGACATGGCCGCGACCGGCGTCTGCCACTCCGACCTCGCCTTCGCCGCCATGCCCGGCCCGCCGCGCGTCCTCGGCCACGAGGGCGCCGGCCGCATCGCCTCGCTCGGCCCCGGCGTCACCCACCTCTCCGTCGGCGACCCGGTCCTGCTCTCGTACCGGACGTGCGGCGACTGCGCCCCGTGCAGCAGCGGCGCCCGCACCTGCGCGTCCTTCATCCCGCTCAACTTCGCGCGGCCCGGCGCCTTCGCGCGGCCCGGGGACGACGAGGGGCAGGCCCCCGCCGTGGCCGGCCGCTTCTTCGGCCAGTCAAGCTTCGCACGGCGCTCGCCCGCCGCCGTGCGCAGCGTCGTGCCGCTGAAGCCCCTGCTCCCGCCCGACACGCCGTGGGACGACGTGCTGCCGCTGCTGGCGCCGCTGGGCTGCGGCTTCATGACCGGCGCCGGCTCCGTCGTCAACGTGTTCGCCGCGACGCCCGGGTCGGCCGTGCTCGTGGCCGGCATGGGCGCCGTGGGCTTCGGCGCCGTCATGGCCGCCAAGGTCCTGGGCTGCCGCGCCATCGTGGCCGTGGATAGGGTTGCGTCGCGGCTGGCGCGGGCGCGCGAGCTGGGCGCCACGCACGTGGTGAACACGGCGGAGCTGGGAGGGGAGAAGAAGGGGTGGGAGGGGATCGTGGAGGCGGTGCGGGCCGTGGTGCCAGAGGGCGTGGATGGCGTGGTGGAGACGACGGGCGCAGAGGTGGTCGTGCAGGCGAGCATGCGCGTGCTAGCGTGGGGAGGGCAGGTAGTGCTGCTCGCGCAGGGGCCCCAGGACGGGTTACAGATTCCGTATCAGGACCTGCAGATGGTGTCCGGAAAGGTGAATTTTGTGACTATGGGGGAGGCAGACCCGCAGAAGCTGGTTCCAAAAATGATTGAGTGGTGGCGGGATGGGAAGTTTCCCCTTGAAAAGCTGGTGAAGCGGTATCCGATCGAGGAGTGGGAGAAGGCTTTGGGTGCCATGAAGGAAGGTGGGGATGTTGTAAAGCCTGTAATCGTGTGGTAGTAGCACTCCGAGTGAGACGGATGAGCCATGAGAGTAGTGCGCCATTAAAAAGCTTTGGAATTATGCAGATCTTTTGGAGAGTAATCGAAGATCCAAGATTCCGGTTGAGTAAGTAGGAAATCCCGGATAGATGTCATACCTGACTTTCTCCCTTTCCATCTCTCCGTAACTCGTGTTTTCTCACATAACACATACTGTATCCACTCCAAAATCCCTGCAGAAAGCCTCCTCCGGTTTCAGCTTCTCCATGGCCTCCACCCTTGAAGTCCTTCCATCCTCAGTACCGCTCATGGTAGCAAGCAAGCCCATGCGCACGGCAGCCAACTTCGTCGTGTCGAAGCTTAAGCTCTGTAGCTCCAATAGTCTGCGATAGCGTGCGATTTGCGAGGTCCAATACTCGATTTCATCATCGTCGGTGGAAGTGAGTAATAGTGAGAACATGAAGCCTCCGGCGGTTGCGAAGTTGATGCGGGATACCGCTGTCCTTAAGTTAGAAGCGAGCGTCCCAGAGATGGAAGCAGGAAAACTCACGGCTCCACCAAAAAGCGCGCAGGCGGCCAACTTGAAGTTTTTCGAGCAGTGCCGTGACACATGTAACGACTTCTTTGGCATATAGACGCATCGTTGGGTACTGTGGATCCGAAGGGCTCAGGCAGCGTAATATCGCCCGGATCAGGACAACCTCTACGGTATAGAAGGCCAAGAATGAGGTCCCTGAACTAATCAGATTCCATTTACCCAACTTCAGGTGACAGTAAACTTACCAGTGGGATCGAGGAATGTTTCATCCTCGAAATCATTCAGTGGAAGCAGGTAATCATCATAGAACACATTGAGACGACCCTGGAAGTGCTGCATGAGCTCGTACATGGCATCAGGACTTAAACCACGAAGTCGGTCCAGAGCCTTCATAGTGTAGAACGTCTTGAGGATGTCCGACAAGATAGTCGTCAACGCAGCCATAGCAACAAATTGCATTGCTGAACGTCGTGGGAGCTTTAGACCGTTCCAGCTCTGGGTAGGAATGTTTTCCAAAGATGGAAGTGGTACATTGCAGTCTTCATCATGAATGTAGGATGGCCGGCCCAGACCAAGCGCGGTCCACTTGTCGTGGATATACAGGGCCCACCACATCCGGATGCGTCTGTTTTTGTCTGATTGAGAGATATCCCAGCGGGTGGGATCAACATTCAGTCCAGCTTCTTGTGCCATGCCAACAATCTGATGATTCAATTAGCCTTTGGGGTGAAAATATCCACATTGATTGGACGTACGCTTCCAATCTCGCTCCAAATCCCGGGAGTCGTGGGCACGCGGTGTACCTGGGTATGCCGCTGTAGGAACAAGAGTGCGGCTTCAATGATCTCGAATCGCGGGCTTCGTGCATCGATTGGCAAGGCCTGGAAGATAAAATGGTACAACTCAACCACATCAAGCTTAGCAGATGCTGACACGCGGGAAAACGGGAGCGCCAGCCCGTACATCACAGCGTGCAATGTTCCCCAAGAAGGAGCCAGTTCGAGCCGAGAGGCATCAAGCAGCGGATACGAGGTATGAACCACCTCGAAAAACGTCCGGAAGAGATCATCCTGGTAAGGCAGAGCTTTGTCCAGACAGGTTGATGCCGGATAGTAAGCAGGGCGCGCATCAAGATGCGCTTCGGGAACCGCCTACGGTCAAATCAGCCATAAGACAAGTCACGGTGACTAGCATATTAATGGGCGGGAAAAGGGCGAGGGTACGAACACTGAAATGCAGAGGAATTTCGTTACTCAGATCATTCTTAACACGATAACAGGCCCAATCAGGGCGTCGGTAGTGATTCGAACCGTCGAAAAGGCAATGGCGTAGCACAAAGGGATCTTGGTCACCGCTCAGACCGACGAATTGGTAGATCCATTCAGGCGCCTTGACTGGATCGGCACCTTTTGTGGAGCTAATGAGGGGGTCCTTGCCCTGAGTGACGTCGGTTGGTGAGGTTGCTTTTTCCCGGCGCCGTCGCGGGTTGGGCTTGCTTTGATACTGGCAATCTGTCTTTTGCATGCGACAGAGAGAGCAGGCTGGATCATTGGGCTCTCTTACGCAGCAAATCTTTCGGCGGCGGCACGCATCGCAACTGCTCAAGAGGTGAGCGGGAGCTCCAACGAGGGAGTTGGCAGACTTACGGCCTTTGCTTACGCGATTTGTATTTGCGTCCTTGTGCTGCGTCCATCGCGCCGCGGGCAGGTTCTGATGTTGGGAGGTTGGAGGGTTGGACAAGAAAGATAGCTGATAAGCTCCCCACTACCCAACTAGGACGGACTTGATAGGCTGGCGGGGGTTGGACGCACGGCCCGATTGCCATGCAGACAAGTCCATGAGGGGTTCCTCGGATATGCCTGGCCTGTCTTGCATCGTGCACGATTATCGACGGAGATGACGGGTGTTGCGGGTGGAAAGCGGTGTCTTCAGGAACACCGGGTGTGTTGATGGAACGGTGGAGAGTAAAGCGCATACAATGGTGGACTAGACAAAGCTAGAGAAACGCAAACCTACGAGAGTGTTCGAGCGTGGCTGCCTCTGGATACCAGTCGGCTGGGTGTAAGAGAAACAGGCACCTTCGTCCGACCGTGTGAGGCGGCTGTTGATAAGTCTTGTCAACAACATGGCTGCCCACGGCCTCCGGCAGGCGCCACACAGAGAATCAGTTGGATGCAGGAGAGAGATGGTGAGCGCTCCATGATGCCGTCTCATACTAGGGAGAGTGATTCAACGGCGCCGACTGCTGCGCCGCGCGCGACCGGCTCGATTCAGGCCAGACTCAGGCTAGACGAGGGCCGCGATGGGATTGACTCGGGGAGGATGGCATCCCACCTTTGAGGACTCGGGATAAGCACTGATGGGGGGAATAAATGGCGCGTCGGGCGACGTTGAGAACCGGGGGTTGCGGGCGGAGTGCGGAGTGGGGCGCTGGGGCTGGTGGCAGTGGGGGCTGGCTGGGAAAAGTCCTGGCCACCCGCTCTCACTCTGCATCCGTCATCGCATCGCATCGCATGGCCTGAAATAACCAGCCTGCATGCTGCCAGGATCCACCACCCTAAGCAGTTGATACGATGCGATGCTAGCAACGCCTGCGTCTTACCGCATCTCGCACACGTCGCCCTCCATCGCTGTCACCCAGCCGATACGGATTGGTAGCCTTGGTACCAAGAAGTCTAAAGATGATGCAGAGGCCCTGCTTCAATTACTTCTTGGTAGCTCATACAATCGAGCGTAATCGCCGGGTAGCTCTGCCCTAGAAAGTATCACTTCGTCTTTTGCGACTGACCTCCCTTCGTATTCGTACTCTGCGAGCTTTTCTTGCGGACCTGTCAATTCTAATTTCAGGATTTCAAATTGCCAAGGACAGTGACTGTGCAACCCAGACATTCCGAGAATACGACTGTAAGTTAACTCCCTCTGAAGCCGCTAATATAGCGGGCGCGACGCCAAGTGTTCCTCTCGCTACAGCAAGTCAGCCTACGAATGAGGATGTAGGTCAATTTCGACATCATCGCGAGCTGCTACAGCTGCAGACAGTTCAAAGCCCGCGGAAGACACAACTACCTCAAGTGAGCCGAGTAGAGATGCACGCATTGAGCCTACAGATACAAGCGCGCCGTTTGGAAATCCCGGCACCGATCAAGACAACAAGCACTTCTGCCGGAGGCCTTGGCTCATTCATGCTGTGCGGCTTCGGCGACCCACGCCCTTTCCCCACAGATTCTCATCCAGCCCAGGGACCAGAGGATCTTCTACCTGCATGTGGGGTTAGCGGCGGTGGTCAAGGTCCAGGGGCTGACACGCCCGAGTATAACGATCCAAACAACGGAGTGTCTTCATCAGCAGCTCAGTGACCTAATTCCTCGCCCTCTCTCCTGAACTAGCCGCACCAACGTTCACGATCAGCAATGCCACTCCGCTCTACACAGCAAGCAGCTCCACCAGAGCAGTGGTCGGGGGAACAGCGCTTTCAGCCAGCGAGCCGGCCGCCACGATCTCCAACGAAGTCATTAGCGCCGGCACAGATGGCGTGCATCTCGACACCAGCACCCCGCCATCCTCCCGTTCTGCCGCAGCCACGCCCGCGCCCCGCTCCCGCGCGCTTGCACCTTCGCGGTCGGAGCAGAACACGTCCACGCGCAGGCAGGTCCGGGTCCGGGCCTGACGACCTGGCACCTGGCCCCTCGTCGTCGACCCTGCGTCTCGGCGGGAGCGGAGGCGCCACGACGCCATGCAGGGCTTGGATGAGGCATCGTCGAGCGGCAGCCACCCCTGTCGCCGCGATGGCCCTTCCCCGCATCCGCGGAGACGTTCAGCCTTGGCGTGGAAACGCACTATGTATGTACGTGTGCTCGTCCCCGGGCGCCGAGCAGCTGGTTGTCGGTTCGGCGACGCTGTCGCTTGGCGGGTCAGGCCTTCACTGCCGGGACGGCTGGGGTGGTGGTGGCGGAGGATGGGTGCCGAGGGCAACGGCTGAGGTGGCGGTTTTTACGATTGCTGAGGAGAGTCTGAGTTTGGGAGCGAGTGGCGTTGTTGACGGGAGCACGGTTACTTTCACCAGCGCCACAAGCGCAAGGGCCGTGGCAGTCTTCACTGTCGAAGGATCGGTCCGCACCTTCACGCCGGGAGCCAGCACTATCATCGCTGGGTCTTTGACATTGGCTTCCAGAGGCCGGAGGACCAGCCGCCAGGGCGTCTAGCAGGACGTCGAGTTTAGGTGCAAGCGGCGTCCTCGTGGACGGCAGCACGATCCCCTTCAGTGACACAGCAGCGTCGCCCACCGCAACCGACGCGTCGGTATCGGGAGCCCTCACGGGTTGCCGGAACTGCTGCAGGGCCAAAGTTTGTATCCGAGCTCACGGCTCCCTGGATTCGGTCAGTCATGTGGCCGGCTGGTTTCGGCACTTGCGATCGAGCTCATCGAACGGGTCGGAGGTATCCGACGGGCGAAGCTGGGGTGGGAGAGCATGGCGTGAGATGGCGGAAGACTCGGCATGGCTGGGGAAGGGCGAGCGCTGAGAACGCTGGATGCTTGCAGGCTGCTTACACGGCTTGAGATGCAGAAGAAGAAAAATTAAGATGACGGACAGGGAGGCGACCAAGGAACGGAGGCTTGGCGGGCGAGCCTCAACGGCGCAAATCAACGCAGCGGGAAGTGATGTTGCAGTGGACCCCGGTATCTCCAACCAATGGCCTGGTTGCTGCGAAGTCTTGGAAGAATGTTGGTCTTGGGCTCGCGCGACGCGCCAGCAATTGCCCGCCGTAGCGCGGAGAGCGCGAGACACGAGGTAGCCCGAAAGAGGAATTCCCGACGCCCTGGCCGCAGCACCGCATCCGGCGGCGGAAGTCCCTCCTGCGGCGCAGCAACGACACCAGCACGTCAGGCACCCAGCAGACTGACTGGTGAGAGCCTCGGGCTGGTTTCGAGCGAACTTTCCGCCGCGTAGGAGCGCTATCGAAGGCAAACGGCTCCGCAAAGAAGCCGAAGTCCTGAATCAAAGCATGTGCTAAAACATCTGTGCTACCTGTGCGTTGACAGCCCGACTAATGCATGCACGAAGCGCGCGACAGCCCAGCCAGAGATCCTGCCGTCCCCACAGCGGAGTGCCAGGCTGGCCAAGCTGTGGGGAGCGCTGGAGAGCAGTCAGTTAACGCGTCAGCGATGCTACCATCTCG